>CM042888.1:6028242-7476846 GCA_023653495.1 Melastoma candidum | reverse complement strand
TAAAAGCTATAAGAACGGATCATGGTACTGAGTTTGAAAATCATGACTTCGCTACTTTTTGTGACGAACATGGTATCGATCACAATTTTTCCGCACCGTATACCCCTCAGCAAAATGGGGTAGCAGAACGGAAAAGTAGAACCCTAATAGACATGGCTAGAACCATGATGTGTGAGAGCTCTGCTCCACAGAATCTATGGGCAGAAGCTGTTAATACAGCCTGCTACATATCAAACAGGGTTCTACTTAGACCCATAGTTGAGAAAACCCCCTATCAACTATACAGGGGGAGAAAACCGAACATCTCCTATTTCCACTCCTTTGGAAGTCCTTGTTTTATCTTGAGACCTTTTAAGGACAATTTAGGAAAGTTCGAAGCTAAGACAGATGAGGGCATCTTTCTCGGATACTCTTTGTCTAGCAAAGCTTATAGAGTTCTAAACAAAAGAACTTCTACTATAGAGGAGTCTATTAATGTAAAAATTAATGACATTCCTACTATCAATACAAGAGATGTTATATCTCTAGAACCTACAGAAGATTCTGTAGAACCTCCACCCTTTACGAAAGAGACGGGTGAACCTTCTGTTCATGAATCTAAAAATGATCTTGAACAAACAAATGATAATTCTGAAGAACATTCTCATAATAATCAACAAAGTGATATTAGAGCACCTGCTCTTTATCAAAGACGTCATCCTATAGACCAAGTCATAGGAGATCTTAATAGAGGCATACAGACAAGAAGTTCTGTAAATGCCTTCTATGAACACTCGGCTTTTCTATCACAGAAAGAGCCAGAGAATATTGATGAAGCTCTCAGTGATCCAGATTGGATACTTGCTATGCAAGAGGAGCTTAATCAATTTGAAAGGAGCAAAGTGTGGTCACTTGTTCCAAAACCTGACAACCGTTCCATCATTGGAACTAAATGGGTTTTCAGGAACAAACTAAATGAGTCTGGCATTATTGTAAGGAACAAGGCTTGACTCGTTGCAAAAGGGTACTCTCAACAAGATGGTATCGACTTTGATGAGACATTTGCTCCTGTAGCTCGTATCGAGGCAATACGAATGTTATTAGCCTACGCTTGCTTTAACAACTTTAAGTTGTATCAAATGGACGTAAAAAGTACATTCCTCAATGGAGAGATCAAAGAAGAGGTCTATGTAAGTCAACCTCCTGGTTTCGAGGATTTGCAACACAGAAACTACGTCTATAAACTCTCCAAAGCTCTATATGGTCTTAAACAGGCTCTTAGAGCATGGTATGAGAAACTTAGCTCCTTCCATGTCAAAAAGGGCTACAATAGAGGAAAAGTAGATACCACTCTCTTTCTCAAACACAGAAGCAATCATCTCATTGTTGTCCAGATCTTTGTCGATGACATCAACTTTGGATCAACTGATGAAATGCTCTGTGATGAATTCTCCAAACTCATGACAAGTGAGTTTGAGATGAGCATGATGGGAGAACTCACATTCTTCCTTGGTTTACAAATTCAGCAAACTGCAGAAGGTACATTCTTACACCAAGAAAAGTACACTAAGCAGCTTCTGAAGAAATTCGGCCTAGAAGGAACGAAACCTTTGTCTACACCAATGGGTATTAATACTCAATTGGACAAAGACGAAAATGGTAAAGAAGTGGATAGTAAGCTTTACAGAAGCATGATAGGCTCTCTTCTGTACCTTACAGCTTCTAGACCTGACATATTATTTAGTGTGTGCCTCTGTGCTAGATTTCAATCGGCACCTAAAGAATCGCACATGACTGCGGTCAAGAGGATCTTTAGATATCTACAGGGCTCTGTAAACCTTGGCATCTGGTATTCAAAGAAATCAAACTTTGATCTCACTGGATATTCCGATGCAGACTTCGCAGGAAGTAAGGTCGACAGAAAGAGCACAAGTGGTACTTGTCAGCTCATGGGAAACATGTTGATTTCATGGTTTTCCAAGAAGCAGACTTCTGTTGCCCTCTCCACTGCAGAAGCTGAGTATATAGCAGCTGCAAGCTGCTGTGCACAACTCCTGTGGATGAAACAACAACTTGAGGACTATGGTCACTCATTTACAAAAATACCGATCAAATGTGATAATACTAGTGCTATTAGCCTAGCTAAGAATCCAGTATATCACTCCAGATCGAAGCATATCGAACTCAGACATCACTTTCTGAGAGATAATGTACAACAGGGTTCTGTTAGTGTAGAATACATTAACACGGAACACCAATTGGCTGATATCTTTACTAAACCTTTGGATAAAGAAAAATTTTTCTTTTTCAGAAGCGAATTAAGAATCTGCCATCCTATATAATGTCTTTCATAAGACAAAGAAAAGTTAAGTAAGTACTTCAGAAACTTACCACGGAAGGTACATAAGTGTACACTTTATTACAGATGGTGCAAACTTCTGTTTCTACACTACAGAGGGTACACATCGTACACCTCACCATAAAAGGTAGAATATTTAGCTTTCTATACAATAGAAGGTTGAATTCCACCATCTATTTTACAAAAGGTATAACTACATATATACCTTAAATCTAACTTGGTAATTTCCAATTATTTAGAAGTTTACGTCTGGAGATATCAAATATCATCCAATAAATTTTTTTTTAATCAATATCGTCTCTATTAGGAAATTAATAATCCTAATAAGTTATATTTGGATACAATTATCCATTATACCTTGCTCTTCTTTGAAGAAGAAGCTCCAACAGAAGGTGACGAAAGATTTTATTGACTTGTTGAAAACCCATCCGTCTCACTCGGCTTTCTTTCTCACTTTCTCTGATGCATGTCAGTTATGATATGACGTCTTAAGGAGATTTCTTGGACGGGGAAATATTTTGTTCCCAAAACCGCCTTTGAGAGAATTCCTTAAAAACCCACAACCTTCGCCTATTCTTCACACATTTTTCTTCAGCCGTGAAACTCTCTCTCATTCTTGCCCTAACTTCGAAACCTTCAATTTCTTTGTGACCATGGCACCCAAAGTGAAATTCTTGAGGAGAAAGGCTAAGGCCGGAAGAAAGAAGGCTCGCGCCTCTGGATCAGAGAAGCCTGCCTCATCTGCAAGTAGGACTCCACCCCCTTCCTCGCTGGAGAAACCCATCTCTCCTACGAAGGACCAGACCATTGCTGCCGTTGAGACTCTCGATGGCATGCCTCCCATCTCCACAGACGAAGGACCATCCAAAAGCCAAGTTTTTGTGGAAGATGCAACCCAGAAGGAACCTCCGATCGCCATGAGGGTGAAACCCTCTATGCCAGAGCCCTCTGTCAAGGGTTCTACTGCGGGTAGTGATACACTCACTATCGCCCCTACTGCTGAGATCGCCGCATCTGATGAGGAGGTGGAAATCCCCCCTGCTGATAATGTGCTTGACGAGTCTGACAAGGAAGTTCCCACTCCTGTCATCACCGTCTCCCCTGATCTCAAGCTAAAAGGAGTAGCTTCTGAGCCGTAGAATGCATCTCGGAAGCCTACAGCCCCTCCTACCAGAAAGCTTCTTCATGATGCCATGAAACCCGGAGGAGTCTCCTCTAGGACCAGGCAGAAACGGAAAGAGCCCGAAACGGTCAGCACCTCTATCATTGATATGGCTGCCAAAAAGACCAAGTCCCCAGAGAAACCTATTCCTAAGGACACTTTCACAGAGGACCTGGATTCGTTTATCTTTCTAGTAAATTCTCTTGTCTCCAAGAAAGAGATAGAAACTGTTTTGGCCGATGAAAAACTGCCTAAGTGTGATGCTGCGGGTAGGCAGATTGCCACCTTTAAGCGGATCGACTTTAACTGGTTTGCGGCTAATGGACTTGATATTGCCCCTCTGCTGGATAGAATCGGTTTAAAAACCTTATGTGAAACCTATGCAGAGCTACCTGTCTCTCGTTTGAGAGAGTTCTATGCGAACATCACGTTCTATGAACAGGGTCTGCATGTCAAGTTCATAAAGACAGTCATTGAAGGGGTCACACTGGTATTCTCTGCCCATGATGTGAATCAATTGTTCAGCTGTATGGAGCATGATCCTCTGATGGACATGGGAAGAGAAGAATCCACAGCATCTTCTTGGGACAGAAGGTCCACGCGACCAAGTACCTTGAGTCCACCAAGCTGGACCTCAAAACCCGCATTCTGCATCGAGTGGTTCTGTTCTGCCTTCTACCAGGATCTGGAATCATCGACACCATCACCTCCAATGATGCGATGTTGATGGCTCATATCCTGAAGGGCATCATTCCCTTTAATCTTGGTTTGTTGGTGTTCTCCCACATGAAAAGATGCTGCAATACGGCTGGGAAAGCTCTCCCTTATGGCCAGGTAATCGCCGGCCTTCTGAAATTTGCTCATGTCTCTACTGATGCTTCTACTTTTCATGAAAAGTGGAAAGTTGGTACGTTTGGACAACAAATTATAGCCAGCATGCATTATGTGAGAAAGGGCTCTACCTGGACCCTGAAAGGCAGGTCATAGGATTCGGCGCGTGATGATGAGGATAAGCTTCTGGAGGCCAAGAAGAACGCTGAAGCATCTTCTGCTCGACCCTCTGCTGCTAAGTCTGCTGGTCGGAGACGTCCTTCATCATCTGCTGAAGCTCAAGTCCCTATGGGTAACACGGCTCTTCTCAATCTTGGGTAAGACATCCGTGTCCTTCAGCGAATGGTCACTGACCTGATTCGCTTAGTGGAATGTCAGGACAAGCTTCTGCGCGAGCATCTGGAAAAGGATTCTGCTGAGTCTGAGCAGTGATATCCTTAGTTGCTGTTTCTTTTTCTCTTCTGCATTTCTAGCCAGACCAAAAACTGCTTTCTTTGGTCTACTAGATTGTAATAAGTGCCACCTAGTGGATACATTTTCTTTGCAGTACGGTATTGAACTTTCAGTTACATCTTCTGCAATATATTCTGCATGATGGTTTTGCTCTTTCTGCTCTACCCTCTGCGAGAATTAAAACTACCTTCTGCACGTTTGTTATGAATGCTACGTCATACCTTCTGCAAGAAATTTACTCTTCTTTATCAACCTACATTCATCTTCTTTTTTATATGACAAAAAGGGGGAGAAAATTGTGCTGAGGGGGAGTATCTCGCTCTGTATTGGTTATAGAAAAATCCTAGATTTTCTATAACTTCAATGGGTCGTAAAAGACTATACCATCTACGGTGTAGAAGCTTATGAGACTGATACAGCTCATAATCGCAACCTTCTACAGGGAATGCGATTTCTGATCTTTTAAAGTCACTATTGCTGGGAGTGCAAAAATGAAATATCATCTTTTTGTTGGGCTAAATGTAGAAGCTGCACGCTCTGTATAAATCACAGAAGCCTTTGTGCTCTGTAACCTTCTTTCTAACAGAAGCTTCTATGCTCTATTTCACAGAAACCTTATGGTTCTGTGAAAACGTGAGACTCATACTCTCACCTATAAAGGGGGAGTTAGGGGGAGTTCTTGCAAAAACATTTCCCTCAACGATGAATGTTTTGTCTTCATCAAAAAGGGGGAGATTGTTGGGACGGTTTTGATGATGAACCGGATCCTCTGTACTACTGAAGGTCGAACATTCTATTCTACAGAAGCTTCTTATATTAAGGGCTTTATGTAAGAATCATTTTGTAATTAAATGATTAGTTGATGATTATTTAATTATGAAATACAATCCCATCGATCAAGATAATTATCTGATCGAATCATATCGATTTAGTCACCAAATAATCATATTGGAGATAATATTTTTATAGAAGGAAATGTATCTCTCTATATATGGAAAGGTTCTACTAGATGGTCTACAGGCTTCTGTAACCTCTTATGACCTCTACATGACCGTTATTTGGTTGCAAATCACCAATACCTGTCCAGATACATTCTCACATGTGTCTTTATCAGGATGGAATGAATCATTACCCATATGGAAGTAAATCAACGATTATTTCCATCTGGAGAAGGTTATCGAGCAGAACCTTCTGCGATACCTTCTATGATGCATTATTCATGGAAAATATATCATGATCTTATTCTGATTTATTTTCTATCTGAATACTTGAACGTGTATGTTATTATTCATTTTGTCTACTAACCTTTAATTTGCATATTGTTAATTTATCTTTTCTTTTTGCATTTTCTTCTTTGAACTTTGTGTATAAAAGGGCCACACCTTCTCAGTAAAAAAAAGAAAAGAAAATAATTATTACTAGTTCTTTTCTGACTGAAAGCGTGAGCTTTAGTTCTTTCATTCTTTCATTCGTTTGAGTTAGTCACACGAGAAGTACTAGCGACGGACGGTTGCATCGTTGGTGAAGCCTTCTAGGAGAGTGACTCGGGGGCTCGAGGGACTCGGTTGGAAGCTGCAGGAGACGTTGTTAGAAGCCTGTGTACGTGGGCAACGTGCAGCGGGCCGGAGAGAAGGGCTGAACCTTGGGAGCACAGAAGGTGAGGGACTAACCAGCTTCTGTTGTGTAGAGCTCTGTGTGCAGGAACCTAGGACGGAGGCTGCCGTCTGCTTGCGTGGGGTTTGCCGCGTGCTTGAGCAGGGTCTGCTACGTGCTTGCGTAGGGTATGCTACGTGCTTGTGTCGGGTACGCCACATAGTCGCTATCTCTAGGAGATCGTGCAGGTCGTGTGGAGCCGCCGGAGGGAAAATCCATCCTTGAACAGAGGTCGCTGTTCGCTCGCATAGGGTTCGCTACGAGCTCGCGTGGGGTACGCCACGATGTCGTATCCTTGAGAGGATTGCGCATTTGGTTATCTTTGATAGTCACACTCACGTGTGCAACTCTCTGTAGCACAGAACTCTACAGTCTGTGCATACATTTTCTTTGTCACTTTTGCTACAGAACCTTACGGTCTATTTAGTAGAAGATCGACAACTCTTGACACAGAATCTTTCAGATCTGTGTTTTATAATTAAGTCATTTCCTATACAGAACCTTCTGTTGTGGATTGACACACTTGGAACAGAACCTTACGGTATGTGCAACACTTTCTGTAAAACAGAGTCCTTGGATCAGTTCTATAGAAGGTTGACGCTTACAGTACAAAATCTATTGATCTGTGCTATAGAAGGTTAACATATCTGACACAGAACCTTCTGGTCAGTGTCGTGCTTATCTTCTTCGACACAGAACCTTCTGGTCTGTGTTGTGCCTTACTTTCAACGATACAGAACCTTCTAGTCTATATTGAGCCTTAGTTACTATAGTATAGAACTTTAGTGTTTGTGCTACGTAACAAGACTCTATGGTACAGAACCTTCTGGTCTGGGCTCTGCCACTCAAAGCTCTATTGTACAGAACCTTCGGGTCTGCTTTTAGTTGATATCATTTGTGCAACTTGTACTGAGATACATTTGAGTGGAAACCATCCAAATATCTGGGTGAAGAGTGGATGTAAGCAATTTGTTGAACCACTATAAAAATCCTTGTGTCCAATCAAACAAATTGCGAACACACTCGAACGTTCTGTTGTACAGAAACCTATCTACGGTTCTGTTTGACAGAAGCTTCCTTTCCGCTGCGGGGTAAAACGAAAAAGTGTTAAAATCCGAATTTGGTAATTAACACTAATTCACCCCCCTCTTAGTGTAACAGTTTCTACCCTGGTAGACTTATTGTGGCCCCGCTTGCCCACCGAAAACGATATAGGCCCATGACTTTCTTTTTTTTTATGTAAAAAATTTCGACCATTTTTCGATTTGTGTGTGTCATCCTTGGGCAGGGGTCATGTTAGTCTTCTCTATATCATTCCAATTTTATCGAATGCCTCGGAAGAAACATGACTTTCTTTGTGTCAATTGGAGTAGAACAATTTAAATGTTGAAAAAATAATTCTTAACGTTTTTGTAGTTCCAAAACTAAAGCATTTTTATACGAAGCAATTATAAGTAACTTGTTATAAAACCTTAGTGTTTAATTAACATAACTTTTTGTGATTACGAACTTTATGTACCAATAAATAAAAAAAATTACAAAAAGTTGTATTACTAGAATAAGTTCTTGAGGTATAACATAATGACATCATTTTTTACATCGGTTTTGTAATGTTTTTGAGCAATTTTTGTAATTCTGAAAAAACGGACACTACATATTGAGAATAGTAAATACGAACCTATGTTCTAAATTGTAAAATTTATTCAATATTTTGTAAATAAAACAAATCGGGTTGAAATGCCTATCTAAAATATATTCTAATAAAAAACAATTTCTACAATTTTTATTCCACTAATTCAAAGAAAAGTATTTATCTCAAATTTTGAAAATTACGAAACTATTCTTCAAGTTTAATTACTTCCTCTCTGTTTCCAAAATTAAATTTTTGTCAATTATGAAAAGTATGGAGGTCCCACGGGAGATTCCAGTCACAGTTCTCCAGGTGAGGCCAATTGCCTGTAAACGGGTACCCCCGTCTCTTTACGAATACGGAACTACTATTTCATACAATTGTAAGAAACAGTGGATTACTATTCACACTTTATGAAATATTTTTCGTAATGGGCCAAATTATTTCGTAATGGGTTCGGATAGTTGAATGGGCTTTTACGAAATTTCCTTAATGAACTTTGTACAAATGTACGAAACGTAATAGTGTATCGTTCATAAACTATGTAAGATAACAGTGAATCTTCGTAAAATAGGAAACATTAAAATTTATGAAATCTTTTTATAATGGGCTGAAAAATTTCGTAAAAAGCCCGTACAAATATACGAAAAAAATTGTACTTTACGAAAAAATAGGAAACAGTCGGCCCACTACGAAAAAAATTTCGGAAATTTTTCTATTTCGTACTTTACGAATAATTGTACAAAACATAGTTCTGTATTCGTAAAGTGACAGGTGTACCCATTCCCGGGTAATTAGCCTTCTCTTGACACACATGAATTCATAGGCTTCGTTCCTAATGGGCCGGAGAAGCGAAGTCCCATACAGACACCGTCAGTCCTGCTCGGGAAACCCGAGGGAGCATGACTCGAGATATGTTCCCGAGGCACTCGAAACCAATCTCGCTCCAGAAGTCTATAGAGGGATTTCTCGAACGCTCGAGAATAGTCTCTCTCGAGAAGCAGGTTACCCAGTATAACTCGAGATGCAATGCTGATCCCCGCAACTCAAGAACACAGCTAACCACGACCAAGAAGTGGGACACGTGGCAAGCCCAGAAAGGCCAACCAAGATACAACGTGCATGGCTCCTACAACATAGGAGGCAAATTGTACACACGATCTGAGAGGATTCTGAACACGCTGAGTAACCGCAACTGCAAGATCCTGAGGTATAAAAGGGGTTGTAACAATAACAACAAACACACACAACAACTCAAACAACTGGACTCAAGTCTTTTATTTTTTTAAATTCGGTCCTTTATCCTCCAACCTCATCGTTGTTGATTCTGTCCTGCGTTGTTGACGCTCATCCTCCAAGCCTCGACGCCGTTGATTCTATCCGGCGTTGTACTCCACCTCGGTGCTGTTGTACTTGTCCAGTGCCGTTGACGTCTCCGCCGCTCCACAGGGGTGAATTCCATTAAAGGAGTTCGCCTCGACCGTCTCTCGTTCGCCCTCGACCGTCGTGAAGCGTCATCAGGCCTTTTCTGTTGTTTCCGTGCAAGTCATGTCTATAACTTAACGTTGTAAGCTGGATTCTCTCGCATTAAATTTCAGTGTTGTATTTCTTTGTTATACTTGCATTCGTTTACTTTGCGGTGTACAACACCAAATGCTGTAAATTCGATACGTGTTGCGGGAACAAATTCCGTGCCAACACGTTTTTGGCGACCACAGTGAGATTTAGAAGAAGCCTTTGAAAACTGGCTCGTACTAGGAAGGATGGTATAGACGAGGATTCTAAAGAAAAGGATCCCAATGTGAATCAAAACAAGAGTATTTAGGAAGTGCCCCCCATAGGGCCCCCGGATAATCCCTGGCGACAATATTCGCCTGATGACTTTACAACTAAACAAGAGTTTGGTAACGCTATAAGCAAATTAAAAGTAGAATTAGCAGAAAGTCATAGGCAGATGGATGTACGAATAGATAAAAAAATCCTGATGACGCTTGTTTTCGGGAGAAGATGAAATGACTCCCGTAAAACACATAGTCAGGTTCATTTATCAAATGGGAGAAATGTCAAATAGTGATATGCTAAAACTTAAGTAGTTTCCAAATTCCTCGACTGGAGATGCTTTTGGCCGGTGAGACTCCTCCCAAACTCTATCGCGAATTGGGCCGTAATGCAAACCTAATTTCTGAAAGCATTCAATAGGTTAGATTCAGTGATCACACTAGGAGAAATCCTGAAAATGAAAAAACTCCCCGGGGAGAGTGTGTACATTTTAGGAACTTTATTCAAGACTTAATTGAGTCGAAGGAATTAAAATTTGCTGAAGTGAATGAGTCGAGTGCAATAGATGAAAACCCTTTTGGAGAAGAGCCTATAACACATATGTATTCTCTCGAGAATGAAAATAAGTATACTAAATGCATTGATGATGATGTATTTGTGCTTTACCTCGAGACGTACACTCGCACATCTCAAGGAATCAAAGTATCTGTAGAAACCATTGTCGCCAACAGGCTTTTCAAACGCCTGGTCGAGAGGCATGATGTGAATTGTCCGGCTAGAGAAGTCCATGAGGAGCACTGCCATTGGCATCTGGATGCTTCTTACTCCACTGATAAGTACTGCAACTTCCGTAGGTATTTGTAAATCAACAAGGAGAGCAAGTGGCGATGGGAATGGTACCATCGTACTCCTGTTTTGCCTCGAAGCAGCCCTCTGGAAGTTCTGCATCTGGGTTCGCTAGTCGTGATTACCGACAAAGGCAGCATGATGAAAGCGAGCAGATCAACAGGCCTCATGTGCGTGAGCGACTGAATGGACGAGACAAGGCGGAACGGAGCACTTGAGAAAAGGCTCTGGATAAGTCCCTGAAGCATGATGATCCTGCTCCTGAACCAGTCCAGGCTGAAAGATGTGCTGCTGAGGTAAAAAGAAAAGAAGCAGCACAACTCAATCCAAAGCTGATACAAGAAGGGCCACAGATTACTCGCTTCCCGAGGAAGAGATCATGTGCGAGAAGTGCAAGTTGATCGCCTCGATAAGATTTCTCATTCCTCAGATGTGCACCAAGTGTTGTGTGGTATATTTCCTGAAACTCGTTTAGATGTCAGTTAATGATGAGATCGAGATCAAACTCAAAAGCCAGATCACAGGTAATCTCACCACCAATTTTATTAATGATGTGATGACTGAATCTAACATGCAGGAAATTCGGGGCTATCATCCCGAAAAGACTTTTACGTCAAACACCCTGTTAAGAGTTTTGGGCGAATTGTAGGAGAGACCTCGGGAGATCCACAATCAGAGTGGGAGAGAGTTTACATGAAAATAGTGATCCCGAAAGCGGCACGCAAGAGAGTCCTAAAGCAGACTCTAAGGGAGGCTAAGAAAAGCAAAAGTGTTTCACCGAAAGAGGTGGATGAACCTCGAGAAGTGACATCGCAGGCATAAGGTGAAGAAGAAGAAGAAGATGCGGCCTATGATGATTACATCGACTACGCACCTCTATAGGAAGGGACCCCCGAGGAGTGTCAAGAGGACAAAGATCCTATGGTAACCTCCTGTAACGCGGTCGAGATTCCTTCCTGCTTCTAGAGAAAAGGTAAAAAGGTTATGATCACTGGTGGCGCGGTACGTAAAGCCTCTAAATCGAGCATGAGATTCCCAAAAGGTTCTCCGCTCCATTGGTTCGAGTAACCTTCCCTCAGGATGAGACAACATATCCAATCCATGTACATTACAGCGGACTTTGAAACTTACTTGGTGAACAAGGTGTTAGTGGGCAACGGGGCCACGATCAACATCCTTCCCTTTGAAACTTCCTTGGCGATGGGTAAGAAAAGGTGGCAATTGACAAACAAAAAGATGTCGATTACGGCATTCCATGGAAAGAAGTCCGAGTGTATGGGAGTGTTCTCAATAAACCTTCAAGTTGGATGGCACGAGATGGAAACTTCCTTTTTCGGGTTAGATATCGTATCAGCTTTCAACGCTCTCCTGGGTCAAGACTGGCTATATATGGCCACCGCTATACCTTCGACTCTGCACAAAGAGTTGATGATATGGCTTGATGATGAAATAGAGCTCGTTCGAGGTGATAACAATTATTGTTCTTACGAATCTAAGCCTCTATGTTCCATTGCAGAACCCGAGAAGGAGAAACATGAGAAGAAAGCCAGGAGGATAAGTCGTTGAACCCAGACGTCGAGAAAGTCGTGACTTACCAGACTGAGAGTACAAGAGTTGACCCACCTATAGTCCCAAGCGGATGGGGAAGCGATGAAGATGATAACACTCCTCGAGACAGAGGCATCGTTCCCTTGTTCAGCTTCACCATAGAAAGTTCGGATGATAAGGAACTCATGAACAATCCAGGGATGCTTCTGCCTGAAGAAGGATTGCCCATCACTTGGTTCAGTGAGAGGCCTCGAGGCATGCCAGAAGGCGAGATCATCATAACTCAGGCTAGAATCAGAATCGGAGATGTAGAATTCACTGACGTCGAGTACCGCACTAGATAAGCTGCTCGAGAGCAAGAGGACAATGCTCGAGAGAAAGATGAGAACGCGGAGTTGGGGCCCAATAAACTCATGCGGGAAGGAACTTATGAATATTGAAGAAGTGGAGAACCTAGTTGCTGTGCACAAAGAAGCACATTCTTTTGATTATTCTAATTCTAAAAAAGGGCGTTATATCACACCATCATCTTTCTCATTCAATTCTAGGCCATTTCTAGGTGTTTTTTCTCTTCAACTCGATCGCTATAGTCGAGAAACATTGTTTTCAACTTCGGTTCCTTTAATTAGTATCAATCTTGGTTCTGATGAAAATCCTCGAATCACCTACATGAGTGTGATTATAGACAACGAGTTAGCGATAGCTCTAAAGGAGTCGTTGTACGAGTTTCGAGATTGTCTCGCCTGGGATTATACAGAGGTGTCAGGGCTTGATAGGAACTTGGTAGAGCATAAACTCCCAATTCGAGAAAATATTAAACTTGTCCAACAGGCTCCCCGAAGAATAGCTGGTGAAGTAAGCAAACTTGTGTATGAGGAAGTGAGAAAGCTTTTTCATGCCGGCTATATTAGATCATCTAGATAAACAGAATGGATCTCGAGCATTGTTCCCGTAGTAATAAAAAACGGTAAAATACGAGTTTGCATAAACTTTTGAGATTTAGACAAAGCAACTCCCAAATATGAATATCCCATGCCAATAGCTGGTGATCTAATTGACATGACAACAGGGAACATCATTATGTCGTTCATGGACGGCTACTTGGGATACAATCAAATCTTCATCGCTGAAGAGGATGTTTACAAAACAACCTTCCGATGTCCGATTGGCATATTCGAGTGTGTAGTGATTCCATTTGGATTAAAAAATGTCGGAGCCACATATTAGAGGGCCATGAACGCTATCTTTAACTCCTTAATCGGGAAGACTGTGGATGTCTACATCGATGACATAGTAGTGAAGTCAAGAAAGAGTGACTCACATGTCGAGGACCTCCGACCAGCATTCATCGAGATGAGAAAACATCATTTGAAGTTGAATCCTTTGAAATGTGCATTCGGAGTACAACCTGGACAATTCCTTGGATGTTTAGTGCACCAGAAAGGGATTCAAACTGATACAAGGAAAATCAAAACAATACAAGAATTGCAACCTCTAAGGAATAAGAAAGAGCCACAGGCTTTCCTCGGACGAGTGAATTATCTACGGAGATTCATTGGTAATTTAGCAGGGAAAGTGGTTGTGTTTTCCACGCTACTGTGGGGAAAGAATAGATACACTTGGACGGATGAGCATGAACAAGCGTTCGGAAACATAAAAAACTATTTAATGAAGCCTCTAATTCTAACTTCTCCTCCACTCGGGAAATCTTTTGTTTGGTACATAGTCGCGACCGCTACCACGATTGGTACGCTCTTGGAACAAGAAGATGAGCAGGGGAGAGAAAGAGTTGTATTCTATTTATCTCGATTTTTGAATCCTGCTGAGACAATGTACACAGCTTCGGAAAAGCTTTGCCTCTCAGTATACTAGTTAAGGCACTACATAGGGAGTAGTGAGGTGCATGTAGTCTCGAGGGCACGGGTACTGAAAACATTTTTCGAGAGCCCGTTGCTTACTGGAAGAGTTAGCAAGTGGAGCCTAGTGCTCTCAACATATGACTTAAAGTTTAAACCCCAAAAGGTTGTTAAAGGACAAGTTCTTGCTGATTTCTTAGCAGAATACTCCAGTGAAACTTCACTAGATGTGGAGGCGGAAGCACAAGAACTTTGGGAAGCCTGGTTTGATGGATCGTCAACATCGGGTCTTGAGGTCAATTCGCTTTTAGATTGGCTGAACTTGTAACTAACAATGCTACAGAGTATATCGCACCCATTGTTGCGTTACAAACTTTACTTGCGACAAAAGTTGTATCGATTAAGGGTGATTCACAGTTGGTAGTGAACCAAATAAATGGTTTGAGCCTCTACCACACTCAAGTTAAAGAAATACCTAACTCTGACCCAGCAGCTGATTAAAAAGTTTCAACAAGTTACTCTGGAGCATGTGGGTCGAGAAGATAATGCGATAGCTAATTCGTTGGCCCAATTGGCGTTAGGATACAAATCGAACGATGCATTACAAAATGAAATAGGTGGAATAATCCCCGAGATCAGTTCACCTATCATTAAAGAAAAAGAGAATAGTTCTACTTTTAATTATAAGGTAGACGTCATGAAAGCCGGTGAAGATTGGCGATTACCTTATGTTGAATTCTTAGAAAACCTAACCTCGCAAGTCGAGAGAAAGATTAAACTAGCAGCCAGACAATATGTATTCCTAAATAATCTTTTATATAGGAAAACCAAAGAAGTACTATTGAGGTGTATCGACCTGGAGGAAGCAACGCCAATTATGATGGAGACACATGAAGGGTTATATAAAACCCACCGGTCGGGGGTAAAGATTTACTGGATGATCCAAAGGCATGGATTTTGTTGGCCATCCATGAAGAAGAATTGAATCGAGATGGCTAAGGGTTGCAAAAAATGCCAGAGGTTTGGACCCATAACTCGAGCCCCGACAACGGAATTAAATCCAGTGACACAGCGATGACCATTTAAGTCTTGGGCTCTAAATATAATCGGAGAGATTAGGCCCCACTCGAGTAAAGGAGACGCCTATTTATTGGTAGCTATGGATTACTTTACCAAGTGGGTTGAGGCCAAAGCTTATCAGAGAATCGACCAAAAGGAGATTATTGAGTTCATTAAGACTAATATCATTTTTCGTTTTGGCTTTCCACATAACATAGTAGTGGATAATGGAACTGCATTCAATGAAGAACATATGCAGGAGTTCTCGAGAGAGTTCGACTTGATTATCACTAACTCCTATCCGCAGTCTGACGGACAAAAGGAATCTACCAACAAGCTTGTTAAAAATGTGATCCAGAAGATATTGAAAATAACCCAAGGAGGTGGCATGAAATACTCCTCGAAAGGTTGTGGGGCCTAAGAGTCACCAAAAGGGACAGCACGGGGGAAGCACCATATAACCTAGTATATAGGCAAGAAGCTATTGTTCCCATCGAGATATAAATCTTTTCAGGTCAATCAAGCAAATCAGGATGTGGATCGAGAAGAAGAACTTCCTCGAGACAATGAATACCTCGAGAGTTTGCGCATAAAAGTGGCAAACAGAATGGAAGTTCAGAAAAAAAGAATGATGAGACATTATAACAAAAGGGTCCATTCCAAAAGCTTTAAAGGAGGAGAACTGGTGTAGAAAATGGTTCTTCCAGTAGACACTCAAGATTATTTCCTTGGTAAATGGTCACCAAATTGGGAAGGCCCGTTTAGAGTGGAGGATGCGTTCCCCAAGAACGTATATCGTTTAACTGACCTCGAAGGGCGTTCTCACGAGTTGTAAATTAACGGGAAATATTTGAAACCTTACAAGCCTACTATTTAGGAAACTTATAAAGAAATTCTAGCGAGGAAGCTCCCCAGTTTATGAACACAATTGGAAGAGTAAGACGTTTCTTTAGAAATAAAGCCCATTACATTAGTATAATCATCGAGATGATACTCGAGAAGGTAACACATAAGCGAAACAGATAAAGATCAGTTCCCAAAGCATCTCGGTAATCGTGCTTTGGGAAATTAGATCAGTCAACCATCCTGACCAGAGCAGTGAACACCCAATTCTTATCCAAAGAAGTTCAATGAGAAAATCAAGTTCTATCAGCACCCAGTCTTGGAAGAGAAAGAAGCGCAGAAGAGGGGTGGCCGCCACAAATTCCCCCATCTCCACGAGCTATCTGAGACGCCAACTCCCCGACACAGGATACTTATCTCTTTCCCTCTTGTAGGTCATCCTTCGAGAAGGAGGAGCTAAGGTACGGGACGCCAGTGAGACAAAGCAGAAGAGCGCGCTCAAGTTCATTACCTCTTACCCCAGAAAAGGTGCAAAATAATGAAAAGCTGAAGGAAGTCCCTTCGAAGGTACCTACCTACAGGGGCCATCCAAAGCCGATGATCTACGTGACCGCTAGAGGTTGTGGACTTAGGCTTTCAAAGGACGAGAGGTTGAGAACTTAGGCTTTTGAAAAATAGAGAAGGTTTTGAAAGAATAGGTTGACAATAGAAGAGAACAGCATCACGACAAGACTTGGTTGGTATGAGTGTACAAGTTTATGGAAGAAAACGAGGTTTATTTATAGCCAAGAAGAAGGATGTAATCGAGGACAAGTTCACGAACCCCGTGAAGGAATAGTAGGAGATCTTGAGAATCTCGGAAATCAACATTCTCGAGAATCTTTGCAGCTTTAATGTACAACATTAAAGTTGTTAAAAAAGAAGAGTAACTGATGCACGCCATCATGAAACGTCTCGGAAAAATTCGGAAAACGTTTCAGGCAAGAATGACCAAAGGACTGAAGCACTAAAAGGCATTTAATGTCATTAAAAACAAAGAGGAAAAGTCATAACTGTTCGAGCCGACAGCTAACAAAACAGCCGATTAGCTCTAGGCGATGCTTTTCGCGAAACTCTTCCTCTTGCAAGACAACCTGAGCCATTACTCTCTCAGGTTGGAGGTTCAGGTTCCATGGCGGAGACCACATGGCTCGCGTCTTCTCGAATTTGGACAGAAACTTTAAGAGTTTCCTCTTCTGCCTGACGTACTTTTGGATCTTCTTCTTGACAACTTTGAGACGCTGATTTTTGCGCTCAATCTTCTCATCCAAAAGCTCAATCTCATACCAACCCTAGGCCTTTGCAAGCTCCACCGATTTTCAAAATCTCGAGTTGGTTGCTTGGCAGATTGAAGCCTTTTAGATTCGTCAAATCCCAACTAGTAAAGTTGTCGTATGAGCCTGCTGGCGAAAATTTGATCTGTCGTCGCTATAGGGGAGTGAACAATGTTATACCTAGCAGCCCTATATCGATAAAAACTCGTCTCCTTATAGATGATATCAATAGAAAGAAAAACCAATTACGAATTGGAAATCCTCTGGCACGAAGTTGTCATTCACGAAATTGGTCCACCTCATTCAATGGACTCTCAAAAACCACCTCCTCTGGGACGAAGTTGTCATCCACGAGACCTTCGTTAATGACATCTTAGGGAAGGTTTGTCGCTAGTACCTAGCATAAGAGGGAGAAGAATTAAAGAAGGAAAACATGCAACTCGATAGTAGAAGAGGAACTGCTCGCTTACACCATGCAAAGCACCCTCTCGAGTCGTATTTTCGAAAAGCGGCTCCTCTGCGCCTAACGATCCTGCAATAAGAAGAGGAGCAGCTGTAGACACTTCTTCCACTTCGACAGGTGGATCATTAGTATCATCGACATGATAGGTTTCCACCGGGCGCAGCGGAAGCTCGTTTCGAAAAATACTATCCGAAACACACCCCGAATCTATGTAATACGTATAAATCGAATAGTAAATAAGTTTAATAACTCGTACCTTATTGTTTGAAGATAACGAACGTTGCGGATTAGACCGTCTTCGAGAGTCCCAACCGTAACTCCTCTAGAAGTATACACGCACACGCGACACGAAAACTCGAATTCCCTTCAGTGCTAGCCTTCGGAATTCTATATGCTATTTTCTTTCGGAAGCTTGGGCAAAGATTTCCCCTTCTTTGGCCAAATTAAACTTTCTTTTCTTGGCCGGTTAGATTTTTTTGCTTCTGTGGTTAAACGGCAGATTTCATCTTTTATATTAGTTTTCCTTAACGGATGTGGTACCGCCTTATAACTCGATTTATTGTAAAAAATTAATGAATTACACGTAGCAACGCTATACTACAATAGCCCGTAGGTAATAATTTTATCTTTGCAAGTGGGTATCGACGTCTTTGAGAACTAAACAATTGAAATTCAATTCAATTGATAGATAATGGGCCAAATTGGGTTAATTTAATTGATAGTTAATGGGCCAAATGGGCTTAACCCAATTTGGTCGGCCTATTTGATATTATAATGAATAATATAATAATTAATTATTATAATTATATCATCATAGTCTATAACTTAGACATACTTAATCAATTTAAATCCAACACTAGGATTTATTACTTCCGATATTTCAGAATAAATTTGTAGTCCAACAAATTCTAATTCTGAAAATTTATACTTTTAATTCTAATTTTCATTAGAATTAAATAATCAATATCCGTGTTCACGTGCTTTTGCGTGCGACCCTCTATGTTTTATATACGAAGGCTATGTACATCCATACATAGACTGAGGTAACCGTTTAGCAACAGTTTTCAGCCACCCAACGTAACAGAATATTGGTCATGAACCAAAACCGCTATGAACCGATTCCTGTGTAATTCAATCCTTTCATCTCACCGACATCCTGATTAATTCAGTGCATTATGTGTCATCACTGAATTAATCATTTTACTTGATTTCTGAGATATAATATATACTAACTTGAATGATAAACATTCATCCACGGCCGTGTGTTTAAAATCACTAATATCTCAATCAAGAGGCTATGATGTCAACTCTCTAATCCAAGAGAGCGATGAATCCTATATTGAGTCAACGCTATCCTCTCTACGCTTCGCTGCACACCCAATAACCGTATTACTCACAATCCGATTAAAGATTGATTTTAACGGCATCAAAGTGAACAACTACACGTATAGAATAAATGGAGGTCTCAAGTCAGGAGATCAGTTACACTCGTTCAACAAGAGAAGTGACCAATGACACTTAATATGTGGTATTCTCTATAAACGGGTCGTGTCCAGTGTATCCTAAACTTAGGCACCCCCGAGTATAACTTGAATATCCATTCCTTGGTCTAACTCGACTTTAGTTATACTCGACGTTGATCTAGATGTTTATGTCCCATCTAAACATCTATCCGATCAAGAACAATTTTAGATTGACAAATAATCAATCTATGGGACTTTACCGTAAAGTTAATTACGAGCAGAAAAGTAATTAATAAACAGTAAATACTTGCCTTTATTAACAACTACTCACATATATTACAAAGTGTCTTGGCACATACGTGCACACACTAACACGACATCCCTCGGAGACGACACTTCTCGAGTCCCAAGATCTAGACTGTGCTCTCGAGACGTTTATGCGTTCTCGAAAAAAGGGGCTTCTTGGGTACCCAGGCAATCTCGATCCTGAAGGTCCTCTTCAGTAGGTTGCACATGAGGGTTAGCCTGCACCGTTCTCAAGAATAAGTAATCCCAAAGAAAATGAACCTTAAGACTAAAATAGGTAAGAAAATACCTCATCGTCAAGGGCTTCCAAATCCTGAATTGACCCACCAGCTCTGCAAGACGTTATGAACGTATCAGCCAACGAACTCTAGTCAAGAACCTGAAGGTCAGGTTCCTTGAACGCAGGCTTCACCAGTCTCTGAAAGACGCGTTTGAGCCTCTTGGTAGCCGGTGCTCCCTCACTCTGTGGTCTAGAAGGACGATCTTCTCGAACGTTATAACGTTCTTCTCTAAGATCACCCTCTTTAAGGGACTGCACAGATCGAACCTTACGTTTCTTTCTTAGCACTAGAAGCACTTCATCAGAACTTGCTTCAGGTGGAACTGCAGGATCAATCTCAACTACAAAAACAAGCAAGATTAAGATCACAACGATTGACAATTAACAATGCAAGTTGAGATTCGTAAGCTACCTTCAGAAGCAGGGATGGGTACATAAAGGTCACCCAAGGTGTTGTCAAGAATAGCCATGTCCCCTCGCAACTCAGACCAAGTAATAGCCCAACGGACTTGGAAAAACTCGGATGCATCGACTCTACTATTGCTAAAGAAAGGAAACTCAACTGGATGAAATGCAATTCGAGCCAATATCTTAGTTGCTTGCTTCCCTAAAACTCATAGTCACAGTCTTCCCATGCACAAAGTTGTTGTAAAACCTCGAGAAAGGGACACTAACATCTTGGAAGAAACCGAGTTGCCTGGCACAAACAGATTGTAAACCTCAAACATAAATTTGTTTCCTGGACAGACACCTACAAGGTCTCGAGGTGTTAGAACGTTGTTCCAGTAAGACCACACCGTGAGATTCTCTCGAGCGGCATATAACTTGTTGGGAGGGTATGGCGTCCATTCCTGTTCCCTCTCTGTACTAGCCAATTCGTTCATCAAGAAAGTTATTGCTTCAGAAGACCAAGTATGCGCGTCCCCACAAGTGCGGATGGCTATGTCAAGCCCAAAACATCTATCGCCTCTAAGATCTGACTTATCAAAGGAGGATAATCGAGGGAACCGGGTGAGCGCCCATAAGTGTAACAACCATATTGGACCTCGAAATCAATGATTTGGGAAACCTTTATCCTACAATACGGTAGAGGCAACCCGAAGACTTCTATACAGCCACTCAAGGAGAAGGGGCATAACAACCACAAGCCATTCGGCATGGACCAAGAAGTTACTAATCCAAGACATGTATATGACACAACCTGTCTCCTAGGACTATAGAAGATGTATTTACTGAGCCACTCAAGATAGAAATTGAATTCTTGCTCTGATCCCCACTCGGTGGTTTTCCCTCCTACCTTATGGAATGACTCCTTGTGGTTGTTGACCGCATTGCGGATCTTATGTCCATAGTACTAAAATATGTCTTCTTCTGCTCTATAGAGGTAAATGTCAACGCCCGAGGCAGAACAAACTGTCAATAAACAGACGTTCAATCTCGAGTTCCAAAAAGGGATTAAACTGGAACGGACTTTGAGATCACTAAACTTCATCCTTCTCGAAACAGACACTAAATCCTTCAGACCCAAACGACGCAACTTTTGATCTAACTTATCTTCCCACAACTTAAATCACTTCTCAGTGGAAGCATCAGTTGAAGGAAACTCCCACATGCTCCCTCGCGTTAAACCCCACAGGAGCGCAGAAATTAGGACGCATACTGGGATAGTCGGTGAAGTCCGAAGATAAGTCTGTGCAATATCGTGCTACCTGAAAGCAGACGGCGGAAGTAGAGGACTCAAGGTCAAGAATGGAGGTTCTTACCCCGAAATGGGGATAACCACCTCTTGGTTGGCGAGTTCGCAGAATCGGCTGAACCGAACGTAGTCTGACATTGTCGTTTGAGAATCCATCACGTGCAAACTAGTAGGCGTGGAATTTGTTCCCCGCAAGACATATCGAATTTTACATTGATAGTGTTGTCGTCGTAAAGTGAAAGTAAATGCAATACCGGAATTTAATATGACGGTACTGAATTTACAGCGTTTGGGGTCGTACACCGCAAAGTAAATGAATGCAAGTATAACAAAGAAACACAATACTGAAATTTAATGCAACAATATTGAGTTTACAGCGTTACACTTACAAACATGACTTGCACGGAAACAACAAAAAAGGCCTAGTGCGCTTCACGACGGTCGGCGGTGGATGAGAGGCGGCCGAGGTGAACTCCTTTAATGTATTTTCACTTTAAATATAATATTTATATTAAATCAAAGAACCTCTCGAGAGGCTCTTCAGTACATCAGACCTTCTCGAGACTGATTGAAGGTTTTTAAATAAAATCTATATATTCTCACGTATTATATTGATTTTCTCGAGAGGTTCTTCAATCAAGGATTCTTTCTCGAGACGCTGTTCTCGATAGAATTTTCAAACAAAGATTCTTTCTCAAGATACCAGCCAAAAATCATTCTCGAGAGTGACACGCTCTTCTCGAGAAAGACCGAAATTTTCATGTGTCAATAAAACCCCACACCGATGAAGGAAAGTTCACAACTTTAGGAGGAAGACGGGCGAGAAACGCAGTCTGGTCGAAGAAAAGACTGAACTTGGGCATGGAAACGACTCCGGAAGTCGAAAGGGAAGAAGGGTTTTAAAGAGGAATGAAACGGTTGATATGCCGAAGCTTATGAACAAAAGAGCGGGAAAAGAGCCTTGCTCGACAAGATTCCTGTCAAAATGCAGCCATTTCGAGATACACATAAAGTTCCCGTATTATGTTTAACAGGGGGGATTAATGTTAACATACATGAATTCCTAGGCTCCATCCCTAATGGGTCGGAGAAGCAAAGTCCCATACAGACACCGTCAGTTCCGCTCGAGAAACCCGGGTGAGCATGACTCGATATAAGTTCCCCGGGCACTCGAAACCAATCTCGCTCAAGAAGTCTTTACAGGGATTTCTCGAACGCTCGAGAAGCAGCTTACCCAGTATAACTCGAGATGCAATGCCGAGCCCCACAACTCGAGAACACAGCTAACCACGACCAATAAATGGGACACGTGGCAAGCCCAGAATGGCAACCAAGATACGATGTGCATGGCTCCTATAGGAGGCAAATCGTGCACACGATATGAGAAGATTTGAACTCCCTGAATAACCGCAACTGTAAGATCCTGAGGTATAAAAGGGGTTGTAACAATAACAACAAACACACACAACAACTCAGACAAACAGACTCAAGTCTTTTATCTTTTACTTTCGGTCCTTTATCCTCCACTCTTAGTGCTGCTGATTCTATCTGGCGTTGTTGACGCTCCTCGGACAAGCCTCGATGCAATTGATTTTGTCCGATGTTGTGGTCCACCCTCAGTGCTGTTGATCCTGTCCGGTACGGTTGACCTGCTACCACTTCGACTCCGCCCAGCCTCAACGCCGTTGATACTGTCCTGCATCGTGCTCCACCCTCGGTGCTATTGATCATGTACGATGCAGTTGACATCTCCGCCGCTCCACAAGGGTGAATTCCATTAAAGGAGTTCGTCTCGACTGCCTCTCGTCCGCCGCAGACCGTCGTGAAACATCACCGGGCATTTTCTGTTGTTTTCGTGTAAGTCATGTCTGTAAGTGTAACGCTGTAAGCTAGATACTGTCGCATTAAATTCCAGTGTTGTGTTTCTTTGTTATACTTGCATTTGTTTACTTTGCGGTGTACAACATCAAATGCTGTACATTCAGTAC
Source organism: Melastoma candidum (assembly GCA_023653495.1). NCBI lineage: Eukaryota > Viridiplantae > Streptophyta > Magnoliopsida > Myrtales > Melastomataceae > Melastoma > Melastoma candidum. The sequence continues at coordinate 7,453,339 of CM042888.1, read as the reverse complement.
CGTCGTATTAAATTCCGGTATTGCATTTACTTTCACTTTACGGCGATCACACCATCACTGTAAAATTCGAAACGTGTTGCGAGGAACAAATTCTGCGCCAACACGTTCCCCAGTCTACACACGATCCCTCTAATGCTTCGTTTGCTTATTTTCCCCCGTGAACGAATTGGTAGGAAAGGGCTCTTTTATCTCACAAAAATTTATACATTTTCCGCATATTTTTTTTTATCCATTTTTACCATTTTTTCGTGGTACCCACTTATTTCTTTCCACTTTTTACAACTTTTTCGTCTCAATTCTTTTTCATAGAAAAATCAACCAAACACAGCTTGAAGGAATAATAGCCGACCTCGAGAATGGATAAGGAGGAAGATAACAGCCGCCAATAATTGCGAAGTGGGAATCGCAGGAACCATGACTCCGGAGTTTCTTTTTCTTTTTCTGTTTTTCAATGGGGTTGATTGGATGATGGGCAAGTGAATAATATGACAAAAGAATTATCCTCCGGCCACTTTTGTGGTAGTTGACGATTTAACATCGAAAAAGGCACTTTTACCTCTTCATTTGGATTCTGATCCATTACATTTGGGAGAAAAGGAAGATTGGGACAACTGCTCTTAGGACAAGTATTAAAAGAGTGACCTCCCCATGACGAGGTGCTGACGTTAGTAATGCTGAACATGGAATTTGAAAGCTCCCCATGACGAGGTGCTGACGTTCATACAAGTTTTCTTTTTCCTCCAAATCGAATTTAATTCTTAAAAAATGAGTGATTTTTATTTTATTTTATTCATAAATCTCTTATACTTGGTTTTCGTTTTCAACGTTTTAATACTTTCTTATTTTAAAAATATTGAAATTTATAAGAAGCGTCTTTACCTATTGGTAAGTTTAAATTTTACAACTTACCGTCTTTCTCAATCTTAGGATTTCTCTTTGAACTGATTCAATTCTCACCGTCAACTCACCTCCTTCTGCTTTATTTGATGATTTTATGATAGAATTGGAAAATGATATGAAATAGTGTAAAAAGTAGAGAAATGTTGTGTGTGGAAGTAAAATATATGGAATCCAATTTCCTTATGGGATATGATTTCCCAGCAACAGGACCACGATTTGTGGTCCCCCCTTATTAAGATATTATGAATGAATTGAAACCGCGAAGCATTGAAAAGGATAAATTATTGGGGTCGAAAAATCTTCTCAATTCTTTTTATATTTATAATGTATTTCTCAAACACCTAAACGTAAATAAAAACAATAATATATATATATATATATATATATATAAACTGATTGATCTTCATTTAAATTATTGATTAAGATTTTGCTCCATTACTTAAGGGATCTTTTTTTTTTATGGATATGGGGACGAGGAGAGCCCTAAGAGATTAATTCGTGACGAGGAGAGGATGCGAGTTGAATTGAGCAAGGCCAAGCCGGAACAAATTGTGACGAGCACTTGAGATGGGAGGGACCTTCACGGTGCTGAAACGGTCGAGTTGATTCGTCCGCTTGAGAAGACAGGAGTCGTCTCGAGATCAACTCCAATTCGAGACCCGGCAACTCAAGAGCGTGCAAGGGCGGGACTTGGAGACGGACAGCCTTGCCGACATCAGGCCCAGTTTCCTAAGTTTTACTTTTGGACTTGTACTTAATTAGTTTCTTGTTTTTACGATTTTGGGCGTAATAGGGAGTTAGGGTTAGCCCGTTTGGGGTTCTCTATAAATAGGACTCTTCTTGTGTTTAGGTTTAGAACGAAACCTTTGGAACTTTTACCCAAATTTGGGAACCGTCAAGTTCTTGCATGAACTTTTCACAAGATCTCTTATCGTTTGGTGGATTCCGAGCGTGGCGAGATTTTATCCGAGCATTCCCATAATCGATGATGTGGTTGTAACCGATTGTGTGGCGTTCAGCCCTCGTGGTAGTCTTGGTGGTGCTTAGGCTGTATCCAGTGATGGTCCAAGTTCTATTCTACTCGTTCAGTTCTGGTGGTGCTTCGGCAGTATCTAGCGGCGGTTCGAGTCTTTTCGCATTCGTTTGTTACCCCGGTTTGGGTTACGTCTTTCCCTTGCATTCTGTTTCACCTCCGTCGTTGTCCGTTTTCCGTTTCCGAGATTGGAAAGCACATTAGTTGGTATGAGAGCGCACGGTGGTTGTGTTGAGTGCTGGGTTGTTGAGAGCGCATGACGGTTGTGTTGAGTGATGAGTTGTTACGAGCGCAAGATAGTGTTGAGCGCTAGGTTGTTGGAGAGTGCTGGTTGTCGTAGACGTAGGACTATTGATGAGCGTACGGTGGAAATGATGGCGAAATGATTTCGACGTGGAATGACGATGGAGGAGGCTTGTTCGGCCAGTTTAGAGCAGGAAGTTGAAGAGTTGCGTCGTCAAGTGCAGCAGCTACGAACAGAAAGGAGGTAACCTAAACTACAGTCTCCTCAATTTTAAGGGAACGCTGAATAAAATCCATTTGTGGATGGATATGGGGACGAGGAGAGCCCTAGGAGATCAATTCTTGACGAGGAGATGATGGGAATTGGATCGAACAAGGCCAAGTCGGGACAAACTCGAGACGAGCACTTGAGATAGGAAGTGCCATCACGGTGCTGAAGTGGTCGAGTTGATTCGTCTGCTCGAGAAGACAGGAGTCATCTCAAGATCAACTCCAACTCGAGGCCCAAGATCTCGAGAGCGCGCAAGGCCTGGACTTCTTGACAGACAGCCCAGCCGACGTCAGGTTCGGTTTTTACTATTTTGGGCCTAATGGGGAGTTATGGTTAGCCCATTTGGGGTCCTCTATAAATATGACTCTCGTGTTTAGGTTAATAACAAAACCTTTTGAACTTTTACCCAACTTTGCCAGTCGACAAGGTCTTCCATGAACTTTTCGTAACATCTATTATCGTTTGGTGGATTTCGAGCGTGGCGAGATTTTATCCGAGCGTTTTCATATTTAGTGGTGTTGCTGTATCCAATTGTGTGGCATTCAACCTTCATGGTGGTCCTGGTGGAGCTTAGGTTGTATCCAGTGACGGTCCGAGTTCTATTCCCCTCATTCAGTTTTGGTGGTGCTTCGGTTATATCCAGCAGTGGTTCGAGTCTTATCCCGTTCGTTTGTTTACCCCGGTTTGGGTTACATCTTTCCCTAGCATTCCGTTTCGCTTCCGTCGTTGTCTTTTTCCCGTTTCCGCGGTTGGAAAGCACATCAGTTGGTATCAGTGCGCACGGTAGTTGTCTTGAGACCTGCGTTGTTGAGAGCGCACGGCGGTTGTGTTGAGTGCTGAGTTGGTGAGAGCGCAAGGTTATATTGAGCGCTGGGTTGTTGGAGAGCACAAGTTGTCGTTGACACAACACTGTTGTTGAGCGTACGGTGGAACTGATGGCGAATAGATTCCAATGTGGAATGACGTTTGAGGAGGCCCATTCGGCTCGTTTAGGGCAGGAACTTGAAGAGTTGCGTCATGAAGTGCAGCAGCTACAAGCAGAAATGAGGCAACCCGAACTACAATCTCTTCGATATTACGAGAACGCTGAGGAAAATCCGTTTATGGATGGATATGGGGACGAGGAGAGCCCTAGGAGATCAATTCGTGACGAGGAGAGTCACAGGATGCAAACTCGAGAACGTCAGAATCTTGTTTGCAGATAATCTAATTGTTTGGAATCCCTATTATGCAAGGAGATATTGCTTTTGCTAAAAAGGGGGATATGAAATAACTATAGTGGATACTACTACTAATTGATTGACGTGAAGAATCAAGCTGTTTAATTTATTCGGAGCTATTAGAGCGGGATCCACTTTTTTGGGAATATGAGTCGATGACGCAATTATCAGGGACGCGCTCTACCGAGGGATGGAAGGGCAGAGGCCTTTGGTGTCCCTTCCAGGCAAGAACCCGCATTTCCCATTAATATGCGAGTAGACATTCCTCAGTTTGAGGGAAACATAGACCCCAAAGAGTTTCTCGATTGGCTTCATGCCATTGAGAGAGTATTCTACTATGAAGAGATTCCCGAGGAAAGGCAAGTCAAGGTGGTAGCCCTTCGACATCGAAAGTACGCAAGCTTATGGTGGGAGAACTTGAATCAGCAGCGTCGTCGAGAAGGGAAAGAAAAGATTCGCTCGTGGGATAAAATGAAAAGAGAGATGAAGAAGATGTTTCTTCCCGAGCGATATCGGCAAGACTTGTTCCTTAGATTGAACTCGCTACAGCATTGAAGCTTCAGTTTGATACAGACTTGTTTCTGAGTATACTCGCGAGTTCGAGCAATTGAAGCTTCAGTGTGATATAGTTGAACCCCCTATGCAAACCATTGCAAGGTATATTAAAGGGATGAAAATCGATGTGGCGGATGCTATCGAATTGCAGCCTTATTGGTGTTTCGCGGATGTATGCAATTTAGCCCACAAATATGATAAGCAAGAAGCTAGAAGAACGCTTGTTAGGCCAGCTGGGAGGAGCACTCCTTTCGGCAAAGGGAGTTTGTCCTCGAGAAGCCCAATCTCGAGTAATACCAATGATCAGGCCAAGGTTGAATTTCGGCCACTTCCAAACACTAGTGTCTCGAGAAAGTGTTTCAAGTGCCAAGGAGTTGGGCATATGGCTTCCGAGTGCCCAAATCGGCGAACTGTTACTATTATGGAACTTTCGGAGGATGATTAGGTGTTTGATCAAGAAGGAGAACCCATCTGGGATATCGAGGAAGCGGTAGCCGAGGAACCCGATGAGGCGAACTATTGGTCATTCGAAAGCCCTTAACGCAAATGGGGTGCCCGAAGAATTTGATTAGTGGGAGAGGATCTTTCAGACCCGATGCATTGTGCAGGGAAAGATGGGTCACGTGATTGTTAACAGTGGGAGTTGCACGAATGTGGCTTCTACTACCATGGTCGAGAAACTTAAGTTATCGACTAGGCCACACCCGCGACCATATATGCTTCAATGGTTGAGCAAAAAGAGCGCTCTCAGGGTGACTAAACAGGTGATGGTTTCGTTGAGCTTTGGTCAGAGCTATAAGGACACGGTGGCTTGCGATGTGGTTCTGATGGATGCATGTCACTTGTTATTGGGAAGGCCGTGGTAATATGATTCTTGAGCAGACTATGATGGGTACATGATACGTATTCCATACTCTCGACCAGAAGAAGATCACCTTACTTCCCTTGACAACACAAGCACTAGTCAAACCGTGTCGAGATCAAACTCTAGACGACGGTTCGAAGTTTGTGGAGTTGGCTCAAGCTATTCAAGAGGAGAAGTACGTATACATGATGTTATTTGAGGAAGGAAAGGAGCAGGCCACGACTATGCCCGCTTGAGTTCGAGAACTTTTACAAGAATTTGAGGATGTGTTTTCTAAGGAGATGTCAGGAGGACTTCCTCCACTGAGGGACATATAACATCAGATCGATCTCATTCCTGGAGTGTCGCTGCCTAATCGACCGGCGTATCAATGTAATCCCGACGAGGCGAGAGAGTTGCAGCGACAGGTCGATGACCTTATTGAATGAGGCTTTTGTTCGAGAGAGCTTCAGTCTGTGTTCCGTTCCCGCCATCTTGGTTCCCAAGAACGATGGTTCGTGGCGGATGTGTGTCCACAGTTGAGCAATCAATAAGATCACAGTCAAGTATCGGTGCTTGATGAGTTGCATGGGTCGTCAATTTTCTCGAAGGTGGACTTACGAAGTAGATATCACTAGATCCGGATGAAGGAAGGAGACGAGTGGAAGATGGCGTTCAAAACCAAATTCGGGATATACGAGTGGATGGTTATGCCATTTGGTCTCTCGAAAGCGCCGAGTACTTTCATGCGACTGATGGACCAGGTGTTTCGACTTTTTAACGGCAAATTCGTGGTTGTTTATTTTGATGATGTTCTTGTATATAGCCGCAATGAGGAGGAACACATTGACCACCTTAGACAGTTGTTCAAGAAGTTGAGGGAGCAACGTCTATTTTGGAACAACAAGAAATGCGAGTTCTCGACTTCTAAACTTATCTTTCTTGGATATGTCTTCACGAGAGAAGGAATTCAGGTGGATGAGAGTAAAATTGCTGCTATTCGAAATTGGCCTATTTATAAGACAACTCATGTTGTCCGGAGCTTTCATGGCCTAGCATCATTCGAACGGAGATTTATTAAGGACTTCAGTTCGATTACAACTCCAATGACGGAGTGTTTGAAGGAGACGACTTTCGAGTGAACTCCCACGGCTCAATCTAGTTTCGAGTTGCTTAAGAGTCGTTTGTGCGAAGCACCTCTATTGGCACTCCATGACTTCGAAAAGGTGTTTGAAGTCAAGTGTGATGCCTCAGGAGTAGGGATTGGAGGCGTATTATTGCAAGAGGGTCTACCAGTTTCCTAGTTAAACGAGAAATTAAATTGTTCTCGACTGAATTACTTAACCTACGATAAGGAGTTTTATGCTATCGTTCGTCCACTCGAGACATGGAGTAATTATCTGATGCCCAAGGAGTTCGTTCTTCATATTGATCATAAGTCATTAAAGCATATCAATGGGTAGGCGAAGCTTAATCGACGACATGTAAAGTGGGTGGAATTTCTCCAATAATTTAATTTCGTCTTGAGCAATAAGTCAGGAGTGAAGAATGTCGTAACAGACGCATTGTCGAGAAAGTCAACTCTTATGGCAAGACTGGAATCTAAGTTGATTGGATTCGAGATGTTGAAAAGAGTTGTACTCTAGTGATGCAGACTTTGGGGTGGTGTATAATGAATGTCTCGGGAAGCCTATTGAGCATTACAATTTGTCTGATGGTTTCTTTTCAGATGAGTTAAGTTATGCATTCATCGAAGTTCCATTCAAGAGCATCTTATTCGAGACGTACCGGGAGGAGGACTCGCTGGTCACTTAGGAGTTGGGAGAACTCTCGAGATGCTTAAGAAGCATTTCTACTAGCCTCGAATGGCTAAGGACGTACACAAGTTAGTTCGACGTTACGCAACCTGTCAACGCGCGAAGGGTCATGTCCAGCCCCAAGGTCTCTATACACCATTACATGTTGCTGAACATCCGTGGGAGCATGTGAGCATGGATTTCGACTTTTGATTGCCTTGAACCCACCGACAGAAGGACTCGATCATGGTTGTTGTGGACTCAAAGATGGCTCCCTTTACTGTTGGCAAGAAGAAGCATGATGCTTCTCACGTAGTAGATCATTATTTCCGAGAGATCTTTCGTCTACATGGAGTTCCATTATCGATAGTGTCGGATCGAGATGCCAAGTTGTTGAGCTACTTTGGTAAGACACTTTGGCACAAACTTTGACACTTTGACACTTTGGCACAAACTTGTCATCCGTAGATAGATGGACAAACTGAGGTCGTGAACAAGAGGACTATGGGAAGCCTACTTTGAGCTGTGGTGTCAAATAATCAAAAGAATTGGGATATCAAACTCGCACAAGCTAGGTTCGCATATAATCGAGCCCCTCATTCGACTACTCTAGCTACACCGTTCGAGGTGGTGAATGGTGTCTGTTGAGGTGTTTTGATGATGAGGAATGACCTTCTGCAATGCAGAAGTCAGCCCTCTACACGACAGAAGCTAATCCTGACAGGAACCTTCTGTAAGGAAATATTTTTGTAATTAATAATTAATTACGAAATTAAGTGGGAATATTCCTTTGGAATTATCCAATATGATCAGGTTAATTATCTGATCGAAATCATTGCCAAAGAAATAAAATAGAATAATATATTTCCATTGGAGGAAATATAATCTTCTATTTATGGTAACATTCTACATGGTTGTTTCAACCTTCTGTGAATCCATCCGATCACCAAGACCCGTTATCTAGGATGTTTATCCACGTCATCTGTCTAGATACATTCACTTAAGTATCTTGAACAGAATGAATCGAATTAAATCATTAAGGAAGTTAATCTTTGATTATTTCCGTTTGTAGAAGGCTGTCGACAAACCAGAACCTTCTGTAATGCAATATTCGTGGAAACAATCATCAAATTATTATTAATTTGATTTGATACATTTACCTAAAGAATATATGCCTAGTGTGACGTATTTGTAAATTAAATATTGTATTATATTCTAACCTTTTACTTTCCTTGTTCTGCAGAAGGCTGATTCGTCAGATTACCTTCTACACTTAGCGTTTTTATCTTTGTGTATAAATAGGACATTAGTTCATGCTTTCAAAAATATAGAATACCTAGACAGAACTACCACGAATCTTCTTGTATTCTGAGAGCGTAAGTTTCGAGTTTTGTTAGTCACGCACGAGGGACGCTACCTGCAGAAGGCTGCATCGTTGGTGAAGTCTTCTGGGAGAGTGACTCGGGGGCCACGAGGGACTCGGTTGGAAGCTGCAGGAGACGTTGGTGGATAGCACGGCTGGGTGTCGTGTGCCAACGTGCAGTGGGCCGGAGAGAAGGGCAGATACCCCGGGAGCACAGAAGGTGAGGGACTAACCAGCTTCTGCAGTGTAACGTTCTGTGTGTGCAGGTACCTAGGACGGAGGTTGCCGTCTGCTTGCGTGGGGTTTGCCACGTGCTTGCGCAGGGTCTGCTGCGTGCTTGCGTAGGGTATGCTACGTGGTTGTGTGGGGTACGCCACATAGTCGCTATCTCGAGGAGATCGTGCAGGTCGTGTGGAGCCGCCGGAGGGAAAATCCATCCTTGAACAGGGGTTGCTGTTCGCTTGCGTAGGGTCTGCTACGTGCTCGTGTGGGGTACGCCACGAAGTCGTTGTCCTTGAGAGGATTGCGCATTGGTTACTTTGTTAGTCACATCAACGTGTGCATTGAGTTACTATAGTGCAGAACCTTCGGGTCTGTACAACCTACAATAGTGCAGAACCTTCGGGTCTGTGAATCTACTTCAGTGCAGAACCTTACGGTCTGTACTTATCAAGTCACTTCCTACATAGAACCTTCTGGTCTATAGTGGATTGACATTTACAACACAGAACCTTCTGGTCTGTGATCTTTCACTCAGAGTTCTATGGTACAGAACCTTCTGGTCTGTGCTGTGTAACAAGTTCTACGGTACAGAACCTTCTGGTCTGTGCTCTGCCACTCAGACTTCTACTGAAGAACTTTCTGATCAGCTCTATTTGCTATCGATTGTGTAATCTGTATTGAGATACAATTGAGTGGAAACCATCCAAGTTTCTGGGTGAAGAGTGGAGTAGGCGATTTGCCGAACCACTATAAAAGTCTTGCGTACTTCAAACAAATCGCAATCACAATCCAACGTTCTGTTTTACAGAAACCTATATCTAAGGTTCTGTGGCACAGAAGCTTTCTTCCGCTGCGGGGTTAATCGAAAAGGAGTTAAATGTCCTTAATTGGACTTTAACACTAATTCACCCCCCCTCTTAGTGTAACAATTGGTATCAGAGCGGGTTCCAACAGAAGCTTAACCGCTTGTTGTAGATCCACAGAAGCTCGTGCCAGCTACACGCTCTACACTGCAGAAGTCTCTGTCTCTGCAATATCATCTAAAACAGATCAAATTTGTTTCTGTTTAGATTATTCAGTTTGGTATTCTTGTTCTGGCTGTCTGGAACGTGACTATCAAAGGAATCAGATTTATTTCCACAGAAGCCTTAGGTTCTGTGAAATATTATCTGCCGCTACTCTTTAGAAGTCTACGCTCTATAGAATTATATTGCTTATCAACAGAAGCTTACGCTCTGTTAAATACAAAAATTGATATAAGAGTTCTGGTCAAACAGAGGCTAATTGTCCTGCTGTGATCTTACAAAGACTCTTCCACTTAAATACTCCTTTGCGATTTGCATCTTGGTTCTGTTCTGCAGAAGCCTATTGCTCTGCGAGAATTTGACATCTGCTATCAAAAAAGAAAATTCAGATTTGTCATATTGACACTCGTTCTCTAATTACTAGAGACTTTACGGTCGGTTTGATAACTGACTTCTACCCAACAGAAGCTTTCAGCTTGTTGAGGTTCTACGCAGTAATCGTCAACGTTCTGTTCTATAGAAGTCTGATACTCTATACGAATTGAACTAATGGCTGATAACTATCATATACCAAAACCACATGTTGGGAATCCTCCCATATTTGATGGTAAGAATTTTGCCTATTTGAAAATTCGAATGAGTGCATTCGTCGATGCTATTGACGACGACTTATGGTCCTATATAGAAGATGGTCCACCTTCTATACCAGAGAACCAACAAAATGATCGAGATGGTCGTCCTACACGGGAATACCTCAAGATCAAACGACTCACTAAGACGGCAAAGTATCTAATGTTTAGTGCTATGTCTGAAAGTGAATTCGTGAAAGTTTCTACTTGCACTTCGGGCAAGGAAATCTGGGATAAGCTTGTCACCATGTATGTTGGGACAGACCAGATTAGAGAAACTAAGATGAATTTTCTAATTCATCAATATGAAAATTTTACTATGAAGGCTGATGAATCTGTAGAACAGATGTTCCAGAGACTCAACCTCCTAGTTGATGCCTTAACACATTTAGGCAAAATCTATACAAATTCTGAGATAGTTCGAAAGGTTCTGCGTACTCTACCCAAATCTTGGGAAGCTAAGAAAACAGCTATAGAGGAAGCTAAAGATCTTTCTACTCTTCGACTAGATAAGTTGATGAGCTCCTTAATATCATATGAGATGGAAAGATCCTCTCAATCTGATACAAAGAGAGCAATAGCTTTCAGAGCATCGGAAGAACCTACAGAAGGTTTTGATGATGAAGCAGAAGCTGACTCGGATGATGAACTCGCAATGATAGCTAAACGTCTTCTGCGGTTCGCCACCAAGAAACGCTTCAATAGAAGAAGCCAAAATCGTGAAAAGCAATTTGATCCAAGATTGGTCACTTGCTTTGAATGTAAAAAGAAAGGACACTATAAGACAGAATGTCCTTTACTTAAAGAGAAGGAAAAACCTTCTACACAATCTAAGTCCAGGAAAGCAATTGCTGCTTGGGCAGATCTTGATGATTCTGATGTTGAGGATGAAGATGCACTAATGTGTCTCACCGCTCACACAGAAACTCAAAATGAAATGCATACCTGCTTTCAAACAGAAGCTGTTGAAAGTGAATGGTATCTGGATAGCGGATGCTCCAGGCATATGACCGGAGATCCTTCAAAATTTTCACAATTGACTCTACATAATGGAGGGTCTGTGAAATTTGGTGACAATAGCAAAGGCTCTGTCATTGGAAAAGGTACCATTGGAAGTCCTGACTCCATGGTCATAGATGAGGTTCTGTTGGTCACAGAACTCAAGCATAATTTGCTGAGCATTAGCCAGCTTTGTGACAAAGGTTATAAAATAACTTTTGATCAAGACAAGTGTTCCGGAATCCTGAACAATGAAGTTCACTTCATTGGGACTCGTAAGAGGAACATCTATAACTTGACACAGGAGAGCTTCTGTATTACAGAAAACTGCCTTCTGTCCGTTAAAGATGAGAGCCATCTATGGCATAGAAGGTTGGGACATTCCAACTTCAAATTGTTATCCATGCTTGTGAAAAAGGATTTGGTTAAAGGTTTACCCAACATCAGATTCGAGCAAGACAGCTTCTGTGAAGCATGTTCACTTGGAAAACAAACCAAATCTTCATTTAAGTCTAAGAATGAAGTCTCTACTACACAGCCACTTGAACTTCTACATATGGATCTTTTCGGACCTACTAGAGTTCAAAGTATTGGCGGTAAAAGATACTGTCTAGTTGTGGTCGATGACTATTCTAGATACACGTGGGTTAAATTTCTAACTCACAAAAGTGATGCTTTTGAAACTTTCATTAAGCTAGCTAAGAAATTACAAAATGAAACTGGATCTTCTGTAAAAGCTATAAGAACGGATCATGGTACTGAGTTTGAAAACCATGACTTCGCTACTTTCTGTGACGAACAAGGTATCGATCACAATTTTTCTGCACCATATACTCCTCAACAGAATGGAGTAGCAGAAAGGAAAAATCGGATGCTTATAGACATGGCTAGAACCATGATATGTGAGAGCAACGCTCCACAGAACCTATGGGCAGAAGCTGTTAATACAGCCTGCTACATATCAAACAGGGTTCTACTTAGACCCATACTTGAGAAAACTCCCTATCAACTATACAGGGGGAGAAAACCGAACATCTCCTATTTCTACTCCTTTGGAAGTCCTTGTTTTATCTTGAGACCTTCTAAGGACAATTTAGGAAAGTTCGAAGCTAAGACAGATGAGGGCATCTTTCTCGGATACTCTTTGTCTAGCAAAGCTTATAGAGTTCTAAACAAAAGAACTTCTACTATAGAGGAGTCTATTAATGTAAAAATTAATGACCTTCCTACTATTATTACAAGAGATGTTATATCTCAAGAACCTACAGAAGATGCTGTAGAACCTCTACCCTCTACGAAAGAGAAGGGTGAACCTTCTGTTCATGAATCTAAAAATGATCTTGAACAAACAAATGATAATTATGAAGAACATTCTCATAATAATCAACAAAGTGATATTAGAGCACCTGCTCTTTATCAAAGACGTCATCCTATAGACCAAGTCATAGGAGATCTTAACAGAGGCATACAGACTAGAAGTTCTGTAAATGCCTTCTATGAACACTCGGCTTTTCTATCACAGAAAGAGCTAGAGAATATTGATGAAGCTCTAAATGATCCAGATTGGATACTTGCTATGCAAGAGGAGCTTAATCAATTTGAAAGGAGCAAAGTGTGGTCACTTGTTCCTAAACATGACAACCGTTCCATCATTGGAACTAAATGGGTTTTCAGGAACAAACTAAATGAGTCTGGCATTGTTGTGAGGAACAAGGCTCGACTCGTTGCAAAAGGGTACTCTCAAGAAGAGGGTATAGACTTTGATGAGACGTTTGCTCCTGTAGCACGTCTAGAGGCAATAAGACTCTTATTAGCCTATGCTTGCTACAACAATTTTAAGTTGTATCAAATGGACGTAAAAAGTGCATTCCTCAATGGAGAAATCAAAGAAGAGGTATACGTAAGTCAACCTCCTGGTTTCGAGGATCTGCAACACAGAAACTACGTCTATAAACTCTCCAAAGCTCTGTATGGCCTTAAACAGGCTCCAAGGGCATGGTATGAAAGGCTTAGCTCCTTCCTTGTTGAAAAGGGCTACAAAAGAGGAAGAGTAGATACCACTCTCTTTCTCAAACACAGAAGCAATCATCTCATTGTTGTTCAGATTTATGTCGATGACATTATCTTTGGATCAACTGATGAAACGCACTGTAACGAATTCTCCAAACTCATGACAAGTGAGTTTGAGATGAGCATGATGGGAGAACTCACGTTCTTCCTTGGTTTACAAATTCAGCAGACTGTAGAAGGTACATTCTTGCATCAAGAAAAGTACACTAAGCAGCTCCTGAAGAAATTTGGCCTAGAAGGCACAAAACCTTTGTCTACTCTAATGGGTACAAATACCCAAATAGACAAGGATGAAAACGGGAAAGAAGTGGATAGTAAGCTCTACAGAAGCATGATAGGTTCCCTTCTGTATCTTACAGCTTCTAGACCTGACATACTCTTCAGTGTATGTCTCTGTGCTAGATTTCAATCAGCACCTAAAGAGTCTCACATGACAGCAGTCAAGAGAATCTTTAGATATTTACAGGGTTCTATGAACCTAGGCATTTGGTATCCAAAAGGATCAAACTTTGATCTCATTGGATATTCCGATGCAGACTTCGCAGGATGTAAGGTTGACAGAAAAAGTACTAGTGGTACATGTCAGCTTATGGGAAACATGTTGATTTCATGGTTCTCTAAGAAGCAGACTTCTGTTGCCCTCTCTACTGCAGAAGCCGAGTACATAGCAGCCGCAAGCTGTTGTGCTCAACTTCTATGGATGAGACAACAACTTAAGGACTACGGTCACTCATTTACAAAAATTCCGATCAATTGTGATAATACTAGTGCGATAAGCCTAGCTAAGAATCCAGTGTATCACTCTAGATCGAAGCACATTGAACTCAGACATCATTTTCTGAGAGACAATGTACAGCAGGGTTCGGTTAGTGTAGAATACATTAACACAGAACATCAATTAGCTGACATTTTCACCAAGCCTCTGAATAAAGAAAAGTTTTTCTTTTTTAGAAGCGAATTGGGAATCTGCCATCCCCTATAACGTCTTACAAAAGACAAGGAAAAGTCATGTAAGTACTTTATATAATATAGAAACTTACAACAGAAGGTAGAATACTTAGTATGCTACACTATAGAAGGTACATCCTTCTACACTACAGAAGGTATAGCAAGAGTATACCTTAATAAACACAACTCGAATTAAAAATTTCCAAAAATAAAATTGGAAGTTTAAAGCAGAAGATATATTGTGAAAATATATCTGCAAAATGATTCGAGCAAAAATTAGCTTTCCAAAATCGAAAGCATCTACAGAAGGAATCCTTCTGTCAAGCAGAAGCCACCCAAAGTGCGGACCTTCTGCAGTTCGTTAAACAAAATCTTGGAGATTAAAACCAATTACGTGTGAAAATCTCCAAAAAGATATTGTTTCTGAATATCTTAGGTGGAACAAGATTTTCCATCCTAAAGAAATCATTCATGAAATATTTATAAAGGAAGAAAATAATTTCTTTCCAATACATTGAATTTTAGGAAATAAAAAAATATCTTTCCTAATTTCACTAAGAAGCTTTACTTACTTAAACTCAATCGGAGGTCTCTGTTTCGTCTTCACCAGAAGAAAACACAAAACCCTAGCATTCCATTCTCCGATTCTCTCAACTCCAATGGCACCCAAGACGAAATTTCTCCGGAAAAAGTCTCTTGCTGCCGCCACACCCTCTTCATCGGAGAAATCTCCATCTCCCCTGAAGGAAACACCTACTGCCATCGTTGCTGAACACTCAGCCGATGAGGACACCATCTCCGAGGATCTAGGGCTTCCTACAGTCCAGCTCCAAGAGGATTTGGAAGACACGGATGCAATTCCACCCACTGCGACAAAGGAACCTCCTGTCGTCCAGCCCTCTGTTGAGGAAACCCCTGCTGTTGGAGACGATGATTCGCCCAACGATGATGATGTCGAGAATGCTGTTTCTGACAAGGAAAAGCAACCCTCTACCGATGATGAGGCTGATGATGAGATTCTTGAGGTTGAGCCCATCTCTCAAGTACTCTCCATGCCGGATCGCAAGCAGAAGGGCAAAGCCTCTGCATCTCAGGCGTCTCTTATACAGACGACTTCTCCAAAGGCCAAACTTCTCCATGACGCTATGAAGCCAGGAGCTATTGCTTCTCGCACTCGGCAGAAAAGGAAAGTTCCTGAGACCGTGAGCTCATCAATGACAAAGATCGACGTGAAGAAACCTAAGTCACCGGCAAAGGTCTCTCCCACGGACGTTTCTACCATCGAGGTCATCAAAGGCTTCACTCCTTCGGTAACATCTCTTGTCTCACAAAAGAAGATTGATGATGTTCTTGCTGACACTAGGCTGCCTAGTTATGATGCTATGGGTAGGCAGATTGCTACCTTCAAGCGTATTGATTTCAATTGGTTTGCCGCTAATGATCTCGATATAGCTCCTCTCTTTGAGAAACTTGGATTGAAATCCTTCTGCGAAACGTATGCTGAGTTGCCCGTAGTGAAATTGAGAGAATTCTACGCCAACATCACGTTTCATGAGGATGGTCCACTTGTGAAGTTCATCAAGACGGTTGTGGACGGGATCACTCTTGTCTTCTCCGCTCACGATGTAAACCAAATGTTTGGATGTGAGGAGCACGACCCGCTGTCTGAGCTTGGCCGGACTGCTTCTTACAGCATCATCCTTGGAAAGAAGGCACAAGTGCCGAGGTATCTTGAGTCCACGAGGCTGGACATCAAATGCAGAATTCTACACAGGGCTGTGCTATTCTGCCTTCTACCGCGTAGTGGGAGCATTGACACCATTACTCCAAATGATGCGTTGGTCATGGCTCACATTCTGAAAGGGATCCCCTTCAACCTTGGACTTCTAGTCTTTCAGCACATGAAAAGGTGCTGCAACACCACCGGGAAAGCTCTCCCATACGGCCAGGTAATTGCCGGCCTTTTGAAACTTGCTGGAATTTCTTCTAATGCATCTGCTATGCAAGAGAAGTGGAAGGTTGGAACCTTCGGGAACCAAATTATCACCAGCATGCACTATGTGAAGTCGGGTTCGACTTGGACTCTCAAAGGGAAGTCTACAGAATCATCCCCTGCTGCTGAGGAGAAACCTCCAGCCCCCAGAGCTGTGAAGAAGGTTGCTACTGCAACACCTTCTACTGCTTCAGCCTCTGCTGCACAGAAAGCAGCTGGAACATCTGAGGACGTCTTACTTCCCTCAGATCTCCGCTCACTCCTCAATGATCTCAAGCAGCAAGCTGTAGAGAATGGGGAAGATATTCGCGTGCTCCAGCGTATGGTGCTAGACCTTACTCGCACAGTGGAACGCCAGGACAAGCTTCTGCGCGATAACCTTGCTGATGCACCTTCTGTTGATGAAGCATAATGCACTTCTTTTGTTGCTTTGCTTTATCAGTACCTTTGGCCAAAAACTGATTCTCTTGGCCTCATGGTTTGATGTAATAAGTGCCATTTATGGACACACTTTCGCATTTGAGTTTGAATAATTCATCTGCAGCTTATGCTTCTCCGTTATAACGTTCTGTTCTCCTTATTTCTTTTTGATGTGACAAAAAGGGGGAGAAATTATGTTGAGGGGGAGTACATAGAACTAACTACTTTGTGTACTTCGCTCTGTATGATGATTATTGAAAAATCCTTGATTTTCAATAACTATTATGGGTGTAGAAGGCTATGGGTATCAAAGCTCATATTCATCCTTCTGCTGGGAAGGCGAATAGTGATCTTGTATAGTCACCTTTGCTGGGAGTGCAAAAGTGAAAACTCATCATTTTTGTCGGGCTAAATACAGAAGCTTCATGCTCTGTACATTATAGAAGCTTTGTGCTCTATGAATAGCTTTTTCTATAACAGAAGCTTCTATGCTCTGTTCGACAGAAACCACATGGTTCTGTGAAATGCAAGACTCGTACTCGCACCTATTTAGGGGGAGTCAGGGGGAGTTAGTTGCAAAAATATTTCCCTCACCGATGAATGTTTTGTCATCATCAAAAAGGGGGAGATTGTTGAGGTGTTTTGATGATGAGGAATGACCTTCTGCAATGCAGAAGTCAACCCTCTACACGATAGAAGCTAATCCTGACAGGAACCTTCTGTAAGGAAATATTTTTGTAATTAATAATTAATTACGAAATTAAGTGGGAATATTCCTTTGGAATTATCCAATATGATCAGATTAATTATCTGATCGAAATCATTGCCAAAGAAATAAAATAGAATAATATATTTCCATTGGAGGAAATATAATCTTCTATTTATGGTAACATTCTACAAGGTTGTTTCAACCTTCTGTGAATCCATCCGATCACCAAGACCCGTTATCTAGGATGTTTATCCACGTCATCTGTCTAGATACATTCACTTAAGTATCTTGAACAGAATGAATCGAATTAAATCATTAAGGAAGTTAATCTTTGATTATTTCCGTTTGTAGAAGGCTGTCGACAAACCAGAACCTTCTGTAATGCAATATTCGTGGAAACAATCATCAAATTATTATTAATTTGATTTGATACGTTTACCTAAAGAATATATGCCTAGTGTGACGTATTTGTAAATTAAATATTGTATTATATTCTAACCTTTTACTTTCCTTGTTCTGCAGAAGGCTGATTCGTCAGATTACCTTCTACACTTAGCGTTTTTATCTTTGTGTATAAATAGGACATTAGTTCATGCTTTCAAAAATATAGAATACCTAGACAGAACTACCACGAATCTTCTTGTATTCTGATAGCGTAAGTTTCGAGTTTTGTTAGTCACGCACGAGGGACGCTACCTGCAGAAGGCTGCATCGTTGGTGAAGTCTTCTGGGAGAGTGACTCGGGGGCCACGAGGGACTCGGTTGGAAGCTGCAGGAGACGTTGGTGGATAGCATGGCTGGGTGTCGTGTGCCAACGTGCGGTGGGCCGGAGAGAAGGGCAGATACCCCGGGAGCACAGAAGGTGAGGGACTAACCAGCTTCTGCAGTGTAACGTTCTGTGTGTGCAGGTACCTAGGACGGAGGTTGCCGTCTGCTTGCGTGGGGTTTGCCACGTGCTTTCACATAAAAGTCTTGCGTACTTCAAACAAATCGCAATCACAATCCAACGTTCTGTTTTACAGAAACCTATCTCTAAGGTTCTGTGGCACAGAAGCTTTCTTCCGCTGCGGGGTTAATCGAAAAGGAGTTAAATATCCTTAATTGGACTTTAGCACTAATTCACCCCCCCCCCCCCCTCTTAGTGTAACAGTGTCAACCCGAGGATTCCCGTCGAGTTGCTACCAATGCCTAGTAAGGGTATTCTCGAGAAGGATGCGGTTCGACGAGCCGAAGAGATGTTAAAGCTCCACGCAAAGATTCGAACCTTTATCGAGCAACAAAATGAGAAGTACCAATCTAAGGCGAATCGTGGATGAAAGGAGCGTATATTCCAACCAGGGGATCTTGTCTGGGTTCACTTGTGGAATGAGAGATTTCCAGCAAGAAGGAAGAATAAGTTCTTCCCCAGGGCTGATGGTCTTTTTCGAGTAGTCGAGAGGATCAACAACAATGCTTGTAAGAGCAACTTGCCGAGGAAATGTGGAGTGGGGCTGACGTTCAATGTCCCGGATCTCGCAGTGTATGAGGACGACGAAGAACCTATTGATTTGAGGACAAATCTTTCCCAGCAAAGGGAGGATGATGCGAGTTGGATTGAGCAAGGCCAAGTCGGGACAAACTCAAGATGAGCACTTGAGACGGGAGATGCCTTCATGGTGCTCAAATAGTCGAGTTGATTCGTCCGCTCGAGAAGACAGGAGTCGTCTCGAGATCAACTCCAACTCGAGACCTAGGAGCTCGAGAGCGTGCAATGTCGGGACGTGTTGACCGACAGCCCAGCCGACGTCAGGCCCAGTTTCCTTAGTTTTACTTTTGGACTTATTCTTAATTAGTTTCTGGTTTTTACTATTTTGGGCCAAATGGGAAGTTGGGGTTAGCCCATTTGGGGTACTCTATAAAGAGGACTCTTGTGTTTAGATTTAGAACAGAACATCTAGAACTTTTACCCAAATTTGGCAGCCGTCAAGTTCTTGCATGAACTTTTCGCAACTTCTCTTATCGTGTAGTGGATTCCGAGCGTGGAAAGATTTTATCCGAGCATTCCCATAATCGGTGGTGCTGTTGTATCCGATTATGTGGCGTTCAACCCTCATTGCAGTCTTGGTGGTGCTTAGGTTGTATCCAACGACGGTTTGAGTTCTATTCCCCTCGTTCAGTTCGGGTGGTGCTTTGGCTGTATCCAGCGACGGTTCAATTTTTATCCCGTTCGTTTGTTTACCCTGGTTTGGGTTACGTCATTCCCTTACATTCCGTTTCACCTCCGCCGGTGCCTTTTTACCGTTTTCGCGGTTGGACAGCGCATCAGGAGAGTCCCAGGAGGCAAACTCGAGAACGTCAACCTGCACGTCCCGTTAATATGCGAGTAGACATTCCGTAGTTTGAATGAAAGATGGACCCTGAAGAGTGTCTCGATTGGCTTCATATCATTGAGAGAGTATTCGACTATGAAGAGATTCCCGAGGAAAGGCAAGTCAAGGTGGAAGCCCTTCGACTTCGAAAGTATGCTAGCATTTGGGGGGATAACTTGAATCAGCAGCATCATCGAGAAGGGAAAGAGAAGATTCGCTTGTGGGACAAAATGAAAAGAGAGATGAAGAAGAAGAGATTTTTTCCCGAATAATATCGGCAGGACTTGTTCCTTAGATTGAACTCGCTTCGGCAATTTTCGAGTGTTTTTTAGTACACTCGTGAGTTAGAGCAATTGATGCTCTAGTGTGATATAGTTGTTCCCCCTGAGCAAACCATTGCAAGGTATATTAAAGCGCTGAAAACCCATGTGGGCGATGATGTCGAGTTGCAGCCTTATTGGAGTTTCACAGATGTATACAATTTGGCCCACAAAGTCGAGAAGCAACAAGCTAGAAGAACGCATGTTAGGCCAGCTGTGAGGAGCACTCCTTTCAACAAAGGGAGTTCATCCTCGAAAACCATCTCGAGTTCTTCCTCGAGAAGCCCAATCTCGAGTAATACAAGGATCAGGCCAAGGTTGAATTTCAGCCACTCCCTCACACTTGTGTCTCGAGAAAATGTTTTCAAGTGCCAAAGAGTTGGGCACTTCTAAGTGCCCAAATCGGCGAACTGCTACTATTATGAAGCTATCAGAGGAGGATCAAGTGTTTGATCGAGAAGGAGAACCCATCTAGGGTATCGAGGAAGGTGGATGAACCCGATGAGGACGAACTCTTGGTCGTTCGAGAAGCCCATAATGCAAATGTGGTGCCCAATGAAGTTGACTAGCGGGAGAGGATCTTTCAGACCCGATGCATGGTGCAGGGAAAGGTGTGTCACGTGATTGTTGACAGTGGGAGCTGAAGTTATCTACTAAGCCACATCATCGACCATACAAACTTCCTTGATTGAGTAAAGAGAGTGATCTAAGGGTGAGTAAGCAGGTGCAGGTCTCGTTGAGTATTGGTCAGACCTACAACGACACGATGACTTGTGATGTCGTATCCATGGATGCGTGTCATTTGTTGTTGGGACAACTTTGGCAATATGATCGCGGGCAATAAATGATGGGTACAAGAATACATATTCCATTACTCTCGATCAGAAGAAAATTACCTTACTTTCCTTGACCACCCAAGCACTAACCAAACCGTCTCGAGATCAAACTCGGGAAGACGGTTCGAAGTTTGTTGAGTTGACTCGAGCTATTCGAGGGGAGAAGTACGTATACATATTGACGTTATTTGAGGAATGAAATGAGCAGGCCTCGACTATCTGCCCTCGAGTTTGAGCCCTTTTACAAGAATTTGAGGATGTGATACAAGGACGATCGTATCTTCGCCCGCATCTCAGCCAACGTCGCCAACAGGAGGACTCAACTTGCTAGTCATCGAGTAAGCGAGGCGACGAAAGGAGCAACCCAAGAGACACTACGATCTGATGGTTCGTCTAACAACTTGCACCCCAAGAGTCGCGTTTGCTCCACTATCCTGCTTCATAATCTTTTCAGATCTTGTTAGGAGAAAATAATATAATTCCTTTCCTCATCTTCTGATCCTATCCTTTATGTTATTTCCCTTATATTTTATTTCGTTTGCTTTATTGTCTTACCATGGGTAGCCTATATAAGCCCCTGCCTTGTAATAGACTTTTGTGTTTCTATCCGAAGGAGTGCATTCTCTTTCAACCTATTCTTCATTTGCTGGATTTCCAAGTGCAGATTAAGTAGAGGGTATCAACCGGTGGTGATGTACCTGTATCCTCCGTGTTGTTCCTCGCCCTCGTTCTTGTTCACGGTGGTGTGTCTGTATCCATGTGACTGGCGAGTTCTATCCGAGTCTTATTTTACGGTGGTATATCTGTATCTGTGGAGGTTGATCTCAACCTATCCTTTCTTACCCATCCATCAGCCATCCCATTTCATTATATACCCTTCCGACCATTCCCACGTCACTCCATTCCGCACGCACAATGACGTTCCCTATCGTTTCGGTATTGAAATTATATAATCCTTGCCGTCCCCGCATCATCTTGGTATCAGAGCACAAGGTTCTTACCGTGCGCACAAGGTTGCTATATAATCCATGGTTGTCAATGGCCGGAAGATTCCAACGCGGTATGACTCTAGACAAAGCACACGTTGTTCGGCTTGAGCAGCAAATCGCTATTCTTCAGCAACAACTTCAATCGTTGCGAACCCATAATGGATCGCCTTCCCACAGTCCATTAGACAGCGAGGAATAAGATAATCCATGGCGTGATGTTTCTCAACGAGGTTCGTCACCAGAAAATCAGTGGAAGGAGAGCCCAAACGAACAGTGTCCGAATTCCAGAGTTTGAGGGAAATCTTGACCCCGAGGAATTCATCAATTGGATGCATACGGTCGAACGCATCTTTGATTACGAGGATGTGTCCGAGGATCGAAAAGTTAATATAGCAGCGTTACTGTAGAAAAAGTACGCCAGCCTATGGTGGGTGGACACCAATCAACGACGCCATAGAGAAAGACGTGATAAGATCTGGACGTGGTCAAAAATGAAAAGGGCTTTGACTAAGAGATTTTTGCCTCAGCACTATCGGGGAGATCTCTATCTCAAGTTGCAGTCGCTTCAACAAGTCTTAACGGTGTCGAAGTACACGAGGAAGTTTGAAAGACTCTGGCTACAGTGTGATGTCCAAGAAGCCTCCGAGCAAACTATTGCTAAGTATCTTCGAAGACTTAAGCCATAGATTGCGGATGCTGTAGAGCTTCAGCAGTGTTGGACTTTCGAGCGCTTGCCCACAAGGTTGAGCAGCAGCACGCAAGGAAGTCTAGTACCCGCCCATATGTGGAGGCTCCGCCTTTCAACAAGGGGAGTAGCTTCGAAGCGCAGCCTCCGTCGAATACGCCAAGAAGAACCCCTTCGTTGACTACTAGGCCAGAAGCTAAGACGAATGAGCGAGATCATGTTCGTCGTTGTTTCAAATGCCATGGGATAGGACATATGGCGTCGGAGTGTCCCTCAAGGAGAAATGTAGTTATTAAGGAGTTTTTTCTGATGGAGAAGAGGAGTTCAAAGAGAATGGAGATCCGATTTGGAATCAAGAGGAAACTTAGGAGTATCCGGACGAAGGAGAGTTGCTCGTTGTTGTCCGCAATGCCTTGAACAGAACACCAGTTCGCGATGAGAACCAACATGAGTGCATCTTTCATACCAGATGTACCGTTAAGGATAAAGTTTGTTTGATGATTGTAGACAGCAGAAGTTACACCAACACGGTCTCTAGAACCATGATAGAAAAGCTCAAGTTGCCCGTAACACCACATCTTCATCCTTATCGCCTACAATGGCTCAGCAACGATAGTGATGTTCGTGTAATGCAACAAGCGTGTGTCCCTTTCTCGATTGGGAAAAGCTACAAGGATGAAGTCATTTGCGATGTGATTCCGATGGATGTGTGCCATTTGCTCTTAGGAAGACCGTGGCAATTCGACCGACGCGCACCACATGAAGGGTATCATAATACGTATTCCATTAGCGTCGAAGAAAAGAAGATCATTTTGATGCCACTAACAGCCTAGCCAGGCGAAGCACCTATCAACCAGTCGCCCGCTCAAGTGATCAAGCGAATGGAGTTGATTTGAGCGATGCGCGAAAGCGAGGATATTTAGTTTTTGGTTCTGGTCGAAGCAACCCAGGATCAATCGTTGGAACATCCACGTGCGAATGCTTTAATCAAGGAGTTTAAGGATGTGTTCCTGGTGGAGTTACCGGTTGAACTACACCCTTGCGAAGTATCCAACATCAGATTGATTTGGCTCTAGGAGCTTGCGTACCCAACCGACCAGCTTATCGATGCAATCCCGAGGAAGCGAAAGAACTTCAAAGGCAGGTCGATAAGTTACTAGAGAAAGGTTTGGTATGACAGAACTTGAGCACTTGCTCAGTTCCAACTATATTGGTACCAAAGAAGTATGGCACAAGGAGAATGTGTATGGACAGTCGAGTGATCAACAAGATAATGGTCAAGTATCGTTTTTCTATTCCTCGACTAGATGACATGTTAGATGAACTGCATGGAGCGTATGTGTTTTTAAAAGTAGACTTGCGAAGTGGCTATCACCAGATCCGAATGAAGGAAGGTGACGAGTGGAAGACGGCCTTCAAAACCAAGTACGGGTGTATGAATGGTTGGTGATGCCCTTTGGTTTATCTAACGCGCCCAGCATGTTCATGCAACTAATGACCCATGTCCTGCGACCATTAATGGGGAAGTTCGTGGTTATCTACAGCTGCAGCCTCGACGAGCATGTTGAGCACCTTCGCACAGTGTTTCGTACACTTCGTGATGAGAAGCTGTACGGGAATCTCAAGAAGTGTGAGTTCTTCCAACCCAGTATAGTATTCCTTGGTTTTGTAGTGTCAAGCGAAGGAATCGAGATTGATGAAAGCAAGATCGAAGCGATCAGGGAGTGGTCAGTGCCAAGGAGTTTCCACGACGTTCGTAGCTTCCATGGCTTAGCGTCAATCTACAGGAGATTCATTCGAGGTTTCAGCTCGATCGTAGCCCCTCTCACTAAGTGTCTAAACGTAGAGAAGTTTGAGTGGACTTCAGCTGCACAAGCTAGTTTCGAGCGACTGAAAGAGTGTCTTAGCGAAGCACCCGTTCTCGCCTTACCTGACTTTGCGAGGATGTTTGAAGTCAAATTCGATGCATCCGGAGCGGGACTAGGAGGAGTGTTGATGCAGGAAGGGAGACCCATCGCTTACTTTAGCGAGAAGCTCAATGGTGCGAAACTTAACTACTAGACGTATGACAAAGAGTTCATATCTATTGTCCAAGTTTTGGAAACGTGGAGCCACTACCGGCTGCCTAGAGAGTTTGTGCTACACACCGATCATGAAGTTCTCAAGTACATCTATGGTCAGCACAAGTTCAGCGGGTGACATGCCAAATTGATAGAATTTCTTCAATCTTTCACTTTCGTGCTCAAGCATAAACTAGGAGCGAAGAATGTAGTTGCTGACGCCCTTTCAAGGAAGATGTTTTTGTTGTCCGCAATGGAGAAAAAGCTCATTGGTTTCGAGTACCTGAAAGATCTATATAATGGTGACGGAGATTTTGGAGTAGTCTTCGCCCAATGCAGCACTCAGGCGATTGATCGATTCCACCAGGTGAATGGATTTCTCTTTCGCGACTCTAAGTTGTGCATTCCCAGGAGTTCGACGGGAGAACTACTCATTCGAGAAGTCCATGGAGGAGGAATCACCGGACATTTTGGAGTTGACAATACATTGTCGATGCTTTAGGAGAATTTCTATTGGCCTCACATAGAGAAGCAAGCGACGACTCATATCTCGAGATGTGTTATCTGCCACTAGGCGAAGAGCCGAGTCCAACCCCAAGGATTGTTTACTCTACTTCTAGTTCCTGAGCGACCATGGGAACATGTGAGTATAGATTTTGTGTTAAGACTACCCAGGACGCAGAGGAGAAAGGATCCGATCATGTTGTGGTCGATAGATTATCGAAGATGGCACACTTCATTTCATGCCAGAAGATAGACGATGCAACCAATGTAGCGGATTTATATTTTCGAGAAGTGTTGAGGTTGCATGGAGTACCCAAGTCAAACGTATCAGATCGTGACATGAAGTTCCTAAGCTACTTTTGGAAGATCTTGTGGCACAAGTTGGGAACTAAGCTTGTCTTCAGCACGGGGTATCATCCGCAGACTGAGGGATAGGCAGAGTTTGTTAATCGAACCATGGCTGCAATTCTTCGAACCTGTGTCTCGAAGAACCAGAAGGATTGGGATATGAAGCTTGCTCATGTTGAGTTCGCCTACAACAGAAACCAGAGTTCAACAACCAAGTTATCACCCTTTGAGGTAGTTTTTGGCCTCAATCCTGTAATCCCTGTCGATCTAATGCCATTACCATATCTGAAGGCAGTCAGCCTAGATGCCGAAGTGCACGTTAAGGAGATGATATTGCACTATGAGAAGATTCGCGGTCTGATCGAGAAAGTTAATCCTCGATATCAGGAGAGAGTAAATCGCGGAGGAGTGCGAAGGTCTTCCAGCCAGGAGACATAGTGTAGATCCATTTGAGGAAGGAACGATTCCCCGTAAAGGGGAAGCACAAGCAGATACCTCAAGCGGAAGGACCTTTCAAGATCAACGACAACGCCTACAAAGTTGATCTTCCAGGAGAGTATGGAGTTTTTGTTACTTTCAAGGTCAAGGACCTCAGTCCGTTCGAAGACGATGATCCAACGAGTTTGAGGACAAACTCTCTTCAACAAAGGGAGGATGATACAAGGACGGTCGTCACTTCGTCCGCATCTCAGCCAACGTCGCCTACTGGAGGCCTCAACTTGCTGGTCATCGGGTATGTGAGGCGACGAGAGGAGCACCGAGTGACACGTCTCTCAGGCGACGAGAAACGCAAGAGACGCTACGATGTGATGGTTCGTCTAACAACTTACACCCCAAGAGTCGTGCCTGCTTCACTGACTTTCATGATACTTACTTCATTTTTAATACCAAAATATGGGTGTCTTTCTGGTTGTTGATGGTGATGGGGTGCCTGGACCCAAGCGATAAAGTGGGGCGTCGAACCTTAGGAGAAGGTGGCACCCAGGCCTTGCACTCGTAGAGCGGAATACAAGACGTGTGTCTCGGAACTGTATCAGCCGAGGGGTTGGAAATGAAGGGATTGTAAGGAACGTAATGGAGATCTTAAAGGACCAGAGTATCATGTTGGAATGATGCATGAAAGTCATGATCGGGGGTGGTTGGGAGGTGAGACTGAATAGATGAGAACTCGGTTGGAACGAGCGGAGTGTGTGATGGATATCGCCCCCGAAGGGGCTGACTAGGAGGAATAAATTTCTCCCTCAAAATGGATAAAGAATTAGCCAAGGTGGCTCGAAAGAAAAGGTTGAGAGTGTTTAGCCGTGGAAACATACGGCGAAGCCTTTCTTTGGCCATTCACTATAGATTGACGAATTGGAGAATCACTAAAGAAATAATGGTTGAAAGTACGAAACCAAAGGCTAGTATTGGTGTGAGTAGAACTAAAAATGTGACGTCCTCAAATGAGGCCTGAATTATGATCGGGAACGGTCCTTATAGGGTTAGGATCACAATGGGATACGATAAAATTACGAGATTTTGCCCGGTTTGAGAAGTATTAATGCAAGTGTCTGAATGGTCGCATGTGCTTGGGTGTGGCTGCATACGTAGTTTGTTAAACTAATGTCTTTCGTGTCATGGACCGGTCATAAGAGTAAGCATGCGTCCTTGCCTTATACAATAGTGTAGATATTGTAATAGAAGTCAGATTTATACCAAATGTTGTAAAGATTTTCAATACTAAATGAAATCTAAATTTTCTTTTATTTTTGAAAAATTTTGATCCTTTCGGATAACCCGCTGTACCTGTTAATATCCGGGTAGACACCCGGATCCACAAGTGAAGGTAGCAGCCTTACGACTGCGTAAATACGCGAGTCTATGGTGAGAGAACTTTAACCTTTAGCGTCGAAGGGAAGGAAATGAGAAGATTTATTCATGGGAAAAGATGAAGCGAGAGATGAGGAAGCAATTTCTTCTTCAGCGCTATCGACAAGACATATTCCTCAAGCTAAACTCATTACACCAAACATCGAGTGTACCAGAGTACACTCACGAGTTCGAGAATTTGATGATACATAGCGATCTATATGAACCTTAAGAGCAGACCATTGCTAAGTACCTAAGAGGACTGAAAATACCACGTCGCCGATGCTGTGGAACTTCAACCATATTGGAGTATCTCGGACGTTTGCAATCTTGCCTGCAAGGTTGAGAAGCCACAACCGACTACGAAGACAACGCCTTTCAATAAATGGAGTGCGTCTACGAGAGCCAACCCATCTATGGACAAGGGAAAAGCGAAGTTGGACATTCGTTCCCCACCAGTCAATGTTGAACAAAGAAATATTTCAAGTGCTAGGGGATTGGACACATGGCAGGGGAGTGCCCTAATCGACGAACGATAACTATCATGGCAAAGAAGAGATGGAAGATCAACAAGGCAAACCTATTTGGGACCTCATCGAAGAGTATGTTGAAGAGCCTGATGAGGGAGAGCCCTTGGTAATTCGAAAGGCTCTCAATGCAAATTTTGTGGCTGAAGAAGTTGACCACCAAGAGAAAATCTTCCAGACTCGTTGCACCGTACAAGGAAAAGCTTGTCAGGTGATAGTCGACAGGGGAAGTTGCACGTGGCTTCTACCACCATGGTCAAGAAGTTGATGTTATCGACCAGGCCGCATTCTCGACCATACAAGCTTCAGTGGTTGAGCAAGGAGAGGGACGTGAGAGTCACAAAACAAGCTTTGGTGTCGCTGAGTATTGACAAGAACTACCATGATACCGTCATGCGCGACGTAGTACATATGGATGCCTGTCACCTGCTCTTGAAGAGACCATGGCAGTCGATCAACGTGCAATACATGATAGGTTCAAGAATACTTACTCCATCACTCTTGACCAAAAGAAGATCACCCTTCTTCCCCTATCGACGACGACTGCGATTACGCCAGGTGAGCAGGAATCCAGCTTGACGCGAGTTGAGTTGACCCAGGCGATTCATGACAAGAGGAG
Source organism: Melastoma candidum (assembly GCA_023653495.1). Lineage (NCBI taxonomy): Eukaryota > Viridiplantae > Streptophyta > Magnoliopsida > Myrtales > Melastomataceae > Melastoma > Melastoma candidum. Next base: position 7,425,015 of record CM042888.1, on the reverse strand, counting down.
GATCTACATGCTGATGTTGTTTTAGGAAGAAGAAGAACATGCTTTGACCATACCTCCTCATGTTCAAAAGCTACGTCTAGAGTTTGCGGACGTGTTTTGTAACGCCCCGATTATCTGGGCACGCCACAATATTTCAAAATCACAATCTGATACAAAGACGGACGACAACTTATCCCCGTCGACGCGCAGCAAGAGAGGCGTCACTTTACTCGCTTGCGACTTGACGTCGACTTGACGAGTGCGACTCAAGGAGGTGCGACTTGACATCATTAGCGACAGAGCAACGAAGAGTCGGCCAAGCCAAGAGTCTCGAAGATGAAGAGCCTCAAAGAAGCTGAATTAATTCGCATTCCTCATTCATCCATTTGTCATTCATGCTTTGCATTTACTTTGTTGCATTACCAATAAGCCATTTATGGCCCGTCCATGAATCTTGCCTTGCATGCATCTAGCCTAGGTTCATTTCGTGCATTTAAGTTCTTTTTCAGGTGTTCCCTATATAATGGGCACCTTGTACTCATTTGGAGAGCAGCTTTTGAATCACATTATAAACCCTTATCAGACTTAGTGTCTTTTATCCGAAGTGAGTGGATTCTCCTTCAAACCTCGTTCTTCATTTGGTGGATTTCCAAGTGCAGATTGAGTAGAGTGTATCAACCGGTGGTGGTGTATCTGTATCCTCCGTGTTGTGCCTCGCCCTCGTCTTGTTCGTGGTGGTGTATCTCTATCCACGGCCAAATGAGTCTACCCGAGTCTTCTTGCACGGTGGTGCATCTGTATCCGTGGAGGTTGATCTCAACCCTTCTTTTTCATCTTTCAGCCGCCTACCCCACACACCTTCCGTCCATACCGAGCGTCACTCCATTCCGCACCCTTTTCAGTGACGACCCCATTCGTTTTCGGTTTAGGAATCATCTATTCCTTGCCGTCCCCGTATCATCTTGGTATCAGAGCTCGAGGTTGTCAATGGCCGGAAGATTTCAACGCGGTATGACTCTAGACGAAGCACAAGTTGCTCGGCTTGAGGAGCAGATAGCCGATCTTCAACAGCAACTACAGTCGTTACGGACACACCATGCATCGACTTCCCGCAGTCGAATAGAGAGCGATGATGAGGAGAACCCATGGCGTGAGGAGTCTCAACGAGGTTCTTCACGGAATATCGTATGCAGGAGAGAAGAGCCCCGACGATGAGCGTTCAGATTCCGGAGTTCGAAGGAAACTTGGACCCTAACGAGTTCATCGATTGGAAGCACACTGTGGAGCGCATCTTTGATTACGAGGAAGTGCCCGAGGATCGAAAGGTGAAACTGGCTGCCTTGAAATTAAAGAAGTACGCGAGTTTGTGGTGGGAGAACACCAACCAGCAGCGTCGTAGGGAAGGGCGTGATAAAATTCATACGTGGTCAAAAATGAAGAGGGCCATGACGAAGAGATTTCTACCGGAGCATCATCGACGAGATCTCTACCTCAAATTGCAGTCGCTACAACAAGCCTCAAGTGTATCGGAGTATACTTGGGAGTTCAAGAGACTGTTGTTGCAATGTGATGTCCAAGAATCCCCAGAGCAAACCATTGCCAGGTATCTTCGAGGACTTAAGCCCCAAATCGCAGATGCCGTTGACCTACAGCAATATTGGAGTTTCAATGATGTGCGAGCATTGGCGCACAAGGTGGAGCAGCAGCAAGCGAGGAGAGCGACTACCCGCCCATTTGTGAAGGTTGTGCCTTTCAACAAGGGGAGTAGCTCCCAGGCAAAGCCACCACTGACGACATCGAGAAAAACTCCTTCATCGACTACCAGACCAGAAGTTAAGTCGAACGAGCGAGATAATGCTAGACGATGTTTCAAGTGCCAAGGAATAGGACACATGGCTTCTGAGTGTCCGACGAGAAGAAACATTGTCATTAGAGAGCCGTCTGATGGAGAAGAAGAGTTCGATGAGAACGTCGACCCTGTTTGGGATGCCGAAGAGATAGAGGAGTATCCGGACGAAGGAGATCTGTTGGTCGTCCGAAAGGCTTTAAGTGTGACACCGGCGAAAGAGGAAAGTCAAAGGGAGAGCATCTTCCATACTAGGTGCACAGTCGCAGGAAAGGTATGTTTGGTGATTGTGGATAGTGGTAGCTGCACCAACGCCGTGTCAAGAACGATGGTTGAAAAGCTGGAGTTGCCCATCGAAGCGCACCCACATCCCTACCGTCTACAATGGCTCAACAAGGAGAGTGACGTTCGAGTCACCCAGCGAGCGCGAGTTCCATTTTCCATTGGGAAGAGCTACCATGATGAAGTCGCTTGCGATGTCATTCCCATGGATGCATGCCACCTACTATTGGGGAGACCATGGCAGTTTGATCGACGCGCGCAACACGACGGGTATCGCAATACGTGTTCCATCCACATCGGAGAGAAGAAGGTCACTTTGATGCCCCTCACTAGTCAGCCTACAATCGCGACCCAGGATCGACTGAGCGACCAGCCTCTCAAGGGAGTTCGACTAGTTCGAGCGATTCAAGAAGGTGAGAAGGCTTATTTTGTGGTTCTTGTCGAATCCGTCCCAGGTCAAGCGACGAGCCATCCTCAGGCCGCTTCCATTCTTGAGGAGTTCAAGGACGTATTTCCAGAGGAGCTACCAGTCGAATTACCACCGATGCGGAGCATCCAACATCAAATCGACTTGGTTCCAGGGGCGTCGCTACCAAATAGACCAGCCTATCGATGCAATCCAGAGGAGGCAAAAGAGTTGCAGAGGCAAGTCGACGAGCTTGTCGACAAGTGATCAATTCGAGAGAGTTTGAGCCCATGTTCGGTTCCAGCCATATTGGTGCCGAAGAAGGATGGCACATGGAGAATGTGCATGGACAGTCAAGCGATCAACAAAATCACAGTAAATTATCGCTTTCCTATCCCTCGACTGGATGATATGTTGGATGAGTTGCATGGAGCGCAGGTGTTTTCCAAAGTGGATTTGCGAAGTGGTTATCACCAGATCCGGATGAAAGAAGGCGACGAGTGGAAGACAGCCTTCAAGACTAAGTACGGGTTGTACGAGTGGTTGGTGATGCCATTTGGATTGTCAAACGCGCCCAGCACGTTCATGCAACTAATGACCCATGTCTTGCGACGATTCATGGGGAAGTTTGTGGTCGTCTACTTCGACGATATTCTTGTCTACAGCCGGAGCAATAAGGAGCATATCAATCATTGCGAGCTGTGTTCAACACACTTCGGGAGGAAAAGCTATATGGAAATCTCAAGAAATGTGAGTTCTTCCAACCGAGTGTAATATTTCTTGGATTTGTCGTCTCAGCAGAAGGAATTAAGGTGGACGAGAGCAAGATTGAAGCGATCAAGGAGTGGCCGTCTCCAAGGAGTTTCCATGACGTTCGCAGCTTCCATGGCTTGGCGTCGTTCTATCGGAGGTTCATTCAAGGATTTAGCTCAATCGCAGCCCCAGTCACCGAATGTTTGAAGGGAGACAAATTCGAGTGGACACCAGTCGCACAAGCTAGTTTCGAGCGACTGAAGGAGTGTCTAAGCGCAGCCCCAGTTCTAGCTTTACCCGACTTTGCGAAGATGTTCGAAGTGGAATGTGATGCATCGAGAGTAGGAATTGGAGGAGTTTTGCTGCAGGAGGGAAGACCCATCGCTTATTTCAGCGAGAAGCTTAATGGCGCCAAATTAAACTACTCGACATATGACAAGGAGTTCTTAGCAATTGTTCGAGTACTCGAGACTTGGAGTCATTCATTGCTGCCCAGAGAGTTTGTGTTCCACACCGATCATGAAGCTCTCACGTACATCAATGGTCAGCACAAGCTTAGTCGCCGACATGCATTCAAGCATTCAACTTTGTCTTGAAGCACAAACCAGGCGCGAAGAATGTAGTCGCAGATGTTCTCTCGAGGAAAATTATCTTACTATCTGCGATGGAGACAAAGCTGATTGGACTTGGGTATTTGAAGGAGTTGTACAAGGACGATGAAGATTTTGGAGCGATCTTCGTCCAATGCGCCCAGCAAGCCATCGATCGATTCCACCAGGTGAATGGATTCTTATTTCGCGACTCTAAGCTATGCATTCCAAGGAGTTCGACGCGAGAGCTACTTATACGAGAAGTCCATGGAGGAGGAATCGCTGGACATTTTGGAGTTGACAAGACGCTGGCAATGTTACAAGAGCATTTCTATTGGCCTCGAATGGAGAAGCAAGTGCGAGGACTAATCGCGAGATGTGCGACTTGCCAGCAAGCGAAGAGCCGTGTCCAACCTCAAGGTCTCTACACTCCATTGCCTGTCCCAGAGCGACCATGGGAACATGTGAGTATGGATTTTGTACTAGGATTGCCAAGAACACAACGAAGAAAGGATTCGATCATGGTAGTGGTCGACCGGGTTTCGAAGATGGCACATTTCATCCCATGTTAGAAAACGGACGATGCGACCAACGTAGCAGATTTGTACTTTCGAGAAGTGTTAAGGTTGCATGGAGTACCCAAGTCGATCGTTTCAGATCGCGACACGAAGTTCCTAAGCTACTTTTGGAAGACACTGTGGCACAAGTTGGGAACGAAGCTTGTATTCAGCACAGCTTATCATCTGCAAACCGATGGACAAACGGAGGTTGTCAATCGCACTATGGCTGCAATCCTTCGAACCTTGGTCTCGAAGAACCAGAAGGATTGGGATATCAAGCTTGCCCATGCTGAGTTCGCATACAATCGAGCCCCAAGCTCGACAACGAAGTCATCACCCTTCCAGTAGTTTACGGACTCAATCCTTTAGTCCCTGTTGAACTAATGCCTGCGAGCGATATGAGATCAGTTAGCCGAGATGCGGAGGAGCGCGTTAAGGAGATGCGATTGCTTCATGAGAAGACTCGAGCGCAGATCGAGAAGGCCAATCAACGTTACACGGAAAGAGCCAATCGCGGAAGAAGAGTGAAGATATTTCAGCCAGGAGACTTAGTTTGGATTCATCTGCGCAAGGATCGATTCCCAGGCAAGAGGAAGAACAAGCTAATGCCGCGCGCAGAAGGACCATTCAAGATCGTCGAGCGCATCAACGACAACGCCTACAAAATTGATCTTCCAGGTGACTATGGAGTTTCTGCCACATTCAACATCCAGGATCTCATGCCATTTGTGGAGGATGACGACGACGAGAGTTTGAGGACAAACTCTTTTCAACAAGGGGAGGATGATACAAAGACGGACGACAACTTATCCCCGTCGACGCGCAGCAAGAGAGGCGTCACTTTACTCGCTTGCGACTTGACGTCGACTTGACGAGTGCGACTTGCGACTTGCCGTCGACTTGACGTGTGCGACTTGCGACTTGACGTCGACTTGACGAGTGCGACTCAAGGAGGTGCGACTTGACATCATCAGCGACAGAGCAACGAAGAGTCGGCCAAGCCAAGAGTCTCGAAGATGATGAGCCTCAAAGAAGCTGAATCAATTCGCATTCCTCATTCATGCATTTGTCATTCATGCTTTGCATTTACTTTGTTGCATTAACAATAAGCCATTTATGGCCCGTCCATGAATCTTGCCTTGCATGCATCTAGCCTAGGTTCATTTCGTGCATTTAAGTTCTTTTTCAGGTGTTCCCTATATAATGGGCACCTTGTACTCATTTGGAGAGCAGCTTTTGAATCACATTATAAACCCTTATCAGACTTAATGTCTTTTATCCGAAGTGAGTGGATTCTCCTTCAAACCTCGTTCTTCATTTGGTGGATTTCCAAGTGCAGATTGAGTAGAGTGTATCAACCGGTGGTGGTGTATCTGTATCCTCCGTGTTGTGCCTCGCCCTCGTCTTGTTCGTGTTGGTGTATCTGTATCCACGCCCAAACGAGTCTACCCGAGTCTTCTTTCACGGTGGTGCATCTGTATCCGTGGAGGTTGATCTCAACCCTTCTTTTTCATCTTTCAGCCGCCTACCCCACACACCTTCCGTCCATACCGAGCGTCACTCCATTCCGCACCCTTTTCAGTGACGACCCCATTCGTTTTCGGTTTAGGAATCATCTATTCCTTGCCGTCCCCGTATCACAATCAATATAGTGCAATTTATTAAATCATTAAATGATTATATTCTTCATACATCACCCATATAATTTTGTTCCTTTAAAGTGGGGAAAGCGTCCCCCAATCTTCCACTACATCTCTACTTCCATCTGGACCTTACTTGATTACCTGAAATATGTTCCACAGACGTGGTTAGCGAAAATGCTATGTATATTCACAACACCCACTCTAGCAAACACATGCGTCGTTCGGGTCCTAGAGACCAAAACATATTTCTTCCAGTTTTTGAAAATGGTTTACAAGCATTATAACTCGACATCCCTTAACCTGCAAACACAAGAGCACAAACATAAACATATGTAATGCATCAAACATAAACATATGTAACGCATCAAACACAAACATATGCAATGCATGCCATGATATGCGATGCAACTTCAGTCATGCTCTCCTCCGTCGCATTGTACGACACTCCTCAACAGCGCAGGTCAATGCACGGTGGATCAAACCGAACGTAATCGTCATCTCAAGGCCTGAAACAATGTATTTCAAGGCTTGACACCCCACTGTACTCTTCCATTCGCACGGCCGCCCTCCCCACCATGGCAGCCCTAAAACGGGCTCCTCCGGTCTTTATCGGATATCATATGCATAACTAAGCCACAGAGTCTGTGCTCAATATGACCCGTGCTTGGTTCATACTGTTATGTATGCATACCCTCAAAGTCACGAGGCTCACACTCATTTAAGCCCGTGCTCGGTTCACACGTTATGCACATGCCACTGAATAATGCAATTCACATATATTTCACATGAGTACACTTCACAAAGTTCAGACATGCCAATACAGCTTCACACATATCATCTGACACTCATCCGTACATGTCAAGACAGATTCAGAAGTCATTCGACACACATCCGCCCATGTTAAGACGCAACTGTACATGTCAGAACCTATTTCGCACATATCCAGACCACTATCCGTACATGTCAACATCTTCGGACATAACTAAACCTACATCCTTATATGTCCACGAAGTTCAACGCATAACAAAACGGTCTGATACCTCACGACTCACTTTGCGTACACTAACAAACCAACATCGCACAAGATCCACAACACAACACATTTCACCCATTAACAAGTCATCGCTCATATGAGACAATAATATGGCCGATTCTAACTATAAGATGCCTTCGGGCCGTCGCTCGATATTAAAAAGTCATCGGTCATGAGGAAATGTGCCTGAAACATACCTCGTACCGTCGCCATCCATTTCCCTTTTCAATTCCAAGCTAACCGAACTTCGAATCCGCCTCGGAGCCACCTTTCCAAGAACTCTCGCCGACTCCCTTCTTCTTCTCCCTTTTGATTTTCCTTCTTCTTCTTCGTTTGTCTTTCCTTCCCCCCGACACTCTTCTTACTCCGTAGGATGTGTAGAATTTTATTTTGGGGATTTGGGAAAATTGTGTGTGGTGGACCCTTCCCCTTCCACATAATAAAAATTACTTATATTAATTAATTAATCTCGAAGGTTGTACATGTCCCTAATAATCACCAGTTACATTTCATTAAGCCATAAGCTTAACTACTCACATACACCTACACACATTATCGTTTAATATACGCTAATGCTCCTCGGAATTAAATACCGATGTGAATGAGTCCAGGCGTCCCCTTTCTCTCGCCTCAATATTAAACATCGGTAGCACTTCTCATATATCATCCATCGATGTGTTTATCCCGCCTAACGAAACGACATACAACTTATAACACGCCTCGTACAACAAGCAACACACAAAGTAGCACATACAAAGTCCATAAGCATAATGTCATGCCACGGGCACGTACAAAATGGGGTCATTACATGTTTTCAAAGGAGACGCCAGGTGGACTTCCACCCTGGTGGGATATTCAACAGCAAATCGACCTCGTCCTAGGAGTGTCGTTGCCCAACCGTCCAGCTTATCGATGCAACCCGGACGAGGCGAGAGAACTGTAACATCAAGTTGAAGAGCTCATTAAACGTGGTTTTGTTCAGGGGAGTCTTAGCCCCTGTTATGTCCCAACAATCCTTGTTCCCAAGGAGGATGGTTGGTGGCGAATGTGGATCGACAGTCGTGCGATCAACCGAATCACCATCAAGTACATGTTTGCTTGATGATATGTTTGATGAATTACATGGATCAAATGTGTCTTCAAAGGTAGATTTGAGAAGCCGGTATCATCATATTCGAATGAGAGAAGGAGTCAAGTGGAAGATTGTGCTCAAGACTAAGTTTGGTCTCTACGAGTATATGCTCATGCCATTCGAACTCTCGAATGCACCACTACCTTCATGCAACTGATGGATCAAGTATTTCGACCTTTCGTTGGAAAGTTTGTTATCGTCTATTTCGATTACATTCTTGTGTATAGTCACTGCGAAAGAGAGGACCTAGATCAATTCCGACAATTGTTTGAGAAGTTGAAAGAGTAGCGATTCTATGGAAACAGCAAGAAGTGTGAGTTCATGACATCGACCTTAGTCTTTTTAGGCTTTGTGGTGTCGGGAAAAGGCATTCGGGTCGACGAAAGTAAGGTCCATGCTATTCGGGATTGGCTTCCGCCCAAGTCAGCTCACGACGTGTGGAGTATCCATGGACTTGCCTCATCCTATCAGGGATTTATCAAGGATTTCAGCACTATTGTGGCCCCTATGATGGAGTGATTGAAAGCATCGACCTTTGAGTGGTCGACCAGTTGAGGTTCGATCAACTCAAGCGTCGCTTAACTGAAGCACCCATGTTAGCTCTTCCCAATTTTGAGAAGATATTTGAAGTTGAGTGTGATGCCCCTGGAATTGGTATTGGCGGAGTACGTTTACAAAAGGGACGACCGATCTCCAACTTCAGCGAGAAGTTGTGAGGTGCTCGACTAAACTACCTTACGTACGACAAGGAGTTCTACTCGATTGTTCGAGGCTTGGAGTTGTGGATCCACTACTTACTTACGAGAGAGTTTGTCCTTCACACTGATCCCAAAGCGTTGAAGTACATCAGTGGACACACAAAACTTAATCAAAGACATGCAAAGTGGGTGGAGTTTCTTCAGTCCTTCACGTTCGTGCTAAAGCATAAGTCGGGTGTCAAGAACGCCGTAGAAGATGCGATGTTGAGGAAGTCGAGTCTGGTGGATAGAATGGAGTCAAAAGTTATCGGGTACGAGTTGCTAAAGGAGTTGTACACAACCGACTTAGACTTTGGAGAAGTATACAAGGCTTGTGTGGAGAAAGTCCAGGATCCTTACAAGCTGGTCAACGAATTCCTATTTCGAGAGGTTAAGTTGTGCATCCAATGGAGTTCTATCAGAGAGTTGTTGATTCGAGAGGTGCATGGAGGAGGACATGGAGGACACTTTGGAGTCCGAAAAACTCTCTAGATGTTACAAGAGCATTTCTATCGGCCGAAGATGGCTAAAGACATCAATCAGATGATTTGATGCTGCGCTACGTATCAGCGAGCGAAGAGTCGTGTCAAACCACAAGGTCTGTACACACCGTTACCAGTTGTTGATCGGCCTTGGGAGCACGTGAGCATGTATTTCGTCCTAGGATTGCCTCACACCCAACGATAAAAGGACTCAATCATGGTAGTCGTGGATTGATTCTCGATGATGGCTCATTTTATTCCCTACAGGAACACAGACGATGCCTCACACATTGTGAACTGAACTATGGGAGCAATACTCCGTATAATGGTGTCCAAGAACCAAAATGATTGGGGTATCAAGCTCGCCCAAGTTGAGTTCGCTTATAATCGAGCCCCACATTCAACAACTCAGGCATTTGAGGTAGTGTATGGAATTAACATTGATGATTACGGTTGAGCTTTTATCATTGCCTCGGGAAGGTTTGATCGACAAGAATGCATTTCGACGAGCTAAAGAGATGTTGAAGTTGCACCAGAAGGTTCACAACCTTATTGAGCAGCCAGAATGAGAAGTACCAGGTCAAGGCTAATCGAGGACGGCGGGAGAAAGTCTTTCAACCAGGCGACTTGGTGTAGATTCTTCTGCAAAAAGAGCGATTTCCTGCTAGCCGAAAGAACAAGATGATGCCAAGGGATGATGGACCCTTTTGCGTCATTGAGAGAGGAAACAACAATGTCTACAAGATCGACTTAGGGAATGGAGTCTCGGCAACTTTCAACGCCTCGGATCTTGTGTCGTATGAACATGATGATGAACCCTTAGATATTATGACAAATCTTCTTCAACAGGGAGGATGATGCATGATGGATGGACCTGAGCGACAAGCGTTGTGTTAGTGACGCCCTGATTGTGTCGACTGCGCGACAAGCTGGTTTCGCACTACTAGAGTGGATGGATCGAGCGACGCTTTAAGGCGACGTGAAGCTGTTGGGAAAAGGAAGGCTTGTCGAAGCGAATGAAACCTGAAGAGGCAGAAGCCCAAGAGACGGTTACGATTTGACAAATCAGGTCTGACAACTTGCAGCCCAAGGGACGCGCCTGCTCCACCAACCTTTGTAGACTTTGTCGGGAAATAATATATTTTCCCTTCCTTATCCTCATATTTTATTCCTTATCTTTTATTTTGTTTCATCTATTATCTTTTCTTTGGGCAGCCTATATATATGCCCTTGCCCAAGAATCCTTGGGGACAACTTATCTTGAATTCATAATTAAACCCTAGAAACTCTTTGAGTCTCTATTTTCTCTTAATCACTCAGTGGATTTCGTGTGTGGCGAGATTACTCGAACGTTCATTATATCAACGGTGCAAAGCTGTATCCGATCATGGTGTCGTTCCACCCCGAGTCCAAATATGGTGTTGTTGTTGTTGTATCCATACACGGTCCGGGCAGGGCACGTTCATTCTTCGGTGGTGGTTTGGCTTGTGTTCGAAGGTTGGCGCATCATTATCTTTAATTACTTGTTTATCACCCTCACCAGTCCCCATTCACCATCGTGGCTCATTCTGTTGTTGAGCAAACGGACCATCATACCCTGTCCCCCATTAGTATTTCTTCACAAATTATGATCCATGAAATGTCTATAAGATTTTGATTTTTCCCCTCTACTACTCCATTATCTTAAGGATTGTACGACATTAAGAAGTTATGATTGCTAGCTTGCTTTATGGAACTTTCAAACGAGCCTTCGTTCTTATACTAATGGCAGAGCCTTTGTTATTGTCAACAAATTTAACCGAACCTCCGCTTTATAGAATGAGCTTCGAAATTTTGGATGGATCTCTGTTATGTGTATAGAGCAGCCATTGTCCAAATACCAGTCGCTTTTTGTAGCTTCTACCCGAAGACAAAATTGACTTTTTGTAGCTTCTTACAGACACATTAGTACTTCTCTTTCCTCATCATCAAAATCAACAAGATTTGGCCAAGCAAGCACAACATTCTTCGTTTTAGAAAGTTTTTACTTCGCTTGAAGTAAAGGCAATATGTTATGTTGTGTCCTTTCTTCTTACATTCAATGCATACGACCTATTTTAGATAAATTTGCTTATCACGATTTTAACTTCTTTTATTGAAGCGTCTTTTGGAGGTGAATCACCGAAGGCGTTTTGTTATCATAGTGAGTTCGTCATCCAAATCAACTTTTGCTCCAACAGCTACCGAGGCTCCTTTCATATCCAAATTTGAGGTTCTCTCCATCTCGTATGACATTAAGGAGCTTATTAGTTGATCTAATCGAAGAGTAGAAAGATGCTTAGCTTTCTCTACAATCGTGTCTTGACTTACCAAGATTTTGGAAAAATACGTAGAAATTTCTTACTAATTCATAATTAATATAATGATAAATTATCAAATTATTTCTTGAACTTAATGACTTTTTTTCCAATATATCTTATACTTCAAAACATATCATCATAGATCCTCAACTTTAGATGTTACATCACGTTTATCCTCCATCAACCACAAGCATTAACGGATTAACTCCGTTTATCCTCCTCAACTTTAGTTGTTACGTGGCACCAACGTGGTATTAACTCCATTTCTCCTGATAAAATTTATTGGTCATTAACTGTAACGTGGCATCCAATCGTTAAATACATTAAAAAGTCAGAAATGAACTTCAGAAATCACATCAAGTACATCAAATGGAAGATGAAAGAGGGGTGGAGGGGAGGAGTGCAGGCAGAATGAGTCGTGAGAGGTGTGGCCAAATGAGTTGACAGGTGTAGGGATGGTGTGGAGAGGAGTGCAGAGAATGGTGTGAGGGGAAGGGTGCGGGGAAGGGGCATGGGACGATCAGGATAAATCTGATGTAATATTTAAAGTCGATGATATATTATGACATGTTTTCAAGTATATGATAGATTAGAAAAAAGTTCAAGATATATTAGATAGTTTGGCCCAAAATTTTTTATCAAGAGATATAGAATTAATTCTACATTGGTGTCACCTAATACTCCATTGGTGCCTGTGGCTGGCGGAGGATAAACGTGATGTAACGTCTAAAGTTGATGATATATGATGAAATTTTTTAAAGTATAGGATAGATTGGAAAAAGTCATTAAGTTCAAGATATATTTGATAATTTGGCCTTAATAAAATGTTTGTATAAACGAATTAAGGCATCAACCAAGAGGTTAAGTCTCTAAAACATCTATTTTACAATTTCCTCACCATTCATGGTAAAGTATTCATATTGATGAATTAAGAAATTTATCTTAATTTCTCTAATCTAGTATGTCCCAACACACATTGTGACAGGCTTATCCTCGATTTCCTAGCCCGAAGTGTAAGTATAAACTTTAACGACTTCACTTTTAGGCATATCACTAAACCATAAGTACTTTATTGTCTTAATGAGTCATTTAATCCTAACGTATTCACGTGTGGGACGACCATCTCGATCATTTTGTTAGTTCTCTAGTATAAAAGGTGGACCATCTTTTATGTTAGACAACAAATCGTCATCAATTGAATCTAGAAATGCAATCGTTTGAATTTTTCAGTACGTAACTTACATCAGATTTGAGAGTATTCCCAATATGTGTTTTTGGTACATAGTAGTTATCAACGACTAGTTCAATTTGCATAGAGTATTAAACTTCTATAGAACACAACCTTGACAATTTATGTGTAGTTTTTAAACAAGATTTAAGTTTTTTGGGGTGGTAATCAATTGTCAAAGCGACGGTCAAGCCTCTTTTAGCCATAACACGAGTGTCAATAAGTCTAATATGAAGTTTCGATTCCAGTAGTAGTTGTTGAATTCTTATAGAGCTTTAGGCTTCTACAAAATAAAACCAAGATGTTGACTGTGACAGAGCGTATAGTAGCTATGGGCTTCTGTAGGGTCTATATTCAATATGCAATTACCTCTTTGTTGAACAAAACTCTTATATCAATCCTTGCATTCTAACATAGCGTAAAGCTTCTAAATAATTAAGCAACAGAGCGTAAGTTTATGTAGAGCATCAATTAAGCGCTTAGAATGTATGGGCTTCTACAGGATCTCAACAAGTGGTTAGGGTTTTGTTTATACCCGTTCTGATACCAATTATTGCCCTTTGGCGTTACACTAAGAGGGTGAATTAGTGTTAAAGTCCAATTATGTATTTTGACTCCTTTTCATCAATACTGTAGGGGAAGATAACTTATGTAAAATAGAACAAAAGGTTCTGTACCAAAAGTGAATGCTTGTGAGGGTGAATATGATTAACAATAATAAATGATTATTGGGACGGTTCTCTCAAGCGGTGTCCTTGCCTATAGAGTAACCCACTACAACTTTGCTTCGGACGTTACACTCATGTGGTGTCGTCACCTCTATAGCAACCTGTTATAACTTTCCTTGCACATTCCGTTGAGACAACGTCTTCATGGCGAATCCCAGGCGAGTAGACAACAACTCTTTGTCCATGGAGTTCGAACACACATAGCGTAGTGCAGAAGCCGACCAATCCCACACCTTCTTACTCCTGGAATAATACCTCTTCACTCCAGCCTAATGCATGCTGGTACGACACAACCTCCTGCCAGATGTCTCCTCCAACTCTATCGCTAGCGTCCAACCAGGAGTCCCTCGAGCTGACAAGTCACCCTCCCAGAAACTTCACCAGCGTTACAGCTTTCTGCAACTCCAATTCCTTCTCGAGTGTGACTAACCGCACTCAAGAACACATCTCCTCACTTGTTTCTTTCTATTACGTTCTTTTTGGCTAACGAACAGTTTTACTCACTGTTTGACTATCCCTAATTATAAAATACATGTAAAAACTAAATGGAAAATTTCAAATATAGAATTGATCTCACCTATATGGAAATATTCATTAAAAATTAAATTCAATAAATGACGTTTGATTTGATTAAATCCCATGAATAATGTCTTAAAGAAGTTCTGGAATAAACATATAAGCAATGAAATAATTTAAATTTTATTTTTAAATATATTTTCATTTAGTTCCACACATGTGATACAGTTAATTTGAACTAATGTTGTTGATAGTTACCGATATAATCAATAATTATGATCCATATATAGTTCCAGATGGTCTTAAAAAAGTTTTTTGATTTCAATTTGATTAACATATTGATTAACATTTTTGCCGTACCAAGATAATCCTCTCCTTTAAATTTAGAAGGCCTCTTTTAAAAGAAGAAGTTCCATTTATTTCACAAAATTTTTTTTTTCTTTTTTTTTTTGCCTATGCTACGTAATGGCTTGTTTTGGGCTCCGTGGCCCCACTCACCAAATTTCAGTATACAATTTTTTTTTTTCACGACAAAACGAAATAAAATTCCAGCCGAAGCCGGGTCCATTACCCGTCATCTTTCATTTCACTTCAAAGCTCCCGTGCTCAATACAAATTCGGACCCATCAACCTCGGGCTGGGCACGGCAACGAGCCTGGTGGAACGCGGGGCGGTCAGCCCGAATATGTCACCCATATCCATCTCATTTGGCTTCATCCCATCCGGCAGCTCCCACGTGAAGCAGTGCAGGAGGTGGGCGACTGCCTGCTCGAGCGCGTACAGTCCCAGCTGCATTCCAGGACATGACCTCCTCCCCGAACCGAAAGGTATGAATTCAAAATTTCCTCCCTTGAAGTCTGGCACACCCTCCTTCAGGAACCGAGATGGGCGGAATGTCTCGGGGTCATCCCAGGAGGCCGGGTCCCTCCCTATGGCCCATGCATTGATCATCACCCTGGACCTCGCGGGGACGAAGTACCCGGATATGACCGCATCCTCAGCCGTCTCGTGGAGGAGGAGGGGGATTGGGGGGTGAAGGCGGAGCGTCTCCTTGAGTGTGCACCTGAGGTAGGTAAGACGTTCAAAGTCGGCTTCTTCGACCCTCCGATGGAGGCCAACAACATCTGCAAGCTCTTGTTGGACCTTCTTGAGCTCGTCAGGGCTCCTCATCAGCTCCGCCATGACCCACTCAATCGCAGATGCCACTGTCTCAGTCCCACCAAACATAACATCCTGACATGCCATCAAATCAATCCAAAACAGCCAGTCCATCATATTCATCGTGGTTATTAATCTCGGCACTCAATTACCACGTCATTCTTAATCGAAAAAATCAACGTTGGTAGGTTAAATGTGATTATCCATCAAGAATGTGTAAAATGTAATGAAAGGAGTACCCGATAGGTATTAATATGCATTTTAGAGTAACAGCACGTCTGCGTACCATGATAATAGCCTTGATGTTATCTCTCGTCAGCTTGATCGTGTTCTGCAGATCATCGGATTCATTCACCTTACTCGATCTATCATCGCCACCGTAGAATGCGAGAAGATCGTCCACCATATCTGTATCGACCTCACTGTCGATCCTGTTTGCCTTACCTCTCTTCTCCATGTGGTCATCTATGATGTTGTCGATGAACCGGTCAAGAGATTGCCTAGCCTTCACAAGCCTTGCCGTCAGCCCTTGTGGGTCTGCCCAGCTCAGCCACGGTATGAAGTCTGCGATGTTGAAGGCGCCAAACAGCTTTGAGAATTCCTGCAGGATCCTGATGAACTCGTCCTGCCCCTCCTGAGAACTAGTACCAAAAGCCGCACGGTAGATTATGTTCTTGGTGAGGGCGAAGACGGACTCCCCAACGTTCACAGGAGATCCCACACTCCCTGAGATGGTGTGGATGGTGGAGTCAACCTCGTCGCGTACAGATTCCCAAGACTCTGCCCGCTTGCGGCTGAAGAGCTTCATAACACATAGCTTCCTCATCTGGCGCCAGAATGGGCCGTAGTGGGCGAAGGCCATGTCGGCACGATCGTATGTGAGATAGCTTATGGCTATGGTGGCAGGTCTGTTGGAGAAGACCCCATCATGGAGCTGTAGGACCTGTCGAGCCGCATCTGGGGAAGAGACAGCTATCATGTGAAGGAACCCCATCCGGAGGTGGAAGATGCCGCCATACTTGGCGGAGAGCCTGGCGAGGCCACGGTGGGTCAGCTTGTCCATCATGAACATACTGCCGATGAGAGGGAGTCCCCTTGGGCCAGGTGGGAATGGATGCTTCGGGCGGATCTTGGAGACGAAGACAAAAGCAGCCAGGGAGATGAGAAGTGCAACAAGAAGAGGTAAGGATAGGAAAGCTTGTAATAACTGGGAAGAATCCATTCGGGTTGGTGGTGGTGGGAGGAAGAGAGATTTAGATGGTTTGGCAACTTAAGATTGTGCCGTCGTTGCAACATCTTTTTTGGGTGGGGAAGTGTAACCCCCCTTTTATACACGCACCCCAAATCATTGTTGGATTTGCTCAAAGTCGGACGCTGTTCTATATAATTTACTCTGACGTAAGTAATTTCACAGCGTGTGTGGGAAGCCTTCATGTAATAAGAATAACGTTATGTTTATCAATAAAACTATTAAATACATATTCAGTTATGAATCATAAAGTTCATCACATCACCTATATCATTAAATTAATCCATATAAGAATTTTTTTTAACCATGAGGAGGTTGTTTAGTTGTTTTTGTCTTCTTTCAAAAGGGAAAATAAATGAGCCAAAGACCCCAAGCCTAGTCCTAACTTTTTCAGAAAACTGCAAGGATATAATTTACTAGGAATTGCCAAGCATATTAAATTATGTTTCAGTGTATCTTTTTTTAAAGCACGTGGAATGAAGTATGACACGCTTTTACTTATAAGTTTGAGCTTTTAAGATAGTTGGTGTTGACTGCTGTACAACTCTGATATCAGAGCCAGAGGTCGTGGGTTCACGCCCAGCCTAATGCAAAATGAAAAAAAATTAAAAAACAGAAAAGAGGTCACAGAAGCACACCCCTAAGGCCACATAAGCCCGCCAATCACCTGAATAAGGGAATCGCAAAAAATGGCCAAAGATGCCAGCCCGGTTTAGTGTAAGAGGAGTGTTGAAAATGAAAATATACAGTATGTCACACTTCACTTATAAGTTCGAGTATTTAGGACAGTTGACATCGATTATTGTGAAACAGTTTAGTTGTTTTTGTTTTTTTTTTTTAAGGGAAAATAAACGAGGCAAATGACTATTTGCCAAGCCTATTTGTTCGCGTAGAAAACGGACCACGTCGGAAATATTTGGCAATTGGACTCACAGGGAAATGTATGTGGTCGCCAGAAAGATGAATTTCAATGATAAAAGATACGACTGTACAAATTCAAAGTTTCGAAAGAGAACTTAAAAGCTTACAGCCATAAAAATGAACGAAAAAGGGGTAACGCGGCTGACGTAGGCGTCGTAGACTCGCTGCTGACGTCGTAGACTTGCTACAGTGCGCTGTAGACTTGTGTGATGGTGGTAGTGCTGGCGGAGGTTTGTTGCCTCGGTTACGGTTGCTCGCCGGGACGGGGGAAGTGCTGGCGGAGGGTTGTTGCCCCGGTTACGGTTGCTCGCGGGGACGGTGGAAGCGCTGGCGGAGGGTTGTTGCCTCGGTTACGGTTGCTCGCCGGGACGGTGGAAGGTGGTGACCAAATAACCCAAGCCGATGTATCTACTAAAGTCTAAGGGTGACGAGCAATGCAAATCTGTGTTTGGCTGATTAATCGTGTCCTTTACTAAGA
This sequence comes from Melastoma candidum, assembly GCA_023653495.1. NCBI lineage: Eukaryota > Viridiplantae > Streptophyta > Magnoliopsida > Myrtales > Melastomataceae > Melastoma > Melastoma candidum. Next base: position 7,406,955 of record CM042888.1, on the reverse strand, counting down.
AGGGTCTGTTTCTTTTATACTGGTTTTTTACTTGCCTTACACGCTTCGGGCGATCCCTCAGATTGTGGCTCAATCTTAACTTCTCTCCAGGGATCTCGGAGTCTGTTTTAAAGTATTTTTTTAATTTTCTGAGTTGTGCGTTGGGATCGTGGGTTTGGGATCGTGTGATCATGTGTTGACGCAGGCTGTAAACTTAGCACAGGCCCAAGACATTCTATAGTGTCAACATATTGATGCGGGCCGTAGGCTTAGCTCAGGCCTGCATCCTACATCGGGCTGCAGACTTAGGACCACTTTTCTGGGCTTTGTGGACTTAGCACAGGCCCAAGATATTCCGTAGTGTCAACACTATTAAATTAAGTTTCGTCATATCTATTAACTTTTTCTAAATCGGCAAATGAATATTTATCCTGATGTGTCTAGCCAAAAGGTAACAGTAATGGAAAAAGTTACCTAACAATACGTGGGTATTGAGAATCAGACGAGGTCAAATAGTGGTGGTAAGCACTGGAAAGGCTTCCACGGAATCCAATCACTATGTTTTCATGACCCAGTAAAATTTGTTCTAAAGTTAAGGTTAATTAGTACAATCTATTTTACTGTTACCTTTGATAGTCGGGAAACATTTTGAAGAGCAAATATAAACGTCGACCGTATTAACAAGGTAATGAAGTTCTGGTCCGAAGAATGATGATGTCCAGGATAAGTAATTTTAAGATTAATCACTCTATATTTGAAGCACCAAAAAATATCTTACGGCATATGAAGTTTGCAAAAAACAGAAGAAAAACATGCTCCTTCCATTTTGTGTATCCAAGGGTGAAGCCTTGAGGGTTTTGTTATTGCACTCAGAAAAACATGCTCTTTCCTTTCAAAGTACAGATTTTCCAAAGGGTTTTGTTATTGCACTCAGGGTTTGTTAATTATTAAACTACAACAAAAAAAATAGATACAGTTTCATAACTACAAAATATTTCGAAATAGAAACAAAAATATGATCAATAAAATAGAATTTTTAAGAAGCATTAAGTCAGTTGTTGCGCGTCGTCAACGCTACAAAAGTAAATTCTTATTTTGACCTAACTAGAATAGCAAGGGCAAGAAAGGATCGATCCCACGGAGAATTTTGTTGACAAAAAAACTCATATCGTCATTCTCGGTAATCAGTCGAGGTGAAGCATAAAGACAATTGATTTTAAGTAAAAGCAAGAAGTGAAAGAAAACAACTAAGGTTTACCAGTGATAATAATAACTAGGACATCCGACTTCCCTTCGCGTCTTATGCACCCGTTCCCCTTCTTACTAATGCTACCAAATTATTATAATTGCTAACATAGGTTGCTAGACTCTCCCCATAGTCCTCTCGAACATCCGGAAACGCAGCACAATGTAACGAATTCCCTACTCTATTCCTAGACAAGGAATTAGTGATGGTCCATTATATTTAAACCCATAGTTACCTAAGGTGTTCCGTTATATCCCTATCCTTCATACTAAAGCCCGGCTTCCCAACACATAGACTTCTTAGGCTATCCAATTTCAGATATAACCTAGACTACCTTCCCTAGTCTCCCTAGGTTATCGAATCATTGTTAAATGGTGATCAGTCAATTAACACGCATTAAGAACATAATTGGATAAACGATTAATAAAAATCTGAATCACATAAAGGAAGAAGGTTCACGAATTACATAGGAACACGAAGTTCCATCATAGCTCTAGAAAAACGAATTAGTTCATAACTAAAGTAAACGAAAACATTAAGTCAAATCTAAAAGTAATCGGCATAAAGTAAACAAAAAAATAGGGTTGGTGGAAATTGTCTCTGTCGTCGGCTCTTGCGTCCAATAGCCTCCTAGGTCGACCCCCCACTATCTCTTTGGGCAAAAGGTAGTGGTGGATACTCTACTTCGTCTCTGGTAAATTTAGTTATCTCTTTCCTTTGCTTCGAAGCGACTTGAGACTCCATAGGAATTGTGCTCACCATAGATTGATCGATTTGGTTGCCTGCTAGTGTGTTTGGTGTCTCTACCTCAGATACGGTTTGCTTCTTCTCTGCACCCATGTCTTCATCTTCAAGTGTTTGACAATTTCTAAAAGTGATCGCATTTACGTGTTCCCTTGGATTCACTTCTGTGTCACTTGGTGACTTCCCATAAGGTCGAGAATTCAAGGCTTGTGCCAAGTGACTAACCTAGTTCTCCAAATTTCGGATTGATGCTGCTTGATTCTTCAATAAGGCGTCGTTATTCTTCATCAAGGCGTCTTAGTTGGCTATATACTTCATCATCATCTCTTCAAAATTCGGCTTCTTTTTCTATTCCGTGTGCATGAGGTTGTTGGAAACCTGCAGGTGGTGCTGCTCGACCTCCTGTCACTTGTGGTCTCCTCCATGAGAAATTTCGGTGATTCATCCACCCAAATTGACATTGACAATCTCAAATTTCTTTGTGAGGGCTACTAATTGAGCTTGGATTGATGTTAAAGCATCGTGTTCATGTGCTCCCTATGCTCTTCTTCTACTCATCCGATCAAAATACCGATTTGGCGTACAAGTTTTTCTCATTATCTCCAAGAGATCTAATCCCTCCACATAGGATTTTTTCAAAAATGCTCCACCATATGCCAAATTCAAACCCTTGCGAGAAGATTTTGTTAGTCCATTGTAGAATGCCTCCAAGTGTCTCCACCCCGAAAGGTCATGGTAACGACATTGGAACAACAGGTTTTTAAATCGCTCCCACGCTTCCATTTGTGAAATTTCCGAAGGAGAAAAGAATTGATCCAAGAACGCCTCCTCCATTTGTGCCCAAGTGGTGATTGAATTCACAGGGAGTGAATTGAATCACCCTAAGCCTTGTCCTTTAACGAGAACGCGAAAAGTTTCAACCTGACAGCATCTTGCGGGACTCCATTCTGCCTGACTGTGTTGTAGACACTCAGGAATTTGCTCAAATGCTCATGCGGGTCCTCCATCGGTGTTCCTCTGAACTGAATTGAATTTTGAATCATCTGCGTCACTGACGTCTTAATTTCATAGTCCCGAGCCTAGATAGTTGGCGGTGCAATACAAGACCGATGCACAAGTGTTCTTGCTTATGTGAATTCCGTCATCGGTCTGTTGTCCAAGTCCAGTACTCCTTCGTTAACTTCTACTGGGACAAGATTTCCCTCCATTTGATTTCCCTAATTCCCGTCGGCCAAAAGCTACTCGTTGTGCTCTTATCCTTTGCCGAAAAGTCCTTTCAATTTCAGGGTTTAATGTAGTCAATTATGTCCTTTAGCTTCGTCGCATACACTGAAAAAGAAAATAAAAAGAAAACTTGAGCGTCAATTAATTATCCATCACGAGGAAAAAGAAAAGTTTTGTCAAGAAACAATTCCCCGACAACGGCGCCAAACTTCTGAATCTTTTGCATCACCGACGTCTTAATTTCATAGTCCCGAGCCTAGATAGCTGGCAGTGCAATACAAGATCGATACACATGTGTTCTTGCTTATGTGAATTCCATCATTAGTTTGTTGTCCAAGTCCAGTACTCCTCCGTTAACTTCTACAGGGACAAGATTGCCCTCCATCTGATTTCCCTCAATCCCGTCAGTCAAAGCTACTCGCTGTGCACTTAACCTTTACCAAAAAGTCCTTTCAATTTTAGGGTCTAATGGAGTCAATTATGTCGTTTGGCTTCATCGCATACACTGAAAAAGAAAATAAAAAGAAAACTTGAGCGTAAATTAATTACCAATCTCGAGGTTAAAGAAAAGTTTTGTCAGAAATCAATTCCCAGACAAAGGAGCCAAAATTTGTTGTACGTCGTCAACGCAACAAAAGTAAATTCCTATTTTGACCTAACTAGAATAACAAGGGCAAGCAAAGGTCGATTCCACATAGAATTGTACTGACAAAAACACTCATAGCGTCGTTCTCGGTAATTGGTCGATGTCAAGTGGAAAGAAAGTAGATTTTAAGTAAAAGCGAGAAATAAAAGAAAACAACTAAGGTTTATCAGTGATAATAATATCTAAGACATCCGACTTCTCCTCGCGTCTTATGCACTCGATCCCCCTCTTTCTAATGTTACCAAAATATTATAATTGCTAACATAGGTTACTAAACTCTTTTCATAATCTTCCCGAATATCCGGAAATGTACCACCATGTAACAAATTCCCTATTCTATTCCTAGGCAAGGAGCTTGTGATGGCTCATTATATTTAAACCATATATAGTTACCTAAGGTGTTCTGGTATAACCCTATCCATCCCACTAAAGCCCGGTTTCCCAACACATAGACTTCTTAGGTTATCCAATTCCATATCTAACCTATACTACCCTCCCGAGTTGCCCTAGGTTATCGAATCAATCTTAAAGGGTGATCAGTGAATTAACACGCATTAAGAACATAATTGAATAAACAATTAATAAAAATCTGAATCACATAAAGGAAGAAGGTTCACGAATTACATAGGAACACGAGGTTCATCATAGCCCTAGAAGAATGAATTAGTTCATAACTAAAGTAAATGAAAACATAAAGTCAAATCCAATTGTAATCAGCATAAAGTAAGCTAATAAAATACGGTTGATGGAAATTGTCTTCGTCGTTGGCTCTTGTCTCCAATAGCCTCCTAGGTCGAATCCCCCCCGGAAAGGATTGAAAAAGCCTTTTTATATGTCCTATAAATAACCTCAGAAAATTAAGAATGCCTAGAAAAGAAATATTCTCTCAAATCAATCTTAAAGGGTTATCCGTGAATTAACACGCATTAAGAACATAATTGAATAAACAATTAATAAAAATCTGAATCACATAAAGGAAGAAGGTTCACGTATTACATAGGAACACGAGGTTCATCATAGCCCTAGAATAATGAATTAGTTCATAACTAAAGTAAACGAAAACATAAAGTCAAATCCAAAAGTAATCAGGATAAAGTAAGCTAATAAAATTCGGTTGGTGGAAATTGTCTTCGTCGTTGGCTCTTGTCTCCAATAGCCTCCTAGGTCGAATCCCCCCGGAAAGGATTGAAAAAGCCTTTCTATATGTCCTATAAATAACCTCAGAAAATTAAGAAAGCCTAGAAAAGAAATGTTCTCTCGAATCAATCTTAAAGGGTGATCAGTGAATTAACACGCATTAAGAACATAATTGAATAAATAATTAATAAAAATCCGAATCACATAAAGGAAGAAGGTTCACGAATCACATAGGAACACGAGGTTCATCATAGCCCTAGAAGAATGAATTAGTTCATAACTAAAGTAAACGAAAACATAAAGTCAAATTCAAAAGTAATCAGCATAAAGTAAGCTAATAAAATAGGGTTGGTGGAAATTGTCTTCGTCGTTGGCTCTTGTCTCCAATAGCCTCCTAGGTCGAATCCCTCCGAAAAGGATTGAAAAAGCCTTTTTATATGTCCTATAAATAACCTCAGAAAATTAAGAAAGCCTAGAAAAGAAATATTCTCGACGTCCGTACATACAGCTACGCAGAAATTCAGTGCAGCTACACTAACTATTTCGTCCCTCGGCTGACCCTTCACTGCATCTGCACTGAACTCTGTTACAGCTGCACCAAGCGATCCGATCTAACTTCTTTATGGCTCCTCCTTCCATTTTCAACTCATCTTCCTCTCATTTTAAGTACCAACACAAACAAAGTATATGGAAGTGATGAGACATTAAAGCAACCAAAATACCTAACAATTAAACAACTAAGATGCCTAAAATTAATTAAAATCAAGTCTAAAAGATGATCCATCGACTCTATTTTCATAGAGTTATCATCAGTACACATATAAGCATGAGTCTGAAGCATAGAAAATATTACATTGTTCCTTGCTCGCCGAACCGCCCCTGTTTTTATTTCTATTATAATCTTATTTTTTTTATTTTACCTCGCTCTTAATTTCCCAAAAATTCATGGTCCCTCCCCGCGCCCTTTTTGCTGTTTTTTTTTTTTTGTTTCATATTCCTTTCTTTCCCCTAATTGGCGTACTTGGTATTGTGCCGTTACTACACCTAACGCAGTCATTACTTCACATGCAATTACAATATTAATTCAACAACCATCGCGATTAATTTATTTACCATTACATTATCATTCACCTACCCTGCCATTAATTCACCTACAAGAGGGTAACTAAGATTCGCGGGGAAGGGATGGGTGAGTCCGAAAGCTATTTTAAAATTCTATTCTTCCCATATTTTCCATTTTTACATAATAGACTAATCCTTTAGAAAATTACGAAATTTCACAAAATTTTAACTCTTTGTAAGAATTTGGAAAATTCATTTATAAGAAAAGTAATTCGTAAATACCGAAAAAATAACAATTACTTTCGATTATTTTTTCTTATTATTGTTTTCCTATGCAGAAATATTTTAAAAATTTCTAACATTTGGAAACTTAAATGAAATTGTTATTATTATTTTAGTAATTACAAGTTTTCACGAATTGATTATACTTTCAAAAGTTGTGACATAAATTATGAAATTTAATAAATTTAATACCTGAAAATGGTTATCAGTAAATTCAAAACACATTAAATCTCTAAATTTAAAGCAGTGTGGGGCACCATTAATAAAATCATATTATATTTGCTTTAAGAAAATACAATTTTAAAGACACGCTATCTTTCAGTTGAGGCCATTCGGAGGAGATGCATGAGGCTATTTTCATAGTTCATATAGGGGTTTCTCATTAATTATTTCACATTATTTCGGTTCACATAGTTTCAGTTGCAAGTAAGATTAATAAGGAGACGCCTATTTACTTCATCGGGAAGAGGGGCATACATGCAGTGGGGATAGAATTAAAACGTCCGCTGAAGCTTCATCTCACCTACTCCTTCCCCACACGAGTCGCGGGGTCCTTGCCACGTGAACCTCCTAAAATTTCATCTTTTTACGTGCCTGATCTCCTTTCCAACTCTTTATTTTGACGTATTTTGCTTTTCATTTATCGCGTAGTGTTTTTCTTTTTTCTTTATTTTATCAATTCATTTATTTGATTTTGTTATCCGGCATGAAAATATTATTTTAACAAGAATACATTTCCACGTACTTAATAATAAAAGAAATACAACCTCTTAAACAATTATTGAAATGGTCATATATTTTAAAACTAATAACGAGTTCCCCAATAACACATCCAGATCTACGTCAATATTGTGGATCGACTAAGTTTGTTGAAGGCGTGTTTGAAGCATTGACCAGGGGTTGCACTCTGAATTACTGGGACACGAGGTAGTCAGTGCATCCCAAGCGTGTCTTCTATTGCATGTTGCCCTAAGAGTTAAGAAACAAATTATAACATGCTTTGCTTTTCGTATATGAACGAAGCCTTGGTCATGTTTTCTCTTCAACAAAAGAAATCTTTGAAATCTAAATTTACTTAAAAAAACTAAAAAATGAAGAAAAATCTGTACCATATAAATATTTCTTCCTATTCAAGGTTTTGATTTTTCCCGTCATAAAATTGGCTCGACACTTGGTTTATGACCCATTTTACTTTCTTCAAGGGATGTAAGAAATTGCCCAATACATGTTTTCAGATTCACACCACTTCTGTATGGGATAATGTGTACGAGAAGAACAGACTAATGGCCGGGATGTACGAAGTAACTTCGACATCAAGCTACTTCGTTTTAATTAGTTGAGTTTATTGGCATCTTGTAAACATTTAGCATAAAGCAGTAACGTGGGCGAAGTCGAGCTTTTCAATTATAAATATTGATTCCCTACGCATCTAAATCGTGACTTCAATAAACAAAATGATTTTGGCCGGTGAACCTTAAAAAAATCGTTGCTAAAAATAATTAAATCCGTAGTTGCGGTTACAACTCATGGTTGAAAACGAAAACTTGTCATGCGACTAATAAATTTTCGGTTGTGATCCAGAAATTAAGACGATGCCTAAATTTTGGGGAAGCTTGATTTAATTTGTGAAGGGGATAGCACTTAATTCCATAGATCAAGACATCGAGGTTGCGTGTAATTATCATCACAACAACGTAGAATAAAAAACTAATAATAATGCGATTCATTAATTTTTCTTCACTTCGCCGGGATGTAAATTGCTTAGCCAACATAGAAAACGGCCTTCTTTCTTTCCCCACCCTCTTTTATAACATCATTTGTTATTCCTCGGCAACTTAAATTCGATGGTTTGGTGGGTCTCAGTTCCTACCGACAAGATATGCTAAATTTACTTTTGTCACCTACATGAAATAGTTAGGAAAAGCCAACCTGCGGAAATATCTCCCCTTGGGATAAGATATTATTAGGTGCCAGGCGTCCATCTATTTGTACCACAAAGTCGCCGTTTTGTTTGGAACACGAGAATGATTTCATTATAACAGACTTCGTAATCTCAAGTCATGACATCACCCAAAAGTTCGATATTGCATTGGAACCGTCTATGATTCCGTGATAATTAAAGTTTGTGTAAATGTAGGTCTTATCGACATTAACATAGGCAACACTGTTTTCAATAATATTGCCATTTTTTACACCGAAACAACGTCAACATTACAAAGTTTCACATTTATGCTTAACCTATGACGCTTATACATTATTTTTATTTATCATTGTCTTTATAATCGGGTCAATAATAACAATAATCTTTATAATGTTTCCATATATCTAGACCGAAACATTTTCAGTGAGTTTAGTTTTGGATTTTTATCACGAGCTCAAATATCATTCCTTTTCATTTATGGTTAAATAGGACAAAATCAGTGGACGACTCATTTTCATGTACCAATTTGTCCTGAAATTATAGTTGTAACGTGATTTAATAAATAAGTATTCGAAGTGTGACGCATGATAATTTAAAAAAAAATGTGTTTATTCTGCTGCCAAGACAGATTAATTTCAAATGATCATGATCTCCACGCAGCAGAAGAGGACCGCAGATAGTTGGTGAGTGCCATCAAGGAAACTTTCTGGTGAGTTTACATCTTTCTAGAGGAAGATATGTTATATGGCTCTGTCACACCAACAAAAAATTATTCCATCTTGTCTTACTCTAAACGCTCCTAGTATTATTACAAAAAGATTAGAGGCCAACATCAAATATTCGAAGCGTTAATATCAATAGATTAAGCGGATGTCTTTTTCCTCGTTGCAAGCATAATTTTTCCTTCGACTGAGGGCAATTGCCATTGAAAAGCTACGTCCTTCTCATTGATTTGCGTGAAAACAACTTCGCACCACCCCCACCCTCTTTTTGGCCATACTTCGGCCAAAATTATCAAATAACTCGTGATATTTTCGGAAGCGCCTAACGTCCCACGCACGGGACGTCCCCCTATTTGTATTAATTTTGACCGATTTTTAGTACATTTATACTAACGAAATTAGTACAGTTGTAATTACTACAATTGTACTAATTAAAATTAGTACAATGTACGAATCATGTACTAGTACAAGTTTGTACGTTGTACTAATTAGAACATTAAATGTTTTGTACCGATTAGTATAGTCGTAATTACTACAATTGTACTAATTAAAATTAATACAATATACTAACCGTGTACCAGTACAATGTTTGTACATTTTACTAAATTTAATTAGTACAATTGTAGTAATTACAATTGTACTAATCGGTACAAAACTTTGACTGTTCTAATTAGTATAATATTTAGAGTTTTGGGGGGACGTCCCTCGCAATGCACATTGTATTAATTTTAGTTAGTACAATTGTAGTAATTATGACTATACTAATCGGTACAAAACTTTTACTGTTTTAATTGGTATAATGTACAAACGTTGTACTTGTACATGGTTCGTACATTGTACTAATTTTAATTAGTACAATTATAGTAATTACAACTATACTAATTTCGTACCTACAAATGTACTAAAGATCGGTTAAAATTAGTACATTGCATGGGACGCCCCCCCAAAACCCTAAATATTATACTAATTATAAGCGTAAAAGTTTTGTACCCATTAGTACAGTTGTAATTACTACAATTGTTCAAATTAAAATTAGTACAACGTAGAAACGTTGTACGAGTACAGCGTTTGTACATTTTACTAGTAATAACCGTAAAAGTTTTGTATTGATTAGTAAAGTTGTAATTGCTACAATTGTACTAATTAAATTTAGTAAAATATTCAAACGTTGTACTAATACACGGTTAGTACATTATACTAATTTTAGTTAGTACAATTGTAGTAATTACAACTGTACTAATCGGTGCAAAACATTTAATGTTCTAATTAGTGCAATGTACAAACTTGTACTAGTATCTGATTTGTGCATTGTACTAATTTTAATTAGTACAATTATAGTAATTACAACTGTACTAATTTCGTTAGTACAAATGCACTAATAATCGGTCAAAATTAGTGCAAACGGGGGGACGTCCCGTGCGTGGGACGTTAGCTGCTTCCGATATTTTCATGTCGTTTCATAATTCTTTTGGAATAATCAAAACTGTCCAATTTTAGTTATTATTCGAAGTCGATATCTGTGCAATCTCTTTACCGGAACGATCACAGAGGTTTGCTATAATTCCGTCACCAAAAGGATGCTTCCTTAACCTACCGTACTTAGCATTATGAGGTATTGTTTGTGGTGAAAACATGTAGCGATATAACGTGTACTGTTGGGTTGAAGAAATGTTGTCGCCAATAATAATAAAGTAAATAGAAGACAATAAGAAGATTCACTAATACGAGAAAAGGACACTTACAACCATCTTACATCACTTGCCCTTCAGGGTCATAGAATGTTTGTCTAGTTGTTTTTCTGACTAAAAGTAACCGTCTATAGACCTAAGACTAAGTAACCGTCGTCCGAAACACATTAAACACGTGTTTTATTATGCTAAACTAATCTTCAGCCACATCAAATAGGGGTGGTCTTCATCTTCTTCAATATGGACGAAATATCCTCCTTTGATGAACTCCTACCACAGCGTCGATCCTAAGAGTCTCGATGATCTTCTTCGACGTAGTACCTATCTTTGAAGCTCCATGTACTTCCGTGATGATAATGACTCTCTTCGATGCAAGCCCACAATCGCCGCTCCAACCTTCTAGGCCCAAAATGACGGTTTACCATGTAAACATTTTGCCCCATTCCTTCGACGCGTCGTTTCATTTTCTCATTCATCTGCTATAAAGTTTACCGTCGCTTTCTCAATTTGTTACCTTTCGCTTTTTCTCTCATCAACTGCTGATGTGGGATTTTCTCTCTCTTGTCAGACGACACTACTCTCTAGAGCCATGGCACCTTACTTATTTTATAACCACACAACGTTGAGCGGAGTCGGAGTTTATTTTAAAGGGTTTAGAGGTTAGGCGACGGAGTCGTTAGCCAAACGGACTAACGACTTCGTCGAGGAGGAGGCAAAAGCATGGGCAGATCACGCTGGGTCCCATTTTTAGAGGTGGCACGTTTGACCGTACTTCGGGCAATAAACACATGTCCATCGATTACCTCATCATCGATCCTACCATCCTCCCAATCTGTAAAGAGATTTTTCTTGATCCAGGTAATTGGTGTCGACCTCCAGACTTCGGCGATGCAAGCTTGCAAGGTTTCCCAACTACTGGTATGGATAGGTTCGCTAAATGGATAAATTTATGAACTGAGCATCGACGTAGTAAGTAGGAGAAGATTGGGATCTACCATCTGGTTAAAGTCTCAATAGAACCAGCAAGATGTAATCATCGATCCGTTGCAGCACTTTTATATTTTTGCAGCATAACCACCAGTTGTGGGCCTATGATAGTAACGATCCCGGATGCGTCATTCATAAGAGGATGTTATCCTTGTGGAAGACCTCCTAAACTACTTGAAGCGACGGATGATTTCAAGTTTGAGAAAAAGCAACGACTAAGAACAGTCATCGAAGATCACCTGACAAAGGACCCTAAAGAATGGGGTGACTGAGGATGAATATCAATTCATAATCGAATGGCTTTCGAAATACATCAACTGCGCAAACAGACACTAAAACATATAGTCCCAGTGGCGAACTTCTTGGTGAAAGCAACGAAACCAGTAGCGATGGCATCGTTCCTCCTCTCCCTAGTCTATCAAGCCCACTTCGAAGCAGTTACGGTCGATTCAAACAATCCAGGAGCTTTTCCTTCGAGGTCAACAGTGGGCCCTCTATGGATTACTGCAGCATGGGCACACCTGTATTTTCCTCGTCTGCATAACTTCATCGGCATTCTATGGATCGGACATTATTCGCTTATTTCGATACGAGAATTGGGAAAGAGATAATGCCCTGGGGTGTCTTCATCGACTTCTTCATACCGACAAACCTTGTTGGAGTACCTACCTCAGTCACGACAAATTGTACGAATTTCGACGTTCCCTGGAGTCGCACCACTTTTGGGATACCATCTTCGAACTAACACCTAACGATGGGTGTAGTATGGTGTTATTCCTGGCCGACGACGGAATTTTTTTTCTTAGGTCAATGACTTCGGTAACACTTGAGCAAGAAAGTCATCCACCAAAAGTATGGGCTCAGAAGCCATCGATGGGAAGGAAGTCCTCGATGTAATGACCTTGAATATTTCTCTCCAGACCTGGCCAAAGGTTCGTGTAGCGTAGACATCCAAATGCTGGGAAGGGAAGATGCTGGTTTGGATATTGTCATTAACAAAGCCATAAAGCTGTAAAAGGCATGACAAGGGTTAATGCACAGGGTGAGAAGTATGAGTTGACTGCACAGCAAACAATTATCTTTTATATTGAAGGAGAAGTGTAAGTAGATGTGGTCTTCGAGGTTGGAATAATAAGAGTGATTGAAGGAGAAGGTAATGCATTGAGAAGGTCGTCGTCACTTTGTTAGCGGATGAATTGTCGAAGAAGGGGATATTGGTGGAGCTGATCGAGGTACTCAGGATCGAAGTAATGGATGATTGCTTACCTTTGAGAAGCATGGCCAATGCAGGTATTAGGTATAAGTTACTTGTAATTAGGCACGTGTAACACACTATCAGCGGATACTGGCAGTAGATGACAGATGGATAGCAATTGTAAACCTCAGCTTAAAACAACAAACAATCATTTGTCGATACCTAGAGGGTATCTCGTTGTCTTTACTCATAGATTCCACACTTAGATTTTGGCGACTTTGCCGGTAATGGTTGTAAGCTTTGATTTTTACTTAAATATTCTTATTATGAATTTTTTTATGTCATGATCACATCTAGTACGTTCATTCATTGTGAATCCCGTCGATTCCTCCGAAACAGTCTGAGCGCGGGATTGTCGTGACGCTTATTTAACAACAGAAATTCTGGGCCATAGATCTTGGTTTTATCTGTGAATCAACGGTCCAGAACACAGGCCCAAGGAGCAGGAAATCCAGTAAGGAGGTGACCATGAAAACACATCAGGCGAAGGCTTACTAGGCGAAGCAGTCACCAAGCGACAGAGTTACCAGGTGACGGGCGACAAGGCAAGCGACAAGCGACAGTCAGCAAGGCAAACGAGGAAACCGAACGTGCGCAGGCGAGCATAAATCCTTGACCGTCGATATCCCAAAAGCGTATCGGTTGAAATCCCTGAGATCTCTAGTATGATATCTTCTGTCAGGGCTGTTTTTATCCTTCTTGATCTCGCTATAAATGGCGATGATTGATTCATCTTCCAAATCACAAAACATTGCTTCTGAAAGTAACCCGGCCATGAAATTCTTCATGACGATGATTTAATTTAGTGATCATTAATCTGTGCGGAGTAAGGCATAAACTGCACCAATTGCAGCTTAAGTAGCACATTTGCAAGGGAAATGACTAGAGAATACCGAAGAAACAACAGACCTGCCTCTTGAGAAACCGGAGATCTCTAATCTACCTCTTCTGGAAGGGTAGAGGGTCTGAGCAAGCTCCTCGGCATGCCGTCCTGGGTGACGTCTGGTCGGATTACCCTTCAGTGTTTCCCAGTGACACCGAACGTGTGTGACTGTTAGAAAACTATGAGGGGAAGTCATTGTTCCACCCCTGCCTTGCTAGCCCCACGATTTTTTGGGAGATCTGACCAGGGTCTTCAACTCCACGGCATCGTGGAGATCCTACCTCATACCCATTAAAGCCAGGACTTCCTCGTGCTGCTGTATGAGCATCTCCACAGTGTGCTAGAGTTTATCTTTGCAGCCAAGGATCGTCTTCAAAGGGAAGAACCGGGTGTGATGCGTAGCCGCCTCCTACGGATTAACCCTCGACTCTCTCGGAAAGCTCGTTGGATTTTTAATGGAGCATTTCCTGAAGAATAAAGACGTCGTCTACTGATTCGTTTACGTTTCATTCCTTGTACATTCCTCGTCAATCAAACTCATGTAATAAACAGATTTGAATGAGAACAAATGTGTTTTCTGAGTCACTTCGATTACCCACTTATGACTTTTGGGTTGTCATCGCTTTCCAAGCGAAGCGACGTTTTAGAGGTCGTCGGTCTGCAAGTGAGACGACGTTTTCTGTTGGGCCTTGACCGCCAAGCGACGTTCTTCTTGGGCCTCAACCTTTGTCGATTTTTGGGAATATAAAGTCTCTAAGGGACCAGGGTTTCCCGCTCACGCACTTAGAAACCCTCGTTTTTCCCTGACTCCATGGATTCCGATGCTTCATCCCCATCGTCCTCATCCTCCCCGTCCCGCGAAGAGGGTGATGTGGCCAACTTTCGACGAGCCTTTGCTGAGTCTCTGCAATTTTACGTCTTCCCTTGTAACGAGGCGGAGTTAGAGTTTGGTATCTCGATATCGGGCCAACAGACCCTAGGTCCGTACATCCCTGATGGCAAATGTTATGTCCTTTCTAGTGTTGAAAGGTTATTCCATTACACCAGCAGGTTGCCCGCTCTGTTCTCTCCTGGTGAATTTAAGCAATCCGGATGGGGGCCGTCCATATGGGCACACCTCCGTTGCTTACCTTCTCCCAAGAATAAGGCCTGCCAGGATTGGGTCTTCAAATGGATGGAGAAGAAAGGTGTTGTATGGAAAGCAAAACGAATCATCGTGTGTCACTCCTCTATCGAGCCCAATCTATCTCTGTGTGTAATTGCTTATACGTCCCGAAGGGACCGATATGCATCACCTTGGAAGACATTGGCTTCTTGACTGGTTGCAGTCTTTCTGGAGCCCCCCTTCACTTCGACCTTAGGTGGGCTGACTTAAAGTTCAACCATTCAGAGCGTGTCAACGAAGTCTCTAAGCGGCACCATTCTGATGACAAGTGGGGACTCCATGAGGAGTTTGAGTTTTACTTGGAGTGATTGTCCAAGTATATTTTCTGCAACCGAGGGAAACTTTCCAGTCGCTTTATGGTTGGAGTGGCCGCCAACCTCGTTAAGGCTGCCAATGCAGACAGGCTAGAGTCGATGGCCTTTGCCCCGTTTTTGTTGAGCCTAATTTACCGCGGGCTTTACTAGGCGACAATCGACCTAGCCAACTTTCCTTGGTGTCAAACGGATGGCCCTCTATGGACCGTGTACCTGTGGGTTGTTCTATATTTTCCAGGGTTCGCCCGTTATCCCGAAGCAATGCATGCCCATAGTTAGGTCATCGAGGCGAGTTCGTTTAAGTACATGGCTCCCACTAGCTTCGCCGAATGCATTCAAACCCTGGCGGACAGACATGCAGACGATAGTACGGGCACAGTGTTCTCTTGGTGCCCATTCCCTGGAGAGTGGGAGGAGCTACATCATAGGACCGTTGAAAGCCTTCGCCGAGCCTTCTTTGCCAGAGATTTAGTGGCTGTGGATTCTGATGGTCTGATCTTTGAGGTACACAATCCTCAACTTTGTGCCCGTCCGCTGGGCTTTACTCAGTGTCTGGCCGTCCCATTTTTCAAGCACAAGAATCAGTCGTTGGACCAGCGTGTCGTATTCCCTATGGGATCTACGTAACTGAGCAATCTCAGCCGCCGTACCTACCGGGTGAAATCCGAACCTTCTGGTGGCCGATCTCCGCACTTCTCCCTTGTTTGGTACAAAATCTGAGGAAGTTGCTGGCCATTTCTCACTTGGAGAGGCTGGTTCAGGGGAAGGAATTGGTCCCTCTTCAAATGCTTCCTAGTTCGAGTGAGGCGCCTTCGAAGAAACGGTTGTCAGGTGGTGACACGTCCTCTTCAGGCATGTTAGATCAGTTCCTCCTCTTCTGTGTTAGTATCCAGATGGTGGGCTAATCTTCTGTATATGACAAGTGTTAAGAGAACGAGGTCCGCCTGTGTAGGCTCGTCATCGCACGGAGCCCGGTTGAAGAAGAAGGTGTCTCGTGACTCCGTTCCTTCAGTGTTGTCAAGCATTTCCTCTGATTGTGCCATTCCCGAGCACGCATTCTCTGGAAATGTTCCAGGTATCAGCATGCTATGTGTTTTGTCTTTTGATAGGGGCCTTAGAATGACACCATTTCCCTTTGAAAAGGTTTCGCTGATGTTTCCGCGATCGATGTTGATGACGTCCTTGACGACGTCCCTAGCTCCTCCTGGTTGGGGGCCCAAGGCCGCCCAGACAAGCAAGAGTTGGAGGAGTATCCCAGTGAGGTAGTACACGAAGTTCCGCCCCCACCTTCATGTTACGGGGCTAGAGTCCCTTCCATAGACGTTGTCGCTTTTGCCCAAGGAACATCAGGTAAGACGACGAGGGTCTTCCAGGGTCAGGCGACAGGAGCCCCTCTGGGACGAGTGCAGGGAGTTCCCTCTGATGATGCGAGGAGGGAAGCTTATGGGGGCGATGCAACAGAAGGCCCCCTCGTCTAGGAGACGGAACACCCCCAAGGCTTACGAACACACGTGCCCATGGTATGGATCCTGAGAGTCACGTCCCTTGCCTATATTTGGATCATTGCGTAACTTGGGAATATTTATGGCAGTCCTTACATTCTCTGCTCACCTTATTCACCGTCATCCTTGAGCGCGGGGTCGAGACTGAAGACAGTTTCATCCAGGGTGTTCTCCAGGGTGTGGAGCTCCTTTAATCCAGGTGGGGTGCCTTTTCGCTATTAATGTCTCTCCGGGCGTTGATGCCCTATAGCCATCTACTCAAGGCTGTTAAGGTCATACCACTCTGCTTTTCTTTCGTTCAGCGGGTACTTCTTAAAAGTGTGGCACCAATTAGTGGTGTGTGATGCATCCATGTGTTAGCGACAACGATCATGTTGCATGGCCTTAAGGTCGATGGGGCATTGAAATGTCCTTTTGCTCACCTACCGTTTGGACAACATGTTGGCAATGATCGTCTCGCCAATCTCGGTCGATTGATCCCGGTCTCCCTTCATCAATGAAAGGGAGACAATCAGACATTTGACATCAAAGGAGTTTATTTCAATTAAGTCACCAATAAGTTGTGACTCAGTCAATGCCTGGTCCTCCGAATCCGGGAATCTCAACTCCTTAGACTCTATTAGGTATTGCACCAAGTTCCTAAACGTGATGCAGTCTCTATTAGTGTTGGTAAAAGACCCATGCCACTTGCAGGAGTTTATAGACTTTTCTTTGTCAATACGAGGGACTCGATGACCCGTTTTCAATCGAATCCACCTATTTTGAAGCATGAACTCAAACATTTCATCGGCTTTAGCCTCATCGAAGGAGTATTTTCTATCAATTTCCGTCTTTGGAGATGCCTTGGCTCTGAAATTTTTCTTAGTCAACTCCTCACAGGTCATGGGTTACCCCTTTACATTCTCTGCGACGTCGACGTCTACTATTGGCTCAACTTGGTAAGTTACTAAAGGTCCTGTGATTAGGCTCGCTTTTGCCTTGGATTTCTCCTTGGGCAAATTTTCATAACGGATGGCTCTTCTGGTCAACTCGTTTCAATCTCTAAAAACTTCTCCTTCTAGCTTTTTCCTAAGCCTGAGAAGGAGAGAATCCTGAGCTATAGCTATAAGTTCGACTTCAGATGCATAAGTTTTATATCCCAACCTTGCCTTTCTGAGTCTATTCAGGAAGATTGCCACACCCAGGTTGCTGTTTCATATGGGTGAGATCCTGCCTGGGTTTTCTCCTTGGGCAAATTTTCATAACGGATGGCTCTTCTGGCCAACTCGTTCCAATTTCTAAAAACTTCTCCTTCTAGCTTTTTCCTAAGCCCGAGAAGGAGAGAATCCTGAGCTATAGCTATAAGTTCGGCTTCAGATGCATAAGATTTACATCTCAGCCTTGCCTTTCTGTGTCTATTCAGGAAGATTACCACACCCAGGTTGCTGTTTCATATGGGTGAGATCTTGCATTGTCATGGCTGGGTCAGTTTGAGCGAACGCCATTGTAAATTGCACTTGCATTTCTTCCCAATTCCTCACTAAATTCGGAGGTAAGTTCACGTACCAAATAAAGGCCGCTCCAGTGAGAGAGCTAGGAAACAGGCGAAGTTTCCAGAACCCATTAGTGGCAGCATCTCCAGCTTGGTGAGTGAAACGGGCGATATGTTTCACGGGAGATATACCTTCGTCGCTCGAGAAATGGGGAAATTCAGGAACACGATATCCCCTTAGGAAAGGGTAATCCCTGTCGATGTTGTCAGGCTAAGGAGTACGATAGAGTTTGACCTCGTTCATATCATTCACTCCTGGGATCGCCTGCTCGACCTGTTGGGGCCATCACCTCCTGCACCATCATTCCATTTCCACATATGGGTTGTGGGACGTATTCAGGGTGTTGATATTCTTTGGGAGGACGAAGCTAATTGTTCTCCTCTGGTATATAAAAGTTCTCCCTCAACGAAGGTTGATATGCAGCCTGATAATCTTGTCGCGCAACTGTTCCACCCTCATTGATTACTAGCGGGGAATTGTTATGGGCAGATCCCTTGAAGCTTGTGGAGACATTAAAGATGTCCGCCAAGTCAGCCTTTTTCTTCCCTTCGGCTATTGACGCTCTATGAGCTTCATAGTTGATATGGTGTTTGGTAGCCGATTTACACTTCTCCTTACCAGGGCTGTTTGTAGGCAATCCTGATATGGCTTCTAGATTCTGGGCGACAACATCCAGGTAGAGGCTATGCAGAAGAACGACTAGAAGGTCAACACAGAAGCGGTCATGGGGAAGCAGAAGCAGAATGCCCCATGTAGAAAAAATAATCATGAAACAAAAGATTGTCGTCTTCGATGCAAGAGATGCAAGTTCCCAACTCATTCATGTCGTGATTGCTGTTACAAAGATAAATAGCAGAAGCATGATGACAGAGGCTCGAAAAATTTCTCTAAGGAAGATGAACCTTCTAAAGTTTTCTATTCTTCCTCTAACTTCATGCAAGATATGAATGAGATATGATTCCTCGATAGTTGTTGTAACAACCATGTCACAGAAATCAAGGAGAACTTTGTGGAGCTTGATGAGAAATACAACTCTCTTTTGGAGCTTGAAGGTAAAAAAAATTGAACATAGAAGGTAAATGTGTTGTTTCAGTTTTCAGTCCATAAGGTCAACATAAGAGGATGCACGACGTATACACACTCTAGAAATCACACAAAACCTACTAAGTGTGGGATAGATGATGAAAAATAGATATAAGTTGGTTTTTGCAGAATGATAATGTGAGATAATGAAGAGAAGGTTGCGGTCGTGAAGATGACGTCTAACAATTTGTTCCCATTAAAGATGACTCCTTGCAGTAATGTTGTTCTCAAAACTGAGGTTATAGATTATTCTCATCTTTGGCATCTCAGGTATGGACATATGAATAGAAAAGGTCCAGCTCTATTGAAGTAGAAGGATATGGTAGTAGGACTACCTTATATACAAGCTGCAGAAGGTGACGTCTGTGAATGATGAGTCTTCGAAAAGCATCATCATCTTCCATTCCCAAACACATCATGGAGAGCTCAAGCCCCTCTTGAGCTGGTTCATGTAGATATTTGTAGTCCGACTCAAACTCCGTCTCTCGTTAACATAAGATATTTTCTATTATTCGTAGATGACTATACTAGAATGATTTGGTTTTATTTTCTTGAGAGAAAATCAGATATTTTCACCACCTTTATGAAGTTCAAAGCACTTACAATGAATTAAAGTGGATATAGGATTAAAACCTTGAACACATATCACAGAAGAGAGTTTCTATAACCATTCTTGGACTATTTCCAACAGAAGGGTTGCAGAGGCAGTTGACTGTGCAGTATTCTCCACAACAGAATGGAGTCATAGAAAGAAAGAACAGAATCATAGTAGAGATGGCCAGAAGCATGCTGAAGGGCAAAGGTCAACCCAACGAGCTCTGTGCAGAAGCTATTAACACATCTACATACCTTCTGAACAGATCCCTTACAAAAGCGGTTAAGAAAAAGACACCATATGGAGCGTGGCACAGAAGGAAGCCTGTGGTGAATCATTTTGAAAGTATTTGGGTGTATTGGATATGCACTCACACCTTCTCAAAGAAGAGAAAAGTTTGATGAGAAAGGTGATAAGTTGATTTTCATCGGATATAGTGAAGAATAGAAGGGATCTGGTCTATATAATCCGAGCACTGACAAGTTAGTTATATGAGAGATATTAGCTTTGATGAACTTGCAGCTTGGA
Organism: Melastoma candidum; assembly: GCA_023653495.1. NCBI lineage: Eukaryota > Viridiplantae > Streptophyta > Magnoliopsida > Myrtales > Melastomataceae > Melastoma > Melastoma candidum. The sequence goes on along the minus strand of CM042888.1, from coordinate 7,386,460 downwards.
AGTGGCAGGAAGAGTCTTCTATGGCTCATGTTCCAATATACAGAAGTAGCAGCAGAAGCATATGTATAGAACCCTCTCAGAACAATAGAAGCAGCAACAAAAGTTACAGTATAGAATCCCATTGGAACAATAGAAGCTAGTTCCTCTATAACCATTCGAAAAGCAAAGGGTCCTATTGGAGATACACCACCAAGGAGGTATCGATCCTTCACTGAAATTTATGAGCAAGCTAACTTTGCACTTGCTACATTTGAGCAACAAAATTTTGAGGAAACAGTCAGAGAAGAAAAATGGGGAAATGCCATGAAGGAGGAGATGACTTCTATAAAGAAGAATGACACGTGGTCATTAGTCGATCTCCTAGTAGGAAAAGAAGCTATCGGCTTGAAGTGGATCTACAAGACCAAGTACAATGAAGATGGAAGCGTGCAGAAGTATAAAGCTTGCATCGTAGCAAAAGGCTATTCATAGAATCCCGGTATTGATTTTACAGAAAATTTTGCTCCTGTAGCAAGGATGGAGACAATCCGTGTTGTTCTAGCCATTGCAGCACATAAGGAGCTTGAAGTATTCTAGCTTGATGTCAAGTCAGCATTTCAAAATGGAGTACGAGAGGAAGAAGTCTACGTAGAGCAACCACATGGATTGGAGATGAAATGCACAGAAGAGAAAGTCTACAGACTGCTTAAGGCTTTATATGGTTTGAAGCAAGCACCAAGAACGTGGAATTGTATAATTGATTTTTTACCTATAGAAGAAAGTATTCTTTATAAGCTCAGTAGAACTTTCGTTATACATATAGAAGGTTGGTCTTGATTTTCTAATAGCATGTCTCTATGTGGATGATTTGATCTACACTAGCAAAGTGAAGGAGAAGAAAGGAGAGATTTTAATTTCTCAGGAGAAGTACATAACGAAATTATTGAAGAAGCTTCATGTGGAGATTGCAAATTCAATTTCTACTCCAATGTCACTCTATGAAAAGCTATAAAAGGAAAACTCTACAGAGGGCTTTGACTCGAAGATCTACAGAAGCCTAGTGGGTTCTCTTATCTATCTCACTCTTACTCGGACTGATATTATTCATTCTGTGAGTTTACTGTCAAGATTCATGAGCAACCCCAGTAGAACTCATTTTACAACATCAAAAAAGGTTTTACACTACCTAAAAGGCACATAGAAGATTGGACTGAAGTATACAAAATAGGAGAAGTATGATCTAGTGGGTTACGTAGATAATGATTGTGTACGAAGCTTGGCACATCAAGATACTTGTTCTGCATTGGAACAAAGCCTATTTCATAGAGTTCAAAGAAGAAAAGGCATTGTTGCTTTCTCATATGTAGAAGTTGAGTACATCACAGCAAATGAGGCAATAAGAGAAGTTGTCTGGCTTAGAAGGTTACTTCTCGAGTTACAAGAGAAGGTGGACGAGCCAACAACAATCTTCTGTGATAACCAAACTGCAATTGCTATGACCAAGAATCCATTTTTCCATACAAGGAAGCACAGAGAACTTCGTCATCATTTCATTAGAGAGATGGTTTCACATAAGGATATTCTTCAGCACCCATGATCAACCCGCAGATATTCATACAAAGGCGGTGCCTTCTGAGAAGTTCGAGGTTTTCATAGACTTCTTAAAGATCATAAATTAAGATAGGGCGTTGAATGTAATTTATAATCTAATTAAATGCAATATTAGTAATGAAATTATAATTAAGTAGAGCATTCAAAGAGCGCATTTAAGTAGGTCATTAAATCTATGTCATTTAAGGTAGCGGTTTCTATTGTCATTTGGATTTCTATTCCTCCCTATATATAGAGGAGCGTGTAATCATTTGAAAGAAATGAATAAGAAAATAGTTTGCAGCCTAAACACTTGAACTCCACCAAATATTCATTCCTCGTAGGATCAGCAGCTCTACAGAAGGTTTTCACTATCCTACGAAAGGTCGTCGGCAGTACAGAACCTACGTTCTGTTAGCACCTTCTCCCTTCCTATCCAATCCTTTTACACATAACCCCCACCAATATAGTGGTTCACCCACTGTGTTAGAAGGATACAATGATGCAAACCGGATCTCTTATTCGGATTAGACTAAATCCACAAGTGGATTTGTATTCACCCTTAGTGGTGGTGCAGTAGCTTGGAAATCTGCAAAACAAACTATAATTGCCAAGTCGACCATGAAATCAGAGTTTATAGCTTTAGAGTTAGTTGGTACTGAGGTTGAGTGGTTGGAAAGCTTCTTAGCAGAAATTCCAACTGGAATGAAACCAACACCTTATGTGTTCATGCATTGTGATAGTCGCGCTGCAATCGCAATGGCGATGAATGAAAGCTTTAATGGAAAAGAGCAGACGAACTAGGTTGAGACACGACATAGCGAAGCCATTGCTTAAAGAAAATGTGATATTAATCGATTATGTGAACTCATAAGTGAATTTGGCCGATCTTCTAACTAAGCCTTTGGGAAGTAAGTAAGTCTACAAAACATCGAGGGGAATGGGACTTATGCCAATTTGAAATCGTCGGTGATGGTAACCCAACTACGTAAATGGAGATCCCATGAAGTAGGATCATATGGGTATGAACAAGTCATTTGATGATAGCATCATATAATGATAGTCCATTCTTATGGTGTGAGAGATGTTGCAATGCATTTTATCGAGAGGTTGAGCATTGAAGCTCTTAAGGATTTTCATGTCCGTTATCGATTGTATGTTTTAATGCAGGATATACTTGATGAAAATCACCTATATGTATATCGGAGTGGGGCCGCTCCTATGTAATTGGTGGCTGAATTACTAGAACATTCATGAATATCGAACGAGCGCACGTCCTATTTGTGCAAAACCGCGTTAAACAAGAATTATTGAGAAAAAGTAAAATGACCATTAGATCACGGACTTCTAACGAGATTATGATTCATAAAAGTTTACTTCACCAGTCTCTCTGCAAGTTAAATCCTATTGGTCTAGATCTAGTTCGTAGTCCAAAAAACACTAGATTTAATGCTTTACGTTCTATAATCCAGATAATTTTCAAACCTTTTAAAAATTATGGGGATTGTTGAATTTTATTAACATTTGTTTTAGTTTCTCAAAAGGCCCTTGAGCGCATGAGCCCACGTAGCCCATTTTTCATTTATACCAAATTAGATGGAATCTCACCTTGGGGTCTTCCAACTCCTATATAAAGGATCTTCCCCCCTCTCTTCTTCTTTGTTTAAATCTCCTCCTATCGATTTCACTTAAATCATCTTTTGGTTATAAAGAGATTTTAGTTATTAGTTTTTGTTCCTATCTCGTGAATGCACACGAGTCAAATGAACTTGCAAAGTCTGGGGGAATTGTCACATGCAAACCTTTGCATCTAGAGGGTGGAAATATTCTTTTAGCTTAGTATTCCTAGAGCACGACTAAAGTAGTATTTTATTATAAGGTTTTCTTCTGTTTTCACATTCAGCTTTGAAGGTTTGATTAGTTAATTTCGGAGGATCAACATTACATTCATGAATCCCTATATGTGAGTATTTCAATAAGAACTTTTGCTTCTTATAAAAGATTGAGGAGTATGATCAAAATACATAATCGAATCGTGCGGTGCGTTACCAGATATTACTGGAGTTTTTGTTCCATTTTAACGTTAGTTTCCAAACTATTTAGAGAAATAACCTCGGATGTTTTGAAATTCGTCGACTAACCTTGTGAAATCGGCCTTACAATGGCCGACTTCGGTCCTCAAGGAAGTCGGTCTTTGTAAGACCAAGTTCCATATTCCCGGACCGAAGTTGGCCTTTGTAAGGCCGACTTCGTAAGACTGAGCAAACAAATTTAAGGCGAAGTGGCCAACTTCCCTGTGGTCAGAGTGAAGTCGGAATCAATCGTTCGGGGAGACATATTCTCCCCACAATCGTCCCCGCCCCCCTCGAGCTTCGATCGCCGCCCCCGTCCTGAGCTTTGTCGATCGAAGCCGCCCCCGCCCCGAGCTTCCGTCCCCTTGTCGATTCGAGCCACCCCATCCCCGAGCGAACCCAAGCTTCGTGACCGACGCCCGAGCACCGACATCCCAAGCCCGAGCTTCGTGACCGACGTCCGAGCTTGTTGCCCTTCCTCCGTCCGCTTTACGGTAAAAGTGTATTTTTCTTTTTATTTATTTAATTAGTGTTTAATTAAAGTAATTAATTGCTAATTAGGGTAAATTATGGTTTGATTAGTGTTTAGTTGATTTTATGGAATAGGTCGGGTTTGTGTACAAATTATTGTAAATTATGGTTTAATAGATGAAAAAGTGTTTATTTGACTTATTGAAGTTAATTAACAACTAATCAATTGTAATTACCGTAATGAATTTAATATTTTTAATTAATTACCGTAATTAATTAGGTAGTTATTAAGTAACAACAAAATGCATATTAGCTAAATTGTATTAATTTAGAAACTACTATGTTCTAATTTGATAGCTCAATTGATTTAGGTATCGTGTTCCAATGTCGTCGATTGAGCTATTGATCTTTTATAACGGAAATATTGTCAATGGAGCAGACAGAGTTAGTTATGATAATGGTTCAATAGCAAGAATAGAAATCCCGAAATTTCTCAATTACGAAAATTTTGAACGCACTATATGCCAAGCTATCGGTTTGCAATCGACAATTTCATTACAAATAGCGCATAGGTATCCCGTTCTGGAGTTCAATAATGTTGATGTCAAGCAAGCATTATCTAGTTCCTATTAAAGTGGATAAAGATGTGAAATTGCTGATTAAGTTTGCTATTGCAAATCTAAGAAATATGCAACAAATATATGTGTAATCCGATGTAACGGTGCCGCATGTTGACGCTAGAATGGTGGCGGTAGAGGCTAATGTGGAACTGCATCGTCTTATGGTTGTTGGTCGTCAAATTGAGAATGTAGAGGCTAGAATTGTGGCAGTAGAGCCTAATGTGGAAGTGGATTGTCCTATGGTAGTTGAATGTCAAACTGAGAATGTTGAGGCGGAAGTGGAGCGGTGTTTTCCGGTCGAACAATGTTGTACTGTTTCGATGGAAGTTGATCGTCATATGGATGATGTAGCTAGAAATGAAATTGTCGTGACTGAAGTAGAGAGGTGTTATACTGTTGGAAAATGTTCTAATCCTCCGATGGAAGATGAACGCAATATCAATGAAGATATAATGAATTCTGATTTAGATGTCGACACTAATGCTGAGTTTTTCAACGATGTGAATGCCGGCAATGGGATGTCAGATGATGAGAATGTCGTCAATCAGATGATCATGGTTGTGGAATCGGGTGAAGGGTCTAGTTCACGAAGTGCATTGAAGGAGAAACCCCTGTCCTTTTATAAGGAATATCTCGAAGACGTGCATGAGAGAGTTGACGAATGGGATTTCCACCCACTTGCCGAAGCAAATGACCTTATTGATGAATTTCATAAGGGAATGCGTTTCAAAAATTTTAAAAAATAACTCATAAATGCAGTGAACAATTTGCATATTTTAAGGCACTGCAATATGAGGTCGTTAAATTCACGAAGATATTGTGGAATATATGTTGTTCAGAATTCGACAAGGGCTGTAAGTGGAGATTAAGGGCGATACAATCACAAGATGATGATGAGTTTGAGGTGAGAATAGTTGGAGACCCTCATAGTTGCGTCAATCCCGTATTATCGCATGATCATGTACGTCTGGATTTAAATTTCATGGAATCGTTATTCAAATCGTTTGTAAGTGAAACTCCGGAACTTAAAGTTGCACTTCTTCGCAACTTGGTGAAGAGAAATTTGGATACGAAGTGCCTAGGAGAAGGGTGTGGAACGCCAAAAGGAAAGCGATTTCGCGTGTGTATGGCGATTGGGATGAATCATACAATGAGTTGCCTCATTTGTTGAACGCGATTCATGCTTCTAATCCGAGTACTTGCGTTGCTTGGGGAGGTTCATATATGTTTGGTGATTCGTAGTTTGTTTTCTAGAGGGTATTCTAGTGTTTTGGTCCCTCAGTAACAGCATTCCATTATTGTCGCCCTGTAGTCAATATTGACGGAACTTTCTTGTAGGGAAAATACAAGCAGAAGTTATTAATTGCTTGTGGTTTGGATGGCAGCAATCATATCGTCCCTTTAGCATTTGCAATCGTCGATGAAGAAAGCTACCAGTCGTGGGGATGGTTTTTGAAATGCCTTAAACGTTACGTGGTTGGTGATGAGTGTCAGGGTGTATGTTTGATTTCAGATAGGCATTCTGGTATTCTAGCGGTAGTAAACGATGTTGAAGTAGGTTGGACGCCGCCTTTTGCATAGTGGAGGTTCTGTATACGTCAGGTAGCTAGTAACTTCAACACGAGATACAAGAATCTACGTGGGAAAAAAAGCCTAGCTATTGCTGCATGGAAATATATGGCGCCAAAGTTGAAGTAATATTTGCGTCGCATTTTAAAAACTATTCCAGAATCAGCCGACCTTTTCGACGAGATGGATGAGTGCCATTGGACTCTCAGTTTCGACGGAAACCGTTGGGGTATAATGATGACTAATTTAAGCGAGAGCTACGATGCTATTCTGAGGGGTGCTCGATCGCTTCCGGTATGTGCTTTAGTGAAGAAGACCTTCTATCATTGTGTCGCATATTAGAATAACAGAAGAGATGAGGCCGATGCGGCGATAATTAGAGGGGAGAAATTCACTAAAGTTGCCATGGAACGTTTCAAAAAAGGAATCAAGAAGGCCCGAAATCACCAAGTGACCCTTCTAGATTGCGGTGGAGGTACGTTCGTTGTCACAAGCAGAGGGAATTATAAGACAAAGAACGTCTTTCTGCGACACAAGAAGTGATCCTGCAAGAAATGGCAAACCTATCGGATACCATGTTCCCATGCCCTTGCTTGTTTGACCTTTGTTAACGTGGATGGCTCGGATTGTATTCACAATATTTACAATTGGGCTAATCAAAAGGCGATATACTCATCTACCTGGGTTTCATTTGACTGTATAGAAGATTGGGATGAGTTTTCATTCCCAACTGTCGTTCCGAACCCTGAAAGGGCATGACCGAAAGGGAGACCAAGATCCTCTCGAATTCACAATGAAATGGAAGTGAGGGAATGAAAAACCAAGTTGAATTGTGGTCTTTGTAGAAGAGAGGGACATAATCGGTGAAGTTGTCCAAATAAATGAAATTGTAAGGTGTATTTGAAGTATCTTCAATTTACTTGATATGTTTCATTTGTACGTTTATTATAAACACTTTGATATGCATCTATAATTTACATTTTTCTTCGCAGGTTGTACTATGGAGCCAAGACCACAAGTAACGACCGTATTACACTCCCAGGATCAACATCGTTCTTGTGTTGTTTGGGATTCTTCTTATGCGGAGGTATGTTTATCATACTTATTATTTCGTTTATTTTGAGTTTTATTACTAATCCATTGAAATTTCATTTTTCATATAGAACAATGTTTTGAAATGTCGCCATCACGAAAGCAGCGTGAAGAAAATGTGACGAGACCCCCGGAAGGATATCTACCTACGACAGGCCGAATTTTTCAGAGTTGCGAAACTCCCCTTCATTCAGTTGGATCATGCGCTCATAACTGCATTAGTGGAGAGATGGAGGCCCGAGACTCATACTTTCCACATGGCGCATGGAGAGATGACGGTGACTTTGGAGGATGTGGCGATTCAGCTCGGATTGCCGATTGAGGATGACCCCGTCATTGCCTTCACCAGCTTCGACTTTGTAGCCGTATGCGCTCAATTACTTGGTGAGGTTCCGGGAACAGCTCACGTGAAGGCGGGAAGGGTTAAGATGAGTTGGTTGGCCTCCCGAGTTGACGTGTTGGATCCATAAGCACCAGATGAGCAGGTACGTATGCATACCAGGGCATACATACTACAACTCAAAGGGTCTATGGTTTTCCCTAACAAGTCCGACAACTTAGTGCATCTTCTGCGGCTGCCATTATTGGAGGACTTCGACGTCTGTGGTAGTTATAGTTGGGGATCAGCTTGTCTGGCATGGTTGTATAGACAACTATGTAGAGCTTCAGACAAGAATACGTCACAGGTGGCGGGCTGTTTAGCATTGCTACAGACGTGGGCGTGGGATAGATTTCCTCATTTATCTCCCCTTAGCCGCCGGAGCAGGCAGAGGCAAGGAATGCCTTTAGCTTATCGATGGGGTGCAGCTTTTGATACGACAACTGTAGCCACGCATGTCCTATCGGTGATTAGAGAAGCACTCGACAGACAGAGTCCTCGACAGGTATTTTCCTTCGACTTTATGTTCTTTCAAGTTCTTGTGATTGTCGAAATTTCGTTGATTGGTTATGTTGGGTCGTTTTTTAGGTCGTTTGACATCCATACACGGATGAGATACGCGCTAGACTACCCGATTACTGCTTGGACGGTCAAGACAATTGGCGAGCACGTGTGCCGCTGATCTACTTCTCTATTGTTGAATGGCACTATCCAGACAGAGTCATTCGGCAATTTGGAGACGAGCAATTCATACCTCGTACATGTGATGCTGAAGCATGCCTCCACCGGATTGACATGCGTGGAAAGCAGCAATTCGACAATTGGATGCACATCCACGCCAAATACATCGAGTTGTGGCATCACCGGGGTAGCCACATCGTTCCTTTACGCTGGGAACAAGACGAGGACTGCAATACGTGGTACATGCGTCACTCTCGTCCTCATCTATCACACACGAGCGTCATGCTGAGCATAGTGGTAAGTACAGTAACTATTATCTTCATTAATGTATAAATCACTGTATTGATATACTTTCTTCGCAGACAAAACAAATGAGGGACATTTCTATTCGATCCGAGAGAGGTGACCATTCGGAATTACAGCACATCGCCGGTATCTCTCATAGGGGCCATAGCTTCTTGAGAGAGTTTACCCTGATGTGTTTGTATGGACGTACTGAAAGGCCAGGGGATGAGGACAAGTTTGAAGCTGAGCAACCGAATGAGGACCACGCAGAGGAGGAGGAGCAAGAGGAGGATGATGAAGATGAGGATGAAGAGGAGGAGGGGGAACAGGAGGAACGGGAAGAGCAGGAGGAAGAAGAAGAGGAGGAGCATCAAGACGTTGACATGTTTGACGTCGATGAGTTCATTGTGCAGTCGCAGGAGAACGAGGTATATCCGTCTCTTGTGATTGATCCGACTCCAGTGGATGCCTTTCGGACTCCAGCAGCATATGTCTCTACGTCATCCACTTTCGTGGCATCAAGGAAGAGCAGGAGGGATCGACCACCCGTAGGTGATGTAGAGGGCTTTTCTCAGCTAAAGCAAATGGACACTCGGCGGCGGTTTGAAGCCTTCTTCTACTCTCGGCGAAAAGGAAAAAATTAGATTTATTAGATATTTTATATCGACTTTGCTTTTTAACTTCTCATGTACTTCCTTTTGATTTAAACCATTGTTAAATATTGGTTGCATTACTGTCATTTTGTCATGAGTGTTATGTGTATTACAGGTGTGATCGGAATCGAAATTTGTTTCTTTTTTTTTGTCTGAGGGAAGTCGACCTTTATATGACCGACTTCCTTTATTCCGGATGTGTAAGGCTGACTTCGTTTGGCCATAATTTTTTTTGGCTAAGTGGCAAGAAGTCGGTCTTTGTAAGACCGATTTCATGGGGTCCATGAAGTCAGCCTTAGAAAGGCCGACTATAGTTGGGTAGATGGAACTCGGTCTTACAAAGACCGACTTCTTTAAGAACCGAAGTCGGCATTAGTAAAGCCGATTTCACAAGGTTAGTCGACGAATTTCGAAACTAACAAGGTCATTTCGCGAAATAGTATAAAAACTAAAGCTAAAATGTAACAAAACTCGATGTTACTGAAGCATTTATTTTTTAAGGAACAAAAGAGAAAGGAAAAGACCAAAGGAAAATAGAAGAGCAGCGACAAGAGAGGATAGGTGCCGGGGGGAGGCAAGACACCTATCGAATATCAGAATCGGGGATTGTAGGAGGTGGAGAGGGTGAGGGCCTTGTCCTTGAACCTGTACCTGGGCGCCCTCGGCAACACTTGGCTCGGTCCCATGTGTATCTGCCCTGTCCCTTGAATTGCAGGGGGACCATCGTCGTAGATATGCCCGACGAGAAGACCACAGGAAGCACAAACAATCTTGGTCCTCTTACGCTGAATGCCCCAGTAGTTGAGTGTCTCAGAGAAGGGGGCAATCTTGTCCTCCTTCTCGAACCAAAAACGAGAGGGGTCGATGGCGGAGAAGGAAGTGGTGCCCTTGTTGCCAGCCTCGAAGTAGAAGTCGGGAGGGAAGAGGAAGTCGGAGCGGAGGTTGAGGTCGGCGTTGCACTCCTTGCAGTGGTATACCGTCGACATGAATGAGTTAGGGGGCAATGGAGGATCCGATCAAGATAGGGATTGGGACTTTTGGGTCGGGGTGGGTTTTAACAACATGGGAAAGGTAGTCTCATGTCTTTTTGTGTTTGGATCGCCACTTGAGCTTGGGACAAAAGTCATCGTTGGAGACGAGTCTTTTGGAATTGGTGCGTTGACTTGGCCTTCGATTGTATTTTTGATTTCAATAGAACAGGAGCTCCCTTTTTACCAAAGTTGCATATTTGAAAGTAAAATGTTTTCTTTTTTTTTTCAAATTAATTAGATTTTGAAAATGTTTAAAGTCTTAAAATAAACTTTACGTCTTAATTTTTTAAAAGTTGAAATTATTTTAATCAATTAATTGACATAAATAAATAAATAAATAAGAGAAGCCATATATGTACAAAGAGCATTAATTTGTCTTGTCCTTTGGGGCGAAAATCACAAGGCTCGTTTTCTTTATTGTTTTTGTTATTATCAAAGTATTTGTCCATGTCGTTTCCACTCTTTTTCTTTTAATTTATTTTTTAAATAAATACTTACAAAGCATATATTACATTTTGTACGTGAAGTTCTGAATCTTTTATCATAAGCAATAGAACATTTTAACTTTTATTGGAAAATAAAAATGTTAATTCAAACCACGATATTCTCCATTTTAAGATTATGAAGTAAGTTCAACTACTTTTATTGTTTTAGAAAAACATTTTTGTCTTCACCTTGTGCGAATGGAGGGTTCAAAGTTTTAATCATATCCAAATTCTTTTAAATCTCACACGTTCACTCTTAAATTAAATAAACGATGTGTTTGGCTCCTTTATATACATCTGGGTGTTTCTTTTTTAAAAAAAATAAGCGGAAAAAGTTATTTTCATGCTCATTATGAGAAAGCTGTTTTTAGAGTTAAAAGTATTCTTTCTCATAATGAGCATTCCCGAATAATTGAAGGCATTTGATATTAAGAATGAATTATTCCCATGAAGTCTTTAAACTAATCTTATATTTGGTAAATGATCATAGAAATAAACGACATGCTTATTTCATTTCGACCGCTTTATTGAATCAAACAAAAGTAACTGGCGTCGTCATTCCGTTCCTCTTTCAAAATCTTTCCCCAAACACAAACACACAAACTATGCCACAATAATGTTTTCCTCATTTTGAAACCAGAATTTCCAATATATTAGGCGGAGCACGGCATGATTCCATTTGTCAGTTGGATTGACACAGTTTTTTTAAAAAAGAAGAAAACAAATTACGCATTCATAGGAGATTTTTAGCATTTTTTAAAAAATTTATTGATGTTATAAAACACAGAACGGGAAAAAGGAAGAAGGAAAAAGCGAGAATAAAATGTGGAGAGGGGGAGAATTTCTTATTAATTTCCAATGTATACAATAGATATCCCTTCTATTTATAGAGATTTTACAATAGAAAAAATCTAAAGAATTGTAACCGAATGAATAATAAATGATTACAATAAATGGGCATTCACACTATGTTTACAATACTCCCCCTTGAATGTCCATTCCGATTCTGCCTCGTTAAAAAGCTTTCCAGGAAAACCCAGTGGGAAAAAACCATAGTAAATGAAAAAAGAGTACAATAAGTTTAGTTAGTAAGATTACTTTAAATCTCCAAGTTTGCACATTCTAATTTTATGCACCAGCCTCTCAAAAATTATTGTAGACAAAGTCTCTGTGAATAAATCTGCTAGGTTTTCTAATGAACGTATTTGTTGAACATCAATATCACCACTCTTTTGGAGATCATGGGTGAAAAAGAATTTCTTGCTTTTCGAAATAGTATGTGTCGATGCGCTACCTACGAGACAGTCGCAATTTTCATTGGTCGAGAATTCGCTTCCGGGAACCTCCATTTTCTTCATAAATAAAATATTAATTTTTAATTATAGACAAAAGCACATAAGAAAATAAAAACAACAATAATAATAAAAGGAATCCAAAATATTACTCTTAGATTATACAATTTTAATTTTTTTTAGTTTAATTTGCACAACATAACGTATAATTAGGTAATCATAAAATTTGCACAACAATTAGTTTAATTAGTTTAAAAATAAGCAAATATATCAAGAGAAATAAAATTAAATAACATTATTATTATTTTCATGCTCGACAAGAAAGTCAAGTATATCAAATTGGGAGAAATCATCAAAGCCAAAACCTTTTTTATCATATCACTAGAAGCCACTTTTCCTTCATCGGAAACAAAGTTCGTCTTGATTGCCCTTTTTCCTTTTAGGGACTCTTGATAGAGATCGGTCAAATGTTTTGGCTTACGACAGGTACGTGACTAGTGGCCCTTCATGCCGCAACGATAACATTTATTCTTCACAGTCTTGTTGAATTGACTATTTTTGTCGTCATGCATCACTTTGTCACTCTTTCCCTTTCCCACATATTGGGGACGATTGTTACGACAATAATACCGACTACCACCACGTCCTCGACCATAACCACGTCCACGTCCATTTCCGATTCTGCCTCGTTAAAAAGATTTTCTGGAAAACAGTGTGGGAAAAAACCATGGTAAAGGAAAAAAGAGTACAGTATGTTTACTTAGTAAGATTACTTTAAATCTCTAAGTTTGCGCATTCCAATTTTATGCACTAGCCTTTCAAAAATTCTTGTAGGCAAAACCTTTGTGAATAAATCTGCTAAATTTTCTAATGAACGTATTTCTTGAACATCAATATCACCACTTTTCTAGAGATTGTGGGTGAAAAACAATTTCTTGCTTTTCGAAATAGTATGTGTCGATGCGCTATCTACGAGACAGTCGCAATTTTCATTGGTCGAGAATTCGCTTCAGGGATCCTCCATTTTCTTCATAAATAAAATATTAATTTTTAATGATATACAAGAGCACATAAGAAAATAAAAACAACAATAATAATAAAAAGAATCCAAAATATTACTCTTAAATTATACAATTTTAATGTTTTTTAGTTTAATTTGCACAACATAACGTATAGTTAGGTAATCATAAAATTTCGTTTAAAAATAAACAAATATATCAAGAGAAATAAAATTAAATAACATTATTATCATTTTCATGCTCGACAAGACAGTCAGGTATATCAAATTAGGAGAAATCATCAAAGCCAAAATATATTTTATCATCCATCACCAGAAGCCACTTTTCCTTCATAGGAAACGAAATTCTTCTCGATCGCCCTTTTTCCTTTTAGTGACTCTTGATAGAGATCGGTCAAATGTTTTGGCGTACGACAAGTACGTGACCAGTAGCCCTTCATGCCGCAACGATAACATTTATTCTCCAAAGTCTTATTAAATTGACTATTTTTATCGTCTTGCATCTCTTTGTCACTCTTCCCCTTTTCCACATATTGGGGACAATTGTTACGAAAATAATACCGACCACCACCACGTCCACGTCCATTTTCACGGCCACGACTGAGACCACGACCACGACCACGACTACGTTATTGTCCTCCACATAATGTCACATTCACTTCAGGGAATGGAGCAAATCCGGTCGGACGGGCCTCATGATTCTTCATCAAAAACTCCTTGTTTTGTTCGGACAAAAGGAGACATGAAATCAAATATTTCTCAAAACCATTTACACGATATTGCTGATGTAAGAGCACATTCGATGCATTAGAAGTGGGGAATGTTTTCTCTAACTTGTCTCCATCGGTAATAGTTTCTCCACATAATTTCAATTGAGAAGTAATTCGAAATAACGCCGAATTGTATTCGCCCACCGATTTAAAATCTTGAAGGCGCAAATGCAGCCAATCAAACTGAGCCTTTGGAAGAATGATTGTTTTCAAATGAGCATATCTCTCTTTCAAATTATTCCATAGGACCAAGGGATCTTTCACGGTAAGATACTCAATTTTTAAACCTTCGTGAAGATGGCGGCGTAGAAAGATCATTGCTTTGGCCTAATCTTGGTCGGACATCGTGTTTTGATCATTGATGGTATTTCCAAGACCGTTGGCCACAAGATGAATTTCAGCATCTAAAATCCATGAAACGTAATTCCTTCCGGTGATGTCAAGGGCCGTGAACTCCAATTTTGTGATATTCGACATGTGAAGATGGAGGTAACCGTCGTCTACCTCAATCGACCTAGTTTCCACGAACGAGGAGGGGGATTTGGCTTCGTGCTGATAACGTGTTGTAAAACAAAGAACGGGAGAAAGGAAGAAGGAAAACGAGAGAACTCAATGTGAAGATGGAGGAAGAATTTCTTATTGATTTCCAAGATCATCAATAGGTATCCTTCTATTTGTAGAGATTTTACAATATAAAAAATCTAAAGAATTGTAACCGAATATTATTGCAATAAATTGACATTCAATATGTTTACAATAGTTGATTTCTTCTTCTTATTTTTAATTTTTTTGCTTTTTTGGCCGGCTAGTCACTTGATCATAACAAATCAAACTCCCTTTTCGTTTTCATTTTTTAATTTTTTTTTTTTTTTTTTGGTGGGGGTTGGTTCTATGGTTGTTACTTCTGGATTCAGCCACATGTCAGATAACGGAATTTTAATCATATAAGAAATCGCGTGGAGCACTTTCTTGCATTTTGATGTTTAGCATTACAGTACGACCCAATTCTTACTGTGATTTAGTTACGTCAAGTTGTTTCCATTCACATGATCTGTCATGTCAATAGATACCAATTAATTATAATAGTAATGTTCTTTTAACTTCTACCCGATGGATCAAACATTGTGTCTGAAAATTAAAATTTGATTTCCGGAATTAAACGGAGGAAAGAATGGAATAGGCAAAGGAATTAAATGCTTATCTCATAGGTATGGAAGATAATTAATAGAATGACGAAATAAAATACCATTCCTTTTGGATAACAGTTTCCTAAGCAACACACCCTGAGAATTCGTAATGCAAAAACCACGTGGCATTAACTACTGCTGTACTTACCTGCTTTGAATTGTTTATTTATATCGTAACTAAATGAAAAAAGAATGGAGAAATTTGGTTAAAAATGTGTAGTTACAATATCCGTTTCTAAAAAAAACACAAAAGAAAATATACCTTCCCCTATGAACCAAAATGTAGTAAATACATGTTCGTAGTGCTTTCACATCAGCTTTTAAGTTTCACGTCCTCTATAAAATTGAATTCCACCAAAAAAAAAAAAAAGAGTGCTCCTTCCTCATTTTTTATAGGGCGAAGTCCGGAATATGCATATATATATCCAAGCCCATCTGGACATCCCCAAAAGCCGTGTTCATCGTAATATCAAAATTTTCAACTTGTAATGGCGGAGTAATCAACCAAATCAGGTCAGTTATTTTAAAGCTGGCCACTAACCTTCTCCATCAATGAATCTCAACATCAAACATATGTATCACGCATATAATGATTGTTTAAATAAATAAATACAAAACTGAAGCATATTCCATCAAATAAACCAGAGAGCCGCCCAATGCAGAAAAACCAAAATAAACGCCAAACATAACATGATTTCCTCCCGCCCGTTTTTTGCCATTTGCTTCCTTTCGAATGTTCATTCGAGCATGCGGATCCAAAACTCGGAGTTTTGTCAGAATTCGAATTGATTGCGTGTTTCCGCGTGGGTGGTGCAGGCAATACTGAATCCCATGAAGAGGTAAGTGAGGCGCTGCTTTATAATAGTTGGTCACCTATCAGCAAAGCAAGCATGGCAAAAACAACAGCTTTTGTTTATAATTTTGGGACAGAATTATTAAAAAACTAGGCCGAGGTAATCATCACCAATGATGCCTAAAGGACCACCTTACACAATAATGGCCAGCAATTAGACCTAAGTTTCCTTTTAATTTATGAATTGTTGTCGTAACAACTATCATTAAGAGCAGGTCAACACCTTCTGCACCTTTGAACCCTTTAACCCTTTGTCCTGTCTGTTTTCTTCTTCCTACTGCGCTAATATTAAGGTTGCAACACAGGGACACATTCGACTCCAGAATCTTAACCCCATTTTCTCCCAGGCTCCAACAATATTATTTTCTCCCTAACCATGGAGAAGCCTGCAAAACTTCGAAAAGGGATATTGAAATTTCTACCTGGGAGTGCTGCAGCTGCCATCCCCTTCAGAAGTCCACCAATCAGCCCTCGGACTGCCAACCCAGGTAAAGGAAATCAAGGTCCAACACCATCCATAATACCGAAAGGCGCTCCGAGGAGATTGAAGAGTGGGAGTTTTGATGCTCGGGAACCATCATCACCGATGGTATCCTGTATGGGACAAATCAAGAGCAATAAAAAGATGAAGAAGATTCACAACCCTCCCAAGATTAAGCAGGTCTTGCCACCACAAAGAGAAGCAATTATAGAAGAAAACCACCGTCACACAAATGATGTAATGAGCAAAAGCCAAAGACAAAAGCAGAGGTCCATCATAGGTGGTCTCCTTCAGGGGATTAAACATGGCAGGAAGAGCAAGAAGAATGCCGTGGAGGATGCTTGCTTGCCTCCAAACATTGACACCAAGTTGCCTTACTTGGGAAGCGTCAAAAAGTTCGCTAGTGGCCGAGGCGCTCTATCTGATTTTGACTGGAGGGCATATGGTGCAGCAGTGGTGCCTGATTGCTCCTATCCCAGCTTGGGCAAGGAAGTAGAAAGAGCAGAGGTAATAACTAAGCTATCTTATGTGTAGATCTTCAGCTCAGTCTATCTTGTCATGTCAATGTTCCTCATGCTTAATGGAAAATTATTGGCGTATAGTCAAACATACTGTAACTCAAGGACAATTCAAACAATGGATATATCACCGTTCTGTGTATTGTTTTGTTACAAATGCTGTCATATGTGTGATCCAAAAATTCATTCCGCGAATAATGTTTTTATTCAGATTAACGGAAAAGAGAGAAATAGCTGATCGGAGACGTGTTGACTGGTTTTTCTTACTTGGATCAAAGAAAGAAACCCTTAGAAAGGGATAACCACGAACATTCTCAGCAAAAAAAAAAAAAAATGCTAAGGCAATTGTGCATTCAAACTACTGAGAAATCAGGATTCATTCCTGACGGAGTGTAGCTTTACTCAGGTTTAATGCTCCAGGAAACTTATTTGGGACTATTATGCCTTGAACCCGTGGCTAACAAGAGATCAAAAGTGCAACTAAGTCACTGTGCCGTGACTCAGCTTCATATCCAGTGATTTGTGACTATGGACATATGAGAAAAAAGTATGAAAGAAAATTATAAACATGGAATCATATACTTATTCCTATTGATAATGCCCCATGAGTTGGTTCAAGAAAAACAATGCCACCCAAGTGACAAGGGACATAAGGGGATCAACAGAAATATGTTGTTGAAAATCATTTTTTGAACCAGAATTGTTAGGTCATGAATTGAATCTTAAGGTAAAGGATGCGAGCCATGTGCTAAAATGGATCCTTTCTTTGACTGCATTCAACTCTCCATCCTCCATTGAAAGATTCGAATGTGACCTGGTCGACCAATAAGAACAAGTACACGTCTGACCAACGACCTCATAATCTAACAAAATAACATACAAGAAATGCACATAAGTCAGGAAAATGGCTTAGTCCAGTGGTTTTGCTTTGAATTGAGGTATGGTGATCTTCAAGAACATATGCTCTACCAAGTACAGTGCTATTATGACAGATCTACCAGACAGTTCACTTGATTCGCAATAACTAATTGGCTCAACAAGAGGGCTCGGCTTCTTTTCTAGCTCCGCAAACCTAATTTCAGAAAAACATGCTAAAACAATCCAAATACAGATGTCAATATCAGAACGACAGGGAATAAGGTGTAACTTTGGGAGCTTCCATTTGTTTGTCAGAAAATATGGAATGGATTTTGTACAGTCCTTGGTTATAATCGACTGTTATCCATGCCCACTGAACAACTCATCTTCCATTATTCCTTCCAAATTCTTCAGGGTCTCAAAAATTTGCTGCGAGGAGGGATGGGATTCATCATCTACACCAAATATACAGTGTATACTTCCTATTTCTACAGAACTGCAGCCAACAGACCACCTGAGTTTCTTCTCACTAAGCAACTTTCTCATTCTGGCTTCATCTTCATCATGCAGCCTCTCCGCCTCTTTGTATATCTTGGCTTGTAGCATATATTTCCCTGCATTATCGGGTTCCAACAATAGTTTCTTGGCTACTTTCACGGCAAGTGCTAAGTTGTTTTGTATCTAACAAGCACCAAGCAAAGCATCATACACATCCTTCTAGGCTGGAAATGGCATCGACTCAATGACCTCAAGGGCTTCACTCAGTAGCCCAGCCCTTCCAAGCAGGTCAACCAGGCAAGCATAGTGCTCCTCTGTTTTAGTGACACTGTTTTGTTCCATCCGAAGGAATATCTCTCATCTCCTTTTGACTAGACCAGCATGGCTACAAATTGAAAAGACACACAAGAAGACAAACCCATCAGGGCACAATCCAAGCTCAATCATTCTGGAGAACATACGAGTGCTTGCTCTACACAGCTATGCAAACCATAGCACCGGATCATCCCATCCCGCACCACGAGATTCTTATTGTGGAGCTAAAAAATATACTTCTGCGATTTTAACAAGACTGCCAGTCGCATAAGTTGAAATTAGGCCGCTACCGAGAGCCGAATGGAGCTTGTTTACACGGTAAACGTCATTTTGGGTCTCCTGCGATGGGCATCGAAGGGAAACAAGATCGAAGGTAGCTGTCAAGACAATGATCGATGTTGGTCTCACGAGCAGGTGGAAGGAATGCAGTTCAATGGGGAAGATGTTCGAAGATAATACTCCATCGAACGTCTCCAGTATCGACTGCAACAAGATCGAAGGTATCTGTCAAGACAATGGTCGATGTTGGTCTCACGAGCAGGTAGAGGGAATGCAGTTCAATGGGGAAGATGTTCGAAGAAAATACTCCATCGAACGTCTCCAGTATCCACTGAAGCCATCAAGACCCGAAGTCACTACTCATAAGTGTCGATAATAGGTTCTTCTTAGTAGTTGTTTAATTAGTTTTAGGACAAATAGCAAGTGTTAAATGTGTGTCGGTTGGCAGTTATTAGTTAGTGTCTATAAATAAGTCAGCCCTGGTCAATTGTAAACACACGACAATCATTCTATGACCCCGAAAGGCTGCTTGGTTGTCAACTTATCTTTTCGCAATCGTTTCAAGTGTTGTTGAAAGATGGTTGATATGGGGATGACAAGGAATAGATGATTCCAATACCGAAAGGGAAGGGGGACGTCACTAAAAGTGCAGAATGGAGTAACGTGGGGTATGGACGGAAGGTTGTGTATGAGGGTGCGGCTGGAATGATGAGAAAGGAAGGGTTGAGATCAACCTCTACGGATACAGAATTACCACCGAGAAAGAAGACTCGATAGACTCGTTTGGCCGTGGATACAGAGACACCACCACGAACAAGACGAGAGTGAGGAACAACGCGGAGGATACAGATACACTACCACCGGTTGAATGCTTTACTCAATCTGCATTTGGAATTCAATGAAGAACAGGTTGAAGGAGAATCCACTCACTTCGGATAGAAAGACAAAGTCTTACATGGGGTTTATAGTTTGATTCAAAAAGTTTTTCAAATACTTACAAGGGTGCCCATTATATAGGAATCACCAGAATAAGAACATAAATGCAAGATATTGAGCTTAAACAAGATACATGCACGGCCCGATTCATGGATGAACCATAAATGACTTATTGAAAATGCAACAAATATAAATGCTAATGCAAGAAAGGGATAATGCATGAATGATCTAGGAACTTGAGATGCATTCAATGTGGAGTTGCCTCTGCTTCAACGACTTCCTTCGATGGCTTGCTTCGACGTGTTCGTACTTGCTTTGACGGACACTTACTTCGAAGGCTTTTTTCCTCGACGGATCCTTGCTTCAATAGTTAGTCGATGATGAGCAAGGTGATAACGCTAGTCGATGGTGCGTCGATGGTCCTTGTATCATCCTTCCCTTGTTGAAAATAGTTTGTCCTCAAACTCACATCGTCGTTATCCTCAACAAACGAAACGAGATCCTAGATATTGAATGTAGTAGAAACTCCATAGTCTCCGGGCAGATCGACCATGTAGGCGTTATTGTTAATGCGTTCAACGATCTTGAAAGGCCCTTCCGCTCGAGGCATCAACTTGTTTTTCCTCTTTGCGGGAAATCATTCCTTCTTCAGATGAATCCACACTAAGTCTCCTGGTTGGAAAATCTTCTCCCTACGTCCTCGATTGGCCCTCTCTTCATAGCGTTTGTTGGCCTTCTCGATCTGGACTCGAATATTCTCATGGAGCATTCTCATCTCCTTTGCGTGCTCTTCAGCATCTCGGCTAACTGATCTCGCATCATTCATAGGCATTAGTTCGACAGGGACTAAAGGATTGAGTCCGTAAACTACCTCGAAGGGTGATGACTTCGTTGTCGAACTTGGGGCTATGTTGTATGCAAACTCCGCATGAGCGAGCTTCACATCCCAATCCTTCTGGTTCTTCGTGACTAAGGTTCGAAGGATTGCAGCCATGGTTGACAACCTTCGTTTGCCCATCGGTTTGCGGATGATAAGCTGTATTGAAGACGAGCTTCGTTCCCATGTTGTGCCAAAATGTCTTCCTAAAGTAACTAAGGAACTTAACATCTCGATCTGACACGATCGTCTTCGGCACTCCATGCAATCTCAGGACTTCTCGAAAATACAAATCCGTTACATTGGTTGCATCATCCGTCTTCTGGCATGGAATGAAGTGCGCCATCCTCGAGAATCTATCGACCACTACCATGATCGAATCCTTCCTCCGTTGCGTCCTTGGTAGTCCTAGCACGAAATCCATCTTACATGCTCCTATGGTCGCTCCGGAACTGGAAGTGGAGTATACAATCCTTGGGGCTGAACTCGACTCTTCGCTTGTTGGCATACCGCACATCTCAAAACGAGATTTCTGACCTGTTTATCCATTTGCGGCCAATATAAATGCTCCTGAAGCATCGACAATGTTTTGTCAATTCCAAAATGTCCAGCATTCCTCCTCCATGAACTTCTCGAACAAGCAGCTCTCGCATCGAGCTCTTGGGAATGCACAACTTAGAATCTCGAAATAAGAATCCATTCACTTGATGGAATCGATCGACGACCTGATTGGTGCATTGGGCGAAAACCCCTCCAAAGTCTTCATCGTCGTTATACATATCCTTCAGGTATTCAAATCCAATTAGCTTTATCTCCATCGCGGATAGTAGAGTCATCTTCCTCGAGAGAGAATTAGCGACTACATTCTTCGATCATGGTTTGTGCTTCATAACAAAGGTGAAAGCTTGTAGAAACTCGACCCACTTCGCATGTCGTCGACTGAGCTTGTGCTAAACGGTGATGTATTCGAGAGCTTTATGGTTGGTGTGTAACACGAACTCTCGGGGCAGCAAGTAATGGCTCCACGTCTCGAGTACTCGAACCATGGCGAGGAACTCCTTATCGTACGTCGAGTGGTTGAGTTCGACACCACTGAGCTTTTCCCTGAAGTATGCAATGGGTCTATCCTCCAGCAACAAGACTCCTCCGATCCCAACTCCTGATGCATCACATTCGACTTCGAACATCTTCGCAAAGTCAGGTATTGCAAGAATGGGTGCTTTGCTTAGACACTCCTTGAGTCAATCGAAAGTAACTTGTGTTGCTGAAGTCCACTCGAACTTATCTCCCTTTAAACATTCGGTGAGTGGGGCTGCAATCGAGCTGAAACTTCGAATGAACCTCGTGTAGAATGTCGCTAACCCATGAAAACATCGAACATCGTGGAAACCCTTTGGCGTCGGCCATTCCTTAATTGCTTCGATCTTGCTTTCGTCGACCTTGATTCCTTTAGCAGATACTACAAAACCAAGAAATATCACATTCGGCTGAAAGAACTCACATTTCTTAAGATTTCCATACAACTTCTCGTCCCAAAGTGTGCGGGACACAACTCACAAATGGTCAACATGCTCCTTATTGTTTCGATTGTAGATGAGTATGTCGTCGAAGTAGACGACCACAAACTTTCCCATGAATGGTCGCAAGACATAGGTCATCAGTCGCAAGAACGTGCTGGGTGCGTTTGACAAACCAAAGGGCATCACCAACCATTCGTACAATCCATACTTAGTCTTGAAGGCTGTCTTCCACTCGTCGCCTTCTTTCATTCGAATTTGGTGACAACCACTTCGTAAAGCTACCTTCGAGAACACCTGCGCTCCATACAACTCATCTAACATATCATCTAGTTGAGGGACAGGGAAACGATACTTCACTGTGATCTTGTTGATCGCTCGATTATCCATGCACATTCGCCAAGTGCCATCCTTCTTCAGCACCAATATGGCTGGGACTAAACAAGGACTCAAACTCTCTCGAACCAATCCCTTTTCAAGCAACTTATCGACCTACCTCTGAAGTTCCTTTGCTTCCTCAGGGTTGCATCGATAAGCTGGTCGATTAAGTAGGGACGCTCCCTGAACCAAGTCGATCTAGTGCTGAATGCTTCGCATAGGTGGTAGTTCGACTGGTAACACCTCCGAAAATACATCCTTGTACTCTTCAAGTATGAATACAACTCGGGGATGGCTCATCGATTGATCCTGGGCTGTTTCGACAAGAACTAGAAAATAAGCTTTCTCACCTTCATGGATCGCTCGAACTAATTGAACTCCTTTGAGACGCTGATCGGTAGATCGATTCTGTGGTGTTATTATGGGCTGAGTGATCATAGGGATCAAA
The DNA here is from genome assembly GCA_023653495.1 of Melastoma candidum. NCBI lineage: Eukaryota > Viridiplantae > Streptophyta > Magnoliopsida > Myrtales > Melastomataceae > Melastoma > Melastoma candidum. The sequence goes on along the minus strand of CM042888.1, from coordinate 7,363,328 downwards.
GTGACCTTCCTCTCGTCGACGCTGATTGAGTATGTATTGCAATATCTGTCATGTTGTGTGCGTCGGTCAAACTGCCACGGTCTTCCTAGGAGCAAGTGACACACATCCATTACAATAGCGTCGCAAACGACTTCATCCTTGTAGCTTTTCCCAATCGAGAATGGAACTCTCGCTCTCTGGGTCACTCGAACATCACTCTCATTGCGGAGCCATTGTAGTCGTTCGAGTTGAGGATGAGCTTCAATAGGCAATTTAAGCTTTTCGACCATCGTCCTCGACAAGGCGTTGGTGCAGCTTCCGCTATCCACAATTACCAAACAAACTTTTCCTTCGACTGTGCACCTGGTATGGAAAATACTTTCCCTTTGATTCTCCTCTCTAGCAAGTGTCACGCTTAAGGCTTTTCGGACGACCAACAACTCTCCTTCGTCCGGGTACTCCTCAATCTCTTCTGCATCCCAAATAGGATCGACGTGTTCATCAAACTCTTCTTCTCCATCTGATAACTACTCTCTAGTGAATACGTTTCTCCTCGATGGACACTCATAAGCCACGTGTCCTACTCCTTGGCACTTGAAACATCATCTAGCATTGTCTCGCTCGTTTGACTTAACTTCAGGTCTGGTGGTCGATGGTGGAGTTTTTCTCGTCGTCGACGGTGGCTTTGCCTGGGAACTACTCCCCTTTTTGAAAGGCGGAGCCGTCATAAATGGGCGGGTACTCGATCTTCTGGCTTGCTGCTGCTCAACCTTGTGGGCAAGTACTCTAACATCGTCGAAGTTAAAATACTGTTGAAGTTCGGCCGCATCCGCAATCTGGGGCATAAGTCCTCGAAGATACCTAGCAATGGTTTGCTCTTGTGCTTCCTAGACATCACACTGCAGCAATAGTCTCTCGAACTCCCTCGTTTACTCTGATACACTTGAAGCTTGCTAAAGCGACTGCAACTTGAGGTAGAGATCTCGTCGATATTGCTCCGGCAGAAACCTCTTAGTCATAGCCCTCTTCATTTTCGACCACGTGCAAATTTTGTCACGCCCTTCTCTTCGACGGTGCTGGTTGGTGTTCTCCCACCACAAACTAGCGTACTTCTTCAACTTTAAAACTGCCAACTTAACCTTTCGTTCCTGGGATACCACTTTATAGTTGAAGATGCGCTCTACCATGTGCATCTAGTCAATGAACAAATCGGGTCCAAGTTTCCTTCGAACTCCGAAATCTGAATACGCATCATCGGGGTTTTCTTTCCTGCGTACGATATTCCAGAGAATATCGTCGATGAGACTCTTCTCGCCACGAGTTCTCCTCGTCATCGCTGTCCAATTGACTGCAGTAGGTCGATGCATGATGTGTCCGCAACGACAGTAGTTGCTATTGAAGATCAACGATCTGCTGCTCAAGCTGAGCAACGTGTGCTTCGCCAAGAGATAAACCACGTTGGAATCTTCCGGCCATTTGACAACCGTGCGCTCTGATACCAAGATGATGCAGGTCGGCAAGGAATAGATGATTCCAATACCAAAAGGGAAGGGGGACATCACTAAAGGTGCGGAATGGAGTGACGTGGGGTATGGACGGAACGTTGTGTTTGAGGGTGCGACTGGAATGATGCAAAAGGAAGGGTTGAGATCAACCTCCGCGGATATATATTCACCACCGTGAAAGAAGACTCGATAGACTCGTTTGGCCGTGGATACAGAGACATCACCACGAACAAGACAAGGGTGAGGAACAACGCGGAGGATACAGATACACCACTACTGGTTGAACGTTCTACTCAATCTGCACTTGGAATCCACCTAATAAAGAACGAGGTTGAAGAATAATCCACTCACTTCAGAGAGAAAGACAAAGTCTTACAAGGGGTTTATAATATGATTCAAAATGTTTTTCAAATGCTTACAAGGGCGGCCATTATATAGGGATCACCAGAACAAGAACATAAATGCAAGATATTGAACTTAAACAAGATACATGCACGACTAGATTTATGGACGAACCATAAATGGCTTATTGGAAATGCAACAAACATAAATGCTAATGCATGAAAGGGATAATGCATGAATGACCTGGGAACTTGAGATGCATTCAATGTGGAGTTGCCTCTGCTTTGACGACTTCCTTCGATGGCTTACTTCGACGTGTCCGTACTTGCTTTGACGGACACTTACTTCGAAGGCTCCTTTCCTCGAAGGATCCTTTCTTTGACAGTTAGTCGATGATGATGATGAGCAAGCTGATAGCGCTAGTCACTGGAACTTGTATCAATAGCTGTAAGTCTTTCTCTTTGTGCTTAGTGAATTCTGATTGGTCTTTGTTACTTTTTTTATTGGCGACCACATTTACCTTCAACACTTTGAGTCCCTGATATATTGCGACGTGTTTCGCCCGCAAACACGTTTTTGGTGACCACAGTGGGAGTCAGAAGTGAGTTTTGTGAGATTAAACGGAATGCCAACAACCCGAAGTGCGGCTAACAGAATGGCTGATACTCGTGCTGATTCGGAGACCAATTCTAGGCAAGGCCAAGCTGTTAACAATGGCCAGAGCCGTCAGAATGGGCAACAAAATGCCCAGAACATTGGATAACAAAATGTCCAGACGCAGGAGCGAGGGACATCCCCTGTGTCGAACATCCTGCCAAATGTATCGGAGACAGTTACCTTGGACGTGTTTCTGGAAATGCAGGCCAAGTATCAGGAAAACAACTCCAAGGATTAAACACCAGGATCGATGCTGAATATTCCCCTGATACTGCGGCTAGAAGGGCTGCTATTCGAGATGGGAAGCGTAGGGTAAGTTTCGACATGAGACTACCCCACGATCCTGCCCATTTAGCTCAGGACTATCGACGGACTGAACCAAGTAGGTCCCGTTTCGTCTCCGATGATCGAGGCTATTTTGTCACATCTGATCGATTGAATTGCTATAATGAGTTTGTCGATCTTGATGATCATGTGCAGGATCCTTATCGACCACAGACATACGCACCCCCTCATCGTCGAAGGGAAAGCCATTATACGTGATCCACTATAGACAACCCTGTCCGCGAACCACCTGTAGAAGGTCAACCCCCAAGGAGGAACCGTTTCGGTGATGTCCCTAGAGACGTGCCTACCTTCGACAGGGAAGCTGGTAGGAATCCTTTGGAAAGGGAAGTCCCTGGAGTCCCTCTGAGGCCTATCGATCATGTTGACTACAGAGATGTGATCGCTCGAATAGTTGAGCAAATGGTCCCAGGAGCGGTGCGTCGAGAAGATGTCAGTCTTTACAGGACACCTTATCCTGAGTTCATCGATCGGGATTATCCTTATCCTAGGGGTTATAAGATCCCCGATTTCACTCGCTTCTCTAGTGAAGATGAGATGACACTGATGGAGCATATAGCTCAATTCACTCATCAAACCGGTGAGGCATGGAACAATGACCATTGGAAGCTTCGACTCTTCCCTAATTCAATTACTAGAACAACATTTACATGATACATCTATCTCCCGCCCAACTCACTGCAGAATTGACAGGCTATGCAAACACAGTTTATGCAGGCCTTCGCTACTCTTGATTCGACCATCTTTTTGGTTGAGCTGACTAAGATAAGACAGCAGCCTGGAGAACATGCAGCGACCTTCCTACAGCGATTTCGAAAGGCTCGACTCAGATGCAAGACATCAGTCAGCGAAGATGAGGTGGTTAACATAGCCCAGGATGCCCTTGATATCCATATCCGAAAGAAAATTCTAGGAGAAAAGTTCAGAGACCTCTATGAACTCTCTTTGAGGGCCAATAAGTATGAAAATCTACTTAGAGAAGAGTCGAGGGAACGTACGGCATATCAGATCGAGCCTATGCTTGTTGAAGTCGATATGGTTGAATTTGTCAAGGGCAAAGCCACTATCTGCGATCCATTGTCGAAGAAAAACTTCAAAGCTAAGGCATCTCAGAAGTCGAATGAAGAGCGAAAGTACTCTTTCGATATTGAGAAAGCTGATGAAATCTTCGACTGGCTCCATAAACGAGATCGAACCAAGATGAAACCTGGTCATCGACTTCCCCAGACTGACAGGGAGAAGAAGAAGAATTATTGCAAATGGTCGTTTACTCACGCCACACGCGATTGTCTAACTTTTAGAAACCTTATTCAGGATCTTATTGAATCAAAGATTCTCTCTTTCAAAGAGTCTGAGGAGTCGTCATCCGTCGATCAAACACCTTTTACTGATTGTGAAGTACACACATTCGATATTAACATGGTTGATGTTGTTCGATGTGCTTTTCAGGAATCTAATGTTTCTGGAGAGACCTATGTGTTCAACAAGCTGTTCAAGAGACTTCTCGACAATGGAGTTGTCTCTTGCCCTGTGGCCACGTCGAAGCTGAAGAAAGAAGTCTGCTAGTGACACATGGACGACACCCATACTACTGATAAGTGTTTCACTTTTAAGAAGTTTCTTCAATCTCACCAGACGGAGGATTGGTTTGATCTGACTCATGTCGAGAGAGTCGCAATCGGGATTTCTCATAAAGAGCCTTCGAAGGCGTTCAATCGAAACCCCAGAGTAAGAGTGTCTGCCCCCGATGCTCATAAGGTTTTTCCTGACAAAGGCATGTTGTTCCAAAAGCAAAGGCAGCACCTCGTTGCTTCGACACCCAGATTACCCCGCTGCCTGTCAACAACGATGTGGATTCCTCTGCCAAGTCAAGCGACCTGTCTAAGGAGACTGTCAAAAGAGGCAATGTTAAGGATCCACCCTCTCCCTGCCTCGATGAGCTAGCTATCAAAGATAGACCTCCCATTGCACAATTTCTCGAGAAAGCTAACACTTGCAATCGATTCAGTCCTATTCTGAGGAACAAAATATTCATCTCTCAGTTGTGTCACCTATGCTCGTACAATTACCTGCAAAAGCTGATTGTCATGTCCTCGGCGAATAAGTTCGACATTGTCCTAGTCGACCATCCAATTCAAGGTACGATAGAAACAAATCCATTATATTGCATGCTTGTTTTTGTTCATAAGGAAGATATAGGGCAAGTCCAAGGATACGATCCCCGAAAGGACAATTTGTTCCAGTATATCCTGAATATTATAGATCGTGTCGAGGTCGACTTGACTTCTCCTATTCTGATGGTGATGAGTGGAGACAGGTGAATAACCAACGGTCTCCATTTCCATCTAAGAGCAGTAAGAAGAGGAAAGAAAGACGTCGAAGGAGAGCAGAGGAAAACCCGCAAAAATCCGTTGACCCTGAGATGGGCGAAGAGGAGAAAATCGATCATGGCGATTTGTTTATGATCGATTTCTCTCTTCCCCAAGAAGATCCTCCAAAAAATAAGGAAAAACTTGTTGAGGATGAAGATTTCGAAGATGCCTTAAATGATTCGGACTACAACCCAGTCCGGTTCGATGCTCCTGAAAACTCTGTCGAGTACAACGTTATTATGTTACCGATAGAGTTTGCGGGACCAACAATCGATCGATCTATTCCAGGTATCCTTAAAACCTCGACTCCTCGGGTCGTTCGTTATCCTATAGACTTTCCGGTAAATTGGTTTGTTAAACCTAGCCCTTCGATGCAATCTCAGATGCACTCCTTATACATCGAAGCAGATTTTAACGGAGTCCATCTGAAGAAAGTATTAGTCGACAATGGTGTGACGGTTAATGTGATGCCTTTACGTACCCTCAAATACTTAGGGTATGATAAGGCGGATATTACCAACACCGATGTTGGCATAACAGGTTTCAATGGCCTTATGTTGAAGTGTGTGGGAATTTTCCCGATCAAATTGAAAGTTGGGAGATCTACGATGAATATTGCTTTCTTTCTAATCGATGTCGATACGACATTTACTGCTTTTTTAGGTCGAGATTGGTTGCATAAGGCAGCAGTGATCCCTTCTACTCTTCATCGAGAACTTATGCTTTTGCTTGATTCGAAAATTGATGTTGTTTAAGCTGACTCATCCATTAACACTTGTCTTAACCCTGTCGAAATCTATATAGAAAATGTTATTTGTGCTGTCAATGACATGAACTTGAAGAAGAGATACTCTCTTGGAGATCCGAATGCTGGGCCTTTTGGAGAATCGACTGGAAAGTTCGAGTTCTTAGTCAAATATGGCAGTCTTCTGCATCCTATAGTTGATGCTCCAACTGGATGGGATTCTGATGTGGTACCTCTAGCTGTCGAAGCCGAGGCTCAGGCAAAAAAGGAGGCAGAGCTTGCCGGTATCCTTCATTCTAGTAAGAAGGCTGCAGGATTGCTCCCTGAAGCCATCATCAGAGAAGAGGATGTTGAGCCTCTTAATGGAGAACTGAATGATCGCCTCGTCGATGGAAAGAAAGATCCTGACTTTAGCAACCGAGACTTGGAGCCCGAGAGACTCCTCCGGGAGGACGAAGATGCTTAATGCCGATCAGGAAGACGTAGTCGCTGATGTCTTAGAGCGGGTACGAGTATATAGGCTAACTATACCAAAGATTAGTCTTGAAATGTGTCTTGAAACCAGTTCGTTGGATGTAGATAGTTCGACCAGCGTCCTGAAGAGGATGGGTCGAATCTTGGTTTGAAAATGTGTATAGATTCGACTGGTGTTGTATCTCATCCTACTATGAATAAAACAATGTTTTATGATAAGTCTATAGTTGAATCCCCAGAAGATCGATGCACATTACTTATGCCTCGTGATCCTCTCGTAACTGTAAATTTAACCGACAACGCGACTTAGCGACCTACATTTATAAGTGGTTCGATTGACAAAGATCTCTTCCAATCGACTCTAACACTTTTAAAGGAATTGAAAGACTGTTTTGCATGGGACTATACCGAAATACCTGGCTTGGAACGGCGATTAGTCGAACATACCTTGCCTACTAAGCCAGATTTCAAACCAGTGAAACATGCTCGACGCCGATTACCAAGCGAACATAGACAACAAGTCTTTGAAGAAGTAAAGAAGTTGTTCGATGCTGGATATATAAGAACATCTCGATACGTATATAAGAACATCTCGATACATAGAAGTTCTTCCGTTGTTCCTGTATAAAAGAAAAACGGAAAAATTCGAGTTTGTATTGATTTTAGAGATCTCAACAAAGCGACTTCAAAGGATGAATATCCAATGCCAATAGCAGATGAACTCATCGATAAGACGTCTGGACATAAAATTATGTCTTTTATGGATGGCTATTCTGGATATAACCAGATTTTCAACGCTGAGAATGATATACATGAGACAACATTTCGTTGTCCCTTTGGAATTTTTGAAAGGGTTGTCATGCCTTTTGGATTAAAGAACGCTGGCGCAACCTATCAAAGGGCAATGAACCTTATCTTTAACCCATTGATTGGATCATCGATCGAGGTTTATATCGATGATATCGTCGTAAAAATCATTGGCAGATCATTGCCATGTTGATGATCTTAGAAAAGCTTTTCTTTAGATGAGAAATCATAACTTGAAGTTAAATCCCATGAAATGTGCCTTCGGTGTTCGCGCAGGACAATTTTTGGGATTTCTAGTTCATCATCGAGGGATAGAGATTGATCCAGGCAAGATCAAAGCTATTCGAGATCTACTTCCTCCTTCGACTAAGAAATAGCTTAAAGTTTTCTTGGGAAGAGTTAATTACATACGACGATTTATAGGAAATCTTGCCGGTCGAACAACGACATTCTCTAACTTGTTGAGAGGACAAGATAGTTTTGAATGGACTGATAGCCATCAGAAATCCTTCGAAGCTATTAAGAAATACCTCATCAATCCACCTGTTCTAGTTCCTCCAAAGTAAGATCGACCCTTTTTGCTGTATATTGCTGCGGGTGATAAGGTTATCGGATCGATGTTGGTACAAGAAGGTAACCAACGTAAGAAACGAGTCATTTGTTACTTATCTCGGATCCTTACTCCCATCGAATATGGATATACTAATAATGAGAAGCTATGCTTATCATTATATTATGTGTTCATGAAAGTTCGACATTACATTGGGAGTAACACGGTGTATGTAGTATCAAATGCTCTTGTATTGAAAATGTTATTCGATAGTCCTGTGTTATCAGGTAGGCTTAGTAAATGGAGCTTTATTTTGTCTCCATTTGATATTCGATATCGATCACAAGCATCGATCGAAGGGCAGAATTTTGCCGATTTTTTAGCCCAATATACAGATTCTAGATTAACCAGTTCTCAATTATTGAACGAATTTTGGGAAGTTTGGTTTGATGGGTCTTTGTCCAATGAAGGGGTTGGAGTAGGAATTTAGATTCTATCTCCTTTGAAAGTAAAACACAAAATAGCTTATCGGAACGACGATTTGTTGACAAACAATTCCGTCGAATACGAGGCTTTGATCATTGCTCTACAGACCTTGATCGATTTTCAAGTATCATATGCAACAGCTTGAGGGGATTCGCAGCTCGTCATCAATCATGTCAACGGTTCGAGTATTGTACCTTCGACCACCTCCAGCGATACTTGGATAAAGTCCATGAGCTGTCTTCTTCCTTTAAGGAAGTTCATTTTGAATACATTCCTAGGGAAGACAATACCATGGCAAATGAATTAGCACAACATGCTTCTGGTTTTAAAATAAGTCATCAACTGATGTAAGAAATTGGAGGGCAAATACAGACAATACCTTCTGTTTTACGCAATGATTCTACACAAGTATATGCCATCAGTATTTTCTGATCGATAATTGATTGGAGAACACCATTCATGGAATTCTTCTCCAATCCTGGGAAGGGGGCAACCCGCCAAGTGAAATTGTCAGCGCGATTCTACACCGTAATCGATGATGTACTTTATCGACTGCAGACTGATGGTGTTCTCTAAAGGTGTGTCGATATGGATGATGCAAACCCTATTATATTTGAAGCACACCAAGGTCTTTGTGGTCTTCATCGTTCTGGACCGAATATGTGCTGGTCGATCAAGAGGCATGGTTTCTTCTGGCCCTCAATGATGAAAGATTGCATCAACAAGGCCAAAGGATGTGAAAAATGTCAAAAGCATGGACCCATATCATATGCACCTGTAACAAATTTACATCCTGTGATTAAGCCTTAGCCATTTCGATCTTGGGCTATGAATATTATCGGAGAAATAAGACCAAGCTCGAGTAACAGAGATTCTTATATCCTTGTAGCCACCGACTACTTTACAAAGTGGGTTGAAGCAAGGCTTATAAGAATATTACCCAAAACTAAATGATTGATTTCCTTCGATACGACCTTATTTATGGATTTTGGCATTCCTCAAAATATTGTGGTCAATAATGCTATTATTTTCAATGGAAGTATGATTAAAGAGTTTGCATCTGAATTCGGATTTGTTTTAACAAATTTCTCTCCTTACTATGCACAGTCGAACGGAAAAGCTGAATCTACCAATAAGATTACAAAAAACGCTATTCAAAAGATGATCGATGATAACCCTCAGTCTTGGCATACTTTGTTGTTGGATGTGCTTTAGGTTTTGCGTGTTACTAAACGAGGAAGCATCGGGCAAACTCTATACAGCCTAGTTTACGGACATTATGCCATCGTACTCAAATTCGAAAACTTAGAGGCGATACATTTTCAAGCATTGAATCGAATTCAAAACGAAAGGGTCGCTTGAAGTTATAATAAGAAGGTCGTCTTAAAATCCTTTAAGAAATGAGACTTAGTTTGGAAAATGATCCTCCCGATTGGAAAGAGAGAATATTTTCTAGGCAAATGGTCCCCTACTTGGGATGGCCCTTTTAGGGTCGATGAAGTTTATCCTAAAAACGCTTATCATTTGTCATACTTAAATGGCGAACCACATGCCTTGAAGGTTAATGGCAAACATTTGAAGCTCCATCGACCGACATTATGGGATTTACGTTCCAAAGAAATTCAGTCTCGATGTCCCGAATTATGGTCACAATTAATAGGGATAGTCGACATTTCAGAGAATACTTGATCGATAAACAACGTCGATTCACTATGAAACATTACAAATACAAGTGGATCGATACATAAAATAAAGATATACATTCCTTTGATATTAAGCACGTCGATCGTCGATTGTCGCAGGCACTGTTGTCGACACTAAGATCGATTGGGCAGTCACTGGAGTTGTCGCTCCAGTCTTCCTTCGTTTGGAGAGCATCCGTGCGTAGGGTTGCCATCAATGTCCCCTCCACCAGCAAAGGTATTTCCGGATATGAGTTAACGGAAACATCGTCACATTTGAACGATGTGATGTGACTGGTTCGCTCAGGAATGGATTCCTCGATGGTCGGGTCAGAAGAGAGTGAAACGACCTGCATATGCGAGAAGTCAAGTAAAACCTAGATTTGCATAATGTAAATTCAAAGGATATACCTCTACATCTCGCACTAAATTCACATCTTGTGGGGCAACTTCTTTGACATTCTCAGCAGCCCCCTCAGTCGAACCTTCTTCAGAAACATTCCTCGGCGGTTCCTCGGTCGCATCTTTGACATTAGCAGGAAGATCTTCTGCTGGAGGTGACGGTGGTGTGAACAAGTCTTCGTATTCAACCTGCTTGAACGAAACGTATTTAAAATTTAGAATTTAAACTTGTTTTGTCCAAACATTCATTTTACCATATCGAACACTTGATCTTTCTCCCTTGATTCTGGAGGGACTTCCTTTTCGGCAATGATTAAAGGACTGGTAGTTGAAGGATTGGCTATCGGAGGATCGATTTCGGTTACATCCTTCTCGTGCTGAAGATTTTCCTCCGGAACTCGAGCAGGCCTGTCCTTTTTAGGACGCCGTTGGAGACCCACATCTTCTTCTTCTGCGGCTTCTTCGGACAACTCGCCTCTGCTTGTCGAAGAGGCCCGAGTATTGGGTTTCTTCGATGCAGCCACTGGCGGTGCCCGCTTTCATTTCAGTGTCCCTTTTTCATTAGTTGCCGCGGGCATTACATTGTCCAGCGCCCCTGTGAACATCGATCTTTGTCGGAATCGATAAAAATTAATATCAAGAGTTCACGAATAATACCTGGCATCAACGATCTCTCTTCCTTTCTAATGAGACCGCTAAGGAAATCTTCCATTTCCAGTAACGATTGCGCTCCTTTTCTAGGAAACTCAGCCATTGCTACTATCTTTTTGAAGATCCTCTTCCAATAATAATCGAACGCCTTGGTTACCCTGCATCCTACTAAGTTCTCAGAAACCGTGACTTTGGAGATGGATCGATCCAGAGTAGTAAACCACTGCAGTAGTAAGGCGAGTTAATTGTTGATCGATAGCGTAACTGATTATATCACTAATCTTACCCTGCTAGCATATGAGACGTCGATGCCGATGCGTTCTTCTAGGTTGGTATTGAAGGAGTCGATGAAAGGGAAATGGCAGATCTAAGCAAATCCTACTTTTCGCGTCACGAACTGAGGATTGTAGACTTCGACAAAAAATCCTTTGGTATCGCTACCAACCAAGTCTCTCAGTGTTAATACTTGGTCCTAGAATAGGTGGGGCTCTAAGGATCGTTGAAGCCTGCAAAAGTCAATGCTTTGAAGGTAAAGTTGCCAACGGGGTTTGTTGGAATATAGGAATCGATTGAGATATCCCGTAGCAGAGTCTTTTCCCCAGTTTTCTTACCGGAAGAAGCGAATAATCTCTAGACCTTCGAGACCTGATGAGTCATTACTTGTCGGCAGTTTAAAGTGGTGCATGCCAGGAAAATATAGGTGCGCCAATGCGCAAGTAATCCAGAAAGGGCCCGATGTTGGTCTAGTAGGGAACGCTCCTGGTTTTTTTGAATCGATTGCAACAGCTACGAAATGAGCTCGATAAATCAAGCTATGGATGAATGGAGCCATCGTTACTGGCCTTGTCGCTTTCACTATAGAGTTCGCCATTGGCGCCATGTATTTCAGTGATTGTTTGCTCCGACTGCAACAGATATACTTCACAAGCCATTCGATCATAAATCGGAACTCCTCTTCATCGCCCCAGTCTTTTGGATTCTTCTGCAGATGTGCTTCGATGATCGAACCAAGACGTTATCCTTTTTCGAACTTAAAATCGTCCTCCTTCTCGACCAACCTAACAGGCTCCCTGACAGAGTAACATCCTGTTAAGAAGGTTACATCGGGAATGGTCACAGTCATAGGGCCTTCCCGAAGATAGAAACAGTTAGTAGAAACATTCTACAGAGAAAGAAGTGATACGACTGATCGTTGGTTGCACCTCATCCCTCTGTCGACGCTCTAATTAAATGATAGATCCCTATCTTCTCCCATTTCTCACGTTGAAGCTTGGTCCACAAGGTTTTCCACTCAAGGAATCTATCTACGCCCGTAGTGGGAAATCCATGCAATACTTGACTGGCATTAATTGAATCCCCGGGGTCAGAGGATCGACTCTTGTCAAACGATCGACTCTTGTCAGAGGGTCAACACCAATTACCTGGAACGACGAAGCTGGTTCTGCAGATCGGTATGAACTCAGGATCGGGAAGGAGGTAATCGAAGGGCACATGTTTGTCCTCTGACTTAGGGTTGAAGCAGCCGCCCCTGAAAAAGGGACCCAGAATAATCTGTCCTTTCGACCTCACTTCTTCGTCGGCGAAGTCGCTAGTCTTATTGGTCACAACATCCGTTGCCAGACTTTTGAAGTCTTTGAAATAAACGCCAGACCCCTTCAGCAGTGTGTGATTGTAGAATGCCTGGGGAGCCATGAGTAGAGTGATTTTGCTGAAAAGAAAGAAAGTTAGGAGCAGGCGGCGCAATGAGGATAAGAGTTTTGAACGAAGACAAACAATGAGATGTCAAGGGTTATATAGAGGAATTTGGAAGATAAACCGATGCGTCGAAGGAAGGGGGGTCAAATGTTTACACGGTAAACGTCATTTTGGGCCTCCTGCGATGGGCATCGAAGGGAAACAAGATCGAAGGTAGCTAGCTGTCAAGACAATGATCGATGTTGGTCTCACGAGCAGGTAAATGGAATGCAGTTCAATGGTGATGATGTTCGAAGATAATACTCCATCGAACGTGTCCAATATTGACTGAAGACATCAAGACCCGAAGTCACTACTCATAAGTGTCGATAATAAGTTCTTCTTAGCAATTGTTTAATTAATTTTAGGACAAATAGCACGTGTTAAATGTGTGTCGGTCGGTAGATATTTGTTAGTGTCTATAAATAAGTCAGCGCCGGTCAATTGTAAACACACGACAATCATTCTATGACCCCGAAGGGCTGCTTGGTTGTCAACTTATCTTTTCGCAATCGTTTAAGTGTTGTTGCAAGATGGCTGTAAGTCTTTCCTTTTGTGCTTAATGAATTCGGATTGTTCTTTGTTACTTTCTTAATTGGCGACCACATTTACTTTCAACACTTTGAGTCCCCGATATGTCGCGACGTGTTTCGCCCGCAAATAGAGTTCGATGCCAGATTTTCTAATAAAGGAATGAATTCATAGATCCACTCGAATCTCTGAGGTACCAACTAGAATTGCGTTATCCAGCCTCAAATTATGTAACCAAACCATCTCACTAAAAAGAACAACAGCATCACCCCTCCTGACCATTCACTACAAAACTGAAACATGGTATTCCAACTCCCGATGTCCTGCTTTGACAAACGATCAAACAACTGTCGAGACACCACCCCAAAGTTTCCACATAATGCCAAAAGCGTGTTACATGCATAGACTTTTGTTGACAAATGAATTTTGAGCATCGTCCTTATTGGAACAGAGGCCCAATATTAATGATACTCGAGACATCCGTGTTAGTACGACTCGAGAAATGCCTCCTATGCAAGAGATTAATGCCACTCGAGAAGCATTTCTCATGTATGTCGTACAAATCCCTTACAGCTCGAGACTTGAATAGCCTCTTACTATTCGAGAGTTTCTAGTGTCTCGAGGAGATTCACAACAAACCACGTCTGGTTACGTCAGGAGAGTAGGACACGTGGCAATTCCAGAAGGGCCGGTTGGAACACGACGTGCATGGCATGGTCTAGGAAGATCACATACTTGTTTGCGGGCGAAACACATCGCGATATATCGGGGACCCTAAGTGTTGAATGTAAATGTGGTCGCCAATAAAATAAATGAACAAAAGAACAATGAGAAATTCACTAAGTGTAAAAAGAAGAACTTACAACCATTGCACAACACTTAAAATGATTACGGATAGTTAAGTTGACAATCAAGCAGCCCTTCGGGGTCATATAATGATTGTCTTGTGTATACAATTGACTAGGGCTAACTTATTTATAGACACCACCTAGTAATCGCTAACCAAAACACATTTTACACGTGCTAATTGTCCTAAAACTGTCTTGTGTGTACAATTGACTAGGGCTAACTTATTTATAGACACCACCCAGTAATCGCTAACCAAAACACATTTTACACGTGCTAATTGTCCTAAAACTATAAACTTACTAACTGCTAAAATAACTTCACCATCGACCCTCACGGGCATCAACTCCGAGCTTTGACAAACATCATGATGCTGAGGACCTTCGACGAGAACCCATCTTCGATCGCCTTCATCATCTAAACTCATATCCTCGATTGTCGCTTTAATGATTTCCTTCGACGATGCACGATGATTGAGCACTTCTCCAAATAACCTTGATCTTGGTCTCTTCCAAGGCCCATCGCATAAAGCCCAAAATAACGTATGTTGTGCAAGCATTTGGCCCCCTTTCCTTCGACGCGTCCGTTCATCTTTAATCCTTCTCTATAAAAACCCTCGGCATTTTCTCATCTGCCACATTTCAACATTCTTCCCCTCATTATGCCATCCGCTGTTATTTTCCTTCCTCTTGAGCAGAATCCCCACCCATGGCTCGTCAAGCGTTCTATAACCACACGCCGCTGAAAGGGCCCGGTGTCTATTTCAAAGACCTCATAAGTCAAGTAACTGACATCGTGGCCAAAAAGACAAACGACTTCCCCGAAGGAGAAGTGAGGTGGAATGGACAGATTACTTTGGGCCCTTTTATCAGAGACGGCTATTTCAACCCTTCGCAGGACGATAAAAACATACCCTTCGAGATTATCTCCTCCCTGATCCTACGGTCATACTGATCTGCAGAGAAAGCTTCATCGATCCAGGTAATTGGTGCCTATCCCCTGACTCCAGCGATTGAACCAATGTTAGCCAAATCTTGCACGTAGTTCCCACTACGGGCGTAGATAGATTCCCTGAATGGATATCTTCGTGGATCAAACTTCGAAGGGAAAAATGGAAAAAGATTGGAATCTATGACATAGTCCGAGTATCGACGGAGCCGATGGGGTGCAACCATCGATCAGTCGCAGCACTGTGGTCTCTGTGGAACGTATCGACCGACTGCTTCTTCCTTCAAGAATGCCCTATGACCGTAACCATCCCCGATGTGACCTTATTAACAGGATGTTACTCCTGTGGAGAACCTGTTAGGTTGATCGAAGAAGACGACCACGACTTCAAGCTCGGAAAGAAACAACGTCTCAGCTCGGTCATCAAAGCTCATCTGGAGAAGGACTCCAAAAGCTGGTTTGATGAAAACGTTCAGTTCATGATCGAGTGGCTTTCGAAGTATATTTACTGCAGTTGTAGCAAACAGTCGCTAAAATACATGGCGCCCATAGCAAATTTTCTAGTGAAAGCGACAGGACCAATAGCGCTGGCTCCAATTCATCCTTAGCCTGATTTATAGA
The DNA here is from genome assembly GCA_023653495.1 of Melastoma candidum. Taxonomy (NCBI): domain Eukaryota; kingdom Viridiplantae; phylum Streptophyta; class Magnoliopsida; order Myrtales; family Melastomataceae; genus Melastoma; species Melastoma candidum. Next base: position 7,347,651 of record CM042888.1, on the reverse strand, counting down.
GCTCACTTCAAAGCTGTCGATTCAAAGAATCCAAATGCGTTCCCCGTTAAACCAACGTCTGGTCCTCTATGGATTACATCTACGTGGGCGCATCTATACTTTCCTGGTATGCACCGCTTCAAGCTATCGACAAGTGATAACTCATCGGGTTTCTATGGTTGGGAGATCATTCACTTTTTTCGATACAAGAATTGGGGAAAAGACACTGCCACAGGATATCTTAATCGACTCCTAAACACCAGCAATCCCCGTTGGAAACCTTTTCCTCCAAGTGATGAAATACATACGCTTCAATAATCTTTGGAGGCTCACCCCTTTTGGGACCAAGCGCTAACTCCTTGGGACCCAGTCGCTAGCGATGTCAAAGGATTTTTTGTCGAAGTCTATAATCCTCAATTTGTGGCGCGGCAACTGGGATTCGCACAAAGCTGTCATTTCCCTTTCATCGATTCCTACAACAACAACCTGGAAGAACGAGTCAGCATCGACTTCGCATAATCTAGCAAGGTAAGACTAGTCATATATAAGAAATATGTTGTGCATTCGACAACTAACTTCCCCTTATTTTCACAGCTATATGCTATTCTGGATCGATCCATCTCCTCTATCTCGTTCCCTGAGAATTAGGAGGATGTAATGTGACTAGGGCGTTTGATTTCTGATGGAAGAAGACCTTCAGTAAGATAATGGAGATGGCTCAATTTCCTAAAAAAAGGAGCATAGTCGTTTTTTGAAAGGAGGACTTTCTTAGCGCCCTCATTGGAAAGCAGAAGAGATCGCTGATGTCAGGTATTACTTGTTAATTCTCGATTTATCCCTCATCAATTCTGATAAGATCGATGTTCACAGGAGCATTGGACAATATAGTACCAACAGCGACTGTTGAAATGGGAAGACTGAAAAGGAAACGGGCAGTTCCAGTGGCTTCATCGAAGAAACCCATTACTCGGGCCTCTTCGGCAGGCAAAGGCGAATCTTCTAATGAAGCCACAGAAGAGGAAGCTATAGATCTCCGCCGTCGCTCAAGAAAGACTAAACCTGCCCCAATTCCTAAGGACAGTCTTCAGCATGAGGATAACACACTTGAGATCGATCCTACAGCTGTAGATCCTTCAACTGCTGGTCCTTCTACTAGCGTCGAACGAGAATTTCCCTCAGAAACAAGAGAGAAAGATCAAGTGTCTAACGTGGTAAAATAGAAATGTTCTTGATATATAATTCACAAAATATATCAAGTTCGAACTTTAACATATATTGTATGTGTAGGTCGAATACGAAGACTTATGCACACCGCCATCGCCCCCAGCAGAAAATCTTCCTACCAACATCGAAGATGTGGCCAAGGGGCGAGCAAGGAATACTTCTGAAGAAGGTTCGACAGAAGGAGCTAACGAGAACATCGAGGCAGTTGTCCCTCAAGATGTGAACTTTGCCCTTTGAATCTTCACTAAGTTAATCTAGATTTTACTTGACTTCTCGTATACTCAGGTCATTCCGCTCTCTTCTGAGAGTAGTCGTGATCCGACCATCGATGAATCCATTCCTGAGCGAACCATTCTAGTCACGTCCTTCAAATATGACGATGCCCCTGTTAGCTCATATCCAGAAATAACATCGCAGGACGACGTTCCTCCTCCGACAGACACGGCACCTCCAGCAAACGACGATACTGGGTGTCACACACCAGAGGCTCCTAGAGGATTGGATGACCCCTCTTTTTCCGAAATGCTTGACCAAATTAAGGTAACAAATTTTTGTTATACAGTTCGCTCTAAAGATGCTAACTAGCATATCTTATGTTGATCAGCAAAACTTCGATCTATCACCAGTGAAGACCTCAGCGAACATCTGCCACGCAGCCTCATCGAGTAACGTAAATCAGATGGACGTTAATCAAAGTGACCCTTCTTCGCTTGCTCAAAAGTTGCTCGAAGTGCTTCAACGCGAAGAACTGTCGAAATCCAACTTCGATGAAATGGTCCAAACTGTTGAAGTAATAGAGAGGCATGCTAAGGCGCCCATCAACCTGCTCAGTATTTGCCAATGCCTTAAAGAAGCATTCTGGAAATCTTGGGAAGACTGGGAGCGGATATTGTCAGATGCTAGACAGTGGAATGATTTCTCCGTAAAATTAATGAACCATGACTCCATCCAGCATAAGGCAACGGTAATTTCTTCTGAGTATCGGCGTCTGGTCGAAGAGCGAGATCGATTGAAAGCTGAAAATTACTGATCTAACGGCAAAGCTGGAGAGATGCGAGGCTGAGATAGTTGTTCGAGAGAAAGAATTGGCTGAAATAGAGGCAGAGGCAAATCGTATACCCACATACGACATGAACAACCTGATCTCTTTTCAGAAAGCAGTGAGCATGCTCGCGATCAAGAACAACACTCGGGCCTATCTGGTGGATCTGTTAGCAGGATTGTTGGATGTCCAGGAATAGTGGATGGAATCGATGTCGTGTCATCGATCAAAAAACAATTGTTGCACTCGATTTCATTTTGTTGTTTCTATCGAATGAATTTTACTTCGACTGAACGGTCCATTCGATTGATTCCCTTCGATTAAAATCATAATTTCAAACTCGTCAACAAAAAACATTTAAGACACATAAATGTGACCATTGGAAATTTAAACTAATTTAATGAGAACGTTAAGATTCTCCGGGAACTGTTGAGATTTTTTGGGGACTGTTAGGATTCTTTATGATCGATGTAGCCTCATACTTCTGCCTATAAATAACAAATAGTTGGACCGCAAGTTCACATAACAACTCATCTATAATGTCCCGCCAAGAAGCTTTCTTTCCAAACCCATCACTTTCCAAAAACCACAGAGCTTAGGAACCCCATGAAATCCTAGGTCCTCAACCTTAGGCGGAGGGTTCACTTCGGTTGCCCGGTACCATGGCTCAAGATCAAGCTTGGGCCAAGCGAGCGAATGTTTGCCCAGGTTGCAAACTTCGCTTCGTGGTAGCGGGCAACGGGGCCTTCTTGGTCTCCTCGAATAGTCTGCACAAGTGTCGCTTGCTATGAAGGCTGCAACACTAGTAGACTTTCGGGATAGGTTCGGAGCAAACGAAGCAGGGGACATTGATGACAACCCTAACTACGGATGCGGTCCAAACAAGGAGAAACAGGAGTGATGACTCCAGTGCCTGCGACAATCGAAGATCGATGTGCTTAGTTTCGAAGGAATGTGTAGTTTTGTTATGAGTCATTCTACTTGTACTTGTCATTTTTTATAATGAATCGTATTTCTGAATCGAATTAATTTCCTCTATAATATCGATTATCCCAATTAATTGCGACCACAACTCGGGACATCGAATTTGAATTTCTTTGGAATGTAATCCCATAATGTCGGTCAACGGAGTTTCAAATGTTTACCATTAACCTTTAAAGCATGTGGTTCGCCATTTAAGTATGGCAAATGATACGCGTTTTTAGAATATACTGCATCGACCCTAAATGGACCATCCCAAGTAGGGGATCATTTGCCTAGAAAATAGTCTCTCTTTCCATCGGGAGGATCATTTTTCAAACTAAAACTCCTTTCTTGATTTTACGACTACTTTTTTATTATAGCTTCGAGCGATCCTTACTTTTTGGACTTAAATTCGATTCAGTGCTCGAAAGCGAATTGCCTCTAAGTTTTCTAATTCAATCAACATCGACTCGTTATAATTGACAGGACGATCTTCTTGATGGGCAAAAAGTCGGATCGATTTATAATGAAGTTCGATGGGTAGGATGGCGTCATGTCCATAGACTAAGTTGTATGGAGTTTGCCCGATGCTTTCTCGTTTAGTAACACGTAAATCCATGAGCACATCCAACAACAAACTATGCCAAGATCGAGGGTTGTCATCGGTCATCTTCTGAATAGCATTTTTTATAATCTTATTAGTAGATTCAGCTTGTCCATTCGACTATGCATAGTATGGAAAGGAATTGTTAAGACAAATCCGAATTCACATGCAAACTCTTTAATCAGGCTGCAATTGAAAACAATAGCATTATCAACCACTATATTCTGAGGAATGCCGAACCTATGAATAAGGTCTGATCGAAGGAAATCTATCACTTCGTTTTGGGTAATATTCTTATAAGCCTTTGCTTCGACCCACTTTGTAAAATAGTCTGTGGCAACAAGGATATAAGAATCTCCGTTGCTCGAACTTGGTCTTATTTCTCCAATAATGTCCATAACCCATGACCAGAACGACCAAGATTTGACTACAGGATGTAAATGAGTTGCAGGTGCATGTGATATCGATCCATGCTTTTGACATTTTTTATATCCTTTAGCCATGTTGATGCAATCTTTCATCATCGAAGTCCAGTAAAAACCATGCCTCTTGATAGACCAGCACATGTTTGGTCCAAAATGATGAAGGCCACAAAGCCCTTGGTGTGCTTCCAATATGATAGGAATCGCTTCATCCATATCAACACATTTTAAAAGGACACCATCATTCCGCTTTTGATACAGTACACCATCGACTACGGTATAGAATCGTGACAACAACTTTACCTGGCGGGTTGCCCCCTTCCTAGGATTGGAGAAGAATTTCGTGAATGGTTTTCTCTAATCAATTGTTGATCGGAAAACACTAATGACATTTACATGTGTATAACCATTAGTTAACGCAGAAGGCATCGACTGTACTCGCCCTCCAATTTCCTGCAGTAATCTATTACTGGTTTTAAAACCAGAAGCATGTTGTGTTAATTTGTTTGCCATGGTATTGTCTCCCCTAGAAATGTGTTCAAAACGAACCTCTTTAAAGAAAGAAGACAACTCATGTACTTTGTCCAGGTACCGCTGGAGATGGTCGAATTTTTCAAACCTTTGACATGATTGATAACAAGCTGCGAATCTCCTCGAATTATCACATATGATACTTGAAGATCGATCATGGTCTGACGAGCAACGATTAAAGCCTCATACTCGACGGAATTGTTTGTCAAACTATCGTCGATCCTATAAGCTATGTTGTGTTTTACTTTTAAAGGAGACATAAACGCCGATTCCAACTCCTTCATTAAACATAGATCCATCAAACCAAACTTCCCAAAATTCGTTCTGATCTTGAGAACTTGTCACTCTAGAATCTGTATATTGGGCTAGAAAATCGACTAAAATTTATCCTTTAATCGATGCATGTGACCGATATTGAAGGTCGAAGGGAGAAAAAATGAGGCTCCATTTACTGGGCCTACCTAATAGCATAGGGCTATCAAATAACATTTTTAATACGGGAGCACTTGATACTATGTACATTGTGCTACTCCCAATATAATGTGGAACTTTCATGACAGCATAATACAATGAAAGGCATAGCTTCTCATTATTGGTATACCTATATTCGATGGGTGAAAGTATTCGAGATAAGTAACAGATGACTCGTTCTTTTCGTTGATCACCTTCTTGTCCCAACATCGACCCAAGGACCTTATCACCCGTAGCGACGTATAACAAAAAGGTCGATCATGTCTTGGAGGAACCATAATTGGTGGATTAACAAGGTATTTCTTAATAGCTTCAAAGGATTCCTAATGTCTATCAGTCCATTCGAAACTATCATGTCCTCTTAACAAGTTCGAGAATGCCGTTGTTCGACCGGCAAGATTACCTACGAACCTTCGTAAATAATTCACTCTTCCCAAGAAAGCTTGAAGTTGTTTTTTAGTCGATGGAGGAGGTCGATCTTGTATTGCTTTAATCTTTTCTGAATCTATTTCTATCCCTCGATTATGGACTAGGAATCCCAAAAAGTGACCAGCGCGAACACCGAAAGTACATTTCATGGGATTCAACTTCAAGTTGTGCTTCCTCATTTGAAGAAAAACTTTCCAGAGATCGGCGACATGGCAATCATTTGTCAATGATTTTATGACGATATCGTCTATGTAAACTTCGACCGTCGACCCAATCAATGGGTTAAAAATGAGGTTCAATGCCCTTTGATAGGTCGATCCAGCATTCTTTAGACCAAAGTGCATGACGTAAACCCTAAACCCTAAACCCTAAACCCACTCAAAAATTCCAAAAGGACAACGAAAAGCTATCGTATGTATATCATTTTCAGCAATGGAGATATGATTATATCCAGAATAAGCATCCATAAAAGACAATTTTATGTGCAAATCTTTTATCGATGAGTTCATCTGCTATTGGCATTAGATATTCATCTTTTGGAATTGCTTTATTGAGGTCCCTAAAATCAATGCAAACTCGGATTTTTCCGTTCTTTTTTTTTACAGGAACAATGGAAGAAATCTAGCCTGTGTATCGAGATATTCTTATATATCCAGCGTCGAGCAACTTCTTTACTTCCTCAAAAACTTGTTCTCTATGCTCGCTTGGTAATCGACGTGGAGCCCGTTTCACAGGTTTCAAGTCAGGCTTAATAGGCGAAGTATGTTCAATTAATCATCGATCCAAGCCAGACATTTCAGTATAGTCCTATGCTAAACAATCTTTGAATTCCTTTAAAAGGTTTAGGATCGTTTCAAAAGATCTTTATCGATTGATCCACTTATAAAGGCACGTCGTTAATTCGCATCGTCACTTAGATTTACGGTTATCAAAGGATCGCATGGCATCATCAATGTGCCTTGATCCTCTAAGGATTCAGCCATAGACTTATCACAAAGCGTTGTTTTATTCATACTAGGATGAATTAAAACACTAGTCAAATCTATGCACAATTTCAAACCAAGATTCGGCCCATCCTCTTCAGCACGCTGGTCGGGACTATCTACGTCTAGCGAACTGGTTTCAAGACACATTGTAAGACTAACTCTAGGTCTAGTAAGCCTATACACCCGTAGTCGCTCTAAGACTTCAGCGACAATGCCTTCCTGATTGAGGTCAATCATCTTGGTCCTCCCGGAGGAGTCTTCCGGGCTCCAAATCCGGACTGCCAAAGTTAGTATCCTTCTTTCCATCGATGAAGTCAGCATTAATTTCCTCATTGACAGGCTTGTCGTTGTCCTCTTCGATGATCTCCCTAGGGAGCAAACCAGCAGCTTCTTTAATAGAATGGAGGATTCCAGCAAGCTCTGCCTCCTTCTTTGCCTATGCCACAGCTTCAACTTTTGGAGGTACAATATCAGAATCCCATCGAGATGTAGCATCGACAATTGGATCCAGAGGACCTCCATATTTAACTAGGAAATCGAACTTTCCAGTCGATTCTCCCAAGGGTCCAACATTCGGGTCTCCGATGGAGTACCTCTTGTTCAAGCTCATGTCATCAACAACGCCAAGCATGAGCTCTCGATGAAGCGTAGAAGGAATCGTTGTTGCCTTATGTAACCATTCCCGTCCTAAAAAAGCACTAAATGTAGTGTCGATGTCGATAATAAATAAAGCAGTATTCATCTCAGATATCCCAACTTTTAGTTTGAGAGGAAAAATTCCTACACACTTCGACAAAAGGCCATTAAAACCTGTTACGCCGATATCGGTGTTAGTAACGTCGACTTTGTCATACCATAAATATTCGAGGGTACATAAAGGCATTACATTAACCATTGCGCCATTGTCAACAAGTACTTTCTTCAAAGGAATTCCATTAAATTCTGCTTCGATGTACAGCGAATGCATCGGAGATTGCATCGAAGGACTATGCTTAATAAACCAATTTACCGAAAAACCTATAGGGAAACGAACAACACGAGGAGTTGAAGTTTTGAGAATACTTGGAATAGACCGATCGATGGTCGGTCCCGCAAACTCTGTGGGTAACATAATAACGTTACACTCTACAGTGTTGTCAGGAGCATCGAACCGGACTGGATTGTAATCCGAATCATCGAAGGTATATTCAAAATCATCATCTTACGCAGTTTTTTTCTCATATTTAGGAGGGTAATCAATGGCGATAGAATCATCGATCAAGAGTAAGTCACCATAATCGATTTTCTCCTTTTTGACCTACGCAGGTTCTATGGACTTTTGCCGTTTTTCCTCCGCTCTCCTCCGACGTCTTTATTTCTTTTTCCTACTGCTCTTAGACGGGAGTGGAGATTGTTGACCATTGACCTACCTCCACTCATTATCATTAGAACAAGAGAAATTAAGTCGACGTCGACATGATTGATAATACCCAGGATATACCTGAACAAATTGTCATCTCTGACGATCGTATCCTTAAACTTGCTCCACACCCTCTTTCTGAACAAAAACATGCATACAGTATAATGGATTGGTTTTGACTATACCTTGAATCGGATTATCGACAAGGACGATGTTGAATTTTTTTGCCGAAGACATTACAATCAGCTTCTGCCGGTAATTGTAAGAGTACAGGTGACACAACTGAGAAATCAATATCTTGTGTCTTAGAATATGACTGCAAAGATTGCAAGTATCAATTCTCTCGAGAAATTGAGCATATAGGAGATCCATCTTTGATAGCCTGCTCATTGAGACGGGGAGAGGGTCGAAGTCGATCTCGAATGCCGCCGTTCTGGACTGTTTCCTTCGAGAGCTCGCTTGACTTGGCGGAGGAATCAAAGTCGCTGCTGACAGTCAACGGGAGTGGCTGTGCATCGGGACCATGAGGTGTTGCCTTTGCCTTCTGGACAATATGTCCCTTACCCGGAAAAACCTTGTGGGCATCAGAAGTGGATCCTCTCCCCTTGGCGTTTCAATTAAACAACTTTGGAGGCTCTTCTCGGGAAATCCCGATTGCAGCTCTTTCGACTGGGTGAGGTCAAACTAGTTCTCTGTTTGATGAGACTGGATAAACTTCTTAAAAGTGAAACATTTGTCCGTAGTATGGGTCTCATCCATATGCCAGCAGCATAAGTCATTTTTCAGCTTCGATGCGGTCACAGGGCAACAGACGACCCCATTATCCAGGAGTCTCTTGAACAGCTTGTTGACGACATAAGTCTCGCCAGAAATATGGGATTCCTGAAAAGCACGTCGAACCACATCAACCATGTTAATATCGAATGTATGTACTTCGCAACCAGCAAAGGGTTTTTGATCAACTGAAGAAGACTCGTCAGATTCTTTGAAACATAAACCTTTTGCTTCAATGAGATCTTGAATAAGGTTTCTAAAAGTCAAACAATCCCATGTAGCGTGCGTGAAAGACCCATGCTATTTGTAACAGCTTTTCTTCTTCTCCCTATCAGTCTGGGGAAGTCGGTGACCGGGCTTAAGCTTGATTCGACCTCGTCTATGGAGACAATTGAAGTCTTCATCAGCTTTCTCAACATCGAAAGAGTATTTTCGTTCTTCATTCGATTACTGAGATGCCTAGGCCTTGAAGTTCTTTTTGCACAACGGGTCGCAAACGGTAGCTTCGCTTTTGACAAACTACGCCATTTCAACTTCGACAAACGTAACCTCAATCTTATATGCTGTGCGTTCCCTAGACTTTTCTCTGAGTAAATTTTCATACTTAGTAGCTCTCAAAGAAAGTTTATAGAGATCTCTGAACTTTTCTCCTTGGATTTTTTTTCCAAATACGGATGTCTAGAGCATCCTGAGCTATATTGACCACCTCATCTTCGCTGACCGACGTCTTGCACCAAAGTCGAGCTTTCCGAAATTGCTGCAGGAGGTCGCTGCAAGTTCTCCAGGCTGCTGTCACATCTTGGTTAGTTCGACCAAAGAGATGGTGGAATCAAGAGTTGTGAAGGCTTGCATGAACTGTGTTTGCATGTCCTGCCAATTCTGTACTGAATTAGGCGTGAGATGGATGTACCAAGTGAATGCTGGTCCAGTGAGTGAATTGGGCAAGAGTTGAAGCTTCCAATGGTCATTATTCGATGTCTCTCCCGTTTGGTGAGTGAATCGAGCTATGTGCTCCATCGGTATCACCTCATCTTCATCAGAAAAACGTGTAAAATCTGGGATTTTATAACCCCTAGGATAAGGATAATCTCGATCAATGAATTCAAGATAAGGTGTCCTGTAAAGACTAACCTCTTCCCCGACACACGGCCCCTGGGACCATCTATTCGACTATTCGAGCAATCATATCCCTATAGCCAATAGGATCGACGGGCATCAGGGGGACTCTAGGGACTTCCCTTTAAGGATTCTTATCATCTTCCCCATCGAATGTAGGTACATCCCCAGGAACATCACCAAAAAGGTTCCTCTTTGTGAGTTGGCCTTCCACCGATGATCCACGAATAGGGTTGTCAATAGTAGAGCGTGTCTCCCTTCGACGATGAGGAGGTGCGTACGCCTGTGGTCGATATGGATCCTGTAGATCATGATCAAGATCGACGAACTCGTTATAACGATTCAATCGGTTAGGTGTGACAAAATCGCCTCGATCATCAGGTACAAAATGTGACCTACTTGGTTCCGCCCGTCGATAGTCCTGGGTTAAATGGAGAGGATCTTAGGTCGTCTCATGATCGAAACTCACCCTGTGTTTCCCATCACGAACGGCAGCCTTTCGGGCTGCAGTGTCAGGGGAGAATTCAGCATCGATCCTAGCGGCTAACCCCTAGAGTTGTTTTTTTAACTCCAAGAAGTTCTCCTGATTTTTTTCCAGCATTTGCAGAAACAAATCGAGAGGGACTGTCTCCGACTAATTTGGCAGGGCATTCGACACGGGGGAAGTTCCTCGCTCCTGCGTCTGGACATTTTATTGTCCATGGTTCTGGGCATTTTGACGCCCATTTCAACGGCTCTGGCCATTATTAGCATTTTGGCCTTGCCCAAAATTGGTCACCGAATCAACGCCAGTATCAGCCATTCTATTAGCCACACTTCGGGTTGTTGGCATTCCGATTTATCACACGGACTCGTTTTCGTCTCCCACTGTGATCGCCAAAAACGTGTTTGCGGGTGAAACACGTGGCGATATATCGGGGACTCTAAGTGTTAAATGTAAATGTGGTCGCCAATAAAGTAAATGAACAAAAGAACAATCAGAAATTCACTAAGCGTAAAAAGAAGAACTTGCAGTCATTGCACAACACTTAAAACGATTACGGATACTTGAGTTGACAATTAAGCAGCCCTTCGAGGTCATAGAATGATTGTCTTGTGTGTACAATTGACCCGGGCTGACTTATTTATAGACACCACCTAGTAACCGCTAACCAAAACACATTTTACACGTGCTAATTGTCCTAAAACTATAAACTTTCCAACTGCTAAAACGACTTCACCATCGACCCTCACAGGCATGGACTCCGAGCTTCGACAAACATCATCGATGCTGAGGAATCTTCAATCGCCTTAATCATCTAAACTCATATCTTCGATTCTCGCTTTAATGATTTCCTTCTACGATGCATCGATGATTGAGCACTTCTCCAAATAAACTCGATCTTGGTCTCCTCTAAGGCCCATTGCAGAAAGCCTAAACTGACGTTTGTTGTGTAAACAATACTGACCGAATAATCGTAACCGCAAGATTTTGAAGATATAAAAAGGAAACAAAAATTCAACAAACAAGACAACACAATTCAAACATAGAACTCTGATTTTTATCCTTTTATCTCCAGCGTCCTGAAAAGCGTCATGAACCCAGCCTCCCGAAACCACCTTCCATCCTCACTACATCCGACCGTCAATCCACCAAGGTAGATTCCACTAAAGGAATCTGCAGTAGTCTTCGTCGCTCATCCACCATCGGCAGTCGTGGAGCACTTCTTGCGACAGTCCCCAAGTCGTTTATTGTTTTTTCAGCTCACGTCATGTCTGTAAGTGTTGACCTGTAATTTAATATTGTTTGATTCAACTTCGTTATTGTGTTTACCTTACAACTTGCATTCAAAACCTGTAATATGATACTGTTTGATTAAATTTCAGTATTGTATTTGTGCGTATTCATTCACCATATGACGATCACGTAAACACTGTAAACTCAGTATTGTTCGATTAAATTCCAGTGTTGTATTTACTCGTGTTTGTTTAGTTTACAACGACCATACGAATCACTATAAATTCGACATGTGTTGCGAGAAACAAAATTCCGCGCCAATACGTTTTTGGCGACCACAGTGGGAGTTGAATTAATAAAAATCCACAGAAGAAAAAAAAAATTTCTTGAATGCCAAAAAGAATGCTATAGAGGCTGACCCTAATGAAACAGGGGACCCCAATGAAAATCAAAATGAGGAAGATCGGGATGTGCCCATAGGGCCCCTGAAAAATCCTTGGCTTAATTATTCACCTAATGATTTTACAACCAAACAAGAGTTCGGTAGTGCTATAAGGGAATTAAATTGGAACTAGCAAAAAGTAATAGGAAATTGGAAATGCGAATGGATGAGAAATTCCAGGAGTTAATAGATGCTATAAGTTTCCTTAAGGGTGATAGGTCTGAGAAAAAGACTGAGCCTCTAGGAGAAAAAACGTTTATGGGAGATGCTAGGGTTGCTGGAAAGCAGAAGATTAACAGAAGCAACGAGCATAATGAATCGCATCCTGTAAACCCTAATGGAGTCGATGGAGTGGGTAGTTCAAAAAGCCCAATGCGTGATACTAACAAAAATACAAATCCTACATTCGTGGGCCTCAAACGTAATGTCTATCCAACTTATTCAACCCTAGGTCGTTGTAAGGAAACTAATAGTTTTTACTATAAACCTAAAGAGTACGAGGTCAGCCCCAAAACAAACCCCAACCTTGTGCATGACTTAAGTGGACAAATCGCTTGAGTCGTACCTCAGATGGTCCCAGGTACAAGAACTGAAGAAGTGCGCCTGTATAGGAGTCCAATTCCCGAATATATAGACCGAGCGACAGAAGTACTTTGAGGGTATAGGATTCCTAATTTTACCTTGTTTTCAGGAGAAGATGAAATGACTCATGTGGAACATATAGCTAGATTCACCTACCAAATGGGGGAAACGTCGAATAATGACATGTTAAAACTCAAGTTATTTCCTAATTCCCTAACTGGAAATGCATTTAGCTGGTATTCGAAACTTCTCTTGAATATCATTCCGAATTGGATCAAGATGCTGACCTAGTTCCTCAAAGCATTTGATAAGTCAGATTTAGTGACTTCTCTAGGGGAGATCATGAGGATGAAACAACTACCTAGGAAGCTCTATTTTTAATAAAGTTTATGAAAAATTTGCTCAAGTGCACGACAATCTTAGCTGAAAGATATCAGCTCCAGATAGGACAAAACGTCTTATCATTAGAGATAAGAAAGAAGCTCCAAGGAGAATGTTTTCGAAATTTCCGTGATCTCTCGAGACGAGCGACAAAATACCATTATCTCGTGTTAGAGGAATTTCACTTAGTCAGGAATTGTCAAGCGGAACCTTGGGCTGAAATTGATGTAGCTGAGATTTTTAAAAGGGGAACCAACAGTGTGTGAGCCTTTAGTGAAGAAAAATTCTAAGGCTCGAGTTTCTCAAAAATTCGAGAAAGAAAGAAAATTCTCTTTTGATATAGAACAGACGGACAAAATTTAAGATTAGTTATTTCAAAAAGGGCACATAAAGCTTAGGCCTGGGCATAAACTGCCATAAAATGATCGAGAGAAATATAGGAAGCATTGTAAATGAATGGAACGTTCACTCACACAACTTAGGAGTGTAGTGAACGAGTCGAGTGTAGTGGATGATAATTCATTTGACGAAGAGCCTATAATCTATATGTATTCTCTCGTGGATGAAAATAAGTGTGTTAAATGCGATACTGATGATGATGTTTCTGCACTTTATCACGGGACTCACACTTGTAACACATCGCAGGGAATTAAAGTGTCTAGTGAAACCACTGTGGCCAATGTGCTCTTCAAGCGCTTGGTCGAGAAGAAAGTGGTGAACTGCCCAGTTCGAGAGATCCATGATGAGCACTGCCACGAGCATCTGGATTCCACTCATACCATTGATAAATACCGCAATTTTCGCAGGTACCTGCAAATGAACAAGGAAAGCAAGTGGTATGATTTAACTCAGTTCGAGGAAGTAGCAATGGGAATGGTACCGTCATACTCTCGTTTTGCTCCAAAACATGCTTCGGGAAGGTCCTCATCTGGATTTGTCGGATGCGAACTCCGATAGAGGCACTATGAAGAGGATAATAGGGCCGATAAGCCACACGTGCCTGGACGTATGGTTGATCGTGAAAAGGCTAGACTTGCTGCTTGAGAACGAGTGCCTAATAAGCATCCGAAAAAGGATGTTCCTGTTCCCGAGTTGGCTAAAGTTGAAAATGCATCCACTGAGGCAAAAGGGAAGGAAGTGGTGCTTATCGATCCAAAGCTTATTCAAGAAGCCCCGCAGATTGCTCGCTTACTCGAGGAAGAGATGCTTTGTGAGAAGTGCAAGCCAATTGTCTCGAACAAGTTCCTCATCCTGCAGATGTGTACCAAGTGCTGTGCAGTATACTTCCTGAAGCTGGTTCAAATGTCGACCAATGAGGAGATTGAAATCAAGCCGAGAAACAAGATCACAAGTAATCTTACAATGAATTTTATTGATGCTTTGATGATTGAACCTAATGTGCAGGAAATTCGGGGCTATGATCCTAAGAAAAAAGATTTTGTTTACATCAGACGCCCTGTTAAGAGTTTTAGGCAATTGTAGGAGAGCCTTCGAGAGACTCACAATCAGAATGGCAACAGGTCTGTAAGAAAGTAGTGATCCCGAGAGCGGTATGCAAGAGAGTCCTAAAACGTGCCCAAAGGGAGGCTAAGAAAAGCAACAGCGTCTCGCGAAAAGAGGCGAGTGAGACTCCTCGAAAAGGGGCACCATGAACGGAAAGTGAAAAAGAAGAAGATGTTGTCTACGACGACTACATAGATTACACACCTCTACAAGAAGAGACCCCTGAAGGACATCCGGAAGGCGAGGATCCTATGGTGACTTGTAATGTGGTCGAGCTACCTCATCGCTTCTCGAGGGAAGGTAAAAGAATTATGCTCGCTAATGGCACAGTATGTGAGGTTCCTAGGTCGAATAATAGAATTCCAAAGGGATCTCCGCTCCATTGGTTTAGAGAAACCCTATATTAGGATAAGGCAATATATTATTTCCATGTACATCACAACGGATTTTGATGGAGTAAGGATGAACAAGGTGTTAGTAGACAATGGAGCTACGGTCAACATCCTTCCGTTCGTAACTTTCCTCGCAATGGGTAACGAGAAGTGTCAGCTGACAGATACAAGGATGTCGATTACTGCCTTCAATGGGAAGAGATGGAATGCATGAGATTGTTCTTGGTAAATCTCCAGGTTGGGAGACACGAGGTGGAGACCGCCTTCTTCATGTTGGACATTGCATTAGCTTTCAACGCCCTCCTGGGATGAGATTGGCTACATAAAGTTGTGGCTATACCTTCGACTCTACACAAAGAGTTGACGATATGGCTTGATGATGAAATATAACTTGTACGGGTTGATAAGAATCATTGTTTTCGTGAAACTAAGTCTCTATATTTCATTGGAGACCTTGATAAGGACAGACAGGAGAGGGATAACTATGAGAACCGGTCGCTGAATCCGAAAGTCGAAAAGGCCATTATCCACCAGGCTAAGTCAATGAGACTCGAGCCTCCTATAGTTCCAAACGGTGGGGGAAGCAACGACGATCGCAGGAGGTTTTACTCCACTGTTCAGCTCCACTGTTCAGCTTCAGATGATGAAGAGCTCGAGAATAACCCAGGGGTGTTTGTGCCTGAAGAGGGAATTCCCATTACTTGGATGGGAGAGAGGCCTCGAGGAATGCCAGAAGGCAATATTGTCTTAACTCGAACTAGAATCAGGAGGAAACATGGAGGTCGAGGTCGAGAACTGTCCTAGACAAACCTTTTAGGAGGAAGATGATAATTCGGAGTTGGGGCCCAATAGACGCCTACAAGAAGGCACATACGAAAATTGAAAAGGAAAACCTAGTCGATGTGCACCACGAAGCGCATCCCTTAGGGAGTTTAGGTCATGATGGAAAAGTGTGTTACATCGCACCACTATCATTTTCTTTCAATTCTAGGCCGTTTCTAGGTGTTTTTCTTTGCAACTCGACGACTACAGTTAAGAAACTTTGTTTTCAGCTTCAGATCCTTTGATTAGCATTAACCTTGATTCAGAAGAAAATCTTCGACCACATATATGAGTGCAATTCTAGAGAATGAGCTAGCGTTTGCCTTAAAAGAGTTGTTATGCGAATTTCGAGATTATTTCTCGTGGGATTACACTGAAATGCCAGGACTAAATAGAAGCCTGGTGGAATACAAACTCCCAATTCAAGGAAACTTTAAACCTGTGCAACCTCCTCTACGAAGGATGGTAGGCTAAATAAGCAAGCTTGTGTATGAAGAAGTAAGAAAACTTTTTCAAGCCAGCTATATCAGGAGATCTAGATACACGGAATGGATCTCAAGCATTGTGGTAAGATTCGAGTATGTATAGATTTTCGAGATCTAAATAAAACAACTCCAAAAGACGAATATCACATGCCAATAGTTGATGAATTAATTAAAAAAACGGCAGGAAATGTCATTATGTCATTTATGGATGGTTACTCGGGATATAATCAAATCTGTTGATATGGTTTTGATGATGTGTTACACAGCAGGTTTGACCTGCTATGACTTTACAGAAGTCATAACCTCCTGTACCGATTATACGCTTCCTAATAAAGGAAAAATATCACGAAAATATTTTGTTCATCCTCCAATGATCATTTCAGATCAAATGACGTGATTAGAAAATATTTTCATAATTAGATATTTTAAAAATTAATTAATTGTTAACTAATTATTGATTATCATAATTATTTTATTAATTCAAATGATGAATATTCTTAGGAATATTATTTGAATTAATATTAAATAGCTATCTATAAAGACAAATGATTGAAACCTCATTAAGGAAATTATTTTTGTTATTTTTGGAAATTTTTATCTAACTTTCTGGAAAGGATAACGTTATTTAGAAATCACTTTCAAATAAACTTTTCTCATGAATTTCATCCAGATATAATAACGAACTTATCTGGAATGAATTATTTTATTTTGGAAATAAATGATTGATTATTTCCATTGGTTGATTGATTTGGCCGAACCTTCTGTAGTGCACTATCTAAGGATTACAACATCAAATTAAAACAAAATTAATTCTGAAAGTCCCTAACAGATAAATGCATGAGTCTATAATTAGAATTCCCGGGTTGGAAATAAAATATTTGTTTTGTCAACTATTGAAGGTTGTTGACTAGATCTGGCTCCAACCTTTTGTAACTCCATATCTGGTGATTGGATAATTTGATTGTTGCGAAATCAAATAGAAATTGTTCTCAATCATTTTATGCACCATAGGAATGAATCTGATCGTAATTTGATTTTACAAAAATAAGTTTCCTTAATAAATGAAGGACGGAACCCTTGTATACAAGAAAAACACAAAAAACAATTCATTAAGTAATTCTAAGAGCGTGGTAAGTCTTGGCATATTCTTGCAACGTTATTGTGGTGCTTTAACGTGTGTGTGAGTGTGCAGGATGGATTCTCCAGGCGAGCGTTCTCGTATGAGGTGACTACGGCAGGTTGAGCGTTAGAGAAGCCACTAGGGAGGCACCGGTGGTTACAGGTCCGAGGGACTCGACCGGAACACTATCCGTAACGTTAGACTACATGCAACAGGGCCTGGGGAGAAGGGTCGCTAGCTGGTGAGTCAGTTATCTTGTAGTCAGTTATCTTGCTGTCTGTTATCATGTTGTCTATTTGTTTGCAGCAAGTGTGCTTTTGTGAAGCCACTCCGTAGGCGTCGGTTGCTGCGAAACTGAAGGACTTGGTCGGGGAAGCTGTCTGTAACACCGGGTTGGTGTATAGTAGGTCCGAGAGAAGGTTTCTGTAGCAGGCACATGTGGTGAGGGACTACAGCCTTCTGTAGACGGTTATTTTCTTTGTTTTACAGATTACATCAAAAATACAAAAAGAGAAGTCCACCAGACGACATCCGAACACGTGGAGGAAGCGTCATTGAGTCTAATCGCAGATCCACATAAGGGACAACCCGCTACTGCGTCAGAGAAGGCTGAAGCTTCCATTCAAGGTTCTATGCTCGTCACAGAAGGCTGAAGCTTCCATTCAAGGTTCTGTTCTCGCCAAGTCTGGTTGACTTTCTTGTGATTCGACCCAGACACATCATAAACTCAGCAAGAGAGTTTCTTGCGTTGGTTAAGTTAGTCTTATCGCCCCGTGGTTAAAGAAACTGTTTTATTTCACCACAGAAGGTTCAACCTTCTACAATGTAATCGCTACTTTCAAGTTATTAATGAAAGCGACCGAAAGTGGATGTAGGTGTATTCACCGAACCACTATAAAACATTGTGTTGTGATTTGTCTTTAAGCTTCTGTAAGTCACAAAAGCTAAGTCTTCCGCTATGAGGGTTCTGTGAGTTTGTCGAGAAATTTTTATTCGAGCGAAAAGGCTAATTTATCCCCCCCTCTTAGTCACAATCAAAAGGCCAACAAAATCTTCATCGCCGAAGAGGATGTTCACAAAACAGCCTTCCGATTCCCAATTGTTATTTTCGAATGGGTAGTAATGTTATTTGGGTTGAAAAATGCCGGAGCCACATATTATAGGGCCATGAACTCTACATTCGACCCCTTAATTGGGAAGACGGTGAATGTTTTACATCGACGACATAGTTGTAAAGTCGGGAAAGAACGATTCACATGTCGAAGATCTTTGAGCTGCATTCTTCTAGATGAGAAAGCATCATTTAAAGCCGAATCCTTTGTAGTGTGCATTTAGAGTACAAGTTGGACAATTCCTCAAGTTTCTAGTACATCAAAAAGGGATCCAAGTTGATCCAAGAAAAATTAAAGCAATACAAGAATTGCAACCCCTGAAGAATAAGAAGGAACTACACGCCTTTCTCGGCAAGTGAATTACTTGAGGAGGTTCATTGGGAATCTTGCAAGAAAAGTGGAGGCTTTCCCAACATTATTTGGAGGAAAAAATAGATACGCTTGGATAGATAAACATGAGCAAGCGTTCGAGAATATCAGAGGCTATTTAATAAAGCCTCCGGTCTTAGCTTCTCCTCAGCTTGGGAAGCCTTTCGTCTTAATGACCGCAACCGCCACCACGATAGGCACGCTCTTTACTCAGGAGGATGATCAGAAGAGAGAAAGAGTTGTGTTCTATTTATCTCGACTCTTAAATCCTGCTGAAACGAGGTATACAGCTTCGGAAAGCCTTTGTCTGTCAATGTATTATGCAGTAACGAAGTTAAGACACCTATAGGGAGTAGTGAGGTATATGTGGTCTCAAGAGCACAAGTTCTTAAAACATTCTTTGAGAGTCCTTTGCTTACTAAAAAAGTTCGTAAGTGGAGCCTGGTGCGTTCTACATATTATCTAAAGTTCAAACTTCAAAAGACTGTCAAAGGACAAGCCCTCGCTGACTTCTTGGCAGAATATTCGAGTGAAACTTCTATAAATGAAGAAGAGGAAGTGCAAGAACTTTGGAAAGCTAGGTTTGATAGGTCATCAACAAGATTTGAAGCTGTGATTATAATTATGATAAAGTCACTAGCAGGTTCGAAGCCAAGTTTTCCATTAAATTAGTCAAACATACAACTAATAATGCCACAGAATGTAGCACACTCATTGTCGTGTTAGAAACTTTACTCGATGGTGGAGCAAAATTTGTTTCAATCAAAGGCGATTTACAACAAGTGGTAAACCAAATAAATGGTTTGAGCCACTGCTACACTCAAGAATTGAGGAAATACCTAGCTCTAACTCAGCAGCTGGTTAGAAAGTTTCAGCGAGTCATCGTGGAGCAAGTAAGTCGAGAGGATAAATGGCCAGTTTGCTCGCCCAACTGGTATCTGGACATAAATCGAACGATGCATTACAGAAAGAAATAGGATGAGTAATTCCTGAAATTAGGTCACTCATTCTCGAAGGAAAAGAGGGTGAGTTCACTTCTAATCATAAGGTGGACGTCATGAAAGCAGAGGAAGATTGGCGGATATCTTATGCTAAATTCCTAGAGAATCCCAGCTCACAAGTCGAAAGAAATATTAAATTGGCAGACAGACTATGTGCTCCTAGATGGTCTGTTGTACAAGAAAACCCAAGAAGGAGTTTTGTTGAGATGTGTTGACTTGGAGGAAGCAACACCAATCATGTTAGAGACGCATGAAGGGTTATGTGGAACTCACCAGTCAGAAGGAAGATGAGCTGGATGATTCAAAGGCATGGTTTTTGTTGGCCATCCATGAAGAATAAATGCATTGAGATGGCTAAGGTTTGTAGAACGTGCCTGAAGTTTGGACCCATAACTCGAGCCCCGATAATGGAAGTAAATCCAATAACACAACGATGGCCATTTAAGTCTTGGGCTTTGCGGTGATATTAGACCCCACTCGAGTAAAGGAGTTGCTTACATATTGGTGGCCACAGATTATTTTACCAAGTGGGTGGAAGCTAAGACTTACCACAGAATCATCAAAAAGAGGTCATCGAGTTCATCAAGGCGAACATTATTTTTCATTTTGGACTCCCATACAACATAGTAGTAGATAATGGAACTGTATTCAACGAGGAATAGATGCAAGAGTTCTCGAAAGAGTTTGGCTTCATCATCAACAATTCCTCACCATATTATGCACAATCTAATGGCCAAGCGGAATCTACCAACAAACTCAATAAGAATGTGGTTCAGAGAATGATTGAAAATAACCCTAGGAGCTGGCACAAAAATACTTCTCGAGACGTTGTGTGGTCTAAGAGTCACTAAAAGAGATAGCACTGGAGAAGCGCCTTACAGGTATCATTCATATCGAGATAAAGTATAAATCTGTTCGAGTCGGTCAGTTAAACCAAACTGTAGTTCGAGAAGATGAGCTTCCTTGAGAACGTGAATACGTCGAGAGTCTGTGCACAAAAGCAACGAACAGAATGGAAGTCCAGAATGATGAGACATTATAACAAAATGATCCATTCCAAAAGCTTTAAGGAAGGTGAATTGGTATGAAAAATGATTCACCCAATAGGCATTCGTGATTACTTCCTTGGTAAATGGTCGCTTAATTGGGAAGGTCCGTTTAGAGTTAGAGAAGTGTTCTCAAAGAACGTATATCACTTAACTGACCTTGAAGGTCGTTTTAACGAATTGAAAATTAATGGAAAATATCTAAAGCCTTACAGGCCAACCATTTGGGAAACTCATAAAAAAATCTTAAATAGAAGATTCCCAAGCTTCTAGATGCAGTTGGGAGAGTAAGACGTTGCTTTAAAAATAAAGTCTATTACATATTACAATCCGCATTACAAAGGATAAAGTAATATTCAGAGAAATACAATTCTTAGATCATCTTAATAGTTGACTTGAAAGTTCATACGTTTGGCTGGTCAAGTTAGTCATAGGACCGAGTTCTACCAGCACCTACACTTGGAGGTACTCCTTTGCACGAAATGGCCGCCTCCCCTTCGCAGGAAAATGGAGAACAGAGGGAGACACCATGAATTCCTCCATCTCTATGAGATATCTGACAAGCCAACTCCCCAGCGTCTGAATACTGGTCTCCTTCCTTCTTCAAGTTCATCCTTAGGGGAGGAAGGGCCAAGGTACGGTGCGTCGGGATAGAGAGAGTTGGAGGAAGACCACGCTCAAGTTCATTCCCTCTTGTCCGGAATGGAATGGAAGAGAATGAGGAGCTAGGAGAAGTCCCTTGACAGGCACTTACTCACGAGCTTCATACGAATCCTCTGAGCTGTGAAACCCTAGAGCTGAAGATAAACCTAGCCTAAGGTTGTGGGCCTAGGCTTTCAAGGGATCGAAGGTTGTGAACTTAGGCTTTTGAAATCAAGAGAAGGTTTCGAGAGAATGAGTCATTGTAAAAGAAGAAAGGCATCACGACAAGACATGTTTGGCATGAATTTGCAAGGTTTGTGAGGAAAAGACCAAGTCTATTTATAGCCGGGTAAAAGGGCATATCCAAAGAGAGTCCATGAATCTCGTGAATGAACAGTAGAAAATCTTGCATTGATTGCTTTGGGAATCTTTGCAGCTTTAATATACAATATAAAAACTGTTCAGAGGAAAAGAAAGTGAATGTTGCACGCTGTCATGAAACGTCTTGGGAAAAGTTGAAAATGGTTCAAGACGAGAAGACCAGAAATTGAAGCATTAAGTGGCATTAAATGTCATTAAGAAATCACAACGGTTTAGGTTGACAGCTAATGAAACGGTTAACGAGTACTAAACAATGTGCCTCTTGCATCTCGCTCTCTCTCAATGTGACCTTGGCCACTACAGCTTCTCGTGTTGGAGTTTCACTCGGTCCTGCAGTAGCTGACTTCATGACTCGAGCTTTCTCGAGCTTAGCCAAGGACTTTTAGATAACCTTCTCCTTTTTTATATGGTTTTGAATCTTCTCTCGAACAGCACTCAGACGACGGCTTTTGCGCTTGATCTTTTCATTCAAGAGATTAAGCTCATGTTGGGTTTGAGCCTCCGCCAGCACTTGCCGGGCTTCAAAATCTAGAGCCTTACGTCCGGTGAATTGATCATTCTCATGGTCATGATGGTGAAGCCAGTAGCGTTGTCAAGCGAGGTTGCAAGTGATAATCTGATCAACCATCGCTAAGGGAGAGAGATTGATTCTTTTCAGAGCGACTCTGTATTGCTCAAAGTTGTCTTCTATGTAGAGGATGATAGTACAGAGGAAATCAATCACGAATTGGAAGTCCGCCTGAAATTGTTGTACTTCATCCAATGTTCTTCAGAAACCTTCTCCGGAATGAAACTGGCGTCCACGACATCTTCGTCATAGTCAAGGGGATTCATTGCTGGAGGTTGAGGAGTAAGACCCTAATAGAGAAGAGATAAAGGTTAAAAGGAGGGAAGCAGTAAGACTCAACATCTAAAAGAAAACATGTGGTTACATCGGATGAAACATCCTCTTGAGAGGATTCTTCAGAGGACAGCTTTGTTGTACTCGTCGCCTCTTCTGTGACAGTAGGAGGAATAGCCATATACTTCAATTCTGTCTCGATGGGTTCATCGGCATTTTCGGAAGGCAAAACATCTCGAGTACCTGAATCAGAAGTGTTTTCTCGAGGGACCTCTATGTCCTCGGGGGGTGTAGTATCTCAAGCCCCTGGGCTATCTAGAGAAGACGAGGAAGCTTCCCAAGTCCAAACCTCGGTTGTCTTAGCTTATAAACCATCCTGAGATCGATCTTAGGAGTAAAGAATATAGAGAAAAACAAACTCGAAGAAGCAAGAAACTACAAAATACCTCATCATCAAAGGCAGATGAATCAGATAGGATCGCCACGGGACTTCCCTCCAAAACCTGAACAATAGGCTCTTTGAGCATAGGTTTTACTTGTCTCTTGAGGCCGCATTTTAGCCATTTTAGAGGAGGCACTTCCTCACTCTGTTACCTAGAGGGACGGTCTTCTCGAGCTTTAGAGTGTTCTTCCCTGAGGCCGACTTCTTCAAGAGACTGTAAAGTTCGCACATTGCGTTTTTTCTTTGGCCCTAAAGGTTCCTCATCAGCAGTTATCTTGGGAAAAACCCTAGTTTCAATCTTAACTATAGCTGCGAAACAAGCAAAGTTAAGATAGTAACAATTAACAACAGGAGTCAGGATGTCGTGACTTACTCTCTGGGTCAGGATCAGGCACATAAAGGTCACCCAAGTTGCTGTCCAAGATGGCCATAAATCCTTGCAGCTCAGACCACGTCATGGTCCAGTGAACTTGAAAAAGCTCACATGTAGAAATTCCACCATTTCTCGAGAGAAGGAACTCAACTGGAGACAAAGCAGTTAGACCAGTACCTCATCCGCTTCGTTGAAACGCCTAGTTGGGGTCTTCCCTTGAATGAAGTTGTTGTAGGACTTCGAGAATGGGACGTTGACATCTTGGAAGAAACCAAGTTGCCTGGCACACAATTGAGGATTATACATCTCGAACATGAACTTGTATCCAGGGCAAATTCCCACTAAATCTCGAGACGTTAAAACATTGTCCCAGTGAGACCACTCAACAAGGTTGTCCCGAGTGGCATAGAACTTATTTAGGGGATATGGTTTCCATTCTTACTCTCTCTGGGGATCAGCCAATTCACTCATAAGAAGAGTAACAGCCTCAGAAGACCAGGCGTTCGAGTCGCTACATGCGCATAGAGCCATATCTAGCCCGAAACACCTATCACCCATGAGCACTGACTTGTCAAAGGAAGTCAGCCGAGGAAACCAAATATGCGCCCATAAGTGCAGTAGCCACATTGGAACCCCATATGGGTGATTCAAGAAACCCTTGTCATTCACAAGGGTAGAAGCAACCCGAAGACTCCTATACATCAGTTGAAGGAGGGAGGGAGCAAAAGTTATAGTCTCATCAGTTTGGACTAAGAAATTACTGATCCAGGACATATAAATGACAGCTTGCTTCCCAGGACAACAGAAGACATATTTGCTCAGCCACTGGAGATAGAAATCAAATTCTTATTCTGCTCCCCGTTTGAAAGTTTCTCCTCCTGCAGTACAGAAGAGATTCATATGGTTGAAAACCGTGTTACGAATCTTATGTCCTTTATACTGGAACTTCCACCTTGTGAAGTCGGACACTAATGCTCGAGGCAAAACATCCTGTCAGCAAGCAAACGTCTTCTATGGTGATAGTCATAGTCCCTTAAGGAAGGAAGGAAACATTCAATCTCGAATTTCAAAAAGGAATCAAGCTACAACAAACTTTAAGGTCGTAGAACCTCATCCTTCACGAGATGACAACCAAGTCCCTTAAACCCAAACATCGCAGCTTCTGGTCTAATTTTTCTTGCCATAATTTAAACCACCTCTCAGTAGAAGCATCGGTTGGAAGAAACCCTACATGCTTCTATGCGTTCAACCAGTTGACAGTGGCACA
Source organism: Melastoma candidum (assembly GCA_023653495.1). Lineage (NCBI taxonomy): Eukaryota > Viridiplantae > Streptophyta > Magnoliopsida > Myrtales > Melastomataceae > Melastoma > Melastoma candidum. The sequence goes on along the minus strand of CM042888.1, from coordinate 7,322,793 downwards.
AAATGCAGGGTGACATGCCATAATAAACGACGTAGTCAGAAGATAAATCATATATAGCTCGAGACCTGAATAGCCTCTCATGTCTCAAGAGTCTGTAGTATCTCAAGGAGATTCACATTAAATCACGTCTGGATACGTTAGGAGAGGAGGACACGTGGCAAATCCAGAAGGGCCGGTTGGAACAAGACGTGCATGGCTCCAACAAAATAAGAATCAGATCGTGTGCATCATCTAGGAAGATCACATATTGGCTGAATAATCGCAACTGCAAGATTCTGAAGACTTAAAAAGGGACCAAAAATTCAACAAACAAGACACAACACAATTCAAACATAAAACTCTTATTTTTATCTCCAGCGTCTTGAAAAGCGTCATGGACCCCGCATCCCGAAACCACCTTCCATCCCACTACATCAGACTGCCGATCCAGCAAGGTAGATTCCACTAAAGGATCTGCTGTAGCCGTTGCTCAGCCACCGCCGGCCGTCGCTCACGTCATGTATGTAAGTGTTGACCTGTAATTTAATGTTGTTTGATTCAATTCCGGTATTGTGTTTACCTTTCAACTTCCGTTCAAAACCTCTAGTATAGTACTGTTTGATTAAATTCCAATATTGTAATTGCCCATATTCATTCACCCCACGACGATAATGCAAACATTGTAAATTCAGTACTGTTCAATTAAATTCCATTGTTGTATTTACTCGTGTTTGTTTACTTTAGGCGACTACACGAATCACTGCAAAATTCGACACGTGTTGTGGGGAACACAATCCCGCGCCAACAACATCATGATCAAACCCTAACATGAAAACCATCCCATGGAAAACCTCACCCCTTGTCTCATCCCTCATTGCCTCACAAGTTTTCCACGTAAACACAAAAGATTATACTTATTTGCCGAGACATCGATTTCCCTCATCAAATCATACAATTACAAAGCTTCACCAGACCCGTGCTAGTGTAAACCCAAATTACAGTATTCCACAAGAAAACTTCTGTTTGGAGCATTTGGTCGAATACCTCCCGTGCACTATCCAACGTCCGTCGACTCCAAAATAACCATCGATCAACTTGGTTAGGAAGAAAAGGGTTATGTTCAACTCTGGCAGAATGATCTAGGCAAAAACCTTGTTGTGGAAGGAAATGATTTAAAGGTGAGAAGGAAGGGCCTTTAAGGGATGGGCCGAAGCTGAGACGAACTGAAGACTGAAGGTGGGCCAAAAGACGTTATAATTAATGCTTACCGAAAAAAGAAATACGTTATAATTAACGATTTTTTAATTAATGGGCTGAACCCCAATAGCTTATGTTAAGGGCAGTATAGTAAAAGCACTAAACAACAGAAAACATAAAAGAAGAAGCGGATGTGGGGAAGTTAGAAGAATAAGGGTGGCAAGTTGATCTTCTCATCAATATTGTGCTCTTCTGTCATATTGTCATGGTCAACTTAATAATAAATGGCATGCGTCTATGGACACTACATCATAGAGCCCTTCATCTTGATAGTTCTTTCTAATCAAGAACAATACTCGAACTCACTTTATAACTCGAGAATCGTTAAAGTCGATAGGGTTGTGGGTGAGCATCACTCTCCTTGTCGAGTTTTGATCTTATTATTCGAGACGACATTGGAGTTGTTGCCACCATCAATGATAATGAAAAGAACATTGCCATTCACGTGTTTTATTATCATAGCCTTTCGAATAACAAGCAGTTCTTCTTTATCTTGATACTCTTCGATTTCATCTGGATCCCAAACAAGTTCAAAGTTGCAAAGTCTTCCTTGAATTCCTCTTTTCATATATCTAACTCCTTTTTTATTATGTTCATCCTTGTTGGACACTCTGATGCCATGTGTCAAATTTCTTGGACTTAAAACATCTTCGAAGGGTCTCTCGATCACTCAACTTCATTTCAGGCTTCATTCATAAATGTAGAGAACCACTTGCAGTTGTTCATCCCTTTGTTAAAAAAGGCGGACCCTTAACAAATGGGAGAGTTCTCGATCTCCTCGGTTCCTGCTACTCAATCTTGTGAGCCAGTCGTCGAACATCATCAAAGGTCCAATATTGTTGTAGACAAACGACCTCAGAACATGGGGCTTTAATCCCCTCAAATATCTAGCAATAGCCAGCTCGGGCGCTTCCCAAGTATCACACTGAATGGGCAACTCTCGAATTCTCTTGTATATCTAGAAAGACCAGAAATCTACTACAATGATTGCAAATTAAAAAATATGTCTCATCGATAATGCTCGAGAAGAAACCGTTTGGTTATGACTCGTTTCATATTCGACTAAGACTGAAGCTTATCTTGGCCTTGTCGTCCGGGAACATTCTGCGTCGAACCCTTCCTACCATCGATTCAACCATGCCTTCTGTCGGTGGTGGAAAAAATGAATGGCCGGACTAAAGGAAAAAAAATAATGGTTAACACAACAATAATGAATATGACTCGACAACCTCGAATATCGATACACCATCGAGAATTAAGAAGTTGGGATGGACGCAAACAATCCACAAATACGAAAAGACCATAGGGAATGAAACGAGGGCGAGGGACAACTTGGTTGATATTGATAAACCGCCATTAAGATACAACCACCATCAAGATGACACAATTATAGAACCTCAATGAGCGACAAGCTTATGTTGGGTTTTAGTTGAATCTCAACAAGTGAATAAGTCTATGTTGAATAAGACACTTCTATCAATCATTGATTCTAACAAACCTTGAAGCTTCTATAGAATGAAAAGAATGCTAACGACAACAAAGCGCTTAGAAGATAATAGATTTTTCAGGATCTCAACAAGCAGTGAAGATTTCGTTGATGCTAACGACAACAAAGTGCATAGAAGATAACAGATTTTTTAGGATCTCAACAAGCAGTGAAGATTTCTTTGATTTCTGCTTTTATACCAATTGTTGTTTCTTTGTTTGATATTAAGAGGGGGTGAATTACTATTAATCTTCTGTAAGAACAACACATTTGTGAAGTATCTATTTAGTACAAAGGCTATTATACAGAACCCGAAGTCATTTGTACGCATACATCGTCAATTAGACCAATGAAATGATTTTTGATAACTTATAAAACCTTAGAGGTTCAGGTAAGACAAACAATAGGGAGAGAGGTTGTATTGAGCCACCTTTTGTTATCACCAATCACCATTTCTGTATTTTAAAGGTTCTCATTATGTTTGTAGTTTGGATATCATCAAGGCCTATGGATTGGTCAACAAATAAAAGGAAACAAGGCACACTTTTATAGTGGTTCAGCAAACGTTTTTACTTCCACCCTCAGCCCGAATTTGGATGGTTAATCACTTAGAACATATCAGTGATTTAGAACGTGATACGAGATCGATCCTCTATAGCACATGTACCAGAAGGTACTACATAATCAAAACTGACTCATTGCACGGGTTAGCGTGACTAATAATAGTGACCAATTGTTTGGATGTTTCGCACTAGACAGTGTCCTGACTTGCACAACTACCCGTTGTGACATCCCCTTGACTCCTCAATAAGTAATCCATTTACTTCCCACCAAGAATACACAACTACCTGTTATGATTTCCCCTCTACCCCTCAGCAAGTAGACATTTCGACACTCAACCACTACAGAACGTACTTACCGAATCAAGTTAGCCCCTTATCTTATGCACTCATCGAGTAACAACCCTTCACTCCGGCTCACTACACGTTGGTACGTACACAACAAAAACTCCTCCTCAAATCCTGTTGCATGTCACTCCAACATTATTCACGGTTTCTAGTCGAATCTCTCAAGCCCCCTAGTTCACCATCAGAGAGGCTTCACCCGCAATATTACCTTTTGTAGCTCATGTTCCTCCCGTGGTGCGGCAAAAACACAAACAACTACTTATAATGATTTCACTCTAGTTGGTACATTGTTGTCTCATTTACATTTACAATGGAGACAACATATTTACACACTTCTATTCTATATAATCTAAATATGGCTACAAATGGAAAATAAAATGTTAGTACAGAAACATATCAATCGGTGGCAATTTTTTCTAGTATGCAATTATTGTCATATCCACCATATTACTATTGGGAAATCAATCAAATATTGATTAATTTCGTACCCACCAAGTAACAGACAATTATAAGGTTCTACAAACACGTAACCTTCTACAAAAGGAAATAATATATGATAAATTTCTAATATTGTTGATTTCATTCAAATGAGATTATACATTTACTTGAACTTTTTCACTAATAAGAGGTTGAAATGAAGTCGTCCATATCTGATTATAGGTGTATATGGACATTCCTTAACCTAATGGTCATTATAATCTTACTAAATGAGAAGTATATTATTCTCAAAATTGGAAAGATACAATCTCATAATTTCTTTTGGTTAGAAACAAATATCTGATTAACATTAATCGAACTAAATAGGATCAAATGAGTTTCATTCGATTTCGACGGTATGTCACCAAAATATTCTCTTTAGAATTAATTAATTAATAAATAAAAATCTATTTATATAAATAAAAATTTTCATATTTGTCAAAGTTTGTACTTAATCCCTTGATAATGTAAAAATATATCTTGCAAATCATTCCTTTAATTAAAGGAATGGTTACACTTACAGACATTCGTTGTAGAAACCTTTTGTAGAATATAGCACAAGCTTCTAAAGAATACATAAGTAAGATTCTATATGGTTCATCATCAAAACTATACTAACATATGATAAAGACTCCTTATTATCTTGAGGTTCTTCTTGTGGAATAGGAGCTTGTACTAACATTTATCAGTCTTCGACTCCTGGTTGTGGTCCATTCTAAACTTCCACATCATGGGTACACCTTTAAATTTGTCTACCACTTTTGAGTTTGGAGGGGGTGGAACGCATACACGATCGTGTGAATTAAAGAAAGTGTCCATTAACCATCACACCAAATTTTAAGGAGAATCATTTTGTGATTACATGTCTAGGCAATAGGTGAAGTTCCTAGAGTTCTTGCTCGTGCCAGCCACAAACCTTTGTAGGCCCACACAGGTAGCAAAGAACAAGGGGTCATCCCCGAGATACACTCGGGCTTCCTCGAAGAGGTGGTTGTTGGATCCATCATGGGATTCCTTGATGACAAGAGTATGCTCTTACGAGTAAAGGCGGATGAGGACTGTGGTGTAATCATAAACCTCCTTCGTAATGGGCTGATCAATCGTATTACAAAGGATTATTTGTATAACGAGATAATAGATGTCTTAGTAAGGAAGACTGCAAGTTTTCATTCCTGGTCATAATATATATAGGGAGCGAAAAGTCGTCTTCTATTAGGTTATAAAACCTAGATCTGCTAAACAAAATTCTCATATTTGAGTTAGTTTTCTCTTTCTATATGTACATTCCTTAGCTTATGAAATAGGGGACAAAACACAAGATTTGTAGTGGTTCGGCAAGCAATTCATACGTCCACTTTCCCTATACTCCACCCCATTTAGGATGTATTCACTAGGTGTAAGAACAACATAGTATGTATTCACACTTATGCTCGTAATGTGACTAACAAAACCTGCATAGACACACCGTGAATAATAATACCTGAACGGTCATACCGTGACTAACTTCGACTCAGCTCTCTGCTGCACTCATGGCTTTTTCTCCGACGACTAGCACATTACTTGCGCAAAAACTCCTTCATGGCTTCGCTTGCACACTCCTTCATGTGGTTGACTTCGGAAAAACTTCTCACTATGCATGTGGCTCTCCCGCGGCTACCACGCTACCTACATAAGGAGAATATCTTCTAGTATTTTTCACAAGAGGGGGATGGGATTTCTCTCGCTTTTGTCATAGCGGGCCCCGGCGGTTGGAACTGTCCATATCCAGTTTTATCCTACACTTGTCCTACGACTTCCCTTGTACACCTACCCGTGTGACTAACACCCGATACCAACAAACCAGAACTGTAAAATAACCAATCAGCAGTTTACAGAAGACTCTCTCTGAAAAAGGTGATTGATTCAATGAATGAACAAGAAGCTCTCAAGACTCAGGACATTCCTATAAGATCTTAGTAAGAACAATAAAATTTCAAGTCGGCCTTCAACCTTACTAAGAACAATAAATTACAACGGCTAGATGATTTATTTTCGTTGTATTCTATGATTTGATCATACATATTAGATTCCAAAAAGCACTTTAAAGATAATCCTTGATTGATCAGATAAGTGTTAAACAAATTAAACAAACGGTCAAGGATAAAGTATATTTCGCACAGAAACTGTATTATGTTTCAATAGTATCAATATTTTCCTTATATAGAATTAGCTTTGTGATTATTTATTTCTTCGTCATGAAACATTCTCATCTCTTTTTTTATTCTCACCATATAAGAGAGATTATAACTTTATAAGGGCAAAGTGAATTTCCTTGATGAAAGGATCGCTCAAGTTTATGAAACATATGATATCGTTCCAGAACAACCAATGAGTGAACTAGGTAACCAAGTCGCTTCTACGAGCGAACCTTGACTTAATTTATGAGTTAATTTAATAAGAATTAACTACAAGTTGTGTAGGATAATTATCCTTAAATGCGCTCGCATGTGAAATGATATCCAATAAGAAAATGGTCATCTAAAAAAGCATTTTTATGTAACCGTTATATGTACTCCAGTAAGTAGAGTTATAGCTCATGTATCACGAGTGATGTGGATATGAATGAGTGGTGTAGTGCACATAATGCCGCTTTTGAACCATAGATCCCTTTATTCATTTAGGTCCTCCACATAACCTTTTTTGTATTGCTCAGATAATAAAAATCGACCTTTTAATAGCACATTTGTTGATATGGTTTTGATGATGAGTCACACAACAGGTTGACCTACTATAACCTTACAGAAACTGAGTTGACCGTTATAGAAACCTGACAGCAATAACCTTATGTAACTTAGATATTCTTCCTAAATAGCAAAAATACCACAAAAATATTTTATACTTCTTGTAATGATCATTTCAAATCGAATGATGAGATTAGAAAATTTTTTCATGATTAGATATTTTAATAATTAATTAATTATTAATTATCTTAATTATTTTATTAATTCAAATGAATAATATTCCTTGGAATATTATTTGAATAATATAATTTTCTCATTTACGGAAATTATAGTCAACTATGGCTAGCGTCCAGATTCATTGATGACACATCAATTCATTTTGAAAATAAATCGTTCATTATTTCAATCAATTGGAGGCTGATGATCTCACCATACCAAACCTCTTGTAGTGCTTTACCTTGGGATTAAATCATCCAATTAATATTAAATTAAGTTTCGATGGTCCCTAACAGATATATGCACTTTGTAATGATAAGATTTCTTACATTGGAAATTATACATCATTTCCTTGCAACTATAGAAAGACGTTAACACAATTAGTCCTCAACCTTCTGCAATACGTTATCTTGGAATTGGAGAATTCGATTGATATGAAATCAATCAAAGATTGTCCCAAATTAATTTTTGCATTATGATAATGCACCTGGTCGCATTTTTTCAGTAAAATAAAATTCCTTAATAACAGTAGCTTGGAGCTGTTTTATAAAAGGAAAAAACATAAAGTAGTTTAGTGGTTGAAGAAAGTTTGTACAATAAGAGTCGTGTAGTCTGGACAGTAGGAGTTGTATGGTAAGATACTTGAGAGAGAAATTTTTGTAATAGTTTTGTGAGGATCGTCGTTAGTTGCACATTGGAAACCTCTTGGAAAATGACTTAGTGGGCTCAATGGACTCTCGTTGGAGGCTGCGGAGACATTGGTGGGGACATGCAACGGGTTGCTGGTGTGCTGACGTGTAGTGGGCCAAATAGAAAGATTGATACTCCAGGAGCAGAGAGTTGAGGGACTAACTAGGCTTCTGTAACCACGTTCTGAGTGTGCAGGGAACCTTGGGCAGAGGCGCTGCCAAGTCGTTGTCTTGCGTGACTGTGCCAGGGAAGTCGCAACTGGCTACTGTGCAGAACGGAATCTCCAGGCGAGAGTTCTCAGAGGAGGTTAATACTACGGGTATAGCGTTGGTGAATCCGCTCCTGAGACACTGGAGGTTACGAATCCGAGGGACTCGACTGGGACACTATCCGTAACGTCGGACTGTGTGCAACAAGGCCAGGGAGAAGGGTTGTTGGTTTGCGAGTCGGCTTTCAGAGTTGGTCGGAGAGGTGTCGATAGTAGGAGTAAGCGGTTAGGGACAGACAACCATCTGTAATTGGTTATCAGTTTGTTTGTTGTGTTTGCAGTATGTGTAACCTGGTGAAGCCACTCCGTAGGCGTCGGTGACTGCGAATCTGAAGGACTTGGCCGAGAAGCTGTCCGTAACGTCGGGCTACGTGCAGCAGGACTCGGGAAAAGGTTGTTGGCCGACAGGTCGGTGTAAAACAGTTACACGATAAGGAGTCCGTAGCAGGCACAAGTAGTGAGGGACTGGTAATGTAAAAGCCTGCATTCCTGTATACATTTTTCAGAAATTTATTATGAAGTTGACTGGTCAACTTAACAGAAAACAACGACTTCCGTATTCTCTACCCGTGAATGCCACTATTCCAAATCCAATTCCTACGGGCTCCGCGTCTCTTCCTTCCTTACACCTTACACTACAAAACTAAAATGATGTCCCCGATTGGGGTCAGCGATAAACGCCGAGCACGCCTCACCCGTGCACACACGCGAAAGCAGTGCGACTTCTATACTCATCCTAGCGTGCGTCATTTGAAAACAGCTTTCCATGCACTGATTCATTCAAGGAACTCAACCCTATGCACAAGTCACATAACGGTCCAATTATAAATGTACGTATCACAACGAATAGGTATAAGCACATATCCACAATCTCAATGAACGAATCATCATACATACGCATAACAGCAACGACAGAAGGTATACAAATTCAGGTAAAAACAGATATCACAACAACAAAAGGTATACCACTTCCCAATAAACACACATATCGCAGTAAGCAGAAGATATACAGTTTAGCTGTTCAATGGACAAGTAAATAAACAATCCGACTCCCATGAATCACCTCCCACCATATCCATACTCCCAAGGTACCAGGACCACTGTAGTGCGTCCCGACCCACTCCTCCAGGAGCGCCCGGGAACCGAAGCAGGTAACCACCGCGGGTGGCGTTACCTCTCCGCACTCCTCCGACATCACAGTCGGGTATCGCACCGCAGTGCCAGTGGTTTCGACCTCTGCCTCATGCGAAACCAAGCGGATACAATTCACATATAGACCAGGCTCAACCACAACAGAGAGACTAGTTAATCTCAGAGAAAACAGAACTACCAGCCGGCCAATCGCAGACAATTCCCACTTCTCAAGTTTCATCTTTGATGGCCACAGGAAACCCAGCCCCCTCATGTTTTCATCGCCACCCCACACTCAGTCCACAAAAAGGGAGGCGGCTATCAATTCAACAGAATCTCGACCACTCAACCTCTCGTGAAATCTGGATAATGAAAGAGGCAGGGTCTTAGCAATTCACCAACACAAGGCCACGGAGTAGCAGCTCATTTTTCCCTCGTACGATGCGAAGGGGAGGGGCTGTAGGTATGGCGCACGGAACTAGATTGTGCCGTCGTTCACTCAGTCCGGAGAAAGGCAGAGGGCCGCCTCGCGATCGACCACTACTAGCAGATTTTTCTGAAACAAAGCCACAGTTGCGACCGCTCTTCCCCACTCTGGAGCAAGATGCGAGACAGCGGCACCGGCTCCGCTAGTGGACAGACAAGCCAGCTCACGAAGGGACGGCGGCTCCACTCTAGGGGCGAAGCCAGGCTCATCCCATATTGTCCGAAGCACCGTCATCCACCCTCCCCGGCCGTATACCCATTTTCCTAGCAGCCACGACACCAACGGCAGCGGTCTTATGGGTATGAGGTCGACGAAAATCGAAGCCAAACTAGACCCAGCACGACCCAAGGACCAGATTCCTAGACACACCATCATCAGGAATGACACTACCTGACCTACACGACCCTCCCCTGGACAACTCCTAACCCCCAAACTACGGCAAACTCCCAAACATTCAACATGGAAGAAACAACCAAGGACAGAAGAGGGGATGGAGGTGAGACGTACCTCAACTCCGAACCCCTTTCGAGTCGAGGGTTTCCCTTCTCCCTTGGCGCCTTTCGGGTCCAGTTCCGAGCCTCCCGTTCCTGGTAATTTTGGCCGTCCTTCCACGCTGCGACGGAGCCAAACGGAATTCTCGCTCTCGAGACAAAGGAAGGAGGGGGAAGCCGAGAAGGAGATAGTGTTCCTCTTTTCCCCTTTTCTTTTTCCTCTTTTCTTTATCTCTTAATTTCCAATTTCCTATTTTGTTCTGCCTAAGGTGAGACACGAGTAATTTAATTAACTTTTTTGTAATTATTAATTTTACCAGTAATTCCAGTTACTATTAGATAACCTAATTAAAATTTTATCGGTCAAAATCCTCGACGAGAATACGAACATCATCGCTACCCGAACTCGATTACATTTAGGTCAGGGAGTCCCCTTTCCCTCGTGACATAATCACACGTAATCGAATTCGAAGTCCCGATAATGCCTCGCTAACAACGTCAGTAAACCTCGAGAATATTAAACTCTCGTGTCCACGTCGGATTTTGACTAAGTCCAAGTTTGAGTCGCCTACAATTCTTATTCCACTAAATCATTTACACGTACATTTATAACGCTAAATTTTCGGGTCGTTACAAACAACATCCTGTAGACGTTTATTTTCTTTGGTTTGCAAGTTATATCGAAAACACAAAAAAAGAAGTCCATCAAACGACGTCCAAACACATGGAGGAAGTGGCATTGAGCCTGACCATAAATCCACAGAAAGGACAGGTTGCTATTGAGTCATAGAAGGCTGAAGCTTCCAACCAGGGTTCTGTACTCATTGAGTCTGGTTGATTTCCTTGCGATTCGACCTAGACACAACCTAATCTCAGCAAGAGAGTTTCTTACACTGGTGAAGTTAATCTTACCGTCCCGTGGTTAAAGAAATTATTTTCTTACACCACAGAAGGTTTTACCTTCTACACTGTAATCACTATTTCCAAATATTAGTGAAAACGGCTGAATGTGGATGAAGGCGTATTTAACGAACCACTATAAAAACATTTGTGTTCTCCGAATTCATTTCGAAGTCCATTTCACACATTCTGTAATTACAGAAGCATGAACGAAATATTCTATTTTACAACAACTTTTTTCCGTTGTAAGGGTTGTGAAATAGTGTTAAAAAATCCTTAATTGGACTTAATACTAATTGACACCCCTTTTAGTGTAATGTTTGGGCCAACAACATTAATAATACTCACATTTACCATCATCAAAACTAGATTATACCAACACTTTTTCTCTTAGATGACACGGTAAATGAAGGATTTTCACATCACAAGCAAGCACAATCCTTGCACACTAGGGTGGTGTTCGCGTCAGAACGGATCACGTCGGAAATACGGTGGAATCTGACCTCCAGTGGCGTGATGGATGAGGATGTGGACGAAGGCTTGATGGAAGGATGATTTGGATGCAGGTTTGGGAACAAGAAACTGGAAAGTGAAGCGCTGGGGAATTGAGAACTAAGAGCCGTTAGACAAACAATGCACTTTTGGCTTGAGATGAAAGTCCATCTCTTTTCAGAAGATCTTCCTTCCTTTTATACTGAATCTTATGCGCTCAAGATATAATTCACGTCTCCCAGATTTTTCTCCATCAGAATGTCACCTCAAGTCATGGGACGTGGTTTCCTTAACTGATTTCCTAAGATCTCGGAGTCAAGATCCTAGACTTCTTCGTCGCTTGCATGGACTCAGTCGGCATTATCCCTCGTAGACATAGTGGCCTTACCTCCCGTAGATTCCCTAGTAGACTTAGTATGAGTTCGCGTCCTTTAATCTTTACTTCACAGACTGACATAATGGGTTTTTGTATGGGCTAATATTAAGAATTAGGCCCAAAATTTTTCGTCATATCAGTGGAACTTTTCCAGGATTTTGGTGTTCATCTCTTCTTTGCGTGGTCAAGGGAAGGGGATCTGTGAAAGAACCGACGATCGTTGCATTCTTTTCCAAAGCGACCGCCTAAATTCTAGTGATGGGAAGGTCATCCGTTCACTTTGTTTGGGTTGGTGTGTTAGAAAAACATGCAAAAGGCGCGAAATGTCGTGGAACCAGCGCAAAAGTATAGTGGGATTACCATATTTTTAATCTCCCTTTTTGTCCAATTCAAAATTTTGTGACCTTGTCCGCAAGTTTCATGCAGTAAAAAGGTTTTTAAAATCGGGGCTAAGAAGTTCCTTCCCACATAAGTACTGAAATTTCTTCTCGGAACTTTGACCGGAAGGTCAACTCAAAGTCGTTGTTTTATTCCAAGAACCAAAGCAGGCGACATCATCTCAACCGACCCTAATCCTTTACAACGTCGAAAGTAGTGGTGCAAAGTTTTGTTCCAATTGTCCGAAAAAATTTTAAGGAATAATTTAAAAATTCCTTAAATAATATTTCAATTTTTATAAAACGGATTTCAATCGGAAATCGGTTTTATAAAACCTAACTTACCAAGACACTCAAGGAAATCGGCTTTGTAAAAACCGACTTCGAGATATTATTTAGTGAATTTTAAAACTATTTATCATATTTCATTAACTCTATTCTCGACTAATGTTAATTTGGGACAACGCTCTTGTGCAACTAAAGTTTGAGCTATGAATGGAACTTCGGCGACTAACTGTTCAAGTTCTTGTTTAGGCCAGTGTCCATGGGCAATGCTTTTCGACGAAGATAAGCGGACAAAATTGTAGGACTCACATCACAATTGCACTTTCTCTGCTATCCAAGTTCATTTCCCTGATTGGGAGTTTCGTCTTTTCGATTAACGGACGTATTTGTGAGAACCTACGGAAACTGGGGATGTAGAAACAACAAATTTTCTTCGAGGCACGCATACGAATTTATGAGGATGGATCAGATCTCTTTCCTCATCCTCGGTACCCTTTACTCCTCTATGGAACCGGAGCTGTCGTAGACATTTTGAAGCAATTATTCTGTGGTTTTTCCTGACTTTTATCTCTATACAAGTGTGACAGAGATAGAAGTTTGACGAGAAATCATGTCACATGGACATCCGTAGCGGGTCTGGCACAGCCATCACCACAGTGCTCGATTACGGGCATGTACGTTTGCATTAGAACAAGAAAATCAGAACCCTGCCGCGTGAAATGATGAAAACCAAAGGGAAAGCTCTTCGGTGACTTCTTCCCCTGCATAAAGGGTATCTTCTTCATCCACCAAGGACCTGCATAAGGGGCACGTCCGATGCTGAGCCGTGAACCACCTGCGGATGCAGCCACCGTGAAACTCATGCCTGCAAGGGAGTGCTTGGACAGTCACGCCGTCCTCCTCCAACCTTGAAAGGCACACGCAGCACAGCTCCCATTCTCGGTAGGGCTCACCCACACCTGACGTGACGACAGGAGGGACAGTAAACACAGAACCTGCTTTCGGGTTGAGGATTCGAACCAGGTCAGTCACGAACGAGACCAGATCAAGGAGAACCATCCGAGATTTCCTTAAATCTCTCTATCTATCTCTCACTTTATCTTCACTTAGGAGGGGAGAGGGGAATGCAAGTTGTGTGTGGAGTTAAGACTAAGGTTTATGAGAAGGAGGTTGGGAGAGTGACGAAGTATTACCAGGATTAGTTGAATTATACCCGATTGAAAATGGCCACCAAATTAAAAGATGTTGCGCCTAAGCATGACAGTTACTCTTCATCATAATTGGACTTTGACCCCCCCCCCCCTCCGAGGCATTTTATTCTTCAGTATAATTCACCTGCATTATGTACCCACGTCGATATCAATTGTTCTGCTCCAGCCGGTACGATCACATAAGAATTTCAACAATTTTGTATCTTCAAAAGAAAAGCAAAACAGAGGCTATCAATATGAACACAACACTTAGAACTTGTTTGGTTCTCCTAAAGGTTTCTGAAATGAAATTCATCACGGGTTTCTACACTTAACAAAACCGATCATGTTTCGAATTCATTTTTTCCAACAAACACAACCTCAAAGTGAAGTTGAGTGGAAATTAATCAAGTTCGGCCTTCCCAGTTTAGTAGTTATAGCCTTAACATTTACATCAGTCTGAAATTCATGTTTCTAAAAGCAGACTAGGGATCGCAATCGCTTGACTACAGACCACACTATTAGTACCAAACCAGAGATCAGCTAACTTCACAAGGTCCTCTGTGGCCATGCCCTGTCAGCGGCGATGTAAACTGCAACACAACTCGGGCAAGCTTGACTAACTTCCACATGACCATATCCATACCATAACCAAAAAGGACATCCTCTTATTGAGAATGCAAGCTAAAGGATCCATCATCCCCATCTTCTGGTATAATAAAAAGTCTCAATTCAGAAAACTGGCCATAGAGTTCTCCAACACTCGGGCATCGATACCAGCCTCTTGACACTACGATCTACGAGATCAAACACATAAACTTTACCTTCAAAGAGTCCACACCGACCCTTCTCAGTAAAATATATGCGATTCTCCCCGCACCTTGAAAAACCATCCATGGAAATACAGAACGAGCTGGATTCCCCAATGAACATGACCATTCCCCTCAACTCATTTATTTCATCCCACTTCCCCCACTCCTGATCCAACCTATACAACTTGAAGTCGATCGTTCTGTAACAACAAAGTCTAGGGTGTTGGCTCTCCTGACAATTGTAGTCCTGCTCATACCTATCCACAACATACAAATCCCCAAGGTACTCCAACAAGTGCTTCTTCTGGCCGACACCGCACAATGGCGGCGAGAACTGCACAGCGCGATGGCACGAGTCAATCCAGTGGACCGTACCAAACCTGTCAACAGCATAGACTTGTCTATCCCGAATTGAGAGATCATCATATGCAACCTCCATGGAGGTTCCCTCCCAAACAGGGGCCTTCCAATGATCGTCCCCGTACCTCCAGTACCGCAGACTGCCTTCTCTCGTCAGAGCAAAAGCTACGCAATTCCTCAAGCCATGCCTCAGATAGTCCCGAAGGAAAACTACCTTTGATGAATTTCTCCCGATCACATACTCCCTACAAACCTCACTCACCCGAAACTCATTAAATTTAACAGTTTGAGGGAAATTAGCGGGTTTATACTTGATGGGTCGCTGAGAAACTGTGCTGATCAGACGAGGGGAACCCGGGTGACTTTCGTCCACTTTGATCAGCCAACCCTGGGGAGAGCCACCTTCATCGGATGGCTCGAGACGATAGACGATGAACCGAACGAGGGAAACGGAGGTCATCGGGTAAGTGAAGGAGGGGACGACTAGTGGGAACTCAGGCTGACGGGAATTGCGTGGGATGGGGAGGGAGCGCCAGGAGGAACAGACGCTTCTGAAGCGGAGGAGGTCGATATGGGAGTCGAGGTGTCCGCCTATCACACTCCATAACTCCTTGGGGAGATGAGGAGTCGGAGGTGCAGCTGATTGTTGATGCTTCTCTTCCAGCTCCATCCCCATCTCCTCCGTATCCCGTCTGTCGATCAAGAAATGGTGATTTCTAGGCCGGTCAACTCTTCGCATTAGTCCTCGCCCCTCCGTATTCCCTGGTTTCTTTGCAATTTCTCTTTTCTTAATTTATTTGGAATTTACATTTTGCAGGAAGTTTCATTTCTGCCTGCCGTCTTTATTACAGACGCGGCCAAAGTTCGGGACGTGCCGCCATGTACGAAGCTGACGTCATCGTTCCGTATAAATGTACGAAAATTAACGCGACTTTCGTACATTTAACGTAGGCATCGACGTTAATTCCGTGCATATCTCGTACACTTTTCATATATTTGTATGATTTTGTACGAAAAATTGTGTCATATATATATTTTTTTATATTATACACATTTCATACATGTGTATAATTAATGTACGAGTAATGTATATTTGTACATTTTTCGTACATTACTATGAGTTTATTGGCTAATTCTTGTACATATGTATGAAATATGTATGAAATAAATTGTACATTTATACGAAAAAGTACAAGGTCAAAAAATGTACATTTCCCCTACTTCGTACATATTTTATACATATATACAAGAATTTCCTAACAAACACAGAGTAATGTACGAATAATGTACATCTGTATATTATTCGCACATACATACAAAAAATATACAAAGGAAAAATATATACATCTCCGCTTATTTTGTACATATTTCATACATATGCATAAGACTTTTACAACAAACCCACAGTAATGCACAAATAATGCACATTCGTACATTAGTGGTACATAAATACGAAAAATGTACAAAGTCAAAACATGTACACCTCCTCCTACCTCATACATATGTACAAGAATTTCTCAGCAAAGCTAGAGTAATGTGCCGATAATATGCGCGTGCATTCTCGTACATTACATGTACATATGTATGACAAATGTACAAATTCAAAACTTGTATAACTCCCCTTATTTTCATACACATTGTTAACCTTGATTTTGATGATGAGCTTGATTAGCTATGTTATAAAATCATAGCGTTGTGTTGCTGTAACACTTCGCTTGTCTTTGATGATAAGCTTGAGGAAGGAGATGCTGCGTTACAGTAAGATGTCGCTGTAATACTACGTTTGTCCTTTTGTAAAAGCGGAAAGAATTAATTTTCAGAATAAACTAATTAAATTAATTGACATTTTGAATGGTCCAGATTAATTTGTTGTTCAATCATTATCGGGATGTACTAAATATTCTAATTTATTTTGAATATATTTTACCATAATTATGGTTATAAAGCCTCTAATTATCGTTAGTGATTAACTTGAGCAAAGTGTTGCTGAGCCACAACTAGCGTGAGCTGTATGTTGCTGCCAGAAAGTAAGTTGCTACTGTAATGATACGCTTACTTAATGAATATATGGAAATAAATATTTCATATTTACATTATATTTTGATTTAGCTCAGAAAACATGTCTAAGTGTCTAAATTCGTTGAATGTTATGTAAATATCTTCAATTCATAAGTTTAGGCATCTCAATATTATGATATTTGCTTTCCAAGTTTATATTTGGAAACAAAATATTTTGTTCTAATTGTTTGTAGCGGAGCTACACTGTAAGGAGATAAATCATCAACTCAAATAATTTTGTTTTCGATTTAACTCTAATAATTTATCTGAATTGATTATCATTAAGTAAGTTACCTTACAAGTTATGGAAACTAATATTCTCATTCGAATGAGGATATTAATCAAGGGAAGTTACTGTTGTAGGCTTACCTTCTCGGGCGCGGCAACTATCTACTCAGAATGTGTCTAAACTTTTGAAAACAAATCATGAAGATTGTGTCAACGTATCTGGACATCTTCCACGACCCTTTCTCCATTAAATTCAGACTAGGACAGCAGACATAGGAGCATTTGTGTGTCTAAGTGGTATGAGTGATTGTCCAAAGCCTGTGTGATTTGAGTGAAGCTTTGAGGACCGGTGGAGAATGGAATGTGCTAAGTGATCACCTGGTTCTTACCTCTTGCAATCTGCGTGTGGGAATGTTAAGGGCTGAGTGCGACCTTGATCGTCGTGAGAGGGACTGAGTGTCCTCGGTTCGTTCAACGAGCGGCTGGCGAATCGTCTGAGGGAAGCTAAGTAAATACTTGTTCTGAATTCAGTAACCAGTTGCTGACCCATCGGCAAGAAGCCGTTCTTGTCGTGTCTTTTTGCAGGAAAGTCTCGAGCCTACGGAATTTGAGCAGTTAGACACACACTTGAGGAGCGCGCCAAAAGTCACATACCTGCAGGGTTGAGCAGGAGATGGGAATGCCACCAGAGTGGAAAGAGGTACTCCCAAGCACAGGGGTGCTGTGCAGAAGTCTCGACCTCCTGAGGGACAGCAAAGCAGGTTGCGTGGGAGCCGCCGGAGCTAAAAATTCCACCCTGGGCACTAGGTGTACAGTACAGTGAGTCACGGCTGTGGTAACTGTGCACGTCCGAACTGAGTGTATGACTGATACCGCGACTTCGCTAAGTGAGAAGTCAGGTTCTACTGTGTGAGGAACCAACCTTTTCTTTTGTTTCATTTCTTATCTAAGTGACTCTGTGTGGTTGTCTCTTGAGTACTTATAGGCTCATCTTGAGAAGAAACAAAAGCTGTGTGGAAATCTTCTACTGAGCTTTCAAGTACTGAAGCATTCTTCTACTGTGAAATAGAAACGGGCTGCTCTCAAAGGAGTCGTTCTTCATTGTGAGCAATCATTTGTGAGGATTTATACTCTAACACAACGTTGTCTTTGTGCTTTGATCGACAGGCTTACGCTTATGCGACAACGTGCTGTATGAAAATCCTTCGAGCAATCAACTGCTGAGCGTGAGCATAGTTCTGCTGTAAATGAGAAGACGTCCACTGTGTGAGGAGCTGATCGTAGCCCAGGAGTGATCTCTTCTTGTAAAGGATTCTAAATCTCACTCTGTGAGAAATCGAAAGCCTAGTGCAAGGGCATTTTGCACCCATTATATTATATAGTGGAATCACCTTGTTGGTGAAAAGTGGATGTAGGTCGATTAAGACCAAACCACTATAAACTACTGTGTCTATTAGGATCGCGCAAACACTCGTACGAAACCTACTCGACAAAATCGTAGCGGTTACAACGAAGCAGATCTCATAATTTGATAAACGCTCTGCTGCGATACAGTACGCTTTCGCATACACTGAGAAAGGGCGAAAAAGTTACAATCACTAATTTACCCCCCTCTTAGTGCACTTGAACGATCCAATACATATGTACAAGAATTTCCCTACAAACCCAGAGTAATGTACGAATAATGTACATGTATAATATTCGTATGTTACTTGTATATATGTAAGAATAATGTACAATGGCAAACATTTTCACCTCCTCTTATGTTCGTACATATGTACAAGAACTTCCACTGTACGATAAGTGTACGTGTTCATTATTTGTGCAATACTTGTACACATGTATGTCTAATGTACAATCTCAAAAGATATATATTTCGTCTTATTTCGTATATATTCCGTATATATGTACAAAAATTAGCCTAAAACTCATAGAAATGTATGAAAAATGTACAAATGTACATTACTCGTATAATAATTGTACATATATATGAAATATGTACAATGTTAAAAAAATATAAATATCACCAGATTTTTCGTACAGAACTATACAAATGAACGAAAAGTGTACGAGGTATGTACGAAATTAATGTCGGTGCTTACGTCAAATTACATTTGTACGGAAAACTGACGTCAACTTTGTACATGGCGGGACGTCCGGAAGGCGGGACGTTAACCCCTTCCCTTTATTACTCATAAATTTTCTATTTAAATAATAAAAAAAGAATACCCTCGATGCACCATCGACGATCATTTTGTCTTTGTCGTAAAATAACAAAATTTACCGCAATAATTACAGGTAAATTCCTTCTGTTAATAGGAAGTTCATTCTCAACATGAAAATTTCTTACCAATCGCCACTTTGTCTTTTAACTAATTTTGTTTCGAAAAGAGATTTTGTACCAAAAAGAAGTTCGTACCAACGACAGAAATTCAAAGTAAACCATTTTATTATATACTAAATTTCATTCGAGAAAGCGAATTTCCACGGAGAACAAATTTACCGCATTGAGTAGTCACCTATTGTGATAGTACTAAGAAAAGAATGGTTGAATGACTTTGAGTGTCAGTTTTTTTAATTTGTTGTAAGGTCACATAAAAAATTCTCTAACTATTCGAAAGTGTTTTTCTTCTTCTCGTAGCTGACCCCTCGCGCTTTCGACTGCGAATCCCTAACCTCCCTCAGGTAAAGCCTCACGGCACGCGCCCCAAAAGGGTTCGTCTCCGACCTCCCCCCGTCTTCCTCGAACACTGCTCTAAGCCTCCCGATGAGCGCGTCCAGGCTCCCCCATGCCTGCTTCAAAGGACAAGGACAGGGCGCGGGGGGATTCGGGTGCCCGTAGAAAGGGCAGACCGCGGCGTGCACCTTGGTCTTCCCGAACTGGTCGAGATACCGGAGGAACTCCAGGACGTGGGCTCCGCTGCAGCGGGATAGCTCGAGGGGCGGCCTGTGGTTCCTTAGGTACTGACGGAACGTGTTCCAGTCGCGCCGTTTCTGGTTCTCGTACCTGCTGGAGGCAGCAAAGGTTCATCCTGAAAAATAAAAAATTTGTACTATTCGGTCTAAGTCAATCTTTTCGTCCACTTGATGAATCTCATTGCAGTAACTTTTGCATGGAAACAAATTTTATTTTGAACATAAAAGTTTATACCATGCGACCAAAGTCACTTGCTATTTTGAGATATCATATATCGTGTTGTGATTCATGTTTGTCGAGTGTTGCAATGTGTAAAGACGTATGTGAAGAGTTATCGAGGTCGGATGTCGAGATGAAGTAAAGAGGATCGATGCCCATACTTGCTCACATAGGGATTCGACTTTGAGACATATTCGTGGGTCACGGTGTAGTATTCATGTTTACGAGATGTATATGTCAGCTAAAGGATGGTGACATTGGGAAACGAGGAATTCCTTAGCCACTGATGATCGATTAGTGCACTAGTGTTCGATAGTCTATGGGCAACGTGAGACCCGATTTTTCCACGGAGAAACTCGTGAGAAATGAGTCGACGGATGGACCATAAATATAAAACGAACTAAGGAAAACATGATAAATTTATAAAAATAGAGTTATTTATACTTGATTGAAGTTAGTTCTTTGGGATTTGATTGAGTCTAATCTTTGTTTCATTTATTTTACGAATATTTTGTTCAACAGCTTAGTCGGGTGCTTTCTATGGGTTTTGATAGATAAAAATCCAAGTGAGAAGGCATGACAATGAATGAAGAAGGCCGGACGAAGAATGCATTAAAAGAAGAGATATTTGCATTGAAGCGTGTTGGTGGCCAATATTTAAGAGAAGACTTGTTGTAGCTGCGACGATGGATCTGTACAACTGTAAGGAAGAGAAGAATTAATAGTGAAAAATTACAGCAGACTTGGTATAGTTTGATGCGGGGACGGAGGGGGTAACTCACTACGACTCCAAGGTGATACGAGGACGGGACCGGAAAAAAGATATGATACCGGAATTATGCGGGATATGTTACAAACGATGTGGAATGGAGTGATAAATGAAGGGTCGAAAGGTGTGTAACGAAGGGTTACAAGAAAAGGGGATAACAAGGTAGCTGAAAGAACGAACTTGAGTTAGGTGAAAATGATAGGTTGAGAACAACCACCACGGATACAAATACACAATTGTGATAGAAGACTTTGATAGATACGCGTCTATCACACGGATATTGATACACCACCGTGAATAAGAACGAGGGTGAGGACCAACACAGAGGATAAATATACACCACCACCGGTTGAAACACTCTACTCACGCACTTGGAATTCACCAAGTGAAGAACGGGGTTGAAGGAAAAATCCACTAACTTTGAATAAAAGACAAAATCTATTTATGGATCATCCTCATCTACTACAATGGGGCGCCTTTTATATATGAGCCTTTGATAAACAAAATTAAATGATAACAACGAACATATATAAGATGCATGCATGGCCAGATTCATGAACAAATCATAAATGACTTATTGGAAATGCAACTAGTTATAAATGAAGATGCATGAACGGATAGGTGTATGAACGAACCCGAAACTTGAACCGTCTTAAATGTTGGTCGTTTGAACTAGGCTTCGCTCTATAAGTCTTCTTTGTTTGTCACTCGGCACACTAATCTCGATCAAGCTGGCATCATCGCCTCATTGTATCCTTTGCTGGTTGATCTCGCTCGATCTGACTTGTTCGCTGATGGTCTTCCCTTAATGAACACTTCGACAACGTCGCTCCATGAAGTTGTCGCCCAATTGAGCTTCGCCTGGGACGTGCACTTGGATTGATATTCAACGACAGTTCGCACCTCGCTGAATATCGACTTGATGTCTTCGTCACACCCTCTTAAGCCTTTTACAATGATTGATCCTTGAGATGAGTAAAGTTCAAGTTCAATGGACCGGGAGCACAATTGCGTTTAATCTTGCCTCTAGTGAATAGATGTCTCGAATTCATCTTACTTGCGCCAATTAACACTAGAAATGTGAGCAGAATCATTCATTTTCGTGTTGCTAGTCGAACGATGTCTCCGAATTTATTGGTGGTTGGAGTTGCGTTGATTTGACTGTGATCTTTGTATCATTCTTCCCTTGTTGAGGAAAGTTTGTCCTTGAACTTGTATAGTAATTAACTGTCCAGACCTTAGGCAGGATTCCTTCAATACTTGTATGCGTCGTCGACAACTCTTAGATTGATTAGAACATAATTAAAACTTCGATCGCCACACTTTCTCGTTTCGCTTAAGTTAGTCTGACGTTCTCCCTTTGTCGCTCCTCTCCAGGGACGGTCATGGTAAGCTCTTGCCGGTTGACCTCAATGGCGTGCACTTGTTGGTTGGCTTCTTCTAGTACTACGTTTGCCGTGTGGACTCCTTGAAACTCCAACAACTTGCCTTCATTTAACTCCTCGAAATAGTTTTGTGCTTTATCTGTTTTGAGTTTTCTACCTGAAAGTACCTTCTCAATTGATCCTAGGCTACGACTAGAACCATTGCAAAAGCTCCTCGCGTTCGATTATCCTCTGGACTAGGTGTTGTAACCAAAGAATTGCGGTAAACTTGTAGCACTCCCGCATTTAGGTACTATTTTTTCTCATTAGAATTTCAAATTAGTGCTTCGAAATTCAAAATCTGAACAGTTTCCATTTGGGATTCCTTGATTTATACTCATGCGGCCTTTTTCTCTGTACCTCCTCTCTCTTTAATCTGCAAGTTTGTCACTATCATGATTAATCAGAAGGTTATATAATACCTCATCAAATCCATAGTGCGACTTCCGCGATTGATGAGTATAAGATACTTGAAGTCATGGATGGAAATCTCCCCTCTACTGTTTCAATCGGTTGTCATGTGTTGCATCCAAAGGTTCAATAGTGCGGAATCTCCCGATAAATGCTTCTTCCACGTGGTCATCGACATGATTTGGACTGGAAGTAAATCACTCGATATCGCTTCTATTGACGCGTTCGAAAACATCTCAAGTATAGCATTGCCTAAGGGCAAGGCATGCGATTCTTCGCCCTCTAGACGATATCGCACAAGCTGTTAACCCTTGATAATGTGTACTAGCCTCTGGTCGGTTGAAGATTTGACGAACTTGATTAGTGCTTTGACGAGTGTGGAGACTAGAGAAATCAACATGATGTCGCCCTCGACGATACTAATGGAGCAGGTGCTACGACGTCCATCGTACATAGCTGGTTGAACAAACTGACGGGATTCCCATAGTAGAAAGTGACATGCACTTGTGGGGATGATCCCATTAGGACTTTATTCTCATGAAGTTGCACAAGGCCATGTAAAGCGACTAAGATTCCACATCTTCCTGGCTTGTCCACTCTACAGGTATTGTGGTTTGTGCACTCGAAGTTCCCATCAAGGTAGCTCCTTTCCCTGGAAAGAAATTCTCGACCTTCCGGCGTAATTCGAGCTTTGCTTGCTGCTTTAGGCCACCAAATATGGATCGACTGAAAGTTCATCCAAGTTCCTCCCTTGTCTCATTGAGTTAAAATCTGAGGCTGGTTTTGTTCTCGCTTTATTGGAAGATACTCGGTAATTGAAGGTGTTCTCCTCACACAGGTCGATGGATTCATTGCTCGCGTACTACTCCCCTTGTTAAAAAGCGAAACCTTTAAAAATGTTTAATCTCCCAATTTCTTAACATGTTGTTTCTCATCCATGTGGGTAAGGTTGCATGCGTTTCCAAAGCTCCAATATAACTGACAGGGAGGTGTCGATTGATAAGAGGGCATGTATAAGATTCTCACCTTTAATGATTTACGCAATAGTTAGTTTCCTTGAAAGGTTTCCTTATTATCTTCCCATTAGGGTTCACGTTGTTCCTCATTTGTCCGTTATCTTCTCATTATAGCAATACCTAATGATCATTCCTCTCCCGAGTTTATGAAAGCTTACAATCTACTAAAATTAAATGATCCTTACCGTTTCTTCCGTCATCTATTCTATAAGTCCCTATTCGTTGTACGCTTACGTGACATGTTACGTGACATGTAGTCCAAGTCCTTCTCGTGCCCCTCTCATAGTTATTTCCACGTTTAACTATTAGCATAATAATCGTAGAATGAAGATCCTAAGAGCATACCCCTTAATTTCTTGTACCATTCTCCTCATTGTTCCAGTCCTTACATTTCATGTTCGCTTTCTCTCCAACATTACTAATAGTTCCATAGCTCCAAGATGCTCGTACACATCCACTGTCAGTTAGTCTCACTAATGACCACCTCTTTCCGTGTTAAATATCATATTAATTTACAATCTCATTAAGTGTATTATTGGAATGGTGTTAATTGCCTTGGTAGTGGGGTAGAGTTAAAGACCTAGGAATTAAGGCACATTAAATGCTTTCTCTAGATCTTTCCTACGACTTTATAAAAGGAGAAGCAATCTCCAAATGTTATAAGTGTGTAACAAAAAGACCAAGAATGTATTCTGATCGTAAGAAAAGTAAAAGGCCCCACAGTTAGCCAAAATATCATCTCTAAATTTTCTTGTTTCTTATTTCCAGAAACACTTCGCTGTATTGTAGCATTTCCGCAAAACCCTTTCTGTGTTACAACAAAGCACCACTTTCCAAACAACCCCAATATTCCGGCCATCCGCGACGTTTTCGTTGGGGACTTCCACACTTGATTATCCGTCCTCTACACAAGTCGGATTTACATTCAAGTTCGTAGTCGTACTTCCCTCATGTTGCCGCTTTTCCTCCTTCCACGTACAATATTATTCCCACTTCCAAATAAATGGTATGCAACCAGTAGCATATTCTTAACTTGTGGATCTACACCTCGTCCAAATACCTTTTTGAATTCATTTCCTCCCTAATGTTCTATGAGGCTTTCAATTGGCTTCATTCCATTGTTTTCCTTAACCACAATTTGTGTTGTAGCGTCATACGTTTGGCATCTCCATTATCTGCCCTTAATTATTTAGGTCATTTTCACTACGTATCCCACATTGTCAACCCTTCCGTGAATCCCCATTCCGAGTATTCACCCTTGACGTTTGGTTGTAAGTTCACGTCCAATTAATTTACTCATATTTGACATTGATTTTTTTGCCTCACTCTTTGTTCGTTACACTTGCTTATTATGTTCTCGCCCACTTGGCCTCCTCAATGTCACCCTTAAATCACCGCACCCTCCCTTCACGTTTCCGTCTTACCTAATCAACAAGTTGAGTGCAAATCACTAACTTTTGGCCTTAATTTCTCCTTCACGGTCCCACATTACCCATTCATCGCTCATACCCTTATGATTCACATGCTTATCCTTGGCTTCCTCACTCCCGAACTCATTCGTTCCCGAGTCAAACTCAAGGTTTCATAAGTCATAAGATCACCTCCATGAATGCAAACCCATAGTGAGCAAAGAAAGAGGAATGTAAGGTCGGACGCACCTCAAGTCCTTCGTCGGGCGTTCCCTCCTCCTCTTCGTTCGAAGCTTTGCATTCCGAACCCACCCTCTTGGCGTTGTCTCCTCCTTTCCTCCTCCTTCTTCACCTCCTCCGGTGCTTCGCTTTTCTTTTTTCCATTCGTGCTCCTCGAGTATGGGTCGGAAAAACTGAGGATAAGAATAGGATCTTCTTCCTCCTCTTCCCTTATAACTATTTTTTCTTACTTTCATTTATTGATTATATCACCTCTCTTCTACGGGGTTGTCAGTTGCCCCCTTTAATTCCCCAATGAAGCTTGCAAGGAAAGCCTTTTTGCCCCAAGTCCCTCTTCAATCTAGTTAACTTTCTTTTTAGGTAGTTATCAAAAAAAAACTTTCTTTTTAGGTCCATTTGACTTGTCAATCCTCCTGTTGCTTCCTTGACTTGGTCAACTATATTCTAACCCTTCTCCTTCCCTTGACCGGTCTATTTGGTCTTTCCTTTGATATTGACCGATCATGCCTCCTGTAATATCCCAAATTTATAAATCTTTAAATAATATCTCAGGTGAAAGAAAAAAATATATTTGTAATACCTCAAATTTACAAATCTTCAAACAATATCTCAGAGAAAGGAAAAAAAGATATATTCAAAATATGATTACTCTTAGAAAAGAAACTAGGACATCTAAAGCCTTGATTCTAGAAAACAAAATCATGATCAAATATCACACAAAATATCACACAAAATCGGCACTATTGGCTACCTATAAATACATTCAACCCTCACACATGTAAAGACACACTGATAGAGATTCATCCCAAACACACACCCAAGTTTTTTTGCATCCTTCCAACGATCGTGCTCCTCTTCCCTGTCGATGACCCCAAGGTAGGTCCATTGACAACCTGGAAACTCCCCAACGCTGACCTGACCAGCAGCCCAGACTTTCCTTCTTGACGATAGGAGCAAGCGACCAAAGTTCCTACAGCAACGATTCCTCGGTCACGGTGGACAGTAGTAGAGCCCAGACCAGCGACAACGACAAAGCTCAAGCCTAACTGATCTTGTTCTCCATCGTCAATGAGTACCAATGCCTGAAACTTCTCATGGCTGCACATCAACACCACGAGATTGTGTCGTCGGAGCAGATTTTTAGCCTAATAGCCCCGGTTTCAGTGGAGGAGGTGAGGACAACAATGTTTCAGCTTAGCCACCATAAGGCGTCGGGATCGGATGGTTATATGGTAGAGTTCTTAAGATGTTCCTGGGAAGTTGTGGAAGGGCTAGTCACTGAGGCAATGTATGATCTTTTTGCACGTGGTTGTCTTCTTCTGGAGGCAAATACCACGTTCATATCGCTTCTTCCAAAGAAGGCAAACCCGACAACATTGACGAATTTCAGGCTTATCTTGTGTTGCAACATGTTATACAAGTGCATCACTTGTATATTGGCGATGTGCGTGAGGGAGATGCTTTCTAGTATCATAGGTTCGAAGCAGTCAATGTTTATACCTGGGCGTCGTATTGTTGATAACATCATGGTGGCACACGAGCTAATCAGGGGTTATCATACAAAGAGGAGTCTTGAGAGATGTGCGCTGAAGATTGACATTAGAAGGCTTGTGACTCGGTAGAGTGGGATTTCCTTCGAGTGGTGTCGGAGTGCTTCCAGTTTTCAGGCACATTTGACTAGCTCGTTATGGAGTGCGTGGCTACTGCCAAATTTTCTATCAGCATTAACGGGGAGCTGCAAGGATTCTTCAGTAGTTCCAGAAGCCTTCGTCAGGGATGTCCGCTGTCACCTTATCTGTTTGTGATGGTCATTGAGGTGATTTCCAGCATGTTGGGGAAAGTTACGAACTCCCTCGAATTTGGATTTCATTCTCGCTGTCAGAAGGTACGCTTGTCTCACTTGTGTTTTGCAGATGATCTCCTTATCTTCTCTAGTGGGAAGCCGTCTTTGGTACGCTGTGTTCTAGAGACATTGTCAAGCTTTAGGATCAGTCTGGCTTGCGGATGAATGCACAGAAGAGTGAGACATTCTTTGGTGGAGTATCACGGGAGGTGCAGACATAGATTATGACTGATTTTGGATGTGTACAAGGGGAGCTATCGGTTCGGTACCTTAGAGTGCATCTCATTACCAGGCAGCTTATTTCGAAGGATTGTACGCCGCTGGTGGATGTTATTGCTAGCAGGATTCGACACTGGACGAGTAGACACCTATCATATTTTGGGAGGCTGTAGTTAGTGAACTTGGTATTATTCACAACCTAGATGTAATGGTCGTAGGTATTCACTTCCATGTCAATTTGTAGCAGGCTAGAGCAGCTCATGTCGTGGTTTTTATGGTCGGGACCCTCGATAGACCACCATAAGGCCAAGGTAGCCTGGGACACAGTCTGCAGGCTGAAGAAACATGGAGGGTTTGGTTTTAAACGGGTCATAAAGTGGAACCTAGGGCGATGACGAAGCAGATTTAGCTCCACTTCTCAGATTAGGAGGATTTTGTATGGGCACGATGGGCGAGGACGTATTTATTGAGGGTGAGTCGTTCTGACAAGTGAGGCAGCCGGATAGGTGTTCCTGGATCTGGAGACGACTATTGAGGCACCTTGTTCGTCGGCACATCTCATGGTGCATGGGGACGGCAGTAGGATTTCCTTCTAGTTTAACTCATGGTCTCCATTGGGTCCTTTGGTGGAGGTCTTTGGACGTGAGGTGATCGAATGATCCAGAATCCCTTTTACGGTCTTTGTGGCGGATTTCTTTGCTGATCCGAGTCGACAGATCTATATTCAGGGAGGCGATTTGCGGATTCATCGGCATAGGCGAGTGTGCTTTGACAGATTTGACCTTATGCAAGTCACTCGTTATCCATTGTCAAGTATTTCTGATCGGGTTATTTGGTCTTTACACCCTGATGAAGATTTTAGTATTGCCTATGCATGGAGACATATCTATAGGGATTACTAGGTTGTTCCTTGGGCTAGCTTTGTATGGTCCAAGGGCATTTTGTCGCGGTTCTCGTTTATCATTCAGCCGCCTATCCTACACACCTTCCATCTATACCCCACGTCACTCCATTTCGCATCATTTTCAATGACGTTCCCTTAGCCCTTTCGGTATTGGAATGATCAATTCCCTGCCATCCCCGTATCAGAGAGTACTAGAGAAGCGCCTTACAACCTGGTGTATAGGCAAGAAGCTATTGTCCTTATCGAGGTAAAGTACTTTACGGGTCAATCAGGCAAGGCAAAACACAGGTCAAGAGGAAAGCAATGCCCGAGAAGTGGAGTGTCTCGAGAGCTTGTGCACAAAAGCAGCGAACAGAATGGAAGTCTAGAAAAGGAGAATGTTGAGATATTATAACAAGAGGGTCCATTCCAAAAGCTTCAAGGAAGGTGAGTTGGTATGGAAAATGATTTTTCCAATAGGCACGAGAATGCTTCCTTTGGAAATGGTCAGCTAATTGGGAAGGTCCATTTAAAGTTAGAGAAGTATTCCCAAATAACGTATATTGCTTAGCAAACCTCGAAGGTCATTCTCATGAATTGAAAATTAATGGGAAGTATCTAAAGTTTTACAAACCAACCATCTGGGAAACTCATAAAGAAATCTTAAAGAGGAGATTCAAGAGCTTATGGATGCAGTTAGGAGTTAGGAGGCTCACACGTTTCTTTAGAAATAAA
Organism: Melastoma candidum; assembly: GCA_023653495.1. NCBI lineage: Eukaryota > Viridiplantae > Streptophyta > Magnoliopsida > Myrtales > Melastomataceae > Melastoma > Melastoma candidum. The sequence goes on along the minus strand of CM042888.1, from coordinate 7,293,520 downwards.
GTCTATTACATATTACAATCCTCATTATAGAAGAGAAGGTAATATTCAAAAAAGTACATAATATTCAGCTCATAAAACATCTTGATAGTTGACTCGAAGGTTCATACATTCAGCTAGTCAAATCAGTCTGCCTTACTGACCAATGCACTTCTCCTCGAGAGATATCCAGTCATAGAACCGAGTTCTACCAACACCCAAACTTGGAGACACTCCTTCGCACAAAATGTCCGTCTCTCCTTCGTAAGAGAATGAAGAACAGAGGGGAACCACCACGAATTCCTCCATCTCTATAAGCGATCTGACAAGCCAACTCCCTGGCGTCTGACTACTGGTCTTCTTCCCTCTTCAAGGTCATCCTTAGGGGTGGAAGGGTTGAGGTATGGTACGTCGGGGTAGCGAGAGTTGGAGGAAGACCGCACTTGAGTTCATTCCCTCTTATCTAGAGCGGAGTGCAGGAGAATGAGAAGCTGGGAGACGTCCCTTGACAGGCACTCACTCACGAGTTTCATACGAAGCCTTCGAGCTGTAAGCCCTGGAGCTGAAGATGAACCTAGCCTATAGTTGTAAACCTAGGCTTTCAAGGTATCGAAGGTTTTGAACTTAGGCTTTTGAAATCAAGAGAAGGTCTCGAAAGGGTAAAAGTAAAAAGGCATCACGACAAGACATGTTTGGTATGAATTTGCAAGTTTTGTGAGGAAAAAAACCAAGTCTATTTATAGTCGGGTAAAAGGGCATCGCCAAAGAGAGTTCCACAAATCTCGTGAAGAAACAGTAGAAAATCTTGGTATTGATTGCTTAGGAATCTTGGAAATTATAGCTTTGGAAGTCTTTGCAGGTTTAATGTACAGTATTAAAATTGTTTAAAGGAAAAGAAAGTGAATGTTGCACACTGCCAGGAAACGTCTTGAAAAGGATTAAAAACGTTCCAGGACGATAAGACCAAAAATTAAATCATTAAATGACATTAAATGTCATTAAGAACAAAAGAGAAATCACAATAGTTTAGGCTGACAGTCAACGAAACAATTCACGAGTTCTAAAGGCTGCTCCTCTTGCATCTCGCTCTCTCTTAATAAGACCTTGGCTACCATTACTGCTCGTGTTGAAGTTTCACTCGGCTCTACAGTAGTTGACTTCATGACTCGAGCTCTCTCGAGCTTGGACAAGGACTTCGAGAGAACCTCCTGCCGTTTGATAAGTTTCTGAATCTTCTCCCGAACAACACTCAGACGACGACTTTTGTGCTCAATCTTCGTATTCAAGAGATTAAGGTCATGTTGGGTTTGAGCTTCTCCCAACTCTTGTCGGGCTTCAAAATCTAGAGCCTTACGCCTTGGTGTATCTCGCGTTGATGAATAAAAGTTCGAAACTTTAGGAAAAGGAAGAACGAGAAGTGAAGTTTGGTCGAAGAAAGGGTCGAACTTTGATGAAGGAACGGTTCTGGAAATCGAAAAGAAGCGAGGTATTGGAGAAGAAGGAAACGATTGGTATTCCAGGAGCTCTGTGAACGAAGAAGCGGGAAAGAGATTATTGCTCGACAAGGTGCGTGTTAAAACGCAACCATTTCGATGTAAAGATAAACATAAAGTTCCCCACATTATGTTTAACAAAAAGGGGGCTTAATGTTGACACATGAATTTTGGGTTTTGCCCTCGATGGGCCGAAGAGGTAAGACTCCATGTAGACACCATATGACCCAATATACGAGAAGTCCGTGTGATCTCTACTCGAGAGCAAGGCTACTCGAGGAGCATTTCCCGAGTATGTCAAAACCCCGTACAGCTCGAAGACTCGAATAGCCTCTCACGACTCGAGAGCCTATAACGTCTCGAGGAAATTCACATCAAACCACGTCTGGTTACGTCAGTGGAACAAGACACGTGGCAAACCTAGATAGGCCGGCTAAAGTACGACGTACATGGCTCTTATAAAATAGGAGTCAGATCATGCACACGATATGCAAGATCATGTACTGATCGAATAATCGCAATTGCAAGAATCTGGAAGATATAAAAGATATCAAAAATTCAAAGAAAAAAACAACGAATAATACAATTCAAACACAGAACTTAGATTTTACTCTCATTTATCCTAGTATCCTAAAAGCGTCCTAAACCAGCGTACCGAAACCACCTTCCATCCTCACTACATCCGACCGCCTATCCATCACGGTAGATTCCACTAAGGAATCTGTTGTAGCTGTCGTTCGACCTCCGCCAATCGTCATGAAGTGCCTCACAGCCATCCTCAAGTCCCTTGTTGTTGTTTTTTCCGTTCACTGACATGTCTGTAAGTATTGATATGTGATTCAGTACTGTTTGATTCAATTCTAGTATTGTATTTACCTTTTAATTTGCACCGTCAATTCAATTTTAGCATTATATTTACCTTTTAATTTTACATTCATTTATTTTATGATGACCACGTATTCCGTTCATTTACTCGACTGGTGTTCCGCCCAACAACCTCTTACAACAACGAAGGCACGTCCACAACCATCATCAATACCAAAAGCCCCAGCAAAATTAAGCAGGCAATGACACCACTCTCACCCCTCTGCTTCTTCCTCTCGATCTTCGCTGCCGTCGGCCCGTCGTCCGCCATCCTCGTACTGAAGCCCTCACTTGTGTACTACGATGACCTCCCCGCCAAATATGGTTCGCTCCGCCCTTTCTTTCACTTCCGTCTCCCCTCCCTCTTTACAGCGATTGCCGCTTCTTTCCCTCCCGGGCTCTCGTTTCGTCCCTAATAGTCTGGTAATTCAAATGGGTCTTCCTTTGGGTTTTCATTTAAAAAAAATGTTTGTCAGATGGAATGGAGTGATGGGGATTTTTTCTTTTCTGGAGTATTTCTGTTGGTGGACGAGCACCCGGATATTCCATAATTAACTTTTCCAAGGAACGCTCATTTTCTGGTCGTTGTTGAATGCTGCCCGCTTCGCTGTTGGTTAAGATGACTGCTGTATAGTTATTGGTCACGCATCACTGCAGGCGTTTAATTTAGCAACTTTAGCTTTCATGTTAGTTCATGTGCTTTTGTATTGGTTTTATTTTGAGCCCCTTAGTTGCTCTGGATGATGTCCCTTTTATCTTTGAAGCGGCGGACGTGAGCAACGACGGTACTTGTGGAGCTCTGGAGATAGCTGGCCCTCTTGATGCTTGTTCGCCTTTGCGTAATGGGTTTGCCCGTAGTAATGTCTCAAAGGGGCTTGTGTTTGCCCTAATTGTTCGTGGAAACTGCTCCTTTGAAGAGAAGATCGTGAATGCTCAGAGTCATGGCTTTGGAGCCGCGATAGTTTACGATGATAAAATCGGGGACTTGGTTTACAGTGAGTTCTATAGCCCAACTTATATTGATGCTGATCATATTGCCCTTCTGTTTGGCTATCAGACTAGTTACCATTTTTAGGTGGTTCATGCCCAAACAATGTTAGCTTTACATAATGCACTGGTCAAGGTCAATATGTTTGTGGAAGAGTTCTGATAGCCACACCATTAATGCTGACTAAAAGAAACAGTCCTCTGATGTAAATTGCAAATTCATCGTCATTCTCATCATCCACGAAATAATGTGCCTCTTTATCCATAACATTGATATGTTTGCGTCAACATGTTTGGTACATCTATGTTTTTTTCCTTTTCCTGTCATATATAAAACCTAATTTGGGACCTTGGTTGAAGCTGCTTAGACCATATAAATTCTTTCCTTCAGTGATGGTCGACCCAGAGGGCATCACTGTGCCTGCAGTTTTTGTTAGGAATGAAACTGGAGAAGTCTTGAAGGAGCATGCAAAAGTCGGAACAAAAGAGTGTTGTATTTATGAACCTCATCAGGAAAGTGGCTGGACGGTCCTTGCTATATCTCTAATATCCATGGCTGTCATCTTCTCACTGGTGGGAGCATCATTTTTCATTCCCCGAGAATGGTTTTGTTGGAGAAGAAGAGCATCTTCCGTGAAAGTTGTGGATGTAAAATATATGGAAGGTCTTCCTTCCTTTTCTTTTAATTCTAATCGAAGCTGTGACAAGTATGATAGGGATGTTTGCACCATATGTCTTGAGGACTACAAAGATGGGGAGATTATAAAGGTTCTACCGTGTCGACATGGTAAGACTGCGCTCCTCTTATCCATATGTGTGCGTTGTCAGTTCAACTGTCAATGCCATTTAATTAAGTTGTTGTGGTGTTCCAATAATCCAAATTGAGGTTTATTTCTATTTTCATTTTTATTTTTGGGGAGTCTTTCATGCCTATAGTGTACATCTTTCCATTAAAGCAGAGGTGCAGTTCGTATGAACCACATAGTGTAAAATGTCCAAGATAATACTGTTGTCAAACATTCTAGGAGTGGGAAAATTAATTCCCCTGCTGTTTTTATTCTGAATTATTTACTATTGAATTATGTTAGAATTTCATTCGAGCTGTGTTGAATCCTGGCTAAAGAAAGGGGGGAAGGTCTGCCCTGTTTGCAAGCATGACGTACGAGCCAAATCTTCAGGTCATGAGGTAAATTGTTCAAGTTGCATGATCTTGGTAATCTCATAATTTTCTTGGTAGCTGTTTGTTTTGTCCAATGGATAAAAATAAGCATCTACTGCAGCAATAACTATTTTACAAAACAAGCCTGATGATCAGTGCTTTATGGAGGTTATAAATTGTAGAACTCTTTATATCCGTGGCATTACAAGTGAGGGACGACTCAGCTAACTGAATCAACAGATCGATATGATAGGCTGAGTTATTGATATAAAACATGTAGTCCGGGTTTAGGACTTATTCTAATCTGCGTTTTGGGTACAAATCAAATTGTAGGACTGTAATGACTCTTCATTATTTGTTGGTTTTCTGTTGCAAAAATAATCCTTCTTCTTCATCACTCTGAGTTGTTCTTGCAGACAGAACTGCAGCAACGGGACCAATAACTATCTCTGGCCATTCCTTCTGGCACCGACTTAGGTATGATACTGAACAATCTATGGACATGCTTACTCATGGTGAACGATGTTGACATTAAGGGTAGGCCCATCCATTTGAACTTAAAAAAAAAATACTCGAGGTGCATTTTTTTCGCTGAGTCAAGCTGATCCCAAATGGAAGAATGTAAGATTAGGTAAAGTGGATGAGGCTATTTGTTGTATTAACGAGCTATGATGAAATCAATTCTATAAGGAGTTGATTTAGGTTTAGTTATCATAATGTCATTTATGGATTGCTGGACACAGGGGTCCTTCTAGTTGGGTGGAATCACCATTTTGTGGAGATGTTGTTTCTGGTTCATTTAGCATATACTGAAATGTATTTATGGAATATAGACCGTACACCTCCACCAAGTGCATGTAATTAGATGTTCGAACAAGCCATAGTCCCTTGCTTTTAAAAATATTCTTTTACGTTAATTCCTACCTATGTCAGTCTTATTCGCACCTCGTGGTTATACATGTTTGACAATCTGGGTTAATGTTGTTCCAGGCTTTGGAGTTTTTTACATATTCCACTCTGCTGGACAAGGGAAGCTCAGTGCAGTGGCTATTGAGAACAAAGAGCGAGAGCTTAATGTTGGTTGCAGCGACAGTAGTCTGATGGGGGCTGAGTTGGTGCTGACCCAAAGATGAAGAAGATTTGTTGTTGCCATATAAATATGTACATTATTTAGCATCAGTCAGGAAGCACGATTCCTCAGCTGGATGAAGTGATTCAACAATCATACTACCCAGTCAGAATGACAGCATGATTGATGTGCGCGTAGCTTGAAGTCCTTGTGTATTATATTGATCAATTGGACAGGAGGAGATGGCAATCCCTCAGTTTGTGCCGATGCTTGTTGCCCATAATTAGTGCCCATGGCATGACATAATTTAATCAGCACCTTATGAGACGACATGGTTCGACCCATAGTTTACTTGATACTCACCATAGTTTATTTGATACCCAACTAAAGAATCTGTACAAACTTAGAGGAGCATACACACCCCCCCGGAAACCTATAAAATGAAGTTTTGTGTTTGGATATTGAAGGACATCGCCACTGGTTGACAGGTTGAATGTTATTACAGGAGCAAACCAAGGTCTGAAGTTCTGACCAGACCTGAGGACGACCTGATGTGATTGGCCTCATCGGGAAAGAATCCACTTAACTACGCTCCTTAGTTTAAGGGAGGGCTTGGTTAATATGGCCATTCAATTTGTCTTTCTCTTAAACCTTCAATTAGATAGCAATCCCCGCTACTGTACCGTGGGAGGTGTCCATTTTAACGTGATTGCTCAGACATATGAAATGGTGTCTAATCAGACCAATCCTAATACTGAACTGTCCCCAACTACAATAACTCAATTTCGTAAGATGGCCCAATATTTTATATAATGGGAGATGACAATTGCATACTACAATCTTTTGTTTTGTTGAGACATTCTCCATCAAACAGAGTTGGGCCTTTAACAAAGTGTCCTTGCGAAATCTCATGTTATATATAGATTACCGTGTGGTCCACTAGCACTTCAGTTGCATTTTGAGAGTCATTATACACAGAGTAAGAGATAGAGATTGTGATGAAATAGTAGCCATCCATCCGCAGCCACGCAACAATTCCCCTCTCCCAAACTCAATGGCTTCAGATGACAGGTAAAATTTGCAATGACTTTGTTACTCCTATATTTCCTCCCTCCTTTATCCCCCCCTTTTCTTGTCGCCTCCATCCTTTTCCGCAGCTCTAAAGTAGAGGTCGTGACGGTCGATGTGATTCACGCCAAGGATCTGGTTGCCTCTTCAGGCCACCGTTACTTGGATGTCAGGTCACGACCCATTCCAAAGCTTTGACTTTTTACTCTTTTATTTCAGTTATCATCGCCAATAATGTTGATTGGAATCTAATCGTTGATGGCAGGACTGAGGCCGAATTCAACACGGCTCATCCAGATGCCGGGGAAGTCCTCAACATTCCCTACATGTTCATCACCCCTGAAGGTCCTCCTGATGGATTCCAAATACTTTTCTTTGTGAATTCGTCTCTGCTAATTGGGGTGGTTCGTGTCTGCAGGGAGGGTAAAGAATCCTCAGTTCCTGGAGCAAGTTTCATCCGCCTATCGTCCGGACGACAAGATCGTCGTGGTGACTTATGAATTCCACTCATGTTCATAGATATTGCCCATACTTTTTTATTATTTTTTAATGATTTTTTGGGATCTGACGAAGCGAAAACAGGGATGCCGGAGCGGAGTGAGATCATTAGCAGCAGCCGGGGATCTTCTAAACGCTGTAAGTCAGTCATATTTCAATATGCGGAGTGGCACAAACTGGTTAAGACGAGGGGAAATTATACTCTACAGGGATACAAGCATGTGTACAACGTAGGAGGAGGTCATCTCGCATGGGTTGAGAAAGGTCTTCCAGTCAAGCAACTTCCCTGAACGGGACCGCCAGGCTGAAGTACTGCGAAAATCTCTCCGCTTCTGGTTCTGTGAAGTTGCTTCCTCTATTCCAGTGTCTTGGACCCATGGATGGTCAAATAAATTGAACACTGGTTGATTTGTGTGGTGGCATAAATAAAGTAGTCATGTTCTTAAGACTTGTTATTGAGAAATTTCTGTTCCGAATAAAAGGATCTTCCTCCTTATTGGTCGGGGGTGGAGGCAATTAATTGGTGGATCTGACTTGGCAAATCGCTCTTCCAGATCTGGTGGCTTTAACAATTGGAGGCTGTCTGTGAGTGCTCTTCACCCTTGGTTTCCCAACTACGCTTGTCTCACTGTTTACTCTTTTCCTCCGTACATTTTCTTCTCCTTTTCTTTTTAACCGTATGATTCTTATCCTAACGCGTTATTTAGTGCGCATAAATAAAATAAAATCGAAAAATTGCCTTTTTTTTCTTGGGTAAAAGAGTATAAATGTGAATATAATTTTTTTGCGGCTGAGTCAGACTCCTCCTTCTACCCTTTTTAGGTGTGAGCAGTTGAATAATAAATTGTCCGACTTAAAACTATTACACAACACTAAGGAGATTCTTCTTTTTCCTGATCTTTTTGGGTAAAAACTACTTTTATCTGTTTTCTTATGTATTGGGATTCCTCATGAGAAACCTTTATGTATGTTAGGACTTTCCCGTAAGCCCTACGTTGAGAAGTACTTGACTGATTTGTAATCTCAGGGTCATAAACCTCGGGAAGTATCAATAGTGAAAAGGAAGACATTGTGAACAGAGAGAATTAAGTTTAATAAGCATCAAAGTCTCGGGAAGGCTTACTTGTCGACTTGGTTTGTGGGTTATATTTTATTACAAGTGCTTCTAATTGTTGTACGAATGACGATATTTATAGCTCGGCCTTCCATGTTATGATAACAAATTGCCGTTTCTCAACTCTAAGAATTTGTCAAATTCCAAGTGGTTCTAAACAATAAATAAGTTAAATACTTTCAACGTCGATAGAGTCAGCTAATGTGGTTGTGCAACGCGTTAATACGTAATTGATGATGATCGCGGATTCACTAAAAAAATAACCACTTGTTCCTTCGTAGAAGAGAAGTGATTGTCTTTGAGTCATGATGTGATATATTTGTTAACCAGTAGTTATTACGCTATACTATGTCATGCATTTACACTGTACCCTATTATACGCTTGGATTAATTTGTTTATCAGGCCATGTTGTATAATGAGTAACAGTCATCGCCTTTTCTTAGAGGTTAGTTTATTTCGGATGCATGTAGTCATTTTCTAAAATCATGCGCGGATGACCAGTAATTGATAAAATTTTTAGAGTCCTTTTACTAAGGTTAGTCTTTGATTTGATGGTCGTGAACTTTGCGGGGAACAATAAGGGCTTTTCGAAAGGAGTTAATTTCGCAGTTGCGTTTTCTTTTTCCATGAGCGTATAGTTAGGGCAGCTCAGTGCACCCAGGCTGATTTTTCTTTTTCAGTACGGCATTAAGGATTTAACTAGTATTTGTCCAAAGTACAAAACTTGAGTTTTATTTTCAGTTATTATATATATTCGTTGAATAAATGGTTATCTAATGGTTCTTACTCATAGAATCTTTGGACTTATTTTGTACTTTTAAGTAATCATCGTGGTTCTAGTATGAATCTGAGGTTTCAATCGATTAATAGGTTCTTAACAAGAGAATTCCTGTCAAAAAAAGAAGAGTAAATCTTGAGTAGACACAAAGAAAATCACAAATCACAGAAAATAAGTAGTGAATAGGAAAATAGAAGATTCAACGGGCCAATAACGATCAACGCGCCGACTTGAGATTTTAGCATTATAACCACAAATACTAATTCGTCGCCTCATAGACGTGAAAAAGGTGGGTTTGGTTATAAAGTTTCAAATCTAGCCCCCGTGCTATACAACAAAATTCATTATTTTTTTAGTTTCTTGCAAAACTTTAAGTTTTAAACTCAATGTTTATGTGCCATGTCTAGTTCCCATGAACTCCGAGTTTAGATAAATCTCTTAAAATACTGAGTTTTAAACTCATAGTTCTCTTTTTGGTATGCCTCTGGTATTGAAACAATCCATTGCTTGAGGGGTGCATGATGTTCCTTACCAGAAGACCTATGTGTATTAGCGAAACAACTATTGGAGAGGATCTAAAAGAAGCAAAGGACAGGGAAGCAATGAGACAATCTCGGGAGGGCTGCTCACGACTTGGTCAGAGGAGATACGTGGCGGGGACCAGGGCTTGAGCAAATGGTGGAAGAGGTTGCAGACGACGACCATGACGTAGAAGGCCGGCCAAGATCTTAAGGGCGACATTGGAGCCACAGGTTCTCCGCGCAAGCAGCTTCGAAGTTTCTTGTTGGAGCCAAATGCGCAGGGCGAGCACGCAATATTCTTGATGATGAAAGATGAACAGCAGCAGCAACGCCCTCTTGATGGTGAGTTAACTAAAGAGAGCTCTGGGTTTAAAATAAAACGTGTTTGGGATGGCAATTTGATTACCTTTACTTATGTCCAGTATTCTAAAATTTTTCTTCTCTCAAATCCCTCATAATTTCTTTGCAATAAATTAATTTGCTATTTTGATGGTTTTTAAAATCCATTCAACGAAAAGACAAATTAGCAATTCGCCCTATAATGTTTTGCAAATCGACGTCACCTCAAAGTAAAATTATAAGCAGCAGTTGCGTGAGGAAATTCAATGCATCCATCGCACACAATTCAAACCATCCACACAAAACAAATACATCATCCATCCCCCAGCTTATATTACACCATCGACGCTCTCCTTTGAATGGATCTGGAACTCAGGTCAGGTCAGAAGTTTTGGTACTGGGAATTAGGATCACCAAGGCACGGAGTTGGGGTGATCCAACTTGGGGGCGGCCACAGTATCTTCCAGTAATCTGGGATTGATATCACCCTCTTGATACTGTGATCCCTCATATTAAACACATAGACCTTCGGTAGACGGAGCCCCCCTCTCTGCTCTATGAAGTATATGCAGTTCCCGATGCACCCCGAAAACTCTTTAACAGACACACAGAACGAGCTGTTCTCTCCTATGAATACAACCAGATCTTCTAAATCTTTCACTTCATCCCACTTTCCCCACTCCTGATCTAGCCTATACACCTTGAAATGAGCCACCTCTGCGTAACAGTTTGGGTTATGACAGTTTTCCTGATCATATCTATCCACCACGCAAATATCCCCACACACCAACAGCAAGTGCTTCTTTGTGCCGCCACCGCACATCGGCGGGGAGAACTGCACCATCCTGCAATATGGGTCAACCCAGTATACCGTCCCTAACCTATCCACCACATACACTTGCCCATCTCCAATCACGATGTCGTCGTATCTATTGCCCTTCTCGGCTGAGTCGCGCCAACGATCATCACCGTACCTCCAGTACATCAAACTACCATTCCTCGTCACAGCAAAAGCCACACAATCATTCTCATCGCAACATAGAGAATCGGGGCAGAGCACGACCTTGGCTAGGCTGCTGATGTCAGCCCTCGTTTCACCTGGATCGCTTTCTACTACGTACTCCTTACAGACCTCGGTGACCCGAATCCCCATCAAGCTCAGAACCTTAGGGAAAGAGGAGCGCTTGCAATGGATGGGCAAGCTCGAGAGCGGGTTGATCGGGCGAATGGAAGCAGGGTTGCGTTCGTCGACCTTGATCAGCCATCCCTCGGGAGGAGATGCAGGGGGGTTGGTGCAGCTAAAGGACGGCTGGAGACGATAGACGGTGAATCGGGCGAGGTTGGCTGAGGTCCGACGAGAGAGGGGGATACGGAGGGGGAATTGGGGTGAGTTGGAAGAAAGAGGAGGGGAGAGGAGGGAGCGCCAGGCAGAGCATACGCCGCGGAAACGAGTGATGTCGATGCGGGTGTCAAGGCGGTTTCCGATGGAGGCCCAGAGTTCCTTGGGGAGGTCGGGCCATGGTGTTGGTTGTGGGGGCGCCGGCGTTGGCAGATCTTTTCCTGTTGCCATTTGATCTTCCTGGTCTGTTTGGACGAACAAGTCATAACTCCTATTTTTCAGTGATGCCAAAACAATTGGAATCGATAATAAGACCCCCAAAAAAAAGTTTTGTTACAGTAGTCTTTTTATCAAACAGAAATCATATAAATATTTCAAAAAATTTATAAAAATATCATAAAAACGCTATTTTTAAGGACCATCATACCATATTTCAAACTAAAATCTTTGAGGTTTTATAAGTTTAGTTTCAAAACAAAATTTCTACGTTTAAAAAATTTCTTCTCTACCGTGTTAGTACGGATGTAAGTTCGCTTTTCTTACCCTTGTTAAGGAGTTTACATCACACTAACTCGTTGACCTTTCCATCATCCTACAATCTATCTGATAATCCTAGACAATCCGCCTAAAACTCTTATGCGATATTACTCATCAAATCTTCTAAAATTTCAACTACGGATCAAATTCCTAACAATTTTCCTGAAATCTTCGAAATCTCCTTTCCGGACCTCTCGAGCTTTCGAAAATGTTCCTTGACCAAAATAGCTATTGTGCTTCCACGAGCCTTGACTCCGAATCTAAGCTACGCACAAACAATGCACTTGAGCAACCACTACACCATGGTGTCCACTCTTTTTACGCTCCGCACCCTTGGTCACAAAATGATGAACTTCACAATCATCGCCAGAAGCCACACCTTTCATAGGCCTTTGACTTCTCCACCTGAAGCTATAAACAAGCTTCATCTCACCTGATCAAATTGTTTTGCCTTTTAGAGCCTTCCTAACTCCCATTACTCCGACCCTAATTTTTGCATGAACATACATTGGCGCCTTATCACCCACGTGACTTTCACTATCCGCGTTTTGCACACATGATCATTAACCAGTGAACTCCACCTCACCGCAAGAAGATTAGATTCTCACAAAATACTCAAACTTCTCCACCTGTAACTAAAGAATTGTTTCACCTTGCTCTCAACGTGTCCATCGATCCCGCAAGTATACACGTCAAACCCAATCCACTAACTCTCATCAACATCCTTTCTTGGCTCAAAATCCATGAGCTTATGTACACCTCTATGCATATGCGCTTCTTTCGCGCTCCTTTTACCAACCCGACTTCTCGTCGACATCTTTTCCACGACATCGTCCTCCTTCGCCTTATCAAGGCTCGACCCTTTGAACTTCCGTCGATAAAATTTACCGATCTTTACGACCTTGCTCTAATACCAATTGTTAGGCGAGAGCCATATGCGCCGGCGATAACAGTGGAAAAAGTAATGGGGATGATGTTTGACGCACAAATTTACGTATTTCGGCCTAAACCAGCCTACGTCCCCGAAAATGTCCTACTTGAGATTCTACTATAACCAACGAGTTACACGATTACAGGACTTGAGAAAGCCTCACCTCGAGTCCTCGTAGAAAACCTCTATCCGATTCTCTGAATATTCTCATCACTCACTGTGTATCACCTGTTCCTAGTACAACAACTCACCCGAGACCTCGTACCTTATCCTAGTTACAGAGTCTACATTGCACTAACCCGTGGATCTCTCCTTCTGTCAATCTGATACTCCATCCGGTAACCCTAAACAACTCGTCTATTTATAAGACAAAATCTAGAACAATATTTCCTCAATATTTTGTAATATCACAGGAAATCTCTCGTGATATTACTTACCAAATCTTTCAAAATTTCGACTTTGGATCAAATTCCTAACAGTTAGGATAGCAAAGACACATCCTTAAATGCACAAAACGGTCATAATGTGAGTCGGTTGCCTTGATAGACACGCGATCTTTAGCATGTCATGTAGGTATGAATAGTATTATTATAAAAGTCATATATCTGATTCTAAGAAAATGCAACAATCACTTGGCTCGACCGAAATGTTGTAATTGTTTGTCTCCATCTCCTTGTTACCTCGCTTCCTCTTTTTCTCTGGCAAGGGCATCGATGAGTACGAGGAGTCTTACTCGTATTTTTGTTTGCTTCCCGTTGTCAGCATCTTAACTTTTTTACAAAGATCATAATTTTCTTTTCATTTTGAATTGCTTTGTACGCCTGTCAAATATTTTCGATGCATTGCATGAAGGCACATCAACACATTTTTTGCGGTTACAGTGAGAGAGGTCCATTTTCGTTGAAGTGGCAAGGCGTTCCACTAGGCCTTGCCTGTTATCATGGAGATTTTGGTGAAAGGGCAATGACAATGTCCTTACTAGTCCCGCGGAACTGACTAACGTCGGTTGTCAAAGAGCAGTGACAATGATAGACCCTAATTAGGAGAATGAAAGACATTGACAAGGTAAAGAAGATCCTCCACTAACCATGAGTAATAATATCATGAAGATAATTATTAAGCAAGGCCAAGTCCTTCAGAAGAATTTTCAAAAGGAAAGTCAAGAGTTTAGGGCACCTATTGTAGCGAGCTCTTTATCCCTGCAAGGAGTGGTAGAGGGTTCATTGCATGAATCTATGGAAGCTCGTGCTCGAAGAGCCGCTACCATTGATGGAAAGGAAAGGGAGAACTTTCCGGCGAACAACAAGGTGGATCTCGAGTTTATTGATTCATAATTCGTTAAATCAGTTCCCGCTCTTGGCAGCCCGCCACCCTCATATCCTTAGGAGACGTGTTTAATAGGAGTGTTGTTGATGTTAAATATTGATATTCACATAGTAGACGAGACCATCTTGAGAAGAACATTGTACCACCTCGAGCATGCCTCAAGACTATACACCCCACACCAGAGGCAAGAAATTATTTTTTTTAAGACTTCATCTACTTATCACTGATTTCAAGGATTCTCCTGTTATAGGGAACTGATTTGAAAGGCTACATTACTCTGTTGGTAGAAAGGATGGTTCCTGGCATAGTTCAACGGGAAAAAGTGCCTCTTTATCGGGTATTTTACCCTGAACGCATTGACATATATTTTCCTTATCCTAAGGGTTATAGAATTCCTTACTTCACTTGCTTTTTTAGGAGAAGTAGATATGACCCTAATGGATCATATCACCCATTTTACCCATTAGGAGGGTGAGGCTTTGAGTAATGATTACTTGAAGCTTCAATTATTCCGTAATTCTCTAGTTGGCACTAGTTTCACTTAGTACATCAACTTTTCCTCCAAATTCAGTAGCGAGATCATGAGACATACAAACACAAATCATGATTGCATTGTGAAACTAGATTTGACTCGAATGAGGCAACAACCATGAGAGCTCGCCGAGTAGTTCTTAACTCGATTAAGAAAAGCCTCTTTATACTGAAAGACGTTTGTGTAAGAAGAAGAGTTGTTGGTAGTTGCTCAAGATTCTTTAGATTTTTTTTCCTAAAAAGTCTAATAAAATCATAAAAATCTAAAAAAATCACAACAATTACATAAGATTGAAAAACTCTAATAAATTATCGACTGCGAGCTGCTCCCCCCATTGAAAAGTAGGCCTTCACCAATGGTTGACTATTTAACTTCCTCCATTGTTGTTGCTCGATCTTGTAAGCGAGTCTTCAAACATAACTGTATGTCTAATATTGTTGAAGTTGGACTACCCCCGAGACTTGGGGCATCAATCCCCGCAAGTATCTTATTATGGACTGCTAGGGGCTTCCTGGACGTCACACTAGAGCAATCATGTCTCTCGAACTCCCTATTATACTCTGGCACACTCAAGACTTGTTGAAGCGACTACAACTTGATGAACAGATTTGGTCAATAGTGCCCCAACAAGAACCTCTTGGTCATATAATTTACCTAACCTTCGACCAAGACCGAATCTTATCATGTCCTTCTCGTTGACGCCTTTGGTTTGTATTATCCCACCGGAGGATGGCATGCTTCCTCAACTTCAACGTGTCGATGAACTCATTAGAGTCAAAATTTTCCACAAACTTTGTAATCTGAACATTCATCGATGGTATGTTGGTGGTAATTCTCTTCGAATCCATTCTCACTATGGGTTTTCTTCACTGCCACTATTTATTTGATTGTGGGATGGTGTTGCTCAATAGGTCAACAACTCCTAAAGTTGTTGCCAATTTGTTGGTATAGTAACATGTTCTTCATCCAAGGTCATACCACATTGAAATCTATCGGTCATTGTTGGACCGTTCACTTTAATACCAAGATGTTAGGGGTCGAAGCGGAAAGGATGACGGTATGGGCGGAAGGTAATGTATGACGAATGGAGAAGTGAAGGGGGGATGAAATCAAACATCAAGATTGGATTAAAGTGACGGGTAAAGGAGAACAACCACCATGGATATAGAAACACCACTGTGGAAGATGACTCGGATAAACTCGATCATAACACATATATAGATACACCATCGTGGACGAAGACGAAGGCGATGAATGAATTGACAAATAAAGATTCACCACTACCAAGATGACACACTCAAACAGAAACTGTACTTGAAATCCACCAAATGAAGAACATGGATGAAGGAGAATCCACTCACTTCTAAAGAAGAACAAAGTCTTAATTTTAAATTCTGAATGATAACCATATTCAATAATTACAAGGCGTTGTATACATAGAGGTTGCCCAACTAGGAAATTAAATGCTAACTATGTAATGAAAGCTTGTATCGAAAATAACAACGTGCACAACCCGATTCGATTGCACTTAAAGGAAAGAAGTTATTGCAGATATTGGAAAAAGGAAATAAATGTTTTGATATCCTTGAACAAAGTCGACTGAACTTACTCGATGGAGTCGACTGAACTCACTCGACTTGCTTGTAAAAGACTTCTCAAATCCACTAGAGTCAATAAGAGTCACTTGACTCGCTGGTGAGGATCTTCTTGAGTTGGCTCTCTCTAAAGTCGAATGAAGCTTTATCTCAACTGAAATGCGCTTCACGTTAAATTAGCATCTTGTTTGATTGCCTTCCTTCTTGCTTGATCAACCAACTGAGAGCAGAGTGAAAATTTCTTAACCCGAATCATATTGGAGGGCTTCGAGATGGGTCTTTCTTGCATCACATACCCTGGTTGCACTGTGTGGGATTTCCCTTGTCGTGTTCCTTATTGACCGTTGCTCAAATTCCATACCACCACTAGACTCTAAAGGGAAACCACCTATAGTTCTCATATTACGGTTTAACCTTCTTCTTTGCTAGCTTTGGGCCACATAGCACCACCTCCGTGGTGCCAGTGGAAATCTTGCCAGCGAGGCTCCACTCGACCTGTCACGGGATATTATCAGCGGTTGGGAAAGTGGGGGCAATTGTCAAGGCGCTAGGCTTTCTGTAAAGCGAGGACAAGGAGAAGGCTGATCCAGAGTACCTAGCAGGAAGAGGGATGAGGATTGCCCTTGTTGGGAAAACTTCTTCACGAGCCAGTAGGAAATATTCAAATCCAAATGACATGAACAAATACGATCTACACAAATAAGGTTAGCAAAAATCTTCATCACGCAAGAGCAATCTCTTTAAGGAATTATTCGGCCTCACTATGAAGTTGCAGTCGAGAAGTAACACGAATATCCCTCAATGAGTTATGAAGATCACTAACACGTCGATTCTGTAAAACCGAGTGTTCCAATAAGAAATCTCGAAAGGAAGATGGTGTTTAGAACTTTTGGAGTTTCATATCTGAAAGTTAATCTTAATTCCCATAAATGTTGTCTTAAATAAACATGGAGACATAATGAGGAGACACGTCATTTCATAAAAAATCATGTTTAAACAATTGGACAAGTTTTTTCATGAAGCAACTCCTCAAAACTAAGAATAATAGTTGTTCACCAAGAGATGGAAATTTCAAATACAAAGGGTTGTGTTCCCTTAGTTATAACCGTCTCCAATTGCCATAACTATCTTTAGTTATTTTCCATGAACATACACAACTATTGAAATAATAATACATTCTTTCAACAATGTGATAGACAAACAAACCGTATTATTGCCAATGGGTTCGTTAGTCGGTGTGACCATATTAAAAGTCTCATGTGGCCACACAAGTTTTTTGTGAACACTGACGCTCGAGTGTGACTAGACTGAAATCTAGTGTGGCCATAACAGTGTCTCTATACACACCTAGTACACTCATATGACCACACGAAAGTTTGATGTCACCAGATTTTGGTGTGACCATATGGAGGTGTTAATCATTAACAGAAGCATTGTTGTACCAAACTTTCGTGTGGCCACATAACAATGATTTTATTCATCATTGACATTGAATATCCAACACAGGTAAGTACTTTATCACTCTTCACACCCCCAATGAAGTCGTAGTTATTCACTCAATTCGATTTGGTATTACAAGTTGCCAAGACTCCGATTGCAAGATGTGTTATTCTTCTTTCATTGGCAGATGATGTTGGCCAACTATTAACGCAACATCAAAGTTAAGATTGTTGCTCATACAACTCAGAGTACTTTTCCTTTTTCTTATTTAAGTTTGGGCTTTGGTCCCATAAAACATTGACATGTGGAACAACTAAGCTTTCTTTTAGTTTGAGGTCGAGTTGAGTTCGATTTGCTATATGGAAGCCCATGTGCATGTTGACTCCGATGCTTTTCAATCCCATTCTTGGGAGCGGGGTTAACATTTTCATCTATTGTGTGTCTGTGTTGCTGGTTTTTAAAAATTTTACCAAATACGTCAATGAGTTTGGAATTTATTCTTTACCATCTCTTACTCGTTACTTCAAATAGCCTCTATGAAGGAACTTGTTACTTGAAATAGCGAGCTACAACGTTCAGAATGAATTAGCTACCTCAACTAACGAGTTCATGATGGTCATACCAAGTTCAATTAAATCGCTGTTGGAAGAAGCGCGGTACAAAAGAATTAGTTTATTAAATTGGAATCGAAATGAAGAAATCTAAGTGTTATTTGTATCTGAAGAAGGAAGCCATTAATTCAAGTAGCGACCACTTTTAATTTAAATTGAAGATGTAAATTTAACTCTAATGAAAAACTGTAAGTTTTATTTATTTTTTAACAAGAAAGTAAAATAAATGGACAAATTAAATTAAAAGTAAAAAATTAAATGTAATTTCTTTGAATGTGAAAGTCACTATTTATAGCGAGTTTCTTATTTGTTAAAACGAATGCACATATAAATTTAAAAGAAAGAAAAATGGAAGTGTTATTTCAAAAGGGATTTTACTTATTTTTAATTTAAAACAGTTACTTAAAACAACGATTTTATTTTATATAATTAAAATCATAATAAAATTAACACTAAAAATTAATTTAAAGAAGATAATTCAAAAATTTTAAAATTACGTAATTTATGAAAAGAAAATGTTTTGCCCTAACCGGTGGAACAATCCTCTAACCCTTTCAATCTCGACGAACACTTTTCAGACACTTTTCTATCACGACGCCCTACTTTGCATTTCCCATCTCGTTTGCTCGTTCTGGAATCGGCTTCCCAGGTTAGACGCTGGTTAGGATAAAATCTCGTGTGCTGGTTCCTGAATCACATGGGGCTCTTTTTGGGAGTCTTGTGTTCAGGTTTTGTTGGGAGTTGGGTGGTTGTGATTTAAGGTTGGGTTTGTGTCGGGAGTTGATGTGATTCTGCCTTGCATTGCTTTCTTTGGCAATGGGTTTTGGGTGTTTTATCGGGTTGTGTTGCGTTGTGATGGGAGTTGGCTGATTCTATTTTGCATTGCTTTCTTTGGCCGCGAGTTTTGGGTGAATCTCTTGGCATTACAAAGCAACTACAATATGTTTTTACCCACAACGCCTTAGTTAATCACTAAGGCGAGCGCCTCGCCTGGGCGCTAGGGGGTGTTGTGGCCTTAAGTACACTGTTGTACTATCGCTTCGTGTGTGAAGTTACTGAAGCAAACATGATACACGAGCTTTTCCTGATAAATCTGGTTCCAGCAGGTATTGACATGCTTGTAATCGGGCTAGTTGCGAGTAATTCTTTCAGAGTGGCTACTGATGCAACAGACATTGAAGTTATTATTGCTGCTCTCTGAGTTTAGGTTAAATCTTCCGAGTCATTTTTCCTTCTTATTCCTTGTTGAATGAATCCCTCTGTTTCTTTAATACAGAGTCGTCGGCATAATTATTAAAGATGTGAAAGAATGGGTGCATTTCTTGCCAACTGTTTAAGTTTGTGTATGTGCTGCAATGTTTATGGTTCTTTTTTCTCTGCTTATGTGGGTAGATTGGTGTGGATGGGGCCAAGATGGAATGAAAGGTTGCCGAACCTTAAGCACTCACAAATCCTTTGTCAGAGATAGTTTCTCAGCTTAATTCATCCGTTAGTTCAAAGAGGCACTAGTGGATTCCTATCATGATGTTGTGTTATTGTCGTCGTCGAAGAACTTGCCGATATATTAAATTGTTGGCCAGCCTCTTCTTATTGCCGAGATTGATAAACAATATTTCAGCTGAAAATTGGAGAAGGCTTTCTTTCCGACAGTAGTCTTGATAATGCCTCCCAGTTCAGGATAGGCATGAGGATCCAAAATCATCCGCAGATGTGTGACTTGACCAATAAGAAAGCTTGATTTCCTAAATCAATCAAAGCATACTGCCAACAATGCGTGAAGAATCGGGTTGTGCTTCCTGGGTCGCCGTGGTTGACGTGGATATTGTTGTAGAATACCAACATATCCAGCCCTTGGTGTGAAACAACTTCTATTGCACGGTTTGTCTTTGTAAATGTGATCCATACTTTATAATTTAATTAAATTGGTCATGATTCCAAATCTCTATCATCTGTGAGCAAATTTTCTGTGGAAGGGAGAACAATATCGCGGTGGAATTCAAAGTGATGGTGCTAAGAGAACTGTTTTAGGAGTGTATTGTTATTGCATCATTTGATTGGTCGCCTGAGTTGTTGAGGCCTTTAAATTTCTCCTTAATGTGTTCTGATGCTGCGTAATGCTCATAAGTTCAGTTGAATCTATGTTTCTATGGATTTCATGCTCGGGGATTTCACTTTGTGCCAATATATTATTTTATGATGATGTTGATTATCAGGAATGGTTTTCTTTTTCTGGGCTCGACCTTCTGCCCAAGATCAGAAAATTTGCATCGAAAGGTAAGAAGAATGTTCAAAAAAATCACAGATCTCTCTTATTTCGTTTTTTTATTGATTTTTAGTATATAAATTATGATTGTCTGTTAGGTTCTTGCAATCGTTCAATATGCTAAATGAACGACTACGTTCACACAGGGCTGGCCCTCTGAATTATGATGCCAAGTATAAAGGAGCAACTGCAAATTCAACTTCTACCTTGAAAGAAGACAAGGAGCTCTTAAACGATGGATTCTTCACCAACCATGCTCGAGTATTGGTTGGTTCCGGCCTTGAAACCTTTGAAAAGGGCAAAATCGCTCTTCAGAATTGGAGGTTTGTGCATTTCCTATGATCCTCAGCCCCCGTAGACTCACAATGTTTGACTACACTGTCTGTCTGCAGACATTTTGACTTGAAGTGGGCATTTGTCGACTCCAGTACCCAAATTCAAAATGGTGTAAGGTTCTGCGTGTGTGCAAAGGAGTTTATACCTTGGTTTGTCATGCCTCTGGAGGTGGTTTATGTGACAGAGAACAGGAATAAGAAGAAAGGCATCGCCTTATATCGGTTTGGCAGTGGTACACTCCGTGGTCATTTGCTGGTAAATAGCTATCCTGCATCTGGCTCAACTTTTATCTCGTGTCAAAAACTAAACTGTTTTAACAAATACCGGCATATGTTAATCTTATTGGTTTAGCCAACGGCATAAAGGAAGTGGAAATTCTTGTCCATGACCCCATCAGCGTGTGCTTTGTAGGCGGGGGAAGAGCGTTTCTCGATAGAACTAGACGAGAACAACCAAGTATGGTATGAGATATTGTCATTCTCGAAGCCGGCTCATCTTCTATCATTTATTGGATACCCCTACGTGCAGTGGCAGCAGAAGTTGTTTGCTAGTCAATCGGGAAATGCTTTGCTTAAGCATTTGAAAGCCTCTTAGTTTCTTTCATAATCAAACTTCACCCCCCGTGTTGAATGACCCTTTGTTAGCTGTATGTAACAAACCGAGTAAATTGTTGCCTAATCTTTGACGGTATCAACTTCCTTTAGTCATCCGCCTGTTAACATTGGCGATGTGTGAATTAGACACAAATATGTAAGAGTCCTCTACCGAGTAGAATTGTAGAGACCTGTCGTCTGCTAAACTACCAGGTACAGGAAACACAATGTAGGTCTTTGAAGTAAGCAGGGCGGGTCGGACCAATTAATTGACGAGAAGGTCACATCTCCAAAAATGATCAGGGCAGGCATGCTTTGGTAAGAAAAAGGTACCATCTTTGAGATGCATGGGCCCAGAAAATGGAGATTCAAAGAGAAGAAGATGTTGGAGTTTTCCACGGATATGTTGTTAATTTAAAAAAAAAAATTGTGAAATATGATTGGTAAATTGTGAAATACGATTGGTGTTTTCAAAACTCGCAATTGAAATAATTAAGTGGGAGGCTTGAAAGGTGAATTTTTAAAATTCGAATTCCACTTGGTTATTTTAATGACGAATTTTAAAATTCATCTTTTTTATAAATTAGAAGTTGAGTTTTCGAAACCCATCACAGCAGTATTTTAGGAATATTAAAAACTTAAACCGTGTTTCATAAATTTGTATTAAGTGAAATGTAGAAAACTCGGATTTGCTTTAAGTCATGATTTTGATGGAAAGGTGAATGGGACAACTTTCGCTCGAGGAGATTTAAGGAATTATGGGCCATAGGTTGAAGCCCATAAAGCCTGAACCAATCCTATACAGAGTAGTGGAAAGCATTTAAAGAGATCCAGGAAGCTCCTGTGTAGGATATTGGTTCAGATCAAGTGTGTGGCCCAGCAAAAACAGAGAAAAGAGGGGGAGCCACGTAGAGAGAGGACTCGGGAAAAGCAGCATATCGCCTGGGAGGAGAGATACGAGGCACGATGGACGTGTGCTGGAGACAGCTTGCCTCGTCAGTTAACGGGAGATTCTCTTGGGATTTTGTTTATCGAGGACTCTTATGAGTATTTTAGAAGGCACGCAATCGCGATAACATAATTGTACTCCGTTTAGATTGGGCCTTGATAACGTCACGTTAGACGCAGCCTACAAAATTTAGGCTTACATTAGTCATAATGTACAAAATAAAAAGCTTTTTTAGTAATAAATTAGTAATGTATAAATAATTACATTGTATAAAGGTGTAAAAAGTACAATTTTGTATTGTTTATACATTATTAATCGTACTATTCAATTTTAATAAAATTATAGTACAAGACTAAAAAATGATGTGGGCCTTATAATGTTGAACGGGCATGTACTAACTATCACGAAAAAGTACAAAAAGTTTTTGTACATATTTATAACTATTGTTTCTACATTACTAATGTAAACGGTAATTCCCGAACCTTTATCCTAACCTGTTATAGGTGTGATTTTACATAAATGCCAATAATGTACAAATAATAGTTGTACATATCTAAAATAAATTTTGTACGTCTTCGTGTTAATTAGTACAAGCCCGTTCAACATTACAAGGTGCACAACGATTTTTTAGTAATGTACTAGAATTTTACTAATATTGACCAATACATTTATTAATGTATGAACAATTTCATTGTACAAAGTTACACGCGCGATAAAATTCAAGATTAGCCAAAATCAAAATAAAAACAAAAGTTGTTGATAAAAATATATAACAAACTAAGTTAATGACAAAACAGAAAGTTGGCTCAAAGTTAAGGCCACGAACGTATATTTTGCCTTTGTATAATGTACAACTTTGTACAATGAAATTGTTTGTAAATTATTAAAACACTACTAAAAAAGCTTTTTATTTTGTACATTATGACTAATGTAAGCGTAGATTTTGTACAGTGCGTCTAACGTCCCGTGAACTGGATGTTAGCCGTGTTTGTTTAGATTTGAGAGGAAAAGAAAAGAATGAGAAACACAACCGAAAGAAATTCCTCTCCCTTTTTTTCTTCTTCAAATTTTACTTTCTCGTTGTTGCTATTCCCTTGCTTTTATACTATGTTTGATTACCAATGGAATTCGGGGGAATTTAGTTTCCTTGAGAAAAATGAGGTCATTGTTAACTTTTTAAAAACACAAAAGGATATTACTATTTTCAAAAGGCAAAATATACGATAACGAAACTTTATTTTGTCAAAAACTTAATTTGTTATACGATTTTGTCACTAACATTTATTTCTATATTGATTTTGGCTAATCTTGAATTTTTACCGTGAGAAAATTAACAAGGCCTTAATATTGTCTAACATTTCTCTTATAGTAGTTGAGTTCCAACCTCTTATTGCATCGTCTTGCAATCCATCTTCTACGTAGTAGTAACCTCACAATAGAGCCATCATCCGGCCTTCATCGATTTTATAGATTCTTAACCGTATCAATAACTATAGTCCAACTTCGGCTTCCAACTTACTTAATCTAACTATTAAAATCCTATAATAAAAAAACACATGAGAGGTTTCAATATTATTACCCATTTTTTTTTACTTTTATAATCAACAATTGAAATTTACAGATTAAGGCCTGATTGGTTTTCTTATGGTAAAATCCAAGATTGGCTAAAATCAATATAGAAATAAAATTTAGCGACAAAATCGTATAACAAACTAAGTTTTTAACTAAACAAAAAGTTTCGTAATATTTTTTTATATTATCGTATATTTTATCTTTTCAAAATAATTGAAATGAGTTCCCATCCTCTGTTTTTTTTTAAATCAATTACCATCTAACTTAGTTACATCACAAATAGAAACCATAGTCAAAACAATTCTTAGTTGCTTCGCCGTCCAAAACACCCTACGCCTATGATGCGCTATGAACACAAGGGGAATCAATTTGCTGGCACGCAATCGTGGATTCAAGAGGTGATTCTTCTTCTCTGTGTACGTGTGGTATTTCTTCCTCCCTGTTTTCAAGCTTGCGCTTGCTCCGTCGTCTCTCTCGGACGTTGGAGGTATTGTCGAGAATATCTTATCAAAAGATATTTCACGTAATGATGATGATAAAGAATTATTGACTGAATTGATTGTGTGGCAGCGAATATGCGGTGCAGGGGTGGCCTAAGTAGCTGTTAGTTGTGTTGCATGGTTACATCTGGCTGGAGTGGCAATTGTGTTGCATTCAATGTTGCCTAGAATTTCAGAACTTGAAAGGGATAACATGAGAAGAACAATGTTGAAAATTTTAATAGAGAATGATAGTAACTGTCAAGGAATCCTTCCGATGAATCAAACTGCTTTTCAGATGTTGTGTGATAAATTGAATAGGACAGGGCGTTTAAAAGATTGCGGTCATGCAAGTATTCCAGAGCAAGTAGC
Source organism: Melastoma candidum (assembly GCA_023653495.1). NCBI lineage: Eukaryota > Viridiplantae > Streptophyta > Magnoliopsida > Myrtales > Melastomataceae > Melastoma > Melastoma candidum. The sequence goes on along the minus strand of CM042888.1, from coordinate 7,268,778 downwards.
AATATTCTTATTCATGCTTGGTCAAAGATTTACAAATAGATCTATTGCCTTCTTCATGTGTTGCTCTGGGGATAAGTTATGCAAGCGGTGATATATTTTCATAATGTTATGCAACCGGTGATAAGTTCAGAGGAAAAGCTAGTTGAACTGCCTACTTCTAATGATCAATCTCAAGTAATACGTCAAAGTACAAGGTTTTATCCTATTTTAAGATATGTATCACACTTCTAAATTTAACTGTATTAAATTTGTTTGTTTAGTTGTGTAGTAGTGTTATTTAATTTGGGATTGTTTCTTTATTTTAGGATTGTTTAGGAGCAATTATATATGGAACTCATGTGCGAGTTAAAGTTCCTATGGAAGATGCATCACGATATAGAGGGTGAAAGGACTGGCCGATGCAAAATGTCCTAGCATGTTGTTCATTCGATTTGCGATTTATATACGTATTGGCCGCGTGGGAAGGATCAACATCAGATTCACGTGTTTTAAGAAATGTGTTGACTAGAGAAGAACCCTTATCGATTCCTAATGGTAAAACGATACGCCATCTCATCAATTGCTTTCATATAAATTATATGTTGACAACAAATTATATGTTACATGAAAGTATTATCGTGTTGACGCATGATTTGGTTTGACGAGTTAGTTCTTGTCACCTGATGGTCGGACAAGATATCACTTGAAGGAGTATTCAATGCGTGGACCGCAAAATCCTCAAGAATTGTTTAACCGTCGACCTGCGTGGCTTCGAAATACTGTAGAACGAGTATTTGGAATATTGAAGAAGAGGTTTCCAATCATTGCTGGCGGTTCAGAGGCTCAATATTCATACAAAAGTATGACAAATATAACTTGTTGTGTTCTACATAATTTCTTCATATCATGTGATCCTAGTGACTTTACGGGGGAATTTCTAATATCCAATCATGTGAATCGAATGATGAACATGTTTTTGATGAAGATACAACAATAGTCGATGATACAGCCGGGGAGTATCAAAAGGGGAAAGCATTATGTGATCGTATTTCTGCGGAGATGTGGGAAGATAATTGTAATATTACGAATGTCGAAGAAATTTAATGATTAATGAAGAGTTATTTTTGGAGGCTTAATGCGTCAGCTATACCGATCAACGTTACAATCACTTTTGCTTTCCTGCTGTCGTGCTTAATCTCAAGTGTCTCTGTTCTGGTGCAAGAAAGAAAAAACTGTCAACAAGCCACGCCATCACTGAAAATTATAAGTATCGAGTAGTCATGACGTACCAAAAAGGCAAGGCTAGTACGAATGTTAGGGATGGAGCAGAAGAACTTTAATGATTAATGACTAACCACTAAACATGTCATTACATATCTGAAACATGTCATTACATAATTCAAAAGCACATGTTAGAAATTACATACATATTGATAATTTATAATTACAAACTTATCATTAAAATGGTATAACAACAAAGTTCAGGAAGTCTAATAGTGCAAACACAAATACTATATTTCAAAAAGATGTTGCTAGCCTTTAGTCGGGAATTTGTACATAACACCTGCACAACCGTAGGATTTCCATGATTAAGGAGAAATTCTAGCTGTGGTCATAATCTTTGTAAGAATCTGTTGCGACAATCTTTCAGAAATTCTAAGAATTATCCAGCTGCAATATCATTGTTGGTCAAATATTCATACTGTTTAGCATCAGAAATTCTGGGCCACAGATTTCGTCATTGTCTGTGGATCGACGGTCTAGAATGCAGGCCCAAAGGACGGAAATCCAGTAAGGAGGTGACAACGAAAACACACCCGGCGAAGGCTTGCTGGGTGAAGCAGTCACCAGGCGAAGGCTTATCGGGCGACGAGCGATAAGGGATAGCGGAAGCGACAAGCGACAGTTAATTGGGCGAACGAGGAAACTCTACGGCGAAGGCCAATGGGCAATACGATCGGTCGACTTAGCTGTTAAGGAAGGCTCCAGATGATCTTAGGATCTGGAATGAGATTATTGTCAAGATTGGTCACATGGAAAGAAGATATTCAATGAAGACCGGTAGCAAAGGAAATGTAATATATATGCAATATTACTTTACCTATATACGTAGGTCTAGCTTAGTATAAATACTTGTTCTTAGGCATTGTATAAAAACACCTCTCTGCAGACGAACATATTCTCAATTTATCTTTTCAAGCATTCCAGCGTTGTAGCTCTCTTTGTGCTCTGCGTTCCTACTAAATTCCAAAGGCATTGTCGATGGCATCCGTAAGTGCTTTCGCTTGAGGGTGCTCGTCCGCTGTCTTCCATCTATCTCTTCTTTTCATTTCATACGGCGACTACACATTCAACGAATCCTCCAGACACCAGTTGCTCTCGTAGTGCCAGAGATTTCGACGTGTTTAGATCCGGCTTATCCGCGGTCACTTCCGGAGCGAATACGCCTTGGTGGGAGAAAAGGCTAGCACAATGCCAAAGACTCGATCTGGTGGTAATTCGAACAACCTCGGAGATAGCAACTCCGACGGAGAAAAGAGCAACGATGGACGTGGTTCATACCTAGCCTTAGCTGGAGAATTGTCGGCTATCATGAGCACTCTCCAGCTCTTAATGGAGAATGTCGGTGCTATCGATCAGAAGCACGACGCTTTCAAAGAAACAATCGACTCCAAGATGGAGGCGGTCTTTCAAAACCTTAGAACTGTGTCAGGGGTACCATTGGGCAGTCCCGTTGACAGAAGGGTTAAGTTGGCTACCAGGAATCAACCCGATTATTCTTCCCATAGGGCAATGATTGCCCTATCGAAAGAGGAAGGTTGATACTGAGGATGTTCCCATCTATACAAGTCCTGGAAGAACGATGTATAACAACCCACCGCTCGTGATAAACGAAGGCAAAATGGTTGTGCAACTAGTTCACCAAACTGCATACCAACCTCCGTTCCGGAGAAGGGAAGAGCTTATCAGGCCCGTAGAGAGTGAATTTATTCGCCCTACTGAAGACCAACGACACTCTGAGTATATTCCCCAACCGGCACGTAGGTGGGAAACGACAATGCTCGAAATAATCGCGCCAGTAGAACTTTCGCCTGAAATCAGATACTACATTACTCAGTTAGTTGAGCGGGCAATTCCTAGGGCAGACGATGCGAATGAGATTCAACTTTATCGGACTCCATACCCTGACAATATCGATTAGAACTACCCTTTTCTAGGGGATATCGCGTTCCTGAATTTGCCCGTTTTTCGGGCGAATAGGGGATTTCGCCTGCGGAACATATTGTCCGCTTACTCATCAGGTTGGAGAAGCTGCCACTAATGGTTTCTGGAAACTTCATCTGTTTCCAAGCTCCCTTACTGGAGCTACCTTTACGTGATACACAAACCTGCCTCATAATTCAGAGAGAAATTGGGATGACATGCAGGTCCAATTTACACTGGTGTTTGTGCAGACTGACCCAGTAGTAACTTTGCAAGATCTCACTCACATGAAACAACAACCTGGCGAGCTTGTAGCTGTCTTTTTGAACAAGCTTCGAAAAGCACGGCTCAGGTGTAAAACGTCTACATCCGAAGCCGAGCTCATAACCATCGCCCAAGACTCTCTCCTTCTCCAACTTAGGAAAAAGTTGGAAGGAGGCGTGTTCAGAGATTGGAATGAGTTGGCCAGGAGAGCTATCCGTTATGAGAATCTCCTTAGAGAGAAAAGCCAGGCGAAAGGGAGTTTAATAGCGGGACCTTTGGTAACCTAACAAGCAGAACCAATTGTCGACGTCGATATCGCAAAATACGTGAAGGGTCAACCTTTAACATGCGAAGAATTGACGAAGAAAAACTTCCGAGCCAAGGCATCTCCGAAAACTCAGGAAGAAAGGAAATATTCCTTTGACGAGATGAAGCTGACGAAATCTTCGAATTCATTTTCCAAAATGGACGAATTCGATTGAAGTCAGGCCATCGAGTTCCTCGTACTGACAGAGAAAAGTCAAGGAACTTCTGTAAATGGCCTGGGTTATTTACCCATACTAAGAAGGATTGCTTCACGTTTAGAAACTTGGTGCTAGACCTTATTGAATTGAAGGAACTACGCTTCCCAGATTCACAGGATCATGCGTTAACAGAGTCACATCCTTTTGATGATTTAGTAGATGTGAACACCTTTGACGTCAATTGCCTAACCACTTCTCTTTCGCCAATGCAGGGAGACAAAGATCAATCGCTTGAAACAGGCGAAACGCTCATAGCCAACATGCTGTTCAAGCGACTGGTAGGCAAAGGAATCCTCCAGTGCCCTGGTGACCTCAAAGGAATGCAGCACAACCGTTGTCGCTGGCATATGGATCAGTCACATACTACCGATCGTTGCCATACTTTCAGGAAATATCTCCTCAATGAAAGAAAGACATAATGGTATGATCTTAACCGCCTCGAAGAGATGGTGATAGGAATCAACAGTAGCCCTAGGGCATACCAGCGTACGGAGAAACACTTGGAGCGGAAGGATACTCTACCAAGTGGAAATAAAGGGCTCTACACCCCCGAAGAACTTATGAGACAAGGACTTGCAGGCGAGAGCGAGTCCAGTCAAAAGGGGACTTACACCAAAAGGGCTCCCGAGCGACGTGCTGCAGATCCCCTCGGACCCTAGCAGACAAAAGAAAATACAGAGCGACAAGACTACCCTCGAGGTGATGAAGATGCGATGAAAAAGGGGACGTCTATAGCCTAGTTTCTAACAGCTGATATGCTCTATTACATGTGCAAACTTCTTGCTTCTAGCGGGATTGGCATATGAAGGGAAGATCAAACTGGAAATGGTCGACCTTCCATCAGGTAACCTATCTGACTCCGAGTTTACTAGTTTCCCGGAAACTTCGCCTGGAAAGAAACCCAAAAAGGGTTATGACCCTCACCAAAGGCAGTTTTGTTCAGGTTGATAGTCGCCTGCAATCTCTTACAAACTCATGCTTCGTTCATGTACCAGTCCTTACAAAAATAGGGACATGGCAGAAAATGGGCATGGGAACACAACCCCAGATACCCACTGAGAAAACCAAGAAACAAAGAGAAAGGAGGGCGCGAAGCGCTGCAGAAAAACGCGCCAAAACTGCAGTCTCTGATACTAAGGAAGCTAAGGAGTCAAGCGAAAGTGACCTTGCGTCTAACTCGCTGAGCGACTACAATCCAATTCGATCCAGGAGTCCACCCCAAGCGAAAGAAGCCAACTGCAACGTCCTTTTGCTACCAGCCGAATTCCCTAAAAAGGAAAGTAGTCAGGCGAAAGGTAGGCTAGCTCTACCCTTCAATCTTAACACTACTGTTGAAATACCTCGGAACTTTCCGAGTATGTGGTTTAAAGAACCACCTACAACGTTAAGGAAACACATGTTTTCCCTCCATATCCAAGCGACAACCAACAACGTAACAATACGTCATGTCCTTATAGACAATAGAGCGACTATCAACATGCTCCCCTTTGAAGCCTACAAGAGCCTAGGGGATGACATAGCCGAACTTGGGGTAACTGACATAAAAGTCAGCGGTTTCAATGGAATTACCTCCTTTTGTGTAGGCGTGGTTTATGCTAAACTCCAAGTAGACATGCATGAAAAAAGGACAGCTTTTTTCGTCATTGACATAAAGCCTTCTTTCAATGCTTTGCTTGGGAGAGACTGGCTTCATAAAGTCGGAGCCATACCTTTTACTCTTCACCAGGAGCTCCTATTATGGGGAAACACGATTTAGAGGTTGTTGTAGGAGAAACGAATGAAAATGCTAACATGCCTTACGTCTGCGCATGAGCAGTTAAGTAGGTCAAAGATGTGACACTAAAGCAAAGGTATGCTATCGGGGACCCAAATGTTGGCCCTTTGGGCGAAGCAGGCTACGAGTTCCTAGTTTCATATGATAGACCACTGCCGGTGCAGCTTCAAAACCCGATCGTCCCAACTGGATGGGGAGACGAGCTGCAGCTCGAGGTCAATGAAGATTTAATTTCACTAGAGAAGGACATGCACGAAGCCGGAATACGAGACGACAATAGCACCCAGCAAACTGAGACGGACATGGAGCCTGATAGACTCCTCAACCCATCCTCGTCCAATGGAGAGTGATCAAACTGACCCAATATCGGATGTCCTAGAAAGATTAGTCAGATACAGGACATCCAGAATAAATGAGACACAGTGTAATGCGTCTCCTCAAGCATGCCGATACATGCTAACTATTTATTCAAATAATAAAAAGGTTCCTAATACTTCTGTTATTCATTGCGATCCTTTAAGGGAGATAAACCTAGGGACTATTGATTTCCCACGTGTGACTTATCTTAGTTCGCTAATGAGCGAAGTCGAAACCCAGGACATAAGCGAAGTCCTACGCGCTTATAAGGACTGCTTCGCCTCGGATTACACCGAAATGCCTGGCCTCAACCGAGAATTAGTCGAACACCGGCTCCCAACATACAACCATTTCAAACCCGTAAAAAAAACTCCATGGAGGATGTCGCGGGAAGTAGCCTAAATGGTCTACGACAAAATTAACAAGTTGTTCAAAGCCGGATACATAAGGACGGCTAAATACGTCGATTGGATTTTCAGCATAGTACCTGTCGTAAAAAAAATGGCGAGATCAGGGTATGCATAGATTTCCGCGATTTAAAAAAAGCGACACCCAAAGATGAGTACCCCATGCCTGTCGCTGACGATTTTATAGATAAGTCGGCAGGCCACGAGCTAATGTCCTGTATGGACGGGTATTCTGGGTATAACCAAATCTTCATTGCTGAGGAAGACGTACATAAAACAGTATTCATGTGCCCAATAGGGATTTTCAAGTGGGTTGTTATGCCTTTCGGATTAAAGAATGCTGAAGCCACATATCAAAGTGCAATAAACCTGATTTTCGCCTCGCTAATAGGAAAAACATTCAACGTATATATTGATGATGTGGTGGTGAAATCCAAGAAGAGACAAGATCACCATCACCATCTAAACGAAGCATTTGAGAATATGCGAAAGGACAACCTCAAGCTCAATCCATTGAAATGCGCTTTTGGGGTACATAAAGGGCAATTTTTTGGATTCCTTGTGCACCAACGAGGAATCAAGGTAGATCCTCTAAAAACTCGCACTATTCAAAACGTTCCAGCTCCACAGAGCAAGAAAGAACTCCAAGCCTTTCTAGGCAGGGTAAACTATATTCGACGAATCATAGGCAATGTGGCATCTTCTCGAGAATCCTTATAGGGTAAACTCCATAGACATGCCTTTCTAGGCAGGGTAAACTCCACAAGCGCCTTCTCGACAATCTTTAGAGAGAAAGAAAGAGGTCAGATAAGTTTCTAGGAATCAAAGGATTATCTGACTAACCCACCGGTGTTAGTGCCACCAAACGTAAACGTGCCGTACATTCTTTATGTGGCTGCATCACAGTCCACCATTGGGTTAATGCTAGCACAGGAGCACAACCGAGTAGAAAGAGCGATCTATTATTTTTCACGCTTACTCACAGAAACAGAACAGATGTAGACCTCAACAGAGAAACTCTGCCTAGCGGTGTATTACTCCATAACGAAACTAAGGCACTACATCGGGTCTAACGATATGTACGTCGTCTCTAAGACCCCTGTAACAAAAGTATTCTTTGACAATCCCTACTCACGGGAAGAATTAGCAAATGGAGCCTAGTGCTATCAGCCTATAATATTTATCACAAACCACGAACCTCAGTTAAAGGCCATGCCTTAGCCTAATTCGTCATCCATTATGATGAAGGTAATCTCGATGCCACACACGAGAAAGTTCAAGCAAACGAACGATGGACCATCTGGTTCGACGGGTCCTCTAACAAGTTTGGAGCTGGCGTGGACGTTTTTATTGAGACACCATGGAAAGTAGAAACCAGAGTGGCCTGTCACATCAATGGGAAAGTGACTAATAATGAAGCGGAGTATGATGCCTTAATCTTGGCCCTGCGAATTGCTCTAGACTGGAGGATAGAAAATGTAAAAATATACGGCGATTCCCAACTGGGGATTCAGTAACTCCTTGACCGAAGTGAGTGCCATGCACCCCATCTTGGTAAATACTTAGGCAGAACAAAAGAGCACTTCGCTAAGCTAAAAGGAGCTGAAATCGCTCATGTAAAACGGGACGAAAATCAAGAGGCCAACCACTTGGCACAATGGGCCTCAGGGTTGATCAGTGACTCAGAAATATCCAGAGGTGATACGACTTTGCTCGTAAGCAAACGGCCAGAATTCTATGATGACTGGATAAGAACTGAAGAAGTTCGTACCGCCAACCTATTCGAGGGGAAAGAGAACTGGCGAGAATCGAGACGACAATTCCTCAAGGATACCAGCACAAAAGTGGAAGGGAGGATCCGCGTGATCGCCATACATTACGTACTCATTGACCGTGTCCTTTATAGAAAGACCAATGAGGATATCCTTCTAAGATGCGTTGATCTGGACGAGGCCATCCGAATCATGATGGAAACGCATGAGGGGTTGTACGGAGCGCATCAGGTTGGTATTAAGATGAGCTGGGCAATCAAATGACACGGCTTTTACTGGCCATCAATGGTCAAGAATTGCATCAAAATGGCTCGAGCCTGTCAGGCTTGCCAGCAATGCGGGCCAATGAAGTGAACCCCTGCAACAGACATGAATGTCATAATAAACCATGGCCTTTTAGGACGTGGGCATTAGATATCATGGAGGAAATCCATCCTCACTCAGGTAGAGGAGATGCTTACATACTCGTTGCTACAGACTACTTCACCAAATGGGTAGAAGCAACGGTGTATAAGTCAATCGATCAGAAAGACGTGATTCAGTTCATTAAGAACTTCATTATTTACCGATACGGAGTACCTCAGAGTATCGTGGACGCAAGAGTTTTCAACGACGAACTCATGGAGGAATTCACCGAAGATTTTGGGTTTAAAGTGCTCAACTCAACTCCATATTATGCTCAGTTAAACGGGCAAGCAGAAGCCTCTAATAAGCTCATCAAGCGAGTGATACAGAGGATGATTGGGAATAATCCGCGCACATGGCATCCCCTTCTTCAGGAGACGTTATGGGCGCTACGGGTTACTAAGAGAGAAAGCATAGGCATCACTCCATATAACCTTGTTTATGGGCACGATGCGATGCTCCCGATAGAAGTATGATATCGATCTCTTAGGTTCCTCAAACACCTCGGCGAACACGAGGGATACGAGGAAGACATGCACATCGAACAAGAAGGTCTAGGGACCACCAGGATTAACGTGCTAAATCATTTAGAAGCACATAAGAGGAAAATCGACTGCTACTACAACAAGAAGGTGGTCCCCCGTTCATTCAGTAAGGGCGACCTAGTCTGGAAACTCAGGTTACCCGAGGGAGTCCGAGATTACTTCCAAGGGAAATGGACACCAAATTGGGAAGGGCCGTTCTGGATAATTGAATCTCACATTGTGAATTCATATCGCTTAGGGGGGGCTCGATGGATCTACACACAACTTGAAAATCAACGGCAAGTACCTAAAAAAGTACAGGCCTACAATGTGGGAAATGTACAAAAATATCATTTCAAAACGTTTCCCCACAATTTGGGGACAAATTCAAACGTAACAAGTCAAACATGAGGCAAGGAACACAGGAAGCATTTCATCCGGTCCTTTATACCGGTCACCATGGTTTCCTTCGCCTCAAAATCAAGGGCTTTGCCTCAGTCTCGCTCATATGCCTCTCTCGTATGGACAGGGGCTGCACGCTCAGCTGTTTCCTTCGCGCGGGCAGCAACCAAATCCAGGCCAACTGCAGCAAGGTCCGCAGAAGTGACTTCCAACTCCTCCTAGAGACGTTGGATAGCAAATTGCAACTCTTCTCTCCACTTCAGAAGGGCAGCCTCCTTTCCGAAGAGCTCAGCCATCTGAGCGGAAGATGGGAGCGGTTGCGACAGAGCGAGCTCCCTCTCTTCTTGCTTCGCCTTGAGCGCGATAGCCTCATGCCGTTCGTCCCACGAGCGCCAGAAGGACCGCCGAAAGAGGGTGATTAGAATTGCCAGTTCTAACTGACTAGCACTTGCTTGTTCGAGCTCAACCACCATGGACAACTGCTTGTTGAAGTCCTCCTTTGTAGCGATCCCATGCTCGAGGAGGACGGTGGCAGAGGCAAGCAAAGAATACAGAGGCAAGCAAAGAATGCAGAGGCTGCCACAAACTCGCCTGATTCAGGTAATAATTCAAAGAAGAGACAAGCGACAGGATTCCCGGAATACTTATCAAGGATGCACGTACTTGCGAGCCTTGGGGGGCTTCCGCCGTTTCACCTAGGGGGCTCCTGTCGCCTCATCTACATTTGCCTCCCTCGTTTCACTCGGGGGCAGCTCTGTTGTTCGTGCCGGGGGGGGGTCTCTGTCGCCTATCCCTGGGAGACATTTGTCGCATCGCCCGAAAGTTCTTGAGCGACAGCGACATTACCTGTGGAGGCCCCGGCCTCGAGGTTCAAGAGGAGGCAGAAGTTCATGCCCAACTCTACTGGGAGGCTTCTCCGACTTTGGCTTGGCTGAGCGACCTTCACCACCCAGCCATGAAGAGATATGGATGTCATTAGGGACATAATCAACGTCAATAGGGCAAAAGACAACAGCACCTTGACAAAAGATAGTGTGTCTGTCCAAAACTTCTAACAAGAAGTAAAACATATGCTACAATCAAAACCTGACGCATTCCCAGACAACACCTGCTCGATGGGATGGTCAGAAGAAACGCTCGGCAACATTTGGGGGACAGAACCACGAGACGTTTTCCTTTTCCGGCGGGCTCCTTGTGATTATGAGCCAGCCCGAGAAGACCTAATCTTCTTAACACCTGGACACTGGTACAGTAGAAGCCAAACTAGTCCAGCATACCTGAGGAGAACGTGTCATCACCCGATGACCGTTTCCTTGAAGATACGTCACTCGGACCAGGAAGCACTAGAGAAAGGGCCGACTTCTCCCTCTCAATTAGCCTCTCTAGATGAGAAACAGCCTGCATCTCCTCCCAGATCCTGTACCAGGCCATGGAAAAATTCGGGGATCGGCCAACTGAAAGTTTAGGCCCGACCTGAACAGAATGGAGGTGCAGCGGCTGAGACTGTCCAGCTAGTCCAGGCCCCGAAAGGAACACAGTACGCGTGTCCAAAGGATGATTCTTGGACTGGAAGAACGGAACGCCCGGACACTGAGTAAAACCTAACTGACGGGCGCAGATGTGAGGGTTGTACACCTCAAAGATCAGGCCCTCAGAATCCACACCCACCAAGTCCTTGGCACAGAAAGCCGGTTGAAAGCACTCGAGCGTCTCCGAACGCAGCTTTTCCCACTCCTTAGGAAAAGGACGCCAGGAGGCAACTGTACCCGTAGTACCGTCAAGGTGCCTGTTCATCAAGGCTTGAATACAACCGGCAATGCTAAGGTACCACGATAGTTAAACGAGCCCGTTGCGATGACCTCATCACGAGTATGCATGGCTTCAGGGTAATGGGTGAATTCCGGGAAATACAACATGATCCACAAATACACGATCCACATAGGGCCATCTGTCTGGCACTCAGGAAAGTTGGCAGGGTCGTTGGTCGCCAGATAAAGGCCACGGTAGATAAGACTCAACAAAAACATGGCAAAGGCCACAGGCTCTGGCTTGTCAGCAATGGCAGCCTCAACGAGGTTGATGGCCACTCCAACCATGAATTGACCGGGGCGTTTCCCTCGGTTACAGAAGATATACTTGGATAACCACTCCAAGTAAAACTTGAACTCCTCCTGGAGCTCCCAGTTGTCATCCCTAAAGTGCCGTTTAGCGACTTCGCTGACGTATGCTCCGAGGGATTGAACTGTAGGTCGGCAGACTTTGTTGTCAAAACGCAAGAGAGTGCCGGAGAGACTGCAATCTATGAGGAAACCAATATCCTCCTAGGTGATTGTCATCGGCCCCTTCGGGAGGTAAAAGCAGTTGATAATAGGGTTCCAGAACGAAAGAAGCCCAGCAAATACAGAAAGACTAGGTTCGACCGGGGAGTGGCACACTTCGATTAGGGTTCTGATCCCCATCACTCACACGTAGCACCTCTATTTTCCATCCATTTAGGGACCCAATCTGGGCTGACCTTACTTCTGGGAGAAGAAAAGCAACGGAGGCTCGCCCGAACAGACTAACGGGTTGAACTCTCCAGAAAAGAACACAGCGGGCAACTTGCTAGTAGAGAGGAATGAACTTTCCACATCACGGATGTACGGACCAAGGGTCTGTTGATTCGGTATCGGAATACCATACTCTGATTCCGCCTCATAAGAAGGAAAAACATGAAACCGCTTGGCCTTAGCAAAGGCTCGCTGGAACTTGGCCGCGTCACCAATCAAGTGAGACAGAGAGGCCGAGGACGACGAAGATGAGGTATCGGAATCAATGGGAGTCGGAGAACGAGGGTTTCTGGAGAAATATGAAAAGACAGGAAGGGAATTTTCTGAAAGCGTGAGCGGGAAACCCCTATCCCCCAGGAACTTTATATCCCCAGAAACCGACAGAGGATCGGGCATAAATGATACGTCGCTTGACATTCTAGGCCCAATAGAAAAAAAAAACGTCGCCTCACTTGCAAACTGGCGACATACAGAACGTCGTTTCGCTTGAAAACTGATGACATACCAAAGGTCATAAGTGGGCAAGCGAAGAGTTCCAAGAAACATATTTATTCTCATTCAAATCTATTCATTATATGGGTTTGATTGATGATAAATGTACGACGAACGAAAAATAAGCGACTCAGTAGACAACGTTTCCTCTCATCAGGAAATACTCTACTGAAGATCATGCGAATATTTTTAAATGTTCAAGAGTTTATTCACAAGAACCAGGCAAACACCAGGTTCTTCCCCATGGTGGAGAAAACCCTACAACTTTACAAAGGGAGTCAAGGGTTAATCCGCAGGAGACGGTCACGCGTCACATCCGGTTCCTCCCTCGGACGAAATGATCCTTGGCTGCAACCAGAAACTCCATCACGCTGCGGGGCATCCAGCAGCACGAGGGAGCCCTGACACTTAATAGGATCCTGAGGACACGCGATGCCAAGGAGTTCAAGATTCGGAGTTTGGTCGGATCTCCCAAAAGCCGTAAGGCTAACAAACCGAGGATGGAGGGCTCCTTCGTGGTTTCTCACCGAACCTAAGGGCTCCGCATCTCTGGGATACGGTGTAGGTAGGCTTAGATGAACGTCGCGCCGAGAGCTTGTACAGGGTGGAAAACTTGAACACCCTCCTCACAAGGTGAGACGCCACCCAGACAACATCTGAGCAAAACCGCCAGGGTTTCTCCTAAACGGACACAACCTGGAATGATGCACCAGGTTGTGGCTTGGGCCCTCTCCCTTTCCAGATGGAATCACCGAGAGGGAAGGACACCATCCTCATAAGGTGGTGGACATAGGCTTTCAGACAAGCTAAGGTGATGGACATAATCCCTGGGCAAAATTTTGAAAGGAAGGAAAATGCTTCTTGGCTTGGTCACTTTCAGAAGCAATATTTGCGATCTGGAAGACGAACCGAGTATCGCCTTTTATAGCGAAATCATGAAGGGCAAAAGGACTCTGACTGAAGGTATTATGGCAAAGATTTCGGGGATTCCAACAGTTACCCTGTGGAATCCCAACCGATACGCTTCGAAGATATCGACGGTCAATGATTTATGTTCGCATGCACACACTAATTAATTACATGGGAATGATTACTTGGTCTTTTTCAAGGCGAGACAGATCAATCAGTCTGCCTTGAGGGGGGGTTATATGTTTAGCAACAAAAATTATAGGCCACAGATTTCGGCCTTGTTTGTGGATTAACGGTCTAGAATGCAGGTCCAAAGGACGAAAATCCAGTAAGGAGGTGACAACGGAAACACACTAGGCGAAGGCTTGCTGGGCGAAGCAGTCACCAAGCGACAGGGTTACCAGGTGACAGGCGACAAGGGACAGCGGAAGCGACAAGCGACAGTTAACTGGATGAACGAGGAAACTCTACGGCGAAGGCCAATGGGCAGTACGATCGATCGACTTAGCTGTTGAGGAAGGCTCCAGATGATCCTAGGAACTGGAAGGAGATTGTTGCCAAGATTGCTCACATGGAAAGAAGATATTCCATGAAGACCGGCAGCAAAGGAAACGCAATATCTATGCAATATTACTTTACCGTATAAACGTAGGTCTAGCTTAGTATAAATACTTATTCTTAGGCATTGTACAAAAAACACCTCTTTACATACGGACATATTGTCAATTTATCTTTTCAAGCATTCAAGCATTCTAGCTCTCTTTGTGCTCCTGTGTTCCTGCTCACTTCTGAAGGCATCGTCGATGGCATCCGTAAGTGTTTCCGCTTGAGGGTGTTCGTCCGCTGTCTTCCCACCTCTCTTCTTTTCATTTTATATGGCGACCACACATTCAACGAATCCTCCGGGCACCAGTTGCTCGTAGTGCCAGAGATTTTCGACGTGTTTGGATCCGGCTTGTCCGCGGTCACTTCCGAAGCGAACACATAACATCGTAAAACGCTCTCTGTGGATAGCTGAAGACTTTGTAGCTCCGCGAAGATCTTTCCATTACTTTCGTACAGAAACTTTCTGTTTGTCATTTGTGCTCCGGATTCTACTAGGGCTCGAGAAACTTCTTTCATGCCTGCTGCAATAGTTTCATAACCAGCTTGTAGCACAAAAGCCAAAGAAGCTTTTTGTTTTAGACTTCTCCCAGATGAACCAGCTGATTTTGCCGACGTTGTTGTATTTGGGGTGCTTTGCTAAAACGCCTAATCATTGCAATTGCAGTCTTCATAGCAATTATCCCAATTCACAGATTGAATTGAACTACTAGCACTTCCAATATCTATCCCACGTGATAAAGATTCTAACCTTTCTTGAAAGTCTTTATTGTGTTCTTTCAGACTTGCTGCTTTATCTCCTCTTGCTCTACAAGCTGCAAAGAGACGATACATCTTGTCCCAGTGTCAACTTTCAAATTTGCAGTCTCGGGTGTTTCCTACTTATCATAAACAAAAAGGAAGCGAATAATTATATAAATTCAATAATGTGGCAAACTTAAAATTGAAAAATCTTTGTACCTTAAAAATCAAAATTGGCACCTCAATGGCTGCAGCTCACCTTACTTAGTGCATCCCAAACATGGTTATTGTCTCAAATTTTTTGGTTTCCCAATTCCAAGAAAAACCACTTATCCCATATAGACCATCCTTAGATTCTCTGAAATGGTGTTTCAATGTCTTCAACTTGATGACAATGTGGTTTTCTTTTGATTGTAGTCCCAAACATGCTATTCAATTCTTTTATAATATTACGATATGCAAAAGAAGTTAATGTGCTACCCACTCGGTTTCTCATTTTATCATCTCTAACTAGAAGAACCAAGAGTATGTTTTCCATCACAATGGTCCATCGAAAATGTTTTGGAGAACTAAGTACTGGCCCAACACCTTATTTATTACTTTTCTTTGGGGTTGACACATTTAATTTCTGTATCTTAACTGTTGATATAATCTGGTTTTGATGATGACAAAGGTTATATATTGCTAATGTGCTATTTAAATGTACAGAAGAATAGGTCTTCGGGTGTAGAAGCTGGTCTCTCTTATCTGTGCAATACGTAAAGGAGTTATGTGGAGAACTTCAATGGGGGAAACGATCTAGCCATCAGAAATGGTGTTCTGAGGAAGATCTACTATCGAGTCCACTATCTCTGTTATAGATATGAGCATCTGTGTCACAGTTGCTATAACTCTCCTTGTTGGTGGGTGGCGATTTTCTTATTGGAGATTGTTCAATATGCGAGCACGTGAGATATTTATCTCATACGTCCTTATTGGCATCACGTCCAGGTTCATCATTGAACCTTGAGTTGTTTTGGAAAGATTTATTTCCTTAACTAACGTGATCCTATAATTATGGAATTTAGCAATGACCTTATCAGGTTAAGATCTCCCTACATGGTGAGAATATTTTACGATGGGAATGTTTTCATATTATGGAAACAAATCAATCCCAATGCCAAATTCGTATAAGGAAAAGTGCTGATTCTGCTAGCGCAAAAAACAGCTTCTTATTGGGTGATTAATTTGGTTTATTATTATCTGATATTACTAAGGATAATGTTTTGTGTTCTTGGAAGTTTTTCCATAGGATCATATCATGGAGAAAATGGCAAGTGGATCAACTAGCCGTTGGTGTTTAATTGAGAAATTCCTTTCTAAGCTTAAATGCAAGAGTGAAGCCACAGTTTCAACTTGTCGTTCTACCAAAAAGCTTACCAGAAATCCTTGAGGCTTCATCGTTGCAAAAGCTGAGAGGGTCCGTCGTGCATTCACCGAGCCGATCACCTCTGAGAGGGAGCGTCTTCTATAGCTGCAGACTGTTGGTGCTGTAGTTGTTAATTTTGTTTGTGCAGGTTGTTAGTCACACAGGTTGTGTGCAAAGGCAAGTGGTAGCCGTTAAACCACGTTAGCAGCTGGTAGCCATTAAGCCACGTTGGCAGGTGGTAGCCGTTAAGCCACGTTGGCAGGTGGTAGCCATTAAACCACGAGGGCAGGTGGTAGCCGTCAAGCCACGGGCTTAGTGAGGAGCCGGAGTGAGACACATCGGTTGCGTGCGGGTTGAGTTAGTCACGTGAGTACGTGCAACCTGTTAGTCACATTTCTGTCAGAAGTGTGTATCTGTAAAGTCCCTTGTTCTAAATATAGTGAATACGCCCTAATTGGGTTGAGCGCTGGGAGAGTAGACGTAGACATTGTTTGCCGAACCACTATAATTCTTTGTGTCACACACATAAGATAACCAATCTCAGAACTGGGAATCTGTCCAGCAGATCCAGTCTCTGAAATCTGACAGAATCACGCTTCAGTGGCCGAAAAAGTGTCAAAACTCTTAAGGCACTAATTCAACCCCCCTTCTTAGTGCATTCCTATACCAACAATTGGTATCGGAGCAGCTCAACGATAAAAGCTTAGCCGCTTGTTGAGAGATCCGATGGGGTGCAAATGGGATATATGCACGCTGTTGGACTCAACAGTAACAGTCCACCATTATTTGATGGACAAAGCTTCTCCAGCTGGCGCAGCAGGATGGAGTTCTGGATTGCATCCCGTGAACCGAAGTGTTTAGGGATCATCCGAAGTGGTCCTCTGCTTCACAGAGGACAAGATCTGAAAGTTGAGTATGGCAGCACAATTTCACTTTCTGATGAGGACGCTGAAATCATCAAGCTGAATGCTATGGCTGTTAACTTTCTTCATTGTGCTCTATCTCCTATGGAGTACAACTGGATCTCTGCATGTACTACAACAAAAGAGATATGGGATCGACTTGTTCTAATCCATGAAGGGACGGATCAAGTTAAAGAAACAAGGATAAATCTGCTGGTTCAGCAGTATGAGGCTTTCAAAATTAAACCTGATGAGTCTATCTCTGAAATGTATGATAGACTGAATACAATCATCAACAGCTTAGCCCTTCTTGGGAGGAATTTCACTAATGCTGAATTGGTGAGAAAGGTCCTCAGGTCATTACCCATGAATTAGGAAGCTAAGAAGACCACAATTGAGGAAGCCAAAGATCTAACAACTCTTAGGTTGGATCAGCTTATGGGTTCTTTCCTCTCCTATGAGGAAGAGAAACGGTCATCTGTGCCTCAGACGACAAAATCTATTGCCTTTAAGGCATCCGCTTCTACTGATAATGAATCAGATTATATAGAAGCAGAAACAGATGAGGAGCTCTCCTTGCTTGTAAAGGGTTTGAACAAACTTCTTTAAAAGAAACGCTTCAAACGAAGTGTTAAACCCAAGTCTTATAACCTAGAAGATAAAAAGGGGCCAGTATGCTACGAGTGTTAGAAACTGGGACACATGAGGAATGAATGTCCACTGTTGACTGAGAGGCAAAAGCCCTCTCGAAACAAAAGACGAGCCTTATTGGTTTGGAGAGATGAGGAGGACAACGAATCTGAATTTGAGGAAGAGCAGAAGGCAAACCTTTGCTACATGGCTCGTTCTAAATCAGAATCTGATTCAGATGAAGAGGTAATCTCTACATCTATGTCTAATTTATCTTCTAATGATCTTCTAATTATCTTAAAGGCTTTTTGACAGAAATCCTTGAAAGAGTATAAGAGCTATCCTCAAAATATCGCTAGATGAAAAAGCAGAACAAGGTTCTACAGTCACAGCTCACTTCTCTGCACAGAGAAAAGATTGCCTTGGAAAAGGAAGCTGAAATCTTCTGCACAGAAGCATCTCCTCTGATCAGAGAACCTCATCCTGAGGTGTGGGACGAGCTACTTGTTCGTGACAAAGTGATTTCTCCACTAAATGAGTCAACATAGGTTTATTACCTGAAAGTCAGTCTCATAAATGTCACAAAAACAGATCTGAATGTTCAGATGATGTATGCTATATCACACAGAAAGCATGTTCTGTGATAAGTCCCAAAGTTGCGCAGAAACAGAAGTCTGTGATGTCGTAGAAACCTGAGTCTGTGAAACGTTATACTTCTGAACAGAAGTGTAACAAATCTAGGATTAAAAACCCTGTCGGATTGACAGAAAATGTTAAATCCTGTCACTACTGTGGCATGCTTGGACATATGATCGGACAATGTCAGATCAAGAAGTCTATAAGCATAACCAATGCGATTCTCTCTAGGAACAAGTCACAATCTTATGGAACCGGCTTGAAGTGGGTTCCTGTTGTAACTTAACTTGTTCTTAATCGCAGGTACGCTTGAAAACTAAAGCCAGGAAGGATGAGTGGTACATGGACAGTGGGTGCTCACGCCATATGACCGGGGATCCTTCTATGTTTTCAAGCTTGAAGTTACAGAACGATGGTTCTGTGACATTTGGCGATAATAGCAAAGGCTACATTAAAGGCATTGGAACTATCGGTAGTTCACAAACAATGCAGATAAATGATGTTCTGCTTGTTGCAGGATTAAAACATAGTCTATTGAGTGTGAGCCAACTCTGTGCTAAGGGTTATCAAATAACCTTTAACGCAGAAGGATGTTCTGGATCCACAGATGGCAAAGTCTGTTTCGTTGGTGAACGAAGAAAGAACGTCTACAATCTTCTGTCTTCTGAGAAATGTCTTGTTTCCTACAAGGATGAAATAAATCTCTGGCCTAGGAAATTGGGACACATCAATTTCCAATTATTGTCTAAGATTGCCAAAAAGGAGCTGGTACGAGGTTTACCGAAGCTCTCTTTTGAAGAGAACAGCTTCTGTGAAGCATGTTCTTTGGGAAAACAAACCAAAGCTTCTTTTAAGAGCAAAGGTTACATTTCCACCACAAAACCACTTGAACTTCTACACATGGACCTGTTTGGAACTTCTACACATGGTCCCACCAGAACACAGAGTCTGGGCCGTAGACACTATGCTATGGTGGTTGTGGATTATTACTCAAGATATACTTGGGTAAGGTTCTTGGCTCATAAGAGTGATGCATTCATGCGTTCAAAAGCCTCGTCACAAAGCTGCAGAATGAGAGAGGAGCTTCTCTTATAAGCTTAAGAACTGACCACGGTACAGAATTTGAAAACCATGAATTCAAGTCCTTCTGTGACATGAATGGCATAAAACACACCTTCTCTGCTCCTTATACTCCTCAACTGAATGGAGTAGCTGAGAGAATGAATTGAACTCTTCTTGATATGGCCAGAACGATGATGTGTGAAAGCAAGGTTCCATAGAATCTGTGGGCTGAGGTATTAACACAGCATGTTATGTGTCTAACCGTGTACATGCACGAAAGACACTTGACAAAACTCCTTATGAGTTGTATAAGGGCAAAGTGCCTAACATCTCATATTCCCATCCTTTTGGAAGTCATTGTTACATACTAAGACTTCCTAAGGATAATGTTGGAAAATTCGATGCTAGATCAGATGAAGGAGTCTTCCTTGGTTATTCTGAATCCAACAAAGCTCATCGAGTTTTCAACAAAAGTACTCTTGTTGTTGAGGAGTTTATTAATGTCATCATAATGATTCTCAATACACAGAGGAACCTGTCTTATCAGACAGACCAAGTTCACAGCTGACTGCTGCTGAAGTATAGAAAGAGAGCGCTGTCCCTCTTAAAACTGATTCTATACAAATCCAGTCCATCATTGGACATGATGCGAACTCTGAGGGCACCTCAGAGAATAATGATTCTGAGTAGAATCTCTTGGACAGAGTGCCCACTCTTTACAAGAAAAGACACCCCATGGAGCAAGTCATTGGGGATGTACAGAAAGGGATGCAGAAGAGACGTTCTGTGAATCTCTTCTATGAACATTCTGCGTTCCTCTCCCAAAAGGAACCAAACAACATCGATGAAGCTCTTGTAGATCCTAACTGGATTATTGCCATGCAAGAATAGCTTAATCAATTCAAACGAAACAAGGTCTGGACACTTGTTCAGAGACCAAAGGATCGTTCTGTTGTTGGAACCAAGTGGGTCTTCCTCAATAAGCTTGATGAATCCGGCTATGTGGTCAGGAACAAGGCCAGACTCGTGGCCAAGGGGTACTCTCAGTCAGAAGGGATTGACTATGATGAGACTTATGCCCCTGTAGCGCACCCAGAAGCTATTAGACTTCTGTTAACTTATGCGTGTTATAATGATTTCAAACTATTTCAGATGGACTTGAAAAGCGCCTTTCTGAATGGTGAGATCAAGGAGGAAGTCTACGTAGACCAACCTCTAGGATTCGAGGATCCTAAGAAACATGATCATGTTTGTAAGCTTGATAAAGCTTTGTATGGCTTGAAAAAAGCTCCCAGAGCTTGGTATGAAAGGCTGAGCCAATTTCTTATTGAAAAAGGCTATAGAAAGGGAAAGGTTGACACAACTCTTTTATTAAAGGAGCACGGAACCGAGCTTCTGGTAGTTCAGATCTATGTAGATGGCATCATCTTTAGATCCACGAACAATACCTTGTGTAATGAGTTCGCAGAACTCATGAAAGGTGAATTTGAGATGAGCACGATGGGAGAATTAACTTTCTTTCTGGACTTACAGATTCGCCAAACATCATAAAGTACTTTTATCCATCAGGAGAAGTACACTAAACAACTTCTGAAGAAATATGAGTTGAGCAACTCAAAACACTTGTCTACTCCCATGAGCACAAACGTAATTGTGGAGAAAGATGAAACACTTATTGTACCTTACTGCCTCCAGGGCTGACATTCTATTCAGCGTCTGCCTTTGTGCTAGATATCAATCAGCACCAAAGGAGTCCCATTTAACTCATGTTAAGAGGATATTTCGGTATCTTTCTGGGACTACAAATCTAGGGCTTTGGTATTCCAAGAGATCATTATTTGATCTTATAGGGTACTTCGACGCAGACTTTGCTGGCTGCAAAATCGATCGGAAGAGTACTTATGGAACATGCTAATTACTTGGAGATATGCTCATATCTTGGCACTCAAAGAAGCAAGCTTCTCTTGCACTATAAACAGTAGAGACAAAATATGTTGCAGCAGCAAGTTGCTGTACACACCTTTTGTGGATGCGTCAACAACTTAAGGACTATGGTTTCAAGTTTGACAATATTCCGATACGGTGTGATAACACAAGTGCCATAAATCTAACCAAGAATCCTGTTCAGCATTCAAGGTCTAAACATATAGAACTAAGACATCATTTCATTCGAGACCATGTTCAGAATGGTTCTATTGCTGTGGAATATGTGAGCACAGAAGCACAGCTCTGTGATATCTTCACAAAGCCATTGAATTTTGAGAAATTCTCAAAATTAAGAATGGAATTAGGGATTTGTTATCCCTTCTAAATGGATCTTATTGATCTTTATTTCGTGTGCTTTGATCTTGTGATTTACAAATTATTTCCTTTCCATTTTTTTAACTTTTAGAAACAATCTTCAAAATCTTTTTATTTTCTTTAAAAAAAATATTTTCTTTCCAAAAGCATTTCCCTCCATTTTCACTCCCTTATCTTTCTTTTTAAACAAACCCCCTGCACACACGTCTTTTCTTTAACCCGAAAACCCATTTTTTTCCCCTCTCTCCCACGTTTTCCAAACCGCACTCCTCTTTTTAAAACCGTAACCTCTCTTCTCTTCTTCGATCTCATGGCACCACCACAAACCAGGAATGTTCGCATTGCTAAGGCCAAGGCAAGGTGCTCCGCTACACTCAGCACTGAGTCTCTGTTCGACCGAGACTCTTAGGAGACCAAGTCTCCACTACAGGGAAGCGACTCCGAGACTGTCAGTCTCTCATCAAAGGGGACGAAATCTAACTCCCAACACTCTTCCCTGAGAGTTCCATGGCTCTGGATACAGAGCAAGAGGTGACCCAGTCATTCATGAAGGAGGATCCTCCTGCACCAAAGTTTTCTGAGCCAGAAAACAAGGACACGGTGATTTCTCCTCGAGGACAAGCTGGGAAGGATGTTTCTACACCTCAGCGCGATAGCCCTCCTCCTAAGTCTCTTTCCCTGGCCATTGTGCCCTAAGATGAGACTCTGCTTCCTCCTCCTCCTCCTCCTTCCATGCAGAAGTTGGCTCCAACTTCGTCTAATGCTGAGGACAAGGCTGTGAGCCCCCTGCGGTCGTAGTAAAGGAGAAAGGAAAAGCACAGAAATGCCCATTTGCAGCACCGCAGAAGGAGAACAAAAGGCCCAGAGGTACTGCTCTGACCTTTACTCCTAAGATTGGGTAGACCATTTCTGCTGAGGAAATTAAGGCTGTGTTGGATTCTCCTGAGTTTCTCGCTAGAGATCTTGAGGATAGGAAAATTGTTCCTTGTCGATTTATTAGATTAAGTTTCTTTTCTGAGCATTCTCTTGGGCGGCTAGAAAACATTTTCCGTGAGCTTTCTTTTGTCAACTTCTGTGAGCACAGAAGCCCTGTCTCTGCCTGTCTGGTTAGAGAATTCTATAGCCACATCACCCTTCATAGAGTGGACAAGCTGATCAAGTACATAAAAGTGGTGATAGAGGGGAATGTCTATGTTTTCTCTCTTCTTGATGTATGTCGGACCTTCAGTGCAAGATACCACCCTCAGGTCCAGCTTCTGGAGATCTCAAAATCATCGGCATATCAGAGGGTAACAGGGGCTGAAAAGCCAATAAAGTCCAGCGTCTACCTGGAGAGCACACAGCTGCCTCTTGAGCTTCGCATCCTCTATCGTGCAGTTATGTACTGCCTCTACCCCCGGATTGGGAGCACAGACAGTGTCATCACGAAAGACGCCATCATGATGGTGCATCTGCTGGAGGGACTTCCTGTTAATCTAGGATCGATTGTCTTTGAGATATGGAGAGATGTGCGACTCAGCCTGACAGGGGACTACCCTATGGTTATATCATCATGAAGCTCCTACAGATTTACTCCTGTGATATGACTCCCAGGAGTAATGAGGACACATCCATGTCGAGCCTTTCGACGGTACGACACTTGATCATATGAGCTTTGTTTTTACAGGGTCACAATGGATTCACAAGAAGAGCAAGGGTGAACCATCCTCCTCCAAAGGAAAAAGTGTTGCTGCACCTTCCAAGCGTAAGACTCGAGCTAACACCAGCAAGCAGAAGAAGCTTGATACCAAGCAGAAGCACACTTCTGAGGCATCCACTTTTGCTAATCCTAAAGAGTCCCGCAAATTGGATAAGTGTATTACTCAGCAAAAGGAGATTAAGACCCTGATTACAAAGCTGCTGGTAGATCTTGCTGATGTCACTGCATATATCAAGGGCAATGATGGTGCATCTTCCTCTCCTGCTGCAGAAGAAAGTGACCGACCAGTCCCCTCTGAGAATCTGGAAGCTGAAAAACTAAAAACTCTGGATCTGTTGTCTCAGAACTCATTTTTTTTACAATTCCTGCTTGTTTTTATTGTGTGTTTGAAACTTAGTTTTTGATGACTTGCCTTTGGTTTTATGACATGCATTACTTTTGATGATGCAAAAAGGGGGAGAAGTAGTCTTCTGTGAGATTTAGGACATATTCTGCATTTTTTCTCTTTTTGTCTTGTGTTTCTGTTTGTTTGTAGGTCATGAAGATGCTGAGGAGATTTCCTCAATGCGTTGCAGATCTCAGCGGAATTATTTTCTGCTTTGAGAAATCCTTGCCAGAACGATGCTTCTGGTTGAGATCAACTTGGGTTTGGGCAGAACTGCTTAAACTCAGGGGGAGTTAGAGAACCTTCTCTACTCATATTCTGGTCAGAATATCACTTCTGTGTGACGTTCTGAGCTCTGATTAAAAGTTCATCTTAGAACTACTCACCTGTTCAGGGGGAGCTATGACAGAATAGTACTTCTGTCCATAATGCATGTTATTGTAATCATGAGCGCTGATCTGATTAAATCACATAAATGCTCTGAACGATTAGGTTAATGAACATTAACTAATCTCAAAATGAAAGTTCATCTCTGAACTAATCACTGATCTGAGCTAGCAATAATTTTGATCGAAATTAATCCACTTAGATTCAAGGGGAGTTACTACAGAAAGTAGCTTCTGTGTCAACCATCTCACAACAAGGAAATCTGTAAGACCGTTAAACTCTTTAATTATTATTCTCCAGATAAGCATGGTTTTGACATCATCAAAAAGGGGGAGATTGTTGATATAATCTGGTTTTGATGATGACAAAGGTTATGTATTTCTAATGTGCTATTTAAGTGTATAGAAGAACAGGTCTTCGGGTGTAAAAGCCGGTCTCTATTATCTGTGCAATACGTAAAAGAGTTATGCGGAGAAGATCTACCATCAGAAATGGTGTTCTGAGGAAGATCTACTATCGAGTCCACTATCTCTGTTATAGAGATGAATATCTGTATCATAGTTTCTGTAACTCTCCTTGTTGGAGTACTTACTACGGTATACAGAATGGTATTTCTGTGAGTGGCGATTTCCTTATTGGAGATTGTTTAATATGCGAGCACGTGAGATATTTATCTCATACGTCCTTATTGGCATCACGTCCAGGTTCATCATTGAACCTTGAGTTCTTTTGGAAAGATTTATTTCCTTAACTAACGTGATCATATAATTATGGAATTTGGCAATGACCTTATCAGGTTAAGATCTCCCTATATGGTGAGAATATTTTACGATGGGAATGTTTTCATATTATGGAAACAAATCAATCCCAATGCCAAATTCGTATAAGGAAAAGTGTTGATTCTGCTGTCGCAGAAAACAGCTTCTGAGCAGAAGACATTATCTCTTATTGGGTGATTAATCTGGTTTATTATTATCTGATATTACTAAGAATAATGTTTTGTGTTCTTGGAAGTTTTCCCATAGGATCGTATCATGGAGAAAATGGCAAATGGATCAACTAGCCGTTGGTGTTTAATTGAGAAATTCCTTTCTACGGACAAACTTAAATGCAAGAGTGAAGCCACAGTTTCAACTTGTCGTTCTACCAAAATGCTTACCAGAAATCCTTGAGGCTTCATCGTTGCAAATGCTGAGAGCGTCCGTCGTGCATTCACCGAGCCGATCACCTCTGAGAGAGAGCGTCTTCTGTAGCTGTAGACTGTTGGTGTTGTAGTTGCTAATTTTGTTTGTGCAGGTTGTTAGTCACACAGGTTGTGTGCAAAGGCAGGTGGTAGCCGTTAAGCCACGTTGGCAGATGGTAGCCGTTAAGCCATGAGGGCAGGTGGTAGCCGTCAAGCCACGGGCTTATTGAGGAGCCGGAGTCAGACACGTCGGTTGCGTGCTGGTTGAGTTAGTCATGTGAGTATGTGCAACTTGTTAGTCACATTTCTGACAGAATTGTGCATCTGTAAACTCCCTTGTTCTAAACATAATGAATACGCCCTAATTGCGGTGAGCGCTGGGAGAGTGGACGTAGGCATTGTTTGCCGAACCACTATAAATTTTTGTGTCACACACATAAGATAACCAATCTCAGAACTGGGAATCTGTCCAGCAGATCCAGTCTCTGAAATCTGACAGAACCACGCTTCTATGGCCGAAAAAGTGTCCAAACTCTTAAGGCACTAATTCAACCCCCTTCTTAGTGCACTCATATACCAACACTAACTTATGCTGATATTATCATTCTAATTTAATATGATTACACAAAATATATTCTGGAAATGTAGAGAAATCAAATTCAAACTACATTCAGTGCTAGTTGCAAAAAAAAAAAAAAAAAAAAGAAAAGCAGCCGCAATTTTCAAGGAGTATATTTTCGTGGGGATTGAGGAACAATCGAAAGTGAAAGTTGGAAGGGTAGGAGAGGAAACACCGGGCAACTTTGGTGGGGGAGAACATAGCACAAGAAAAGGGAAAGGGAAAGAGCTGGAAGGGGAGTTTCGTGTTCCTATGTACCTTTTGCCCGAGAGAGACGACGGAGCAAGATGAAGCTTGAAAACAGAGAGGAAGAAATACCACACGTACACAAACAAGAAGAAACACCTCTTGAATCAACTATTGTGTGTTGCCAGTAAATTGATTCCCCCTGTGTTCATTGCGCATCAGAGGCATAGGGTATTGTTGGATGGCGAAGCATCGAACAATCAAGCTGACTAAGGTTTCTATTTGGGTTGTAACTGGTAATCGATTTTTAATTAATTAAAAAGTAATTAATTTGACATCACATTAATTAATTAATTTCAATTAATTTGAAAATATTAACTTTTTTGTTGTGTTTTTAAAAAGTAAAAAATGACATCACTTTTCTCATGGAAATAGAATTCCCCCAATTCCATCGGTAATCAAACATAGCGTTGTATTTTTCAAGCATTCAACAATGTCATTTGTAAGATTCCTCGGTCTTGGTGTGATTTATGTGTGCACTCACTCTCTTTTTCAAAATCATAACATCATTAAAGATAATTTTTCTTATTAGAACATCTCATCAATTGGGATTAAGAAGGACTAATTATAAATTATACGTAGGTCAGTCGTACGGAAGTTGTTAAGAATCAATCAGTTGGGGATATTGTGGAGCAAGGTGCACTCTAAACAAATTTTAACACTTTGCATAGGAGAAAACTGCTGATGTTGAACAACAACAAATGCGGGACGGCCATGTTGGCGAGATATTATTATGCAAGTGATTTTGTAAATAATTAAGAGATTTTCAACCACTTGGAGTCCTCAATTTACAAAATTATAGTTTAATAAAATTTCAACATTTTAAACCAAATTAATTTACTGTTGTTCCATGTATTTTTGTTATCATTCAGTGCTCCCATAATCTTTTCTTGGTAATAATCAGGGCATGTTAATATACGACGAGGATGTCATGTTGGTGAAGATGTCCTAAATGCGTCATCATCCCCCGGCCGCTGACGTCACCCGCCCTCTCCTCCTCTCGAACCCCTTCGAGCACTACTACAGGAACATATGCAAGCTCCTCAGGTCTGCAACCCTCGCAAGATCCCTCCTCAGGGGCTCCATCCTCCATGCCGGAGCCATCACCGCCGGCGTCCACCTCGTACCGTTGGTGTCCCACCACCTCATCGCTCTTTACTCCAAAATCCAACTCCCTTTGGTCGCCCTCCAGGTGTTCGACCGAATTCCTAACAGAACCATCACCTCCTGGAGCTCCATCATCTCTGCCTTTGCCCAGAACGAACTCCCCGTCGTTTCCATTGTATACTTTAGGCATATGTTGGACTCGGGAATCTTCCCGGACGATCATATTTTGCCTAGTGTCGGCAAGGCTTGTGGGATTTTGGGACGGTCGGATGCTGGCAGGGGTTTGCATGGTCTGGCTGTTAAGATCGGTTATGACGGGGATGTCTTTGTTGGGAGCTCGCTCGTCGATATGTATTCTAAGTGCGGAGAGTTAAGGGAAGCACGGAGGTACTTCGACGAGATGCCCAAGAGGAACGTCGTTTCGTGGAGTGGGATGATTTGTGGCTACGCCCAGGAGGGTGACAATAGGGAGGCTCTGGTATTGTTCAAGAAGGCGTTGTGGGAAAAGTTGGACGTTAATGATTTTACTTTCTCAAGCATCCTCAGGGTGTGTGGTAACACAACTTTGTTCGAGCTGGGCAGGCAGGTTCAGGGTCTGTGCTTTAAGACGGGATTCAATTTGTCGAGCTTTGTGGGGAGTTCATTGATATTGCTTTATTCGAGAGGTGGGGCCGTCGAGGGGGCTCACCATGTTTTCCGAGAGATTCCTGTAAAGAATCTCGGGATGTGGAACGCCATGCTAATTGCGTGCGCGCAGCACGGAGATACAGGGAAAGCATTTAGCTTGTTCGAGGAAATGGAGGTTTCTGGATTCAGGCCGAACTTCATTACGTTCCTGTGCATTCTCTATGCATGTAGTCATGCGGGTCTGGTCAAAGAGGGCAAGCATTACTTTGAGATGATGAATAAGTATGGAATCGAGCCAGGTGACCAGCATTATGCCTCAATGGTGGACGTACTCGGTCGAGCTGGGAAGCTGCAGGAAGCGTTGTCGCTCATCGAGAGCATGCCGATGCCACCGACAGAATCTGTATGGTGCGCTTTCTTGACTGGCTGTCGTATCCATGGTGAAACCGAGCTTGCGGCTCATGCGGCTGACAAGGTGTTCGAACTGAGCGATATTGGCTCCGGCCTGCACGTGTTGGTGGCAAATGCCTATGCTGCTGCTGGAAGATACGAGGAGGCTGCAAGAGCGAGGAAGATGCTGAGGGACAGGGGCGTGAGGAAGGAGACGGGTCTGAGTTGGGTGGAGGATGGGACCAGACTCCACACTTTTGCGGTGGGGGACAGGACGCACGAGAAGTCAGAAGAAATATATCGGAAATTGGAGGAGTTAGGGGAGGAAATGGAGAGAGCAGGATACGTGGCGGACACGAGCTTCGTGTTGAGGGAAGTGGATGGAGAAGAGAAGGAGCGGACAATAAGGTACCACAGCGAACGGCTGGCGATAGCATTCTGCCTGGTAGATTTCCCTCCGGGGAGGCCGATAAGGATAATGAAGAACCTGAGGATGTGCGGGGATTGTCACTCTGCGATAAAGTTCATGTCGAAATGCACCGGGAGGGTGATTACAGTGAGGGACTACAGCAGGTTCCACCGATTTGAGGACGGGAAATGTTCGTGCAACGATTACTGGTAAAAAGGAAGGTTCACCCAGAACCACATAGTCCTCTTTTTGTGTGGGGTTGGGTTGGTCATTAGATTAGAAAGAGAACTTATTTGGGCTGATACGAAGTCGAATTTATTGGGCCGAATCTGAACTCAGGAAACTTTCTCTGTCTTCTTATTTGGGCCCAATCATTTCAAAAAAAGAAAGGAATACTTTTTTTTGTGTCCATTGACGTGGTGGAGTATGAAAATAGAGATTGGTATAGATAGATAGGTATGTGAGATAAAATGTGTGGGGGGAGGGAGATTATCCTATTATTCGGCATTGGGCGCTCCTGTTCATAATGTGAAATAATTTTGCATCATTATCTTTTTATTATCTAGTTTTCTTGGTCGGTTTATTTAGTATATTTTTATTTAACTAGTTATTTAATATTTTTATATTAACCTCAAGTGACATTGATTATCAGAAGCACGGAGTAGTTGCGGTGACCTCACGCCAAAGATGACGGGGGGACGGACATTAAACAATGAATACTGGGCGGGGCGTAGTAGTAGTAGTAGACTTCTGAGTCCAAAATCACCACATCCCATCCGCAATGTGCTTTTGGACTGGTTGTTGCTACCATAACCACCCCTCCATTCCTCTTCTTCTTCTTGTCACATTGATTCCTTTCTTTCTCCATCCCAATTGTTCCACTCCAAAGTCCAAACACAAATCCTGTTCGTCCCTCTTTATCAAATCGAGGGAAGTCTCCTGTAGTCGGGGAAGGTCCCGCACTTGTACACCTGTTGGATCGTTCAGGTGTACTAAGATGGGGTGAATTAGTAGTGATTGTAACTTTTTCGCCATTTCTCAGTGTAAGCGGAAGCATACTATATCACAGTAGAACGTTTATCAGAAGTGAGATCATTTTTGTTGTAATCGTTACGATTTGATCGAATAAATTTTTCGTACGAGAGTTGGCGCGATCGTAATGGACACAGTAGTTTATAGTGGTTCGGCCTTAATCGACCTACGTCCACTTTCCACCGTAGAGGTCATTCCACTATATAAAAATAATGGGTGCAAATGAACCTTTTACACTAGACTCTGGTATCTCAACAAGAGATATTTAAAATCCTCTATAAAAGAAGATCACTCCTGGGCAACGATCAGCTCCTTACACAGTGAACGTCATCTCGTCTCCAGCACAATGATGCTCACGCTCAGCAGTTGATCGCTCAAAGGATTTCCACACAGCACGTTGTTGCTTAGGCGTAAGCTTGTCTATCAAAGCACAAAGACAACGTCGTGTTAGAGTATAAATCCTCACAAATAATTCCTTATAATGACAGACGACTTCTCTAAGAGCAGCCCGTTTCTGGTTCACAGTAGAGGAATGCTTCAGTACTTAATAGCTCAACAGAGGATTTCCACACAGCTTTTGTCTCTTCTCAAGATTGATGATACAAAGACGGTCGACAACTCACCCATGCCCCTTCCATCGCACTCCCGAAGTGGACTCACTTTGCTCATCAGCGATTGACTGAGCGACGGAGGATTGAGTGACAACTTCAAGCGACAAGACCCAGGCGACGATCATTCAGGCGACACCAGGCGACGATCATTCAGGCATCATTCATTCCAGGCGACGACTTAAAGATTCGAAGCTGAAGGGTCACGAAGCCGAAGAGTCTTGGAGAAGCTGAACCGATTTCCCTTTCCTCTATTCATACATCTACTCAATCATGTACCTGCATTTAAGTTCGTCGCATTTACAATAATCCATTTTTGGTGCATCCATGAATCTGGTCGTGCATGCATCTAGTCTAGGTCCATCATCTTGCATCTAAGTTCTCGTTTAGGTTATCCTTATATAATGGGCGGCCTTGTAAGCTTTCAAATAACTTTGATCATATTATAAACCCCTTTGTTAGACTTGTGTCTTTCTATCCGAAGTGAGTGGATTTTCCTTCAATCTCGTTCTTCATTTGGTGGATTCCAAGTGCGGATTGAGTTGAGCGTATCAACCGGTGGTGGTGGTAACTGTATCTCCGCGTTGTGCCTCGCCCTCGTCTTGTTCGTGGTGGTGTATCTGTATCCACGACCAAACGAGTTTATCGAGTTCTTCTATCACGGTGGTGAATCTGTATCCGTAGTGGTTGTTCTCAACCTACGTTCATCTATCCTAGTTCAATTCCATTTCCAGCCGCACCCTAAAAACATCCTTCCGTCCATACCCCACGTCACTTCATTACGCATATTTAGTGATGTTCCCCTTTGTTTTGGTATATGAATCATCTATTCCTTGCCGTCTCCGTATCATCTTGGTATCAGAGCTCACGGCTGTCAATGGCCGGAAGATCCAACGCGGTATGTCTTTAGATGAAGCACAAGTTGCTCGGCTTGAGCAGCATATCGCCGATCTTCAGCAGCAACTACAGTCGCTACGGACACATCATGCATCGACTTCCCACAGTCGATTAGACAACGATGATGAGGAGCAACCCTGGCGTGAGAAGTCTCAACGAGGATCTTCATCCGTGTATCGAAGACAGGAAAGAAGAGCGCCGACGATGAGTGTTCAGATTCCGGCGTTCGAAGGTAACTTGGACCTCGAGGAGTTCATTGACTGGATGCACACGGTAGAGCGCATCTTCGACTATGAAGAGGTGCCCGGGGAGAAAAAGGTTAAGATGGCTACGTTAAAGATGAAGAAATATGCCAGCCTTTGGTGGGAGAACACCAACCAGCAACGCCGAAGAGAAGGGCGTGATAAAATCCGAACATGGTCGAAAATGAAGAGGGCTATGACTAAGAGGTTTCTGCCGGAGCATTATCGACGAGATCTCTACATCAAGTTGCAGTCGCTTCAGCAAGTTTCAAGTGTATCGGAGTACACGAGGGAGTCCGAGAGATTATTGCTGCAGTGCGATGTCCAAGAAGCCCAAGAGCAAACTATTACCAAGTATCTTCGAGGACTTAAGCCTCATATTGCAGATGTGGTCGAACTACAACAATATTGGACTTTCAACGATGTTCGGGCATTAGCGCACAAGGTTGAGCAGCAACAAGCGAGAAGATCGAATACCCGCTCATTTGTGAAGGCCCAGCCTTTCAACAAGGGGAGTAGCTCCCCGGCAAAGCCACCGTTGACGACATCGAGAAAAACTCCATCATTGACTACTAGACCAGAAGTTAAGTCGAACGAGTGAGATAATGCTAGATGATGTTTCAAGTGCCAAGGAATAGGATACATGGCTTCTGAGTGTCCGTCGAGAAGAAACGTTGTCATTAGAGAGCTGTCCAAGGGACAAGAAGAGTTCTAAGAGAACGTCGATCCTGTTTGGGTTGTAGAGGAGATTGAGGAGTACTCGGACGAAGGAGAGTTGTAGGTCGTCTGAAAAGCCTTAAGCGTGACACCGGCTAGAGAGGAGAATCAAAGGGAAAGCATTTTCCATACTAGGTGCACAGTCGAAGGAAAAGTTTGTTTGGTGATTGTGGATAGCGGAAGCTACACCAACGCCGTGTCGAGGGCGATGGTCGAGAAGCTTAAGTTACCTATTGAAGCTCATCCTCATCCCTATCGTCTACAATGGCTCAACAAGGATAGTGATGTTCGAGTGACTTAGAGAATGCGAGTTCCATTTTCTATTAGGAAAAGCTATAAGGATGAACTCTTTTGCGACATTATTCCGATGGACGCATGCCACTTGATCCTAGGAAGACCGTGGCAGTTTGATCGACTCGCGCAATATGATAGGTATCACAATACCTATTCCATCAACATCAACGAGAAGAAGGTCACCTTGATGCCCCTGACCACTCAGCCCATAATAGTGCCACAGAATCGATCTATCGATCAGCCTCTTAAAGGAGTTCAATTTGGTCGCGCGATCCATGAAGGAGCGTCTCTACCCAATCAACCAGCTTATCGATGCAATGCAGAAGAAGCTAAGGAGCTGCAGAGGCAGGTTGATGAGTTAGTCAAGAAGGGCTTGGTTCGAGAGAGTTTGAGTCCATGTTCAGTCCCAGCCATATTGGTGCCGAAGAAGGATGGCACTTGGCGAATGTGAAGTATGGATGACATGTTATATGAGTTGAGGCGAATGACATGGATGACATGTTACATGAGGCGAATGTGAAGAAGGATGGATAGTCGAGCTTTCAACAAAATAACGGTGAAGTATCGATTTCCGATTCCTCGACTAGATGACATGTTTTCGAAGATATTGCGAAGTGGTTATCACCAGATTCGAATGAAAGAAGGCGACGAGTGGAAGACAACCTTCAAGAATAAGTATGGGTTGTACGAATGGTTGGTGATGCCCTTTGGTTTGTCAAACGCGCCCAGCACATTCATACGACTGATTACCCATGTCTTGTGAGCTTTCATGGGGAAGTTTGTGGTCGTCTACTTCAACGATATCCTCATCTATAGTCGAAACAATGAGCATGTCGACCATTTGAGAGTTGTGTTCCGCACACTTCAGGAGGAGAAGCTGATTGGATTTGAGTACCTGAAGGATTTGTATAAGGACGATGAAGACTTTGGTGGGATTTTCGTCCAATGCACCAATCAAGCCGTCAATCGATTCCATCAGGAGCATTTTTATTGGCTGCAAATGGAGAAGCAGGTTAGAAATCTTGTTTTGAGATGTGCAGTATGCCAACGAGCGAAGTACCGAGTCCAACCCCAAGGATTATATACTTCACTTCCAGTCCCTAAGTGACCATGGGAACATGTAAGTATGGATTTCGTGCTAGTATTTCCAAGAACGCAGCGGAGGAAAGATTCGATCATGGTGGTGGTCAATAGATTCTCGAAGATGGCACACTTTATTCCATGCCAGAAGACAGACGATGCAACCAACGTAGCAGATTTATATTTTCGAGAAGTTCTGAGGTTGCATGGAGTACCCAAGTCGATCGTATCAGATTGCGACGTCAAGTTCCTAAGCTACTTTTGGAAGATGTTGTGGCACAAGTTGGGAACTAAGCTCGCCTTCACCACGGCGTATCACCCGCAGACCGACGGACAGACAGAGGTTGTTAATCGAACCATGGCTGCAACTCTTCGAACCTTAATCTCGAAGAACCAGAAGGATTGGGATGTGAAGCTTGTTCATGCTGAGTTCGCCTACAATAGAGCCCCGAGTTCAACAACCAAGTGTTCACCCTTCGAGGTAGTCTATGGCCTCAATCCTATAATACCTGTCGATCTAATGCCTTTACCAAGTGTGAAGACAGTCAACCGAGATGCCGAAGAATGTGCGAAGGAGATGTGAATGCTCCATGAGAAGATTCGAGTCTAAATCGTGAAGGCCAACAAACGATATGAAGAGAGGGCCAATCGAGGACGTGGGGAGAAGATTTTTCAGCCAGGAGATTTGGTGTGGATTCATCTGCGGAAGGAGCGCTTCCCTGGCAAAAGGAAGAACAAGCTGATGCCGCGAGCGGAATGACCTTTCAGGTTCGTCGAACGCGTCAACAATAATGCCTACAAGGTTGATATGCCAGAAAATATGGAGTTTTTGCCACTTTCAACGTCCAGGATCTCATTCCATTTGTGGAGGATGACGACGATATGAGTTTGAGGACAAACTCTTTTCAACAAGGGGAGGATGATACAAAGACGGTCGACAACTCACCCAAGCCCCTTCCATCGCCCTCCGAATTGGAGTCACTTTGCTTATCAGCGATTGACTGAGCGACGGAGGATTGAGCGACAACTTCAAGATGATACGGAGACGGCAAGGAATAGATGATTCCTATACCAAAAACGAAGGGGAACGTTACTAAAGGTGTGTAATGGAGTGACGTGGGGTATGGATGGAAGGATGTGTTCAGGATGCGGCTGGAAATGGAATTGAACTGGGATAGATGAAAGTAGGTTGCGAACAACCACCACGGATACAGATTCACCACCGTGATAGAAGAACTCGATAAACTCGTTTGGCCGTGGATACAGATATACCACTACGAACAATACGAGGGCGAGGCACAATGCGGAGGATACAGTTACTACCACCACCAGTTGATACGCTCAACTCAATCCACACTTGGAATCCACCAAATGAAGAACGAGGTTGAAGGAGAATCCACTCACTTCGGATAGAAAGACACAAGTCTAATAAAGAGGCTTATAATTTGATCAAAGTTATTTGAAAGCTTGCAAGGCCGCCCATTATATAGGGATCACCTAAACAAGAACTTAGATGCAAGATGATGAACCTAGACTAGATGCATGCACAACTAGATTCATGGATGTACTAAAAATGGATTATTGTAAATGCAACAAACTTAAATGCAGGTGCATGATTGAGTAGATGTATGAATAGAGGAAAGGGAAATTGGTTCAGCTTCTCCGAGATTCTTCGGCTTCGTGACCCTTCAGCTTCGAATCTTTAAGTCGTCGCCTAGAATGAATGTCGCCTAAATGATCGTCGCCTGGTGTCGCCTGAATGATCGTCGCCTGGGTCTTGTCGCTTGAAGTTGTCGCTCAATCCTCCGTCACTCAGTCAATCGTTGATGAGCAAAGTGAGTCCACTTCGGGAGGGCGATGGAGGGGGCATGGGTGAGTTGTCGACCGTCCTTGTATCACAAGATGAGCCTGTAAGCACTCAAGAGACAACCACAAAGAGTCAGAGAACAAAAGAGATAAAACAGGAATTGGTTCCTCACACAGCAGGACCAGACTTCTCACATAGCGAAGTCGGGGTATCCGTCCTACACTCAGTTCGGACGTGCATGGTTACCGCAGCCGTGACTCACTACACTGCACACCTAGTGCCTAGGGTGGAATTTTCAACTCCGATGGCTCCTACACAACCTGATCTACTATCCCTCTGTATCAGGAGGTCGAGACTTCTACACAGCACCCCTGTGCTCGGGCGGACCTCTTTCCACTCCGGCAGCGTTTCCGACTCCTGTTCTACCCTGCAGGCACGTGACTTCTGGCGTGCAACCGCAAGTGCGTGTCTAACTGCTCAAACTCCATGGGCTCGAGAATTCCCTACGAAAAGACACGACATGAACGGCTTTTTGTCGATGGGTCAGCAACTGGTTACCGAATTCAGAACAGGTATTCACTTAGCTTCCCTTAGATGATTCGTCGGCCGCTCGTTGAACGCACCACGGATACTCAGTCCCTTTCACGACGATCAAAGTCGCACTCAGCCTTTGACACTTCCACAAGCAGATTGCAAGAGGTAAGAACCAGGTGATCACTTAGCACCTTTCATTCTCCACCGATCCTCAAAGCTTCACTCGGATCACACAGGCTTTGGATAACCACACAGACCACTCAGACGCACAAAGGCAATTTGGTCTCACTTCCTAGTCTAATTTTAATGGGGAAAGATGTCCAAATGTGTTGGGACAATCTTCGTGATTTGTTTCCAAAAATTGCGCACAGGTATGAGCAGACGTCTGCTCAACGATCACTACGTCCGAGAAGGTAAGTTCCCAACGGTAATTTTCCTTAGTTAACATAAATCATCCGAATGAGATAATTTGTTTCCATGATTTGTAATATAATTATCCAAATAATAATCTTCTCTGAACAGTTATTAAAATCAAAAGATAATCAATATTATCTGATTTAGCATTTTATCTCTTTACAGCGTAACACTGTAGAAGATCGGAATGAAATATTTTGTTTCCAAATATAAACTTGGAAAGCTAATCTCATAATATTGAGTTGCCTAAACGTATGAATTGGAGATATTTAAATAACATTCAACGTATTTAGACAATCAAACATATATCCTAAATTAATTAGGAAATATTTATTTCCATATATTCATTGAGTAAGCGTATTATTACAGTAACAGTTTATCGTAAAACAGCAACATGCGGCTTATGCTAGCTGTGACTCAGCAACACTCTTCTCAAGCTCATATATAAAGATAAGCATACGATTCATGAAGCAATATTGCGGACCACAAGTAACTCGTTGCTTAAGTTCATTATCAAAACATGGGTCAACAACACCATGCACAATAATTATGATATATAAGATGTGGCAACTAGCGTGAGAAGGACAACTCCGATGAATTAGCTTGTTCTCCAATGGGACGTTGGTCTTCTTGCCGTTGCAGAAATCGAACAATTATCTGCGGTAGGAAATCCTCTCGAAGATCGATGACCAAGGCAACAAATTAATCAGAGACGAATTTTAAAAGAGATGAGAACTAGAAATTTATATTACAGAAGTATCAGTGGAGGTTAATTCTGGAAACTGGGATTTGGGAAGACATGACAAAAGCGAAAAGGAAGGAAGAGATGGAGGAGAAAAGAAGACTGGGCTTGTGTTCACTAGTTAGAATTCCTTTTTGTTTTGTAATTTTTTATTACAGGGGACCAATTTTATGACAACAAACTACGGACTAGGAAAGAATAGGATTGCCCCCATCAACAAGATTCATGTCTTTGTTTAACTCTCCGTCCTGTTAGGTTTCCACATGGCGCAGTGGAAGCTCGTTTCAAAAAAAATAATGTCCGAAACCGATCCCGGATTAATGTGATACGTATAAATCGAGTAATAAAACACGTTAAATAAATCGTACCTCGTGATCTTGAAATATTTTCAATGCAACCATCTTCTAGAGCCTCAAACGTGACTCATCTAGAAGTATTCACACACACGTCACACGAACAACTCGAACTCACTCTCGGTTGCTAGCCCTTCGGAATTGTTTCTCTATCCCTTGGAAGCCTTGGCCAAATGTTCTTCTTTTCTGGGGCCGAATGTTTTTCTTTCTTTCTTGGCGAAAAAACACCCACAGACTGATTTCCTCTCTGAAAACTGTTGCTAGATGGTCACCTTAGTCCAAGGAAATCAGTCGTAGGTTACCTTACACGGATGGTTACCTTTTGCAGTTTCACGGATGGTTGTATATACGAAGGCAGTGTACATCCATACACAGACTAAGGTAACCATCTAACAACAGTTTTCAGTCACCCAACGTAATAGAATATTGGTCATGAACCAAAACCACTATGAACCGATTACTGTGTAATTCACTCTCTTCATCTCACCGACATCCCGATTAATTCAGTGCATCATGCGTCTTCACTGAATTAATCGTTTTACTTGATTTCTGAAATATAATAGATCTTAACTTCAATGATAAACATTCCTCCACGGCCATGTGTTTAAAATCACTAATATCTTAATCAAGTGGCCAGGATGTCAACTCTCTAATCCAAGTGAATCTTATATTGACTCAACATTATCCTCTTTATGCTTCGCCATACACCCAATAACCGTATTATTCACAATCCGATTAAAGACTGCTTTTAACGACATCAAAGTGCATAACTCCACACATAAAGTAAATGAAGGTCTCAAGTCAGGAGATCAGTTACACTCGTTCAACAAGGGAAGTGACCAATGACGCTTAACATGTGGTATTCTCTATAAACGGGTCGTGTCTAGTGTACCCTAAGCTTAGGCACCCCTAAGTATAACTTGGGCATCCATCCTTTGGTCTAACTCGACCTAAGTTATACTCAGCGTTGATCTAGATGTTCATGTCCCCTCTAAACATCTATCCGATCAAGGACAATTTTAGATTAACTAATAATCAAGCTACGGGACTTTTTCGTAAATTAATTACGAGCAGAAAAGTAATTAATAAACAGTAAATACTTGCCTTTATTGACAACTATTCACATACATTACAAAGTGTCTTGGCACATATGTGCACACACTAACAATCTCCCACTAACAATCTCCCACTTGCACTATTGCCAAGAACTATGGACTCTCAGTCCTAGGGCCCTCACATGTTACTCATGTTTCTTCTGAGGTAAGGCCTTAGTGAGTGGATCTGCAATATTCTCGCTAGTGTCTACTTTATTTACCAACACATCACCCCTCTGAACTATTTCTCTAAGGATGTGATATTTCTGCAATACATGCTTGGATCGCTGGTGAGACCTTGGTTCCTTTGCTTGTGCTATGACAGCATTGTTGTCACAGTATAACAAAACTGGACCATGACAACTAGGAACCACTTCAAGTTCTATCGTAAAATTCTTAATCCAAACAGCTTCTTTGCCATTTCTGAAGTTGCTATGTACACGGACTTTGCTGTAGAATCTGCAACTGTTTCTTGCTTCGAACTTTTCTAGCAAACAACTGCTCCATTTAGACAAAATACGTAACCTAGCTACGATTTCAGATCATCACGATCTGTCTGAAAATTGGCATCAATATATCCTCTGACAACCAATTCATCATCTCCTCCATAGACTAAGAACATATCCTTTGTTCTTCTTAGATACTTGAGGATGGTCATAATTGCTGTCCAATGACCCTCTCCAGGATCACCCTGATATCTACCTGTCATGCTCAATGCATACGAAACATCAGGTCTTGTATATATCATGGCATACATGATGAATCCAATAGCCGAAGCATATGGTATCTTGCCCATCCTCTTTTTCTCCTCTAGTGTACGTGGACACATCGCCTTGGAAAGTTGTATACCATGTGACTTAGACAAGAATCCACTCTTGGAATCTTGCTGAATCCTTTTAGTACCTTGTTAATATATGTACTTTGACTTAATCCTAGCAGCCTTCTTTGTCGATCTCGGTATATTCTAATACCCAAGATATAAGTCGTTTCCCCAAGATCTTTCATTGCAAAACATTTATTCAGCCAATCTTTAGTAGATTGTAGGCTGAACTTGTCATTGCCAATAAGAAGTATATCGTCAACATTCAACACTAGGAAGACAATACTGCTCCCACTAACCTTCTTGTAAACGCAAAGTTCATTTGGAATCTTGATGAAGCCAAAATCTTTGACTGCTTCATCAAATCTTATGTTCCAGCTTCGAGAAGTTTGCTTTAATCCATAAATGAATCTCTTCAGCTTACATACCTTATCTGTATTCTCAAACGTTATAAAATCAGGAGGTCGTACCATGTACACTTCCTCATCTAACCTTCCATTTAGGAAATCAGTTTTTTACATCTATTTGCCAAATCTCGTAATCCTTGTAAGCTGCAATAGTAAGTAAAATCCGAATAGACTTCGGCATTGCAACCGGCGAAAATGTTTCATCATAGTCGATCCCTTGACGCTGAGTGAAACGTTTTGCCACTAGCCTTGCTTTATAGGTACTAATATTCCCTTCCATGTCGATCTTCTTCTTGAAGACCCACTTGCATCTAATAGGCTTTACTCCAATTAGAGCATCTACCAACTCCCAAACTTGGTTGGTATACATGGAGTCCATTTCAAAATTCATGGCATCTAGACATTTCTCGGAATCTATTGAAGCAACAGCTTCCTCGTAAGTCAACGGTTCGTCGTTCTCGACGAGTCGTACATCCTCATGTTGTGTTACGATCCACCCATATCTCTCGGGTTTTCGATGTACTCTTGTAGACTTACGTATATCTTCCGTTTCTTGAACAGGTTCTGGTAATGGAGTCACTTGCATTTGTGGTTCTATCTACATATCCAACTGATTTTCCAACTCGTATGTAGTGTCTGTAATTTCTTCCAGACTTATTTTACTCCTACTACTTCTTTTAGAAATAAATTCTCTTTCTAAGAAGGTAGCATATCAAGCCACAATAACTTTGTGCTCACTTGGAAGATAGAAATAATATCCCTTTGTTTCTTTGGGATAACCTACAAACATACACTTGATGGATCTTGCTGCAAGCTTATCAGAACTATCATTCTTCACATAAGCCTCGCAATCCCATACTTTGAGATAAGACAAGTTTGGTTTCTTCCCAAACCATAACTCATATGGTGTCTTATCTACAGTTTTGGTTGGAGCTCGGTTAAGCATGTATGCAGCCGTTTCTAAGGCATAACCCCATAACGATAATGGAAGGCTTGCATGACTCATCATTGATC
Source organism: Melastoma candidum (assembly GCA_023653495.1). Taxonomy (NCBI): domain Eukaryota; kingdom Viridiplantae; phylum Streptophyta; class Magnoliopsida; order Myrtales; family Melastomataceae; genus Melastoma; species Melastoma candidum. Next base: position 7,227,826 of record CM042888.1, on the reverse strand, counting down.
TAACCATATCCATGAGTGTGCAGTTTCTCCTTTTTGAAACACCATTCTACTCTGGCGTTCGAGGAGGTGTAAGTTGTGAAATTATACCACACTCCTTGAGGTAATCAATGAATTCTTGACTAAGATACTCGCCCCCTCGATCACTTCGAATGGTCTTAATCTTTTTGTCAAGTTGGTTTTCTACTTCATTCTTAAACTCCTTAAACTTTTCAGGAGTTTCTGACTTTTGCCGCATTAAATAGATATATACATATTTGTTAAAATCATTGGTAAAAGTCATGAAGTAGATATATACTCCTCTGGCCTGAACTGACAATGGTCAACACACATCACTGTGTATGAGTTCTAGCAGTTCATTCGCTCTTTCTCCAATCTTGGAAAAAATGCTTCTTGGTCATCTTACCTTGTAGACAAGCTTCGCATGTGTCAATGGATTCTAATTCAAATGAATCCAAACACCCATCACTGAGTAACTTAGCAATGTGTTTCTCGTTTATATGACCAAGTCTAAAATGCCAAAGGTAAGTTGGATTTGAGTCACACAATTTGAAATCTCAGTCCGGGCACTTTCTTGGAAGAGCTCACGCAAATTGATATTAATCTCCCTAGCGCTCATATTTTCGTGATGCTTCTGCAACTCTGGAGACATTGCAGATAGCATGAGACATTGCACATCAATGGCATCTTCCACATAATAGTCATAGATGATCCGATCTGCTTATGAAGTGTCTATAGTTGGCACAGCTGGTGGTTCAGAATCTAGTACATGAAACTTTCTTTCTAGTTTTATTACAATCTTGAGCTTTCGATTCCAGTCCAGGTAGTTTGGTCCTTGGAGGATATTTTATTTCTCCAAAATACTTCGTAGCGATAGGTTAGTCGACATCTACAACAAATTTTAAATCATTATTTGTTAATAGTTATATAAAGGACTTTTATAAACTCCCACTATTTTATTCAAACCTAATAGCCCCCACTATTAGGCTGGGGAATTAGTTGGTAATAATTCCTAGCAGGACCGAATACTCAAAAACTATAGTATGCACACAACTGAGCTGTATCTACACACCATATTCATTAAGTAGGCAGTATTCGCCAGTCACAAAACCATGTGACCATCGATATTCTTAACTTGGGTTAATATTTTCTTAAACCACTTGCCCATCAAATCAATTGACCTTAGCTGAGCTAACAAATCAATTAATCTGAGTTAAGTCGACCCATTAATAATTTACGAAAAACTACAACTTTACTAACACGAGGCCACAATTGAGCTGTACCGACTCACGAGGTACGTCGGCTATTTTCATTATCATTGTATTCAAAGGTTTAGATACAAATTTTTTTTGTAATGATTACTGGGGAGGTTCGCTTTATAGGAAGCTTGGTCTGTCTAGGATTGTTTGTACACGAAGGTTCATGTGCAAAACTTTGATATAATGATTACATGAAGGTTCATTATACATGAGTTCGTTCTGTTCAACAAAATTCGTATATAAAGGTTCATGTGCAAAATTTCATGTAATGATTACAGAGGGGTTTCTTCTACTGGAAGTTCATTCTGCTCAGTAAAGATCGTAAAGGAAGGTTCAGGTACAAACTTTCCTGTAATGATTATGAGATTGATCGTTTTACAAGAAGTTTAGCATGTTCAAAATAGTTCGTACCTAAATGTTCAGTTACGAACATTCCTGTAATGATTATGGGAAAGTTTCATTATACATTAATTTAGTTTTGTCCAAGATAGTTTAGACTTTGTGTTAAGTTTATGACCTTTTAATAGTTATTAATATTATTAAAATTTTGTTGTTCATTATAGAATTGTGCAAGTGTAAAAATTTATGTAAATTTATTATTGCATTTCTTTAGATAAATGTTTTCGAATAAAATTTGAATCTACAACTCAAACATTATAATTATTATAGTCGTAGTAATATTTGTAATTTTTTTGTTTTGAAAGTTTAGTTATTTATGCTTGTGAATCAATGACTTTGAATGCAAATTTTGAACCGCCAACAATATTATTAAAGTGAATTTTGTACAAATTGTATTGCAGAGTTTGAATTTGAACGTGGTCACGTCATGAACAATACATTGACCAAGCACAACTCATCATTCCGTACTACAAATAGACATTCTATTTTCTGATGTCTGCATATTTTCCCCTATGTGATAACTAACTCCTGAAATACACAATTTAGCTATGGCAACTGCAGACGAAGGTGGCGGCCAGAAAGTTGGAGGAAGTAGACCCGTTCTTCTGGCAATGTTAACCGACCAATCAAACGCGTTCGTTCGATGATTCCATTCCCATATTCGAACGCTGCTACCATGTCTTTTCATGTCATCTTTGAACAAGACAAAAGTGGATGTGAATCTGATATAAACTTTTAGGTGCACTTCCTCGACTATCTATTGGGTGTCTACCAGCCCACTAGATGAGCACACGAGGTACATGCTTTATTATCAATAACCTTGAGGGGTTGAGTGGTTTATCAGACGAAATTATCAACAAAAGATTGAAGAATGATTGAGTGGCTTGGCGTTATCAATTTTTCTTATACAGGATGGTCTTACAAGTATGTTGTTTATGCCTATTGATAACTCTAAGAAGTTAGAATTATATCTCTCATTTAGGAGCCTAATGAGTGTTAGATATTCGACATTTATTTGTAAATATAGTTAGTTGCATGTTATTTTCGATTTAGTCGTGTTACATTGATACTTTTGTATTTGTGACTTTCATTGTAGGAGAAGTAGTTGATACGAAGCAAAAATCATGTCCCAAAAGATATTTGGATATAGAGTGGCAAGGTCTTTTAGTCAGGAAGTTGTGGAAACACGACGGGCGAAGGCTTGCGGGCGAAACAACTATCAGGTGATAAAGGTCACCAGGCGACATAAATAGATGAAGCAACAGTCAACTGAGCGAACAAGAAAACCTCGACAGGCAAAGGTTAATGGGCAGCACGATTGATCGGTGACTGTCATGGAATGATGTGGGAGATCTCATAAGCATGGAATGAAATAGTTGCCAAGGGTATTCAAAAGGAAATGAGATATTCTATGAGAACTTAGTGTGGCCACGAAGATGTGGTGTGGCCACACAAACGCAGTAGATTTGGAAGGTCTGTGTGGCCACACAAGGATCTGGTGTGGCCACGCAGGACGAGAAGATCTTTTTATATTATTTCCTTAAACCTTTGGTGATTCGGGATATTTGCCCTAGCTATAAAACGGATTTAAGTCGTGGATTGCTAAAGTAGACTGGGGCTACTAGATGACCGACAAAAGGGGAGAGATTGGAGAAGACGATGGAAATTTTCTTTACTTTTCTTTTCATGTTTTGCTTGTCTGTTAACAAGCGGAACTAAACTCTTTATCTAGGATGGTGATGAACCGATTCGTATAATTGATTGTCCAAACTCTTTTCAAAATCAATTCATGAGGTTTTGCGTTTGCTTATGTTCTCTTGTGCTTAATGGTTGCTTATCAGGTTGATCGCCGATTTGTTTGATTTCTTATCCTTTAGTGGACTCGAGAGAGGGACTTAGGGTTAGAAGAAGGATAATATAACATAGGTTAAGTATGAGAGATTAGGTTAACTCAGAGGAGTATAGAGATATACACTCATAGATAACTAAGACAACAATTGGCACTTAAAAAGGGTTATAGTTGCGTGTACATCACTATAGAGATATAGGTTTACAGGTAATTATAATTTACTGTTACAAACTCGAGAGATGTCTAACGAATTATAAGAATTGTGGTTAGTAAACGTGAAACCGAGGGAATTAAGGAAGAGATAGTGTGGATATTTCATGAACCACAGGGGATTCATAGTCCTGGTTTTTCATCCATTTATTTATTCTATACTTGCTTTTGTTTAGTTGGTATTTTTATTCTTGCATTAAATATTTTAAAACAATCAAAACTCTCCTTTGACTAAATTGAGATTTCTTAGGTTAAATATCAACAAAATATTCTGAATAATCTTCGTGGGACGATACTTTTACTCATCACTTTACTACTTGTTTGACCCATATGCTTGCGTGTGCGTTTTGGCGAACATCTATGCATGTCGTATGTATATGTATGTTGGCCATGAGCGACTAAAGACATACCATATACATTTCTTGTTCGATTTTGGGCAAAACTTGTCAACATGGATTGTTCATGTTTCGCAAGTTGGAAGCATGGATGCAAGTGCATAGGAAATGTGCCATCAGAACATTCTGAGTTTAGGACACTACTTCAGACTTGATGATATTTCAAGAGACAACTACTTCCATTGACAATGCACAGGATGTCTATGAATCGCATAGCCCAAACCTACTTACCGGCATAGAGTATGATGTTGTAGATCACATAATAAGACTTCAACACTTCGACGAATCCCATATACGACGAAATTGGTAAGGACGAGCTTCTATTTGTTAGTAAAAGCATGAATGCTCGATCATGAACATTTTCGGCGATGTCGATGATGACTTTAATGTTACTATCGCGGTAAGCAATGTAGTTACTTTGATCTATCCAATACCGAGTTACTTGTGAATTGGACATCATACTTCAAATTCTGATGGGTTCCTTATTGCAAGATCTAGGCGAGTAGGAGCGGATATGTTCTTTTACCTGTAATTTTATATATTATTGATGTTTTGAACCTAATGTGCGCTCCTCGTACTTCGTGCAAAATTAATGAATGTCGAGTGTGGGCTTATTGATGCATTTCTATTGAGAATGAAGAAGAGAGATCTTCTTTTGAAGAGGAAAATTCGGTCACGTAGATATTTTATTTAGTCGGAGTTCTATGTCGCTCTGGTTGTTATTCTAACAATTATGCCAATTCTAACACTATAAGAAAAAATTTCAACTCTCGGTCTCCAATGATTAATAACATACAGTTGGGACGGAGTGATCAGAGAAGCTCGGAAGTTATAGAAAACTTCACATTGAGAGTTGATGAAGAGGTTGAGAACTAAGATACCGCTGCCTCGGCGATACTGAATTTCCCGAGCGAATATTACCCGCTGGTAATGGGGTCGGCGCCTCACCCTCCGAGGTACTCCGCGTCCATGGCCTCTTCGTCGTCGGCTCGTGCGCAGGGCTCGTCATCTCAAACATATCAACCACATTACAAAAGGTTATCTCTTGCTGAACTGGAGGAAAAAAGAGCAAAAGGGCTTTGTTTTTGGTGTGATGAGAAGTACACATTTAATCACAAGTGCAACAAAAGATTACATTAATATAATTCTTCAATATAGAATTTCATTAGGTGTTGCACAATAAAAATTCAATCAACATTTTACAAGTTATGGAAATGACCTAAGAAGTAAATTACAAATTCAGAACCATCACTTCATTGTGATTAACATGGGGTTGTCTCTCATAGACTTACTATCCATCTCTCGTAGACTAGTCTTGGTTTGTCTTTGTTAGACTGCTATGCAGATTTGATTGAGCCCCACCAATGCTCGAAATTTTCTTTATGGCGTCAACAGAGACCTCTTTCAACGCTATGAAAGATGATATGTGTAGAGATGCTTTGTGGTGCTTGGAGCCTATAATGATTGATCTAGTCCACCATGACATCACTGAAGCATGTGATGGTCAGAGGATGACATTGTCGGAATATGACGCCATTTGTGACATCATCCCCATGCAACTTGCATTAAAGTATCTCATTGTGAGGCTGAATGAACGACTCAAGGAATCCCTCTCAACCAGGTTTTCTAACACCTACTCTTGTCTTGTGAAGTGCTTAAGAAAAAGAGACCAGACACTTGTTAAATGAAGAAATTTTAAATGGATAAAACGTAGTTTTGGTGGGTTCCACCACTTTCCCTCCTTACAAACACCTTGAGCATGAATCTAAGGTCATTCTCGCCAGAAAAGAGAGGGGAAGGTAGTGGATAGAACTAGTTAGAAAGGGATGGAAAGTGGGATAAGAAGAGGGAAAGGAGACGCGGCCGAACTAAGCTCTGTGGACAGGCAAGGAAAGGGGCAACCCGAGGAGCAATTTGCGAGGCAACTTTTAGTAGATAACCAGCTTCGTATCGATGGAGAAAGAAGGCTGAGAAAGGGTGTTAATGACATAAATGAAGAAGGAAAGAAAGAGTAGTAAGGTCCGAATACGTCTACTCTATTTCTCTCTTCTTCATATTCGTAATTTCGTATATTAGGTGGTCAATCATTGTTAGACTTAGAATTCAATTGGCTTGTTGGAATTGTGATGTTGAGCTGATATTTATGAGGTATTATTAGAGGAAGGTTACGGTCAAATGAGGTGAATTGAGAGGCGGCACAATGTGGCCTCAAGGAGAAAAGTATGATTACTTGTGGTCATCCGTGGTCCATAAGAGGTTGATAATGATCCAGTTACGTGAAATGGGCGATGTGAGCTCTCATGAATGACGGAGATGAGCCTCACGCTAAGAGGATTCTAATTAATCAATCGATTCCATGGGGGCTTGAGAGGGGGTAATGAGGGGGCAAATGAAAGTGCTTTGATGAATGTTTAGCTGATGCAATTGTATTGTAGCTGAAAGTAAGTGAATTGAAACAATGTTTTTTGGTTAGATTATGTGAGGATAATGAGTTACAAAATGAGAATGCCGTTACCCCCCGAGTTGAGAATTGGTCGATGAGATTTTGTTAGTGTGGAAGGTTGATGGAAATAATGTGTATGCTGACTTAGATCATCGTCGAGAGTAATGTAGGCCGATGGAATGTGATTGAGTTTTTTCCCGTATGTGAATAATGTGTGAGCGAATGAGCAGCAAGGGGTCAGTTAACAATCGAAGCAAATTACCCCTAAACCCTTGCAGCTATGTTGGCGATAGAAACAAGCGATGGTCGCCCCCCCTGCGCTAGAAGAGTGAGGGAGCTGTTGGCCTTGACACAATTGACCCGATTTGTTTTTATGGTTGAGTTGAAACTGGTTAGGGCATCATCATATGGCCTTTGAAATGACATTGTATGGATATGGGTTTGAGAGGTTTTCATGTGAGAAAGGAAATGGATAATGGTCACATGAAAGGTGATGTGTTGGCGAATGTGAACGTGTGAAATGTTGTATTCGAACTTAGCGTTACGCTAACATTTTTGTGTTTTCTTGATTGTCCATGTATTTAGGGGATGGACATTCACATGTGGTGATTGAGTACTCACAAGTTAGATGTATACTAGATTCCTAGCGAGTTAGTGTAACAAAATTTGTGATGACAGCTAAACAGATTGTGAAATTCGAGCTCTTTACAATGCCCCTGTCATCTATATGACAGCTAACTGATTAAAATATAAGCATTGTTGTTCATGTATGTCTTAGCTCGAAGACAACGGCCTTAGTTGGAAGCATCGCGCAAGTAACAACAAAATTGCATCACGTCTGTTTTACATGCGCATTGCTCCGTTGACTCAAAATGAATCATCCAAACTAAATTCAACACGTCCAACAACTAAACTACATTAAAGTTCTTTGATCGGTTAAGATACTAAAGCGAAACAATACTACACATTCAATCAGATGTTTCCTAAATTCTTCCCCAACTCTCTTCCATTCATCCGACCTATACTATTGACTATCTCCCATTAGTTGGGCATCATTTCGAGGCCTATTCATCTAATGTGCACAAAGCCTGTTTGATTGTCCTATTGACTTGTAAATTTTTGACGCATTTGGTCGTTGACAGCCATGACCATGTTTTATTCTAAGCTCCATTTTCTGAGTTAATATGTCAATTCAAACTTATTGAATCTAACATCTAAAAAATTAAAAACAAAGATGTAAAACCAACGAGTTGTGCCAGCGTACTAGGCCTCCGAAGTTGTGAAAGGGATGCGTGGACGGAGTTACCTAACTTCAGAAGAGTCGGGTTCCTCGACGAAGTATGTGGATTTTTTGAGGTCGCAAATATGCACGCTATCTGATATCATTGAACTGTCTGACCTCCGATGTCGAAGAAATGCCAGAGGACGACTAGCCGACAACCTCAAGGTGAGGAAATAAAAGATGTGGTGAGACTTGTTGTTAACCTTGATTTTAGTGATGCACATGGTCGTATTATAATGGTATACTTATCTTTAATGATGAGCTTGAGCAAAGTGTTGCTGAACCTCAACTAGAGTGAGTTGTATGATTGCTACTCTACAGTAAGTCGTTACTGTGAAAAGCTTAAGCAAAGTGTTGTTGAGTCATAGCTAGTATGCGCTATACGTTGCTACTTTACAATAAGTCATACCTGATTTGATACATTTGCTCCCTGGAAATATGAATTATAATATTTCCTTTTTATATTGCAATAAATTTGAATTATTTTAGAATATATTTAAAACAAATATGGAGATGTCTAAATACATTGGATAAGTTTTGAATTTTCAAAATCCTTTTATTAGGCAACTCAAAATCACTTCTTTCCAAGTAAGGATTTGGAGACAATATATTTTATTTTAGAAGCTAATAATTATCTACAGTAACTTTACACTGTAAAGCACTAATTGTCAAATCAAATAATTTTTTAATTATGATTTGACTTTAATAATTGTTCTAATAAAATTATCATTAGACCTACTATATATATGATATTTTAATAATCTCATCCATATGAATTAAAATTAACTAAGGGAAGTTACCGTTTAAGAAATTTCAATCCATGATATAGTGACCGTTGAGCATGTATCTGCTTAGATTAGTCTGACTCGTTGTATTTTGGAAACAAATCAACGGGATTGCCAAATGAACCTGGACACTCCCTTAAAGTTTTCCTCCATATATCGCAACCTTGGATACACGATCAGATGTGTCTTTTTCTAGAGTTTGAGTGATCTGTGTGAAGCTTTGAGGTTTTGTGACCTATGTGGTTCGGCGGAGAATGGAATGAACTAACTGATCTCCTGGTTCTTACCTCTCGCAACTGCGTGTGAGAGTGTTATGTGCTACCTTGGTTTTTTTGAGAGAGACTGTGTGTCATCGGTGCGTTCAACGAGCGACTAGCGAATCGTTTAAGAGAAGCAAAGTGAATACATATTCTGATTGCAGTAACCAGTTGTTAACCCACTGATAAGAAGTCGTTCTTGTTGTCTTTTTACAGGAAAGCCACGAACCTACAGAGTTTGTACAGTTAGACATGCACTTGCGGGTATGCGCCAGAAGTCTCATGCCTGCAGGGTTGAGCATGAGTTGGGAATGCCGCTGGAGTGAAAGGAGGTCCTCCCCAGCACAGGGGTGCTGTGCAGAACTTTCGACATCCTGGAGGGACAGTAAAACAGGTTTTGTGGGAACCGCCGGAGTTGAAAATTCCACCCAAGGCACTGGGTGTGCAGTGCAGTACAGTGAGTTATGGCTGTGGTATTCGTGCACGTCCAAACTGTGTGTAGGACGGATACTCTGGCTTCACTGGTTCCATTGTATGAGGAACCAACTGCTTTTCTTTCTAATCTAAGTAACTCTCCTTGTGGTTGTATGTTGTGCTTATTGACATGTTCTTATTAAGAGAAGACAAAAGTTGTGTGGAAATCCTCTACCGAGCTATTAAGTGCTGAAGCATTCCTTTGCCATAAACTAGAAATAGGCTGCTCTTTGAGAAGTGGACATTGGGAGAGACTGAAATACCAGTGGAAAATGCTCATTTGCACTCGTTGGTGTAAAGTGGACATTGGTTGATTAAGGCCGAACTACTATAAAATATCGTGTCCGTTACGATCGTGCTTACATCTGTACGAACATCTACTCGACCAAAATCACAATGCTTATAGCAAGCAAATCTCATATCTGAATAACACTTTGCTATGACACAGTACGCTTTCGCATATATTGAGAAATGGCCAAAAAAATTCATGTTCTCTTAGTGCACCTTACGATAGCATTTCTTGTCGGTGATTGTAAGAAGATTAGGGTTGAGCAAAATATCCGATATCCAAATTCCGAGTCGGATTTGGATAGTTTTAACATCGGACTCGGAATCGGACTTAACAAAAAGTTACAATTCGGATTTGGACTTTGATAATGCAATTTGGGATTATTCGAACTTTCGATTAATTTAATTAATTTTTTAATTTGTCTTATTTTCTTTCCCAATTCACAATCCTAACCCTACCATCCCGGTTCATTCTTCCTCTTCAACAACCAGTCCTCCATCCTGCAACCACCACCCTCTCCCTCTTCGTGTTTCCTAGGAGCTGCAGTCCCTTGCTACTAACCCGGATTTGTATTCCCCTAACAGTGTCGTGGGTTCTCGGTGATTTCTTGCAAAATCAGCACTCTTCGTTCTTGGTGATTAATCGGCTGTCGTGTCATTGGGGTATGGGATGATGGAATTCCATGAAAATGGAGATGGGCCACAGGGGTTAGAATTCTCACTACGCCCGATTCAAACTGGCCGCTTTATACTCAAAATGCCTTTGCTTTCCAGTGTTTATAACTGGATTTTTGTGGCTGTCGGAGATTGCTACTTGTTCATGTCATGGGTACAGAACTCACATCCACCCATGTGGTTAAGGCTTCCGGAATCTCTCATATTCTGATTCCTGATTTTGTCTTACCTTGTTCGATTAGCATAAGAGTGCTGATTTTGCACATCCAGTTCCTGGTTCCTTCCATCGGGTTATCATTCGAAGCACCTTTATTCTCTTCAAAATCCTTTTCAATTGTGTTTCGATCCTATTAGTGACTGAATTTCTGTTTTCTAAGCGTCTCCCTGAACTTTTTTCTGTTTCATTACTCATTTCATTCTTGAGCTTATGCTATCAGTTATGGCTATTTGATCATTCTTGAACTTTTTTTTTTCATTTTTCAGCTCCTGACAACAATAACAGTCGATGATATTGGTCCCGATCTAAAAGCAATTTTCAACTTCAAGATTCCAGACCAAAGGTCAGGCAAGGTGAGAAACACGCTGAATGGTTTCTTCAACCTCAAATCAGATTGTTGTGATAGATGTTATAATCTAATGCAAATTTATTTTCTATTTTAGGATTTCGGTGGAAGTAGCGAAGTTTCTTCACAAAACGATGCGGACATGGTCGACAGCGACACTCCTATTGAATCAATTGCTTCTGGGAGTTCTGCTACAAAGAAGACAAAATCAATTCAGCCAAGATCAGTACATTGGAAGCATTTTGACAGATATTTTAAAGATGGTCAATCCATGGCAAGGTGCCACAATTGTCAAAAGGAAATTCGAGCAGGGTCACAAAATGGAACTGCCCCATTGAAGAATTATTTGACTAGTTGTCGAAGTAAGGCTTCTTCGGATGATAAGCAACTGCAATTGATTGGTTTGAGCTCTACAACTAGTGAGAAATTTTAGGTACTTATAAGTTTGATTCTGAGGCCGTAAGAAAAGCTATAGTTAAGATGACAATATTGGATGAATTGCCGTTCAAGTTTGTCATGGGTTTAGGATTTAAATCGTTCATGGAAGTTGCATGCCTGAAATTTCGCATTCTATCTCGTTGGACCATTCAACGAGATTGTTTTCCAATGTTTACCAACGAGAAAGCGAAGTTACAAGCATATTTTAGAAAGTCTTCTTAAGTGTTTCCATCACTACTGATACTTGGACTTCAATTCAAAAGATAAACTACATGTGCGTGACAGTTCATTACATTGATGATGATTAGAATCTCCAAAAGAAGTTGTTGAGCTTTGTTCCTATTTTTTCTCATAAAGGAAATGATATTGGGGAGGCCTTGGAAATATGTCTACGTGATTGGGGGTTGATAAGTTGTTCGTAGTGATGATGGATCATACAAGTGCCAATGAAGTTGCTGTAAATTATTTTAGATGGAAAGTACATTCACATGAGATGCGTTGCTCACATATTAAACCTCATTGTTACCGATGGCATGAGTATGCATGGTGTGTTTGATGCCATTAGAAGAGTTCGAGCTGTTGTTAAATTGATTAAAAATTCATGTGGGCGGTATGCTTTATTCAAAAAAGTTGTGAATATGGAAGATGTCACTTATAAAGGTGGTTGAGTTTGGATGTACCCACTTGATGGAACACTACTTACAAGATGTTGGATGCAGCTCAAAAGTTACAAAAGGCTTTTGTGAGATATGAACAATTGGATCGTTTGATGAAGTTTGATCTTTAAAGATGATAATGGAAGTGAAGTGTTGCCTACTCATGAGGATTGGGAGATTGTGAAAAGGTTGGTAAACCTTTTGAAGAGATTTTACAACTTGACTTTGAAGGTTTCTGGATCAAAGTCTGTAAGTACTCATTCTTTCTTTCATGATATTGCGAATCTTCATGCTCTTTTAAGAAAATAGAAAGAGAGTGGTGGTATAGATTTATCTATGATGGCATCACAAATGGCAGTAACGTATGGCAAATATTGGGGTGCATTTGGAAAAATGAACATGTTGTGATACTTTGCGGTAGTTCTTGACCCGAGACAAAAGTTGAAGTTTTTGAGATTTACTTTGATAGATATGTATGAAGCTGAAAAAGGTGAGTAACTATTTGAAAATGTGAAGAGTGCACTTTATGAACTGTACAATGATTATAAATGCAAGTTTGCACCATCTCCTTCTCAAGTCGTGACATTAGGAGGTGTTGATGATGTTGATGATGATAATGATGACTCTGATGAGAATATGACGAGACGAAGGAGGAGTCGTTTCAAGAAGGCGAAACAAATAGATGGTGAAAGTAACAAGTCAGAGTTGGATAAGTATTTGGCTAATGATCTAGAGGATGATATCGATTCATTTGACATTTTAGCATGGTGGAAAGTGTTGAGTAATAAACTTCCCATTCTCGGCCGAATGGCTCGTGATATTTTATCAATTCCTATATCTACTATTGCTTCATAGTCTTCATTTAGTACAGGAGGTCGAGTGCTTGAATGATTTCGAAGTTCATTATCTCCTAGAATCGTGGAATCTCTCTTATTCACTCAAGATTGGCTTCGAGATTCTTATTCACTTATTAGTATTGAAGAAGATACGGACGATATTGAAAAACTTGAAGATGGTAATGTTGATATTTTTAATGTTGATAATTTTAATTTAATGTTGATATTTTGTGACTAACATTACTTAATTTGAATTGTAGATTTTGAGAAAATGGGTATGAAAGCGTATTCGAATTTTGAGGATATTTCAAGGATTCAAGAATGAAGACTTACAGAAGATGCTTTCAAGCATATCCCCGTTTTTTTTTTATCTAGCTTTGCAATTATTATTGTTATGACATGAGAATTGTTCTTAATCTTATGTGGACAAGGAATTTTAGAATAATTTTTGAAGCATTAGACACGGATGAGTTTGGACTAAATATTTTTAAAATTGAAACTCGAAAATTTCGGATTATCCGAATTTTGAGTCCGAAAAAAAATTGGACTCGAAAATTCGAAATTATATACAATCGAAATTGAACTTAAAAAATTTTAATTCGAAAAATTCGGACTTATGTATAATTCGGACTTGGGTGTAATTCGGACTGGGATCCGAGTCCGATATGAATGCTCACCCCTGACGGAGATATATTCCGTGATGGAAGGATGGGCGATGTCCTACGAATTGAGGTAAGGAGGTAAGGATGGGGGCGGAGTTTCCTAATCCAAATCTCCAAAGGGCGAGGGGGGATGTAGCGTCGCACGAAGCTTCGTGCAACAAATATTTTCAAATTTAACAAAATAATAAAGCTTTCTAGGTCAACCATTGAGTATAAAAAAGTAAAAGAAAAAGCGGCTCAGTATCTTCCGCTGCATTTTTACGTTACGGTCGGTGTTTTTTGCCATTTATAACATAAAAGAAGCAATATAAAATATTTGGTAGGTATATAAAATTAATGAGGCGAGGGGGACACGAGTCCATCCCTCACTCCCCAATCCCAACAACAAACATCAACATTTAGCATTGTTTTTTGGCAAAATATACGTTTATGTCCCTGAGTATTGACGAACTTTCTTTTCTGTCAACTTCTTTTTTTCATATACAAAAATGTCACTAACCATGTCATTAACCTTTTTTCTGGCAAATCTTGAATTTTTTATAGTGAAAGCCAAACAAGGCCTTAAAAGACAATTTTTATTTTTGACTAAAAAGGAAAAAAAAAAAGTAAAAAAAATGAAAAATAATATTGAAACTTTTAATGTGTTTTTAATTTTAAAATTTTGATGAGCAAATCAAGTGAATTAAAAGCCGAAATTAACCACAGTTACTGATACTGTCAAAAAATATTCAAAATTGATGAAGGTCGGATGATATCCTGTTACAGGACTGCTACTACGGATAAGGTGGATTATGAGATGAATTAATGAGAGGTTGAAAATCCATTGTTGTAGTAAGAGATTTAGACTATAGTAAGGTCGTGTTTGGTTTTCGGTACAAGAAATTCAAGATTTGCTAGAAAAAAGGTTAATGACATAGTTCGTGACATTTTTGTATATGAAAAAAAGGAGTTGACAGAGAAGAAAGTTCGTCAATACTTAGGGACATAAACATATATTTTGCCTTGTTTTTTCTTCAATTTACCCTCCTCCCCAGGCCAACTACCTTTCAACGCAAACCCAACTCACTCCTTCCCATTTCCAGCCCTTGGTTTTCCCCCTCGTTCTCACTCCCATTCTCTCCTCTCCTCCCTCTCCAATTCCCTTCCCTTCTGTTTTCTCTCCTTTTGAATCCCCTCCTCCCCTCCGCCTCCGCCTCCGCTGCATGACTCCCCTCCCGTTGCCATGACCATGGCGGATCTCTGCCGCCTCTCCTCCGATCGACTTTATCGTTTCTTCCCCTGCCTCTCCGACCCCGGTACGGACCTCCCCCCCCCCCCCCTGCTCATCAAAAAGGCGTTCATTCCTGTCGGAAATGCTCTTTTCTTTTTCAACCTTGTCGTTCAATGCTCCGCGGGGCGTTTTCGTCTGCATTCTTTGTTTCGCTTGGTTCGACTTTCCTATGCTTCGTCGGTGTTCCCTGGTCGATTTCTCTTTCCCGCGGATGGATGCTTTGCTGGTGGAGGTGGCAATTGACGTTCAAGATGTACGTTTTGGCGAAGGAATGACTTAGAACTGGTTGAGGATAAATGCTTAGTAGGGCTTGTTACTCGTTACGTGCTTTTGAATATTACCTCCTCTTTTTGTCTTTTACGATCCCCCATGACCATGCCGCCTATTGTGTTCATGTGGAACCTCTAAATTACGCTTTATTTGGGGGAGAGGGATAATTTAACCTGCCATTTTCAATGGATATTCAGCGAATTCAACTCTTAATTTTGTGTTCTAGTTGCGTGATTTGATCAGACTAATATTGTCTGTTTTTAACCGTCAAGCGTGATGATTGTGGAATGTTATCTTGCAGCTAGGAGATCGTCGTTGCTCTTGAAAGTAGCATTGGTGCTGCTTCATATTGTTTGTGCAGGGGTTTTATTCCTGTTCGACAAGGGTTTCGTAGAGAATGCAAGGACAGAACCATGGTGCCTTTTATCTCCTGACTATGCCATTCGAAGGATTTACAGTGGGTGTATTATTTGAAGATTTAATACTAACCAAGAATTATTTTTTAAAAAACGAGAGTAAAGTCACTGAGCTTGCAGAATAACCGGTGGGAGAAGGCTGTTAGTGGTATCAGTCGAGCCTGTGATTATATATTGGATTGTGTGAAGACCTTTCCATGGACGAATGGTCCACTGTTTCAAGGAACAGAAAAGATAGTATCTCCTTTTAGTTTGCTCTTCCTCTTTACTTCTGCCTAAACCTATCTATTTTATTGTCAACTTCTAGGTACACTGCTTTGTACTTACTGCTGTTTGCAGTGACCCTAGTTCAGTATTTTATCACGTCTTGCTCTTCCCCGGGGTAACTTTCGGGCTCTTCTATTAGAAGTTATTTTTATTATTCTGACCATATTACTTCGGCATGCCATGCGCTGTCTAATGCACTTGATTGACTCATTGGTCTTACGGATGTAGATACGTTATTGATGTGATGAGAGCTGTTAATGAACAGAACTCGCTCTTGAGAAATCGTACTAAAGTAAGTACTAGCTTATTGCTTGTTTGACGAACCATGGTAGGATGTCCAGTCGTGTATCTTACACATTTCTTTTATGCTTCATAATGCTTAAGCAAAGACAGCCTGCTGCAAGCAAAAGTGGAAGTTTTGTCATTTCTCTCGATGGTAGTCAGTCACAGTCAGGAGGAAGCTTTGTAGCCAGTGATACAACATATTGGGCAAAGATGGTGATGGACTTGTACCCACCTGGCACAACTCTTGGGTAACTTCTGCTCCTTCTTGCTTCATGTTATGCAGTGCTTCGTCAAGCATTCATCCAAAAATTGTAACATATATGCCCTGACTTGTTCATTTGATTGTTTAACACAGAGCTGTCAATAACTGCTATGGTTATATTTGGTTTACCCTGCCTGGCTATGTCCTTTATTTTTTGTTATCTCTATTTAATTATTGCATTGCAAGTAAAAGATGGGAGGAAGACAGTCCATGAGTTCTTGATTATTTAGGCAGTTACATTTGTTACTATCTCTTTACGGAGCTTCTCACAGAATGCGATGGCGGTTGAATGAGCTGCATCTCTGTAGCTGGCAGTGTGGGGCATTATGTAGGGAAAATGTTCTTTTATGTTATTATCACTAGTGTTATCAAAGGCGCGCCCCGGGCACGCCTAAGGCAGTAAAGCGTGCGGGGCGCGGCCGGAGTGCCTTAGAGGTCCCCGGGCGTGCGCCGTTACAGAGGCGCAGAAAGGCGAGCGCCTTACCCTGGGTGCTGGGGCGCGCCTAAGGCGCAGGGCGCCACTTGAGGCGCCCTTAACAAATAGGCTGGGTTTTGAACGGCTGGCAAGGATGGAGGAGGAGAAGTGAGCGGCTGGCGAGGAAGGGGAGGAGAGGCGGGAGGAGTAGACAGACGGGAAGTAAAGGAGGTACGGGGGAGGAGGAGGAAACAAAACCCTAGAAGCAGGGAGCCTCGGTGATGAAAACCTTTGTTTTTCAATTTGGTCCAAAAGTTTCATCCTATATTCAATTTGGTCCTAAAAATTTTATTTTATGTTCAATTTGGTCACTGCCCTCACCTTCCCACCTCCTCCCTGCCCTCGTCTTCCCTATACTCCTCCCTGCCCTCCTCTATTCTTTGTTGGATTCTTATGTATTACATATTTTTTATTGGCGCGCCTTTGTGACAAAGGCGCGCCTCGGGCGCTGCGCCTCGCGCCTAGGGCGATAGTGAGCACTTGCGCCTTGAGTGCGCCTTAGCGCCTTGACAACACTGATTATCCCATATTAGACTATTTTCTAGGTTCTAAAATATTAAGATGTTTAGATCTAATCAAACATGATTTTTTACTCCTCTATCCCAGAAACTGAAACGTAATGAAGTTAACTATGTTGATTTGCAGGGCTTGCACTTGCTCCTACTGCAATATTGAGCAGGTGAGTGGCTTTTAGCTGACCATACCTTGTGTTGTTTCATTTAATATGCTGGGTTAAAAAATATGCGTGTCTTATGTGTATTTCTTGAGGTCCTCTAATAGAAAATCTATCTTATTGCTTGGAAGACCCGTTAAAGTATGTAATAACAATATTGACCTAATTCAAGCCTTTAAAAGGAAGCCTCTCTCCAATAGATTACATACTAAACTCTATTTGCCCCATTTACTGCACCTTTTCTTCCCAGTCCTTGGTGTGGTTACTTTGATAGGTTGAGAAAAATTGTACCAAAACATTGAGGAAGGATGCAGGTTTTCTTATGATGTTTGATCAACAACTACGTTCCTTATTCTGGTTACTGGTATTCTTTAACTTGTTTTTGCAGCCACCGCGAGCCAAGCATTGTCATGATTGTGATAGGTGTGTCCTACAATTCGACCACCATTGTGTATGGCTTGGGACATGTGTTGGCCAACAAAATCATTGTAAATTTTGGTATGTTAGTGAGCTACTTGTTTTTTCCCTCCTTAGACCATTTGCTTGGCAGGATTGTTTATCTCATTCTTACTGTTGTATGAATGAGAAGAACCGTTGGTTGACGTGTTTGCTGGATTATTCTTTTCATCATTATTTTTCATTGGGAAACGGTTGGAAACAGGTGCATCTTCACATGGCATACTGAGTTGGCATTGCTTGTTAGGTTTTGGAAGTCATCGAGACAAATTTGATTGTTACATATTTCTGTCTTGTGTTCAGATAATGGTATTTTTTGACGGCAGGGCCTTTTCAATCATAAGACTTACCACTTTTTCATGTACTTTCCCATTCGATTCATGTTCTCATTTCATTCTGCAAAATACACACCATAAGTTGAACCACTGTTTCTCTTCATAAGATTGAAGTATCGTTTGCTCATGAATTTTCTGTTACTAAATGTAATATGTAAAAAAATTAATGGTTAGCCATATTTCTCAATGCGAGTTGATGTATGTGTAAAAGGTGTATTGTACTGCATCTCGTTCAGTGGTTGCCTCATTAAGCATAATATTATTTACTCATCCTGGAGGCCATCTTGCTTTAATGCACTCAGCAGAAATCTGCTGTCATTATGGATATGGAACTTTTATTGATATGGTGGAAAATTGAAGTTGCAAACTACATTGTTTGATTCATCACTGATTCAATCTTCACAACTTCCTTTCATAAACAATTCATGAGTAGCATATTTTACCTACTCTTAAATTTTTCATGCAGTCTGTTTGTTAATTAACTATGTTATAGTGATATTGCGTACTCGTATTCCTTTTGGATTTTTTTGCTCACTGGGCTATGGCATTCCCGTTATGCTGTGAACTAGGTGGTATATTTGCGAGGAGGCAGCTCTATGCCTCTGGACAGCAATCTTGTACATTGCTTACCTGAAGGCTCATATAGAAGTCTCTTGGTAAGCTAAATTAAAAAAAAAAAAGAATAAAAATTGTCTCGTTCAAAGGCATATACAACAACGAGTTCTTTGAAATAGCTGTTTTAGGTATTATCTGTTCTTTACAAGATAAAGTATGTTTGAAATGATATTATCCAGGTGGAAGGACATAATCATGATACCACTGCTGGTTTTCATGTCAATTTCGTTGATCTTTCTTATCCTCCTGCTACTTTTTCACAGGTGTGAGCCAATTCAATTTAATATCCTACATTTTGTGTTTCTTTCTCTGTAGTTTTTCCAGATATTGTACTGTTGCTGGTCTCTGGTTTTGCTGTCTCTTCTCGGTCTTGACTTGATGACATTGTAACATGCTTGCTAGTTTCTTTATTGCCGAGGTTGGAATTGATAATGATTCAATCCTGTATGAATATAGTAGCTTTAATATGTAATTCTGACAGCATCGTGTGTTTTGATCTAAGAGGGTTAATGTGAAAGAAGCTAAAAGCATTTCTAATCATTCATAACTTGACAGCACCTTTTGTATCCTTATCTTTTATTGATCAATCTGAGCGTTCATTTTTATCTAGAATCAACAATGATAATAAAGGGGCTGATCTAAAGAATTATGTTTTATGTTAGGATCTTCTCATGACTACCGTACTAGGAAGTACATATGTTTCCCAATAAATTCTTGGTTTGGAAATAAGGAACATGTCTTTGACAACATGATTTGCTGGACGAATTTCTTTCTGAAGTCAATTATTCTGCGTAATCATAGTTGCTTATCCGACTTCCTAACAAGGCCAATTCTATTACAGTCGCTCAATCGAGAATCTTTTAAATTCCCATGATATTTTAAACTTTTAGTTGTTGAACGCTTCCTAGAAAGACGAGTGTTTTGTGCTCATATATTTCTTATTTGCTGCAGCTACCTTATTCTCACTAATCAAACAACATATGAGCTTGTAAGAAGAAGGCGCATTCCCTATATGAGGTTAGTTGTTTCTTATTTAGCTTCCTCTTGGATGGTATGAACTTGAATATGTGCCTTGATATTTTCTGTTTGAAGCTATAGCCACCATGGTGATGGTTAACTTTAGGAAGAATAGACTTTGCTCGTCGTATGAAAGTATGTCAGCTATGTCATGTGGATGGACTTTGGAAAGATGTGAATGATGTGAGTTTGTGTCTGTGGTCAAAATGGATTGAAATGTGTGATCATGTCAGGCAGCTGTCAAGCGTGTGAAATAAATTTTCTTTATACTGAGGAAACAAAAAAACCAAAGCCTTCATACGTGGGGCTAATTTAAGATTTTTAAATTAGCAGAGGAATTCCAGAAAGGGTTCATCCTTTCAGCAAGGGAATGTGCAGAAACTTGTACCAGTTTTGCTTTTCATGGAGCAGCATCTACGAGTTGGAGCAGCTGCCCACTACTCAGGAGCTAGAAGATAAGTTGAGACCATTTTCTTGTTTGGATGCTTTAACCTGTCGCTGTTGCTGTTGATCTTCATTTATAGTTTGGGTCTTGGGGATTTAAATTGTGATGAAAACTCGAGTGGAAGGAGTGCTTTATTGGACTGTCGTTTACTACGAGGCAAAACTGGAGAGCATTTTGTTTAGTCCTTCGTGTTTATTATTTTCTTTGTTGTTTCTGCATATAGTTTTTCTTTTCTGGTGGTGGGGGGTTGCAAAAGTGAGGATAGAAGCTTATGAGACCCCTTCGTGCTGTTCATCATGGGAATGTGAACTGCAAATTCCATTTACAGAAAGTGCTTTCTCTAGAAAACTTAAGATTGGAGAGGAAAGTAGGGAAAGGGGATCGAACGATACTACTAAGCATTGTGATTATTTTGAAGGCGACGAACAAAAGGAACTTCGGTTCCTCTTGGAGAAGAGAAAGAAGGTTTTCGGTTGAATATACCGTTTTCTAGGACAAGAAATGTGTTAAAAGTGACACATAGTCACAACTTCCACTTGTGACTGGCTTAGTAAAGGAACAATATTGATGATCTAACTAAAGTAGACTATGTGATATGAAAAACAAGAGGAAATGAATGATGGTGTATATAGACTTATGCATACTTAACTAAAGGGTCGGGTATTTTGTCTTAAATTTGTATCACTTCTCAAACATAAATAAACTTGGTTCTCGTATGGAAAAAGGTGATGTATCTTCTTTTTCTAAGGCCGATTTATTAAATATATGTTAAATTTTGACACTTTTTTCTGATTTAGTTTTACATTTGAAAAATATCGCCTCACTTCCTGACGTTGAGACGTTATTTCAATTATCTTTCGTTAGTTGTCCCTGCTAAACGGGGTTCTACTTGGCGTTGGCATGGCAACTAATACAGTCAGTGTGACGTTTAATCTCGGCTAAATTATCAAATATATTATAATTTTTCCCATTTTTTTTTGAATTATCTTAATAATTTGAAAAATATCTTCAACCTAACATTAAGACGATATCTCAAAATTATTCTCCTATAGACCCAAACTCCTAATAGCGTCCGACTTGGCGGTAATGTGTACTTTGGCCGTTGTTTAATGCCTTTTAGATCCAAATGTCAATTAGCTTTCCCCAATTCGCACCTAGACTAAAATCGTTCAACAAATCCTAACGCACCTCGTCCCTTCTTACCCCAACCTCGACCCTAATGTAATCCCCTCTCCGACCCCAGGCCCAACCCTAATACCGTTCCCGACCCTATACAACCTGATTTAGATTTTGTAGGGTCTTACAACATTTCTTGTTATGGTCATAATGTTTGTAACAACTATACATAATCTCCGATCCTTTTGAATGATTACATTCTTTTGCTCTTATTCTACTCCCATCTTCATGTTCTTCTTTGGTCGGGGTTGCGAAGAGGCTTAGGGTCAATTTTTGGGTTGGAAGGGACGGGTTGGGTTATGATTTATTTATTAATTTTAGTCTGAATGTTATTTGGGGAAACCTAATTGGCCTAGCTAAGGTAAATTAGCGCCAAGTCGGCCACCGAGGATAATTTTAAGATAACATCTTAATGTTAGGTTACATGAAGATATTTTTCGAATGTCAGTATAAATTGACAAAAAAGTGGTAAAATTTATAATATATTTGATAATTCGGCATTTATTAAATATCGCGATGAAGATGTTAATTGTCGTGTCAGCGTCAGACCTCCGTTAGCGGTGACAGTTAACCGAGGATATAATTGAGATAACGTTCCCAATGTTGGAATGTATGACAATATTTTTTAATTATTAGGCTAAATCGGAAACGTTTCAAAGTTTAGGATGTATTTGTTATTTTTTCCTTTTTTAACAATAATAATAGTAGTAGTAATAATATGTTGTTCCCTTACCTAGTTGCTTAGTTGTGAAGATCGCCTTGTGCGTTCCTCTACGACGATCTCTTTCTTTCTTCCCTTTCACTTCTTTTTTTTTCTTTTTTTTCTTTTTTGCTGACCCAGTTTGTCCTCGTGCTCTCGTTAATGAGCTCTTGTCGGAAGCGGCTAACAGTACGTGCACGTGAGACTTACGTAGTTTACTAATTAATACTAAAAATAGTATTAAATTTTACTAAAAGTTGACCGTTACTACTCAAGTCAACGCAAAAGTAGTAAAAAAAGTAGTAAATTTTACTACTTTTTGGTCTTTTTTTAGTAAAGTCAACGAAAATGTAGTAGAAAATGTCGTAAATTTTACTACTTATGAACTGTTCACCGCAGTGCAATTTTACTACTTTTACGCTGACTTTACTAAAACCTCATTTTTAGTAAAGTCAACGGAGAAGTAGTAAAAAAAGTAGTAAAATTTACTACATTTTTTACTACATTTTTTACTACATTTGCGCTGACTTTACTAAGAAAAGCACACTTTTAGTAAAGTCAGCGGAGATGTAGTAAAAAAGGTAGTAAATTTTACTACTTTTTTTACTAAATTTGTCCTTTTTAGTAAAGTCGGCGTAAAAGTAGTATAAAAAGTAGTAAGATTTACTACTTTGAACTGTACAAATTAGGTCGATAAGTAGTAATTGTTTACTAATTTCGTTGTGATTTTTAGTAAAATTGTGTTTGAGTTGATAAAATTGGTAGTAAATAGGTAGGGTTTGTCGTAAATGTTTACTACTTTAAGCATGTTTTTACTAAAATAAGTAGTAAACTGTTACTATTTTGTAGGCGTTGACTAAGAAATTTTACTACTTTGAACAGTGTTTCCGAACCTAACTCCGAACCTAATTATTCTAAATTTTGATGTGAAATGACTATTTTACCCCGGTTACTAGTATTATTACTACTTTACTGAAAATATTAGTAAATGTGTTCGTAAATATTACCCCATCTTAACTTTTTTACTAATTTTATTAGTAATATTGCAGTGTAGTTTGGTAATCTTGACTAAGTTTGACCCAAAGCTACCCATTTATAGAGCTGGCTGCATCATAGCGTCTGTAGTTGGAGTAGGAGTTGTTGCAGCAGGACGAGCTGCCGGACCACCTGGTGGACGATTCGTTGTTCCTGGAGGCAGACTTCCTACAAGATCTTCGGCTGCAGGTGGAGCGTCCAAGATCTTCGGCTGCAGGTGGACATCCTCCCTCCTCTTCGGCTGCAGGTGGAGCGTCCAAGATCTTCGGCTGCAGGTGGACATCCTCCCTCCTTTTCGGCTACAGGTGGATTGTGAGGAGTGTGAGGAGTGTCAGTTTGATCTTATTCGGGTGCAGGTGCAGGTCGAGTGAAGGGCTGATATTCGTTTGCTGCAGCTGGTCCTTCACCTTCTTCCTGTTAATCTGCAGGTGGAGTCCAGGCTTTCCCCGTCGGTGGCCTTAAGAAATGGAAAGTGTACTGAATGAAGATCGGCCCAGATTTGGTGAAGACATGCTTCCTCCCTTATTGTTGCTAATTTGGTTCACATTTGTAAGATGTAGAATCATATTTGTGAAGTTGGTAAGCTGGACAGAAGTTGGAAATGGAGAAAACAAATAGTAGCGTTGACGTTATGGTTCGACGAGAAGTCGAAATAAGTGTTTACCAACACCATTTTCCAAATATATTGATACAATAGTGTTTTGCTTAATGTCAATGTAGGTGACCGGGATGTGCAGCGCTTCTTCAATATAGTCACTGATATGAATGAAGAACAGATTTTGAATATGTCATTTACCACTGCCGAAGAAGTTGAAGAGTTCATTAAAATGTATGCGAGTGTTCATGGGTTTTCAGTTAGGAGAAGAGATCGGCAAAAAATAAGAAACGGTGATTGTGTCATGAGAAAGTGAGTTTGTTCAAGGGAAGGCGAGTGTTCTGATCCAACTGTGTTGACGGCCAGAAGTCGGGTTAGAGCATCTGTGAAGAGAGGTTGCAACTGTTTCTTCGTTGCAGTACAGGTGGAACACAATCATGAGATGGTAAGTGAAGGTTTGTCCTATTTCATGCGAGAAAGGCGACAAATTTCGGACGAAGATATCACTTTTATCCGTCGAATGCTTGACGTTGGATTTAGACAGTGTGATATTATGCGACTAGTTGTACACGCATCTGAAGGACACTCACGTGCCGATTTTCTAATAAAGGACTTGAATAATCGGAAGCTTAAGGAAGAGTCTGCTGGGGTCGTTAGTCGTTGTGATTCCGTCGTTGCATATCTCCTGTCTAGGAGGAATAGTGACACTGGTATGGCCTTTGAAACATTTGTGGAAAATAATGAAGTGAGTCGCATATATTGGGCAGACAGTACCTCAATCACTGATTATGAGGCATTCAGCGATGTCGTAGCACTAGATTCCACGTTCAAGACAAACAAGTATGGAATGCAAATGGTGATTATCATCGGTGTCAATCATCATCATCAAACTAATGTCCTTGAGTCTGCGTTGATGAGTAATGAAACTATTGCTGACTACACTTGGCTCCTGCGGACTCATACACAGATCATGGGCGGCAAACATCCGCTTAGCGTGGTCACAGACGCCGACAAAGCGATGATTGCATCTGTGAGAGAAGTATGGCCAATGTCAAGGCATATGTTATGTCTTTGGCATTTTAGTCGGAACATAAACTGTCGTGTACAGGATCCTACCTTACGAGCTCGTATTTCATCATTCATGTATAACAGTAGACCAAGTGAAGAAGTCGAACGGGAGTGGTATGCTTTAATGACCCATACAGGGTCCATATCTGTTAGATGGCTACAACAGATATATGCATGCCGGCATATGTGGTGGCAGACATATCTTCAGGGTCATTTTTGGGCAGAGCTTAGAAGTACTCAACGCTGCGAACGAATGCACAGATATATGAAGGGATATGTAAACAGCAAAATAGACTGCATGATTTCATAAATAATTTGGAGCGTGCTGTAGCTGATCTACGTCACAAGGAGTACGAGGAGGATTTTAAGTCATTGCATAAGGAGATAAGGCCAATTACGATGTTGCGCAGACTTGAGGAGGATGCTAGTCGACTGTACACCATGAGTTCTTTTCGTAAAGTTCAGTCCGAAATCATGAAGGAGTCGCGATTTTACGTGGAACAGACAGTTGATGGGAATATTGCGAGGATATACACTCTTTCGTGTTATGACGGTGAACATGGGTGCATACAAGTGTCATCAGCCAAGGCACTTGTCGAATTCAGCTGCAGCTGCTTACATTTTGAGACATTTGGTTTTCCATGTGCCCACCTATTCCATGTAGCCAAAGTTGAAGGTTTCTTGTCAATACCGAAGCATCTGGTAAAGAAAAGGTGGACAAAGGCAGCAAAGAGCAATACTTATGAATGTCTCTCTAATCGTGAATACGGGGTTGATCGAGGTGATCTACGGCAGGGTATTCTAATGGCCGCATGCAAAAGTATGTGTTTTTTGGCATCCCGATCTGACAACGCATCTCGGAAACTCCAAAAAAGCATTCAATCATTGACGTTGGAGTTGGAGAAGAGTAGTGTCGAAGATGAAGGTGGAAGGAAGTTCAATGATCGAGTCGCGTTTAATTTGTCCGGTGAGATTCGTCGCGAGTTCGTCATTCATGGAAGCAAGGAAGATTTTGGTATAGGCCCATCTCAACGACAGTCTAATCGTCGGACCAATGCGGACAATGAAGGTAACGTATGTACTGATTCTTCTTCTAATTCAGACGATAATGTCGTCTATGAAGATAACTCAGTGTATGGACAGCAAAATATGTACACTTAATTATAAATTTTCGGCAGCATTTCGGCAGAAACTGGACTATACATCCGCCTGTACATTCCGTGTTGCATTATCCCCTACCTGCTATTGGGTTCTATTACAGTACATGACCTTACAGAGTCTGCAGTAACAGTTTACTACTTATTTTAGTAAAAACATGCTTAAAGTAGTAAACATTTACGACAAACCCTACCTATTTACTACCAATTTTACCAACTCAAACACAATTTTACTAAAAATCACAACGAAAGTAGTAAACAATTACTACTTATCGACATAATTTGTACAGTTCAAAGTAGTAAACTTTACTACTTTTTATACTACTTTTACGCTGACGTTAGTAAAAAGGACAAATTTAGTAAAGTCAGCGGAGATGTAGTAAAAAAGTAGTAAAATTTACTACTTTTTTTACTACATCTCCACTGACTTTACTAAAAGTGTGCTTTTCTTAGTAAAGTCAACGCAAATGTAGTAAAAAATGTAGTAAATTTTACTACTTTTTTTACTACTTCTCCGTTGACTTTACTAAAAATGAGGTTTTAGTAAAGTCAGCGTAAAAGTAGTAAAATTGTACTGCGGTGAACAGTTCATAAGTAGTAAAATTTACGACATTTTCTACTACATTTTCGTTGACTTTACTAAAAAAAGACCAAAAAGTAGTAAAATTTACTACTTTTTTTACTACTTTTGCGTTGACTTGAGTAGTAACGGTCAACTTTTACTAAAATTTACTACTATTTTTAGTATTAATTAGTAAACTACGTAAGTCTCACGTGTACGTACCGTTAGCCGCTTCCGCTCTTGTCAGATTCCGTGGATGGTCCCCTAAATTTTCCTTCTCTGAAGGAGTGATCACGTTATATATAAATTATTCACCAGCGATTTTGATTATGCGTGCATCTCCCATCCTGATTTTAGAGACGATGAGGAATTTTAAAGAAATTCTGCCTATTTCTTAAAGTTATTGTGTTTCTTAAAGACAGAACCCAACAAAAAAAAAAAAATCACACTGAGTGGGGCCATTGCAAAAGGCAACCAGAAAAGAAAGAGCATTGGGGAACCCACCCAATTCAATTGCTGCAGCAGCTTCTTAACCCTGGAGCCAAAGCGGGATTGTCAGGAAAGAACAAAAATGGTGGCCAAATGTTTCCACTGAGATAAAAGGTGGCCAAATTATTGCCGAGTCCCAGATTTCATTTACCATTTTTTACAATTTTTAGTTCATTAGCGTTGAGGTGGCCTAGTATCCGTTTCCTTTAGTGGAATTGTCCATCGATGGAGTTGGACTAGATCTTTCAGTGCCTTTTTGGCTATGAAATTTGTCGGCAGCATCAGTTTGCTTCTCTTTTGTTACTTTGATTTGTTTACCTTGAGCACCTGTTTGTTTGACTATGAGTGGTGGTGTTGATGCAAATGACTATGGGGTTTCATCTGCATTCTTCCTGTGAAGGTGAATAATTATCAAGTTAAGGTAATTATGCCGCAGCTTCAATGCTATGCTCATGGAACCATAAGGCTTTCTGTAAAATGAAATAGTTATGAATGAGAAAGAACTTCATATTTAACTGGATTCGCAAAGTCGAAAGGCAAATCACAGAGCACGGGATCACCATCAAGTCTGTTAAACGCTGCCCATTAAAAAGAGAATCAACCGTGCCTTTGTCCATCCATAGATATATATTAGTCAGACAGGGGAAGTCGATCTACAGTCAGTTAGGCGAGACGCACCTTAAAAGGCGGGAAGTGATGCAGCCTCGGGACAAAACCTGAGTTTAAAATGTGAACTATTATTTAATAAAGACAGTTATTTATTGTTTACTATTTGTTCATATCTAATTTACAAAATCCCATGTTGATATAAGATTGTATTCGATCTCATATATGCCTAGAGGGAATAAAAACATCTAGATCAACACCGAGTATAAGTTATGTCGAATTAAATCGTTGAATGGATATCCAAAATGTATTTGGCGGTACCCAATCTTAAGGTATACTAGATACGACTAAATTATAAAGAATACCGCATGTTATGTTTTGTTTTTTTTTTTTAAATTTGAGAACTTCAATTATATTATACGTGTAGATGTGTACTTTGATGTTATCAAAAGTAGTATTTGACTGGATTGTAAGCAGTATGGTTGTTAGGTGTGTGACGAAGCATGAAGAGGATAATATTGAGTCAAAATATGATTAATCGATGTAATGAATTTGAGAGTTGGCATAGTGTCCCCATGATGGAGATATTAGTAAATTTTTATACACGATCGTAGTAGGAATGATTTATCACTCGGCTGATTAAGTTGGTGATGACGTTTATGCGTCGAATTAATTAGGGTAAAGAGATCAAATTGCACAATAATTGGTGGTTCATAGTGATTTATGTTAATGACCCTTATTCTATCGTGTTGAGTAAATAAAAGCTATTATTAGACGATTACCTTAGCTTACATAGGGTCGTACGCAATCGTAGGTTAATACGCATATTAAGTTCTAGTGAACACTATAATTGATCTAGAATTGAACTAACCGGATTGTTAAGTTATTCCGAAAAAAATGTATGGTAATATGTTGTAGACTCTGGACCTAAATAACTGGACTTTTACCGAGATTTGTATTATTTCAATTTGGATTAACGTTCCATGAGACTTGAGTTTAGTCGTCCATGGTAAAAGAAACAAAATGGATTGGAGAAAATAACCTTGAAGTTATTTTAAACGATAGGAAAAAAATATTTTCTGATATTTTAATAATACCTTCTCCTAAAATTTTCAATATAAATAGGGAGACGTCCGGAATTTTACCTTCCTAGGATAACAACAGTCACGCTTTTCCTACTATGTATTATAATTTGTTGGTTGATTTTCTAAGCGAGTTTTAAAAATTTATGCAGTTATATATAAAACTTGCTTAATTATTCAGCGACAAATAATTCCCGAATCATGAAGCTGACAAAATCATGAAAGACGAGAACAGGAGAAAGATAATAAACAGCAGATCTAACAAAAAGTTTGTGATGATTATCTGACAAGGTCGATAAATCTCCATTTAGCATTACCAAGACAAGACTTTATCATCTTCCCGCGGTTGAGCAACAAATTCTGATCATTTGAGGCATAATTTCAAAGAACTCCAACAACCCGAGAATTTAATCTTGTCTACATTAAATGTCTAAGATACATACATAATACGAGCAATCTGTGTGAGTGAACCAAGGCTTTGCCATTGTGGTTTAAGCACTAAAGATGAAATTTAAAGGAAATAATGAACGGGATGATGATATCAATTATTAAGTAAAAGAGAAGGTAGACAAATGATAGCAGAATCCCAATTTGGTATTGGGAGCTGTGACTGACTGACTGACTCCCTCCATTACAGAATGTCAAATGTTTGCTTTCCAATTGAAACACAAATGAATCAAGAAGCCGTTAAAAATTAGGGAAGCAACCAAAATGAGTTGCTGGAAGATTAATTTTCTTGATTCATCAATCGTCATCACTGATCACGTTGTGTTGGTTTCGAGTGAGTTTTGGGAAATATAAATCACCTGTAATGTTGTTATCATCAAATCAGCTGTACACCACCGATGCTGCTGTTGTTGTTCTTCGTTATTGTTGTAGTAGGAAGACCGGCGGATCGCATTTTGAGCTGTACCCAAACTTTGACGTGCAGTACTTCCTATGAACTCCTGTCAGCCTCCCAGTCGATGCCCTCTGGTGCAACCCCACAATCATTCTCGAGCACTCCCTGCACACCCCATCGAAAATTATCATTTCCATCACCACGAATTGCGGGAAGCCCCGAGCCGAAATCGAGAGAATGCGAGGAGGAGATTTTTTACGAGAGGTCGTGTTCAGAGTAGTTGGCATGCCACTCGCATGTTTTGCTCCATTGCCTGAATCCATAGAGGCTGCACTGTGCAGTGTAGACTGAGGCTGCGGCCAACAATGAGGGCCGGAACCTCAGCATCTCGTACGCCACAAGGCCCAGCTCCAGCAGGAAGAATGACAGCTGCTCTAGCTGCACACCCGAGATTCAATAATCTCATTAATTGCTAATAAATTAATCCTTACATGACGAGACTTCGTTCACTACCAAACCAACCTTTGTTCCTGACTCGGCGGCCTTGAGGAACCGCCGAAGGAACACGTACGGAGTTGGCAGCGACATGCTGAACTGTACCGTGTTCAGCATCAAGCTTTCCTGCAAATAATTATTCCAATCACAAACAAAAAGCCGGAATTAAATATCTCGGAGGATTCAAACCAAACTCTGCGGATCAAATCAAAGAGCCTAAAGCCCTTACCATTTCGAGGATTTCCTTCCTGCTATAGGCATTGTCCGAGATCAGTACCAGATCCTCGACAACGGGGACGGACACCTCCTCGTACTTGCAAGCCAGCAACATCGCGACCAAACCCACCAGCTGGAGCCTCTTCCTTACGACGGGCTGCTGCGACAGGAACCTGTCTATTATGTTCACCGTTAGGAACAATGTCTCTGGCATCAGCCCAAACTTATCGTGAACCTGTCCGCAAATTCAAGATCTAAGTGATAAGAAAAAGGGACAAAACGAAAGAGCATGGCCTACACATGAGTTTGTCCGAAATACCTCGACAAGCCAGTCAACGAGTATGGCCCTCATGTTCTCATTAATGTCGACTTGCCTCGCCATGTAATCCGGCGGAACGCAACTAAGCCCCTGCTTCGGAATAATTTGTCAGCAAATCGAAATCCTTCGGAGGAATAATTACCAAATTTTACTTGGCGTGAATAAAATTCAAATTAAAAAGTTACCTCAGTCTTCCTGTACTGAGAGTAAAGATCCTCAACATACTCAACAGCTGCCAATTGATTGTTCTTATCATTGCAATCAATGTCAATGATTGGTTCATCCTCCTCTTCCTCTTCCTCATTGATGATAGATTCCATCACAACTTCTTCCTGAGAAGAATTTTTTATAAGGAAACACTTTCAAATCAACAACAATCTATTCATTATTCATCCCCCTTTGGCATTTACTGATTGATACGATACGAGTTTGTTAGTTATTAATCAAATGATTTGGCAGGGTTATTACCATCCGGTTGTCTTCAGGGTTGTTGTCATGCTTGATGGGCTCCGGAGGGCAGTCCCCTTCTGCATCGACGAAGATGCAGTCTCCAAATTCGTTGTTCTCTGGAAATGTCTTCGCCTTCTTTGCTTCCTTCAGATTCAAGCAATCATTTCGATTAAATCAAACTATAGTAGGCCCTTTTCACTTATGACTGATGAGCAACCGCAGGTGACAGAACCAGGGGGATGCAGGCAAAGCAGGAATGATCATACCTGAGTGGAGAAGTGCGGTCGCGAGCTCGCCAGTTGGGCCGCAAACCTCCTGAAAAAACATGGATATCAACCGTTCAAGAAAAGGTGCCGACCGAATAATGTAAATTCGAGGAGCAGAATATAGAGTTGACCCGTGACTTTGCTTTGCAAGTCCAGATCTGAATTTTCGAAAATTCAAAAAAGGAAAAAAAAGGTCAAGTGTAGTAAGAAATCACACCTCGTGACTGGTGGCGGTCTGCTAGATCCATCCGCCACGGGCTTCTTCCCACGGAGCTCGTCTTTCCTGCCCCAAAACAAATCGAATAAAAATACAGTCGAGAAGAGATCACCGCTGCGCCGTCGAAGAAGCGGAGGGAGGGGACGAAAGGGGCTTTACCCATCTTGCAGCAGTCCCCTCTTTTGCTCCCTAATGGCATTACCATGGATCTCCCCAAGAACTCTCCTCGTCCGCCCACCCGCCACCTGTCCGGACTTCCTCCCTGGTAACCGGACAACGACAACGAAGACGGAAAATCGAATCAAAGAAACACTAGTGAAATAGGAGAACCCCACCCTGGGAAAATTCTCAAAACAGAAAGCAAAAACAAATAAAAAAGAAGAAAACGACCAACCTGGAGGATTATTGGAGAAACTGTTCTGGTCGGAAAACTCCATCCTCCTCTCACGACCTTCTCTCTGAAATGGGGGCGGAGGAGTCGGAGGAGGAGAAGACCCACCAACAAATGAACAACCAGGACAAGAATTTAATGCATGATTTTATTTTTTTATGTTTACTTTTTATAAAATTTAGGGACGCCAATTGGATTCGGGAGGATTGCTTTGAAGACAACTGACGGGCAACGGCTAGTGTTTGTGGTTTGTAGTCGACCGTTGCAACATCTTTTTTTAGGTTTCTTTCTCGAAGCGGCTACGTCACGAGGGGGCGTTATCCCAGTGTACAACATTTTCGCCTTTTTTAGTGTAAATTTATAAATTAAATTAAATTTTTTTACATTATTAGTTAATCACCGTACATATTAGTACAAATGTAAAAAAAACCCTTGTTATTCATGGTATATGTTAGTACAAATGCATAAAAAAGACAATGTTTACTTTGTATAATTTGGTATATTTCACTATTTTATATATTACTAGCAAATCAATGTACACATTGTACAAAGAAATGTTTTGTACATTTGTACTAACTTGTACAGTAATTTACTAGTAATATACAAAATAGTAAAATATACAAAAACTGTACAAAATGAACACGGTTCTTTTTTGAAAATTTGTACTAACATGTACTAGGAATAACGGTGCTTTCTTTTGTACATTTGTACAAATGCGTACAATGAGTGACTAGTAATGTACAAAACAATGAAATGTACTAAATTATACAAAATGAATAATGTTCTTTTTAGTATATTTGTACTAACATGTACTAGGAATAACAATGCTTTCTTTTGTACTTTGATACTAACTTGTACAGTGATTGACTAGTAATGTACAAAAAAAAAACTAATTTCATTTGTATATTTGTACTAAAAAGAGCCAAAATTTTGTGCATTGGGGATAACGTCCACGTTTTTTTTTACATTACTAGTTAGTTACTGTACAAATTGGTACAAATGTACAAAAGAAAACATTGTTATTCCTAGTACCGGTTAGTACAAATGTACTAAGATGAACATATTTTATTTTGTAAAATTTAGTATATTTCACTTTTTGTACATTATTAACAAATCACGATACGCGTTAGTACAAATGTACAAACGTGTACAAAAAAAGGTTTTGTACATTTGTGCTAACTTATACAGTAATTTACTAATAATGTACAAAATAGTGAAATGTACAAAAATTGTACAAATCAAACACCGTTCCTTTTAGTACATTTGTAGGAACATGTAGTAGGAGTAATTGTGCTTGTTTTTGAACATTTGTACTAACTTGTACAGTGATTGACTAGTAATGTACAAAATAATAAAATGTATAAAAATGTACAAAACGAATACTGTTCTTTTTAGTACATTCGTGCTAGTAGGAATAACAATATTTTATTTTATACATTTGTATTAATTTGTATAATAATTGACTAGTAATGTATAAAAGCCTAATTTCGTTTGTACTAAAAATGACCAAAATTTTGTATCTTGGAGGTAATGTCTCGTGAAGGGGGACGTTAGCCTCTTCCTTTCTTTCAACATAATTCAGACCCCCTCTTCTTCCCTCCTACTCGAATTCCACCTACTAAAACATCGCCATGTTACTCCAAAAAGGAAACACGTCGATTACACTCACGTCCTTTGGCGAATACGTGAACGGAATGGTAATAATTTTTCCTCCTTGTATAATTTATTCCAAATTACTATTACCTTCCTGGTAATGTTACTAAAGGAAACCACATCTGTAATCATTTTGCCAATATTAAAATTAAAAAATCAAAAGAATTTAATGTAATTTGTGCAAAATTATCAGGGCGTTTATTTACAATTATTTCAATTCCCCCTAAAAAGATACGTGTATAAGTTTATTTGGTTTTGAATTTTACTACTCTTTTAGTCTTGTTTTTAATAAGGCTAAATTATTAAAAATATTTTATATTTTCACAATTTTTTCTATTTAACCCGTACTTTGAAACGCTTTTAAAGTGAATACGTATTTATGTCGTTATATCATTTCTATAACGAGATCTGACGTGGCTGCACTATGGAGATGACGACGTCGAAAACGAAAACGCCGTCTACACTTTAAAAAATGAAACCACGACGTCAAAAACCCCCTTCAAAAACCCGACGTCAAAAACCACCGAACACAGTGGACCACCGTGACTATTGTCGACTTTATCTCTCGAATCCACAAGAGGACGGAATCGATGGGCTTCGCCTTGTTTTCCTCTTCCCCAGGAGCCTGTGCAATTGCATGATGGAATTGATCGCCACAGCCTCCCCGTTACCCACCCTCAGCATCCACGGCTTCACGTCCTCGAGCCTCACGGCTACGATGCAGCGGAATGAAAACATTAAGTTGACCGATTCCGCAAGCTCCGCGAGCCAGAGCCAATCTCCCTCAATGTGTCCCTACCGTTAGGGGACAGTGGTCCAATCCACATGCGACAACAATGCCTGCATCTCGTCGAGCAAGGTGGTGGCCACCCGGAATTCGCCACTATGGACTCGCTCAGCACCCGAAATCAGCCTATGCACCAGCCTGATCCCCAAGTGCTCTTCCAGGGCAGTTAGGGATCCCATTTGTGGCGCGATAGCAGCAACATTTGGGTTCTGTAGAGCGAAAGCGCCGGTAGGGCCCACCGATGACTAATAGTCGAGCTGCGCAGCAGCATCAGGATGCGACAGCCCAAAGAATTCAGAGAGAAACCTGTTCACCCAGGAGGTAAGGTCGGAGGGATTGTAGTAGGCAGCCGTGCATAACTCAAATTGTAGAGCCTGTAAATTGTCCGGGACGACAGTATCAGTGCGGTGGAGCCTGATGGCGGCAGGGACAACGGCTTCACTGGCGGCGAATATGAGTCGAGGAGCTCGAGGCGGCAGGCGAGGTGACGCAGGTTAGAGGAGGACACCTCGTAGTCAGCATCTGCGAGAAGACGGTCGTTGGGCGGCTGCTTGGCAATTGATGTGGAGGACGAAAGAGTGGAAGATGGGCTGTTAGCGCGGACAACGGCAATGGAATCGAAAGGATCATAGCGAGTCCTTTTTTAATAGAATGTTATCATTTTTTATTATTAAAAAATAATTCTCGATTTAAAGGGGTGGACGGCGTTTTTGTCCTCGTCATGTACACGTTTGCAGTCAAGTCATCTCCTGTGAGTAGAAGTTAACGGAAGCTAGAAATGATATACGACGTCAAAGTACGAGTTAAATCGAAAAAAAATGGTCCAACTATGAGACAATTTTAATAGTTTGGGCTTTTAATTGTTAATCGGGCCTGCCTCCTCCCTGTCTTTGTCCTTTGAATTATTATTATTATTATTATTCAGCTTTGCCTCTAGAAACTTAACCATTTCTTTAGTTTATGTATTTTTCATTCGATATACGAATTACCACTTATGTATTCTATCCTATTAATACGTGCTTTACATTGAATGAGGCTTGCTGACCTTTGGAAATGAGGGATCCAAAATTACCGGTTTAATCATAAAATGCATTTTTTTTGGTAATAATCACTTTAATATACGTTTTGCTTTTAAGGGAAGTACGTCTAATCATTTGGAAACCTTTTGGGAGACCAACTAATTAATCCCCATGATGTTGAATGATTTTATCACATGATACAAAATTAATATTCATATTTATATTAATATTCTTTTATTTAGAGTTTTGTTATTTCGTAAAATAGTTTGTAAAATATGTCTATCAAATAGTATTTTTTTAATTAATGCAAAAAAATCGGTATTTATGATGTTGAGTTCTTTAATTCAGTGTTATAAATACCGATTTCTTCGGTGATAATTAAGTCCTAAGAACTTTTTGTTAACAATACCGAGTATAAATCTCGAAGTTGCTAACCCCAAGTTCACTTTGCCATGGCCATAAAGACGCCATTTGAGGAATTTTCCACTTTGTTAATCTTCTACTCCTTTGTCCGAGCCGCCTCCTCCCTTCTTCGTGTCGCCTCCTCCCTTGTCCGTGTTGTCTCCACTCCGTCCTCCCTCGTCCATGGTGGCTCCTCCCTCTCGTGGGTAAGTGAATTTATTCAAGTAATAACATTTTGGATTGTTGTTGCCGTTAGGATTTATATTTTGGATTAGTTTTCTTAGGATTTAGGATTAAGATTGTTAGGGCTTGTGATTGTTAGAGTTAATTTGATTACAATTGATTTTCGGGTGATGATTGTAATTAAGTTCGTAATTAGAGATAATTTTAAGTTATTAGTCACTATTAAAATGAATAGGTTAAAATATATTAATTTTTTAGGTATGTAAAATTAAATATAGTTCGAAGGTTAATGTTACGCATAATCTTGCATAGTATAATTTTTCAATGTCGTCAATCGAGCTCTTGCTATTCGTGGGAGGGAATGATGTCAATGGACTTGATGGTTATAATTATGATAGAAGTTTGATAAAGCATATAGAGCTTACCAAAATCATAAATTACATTGCTTTGGAGCACATATAATGTGTTGCAATGCATTTGGAATCACTAAGGAGATTAAAGATTGCGCATGTATATCCGGTTATTGAGTATAATAAGATTGATGTGAAGTATATGTTGGTGCTTGCTCAAGAAGATATTAATGTGAGATATCTTATTAAGTTTGCGCTTACAAATCCAAAGCAAATCCAATAAATATATGCTTTTGAGAATAAGTGATTTTATACCAACAGTTGAGCATCATCCATTGGCAATGTCATATTCTAGGTTAGAGGGGTTGAGCTTCATGTAGAAGTTGAGCGAACTTGTTTCTGTGGAAGTAGGGTGTTGCTATCAAGTTGGAGAATATTCTAGTGCTCTGGTAGAAGTGGAGAGTCCTATCCCGATTTGATTATGGTTTTTAAAATAGATGTTGACTTTGATGATGAGTTATTTAATGATGTTATTGCCGGTTGGGAGACACCGCATGGTTATGATCTTTCAAATCAAATGGTGATGACTGTTGAAATAAGTGAAGGGCCAAGTAGACGCAAAGAGACATCTTTGCCATTTTATAATGATTATATTGACGATATACATGGGAACGATGAATATGAGAATGACCCAATTAGACACGAAAGTGACATGATTGACGAATTTCGTAAAGAGATGAATTCAAGGATAAGAAGGAGCTTATATTTTTTATGAGCAATTATCATATTAATGGCCACTTCAATTATCATGTACTTGAATCTAATACGAAATTGTGGTTTGTTTATTGTTGTGAGCCTGAGAAGGGGTGTAAGTGGAGATTACGGGCGAAATAAATGGCATGTGATGATGAGTTTGAGGTGACA
Organism: Melastoma candidum; assembly: GCA_023653495.1. Taxonomy (NCBI): domain Eukaryota; kingdom Viridiplantae; phylum Streptophyta; class Magnoliopsida; order Myrtales; family Melastomataceae; genus Melastoma; species Melastoma candidum. The sequence goes on along the minus strand of CM042888.1, from coordinate 7,190,589 downwards.
ATTGTTGGGTAGGCACATAGTTGCATGAATCCTCTTTTATCACATGATCACGAACGGTGGGATTCCAATTTTATGGCACCACTTTTTAGACAATTTGTAAAGGAAACTCCTGAAATTAAAGTAACATTTATGCGCAATGTTATTAAGGAAAAATATGAATACGAAGTACCTAGAAGAAGAGTTCGTGTGATGCAAAAAGAATAGAAATTGCAATGGAGTACGGTAATTGAGAGGAATCTTACAATAAATTGTCTCATCTTTTGAATGCAATTCATATATTAACCTTACTTGCATCGGTAGGGGCACATGACAAGAGATTCGCAATTTGAATTTCAAAGTGTTTAGTGTTTCGCACCGAACATAACGACGTTCCGATATTGTCGCCCTGTAATTAACATTGACGATATATTCCTATATAGAAAATATAATCATAGTTATTAATTACTTGTAGTATAAATGGAATGAATCATATCGTTCATCTTGCTTTTGCAATAGTCGATAAAGAAAACAATGAATCATGAGGATGATTTATGAAATATTTGAGAAGCTATGTAATGTACAATAAGTGTATCTATTTGATTTTAGATAGACATTCGAATATTCAAGGCAAATGTCATGTCTACCATAATAACCCTTGCTTTTGGCACATATCAAAATTGTATAAGAAGAAAGAATGTTTAATTCGAACATTTCATTTATACTAATAGATACGTAAATAAATGCACCCTGCAGAAGCGGGGGGACGTCCTTCACAATGTACTAAATTTTGCCAATTTTTAGTACATTTTACTAACCAAATTAGTACGGTTTGTAATTACTAATATTGTACTAAATTTTCGTTAGTACAGTGTACTAAATGTTACTGTTTTTGTAGTAGTACACGTTAGTACAATGTACTAATATTAACAGTAAAAGTTTTTTACCGATTAGTATATTTGTAATTACTAACATTGTACATATTTACATGTACTAAAAAAATGTACTTACAGGTTTGTACTAGTACAGGTTTGTACTTTGTACATATGTACAATGTTAGTATTTACAAATGTACTAATCGATAAAAAACTTTTACTGTTAATATTAGTACATTATACTAACGTGTACTAGTACATGCACGGTAAAAGTTAGTACATTGTACCAAAAAAAATTTAGTACAATATTAGTAATTACAAATCGTACTAATTTAATTAGTAAAATGTACTAAAAATTGACAAAATTTAGTACATTGCACACGGGACGGTAGCCTCTTCCTGCACCCTGCCCTTAAATTTAGTAAATTAATCCGACGTGATCACCTTTCCTTCTTTTTATGCCTTTTGTTCTCGTCCCCTTTTTATCTTTATATCTGGTTAATTTATTGATTAGTTATCTAGAATTTGTTGCGTGAAGTAACTGCAAGTCCGAACGCTCCTGTCCACCCAAACACGTGCCCCTTTAAGCAGAGTGTGGTGGACATCATGGAAAATGTAATCATTTCAGGTCCAAAATATAGTTCCTCCTCAATATTTTTTTATTAGATACATAAAAAATTATAATACTTTTTGCACGCCAAAAAAATGGAGGGATGATTTTTCATTTATAAGTACACTCTAATCTCGCAACAAAAAAAGGACGAAAGGAAAACGAAGGGAAAGGGGGGGAGGGAGAGGAGGAGGATTCCTAATTTTTGCATTTTTAAATTTATTCAGTGGGAAAAGACAGAACAAGATAAAAAAGAGAAAAAAGGTGGGCGGCTGTTGGATAATTCGGGGGGTGCTTAATAATTTCTGAGTGATCTGTCTGTCGGCGTAGAAATTGGTCCCAATTGGAGCGTCTCATGCTAATTTTTTTTTTTCAAATCCAGATAAAATTGTCTTTGAATTTTGGATTACCACATGTCATTATGGACTTCCGACTAATTCTGATCTTCTTTATATGCGAATGAATGATTTTAATAAAAACCCAAAAACGAACCCCTCAAATTCCCCTTGGGACAATATCATTTTTTTTTTTCATTTTAGAAACGACATGCATGTGACGACGCGTGAGGATGAGCATGATGAATCAAATTAAATATAAAAAAAATTTCTTTTGTTGTCTGAAGCTTGAAAATAAAATAAGGAAAGACAATGTGCAGGAACAGTTGCCCCGACACACCTCACAAAACCCAGCAACACCCACAATTGTTATTTTAAGAAAAAAATACACTTTGAAATTAGCAACCCTGATTTTGGACTTGTAACCAACAATTATTAGTCAAATATCAAAATTGACTCCCCCCTGCCTTACCCTGTCAGCTTTTTTCCGACTGCCCATTTCCTCATCGAATTCCCTCCCCTTTGATTAACTTCCTGATTCAAATCCATCACCCCCCGACTTCGTTTGTTTTCCAAAGGGTCGGTTGGTACCCCAACTCTTGCCTCCTCTTTAATTAACTTTCCTGATTCAAATCACACTATTCCCACGTCTCTATATTTCTATACTTTCTTTTTTCTATGTTCCTTTTAAAAGTCCATAAAACTGTTTTCGACTAAAAAATCCTTTCTGTTCTAAGCTTTGGATAGTTGAATATTTAAATTTAAGATCTCACTTAACCCATAGTTTATTCGTTCATTTCAATATGCTTAAAAGCTTATAAAATTTATATATGGAGAAATTTTACGATAGGAGAACTTCACATATTGAATGATTACTCAGCGTGATCTAGTAGATGACGAATCAATGATCCACCAAAACCCACCAAATTACCTGGTTTGACCATCACCGCAACAAAGACTGCCAAAGTTTGCATTCACTTTTTCAGTTTTAGCAATTTTTTTGCCCCGTAATGTCTTTCCTAGTTGTGTCATGTAACGATAGAAAAACCATTAAAAATATTTGAAAACTGGAAAGACCGCATATTCTAACTTAATTAGACCACGAAAACATTCTAACTGGGGACAAGTTTAAAAAGGACCATGTGGTTGTGTTTAAAATAGCCCTCACATGAGGAGGAAGGTCAAGCCCAGGCAGCACTTGATTCTCAAGCTTTTCTAGTTTAGGTTTTGCTCCATCTCACTTCTCTCAAAATTCAGTCATGCGCTATCAACCGTGGAAATGGGAAATACCACGACGACGGTGATACAGAACCAACGGGAATTACGAAACGAACGAATGGGATAAAATTCAGACCGTCACGGATACAGCCTAAGCACCACCGGAACTATCACGAGAGTTGAACGTCGTACAACAGGATACAGAAATCCACAAATTATGGGGACGCTTAGATAAACTATCGCCACACCTGGAATCCACCAAAAGATAAGATAAGTTGCGCAAAGTTCCAAAAAGACTTAGCGGTTGCCAATTTTCGGTAAATAAGGTTCAAAAAGTTCTGTCTAAACCTAAACACAAAAGTCCTATTTATAGTGCTTAAGCTCTTGTCATTTGGTAGCAGACCTCCCCGATGTGGGATCTCCATTAATTTGGCACGATTGACTATCGTGGGCATGAGAAAAGCCGTTAGGGAGTCGTGAAAGAGGTTGTCCGATCTAATGTGAGAGAACGGCTGGATCTTGAGTGCTAGGGGGAAACACACCGGCGAGGAGATCGCGGCTAGTGTGTCGTTGTGGGAAGACTAAGGAGGCCCTGAGGCCGATCAGCGAGCTGGGGAAGGTCGACTACTGATAAGAGAAGACGGGTCACCGTTACCAGACTTTGTCTATCAAGGGAGCCAAGTTGGGGGCTTTGCCGCTGTAGCCGCAGACAGGATTTGTAGCGCTGGATGTTTTAACTTGCTACTAGTGCTAGGACGCTGGGGAGGAGGTCCGACCAGGTGCGAGAGCGGCTTGAGTAAAGGGCCAAATCCTATTAGATCTGAGGGTTGCTGTCGTTGGAGCGGCTTGGGCTGACCTTGAACAGGCGGTTATCGAGAGCATGAGACTACCAGTATAGCTTCTGCCAAGATCCCAGTTGTTGATGTCATTACTCCTTAAAGTGACAACGGCTAGGGTCTAAGTTTGGACGCGTGTCCGGAAGTATCGCTGTGAATCACCATCGTTAGAGCCAGGGTCAACGAGGATGGAGAAACCGATGCTTAGAGACTGTGGGAGTGGCTTTTGGTAGTGACAGGGTGAGGAATGAGGGAGTAGCTGTGAAACGACCAACAAAATTTTTTAAATTTTACATTAGAAGGTTGAACAACAGTTGACCGGTCAAACATCGCAAGACGACAAACTGGAACCTCTATTATGGCGTCGGGTCCTGTCTATCTCCGCTTTGCTACGCTACATGTATCCTCCTCTCATTTCTTTGCGACACTAAAGAAAAGAATCCTCATTTGGGGCAGCGATAATTCGCTGAGTACACCCCACAATGCACACTCGAAAACGATGAGACGCTCATCAATCCTAATATGTAACTTTGAAATCTTTCTTCTATACATGCGAATCATAATCACAACCCTGTGCAACACAAGGATTCAGCATAATCTCAGAGGAATATAAGTAGCAGTATAAATCAACCCAACTAAAAACGTTTTAAACTTAAAAGCGACTCCCTCGGTTCGTCATCTCTCATGTATCAACACTTCGTACAGTGCTAGGACCACCATAGTACGTCCCCTCCACTCATCCGGGAGCACCCCGGTAACGGCAACAGGCACGACCGCGAGTGGTCGTCGCCTCCCCGTTCTCCTCCGACATCACAGCCGGGAACACCTCACACATAATCCAATCTAACGTCAGCGTCTCAGACTTAGCAGAAGATTGAAGTCAAAGTCTCATATGATAATGTCCTTGGACGACATTGCAAGTAAGCGTACTTCTCAATCCCCAACCATGTATGTCTCCAAGGGACTCGTTAAGCGCTCGAACTCTCAGATCCTTTAATAATTCATAACATCCATTAAGCGCTCATCCCACCGAATAACAACCATTCGGTCGTGGCCAGTCCAGATCGTTAGACAGCGGCGGCCTCATTTCCGACTCACAGGATCTTCCAAGCTCTCCGGAACCCAACCAGTGTCAACCAGGGTCGAATGTGATTGGTCCAATCTGTAGAACCAGTCATCTACCTCTCGGATCGGCCGAACAACGCATCTTGTGATCCTGAACCACCGTCGTATCGCTTCCACAGCCACAACAGCGGAGATTCTCAGGCGTTACAGACAGTTTTAATGTAGATTCGGCCAGGCAGACGCATGACAAACACGAAGCTCTGCAATTCCAGATGCTTTCATGTTGCAAATTAAAGTGATGTGATTTTCGAAGAGTCTCATTGGTTCATTGAAACGGTGGTGATGCTTAGTATTCCAAGAAGACTCTTCAACTATCAAGGGAGACAATGTTTGTGATTTTCGAAGAGTCTCATTGGTTCATTGAAACGGTGGTGATGCTTAGTATTCCAAGAAGACTCTTTAACTATAAAGGGAGACAATGTTTCGGGAACTTAAAAGTCTCCCTTTATTATGTTTACTTTTCCTATAATGTCTTTAGTTTTATAAATAATTGTAACCTTTTTTTTTTGGATTCAAGTTGTATCAATCCAAGTTGTTTTTTCTTCACGGTTCGATCATCGAGTGATTCTCGGTGCTTCGTTTTTTTGTTACATGGTATCAGAGCTTTGGTTGCGCTCGTGAAGAAGGTATCGTTGATCTTCGATATGGAAGGTGGCAGTCGTGTTGCGGGTCTTGGAATGATGCTCTTGACTCAGTCCAACTATCGGATTTGGAAAACCTGTATGGAATCGTATCTTGTCGGTGAAGATCTATGGGATGTCGTCGTCGCCGATGGTGCCGTTGCTCCGGAGAACGTTGACGCAAATGCGGAAGCGCTCAAGAATTGGAAGCAACGTAATGCGAAGACAGAATTTGTTTTAAAGAGGTCCATTTCACATGAGATCTTCGAGCACATAATGGGATGTGCGTCGGCTCGAGAGATTTGGAATACGCTTGATTGTTTGTTCAACAAGAAGAACGAAGCTCAGCTACAATTGCTCGAGAATGAGTTGGCGGTTGCAAAGCAAGATGGAATGCCGTGTTCAGAATATTTTCTGAAGATGAAAAACTTATGTTCGGAAATCTCTCTTCTAAATCCGGACGAGAGGATTTCGGAAGCTCGGATGAAGCGGTACATCATCCGCGGACTTCGGCCGGAGTACACTCCATTTGTCACCTCAATTCAAGGGTGGGCTCAACAACCGTCGCTTGAAGAGTTTGAGAATCTCCTCTCCTCGCAAGAGTCGTTGGCTAGACAAATGGCTGGAATGAGCATCAAGGAAGAGTCGAGCAATGCTTTGTTCACAAAGAAGGGTAACTCGGTGAAAAATGAAAGTAAACCGGAAGGAGAATCTTCGAAGTTCTCGAAGAAGAGTTTTAAGTGTTATCGCTGCGGGAAACTCGGTCACATTAAGAGGAATTGCCGAGTTAAATTGAAGTCGGGAAATTATGCGGATGTTGCGGAGAAACAAGAAGAACAAAAGGAAGAAGATTGGAGTAATTGTTTTCTCGCCGAATCAGTCAACGAAGATTCGCCGTGGGTACCTTGTTTGATGGCCGAAGGAAGTTCAAGCAAGAAACCTTCTACCAACAAAGAGTGGATCGTGGATTCTGGATGCGGTCACCATATTACTGGAGATGAGACTATTTTCTCGCATTCCTGGACACATAACGGAGGGAATGGAATCATGACCGCGGATAATACCGTTCATAAAATTCGAAAGGAAGGTACTGTTGTGATCAACAATGATTGTGGAGAATCAATCACTCTCAATAGTGTTTATCATGTGCCAGGAATACAAAAGAATCTTTTCTCCGTCACAAACGCGGTGGATGCCGGAAATTTCGTGCTCTTTGGGCCACGAGATGTGAAGTTTCTTCGGAACATCAAGGAAATCAAGGCTGATGTTGTTCATACGGGTACGAGGGTGAAAGATTTATTTGTTTTGTCGGCTTCAGATTCTTATATCGAGAAGATGAGGAGGAATGATACATCATCCTTGTGGCATGCGAGGCTTGGTCATATAAATATGACAAAAATGAAGGCTATTATCCAAAAGAAGTTGGTGGATGGATTGCCCGAGTCTTTGAAGATTGACGATGAAAAAGTTTGTGAGGGATGTCAATTCGGCAAGTCACATCGACTTCCTTTCGAGAACTCTACGTCTCGGTCCACGGCTCCCTTAGAACGGATCCATAGTGATTTGATGGGTCCAACAAAAACTTCATCTTACTCCGGAGGTAATTATATGTTATTGTTTGTGGATGATTATTCTCGGTTCACTTGGGTTTATTTTGCGAAGCATAAGTCGGAGCCATTCTCTATGTTTCTCGACTTTAAGAAAATCGTCGAAGGGGAGTTGGGCAGAAAAATCAAGACGTTGCGAACGGACAATGGTGGCGAGTTTTGCTCAAATGAGTTTCTCATTTTCTGCCGAAATAATGGTATTAAGAGGGAGTTGTCGTGTCCGGAAACACCGCAACAAAATGGAGTTGCGGAGAGAAAGATCAGACATCTTGTGGATACTTGTAAGAGTTGGTTGCACGCAAAGAAATTTCCCAAGGAGTTGTGGGCGGAAGGAATGAATTGTGCAGCCCATGTGATCAATCGGACGCCCCTTAGTCTGACAAATAACAAGGCACCATACGAATTGTTGTATGGTGTTAAGCCAAATGTGAAGCATCTTCGAGTATTTGGATCTACTTGCTATGTTCATTAGCTGGATTCTCAAAGGAGTAAGTTGGATGCAAAAGCAATCAAATGTGTTTTCGTCGGCTACGACGAATGGAGAAAGGGCTGGAGATGTTTGGATCCTACGACAAATAAATGTGTCGTATCTCGCGACGTCATCTTCGATGAGATTTCCTCCTATCACTTTCAAGATCCACCTAGTAAAGAGAATGACATGGTTACCTTACCGTTGTCTCAATTTTCAGAAAATTCTTCAGAAGGGGTTCAAGGTGAAAGGGGGAGTATTAATCAAGGTGACAATGATCAAAGAAATCAGCGACCAAGGAGGTTTGTTGATCGACCTCTTCGTTATAGAGACGAAAATTTTGTCACTACTTTTTCATGCTTCCTTGCTAATCCGATTGATGATGAAGAACCAACTTCGTATGAGGAAGCTAAAGGAGTAAGGGAGTGGGAGTTTGCCATGAAGGAAGAAATGGATGCACTGCTGAAAAATGAAACTTGGGATTTAGTTCCGAAGCCACCCGAAGTGCAACCGGTGTCATGTAAATGGGTCTTTCGCATTAAAAGGAAAGCCGACGGGAGCATAGATCGATTCAAGGCAAGGCTGGTCGCTCGGAGATTCTCTCAAAAATATGGAGAAGATTACGAGGAAACTTTCAGTCCGGTTGCGAAGATGACTTCAGTACGTACCATTCTTGCTTTAGCGGCTAGTTTCGGGTGGAAACTGTGGCAACTAGATGTCAAAAATGCATTCTTATATGGAGAACTTGATAGACATATATATGGAGCAGCCAATCGGATTTGAATTGGAAAATCATCCGGATTAAGTGTGCAAGTTGAAAAAGGCACTTTATGGATTGAAGCAAGCCCCACGAGCTTGGTTCGGAAAAATCGCAGAGTTCTTATGTTTTTGTGGTTATGCGGTATCCAACTCGGATTCAAGTCTCTTCGTCAAGAAAAATCAAGGACTTTTGGTGGTTGTTCTATTATATGTTGACGATATTATTTTAACGGGCAGCAATTATTCAGAAGTTGCTCGGCTTCAAGAAGAACTATCGTTGCGTTTTGACATGAAGAAGCTAGGCGAGGTGAGTAACTTTCTCGGAATGCAAATTGAAAATTTGGATGATGGGATTTTTGTGTCTCAATCCAGCTACGCCAAGAAGCTTGTTGAGAAGTTCGGAATGATAAACGGGAAGAAGCGGTCAACACCACTCGATATGGGTACGAAGCTTCGTTGTGATGAAGGAACACAACTATCGGATCTCCATCTCTATCGCGTCCTTGTGGGAAGCCTGATTTATTTGACTATAACAAGGCCGGATATTGCCTTCTCTGTTGGTGTTGTTAACCGATATATGCAAACGCCAAGGAAGCCAAATTTCGAGGGAGCAAAGAATATATTGAAGTACGTTAATTCTACTCTTGACGTGGGCTTATTCTATAGGAAAGGAGCAAAGTTCTCTTTGGAAGGATTTGTGGATGCTGATTTTGGTGGGGATCTAGATGATCGAAGATCAACTTCTGGATTCGTTTTTCTATGTGGAAAAACAAGTATTTCATGGTGCAGCAAGAAACAAAGTTCAGTGTCGCTGTCCACCACCGAAGCCGAGTATAAAGCTTCAGCTCATGCCGCTCAAGAGTGTGTTTGGCTTCGTAGACTTATTGAGGATCTCCAAGAATGCATTGACGAACTTGTTCCTATTCATGGAGATAACTTAAGTGCGATCAAGCTTACATCAAATCCCGTCTTTCACGCGAGGACAAACATATTGAACTTGAGCGTCACTTCATCCGTGAAAAAGTGCTTAATGGGATTATTGATATGGTTGTTGTTCGAAGTAAAGACAGCATCGCTGACATTTTTACAAAGCCCCTTCCGAAGGGTTCATTTGAAGATCTACGTTCTAAGCTCGGGTTGATTCGGAAGGCATCACTTTAAGGGGGAGTGTTGCAAATTAAAGTGATGTGATTTTCGAAGAGTCTCATTGGTTCATTGAAACGGTGGTGATGCTTAGTATTCCAAGAAGACTCTTCAACTATCAAGGGAGACAATGTTTGTGATTTTCGAAGAGTTTCATTGGTTCATTGAAACGGTGGTGATGCTTAGTATTCCAAGAAGACTCTTCAACTATCAAGGGAGACAATGTTTCGGGAAGTTAAAAGTCTCCCTTTATTATGTTTACTTTTCCTATAATGGCTTTAGTTTTATAAGTAATTGTAACCTTTTTTTTTTGGATTCAAGTTGTTTTTTCTTCACGGTTCGATCATCGAGTGATTCTCGGTGCTTCGTTTTTTTGTTACAGATTCGGCCAGGCAGACGCATGACAAACACGAAGCTCTGCAATTCAGATGCTTTCATGATTCAGCTCAACGGAACGCTTGGTCCCGTCCTGATCAGCGCGAGGTTGATCTGCAGGTCTCATCGCCACAGTGACTCAATCCCCGCACGCGAAGTCTACAAGGTATTACTCTCCTGCCAACACCACCTCGTCATCAGAGCTGTACGCTCCTGGACGACTCGCAAGACGCAGGACAACAACGACACTTCCAACGCCACTGACACAGGGCACATAGAAGACAGCAGGGGATACTCGCGCTCTTCGCGATTTCTCCTTCGATCTTGCCACACTGAGCTCAATCCGAGCACCACGAAGCTTACGGGGTGTTGCTCTCCAGCCAGTGCCGTCCATTAACAGAGCTATACGCTCCCGGACGGCGCGCAAGATGCAGAACATTCAAAGACACCTTTCGACACCACCGTTAACAGAACGCAGAGAACGTAACATGATATAGCCCGCGTTCTCCGCCGTCTCTCTTTCCTCCCACATCTGACTCACTAACCTTCTCCCGACACGCTCGCTAACCCCCCACAACCGCAGCACAATCCAATCACGTAGAACACACACAGAGATCAAAAGAAATAGGGGAAGGGAGTGGGGCGTACACGGTTGTCTCCGAAGTTCGCACAACCTGATCGGTGGCCCCCTGGGGAACTCTGAGCTGCGCCGCCCTTTCTCCCTCCGTAGAGCCGCACACTTCTTAAGGAGGAGTCACGCACGTCTCGGCCGTTTCCACTCAGTCGGCAGCAAGGCGGAATCAAGCCAGCTCCGGAAAGACGGCCTGCGAGAGAGAGCAGCTTCGGGGAGGCTCATAGCCGGGGAGCGATCGCTGCGCCCTCTTCACGGAGGTAGCTTGATGAAGGCACGGTCTCCCTCCCCGACGCTGTCCCCTCGTCTCAGTTTTTTTTCCCGCTCATCCCCTCCCCCCCTCTTCTTAAATCCATTCTCAGATAAGGGACTTGTGGACGGGAGCAAATTTTTCCTTTTGTCCTACCACACCGTAGTCTTATCTCAATGTCGGCTAGAATGTGTGGTGTTACATAAGAATTTTCTTGTCCAAAGCATTTTCCGAGTCTTGTCCATTATATCTAAATACTAGCTGTATGTACAAACTAATTTTAATTCTTTTCTCGGTCAAAACCGTGACGCTAAACGAACCTCATCGTTACTCGAATTCGATTTCGTTTGGGTCCAGTCGTCTCTTTTCCCGCGTGACGTAGTCACACGAAATTGAATTTGAAATTTCGATAATATTCGTTACTAACATCAGTTGACAACGGGAATATTAAACCCTTGTGCCACGTCGGATTTTGGCCCGGTCAACCGTTTGATTATTATTTAGGCACTCATCATAAAACGTACATATTATATTCGTACTAAAATTTCGGGTCGTTACAATTCACCCCCCTAATTTAAATTTCATCCTCGAAATTTCTTATTACAAATTTTACTCAAACAAGTACGAGTACAACTCTCTCATGCAGGACTCTGTTTCCCATGTCAACTCCTCGATCTGACCATGCCTCCAGCGTACCCGTACCATAGGAACTACTCTATGACGGAGCTGCTTCTCCATCCTATCCACAATCTCGAGGGGCTCTGTAGTGACTTGTAAATTCTGAGCCACCTCAATCCGCTCATCATGTAGTACGTGTCGAGGATCCGGAACGTACTTCCTTAGCATGGACACGTGAAGACATTGTGGATATCAGATAACCTGGGTGGCAAGGATAGTCTGTAAGCCACATTATCGATCCCCTCTAGTATCTCATATGGCCCAATGAACCTCGGGCTCAATTTCCATTTCAATCCAAATCTGAGGTTCATCTTCGTAAGAGAATCTTTCAAGCATACAAAGTCTCCTACCTCAAACTCAAGAGGCCTGCGCCGCTTGTCTGCATAACTTTTCTGTCTGCTCTGAGTGGCGCGAAGACGATCCTGGATGAGTCTAATCGCCTCAGTGGTCTCTCGTACCATATCAGGACCTAATTCTGCATATTCTCCATCCTCGTTCTAGCATAAAGGAGTCCCGCACGGGCGACCATACAGAGCCTCAAACGGTGCCATCTGAATGCTCTGCTGGTAAATGTTGTTATACGAGAACTCCATCAATGGTAGCTGTTCAACCTAAGAACTCTCCATGTCCAAGGCACAAGCTCTCAACATGTCCTCGAGTATCTGGATTATTCGCCCAGTCTGACCATCGGACTGAGGGTGGAAAGCTGTACTCATATTCAATCTCGTGCGCATCGACCGCTGTATAGTACTCCAGAAGCGTGAAGGGAATCTCGCATCTCTATCAGACACGATCACGCTAGGCACACCGTGAAGGCGTATGATCTCCTTTACATACAGCTTGGCTAATTTTGCAACCGAGTAGGTCAGACTGATCGGGATAAAGTGAGCAGACTTAGTCAACTTGTCCACTATCACCCACACTGAGTCGAATCCATGGGAACTTTTGTGTAGATTCGTTACAAAATCCAATGCGATCTCGTCCCATTTCCATTGAGGAATCGGCAGAGGCAGTAATTCCCCCCCCGGTCACTGGGGCTCAATCTTGACTCTCTAACAAGTCAAGCAGCGACTCACGTATTGAGCTACATCTCTTTTCATTCCTGACCGCCAATATTGTTTCCGTAGATTTTGATACATCTTTGTAACTCCGGGGTGGATACTGTAAGCACTCTGGTGCGCCTCATCCATGATTAGGGTACGAAGATCTTCCTGAGCAGCAACGCAAATACAACCTTGAAAACGCAGCAGGTCGTCATCAGATACGCTGAATCATCCGTCTGATCATGTAACCTCGATCGTATATCGGTTAGGTACTAATCCTGATACTAAACCTCACGAATTTGATCCATCAGTTCAGATCCGATAATCATGGTTGCGAGCAGGGCACCCCTGCCACCGAATCCCACTCTAATTTTGATCTCGTTTACTTGCTCGTGCAATCGCCATTCCTCTACCTCGATGCTGGCCAGCGAGGCAGTCTTGCGACTGAGGGGATCAACCACCACATTGGCTCCACCTGGGTGGTAAAAAATCGTGCAATCATAACCTTTTAACAATTCCATCCATTGCCTTTGCCTCATGTTTAGCTCATCCTGAGAGAACAGGTACTTCAGGCTTTTAAGGTCGGTGAATATCTCGAAAGTCTCACCATATAAGTAGTGACGCCATATTTTCAAAGCAAAGACTACCGCGGCCAATTCCAAGTCATGAGTGGGGTAGTTCTACTCATGAACCTTCAACTGTCTGGAGGCATAAACCTCTACCCTCCCATGCTACATTAGCACTGCTCCTAATCTAAGATAGGAAGCGTCGCAGTAGACTGCAAATCCTCCACTACCACTGGGCAGGACTAATGCAAGTGCGGAGGTAAGCCGAATCTTTAGTTCTGTGAAGCTCTCCTCGCAATCGTGGGTCCACTCAAAGGTGATACCCTTTTTCAATAGCTGGGTCAGGGGTCGAGCGATCCGAGAAAACCCCTCGATGAAACGCCTATAATACCTAGCCAAATCGAGGATGCTTCGCTTTTCTGTTACTGTCGTAGGACGAGGCCAGTTCAGAACAGCTTCAACCCTGGCTGTGTCAACTGCAATACCCTCAGCGGATACGACATGACCCGGAAAGCTAACGCCGCTCATCCAGAACTCGCAGTTACTCAGTTTGACATACAACTGGTTCTGTCGTAATACCTCCAAGGCTAACCTCAGGTGCTCAGCATGTTCTTCCATGTTCTTATAATACACTAGGATATCATTTATGAACACCACCACAAACTGATCCAAATAAGGTCTGAAGATACGATTCAACAACTCCATAAAGGCTGCTGGAGCGTTAATTAAATCGAAAGACATTACCCGAAATTCGTAGTGTCCATAACGAGTGCGGAAAGTCGTTTTCATGATATCGGAGTCTCGCACCCTAATTTGATGGTACCCTGATCTCATATCGATCTCGGAGTATACTACGGAGCCCTGAAGTTGATCAAAGAGGTCCTCAATACGCGGCAGGGGGCACCTGTTCTTAATCATAGCCTTTTTTAGCAACCGATAATCAATACACATCCGCATCGTACCGTCTTTCTTCTTAACGAATAATACTGGTGCACCCCACGGAGAGACATTGGGGCGGATGAACCCCTTATCTAGTAAATCCTGGAACTGCAATTTCAATTCCTTAAGTTCGGCAAATCCCATACGATACGGAGCTTTAGAAATCGGTTCAGTTCCGGGTACAACATCGATTACAAAGTCAACCTCTCTAGACGGTGGTAACCCAGGGAGTTCTCAGGAAATACATCCTCGTACTCCAGCACAACTGAAATGTCTTACAGATTCGGAAGTTCTTCCTTCAGATTAAGCACCACCGCTAGAAAAACTTCTCCCCCATCGCGTAGAATCCTCTGCGCTTCAAGTGTTGCAATCAGTGGAATCCCATCACCCTGGTAACTCTCTCCGGCATACTGGTAAGCTGGCTGTCCTGGCACACCAAATAAGATCTCTCTCCTGACGCAGTCCACCATGGCGTGGCACTTCATTAGCCAGTCCATGCCCAGTATGTCGTCATATCCCTTTATCTGAAAGACAATCAAATCAATCCATGATTGCAGCTAGTTTACTGTTATCTCGCAATCCCTACACGCAGAATTCATTGCCATACTTTCCCCATTGGGCAACCATATCTTCAAGGGACTATCTCCCAAGTCAATCAAGAAACCATTCTTCTCCACAAAACTCTGAGAGATGAAGGAATGGGTGGCGCCCGTATCAAAGAGTGCCATAGCATCCCACCCATTAACGAGGATCATACCTGACATGGCATTGCTGGAGGGGCCTGCTCGTCCCCGGCCTATGGTGTTCACATGGTCGGATCCCGATGGCTGATTAACTAAGCCCCCAGATCTGCTCTTGCCAGGCATGTTATGAGACCTAGCAAATGAGGGACCAGCACCTCCAGTCCGGCTCCCGGTCAGCTGTGGACAGTGGCTCCGAATGTGGCCTCGCTCGCCACACTAAAAGCAGGTGACGCCTACAGCTGGGCACGTCAATCCTCCATGGGCTCGTCCTCAGTGAGAGCAGGTAGGTGAGTGGGAGGGTCGTGCACCTCGACCATACCCACTAAGCTTAGAAACCCCACTAGAACTAGGTTTCTTGCTTCCTCCAAAGAAGCGGCTCACGCCTCTGAAGAGTCCTCCGGACCTCCTCGAAGGTCCCGCTTCCTCTTTTCCTTTGCGCGCTTTCTGCTCGTCCTTTTCCCTCAACGATTTCTCTATGATTTGAGCTCGGTGGTATAGCTCCTCAAAAGTCTATAGGAGTAGCGGCGCCAGCTTTGCCCGAATTCTTGGATTCAGACTCATCATGTACCTGTGCGCCCTCTGCTCCGGTGACGCCACCTGACCTGGGGCATCCCTTACAAGTTACGTGATCTTGCGCTCATGCTCATCCACCGTCATGTCCCCTTGTTCCAGCATCTCGAACTATCTGATCTTGTCCAGTCTCAGGGTAGACGGAAAATATTTGTCCAGGAAGGCCTGACGGAATTTTTCCCACACCGTCCCCTGGTTATGTGCACGGACGGCAACCATAAAAGAGGTCCACCACAGGTCGGCGCCAGCTTCTCAGCATCTGTGTACTCAAGGTACTTGAAGATCATGTCCCAATTCTGGGGGAAAGACGGGGCCTTCTCAGGCGTATCAGTGCCCTCGTGTGTGGGAAGGTTCATCTTGCCCACTTCCTTGATAATCCTCAGCCGGCGGCGGTTGGTTGGTGCCGTTCTAGGTAAACGTGAACTCCCAGCATCATTGCTTCCTGCGTCGTCCGCCATCTGAAGAAATCAAACAGACTCGAATTAGGCTACTCGACGTAAGCGCGGCTCACTGGTGAATTCCAAATGTTCGTTTGTAATACCTCAAATCCATTTTTTATTTTTGTTAACAAATAATTTTCTTTCCCATAATCCTCCCAATCAGTCCAAGATTTCAAGCTTTCTTTACCTGATTTATTTTCTCAGATAATCTCCAATCAATTAACGATTTCAGGAGATATTGATTTATCTGATTCTGGGGGATAAAATCAATCGATATTTTTTCCCCTTGATTTATCTAATCCTCCAATCATTCTTGATTTCCTTCCCTAAGGAATTCTTTCGTAAAGGAGGAGGAGTAGACACACTTTAAAAAGAATCCGACACTGAGGGAGGAGGATACAGACGCTCCCACTATCATACGTTCCCACTTTCAGACGCTCCCACTTTCAGAGAAATACGCTCCCACCCTCACAGACTCCAGGTCTTCAGACGTTTCGTTCCTCCAGCGACCCCAAGGTAGGTATAGCAACATCCCCGGAAAAACCCCGTATTACCAACTCAAACCCAACCCCCGAACGACGCTTCGACCTCAATAATGGAGCAAGCTCTCATCACCGGAAGCAATCGGAATCACCATCTTCATCAACGGACGATCCCGTCCTGCAGCTGTAACGACGTTCTTTCAGCTTCGAATTCAGCCGACAACCCCGATCTTTACTCCCCACGGTCGCACATGGGCGTCCAGGGAGTTTCTTTCGTTTTAATCATTTCTTCAAAGTGTGCAGGAATAGGATGCGTTTCTCTAAGACCTGTCAAATCCGCATCGGCCGATTCGAAGATGACAAAAAGGGGTGTGGCTTCTCACATCGACTTTCTCCTTAACATTTCGGCAACGAACTTGCCTTTCCCTGGGCGACTTCTGAATCGGCAGCAACGAACCACCTCCTCCTCAACGTTCCCAGATCCAGCGGAGGAGAACTCCTTTCTCCCGACGCCTCCAGATCCAGCGGAGCAAAACTCCTTTCTTCCGACGTCTCCCGATCCAGCGACGGAGGATCCACGATCTTCCCCGCCTACCGACCACCTGGCGGACGGACAAATCTCCGTTGGGTTGTAAAATCCTCAGAAAGGTAAATTTTATTTTTATTATTTACTGACTAAATCATGATTTATGATAATATATATTAGTTTGCTTTAACAATAATTATTAATTTTTTAAAAAATTCTGATTTTTTTTACAATTATTAAGTAATTAATATAAACAAATCTACTTTTAGGTTCTTGACCACGATAGGAATTTTTAAATGAAACAACATTTATGTCTAATTTTTTTTAGATATTTATAATCAGAATCAGTAATTGATATATACACTTAATGTTTTGAAAGCGTATATATTTAAGCGTGGATAATGCAACATTTATTATTATTATTATTATTTCTATTATTTTTAATGTTTGAAAGCGTCGCACATATATTTTTATTTTTATTTTTTAAAAATATTGGTTAATGATGCGCTTTGATTATCAATTAATTTATTATCAAAAAAATAATAACATCAATTAATTCATTTTTTTTAAATATCAGTCTGTTCTTTTATAATTATTATCGTATACTTTGTTGTTATTATTGCTATTATTTTATTTATTTATTTTTTTTAAAAGAAAATTCGATAATGTCATGCAAATTAATTATTACTATTTGAATATTCTAACCAAATTCTCGTTTTATATTACATAAAAAAATCACCAACAATTTCGAGGATTCGACAAAGTGATCCCGAAGAGAAAGCTCGAAGACTGGAGGCGCGTGGGGAATAAACCGTGGTGGAAGCACGTCTCAAAAGCGACCCCAACCGTTGGTGCCTTAGCCGATGACATGCCATCCCGGCGGGCCTCAGGTACATGAGGGAAGTGCGGGCCTCCCGTTTTTTTTATTTTCACAAGTAACGGGTCGTAGGCCTAAGTGCATAGGCCCACGATCACCACCCTTCCCCGGTCCCTTTGATCTCAATAATTGTCTGTGCCTGTCCGCATGCCTTAGGCCCATAGGTTTATTGTCGCATGTTGTTTGCAAAACAAATAAACATGAGTTCGGGCCCAAAAAGCCCGAATCGGGTCAAACGCCCGTAAAACAGAGACATGAGTCCGGAGTGATGCCCGGATCGGGTCCAACGCCCGTTAATCAGAAACAAATTCTTCGGAGCAAACGCCACCTTTTCGCATGTCTAAGTGTAATAGTCAGTAATGAAGGATCCTCGAACCACTGTTTTTTTCCGACTTAAAACAGATTTGATAAATAAAGTCGGTGGCGACTCCGTATAGTTTAACTAGGTTAAACAACAACAACAGCTTTTCACGGAGCCATTTTGGATGAGGAATTGACGACACGAGCTGCTCCCGATTTCTCCCGAAAGTTCCTTCTTTGGATCATGCTCCGCCTTTCGTCCGCTGCCACATAGGAAAATGGAGACGGTTAGCGAGGGCCCGAGCAGGCCCAGTTAGGAACCCAGGGAGGGATCACCCAATTCCCTTCCGCAACGTCTGACGCTCAGTCGCGACGTCGACCGGTTGGGCCTTGGGGAGCAAGCCTGGATCCTCGGGTCGTCCGAACCGCCACGCGCGTGCTAGGCCGGAAGGCGCGCGTACATCCAGGATGGCGACTCCGCTGGGGACTCCACATGTAGATTCTTTCGAACACTCTTACATTTTCAATCCACATGCGGAGAGGAGTTTTTGTTTGCACTTGTACTTGCTTGGCTAGTTGCCCTTTGTTCGGTCTCATGGTTGTGTTTGTTTACCGCTTTCCTAGGCATGTCTAGGTGAGTCCCTATACCCGAGACTAGGATTTTAAGGGGCACTGAACGGCCCGGCCTCGCTGCTTTCTGCGGCTAGTAGGCTATGGACCGGGGCCCGCCTCTGACGCAGCGAGCGCTGATCGGACTGCCCGACAAACACACGGTTGAACGAGACAACGAACTCAAATCAGAGTTCAAAGGTAAATGAGAGAAATCTCAAAGGTTTTCTTCAAAGATAATAATAAATCCCCTACATTCGAATGCCAAAGGGCTCCTTATATAGACCACGAGGGGTTGAACTCAGCACCCCCATTAAGACTAGAAACATTTCCCCAGAACCCCTATTAAAAGAACCCACATTTAAAGAAGGCAACCATAAAGTCTGAAAGCACCATGCATTGAATAAAAAAGGAAGATGGATTTCGTGACTCTTCGTCTTCAAGAAAATGGGCAACGAGACCAAGTCGATCGACTTGGGCACTGACGAGTAGGCGATATGAGCCTGATCGACTTGGGCGCTGGCGAGTAGAAGTCGCCCTTCCTCAAGTCGACTTCAGGAAGGAGGTCAAGTCGAGTTGGCCGCATCATTCTCCTCCACCTGTGAAAAGCTCGACCTCGAGCTTGGTTTCTCCGGGTACAGCGGTTCCTGGGAATCATGGTAAGGGAATATATCCGCAACATTGAAAGTACGAGAAATATCCATAGACTCTGGCAGATCGATGACATATGCATTGTCGTTGATCTTCCGCAACACTACATAAGGTCCATACTTCCGCGGCTTGAGCTTATTATAACTTCCCACTGGGAATCTCTCCTTTCGAAGAAATACCATTACTTGATCTCCTTCTGAGAAAACTCGCTCTCGCCTATTTTTATCAGCAATCCGTTTATACTTCTCATTGGTCGCCTCCAAACGTTCCTTGACTTGCTTCCGGGTGTCTTGAATCTGCTCTGCAAGGTCCTCAGCAGCTGAGCTTTTTTTATTGTCCTTCAGAAGAGGAATCAGGTCCAATGCATGTTGTGGAACTTTCTGGTAGACGATAGAAAATGGAGATCTCCCAAGAGCACTATGAACAGCACTGTTATATGCGAACTCCGCTTGAGAAAGTGCAAAGTCCCATTGCTTCGACTTGTCTCCGCATATACTCCGCAGCATATTTCCCAGTGTCCGATTCATTGATTCCGTCTGACCATCCGTCTGTGGGTGTGCCGTACTACTAAAGTTCAAAGACACATCAAACAACCTCCACAAGGTCATCCAGAAATGGCTAAGGAATCTCGAGTCGCGGTCCAAGACAATCGACTTAGGAATTCCATGAAGGCGTACCACTTCACGAAAAAACATGCGAGCTACATTTGAAGCATCTGACGTCTTCCGACACGGGATAAAGTGTGCCATCTTAGAGAACCTGTCAACCACAACAAAGATAGAATCCATGCCCCTTTGGGTACGGGGCAGTCCTAACACGAAATCCATAGATAAAGCCTGCCAAGGATCCTCTGGAACCGGTAGTGGAAGGTATAACCCAACATTTTGAGAATGTCCCTTCGCGACTTGACATGAGCTGCATCGCTGCACAAATCTCTCCACATCTCTCCTCAACTTAGGCCAATAAAACCGTTCCACCACTGCAGCCAATGTCTTATCTCGACCTAGATGTCCACCAAGACCTCCTCCATGTAAATCTCTGATCAGTTTCTCTCGAAGTGAGGTGTGTGGGATGCATAGTTGGTTTCCCCGCATGAGATATCCATCCGAAATATGGAATTCTCCAACACTCTCTCTTCGGTGAATCTTAGCCCAAATGTCCGCAAAATCCTCATCTCGAGCATATGCTTCTCTCAGTTGTCCAAATCCCACTAGTTCTGTCCGCAACTCTGTAAGAAGGGTTGCGCGTCGACTTAAAGCATCCGCGACTTTGTTGTGTACCCCCGACTTGTGCATGAGCTTAAAATGAAACTTCTGAATATAAGTCGACCAGCGGGCATGCATATCTCGACTTAACTTCTGTTGGCTACTCAAATATTTCAATGCTTGGTGATCCGAATACAAGACAAACTCTTTCCCAATCAAATAATGCTCCCAATATTTTAGAGTCCGGAAAACAGCATAGAACTCTTTGTCATAAGTCGACCACTTCCTGCGAGCTTCACTCAACTTCTCACTGAAATATGCTACTGGTCGCTTCTCTTGAGATAAGACAGCCCCAATTCCAAACCCACTCGCGTCGCATTCAACTTCAAACAACTTATCAAAACTTGGCAATGCAAGTACAGGAGCTGAGCTCAGTTTCTCTTTGATCAACGCAAAACTCTCCTCAGCCTCTTCACCCCAATGGAATTTCCCTTTCTTCAGACACTCAGTAATCGGAGCCACAATTGAACTGAAATTCTTAATGAATCTTCTATAGAAAGTAGCTAACCCATGGAAACTTCTAACTTCACTAACTGATTTCGGTGAAGGCCACTCACGAATTGCTTTAACCTTATCTTCATCAACTCGTACTCCCTCAGCACTTACTATATATCCGAGGAAAAGCAATTCTGACTTCATAAAACTACACTTCTTGAGATGCAAATAGAGCTTGTACTCTCTCAAAACAGTTAGTACGTCACGCAAATGATCCTCATGCTCGCTTCGCGACTTGCTATAGATCAATATGTCATCGAAATAAACAACAACACACTGACCGATAAAAGACTTCAATACCTGGTTCATAAGATGCATAAATGTACTCGGCGCATTGGAGAGCCCGAATGGCATGACCAGCCACTCATATAAGCCATCTCGAGTCTTGAAAGCCGTTTTCCATTCGTCTCCAGGTCGGATTCGAATTTGATGATATCCGCTCCGTAAGTCGATCTTCGAGAACACGACTGAACCGTGAAGTTGATCCAGCATGTCATCGAGCCTAGGAATGGGAAATCTGTACCTCACCGTGATCCGATTGATAGCTCGGCTATCCACACACATTCTCCAACTTCCGTCTTTCTTGGGAACAAGTAGAGCCGGCACAGCGCATGGGCTAAGGCTCTCACGAATATGTCCCTTGTGTAGTAGTTCTTCTACCTTCTCCTGTAATATGGCATTCTGTTTCGGACTCATTCGGTAGTGGGGAAGATTCGGTAGGCTGGCTCCAGGAATTAAATCGATTCGGTGCTGAATGTCGCGCAGAGGTGGCAAACCATCAGGAAGTTCGCCAGACGCTAGCTCCCCAAACTTAGCAAGGATTGGTTTCACTTCTTCAGGAACGTCCTCTTCCACCTTGTCTCCTTTCGGCAACTCCCTTACAATCAGCAAATGGACCTCTCCGGCCGCCTTCATTTCTGCCTCTAACTCTCGAGTGGAGTCGGATCTAACGAGCAACGCCTTGCTTCTCTCTTTCTCTTTCGACTCGACTCTAGGAGCCTGATTCATTGGAAGTAGAGTGTAGCGAACGCCTCCTTTTTTCAGCCGATAAACGTTATCCTTTCCAGAGTGACTTACGTCATTGTCGAATTGCCAAGGTCTTCCGAACAGCAAGTGACAAGCCTCCATGTCAACCACATCACAATACACCTCGTCCTTATACCTCCCAATGGAAAATGGCACTTTACATCTCTCTGTGACGCGAACTTCACCGACAGCCCTGATCCAGCCGATCGAGTAAGGACTCGGATGACTCTCCACCGGAAGATTCAACTTTTCAACCACGGACTTTCCGATGATGTTTTCCTGGCTTCCACTATCAATAATCACCGTAAATGGAAGAGACTTAATCAAACAACGTGTTCGAAAAAGTTGGTTCCTCCGAGTTTGCTCTTCTCGCTTTGGAGATAACATAAGTTTCCGAATCACATAGACATGCTCGTTCTCCCCTTCCTCTTGGTACGTATCCTCATAGTCATCCTCTGGTTCGCACGTGACATCCTCACATTCAGTTTCTTCTTCGATAATAGCCACGACCTTCCGACGCGGACAATCGCTGGATCGATGTCCCATCTCATTGCATTTGAAACATTTAATCGACTGCACTTTGGAGGATGTGCTAGGACCTCTCTTGAATTCAGTCGTAGGCACGTTCTTCCTACCTTCCGACCTTTCAATCGAACTCCTGCTCGGCATACTAGACGACTCCCTTTGTACTGCCTTCAACTTCTCTCCTTTGAAGGAATCTTCACTTCCCTTCCGATAGTAACTTCCACGATCAAGTTGTAGCAGCTCAGCCTTTAACGCTAAACTCCGTGCTTCATCAATTGTGGTGATCATTTGAACTCCAATCCGATTTCGGATAGATGGGGTTAATCCCTCTAAGTAGCGCGCAACCTGCTGCCCCTCGGTTTTAGTCAGAGAATTCCGTTCGGTGAGGCGAAGAAATTCACCCGTGTACGTGTGAACGGACCGATTTCCTTGTTGACACCTCTGGTATTGCATGAATAGATACTGCTCATAATCTGGAGGGAGAAAACGACCCTTCAATAGTTGTTTCATCCTCCTCCAAGTACGAACGGCCACACGTCCTTCAAGTGTTCTATTTTCTTGCAGCCGATCCCACCAAGCTGCTGCTCCTCCTTTGAGCCGATATGCTACTAACTTCACTTGTTTCTCTTCAGGAACTTCAGTACACTCAAGAAACCGTTCGACTTCCGACAACCAGTCAAGGAAGTCCTCAATACTAAGACCACCATCGAAAACCGGGACGTCAACTTTGAGTCTAAACTCGTCGCGCACCTGAGGTTGACGTCGGTTTCCATGAAAGTAATCCTCCGCTTCATCTTCCTCATCGTCAGATTCATGGACGGGTTGCATCCGTCGTGGAACATGAATTCGACCAGGGGGAATTCGTGGAGGGATGCGAGGAGCGACTCTCGTTGGACGCTCTTCCGCTTCAGCATTCTGTTCCCTAGGCAAACCAAGTGCTTCTAGTCGTAGCAAGATCTGGTCCAAGCGAGTTTCCATCCGTCCAACCCGCTGATCCATCGCTTGCCATCTATCTTCCTCCCGCCCAACGGCGTTTGGACCATGGTTAGCTGACTCGTCCGCCATTGAACAGCCTTGGGCAATCCCAAGCTCTGATACCAACTGACGCAGCGAGCGCTGATCGGACTGCCCGACAAACACACGGTTGAACGGGACAACGAACTCAAATCAGAGTTCAAAGGTAAATGAGAGAAATCTCAAAGGTTTTCTTCAAAGATAATAATAAATCCCCTACATTCGAATGCCAAAGGGCTCCTTATATAGACCACGAGGGGTTGAACTCAGCACCCCCATTAAGACTAGAAACATTTCCCCAGAACCCCTATTAAAAGAACCCACATTTAAAGAAGGCAACCATAAAGTCTGAAAGCACCATGCATTGAATCAAAAAAGAAGATGGATTTCGTGACTCTTCGTCTTCAAGAAAATGGGCAACGAGACCAAGCCGATCGCCAGACAAGTCTATCGACTTGGGCGCTGACGAGTAGGCGATATGAGCCTGATCGACTTGGGCGCTGGCGAGTAGAAGTCGCCCTTCCTCAAGTCGACTTCAGGAAGGAGGTCAAGTCGAGTTGGCCGCATCAGCCTCCCTTTGTCCGAGGGAGGTCTTAGAAACCTCTTCTGAGTCTAGAATTGATTGCACACTACAGGTACCAGACGCCGCATGTGCATTTGTTTGTTACTTAGTGACTGCTACATGTACAGGGGCAGGTTCAGGTATGACTTTTATGTGATAAGTTGCAATACTAACTTTGTTTGTTTTGCAGCGGTTTGGGTTGATTGCGGGGGTTTCCTCAACACTTTTCTCCTTTCCCTACTTCCGTTTACCGTTTTATTGCATCTACTTGCATTCATTACTGCTTTTACACCCCAAATATGCTATTTCGTTGCCTTTTCAAAAGTGTGTGACATCATATCATGCTAGGGTCAGGGATTGGAGTGTCGTCACTTTCGAATGACACCTAAGTATGCGGGTTAGCTTCATGGAGTCGATTTCTTTACGCCCAGAAGTTCCGGATCTTCACGATCTTCGTGATTGGCTCACTCTTCTAAGGCCCTCGGAGAAAGAATATGTCCAGTCCAAACTCAAAGGATTGTTTCATCTCATCTACCTCGAGCTGGATTGAGCCCTACTTCAGAACCTTGTTGCACGATGGGATCCGGATTCTTACACCTTTCACTTCGGAGACCTAGAGTTGGCGCCATTGTGTGAAGAGTATCAGCATTTGGCCGAGATGCATCATCGCACCGGGATACTGTCTCTTCCCCGAGTTGACAAACCAAAGGAATACATAGCAAAACTCCTCCGAATTTCCTCAGCAAGTGTACCTGACTTGTTCTCTTCCTAAGGTGATATCAGCATCAACGACCTCATTGATCTTCAGACAGTATCGTACATCCCCCGCATAGGTGAAGGACAAGGGTCGGCACGGTCATTCATCCTGCTATTCGTCAGGACGATTTTGTATCCATTCAAAAAGAAGACGATATACATCAGCGAGCGGTTTACATCACCGAAGCCATACTGGAAGAGGGCCCTTTCCTACCAAATTTGATTGGAGAAATTAACTTCAGTCTCACCAATATCGTTCGGAGAGCCAGACGAGGAATCCAACAACATCGGGTAACTTTTAGCGCTGCATTATTACAAGTTTGGTTTTACACACATTTTGGAATCACAAGAGAGGCATTCACAAGGGAATATAGCCCGAGGCTACTTGCCCGTATCGTGGAGCGCGCCCATCCACCAGCACGCACATTCGCCGGAGTCAATGCGCTTTTCCGCTCACTGGAACCCGCTGACTTCTACCAGAGGGCCCCATGCTTGGACACAGACTACGCCATCATCACCTCCACAGACGGAGACTTTATTCCAATCATGGGATTGGGGGCACTTCGTACAATGCCCCAGCTCGAGTCCGACATCAGCTTGGAGGAATCCCAAGGATCATATTGTCTCCACAACGGCTTCCAGTCAGCCTCAATGACAAGGAATCAAAGATATCAATTCAAAGGACAATCGTACACATTTCTCGAGTATGGATGACCCATACAGAAGAGCCATACGAGCTTCCCCCGGAGCCCAAGTCGGACGACCGTGTGGCTCAGTCCCACCATTTTTGAAGGAAGTGCCACACCCCGTGGGACCGCGTTTGATTATGGACACCTTTATTGGGCCTGCGAGCCCATCCTATCTTTTCCTTTGATGAATTTCACTTTCTATGACATAACATAATTTATCTAATTCGCATAATTTTTCTTGGGCCAATTTCGTTGTGACGATAATCCAATCCTTATATTAGACACGATCATGCATCACTACATATCATGCATCCGAGATGAATTCACAATTGAGCCTGATTCAATTCTTATTTCATCCTCGAGGTACCAAAATTAATCTCCTGAGGACACGTTCGTTCGAGCTGCGAAGCCGGACGATACGCATGGCTAGCTCAGGAGTTTCCTCGACTGATACGATGACGCCCAACATAGGATCATCTGCAACGACCGCTACATCAACTCCCATCGTCATCGTGTCTTCATCAGCAGCAACACCAGTGGTTTCCCTAGAAATATTTCCTCCACTGTCTTCCCAAACCACGGTCTTCACCATCGGGCGGTCATCGGGAGGAAATGCGTCTCCGACATACATCCCACTAGTGACTTTCACCGCACCGGCGATACAGAGATCAACGGTGCCAATCACTGCGTCATCCCCTCCGGCACCACCTGCACAGGCCCAAAACGCCAACGACAATTCCCTAGGAAACAAAGTAGAATCACTCACCGCAGAGTTGTCATCTTTGAAGACGATGATGACTGAGCTACTCCAACGACAGACTGCAGCCATACCTGCTCCTGTTGTCACCCAAAACCCCCATCTTCGTTCTATTATGCCTAGATCTACCACATCTACAATGCCACCTTACTACCCACATTTTCAACCAAGTCTAATTGCTTCATCAGGCCTTCCGTCCCCCTACAACCATGCCATCCCCGGATCCGCTATCTCCGCAAGTATAGCACCCTTCTATAACCCATACATGCGTGGACCGCCTTTTCCGACAACCACAACACCTCCGTACCTTCCACCATACTACCCTCAACCATCCGTACCAGGGCCAATTCCCTATCAATTAGCACCACTTGGACCATCACCCTATTTTCCTGTCACCCCGACAACTGCCGGCTTTGGGATCCCCGTACCGACCACAACGCCCTCGGTAGAACATGCGGGACCGGCCGTGCCAAACCTAAGAAACCGTAACGCGGCTATCGTGAATGAACTATTTGACGAACAACAACAGACCGACGTCTCCGAGACAAGACTCGAAACTAAGATCGCCTCTATGCAAGAAGAAGAAGCGCGTCGTATGGCGAGGATGGAAGAGCGCCTCAACGCCATTCAGGGACACCGAGCTCATAACTGGGAATACGCCGACTACTAGATTCCCCAGATTCAGATCCTACCAAAGTTCAAAATGCCTGAATTTGAGAAGTTTCGGGGAAACGGATGTCTAGAGCTACATCTCAAGCACTTTTGTCACAAGATGGCTGTGTACCCGACAGATGACAAGCTTCGCATTGCCATGTTTTAAGAGAGTTTGGCGGAATCGGCACTGCACTGGTATTACACCAAGGATGTGAGCCAGTACGCAACATTCAGGGAGTTGGCTCTCGACTTTCTTAATTACTACAGTTTCAATGTAGAAATGGCACCCACGATATCAGACTTGCAGAATCTGAAAAGGTACTGCTCCGAGGACATCGAACAATTTGCCTATTGGTTCAGGGAGATGGCTTCGCGGATTAAGCCAGCTTTGAAAGAAAAGGAGCTAATAGATGAGTTCTTCGAGCTTCTCCCGCGTGAGTACTTACCTTACATGATTGGTCAGACCATCACAACCTTTGCCCAAGCGGTCATCAATGCCGATAAACTGGACGGGGTGAACCGAGAAGGGTTGATTCCCTCCCCTTCAGTAAAGGCAGCCGTCAAACCAAAGCCCATGGAGCTCGTCGCAGCTGCGGAGCACAATAAAGCAGCGGCACCGCCGACTTCATATGCGCTGAGGTCATACGCCGTAGTTACTATTAGGCCCCCCGTGCCTGTGACTGCCAATCCTAGACCGCCCGCTCCCGTGATGATGCACCAGCAGCCAAGCCTGCACGACATGAGCGTCCCTGACGCAGATTGGAGGACCTGGTTCCGACTCCCGATCCATTAGATGTCATGTTCACCCGGCTGAGAGACATGGGCTTCATCTCACCCGTGGACCCCAAACCGACCAACCCTTCCTCTTTTGGCTACAACTCCAAGGCGAGTTGTCAATATCACTCTGGGGCACTGGGGCACGACACCAAGGATTGCATCGCGCTCAAATTCAAGATTCAGAACTTGTTGGATGACGGCGTCATTACGTTCGCGACACCGGCTACGACTCCAAATGTCACGAGCAACCCATTGCCCGAGCACGTCAACTATGTCGGGACAAACCCCTTCGGCCGCTAACTGATCTTGAAGAAGAGGTGCATTTACACGAGCTGGAGCAAGAGACCACTGAACATGCCAATGTAACTGAGGTCAATCGATGACGTGGCTGGAGACGCCGACCTCGCATGCGCGCTCACTATATAGCACCCAATGTGACTATACCCCTGAACCTTATGCCGACATATATTAGACAGGCCAAGAAACCGCACTTCCGGTTTCCGATTGTTCCTCCTAGAATTGAGGTACAATATTCGAGAAAGCTAAAGGAGTCTGATGTTGAGAAGGTGGATGATACGGAGGATAAGACTCATGAGTCTGAACGAGAAGAGTATATCGACATGATCGAGTCCAACCATAAACATGGTCGAGGATGAGGCCGAGGTCGAGGACGTGGACGTGGATCCTACGGAGGAGATACACACCCTTTTCAGATGCATGCCGCTGTATCGGACATTTTCCCCCAAGTACTCCCTCGAGTACCATATGTCTACATCCCACTGGGTTCAGCACAACCGGAGATGCCGCCCCAAGCACCTGCACCGATACGGATGGAACCAAGGTGTCCAATTGTCATTGGTCCAAGTGGCATGGCATCCAGCCCAGAAGTCGAGCTCATTACCCGTTCAGGAAGAGTGATACCAGCTCCAGAACCCCAAGTACAGCTAGAGTCTTCTAAGCCCAAGGCGCCATCGAATGAACAAATTCGCAAGGTGATCTACTCAGTGAAAGAAAGCGACTACAACATCGTGGAGCAGCTGAGGAAGCAACCCGCCCATATCTCTCTCTTCGACTTGATCCATTCTTCCGATAAACACAGGGAGATGTTGGAGAAATTTCTGGCCGAAGTACACGTACCCGGAGAGATTGAGGTCAACGCGCTAGACTCTTACATGAACGGCATGCTGGCAAACAATGCCATCACCTTCTCGGAAGATGACCTCCCGGAAGGAGGACGGGACCACAGCAGCGCTTTGTTCATCACGCTCAAATGTCGCGATACTATTGTTTCCAAAGTGCTCATCGACGGAGGGTCCGGAGTCAACAACATCCCACTCGATGTGGCTCATAAGCTCGGGTTTAGAGCCTGACCATTCGAGCTTTTGACGGCGCAAAACGTCAAGCTCACGGTGAAGTGACCCTAGAGATCAAAGTGGGGCCCACTTTCTTCGCCTCTGTATTCCAAATTCTTGAGACTGCCGGATCCTTCAACATGTTGCTAGGACGTCCATGGATCCATCAAGCCGGGGCAATCCCTTCGACTCTACATCAGATGGTTCGTTTTCCTTCAGATGGCAAGCTAATCATAGTTAAAGGGGAGTGTACCATGGAATTATGCCACAAAATTGACATGCCGTACGTCGGAGAACCAGGCGAACCATCGACAACTCAAGCGTTTGAGATGGTAAACATGGTCGGGAGGGACCTCAGGTCAGATCCCCTAATGGGCCGGGGCAACCGCAGCGCTGCTCGACAGTTCATCAAATTCGGATACCGGCCTGGTCAAGGACTCGGAGCTCAAGGGCAAGGCATTCGATATCCGATCGACATACCTACCCAGTTGGGGACACGCGCTCTCGGATCCAAGGGCAATGAACCACGGAGGCCTAAACCAACAATCCAGGACATGCGCGCTGGCGGCAAGTCAGCCATCCCTTTTGTTCGTTCGTCAGCAACGACAATGGAAGGTGAGATCCTCTTCGAGCAGATGGAGGGAATGAAGATTGAGGCACAAGAGCCCGACGAAGAAATCAACATGATGGAAGCGTTGAACCCAACTGAGTCAGACATGCCACTCGAAGGGTGAACCTTTCCAACTTTACTTTTTGCACTTAGAATAATTAAGTCTAGAATAAATTGCCTTGCTACATTCTGGTCGCGGACTAGCAAGGTTGTTCGTATGTAACGCGACCCTAGTTAGTGTCTGTGGGATCGGAACGCTGATGATAAAGGGCGAATCTAAGGAAACGAGAGGGCCCCGCTGAGGCCTGATCCCACAACGTTTTATTCTTTTTTTTTCTTCTAGAACGCTTGACTTATCATAGTTGTCACATAGTATAATACCTCAAATCTTAAGTAATTCAACTACAACTATGACATTGACTTGTTTCTTTCATGAAGGAATGGCGCTTCAGACATACTTGAAAACAACCCCGAACAAGATAACCCGAAATCCCTCGATGGATGCCATGGTCTTGAGCTACGTCTCTCCCGATCCAGCGACGGAGGACCCACGATCTTCCCCGCCTACCGACCACCTGGCGGATGGACAAATCTCCGTTGGGTTGTAAAATCCTCAAAAAGGTAAATTTTATTTTTATTATTTACTGACAAAATCAAGATTTATGATAATATATATTAGTTTGCTTTAACAATAATTATTAATTTTCTTAAAAATTCTGATTTTTTTTACGATTATTAAGTAATTAATATAAACATATTTAAATGAAACAACATTTATGTCTAAGTTTTTTTTAGATATTTATAATCAGAATCAATAATTGATATATACACTTAATGTTTTGAAAGCGAATATATTTAAGCGCGGATAATGCAACATTTATTATTATTTCTACTATTTTTAATGTTTGAAAGCGTTGTACATATATTTTTATTTTTATTTTTAAAATATTGGTTAATGATGCACTTTGATTATCAATTAATTTATTATCAAAAAAATAATAACATCAATTAATTCATTTTTTTTAAATAACAATATGTTCTTTTATAATTCATCTATCGTATACTTTGTTGTTATTATTGCTATTATTTTATTTATTTAATTTTTTAAAAAGAAAGTTCGATAATGTCATGCAAATTAATTATTACTATTTGAATATTCTAACCAAATTCTCATTTTATATTGCATAAAAAAATCACCAACAATTTCGAGGATTCGACAAAGTGATCCCGAAGAGAAAGCTCGAAGACTGGAGGCGCGTGGGAAACAAACCGTGGTGGAAGCACGTCTCAAAAGCGGCCCCAACCGATGGTGCCTTAGCCGATGACATGCCATCCCGGCGGGCCTCAGGTACATGAGAGAAGTGCGGGCCTCCCGTTTTTTTTATTTTCACATGTAACGGGTCGTAGGCCTAAGTGCATAGGCCCACGATCACCACCCTTCCCCGCTCCATTTGATCTCAATAATTGTCTGTGCCTGTCCGCATGCCTTAGGCCCATAGGTTTATTGTCGCATGTTGTTTGCAAAACAAATAAACATGAGTTCAGGCCCAAAAAGCCCTAATCGGGTCCAACGCCCGTAAAACAGAGACATGAGTCCGAAGTGATGCCCGGATCGGGTCCAACGCCCGTTAATCTGAAACAAATTCTTCGGAGCAAATGCCACCTTTTCGCATGTCTAAGTGTAATAGTCAGTAATGAAGGATCCTCGAACCACTGTTTTTTTCCGACTTAAAACAGATTTGATAAATAAAGTCGGTGGCGACTCCGTATAGTTTAACTAGGTTAAACAAGAATAACACCTTTTCAGGGATCCATTTTGGATGAGGAACTGACGACACAAGCTGCTTCCGTTTTCTCTCGAAAGTTCCTTCTTTGGATCATGCTCTACCTTTCGCCTGCCGCCTCATAGGAAAATGGAGACGGTTGGCGAGGGCCCGAGCAGGCCCAGTTAGGAACCCAGGGAGGGATCACCCAATTCCCTTCCGCAGCGTCTGACGCTCGAGTCGCGGCGTCGACCGGTTGGGCTTTGGGGAGCGAGCCCGGATCCTCGGGTCGTCCGAACCGCCACGCGCGTGCTAGGCCGGAAGGTGCGCGTACATCGTTGTAGGCGACGTTCAATCTGACGAATCCACGGCCATCTTTATATAACCAAGATTCGTAGACCAATAATTCACACTTTATTAAAGCTGGTACGCTCACATGCAGGATCACTATTCGCCTGCTACTTGTCGATGACATGTTACACAGTGCATGCAATAATTTCACCTTTTTCAAGACTGATAAGATTCTCCACTCACAGATGACTTTTACACGCTGTATGCAGACAATACAAAATCAGTCTTGGCGACCTAGCGTGTTACTCTCGAAGGCGTCTATGGCTTGTTCAAGTTCCGTTCAAGCGGCCGAAACGATCGACAAATGGAAGTCCTGTACGTAATGGTCCATTCCAAGGATGTGGTTCACCAGATCTCGAAAATCTTGGCATTTTCCAAGGCGGTCAACGGGATCGTTCTCGTCCTCGATCGCAGCAAGACTGGCCGTGACATGTCTCAATAGTGCAGTGGTAAGGGCAGGTGGAGGTGGGTCACGTTCAGAGGCGGTGGGGAATTGAGTGAGGATGTCCAGGCACTCAGCAACGGTAATGTCTGGTGCCAGATTCTAATTATTCGGGGCATCTCCAACTCCATAAGCTCTTGGAATGACTCCACCTGAGCCATCACTTGGGCTTGCTTTACCTTTAAACAGCTCTGGCATACGTCCCATACGTCGACCAACGCCATTGTTCGCCATCCTCAACCTTTGAAACTGATAGTGAGTGTTTCTCGAATTTCCAAGAAATCGTGTGCTTTTCACTTGACGAATTCTCAGGCGTATTTATAGTGAATTTTCGTTTCATAACTTAGCCGTTCGTTAAGTCTTTTCGTGTCACAGGCAAGTTTACTATTCCATGTCACGTCTATCTGCAGTCTGAAAGATTCTCAGACAGTGGTGAGTGCGTCTGCGTACTCGATCTTTCTTACTTTATCAGTTCCTGTTTGGTTTCATCACTCACGGGTGGAGTTATCATTCTTTTTAATTAAGCTTACAGTGCATACTAATCCTCCATACCAACTGAAACGACCAACAAAATTTTTCAAATTTTACATTAGAAGGTTCAACCGCTGTTGACCGGTCAAACAGCGGACTACGATAAACTGGAACCTCTACCGTGGCGTCGGGTCCTGTCTATCTCCGCTTTGCTACGCCACGTGTATCCTCCTCTCATTTCTCTGCAACACTAAAGAAAATAATCCCCATTTGGGGTCAGCGATAATTCGCTGAGTACACCACACAATGCACACGCGAAAATGATGAGACGCTCATCAATCCTTATATGTAACTTTGAAATCTGTTTTCTATGCATGCGTATCATAATCACAACCCTGTGCAACACAAGGATTCAGCATAATCTCAGAGCAATAAACGTAGAAGTATAAATCAACCCAAATAAAAACGTTTTAAACTTAAAAGCGACTCCCTTGGTTCGTCATCTCTCATATATCAACATTTCGTACGGTGCTAGGACCACCGCAGTGCGTCCTCACCCACTCCCTCGGGAGTGTCCGAGTAACGGCAGCAGGGACGCACGTGAGTGGTCGTCGCCTCCCTGTTCTCCTCCGACATCATAGCCGAGAACACCTCACACATAATCCAATCTAACGTCAGCGTCTCGGACTTGGCAGAAGATTGAAGTCAAAGTCTCATATGATCACGTCCCTGGACGACATTGCAAGTAAGCATACTTCTCAATTTCCAACCATGTACGTCTCCAAGGGACTCGTTAAGCGCTCGAACTCTTAGATCCTTTAATAATTCATAACATCCATAAAAAGCTCATCCCACCGAATAACAACCTTTCGGACGTGGCTAGTCCAGATCGTTAGACAGCGGCGGCCTCATTTCCGACTCACAGGATCCTCGCAAGCTTTCCGGAACCCAACCACCGTCAACCTGGGTCGAACATGGTTGGTCCAATTCGTAGAACCAGTCATCTACCTCTCGGATCGGCCGAACAACGCATCCTGCGATCCCCAACCACCGTCGTGTCTCTTTCACAGCCACAACAGCGGAGATTCTCAAGCGTTACAGACAGTTTTAATGCAGATTCAGCCAGGCAGACGCATGACAAACACGACGCTCTACAATTCCAGACGCTTTCATGATTCAGCTCAACGGAACGCTCGGTCCCGTCCTGATCAGCGCGAGGCTGATCTGCAGGTCTCATCGCCACAGTGACTCATTCCCCGCACGCGAAGTCTACAAGGTATTACTCTCCTGCCAACACCACCTCGTCATCAGAGCTGTACGCTCCTGGACGACTCGCAAGACGCAGGACAATAACGACACTTCCAACGCCATTGACACAGGGCACATAGAAGACAGCAGGGGATACTCGCGCTCTTCACGATTTCTCCTTCGATCTCGCCACAGAGCTGAATCCGAGCACCACGAAGCTTACGGAGTGTTGCTCTCCTGCCAATGCCGTCCATTAACAGAGCTATATGCTCCCGGACGGCTCGCAAGACGCAGAACAGTCAACGACACCTTCTGACACCACTGTTAACTGAATGCACAGAAGGTAACAGGATATAGCTCGCATTCTCCGCGGTCACTCTTTCCTCCCACATCTGACTCACTAACCTTCCCCCGACACGCTCGCTAACCCACCACAGCCGCAGCACAATCCAATCACGCAGAACACACACAGAGATCAAAAGAAACAGGGGAAGGGAGTGGGGCGTACACGATTGTCTCCGAAGTTCGCACAACCTGATCGGTGGCCCCCTGGGGAACTCTGAGCTGCGCCTCCCTTTCTCCCTCCGTAGAGCCGCACACTTCTTCAGCAGGAGTCGCGTGCGTCTCGGCCGTTTCCACTCAGTCGGCAGCAAGGCGGAATCAAGCCCGCTCCGGAAAGACGGCCCGCGAGAGAGAGCAGCTACGGGGAGGCTCATAGCCGGGGAGCGAACGCTGCGCCCCCTTCACGGAGGTAGCTTGACGAAGGCACGGTCTCCCTCCCCGACGCTGTCCCCTCGTCTCTGCTTTTTTTCCCGTGCATTCCTCTCCCCCTCCCCCATCTTAAATCCATTCTCAGATATAAGGGATTTGTGGACGGGAGCAAAATTTTCCTTTTGTCCTACCACACCGTAGTCTTATCTCAATGTCGGCTAGAATGTGTGGTGTTACATAAGAATTTTCTTGTCCAAAGCATTTTCCGAGTCTTTTCCATTATATCTAAATACTGGCTGTATGTACAAACTAATTTTAATTCTTTTCCCGATCAACGTGACGCTAAACGAACCTCATCGTTACTCGAATTCGATTTCGTTTGGGTCCAAACGTCCCATTTCCCGCGTGACGTAGTCACATGAAATCGAATTTGAAGTTTCGATAATATTCGTTACTAGCATCAATCGACAAGGGGAATATTAAACCCTCGTGCCACGTCGGATTTTGACCCGGTCAACCATTCGATTATTATTTAGGCACCCATCATATACCATACATATTATATTCGTACTAAAATTTCGGGTCGTTACAAGCTGTGGGTCACCACTGTTAGACCCGGGGTCTCCTGGGCTAAACTTTCCTTGCAAGCTAAATGCTGAGGTAAGGGTCGCTGGATGTTGCCAGGAAGAGAAAAAGGGTCACCGGTGCTGGTGATGATTGTGGTACCAAGAGGAGCACAATGACACTGGGACATCGATTCCAAAAGCGTGATGCGACCTAGGTCTAATTGTAGAGCACCGCTGACGGGAAGATGGACATTGCAGGAGCGTCAGTATTTGCGGACAAAATACGTCACGATATAACGGGGACTAACACATGATTAAAGAAATGTGGTCGCCAAGACTTTAAATAGACAGTAATGTAAAGAACGAACATAAAAGCACATGAACACGAACACTTACTTCCATTTCTGAAAAACAAAGTAGAGGGATACAATCGAGCAGCCCTTCGGGGTCTTTGAATGATTGTCGTGTTTATTACAAATAATTGACCGCATATTTATACTAACATTTAATCCTATCTCGACAATAACCGCTAATAAAACCGCTAATGTAACTGCTAACAGAATTACTATACACAATTTGTACATATTTTATTTACACTAACTGCACACCATCTACTTCGACCAAGTCCTAATGAATTTCACATTGAAAATTGGCTAAGTTTTGAAACCTCAATTGAGACTCTTTCTACGATTTTTACTTTCTTCGACGGGGTCTCGATCGAACTTCCCCTAGTTCGTACTTCGATATGTCCTACTTCAACGCGCCCAACTTCGATGTGTTTAAACTTCGACCGATTGCTCCATCGACCGCATTTAACATCGCAATGATGAGC
The DNA here is from genome assembly GCA_023653495.1 of Melastoma candidum. NCBI lineage: Eukaryota > Viridiplantae > Streptophyta > Magnoliopsida > Myrtales > Melastomataceae > Melastoma > Melastoma candidum. Next base: position 7,154,470 of record CM042888.1, on the reverse strand, counting down.
CTTGCCATCATTGAAGCCCAAAATGACTTTACTATGTAAACATTTTGCCCTCCTCACGAGTGTCAATGAAAGATTTTTCCGTAGAAAAAGACCTTAAAATTTTAGCAATGCCACACACTTTCTTATTGTGAAAATCAATCGATTGTCTTTTATTACAACAATATTTAAAATAAAGGAAATTATTTGTTCAATCGCCCACGCGGATCAATTCTGTACCATATGATGCACTGTAACAATTTTGAAGAAAATTAGTAATTTACTAAATAGTGTCGGGCTTAGTAAACCATTTAGTAAAAAGCCCAACAAGCTTAGTAAAACAAGAGATAAATGTACAGTAGTGGGCTTAGTAATTTTTGCTATACGATTTACTACAAATTTTAGTAAATTACAATACTGTACTAAAAAGTTTTAAGTAAATTACAATACAGTACTAAAAAATATTAGTAATTTACAATTTTGTACTATACGAATTACTATCCTAGTTTGGTAAAAGCTTAGTAATTTACTAAACAATGTTGGACTAGTAAAACTGTAGTAAAAAGCCCAATGAGCTTAGTAAAACGTGAAATAAGAGCACAACAGGCTTAATAAAATTTACTGTACGATTTACTAAAACTTTTAGTAAATTACAATACTATTCTAAAATTTTTTTGTAAATTACTATTTTGTACTATACGATGTACTATCCTGTTTTAGTAATGTACTAAACTATTTTAGTAAAAATTTACAAGAAGTAAATTACTAACTTCCACAGGTGCGAACTAACCTAACTCCGAGCCGGAATAAGAGGGTGAATTTATGGTTTAACCCCCTAAAAGTTGTTTAGTAATTTACAAAGACGTTTTAGTAAAATGTACAAATCTGAGTTAGTAAATTACTAAATTGTAGTCGTACAAAAATATGAAAATAGCGTCGCTGTAAACGACAAAACTCCATGGATAGTTGATACGTTATGTTATTGTTAGTGATGGCACACGTTTAACAGGAATGGACATTTGTTGAAGAACATAACATTGACAGAAATGAACATAAATTTCTTCGCGAACGCCGACTAGGTGCTATCAAGGACGCATACAATCTACAGGATTTACTAGGCAAATCCTTAGTCAAAGACTACTTAAAAAACTTCCGAAACCCATTAGCCTGCCATCAGAAAGTACAACCACCCCTAACAAATTCGAGATCCCATTCTTCCTTCAATTGTAAGCCATATCCAAGAAGAGGCTTTGCGGGTAGTCCTATTGCAAAACCAATGTAAAGTTTTGCTATGATAGTATTACTTATAATTAAACTCAACACAAAATGGCTGAGGATGTTAATTACCGGAACTATCGCGTTTGCGGTAGCCTGCAGCTCTCCGAAGACGTGGACACTTATCTCCTCATGGTGCCAGAGGATCAAAGCTCTCCCCCGCCATGATTCAACCACGTGGAAGTTGATGAAAGGTAAGTTAGAGAGGATTCTGGGTGAGCACATACTATAGCAGGAACAGACAGAATCAACGCCATATACGACTTTTGAACGCGGAAGAGAGCGTCAACATCGTTTAAGATGGAGATTTCGTCCCCATATTCCTGAACATTCCACACAATTACAGAGAAATCAGCATGGATTTCCATATCTGCTGTTCCCTCTGTCATTGATAGGTCGATGGTTCTGCTTTCCTTGAACATCAGCTCCCACAATATGGTGTGTTCGAAGATGTCGAGCTTAATACGGAACTGAAAAATCTTGTTCTCTGAATGGCTAGTAACGAGTCGCAAGCTTGGTCTATGGGCAGGCACTATGAATTTATTCGTGCCTGGATGCAGGAGATACAATAATGGGATGTTCATGGTTCGAAGTACAAACTCCACGTAGTTGTCGTAGTTTGCTTCGTCCAGTGGGTAGGTCGATTAGAGGTTATGTAACATTGCTCCCCGCAGCTCTCGCATCCAATGCCCGTGTGGGTGCTCTCTTTGCAGTTGTTGGGTAGCCTCTCGTCGTAGTTAACGATGTACGCCGGGCAGTCAGCAGGGGTTCATGCGCCAAAAAATATTTCAACTACGATACGGACGGCCTTCACACATGGGAGTGGGTGGATGGAGCTAACCTGGACGTTGGATCCAGGACTAGGATGGGAATGCGAGGCAGAGCGTCGACCGGTCATAACGTTTATACTACTGTCTTAGTGGGACGTGGTGGGGTGAAATGTTAGGGTAGTGGAATGAGAATTGTGACCAAGGTGTCTTTTATGGACCTATAATTGGCATAGGCAATGAAATATGTGTCACATCATGCGATAATTAAGCTAAGGCTTCATATGGGGTTTATGATAAAGTGGTTGGGAACTCATGAAATTATTCTGATCAGGTGGTTGGGGGAAAACAGGACACGTAGCTAGAAGTGCTCCTTAAACACCCAAAGCTGAAGCGGATTGTTTGCACCAGTCGTATCTCCTCCATCTGATCATCGTGTACTGAAGAGTTGCTGAGCGAGAATGGAGTTCCTATGTACATCACGCATCTTGTTTCAAGAAAAGCTGAAGGAGAGGGTTTGCAGCAAGCGTATCTCCTTCATTTGACCACAGAAATAGAAGATCTAGGGAACCCAATTTGAGATTCCATGTTCATCACCCACCCTCTTTGAAGCAATGTCGAAGGAAACGATTTGCAGCAGGTCTATCTTCTCCATTTGACCACAGATCCAGAAGATATATTGAACGAGATTGTGATTTTCCATGGATCCGAAGTGGAGGAGGCCACGTTCACAGATATCCCCCAGGTTGTTGAGTCTGTCCTAGAGGAATTCAAAGGTTTCTTGCCAGTCGAGTTACCAAAGGGTCTTCCTCCTGGGCGGGTAGTAGACCACAAGATCGATCTCCTCCCAGGTACCGTTCCCCCTGCTAAGGCTCCCTACAGGATGACACCGAAAGAGCTGGCAGAGCTAAGAGTTCAGTTGGGTGAACTGCTTGAGTCTAGAAAGATCCGGCCATCCAAGGCGCCTTCCGGAGGTCCCGTCCTGTTCCAAACGAAGCATGATGGCACTTTGCGGCTTTGCGTAGATTACCTGGGGCTGAACATGGTTACGGTGAAGAATAAGTATCCCGTACCGTTGGTGGCAGATTTGTTTGATCGGTTGTCGTAGGCTGCCTACTTCTCTAATTTGGATTTGCGGTCGGGATATTGGCAAGTCCGCATAGTAGAGGGAGATGAGCCCAAAACTACGCGGTTGAAGGTCGACATGAATGCTGGCCGTCCTGCGATCGATACCTAGGAGTCCATGAAAAAAGAGCTACGAATCAGTTCTTACCTTGCAACGTGAGTTGAGTTGTGAAGGAGGCGTTGAAGAGTCTCAAACACACTAGCACCGTGAGAGAGTACGTGAAGAAGTTCACGTCATTGATGCTGGATATACCCAACATGTCCGAGGCGGACAAGCTATTCAACTTCCTCGATGGTCATCAACAATGGGCACAAATCCAATTGCAAATCGCAGCTGCAGATGCTTGTGTTGATTGCTGTTTGGTAGGGGGTAGCGAACAGACTGGGAGGCCCGTGACCAAAGAGATGTGGGCACAGAATGGCGGAGACAGGGGAAAACGTCAAGGCAGGTCGAAACCAAAGCGTGGTGATGATGACGGCTTGACCAACGGGAAAAATGACAGAATGAGGGATGAGTCGTGGACGGATCCAAGGGCTCGCTCAGGCTGTTTCATTTGCAACGGACCTCATCGGGTAAGAGACTGTCCAAAGAAGGAGAGGCTGAACGCGATTATCGACATGGACGAGGGTCCTTCCAAGTCTCGTGTTGCTCCATTGCAGCTCTTGAGGGCGCTACAAGTGAGGAAGAGGCAGTTCAAAAGAGAAGATGGTACAGAGCCGAAGCGAGTGACGGCTATGCAGTTAGAGAAGGGCTGCGAGAGGGGAATGCTGGCGGGTGTCTCGTACATGGCGAGTGGCACAGAGACACCCTTGAGGACGAAGCTTGTCTAAGTATCATCCCCCGAAACTCCGGATGAGGCGTCCGAGGATGAAACAAGTGTTGCGGAGGCTGTGGGGACAACTAACTTGGGTTTTTTAGTTGTTAGGGATGTAGCACAGATGTATGTGCCTTGACATGGCGTCGACAAGGGTGTCGATTCCAACTAGTGGGAGAGGATTGTCACTGGGTCGGACGAGGATCCTTTGCCCATCAACTAGCGTGGTTGTAGTCCGTGAAGGAGGCACGGGCTTGAGCGTTGGGTCGTACTCATTGGTGCTCGGGAGCGAGGCTCAGGCTTCAAATCTAGGCACGAGACGATGCGTGTCCAGAATGCGAAGGCTCTAGTGCGAGTGCTAGAGCGGTGTTCATGAGGGAGGTATGAACACTTGACACGGTTCCTTTGGTGTGGGGATTAGCTTAGGTGCATAGACTTAGCTACACTCGTTGGCGGACTAGCGGGTGGCGGGCAACATGGCGAGATACGTGCATTGGAGGCAATCATACTCGGACGCTGTGGGCGGTCTCACATGGGAAAACTGGCAAAGGCACGGAGAGAAATGTGCTGAACAATGGACAGTGCGATGCGGATGAGACGAAATGCGTGGGTCGGGGAGGTATCTGGCTGTTGGGCATTCCTGGTGTGCGAAGCTACAGAGGTGGCGTGCCGCAAAGCAACAAAAATTCCCTAGAGATTGCTTGTGGGTGGGTATTGACAAAAGAGTCCTGACGCAAGCTGGAGGATACCCTTCAGATGGCTGCTGCAAGAGGCGGCAGTCCCCTGATGAGAGTGCAGACGACCCTTGATGTTCCTGGCTGCAGACGACAATTGCTGTTCCGGGACTGTTGGGTTGCTCGTGGCTGCATGGTGTCCAAGTGTCCATTGTCTTGTAATATGGTTGTAACTCCCCTTGTCCCCTATAAATGAGTGAGTGGGGACTTGGGCGAGGAAGAGAATGTGAGTGTACATAGAGGAGAGTGAGTTGGGGCAGGATACCCATACTCCGAGAGCCCGTTGTATACACGAGAGTCTTGTAGTTCCCTTGTATTATTGTTTATGATAATACGGTGACTGCCACCATCTTGCTGGGTTGGGTGTGTTCTCAGTCTCATTGTATTCCTGGGGATAGTGAGAAAAGGTTGTTCGTACTTGGGTGGGCACGGCGTCGGACGGATAGCGTTGCTGGGTTGAGTTGGTCGTAGTAGCGTTTCGGACCCGTCACAATTGCTCTGCACCATCTTCCCCTTTGAACTGCCCCTCCCTCATGTGTAGCAACACCTCCACAAGCCCTGTCTTGCTTCACTTGTGAACGAAGCAAGATTTCAGACGAGGACATGAGAACAATACGCGATATGCTTAGTGTGGGATTTAGATAGTGCGATGTAATGCGGTTGCTTGTTCACGTTTCCTCTGGACACGACCGAGTCGGTTTCCTCATGAAGTACTTAAACAATCGCGGGAAGAAATATGAGAAGGAATTGAATCATTCGATGATGGATTTAGGAGTTGCATATCTTTTGGCGAAGAAAAGCACAAATCCTGGGATGGTGTTGGAAACGCTTGTCGTCGACGGCACGGTAGCTCACCTATATTGGACAGACAACATGTGCAAGGTGGAATACAATGCTTTCGTTGATGTGGTTGCCTTGGATTCTACCTTCAAGACAAATGCTTATGATATGCATATGGTGGTGGTCGTTGGTGTTAATCATCACCATCAAACGACGATATTTGGTGCGACATTGACGTGTTCTGAAACAACAGAAGACTACATTTGGCTTCTTCAAGCACATAAGACTGTCATGGAAGGGAAGCATCCCATTAGTGTCGTTACAGACGCCGATAAGTCGCAACGTTGCTCGGCAAGTCCACGATTCGGGGATGAGGTAAAAAGTGTCGTCGTTCATGTACAACACAGAGGCTGTGGAAGAGGTGGAAGAGTCATGGGCATCCATATGCACGCATATATGAAGGGGTACATTAAGTCGAAAAATAAGTTTCAAGATTTCATTCACCATTTCGATTGTGCCTGTAAATACCCAAAATTCCTTATCTACTCAACCAAGGCTTATTACACTGATAAATATTTCATGACGAAAAGAAGAGATGCAATTATCGAAAAAAAAAAGCGCGCTATCTACCAATCTTATTACGTGCCTCTAATTATACAATGTAGAAATTTAGTGTTTGGGTTTGCAAACAGTTTTAAATAAAGGTTTTCAAAGTAGCATAAGCATTTTTTACAAGTAAAGTTAATTGTATTTTTAGTGCCTCTCCCCGACTTCATTTTACGGGTCCATTTACTCATGATTTTCTTCCCGTGATTTTCTTTTTAATGAATTTTGCTTTGTCACCAAACGAATTATTTCGCTTTGTCATCGAATCATCCAGCTTTATGAAATTGTCTTTATTAACATTCCTTGATGTTGTTTTATTATTTGCTTACCCTGTTAAGAAATCGGACATTTCTTTGATTATTTTGTTTACGTATACAATTGGTCTATTAGACATTTTCTGTTACTTTTTCTATTGTCTCTAATGCTTTATTCTTGTTGATACGTGGATTGTTTATGGAGGATGTGGTATTGGTAATATAAGAATGGTTGTCGGCAGACAAAACCAAGGATGTCCGCCCATTTGAGTCGTACTATTTACCAAACATACTTCGTCTTAAACGTAACTCAGGGAATGTTCCGTATGAATTATATACAAGATTGGGTGGATTGCTATCTCTCAGAGGCTGGGATTGTTTGTTTCTCAAGCGGGACAAGTCAAATCCAACGAAAGTCGATTTTTATCTTTTCTACATGCGGACGAAACCTGGGTTACTGGGTTAGGAATGTAAAGGGTTCCGTAGTGAAAGGTCAAACCGCTATGTTCTGTAAACCCACTATGGACGGTAGCTTGTCGAGATTGTTTCACCTGGAGGATATCTTGCAATCCATTTTCATCATCGGTTCCATTGCTGCTGCTATTTTACCAGCATATTGGACACTCTGACAGAAGGCCATCAACAAGTGACTGCACAATCTTCTTAATGTGGTTTCGATGGGGGTTCGTGGCAGCAGGTTTCATAGCATTATCCATGGCTGGTGTAAGCTGGTATTTGGAAACCAGAGAAAACTATTGGATTTGTCACAGAGAACGGCAGGAAAGTTAAGAGTCTTCAATGCGGAGTACCTCAAACGACTTGTAACGGCAAGAATTAATGACGAAAATCAAGGATACATTTCGTAACCTACATCGGTTACATACGTTCCCCTGGCTGATTATTTTTAAAAGAGAGCAGCTATAAATCACGGACAAAAAGAGACAAAAGGGAGAAGGGGACACATCAGAAAGAGACAGAAACACAACGGGACCATCACTTACCTGAACACACACACAGTTTCTCCGACCCTCACAGGCTCCAGCCGTCATCCTTCGGCATTTTGCAGTCTCCTCACCAAGGTAAGAGGAACGAAACCTCCACGGGGAACCCCTCGACGACCAACTCAGGCCGGATACTCGACAAGGACAGCAAGGAGCGCGTCGTACCTCAAGTCGCAGCGAGCTTTGGCGTCCCTGAGCATAACAGCAACGACGCGAACCTGCATCAGCCTCATTAGCCGTCGCTGGCGCACATCCAGGAGAAGGCAATCCTCAGCTCCTCCCAGCGACCACTCCCTCTCATCCCTGCTGTTCAGAATCGGCCATCCCCCACCTCTGACGCAGGACCATGTCCAAGCTCCCCGCGGATGCACTTAGCGTCGCGGGGAGCCCTCCCTTTGCTTTAACGTGTTTCTTTCTGCGCAGGGGTACTCCGGGAAATCCTCAAGTTTGCAACAACAGGAGCAGTAGCAGACCCCTTCATCCTCCTCCCCTGTCTCAGTTCTCTTCGGTGAATCAGCATACCTCAATACCCCCAAGATCCAGCAGCGGCGAATCGACTCTCCGGCATCTCCAAAATCCACAGCAAACCTGTGGCGGCAACTAACATCCTCTTCGTCATCCCGACCCAACCGCAGCAAACCTCCCTCCAAGCCTCGATCAAGCCCCCTCCTGACGTTCCTGGACAAGCTCGATGCTCCTGACGTCTCCAGCGACCATGCCTTTCCCGGTGACGACTTCCATCTCTCCCCTTTCGGCGTCCCCTCATGGTGGCAAGACCATCTCTTCCCCCGGCGCATCCCAGCAGCCCTGACGACGGTGAATCGACCTTTCTCCGGCATCCCCCCCGGGTTTCACAGCGGTGGTGACCCGTCCTCCTCGGCGTCCACCTCTTCTCGGCGTTCCCGAACTTCATGGTGGCAGACCCACCCTTTTCGGTACCTCCGGTCCCACGGCTCCCCGGCTGCAGCAGCTTCCCGACGATGGCGCCATCAGATCCAGTCGTCTCCGCCGCTCCCGCCTGAGATCCGGAATTCCAGTGCCCTCCACGCTGCCTACCCGACCCCGGCTCCTGGAACCCAGTTGATGCATTGCTCATTACAGCCATCGACACGCGAGGATGGGGTTGCAATCTCACTTCGATTTCATCTACGTCTTTGATCTCCTGCTCCAAGGTATCCTTCGGGCGAATTGTGTTTGACCAAGTCCCGAGTCCTCCAGAAGGTAAAATACTCCTTATTTTGATTCCTCTCACCTAATTGGAATATTCATATGTCTTAGTTGCAATTTTTACGTTAGGTCATTGTCCCCTTTTAATAATTGTTGAATTTGACACTTAAATTTTAAATAATAGTTAGATAATTCATTTAGCATTTTTAACTAAGTACGAATCAGAATGTGTTTATTTTATTTTATTTCTCTTTGCCATCTACGAAAACTTTAATCCCCACTTTTAGTATGATTTTATTTTCATACACTCGCATGAAAAGTTAATATATTACTAACATTCATCTCCCATCGTTTTTTTGCATGAGAACACTTCTCGGATACCCTCAACAATACACGTCAACTAACATTTCTGATCAAGACGTACATCGAGCACTTAATCTCGGAGGTTCAAACCTGAATTTTCGAGGATTAACTCGAAGGCGCGTGTATCAAGCCGCGCGGATCCCGGCCTAGAGACCGCGGGCTCGAAGGTCAAAGCGGCCCCAACCTTCAATATAAGGTACATGAGGCCCAATTTCTTTATTTTCACATGTAACGGATTGCGGGCCCAAGTGCATAGGCCCACAATCACCGCCCCTTCCCCGCTCCCTTTGATCTCAATAATTGTCTGTGCCTGTCCGCATGCCTTAGGCCCATAGGTGTATCGTCGCATGTGATTGTTAAACAAATACACATGAGTTCGGGTCCAACGCCTGAATCGGGTCCAACACCCGCTAATCAAAAGCAAACCTTTTGGAGCAAACACCACCTTTTCGCATGTTTAAATGTAAGATTTAGTAACTAGGAATCCCCGAATCTACTCTGGTTTTTCGACTTAAACCAAGCTTTTAAAATTAAGTCGGTGGCGACTCCTAATAGTTTACCTAGGTTAAACAACAACATATCTTTTTACGAAGTCATTTTGGATGAGGGACTGACGGCACGAGCCGCTCTTGGAACCTCCTAAAGCTTCCTCCTCGGGCCATGCGCTTCTTTTCGCCCGTCGCCTCTTAAAGAGCATGGAGACGATCGGCGAAGAGTCTGGGCAGACCCGGTCAGGAATCGAAGGAGGGGCTACCCTAGTCTTTTCCGCAGCGTTCGACGCTCGAGTCGCGACGCCGACCGGAAGACTCTAGGGGAGCGGGCCAGGATCCTCGGGTCGTCCGAACCGCAGCGCGCGTGCTAGGCCGGAAGGCGCGCGTATATCCCGGATGGCGACTCCGCTGGGGACTCTACATGTGGATTCCTTTCGAACGCTCTTACATTTTTAATCCACTTGCGGAGAGGAGTTTTTGTTTGCGCATGTACTTGCTTGGCTCGGTGCCTTTTGTTTGTTCTCGTGGTTGTGTTCGTTTACTGCTTTCCTAGGCATATCTAGGTGTGCTCGAACCCGGGGCTAGGATTTTTAGGGGGGTCACCGAAAGGCTCAGCCTGCTGCTATTTGCGGTATGGTTTTTGGCCGGGGCCCTGCTTCCCTCAGTCCGAGGGAGGTTTAGAAGCCTTCATCCGAGAGTCTAGCATTGTTTGCTCACTACAGGTACCAGACGCCGCATATGCATTGCTTGTTACTAAGTGACTGCTACCTGTGCAGGGACAGGTCTCAGGTATGTTTTGTTTGCGATAAATCGTAATAACTAATTTTGTTCATTTTGCAGCGGTTTGGGTTGGTTGCGGGGGTTTCCTCAAATCTTTCTCCCTTCCCTATCTCCCCTATTTACAATACTGCATCCATTAACATTCATTCTGCATGAGTGCCTGCTATGCAAAAGTCGATGCATCAACATATTTGGTCAATATCATCACTCTTCAAACGTAAATAATTCGCATGCAAATTCACCTCATATTAGGATTTGGATTGGATTGTTGTTACAATTGAATGACGTCCAAGCTTGTAGGTTCATCTCATGGAGTCAATAGCGCTACGCAAGGGGATTCCATCTACGGATTTGCTTCGACGGTGGCTCGATGTGCTCAGACCCTCGGAAAGGGAGTTCGTGCAACAAAAGCTTGAAGGTCTCTTTCACCTCATCCGCATGGAAGTCGACTGGTTCCTACTTCAGCATCTCGTCGCTCGCTGGGACCCCGAGAGCTATACCTTCAGATTTGGAGCTTTGGAACTGGCGCCGACTTACGAAGAATACGGCGATCTCTCGGCACTACCTCCTCACTCGGGAATCCTTCCCCTACCTTACGATGACAAGCCAAGAAACTACGTAGCTCGCCTTCTTCAAATCTCTTCAGCTGTTGTACCCAGCTTGTTTACCGTGGAAGGACATATCAACGTCAACAAGCTCTTCGAGTTACGCAACACGCCGTATGAGCCACACATGGGAGACGGTCAAGGATCAGCAAGGGCCTTTATCCTCTTGTTCATAGGGACGATACTTTACCCAACAGTGAGGCACTGCTCAACAAGCGAACAGTCTACCTGACAAAAGCAATCATCGAAGGAAGGCCTTTTCTTCCCAACCTGGTCGGCGAAACAAATTACAGCCTCACCCGGATTGTGCGCAGAGCTAGGGAGGGTGTGCAAAATCACAAGTTCACCTTCAGCCCGACGCTGCTCCAGGCTTGGTTCTATATCCACATCGGCATCACTGGGCAATCATTCAGACGGGAACAGTTTCCAGATCTGCTCGACCGCATATCAGGGCGTGCTCGCCTTCCGACTCGTACCTTTGCTGGTGTCCGAACTCTCTTCCACTCTCTGGAGCCTGAGGACTTCTATCAGATGGCCAAATGCTTCGACGTGGACTGGGCCATCATAAGTTCCCTGGATGGAGATTACATCCCGATCGTCGGGATCACCGGGACGTCTTACTACTGTCCAGCACGGGTTATGCACCAGTTCGGAGGAATTCCGCGGATCGGAGCAGCGCCAACTAAACCATTTGATCCAATCGACCTAGATAGCCCACCACCAAGGGGCGTAATTCGGCGAGCAACGACACACGTCGCACGCGTGTGGATGACTCTCACAGAGAAAGAGTTCGACCTTCCCCCAAGACATCAGAAGGACATCGACGCCCAGTCAGCCCGTTTTCAGAAGAAGCGCATTACTCCTTGGGATCGCATTTGAAGATCGACTCTATCATAACGAGCTTCAAATCTCATTTCATCTTTTATTCATCAAACTTTTTAATACTATTTGTAATAAACTTAAGCTTAAACGTCGTTTCGCTGACTTGCTTTCTCTCTCTTGGATTAAATTCATTGTAAATATAATCCAATCCTTGCATTAGACATGATCATGCATCACTACATATCATGCATCCAAAGTATCACATCGCTCGATATTGATTCAACTTTTTGCTTTCCCAAGGTACTAAACGGCCAAGATTGATCCACACAGAAAACGTCCGAGAACCCGCTCCACCAGAGAAGCTATGGCAGCCATCTCTCCAAGCCTCATCTCCACTTCTTCAACTACTTCCTCCGTCAGTAACCCTCTCGTGACCGCTGAGGCTATCCCAACTGCTCGTGCTGCTATCTCGACTATCACTACCACGGGATCGGTTCAAACATCAGCGCCGGTTTCGCCTCTTGCTAGGTCCCCCGTTCTCGCCGAGCTATTCCCTAGGGCCCCAGTCTTCACCGTTGGGCCATCCACAGCTGGGGTCAGTGCTCCAGTTTTCATCCCACCTCTGACGGTTTTCATGACGCCGGCAATTGAATCATCAACTGCTCCACCAGTGGTATCACCACTCAACCTCAACATGTCTGAGGCGGCCCAAAGCACAGCCAATACTTCCCTGGGAGTTAAGGTGGAAACCCTCACAACCGAGCTGTCATCTCTCAAATTGATGATGGCTGAGTTCTTCCAGCGGCAACCAACAGCTACACCTGCCATTTCTATTATCTCCCAAAACCCCCATCTTCCACCTATCATGCCTGGATCCACCTTATCCACAATGCCACCTTACTTCCCACATATTCAACCAGGCCTAATCTCTTCATCAAGCCCTCCATTCCCCCATAACCATGTTAACCCTGGATCCGCTATCTCCGCAAGTATAGCAGCACCTTTTTATAACCCACACATGCGTGGACCGCCTTTTTCGTCAACCACAACACCACCATATCTCCCACCATACTACCCTCAACCTTCCACACCAGGGCCAAATCCCTATCAATCAGCGCCACTTGGGCCATCTCCCTATTATCCTGCCGCCCCTACAACTGCCAGCTTTCCAGTACCCCGGGCTCCACATGTGGTAAACTATCAACTATGCCAAACCCGACAAGTCGTAATGCGGCCATTGTCGATCAGTTATTTGGTGAACAACAGCAGGCCAATACTTTTGAGACAAGGCTCGAAGCTAAGATTGCGACGATGCAAGAAGAGGAGGCGCGTCTTATGGCGAGAATGGAGGAGCGCCTCAATGCTATTCAGGGGCACCAAGCTCACAACTGGGAATATGCCAACTACCATGTCCCCCAGATTCAGGTCCCGCCAAAGTTCAAAATGCCTGAGTTTGAGAAGTTTCGTGGAAATGGCTGCCTGGAGTTACATTTGAAGCACTTCTGCCACAAGATGGCTGTATACCCGGTAGATGACAAGTTTGGCATCGTCATGTTCCAGGAGAGCTTAGCGGAGTCGGCGTTGCACTGGTATTACACCAAGGATGTGAGCAAGTACACAACATTCAAGGATTTAGCCCTCGACTTTCTCAAATACTACAGTTTCAATGTAGAAATGGCACCCACGATATCAGACTTGCGGAAACTACGAAGGTACCGCTCCGAAGACATCAAGCAATTTGCTTATCGATTCAGGGAGATGGCTTCACAGATTAAACCCGCTCTGAAGGAAAAAGAGCTGATAGACGAGTTCTTCCAACTTCTGCCGCGCGAGTATCTACCATACATGATTGGTCAAACCATCTCGACCTTCGCCCAAGCAGTCATCAACGCCGATAAGCTCGATGGGGCAAGCCGAGATGGGCTAATTCCTCCCCCTTCAGTAAAGCCAGCCATCAAACCAAAGCCCAAGGAGCTCGTCGCAGCTGCGGAGCACAATAAGGCAGCGGTACCGCCAACCTCATATGCGCCAAGGTCATACGCCACAGTTTCCTTTAGACCCCCCGTAGCAGCCAATCTTAGACAGCCTGCTCCCATGATGGTGCACCAGCAGCCAAAGCCTACACGACAAGAGCGTCCCCGACGCAGATTGGAGGACCTGGTTCCGACTCCCGATCCATTAGACGTCATGTTCACCCGGCTGAGAGACATGGGCTTCATCTCACCCGTGGACCCTAAACCGACCAACCCTTCTTCTTTTGGCTACAATCCCAAGGCGAGTTGTCAATATCACTCTGGAGCACTGGGGCACGATACCAAGGATTGCATCGCGCTCAAATTTAAAATTCAAAACTTGTTGGACGACGGCGTCATCACGTTTCCAACACCAGCCACAACTCCAAATGTCATGAGCAACCCGTTGCCCGAGCACGTCAACTATGTTGGGGCAAACCCTTTCGCACCGCTGACTGACCATGAAGAAGAGGTGCATTTACATGAGGTGGAGCAAGAGGTCGTTGAACATGCCAATATAACTGAGGTCAATCGAGGGCGAAGCTGGAGACGCCGACCTCGCATGCGCACCCATTATATACCCCCCAGTGTGGCTGTACCCCTGAATCTCATGCCAGGATATATTCGACAGGCCAAGAAAACATGCTTCCGGGTTCCAATTGTTCCTCCTAGAATTGAAGTACAACTTTCGGAGGTCAAGACGCATGAGTCCGAAGGAGAAGAATATGCCAACATAATCGAGTCCAATCGTGGCCGAGGACGAGGACGAGGCCGAGGATGTGGACGTGGACGTGGATCATATGGAGGAGGTACACACCCTCAACAGATGCATGCCGCTATACCGAACATTTTTCCCCAAGTACTCCCTCGAACACCGTATGTCTACATCCCATTGGGTCTAGCGCAACCGGAGATGCCACCGCAAGCACCTGCACCGATACAGATAGAACCAAAGAGTCCAGTCGTCATTGGTCCAAGTGGCTTGACACCTAGCCCAGAAGTCGAGCTCATCACCCGTTCAGGAAGAGTGGTGCCGGCTCCAGAGCCTCAACAGCAGCCTGAGTCCTCAAAGCCCAAGGGGCCGTCAAATGAACAAATTCGCAAGGTGATCTACTCGGTGAAAGAAAGCGACTACAACATTGTGGAGCAGCTGAAGAAGCAACCCGCCCATATCTCTCTCTTCGATTTGATCCATTCTTCCGACAAGCACAGGGAGATGTTGGAGAAGTTTCTGGCTGAAGTACATGTACCGGAAGAAATTGAGGTCAACGCGCTGGACTCGTACATGAACGGCATGCTGGCAAACAATGCCATTACCTTCTCAGAAGATGACCTCCCTGAGGGAGGACGGGACCACAACAACGCTTTATTCATCACGCTAAAATGCCGCGATACTGTTGTTTCCAAGGTGCTCATCGACGGAGGGTCCAGAGTCAACATCATCCCACTCGATGTGGCTCATAAGCTCGGTATCAATATAGAGAAACTTCCACCTTCCAGCCTGACCATTCGAGCTTTTGACGGCGCAAAGCGTCAAGCCCACGGCGAGGTGACTCTAGAGATCAAAGTGGGGCCCACTCTCTTCTCCTCCGCATTCCAAATTCTTGACACCGCCGGATCCTTCAACATGCTGCTAGGACGTCCGTGGATCCATCAAGCCGGGGCAATCCCTTCGACTCTGCACCAGATGGTCCGTTTTCCTTCATATGGCAAGCTCATCACAGTCAAAGGGGAGTGTACCATGGAGTTGTGCCATGAAATTGACATGCCTTATGTCGGAGAACCAGTTGGCGAACCATCGACAGCTCAGGCGTTTGAGATGGTAAACATGGTCAGGAGAGACTTCAGGCCAGATCCCCTAATGGGCCGGGGCAACCGCAGCGCTGCTCGGCAGTTCATCAGATTCGGATACCAGCCTGGACAAGGACTCGGAGCTCAAGGACAAGGCATCCGACATCCGATCGACATACCTACCCAGTTAGGGGCACGCGCTCTCGGATCCAAAGGCAACGAACCGCGGAGGCCTAAACCAACGATCCAGGACATGCGCACTGGAGGCAAGTCAGTTATCCCTTTTGTTCGTTCGTCGGCAACGACAATGGAAGGAGAGATCCTCTCCGAGCAGATGGAGGGTATGAAGATTGAGGCACAAGAGCCAGAAGAAGAGATCAACATGATGGAAGCGTCGAACCCAACTGAGTCAGACATGCCGCTCGAAGGGTGAACCTTTCCAACTTTACTTTTTGCACTTAGAATAATTGAGTCTAGAATAAATTGCCTTGCTACATTCTGGTCGCGGACTAGCAAGGTTGTCCGTATGTAACGCGACTCTAGTTAGTGTCTGTGGGATCGGGACGCTGATGATAAAGGGCGAATCTGAGGAAACAACGAGGGCCCCGCTGAGGCCTGATCCCACAACGTTTTATTTATTTTTATTTTTATTTTTACTTTCTTTTAGAATGTTTAACTTATCATAGTTGTCATGTCGTATAATACTTCAAATTTCATGCAATTCAACTACAACCATGACATTGACTTGTTTCTTTCATGAAGGAACGGCGCTTCGGACATACCTGAAAATACCCTAGAATATGACGGAGTGGTCGTAGATAACCCGAGATCCCTCGAAGACTACCATGGTCTCGAGCTCGGTCTCCAACGACATGAAGAACCAAAGGAGATGACATTACAAG
Organism: Melastoma candidum; assembly: GCA_023653495.1. NCBI lineage: Eukaryota > Viridiplantae > Streptophyta > Magnoliopsida > Myrtales > Melastomataceae > Melastoma > Melastoma candidum. The sequence continues at coordinate 7,138,204 of CM042888.1, read as the reverse complement.
AACCCAGATCAATCAACATCGGAACGAACGACGAGCCTAAGGAGCTACACATCGGAGCTGATCTCCCAACAGATGAGGCCGAGAGTATCATCAACCTACTCAGGGAATTTTCAGATATCTTCGCTTGGACGTATGTGGATATGCCAGGACTAGACCCGGAGATAGTGGAGCACAAAATCCCCACTGATCCACTAATTCGTCCCACCAAGCAGAAACAACGTCGGTACAAGCCCGAGCTAGCTCTTGCGATCAAGGAAGAGGTCGACAAACTCCTCAAGGTCAACTTTATCGAGGTAGCCAATTACCCACAATGGGTCGCCAACATCGTCCCCGTCATCAAGAAAAACGGGAAGGTCCGAGTCTGTGTTGATTACCGTGACCTTAACAAAGCGAGTCCCAAAGACGACTTCCCTTTGCCGCACATCGACCTGCTAGTGGACAATACCGCTGGTTTCAACAGATTTTCATTCATGGATGGATTCTCCGGGTACAACCAAATACGCATGGCTGAAGAAGACAAGGAGAAAACAACTTTCACAACACCATGGGGCACATTCTGTTACCGAGTCATGCCTTTTGGACTCAAGAATGCTGGGGCAACTTATCAACGCGCAATGGTGGTCCTGTTCCATGACATGATGCACCGAGAAATCGAAGTCTACGTCGACGATATGATCGCAAAATCCAGAGTAGAAGAGGACCACACCATTGTTCTCCGCAAGCTATTCGAACGACTTCGCAAGTACAAACTTCGTCTCAATCCGGCCAAGTGCGTCTTCGGGGCAACGTCAGGCAAACTTCTAGGGTTCGTTGTCAGCAGCAAAGGCATCGAAATCGACCCCGACAAAATCAAGGCAATTCGCGATCTCCCAGCACCAAAGTCAATTAAGGAGATTCGAGGCTTCATGGGTCGCGTCAACTACATTGCAAGGTTCATCTCCAACTTAGCAGATACGTGCAAACCGTTGTTCAAGAAACTAAGGAAAGATGTCAAATTCGAATGGGACGACGACTGCAAAACCGCTTTCGAACAGATAAAAGCCTATTTAACAGAACCACCCGTTCTCATCCCGCCAAAGCCGGGGCACCCTCTTACGCTCTACCTCACAATTCGAGAAGAATCATTCGGAGCCATGCTTGCCCAACAACTGCCAGGCACAAAGGAACACGCGGTGTATTACTTAAGCAAGAAATTCACGGATTGCGAGTCTCGGTACACGGTGTCAGAACGTACCTGTTGCGCACTCGTCTGGGTGCTACATCGACTCCGGCAATACACCCTCCATTACGAGATTTTATTAGTTTCTGAGAGCGATCCCCTCAAATATCTCTTCGACAAGCCAACACTAATCGGAAGAGTCTCTAAGTGGCAGTTGCAGCTAGCTGAATTCGACATCAGATTCCACTCAACAAAGTCAATTAAAGGAAGAACAATCGCTGATCACATTGCGGAATATCCAGGGACAGACAATTCACCTTTGGAAATCAAATTGCCAGACGAAAACATTTTCCTTACCGAGCCACAACAAAGATGGACAATGTATTTTGACGGCGCTGTCAACTCTTCCGGTTCAGGCATCGGAGCAGTAGTGATATCCCCAGACGGACAATACTATCCAACAGCTGCTAAAGTCACTTTCCCCTGCACAAACAACATTGCTGAGTACGAAGCATGCATCCTTGGCCTATTACGTGCACTCGACATGCGAGTCCGATTTCTTGACGTTCATGGAGATTCAGCACTCATCATCTCCCAAACAAACGGGGCATGGCGCACACGGGACCCAAAGCTCATCCCATATCAGGACTACCTACAAACACTAGTCCGCCAATTCATCGATATTGAGTTCAATTACCTCCCACGGGCGGATAATCGTTTCGCTGACGCTCTTGCTGTTCTTGCATCAATGATTCCATTAGCAGGAGAAATGGACATAGAGCCTCTTCGCATCGACATCGCCGAAGACCCAAGTTGCATGCATGTCAAGCCCTGCCAACCTGGGGACTCGCCACCGTGGTTTACAGACATCAAAGCTTACCTAGAGACGAACACATTTCCCCAAGGCAGCACAGGAAAGGAACGGAAATTCATCCGGAGGATTGCTAGGAACTACTTCCTCAATGGTGACGTGCTTTACAAGAAGTCATTCACGACAGCCCTCATGCGGTGCGTCACCGAACAAGAAGCTCAAGCCATCATCTTCGAAGTCCATGAAGGCGTTTGTGGACCACACATGAACGGTTATGCCCTCGCTCAAAAGATCATGCGTCAGGGATACTATTGGCTCACAATCGAGGCCGACTGTATCAAATATGTCAAAACCTGTCACAAATGTCAGATATACAGCAACAAGGTGCACGTCCCTCCAACAAGGCTCTACCCACTGTTCGAACCGTGGCCGTTCTCAATGTGGGGCATGGACGTCATCGGACCGATTAATCCTAAGGCATCAAACGGGCATCGGTTCATACTGGTCGCCATCGACTACTTTACTAAATGGATCGAAGCACAATCTTTCAAGGAAGTCACCGCGAATAACATCATACGTTTCACGCGGGCAAATATCATCGCCAGATATGGAGTTCCAGAGCTGTTCGTCACCGACAACGGCACAAACTTCAACGACAAACAGATGAATTCTCTATGCACTGAATTTCGAATCAAACACCTCAATTCATCACCGTACCGTCCACAAATGAACGGTGCAGTCGAAGCCGCCAACAAAAATATGAAAAGGATCCTTCAGAAGACGGCGATCACATATCGCGATTGGCACGAGAAGCTCCCTTTCGCACTACTCACCTATCGGACTACGATGCGCACTTCGACTGGGGCAACTCCCTTTGAACTTGTCTACGACGCTCAAGCAGTTATTCCAGCTGAGGTCAAGCTACCCACTCTCCGGATCTTGTCCCAAAGCGACATGACCGAGGAAGAGAAGGCCAATCACCAGCTCGCCCACCTCGACTTCATCGATGAGAAACGACTTGCCGCAATAGACCACATGCAATGTTATCAACAACGCATGTCCAGGGCATTCAACAAAAAGGTCAAAGAGGTCAAGTACAAACCAAGAGACCTCGTCCTCAAACGGATCCTTCCAAATGCCAAAGATCCTAGGGGAAAATTTGCTCCAAACTACGAGGGACCATTCGTCGTGAAACACGCTTTCTCAGGTGGAGCGACCATCCTAACAAAGATGGATGGAGGGGAACTGTCACAACCAATCAATGCGGACGCTCTCCGACGTTATTACACTTAAGTGGGTAGCAAAACTTCAAGCCAAAGACTTGCAGCAGTTTCGTCAATCCTTTGATTCCTTCGGACGAAGATGCAATGACGAAACACAAAAAGGAAAGTACCAAAACTCTACTTCGCCTTTCATATAAATGAAGTTACATGAGCAAACTTCGTTTTAAGATAAACAAGTTACACGAGCTTACTTGTTATCCGCCCTTTCGCGAGTGTAGGCACATGAACATCCTGCATTACAGACAAAGGCGCGGGCGGTTGGGTGGAAAATTTCGAGCCAAGGCTTCGAGATTGCCTTTGTCATCACCAAAAGATGATCAAACCAAAAGGGAGTATCATCTACACTGCTCTCTAACAAAATTTCTTATATTTCCCCAGATGGAGTCGTATCTCCGTTTCCCCAGCTGGAGTCCTGCTTCGTTCAAGCTGGAGTTGATTACATGCGTCGCGTTCCTCAACAAGGATCGAACATACAAGCATATTCCTCCAAAACTATCATTGAGATAGACATATCCACCTCATCTCCCCAGCGGATACTTCATTTCATTGTTATTCACCCAAACAAGAGGTGAAGTATATGAACTAACTCCATCTCCGTTCGTTGTCGACTGTGTAGGCACATGGGCATCCGCACAATACGATACAGACTCCTGGCAACGTCGTAGGTGGTCTTGTGAAAGCCGTTTTAAGAACATGACTGGGACATGAAGGTACAAACACTTTCCTCGCGAAGCTTGCACAAGAACATCACTTTAGTATGAAGTCTCCAAAGAGGTTTGCGTACTTGAACCTATTTAATCATTTGTGTGTCCATTTGCATACAATTCGAAAAGATTTTTGGATAAAGAGAATGCTTCTGAGTGAGAACGGAGAAGGCAAACCTCCTCCTAAACACCTATCCCTGAGTGATGAGTGCAAACACTATGAGGGTTCACACGCAAAGATCCAGGAGGACAACGAATCCTTTGACAAAGGATGCTCAAACTAGGATGAGATCGAGCATTTCTTCTCTATCCTAAACACAAAAAATTAACCATTGCTAACCCCTTTCGAGCCAAATTTGAAGTTTCTTTATATACACTATTCCAAACGAGTCTAAAGGCCACCTCACATCGAGGTTAAAAGGAGATCTTGTAGTTAGAAACCGGAAGCAACGGACCATAGAGGTAACAGTTCCTCAAGGTTCAAGCGAAGAGGCACCATCAACAGTCAAGCTTGCCAGTTAAGTCGTCCCCAAGGATAGAATTTCTACAACAAAAAATTCCCAAGGAATCCAAACCATCTCCAAGAAAAGAACAATAAACTGACAAGAGAAAGAAAGCAGTGCAAATCCCTACGATTCAACAACGAAAAAGCAGAACTAGCGCAAAGACCAAGCTCTTCAAAAGCAAAGCGAGAAGATGAAAGTCAAAAAAGCATAATAAAGCACCACGGCCGACATTGACGGTCGCAAAAGCAATGGTGTCATATTCCCAAAGCAGATCATCAGCACTTACTAGTAAGCCAATCATTCATCCCCAACGGAATGCATAAACTAGCGAGCTGTCTGAACGATGGAGAATTTGTTTGAACGGTGAAAACTCTATGGTCAAGTAGCTTCCGATGAGGTCTTTAGACTCCTTCTTTTAAATGTGGAATTTAAAACTTTAATCTAAAGGCCTTATGCCAAAGCCACGTTACAACCCAGGCAAAGACTCTTTTGACTAGTACATGAGCATCCAAGTCAAAGGAATTCTCAAATCCAACTGAGATAGCTTCTAGAAATATGAGCAAACCGTGAGAAAAGTCAAAATCCCTTCTCTTGTTCTCACTTGGGAATAATTTTAGTCGAAATGATATGCATGAATGTCATTTGCTTATACATGTATTTCACGGGATTTCCTAACTACTTTTCTTATGAGATTCCAAGGTGCAAGAATTTATCAATTTTGGGTATTCAAGATATCTTTGCGAGAAAACCTTATCAGATTCTCTCACAAAGAGGGGCAGCTGTAAATACCCAAAATTCCTTATCTACTCAACCAAGGCTTATTACACTGATAAATATTTCATGACGAAAAGAAGAGATGCAATTATCGAAAAAAAAACGCGCTATCTACCAATCTTATTACGTGCCTCTAATTATACAATGTAGAAATTTAGTGTTTGGGTTTGCAAACAGTTTTAAATAAAGGTTTTCAAAGTAGCATAAGCATTTTTTACAAGTAAAGTTAATTGTATTTTTAGTGCCTCTCCCCGACTTCATTTTACGGGTCCATTTACTCATGATTTTCTTCCCGTGATTTTCTTTTTAATGAATTTTGCTTTGGTGAGTGAGAGCTCTAGACTGGGAACCCTACCTGGAGAAGCACCTTGCCCACACCACCATGGATAACACTACTCATACTAGCTCTACCGTGATGAATGCTCCCATCACACTAGATTCAGGCCTTAGTATAAGAACCTCTACTTCCGACAAACTTGGTGGGTTATATGAGATAGCCCATAAGGAAGAGTGGGAGGAGACAAAGCTACCTCTCCTCAACCCATATGCTGCTTTCACCAAGCCTTCTTTAAATCCCATAAGAAGCATCCGAACGCTGATCAGACATCCTGCGTCAAAGGTACTCGAGTATGTCCAAGCCAGTAAATTCAGCCAACATCCAATCTGGGCCACACACAAGGAACAATTTGTGTCCCTACAACTGCCTGCTGAATTTCCTCGTCAATGGTTAGACAGAGGATATACTCATCTCCACTTTGGAGCTATTAGACTTGCGCTAACCTATCATGGCAGGAAAGGTCTTCCAGTCACCGCAAGAATGGCACTTTTGGACGTCAGATACAGAGAATATCAACATGCTTGTATTGGCACCGTAGAAACAACACTAAATGCTGGGACAGTGTTTGTTACACTTTATCCCAATTTCTGTATGTCTCTACAGGACTCCAACATTCTGGATGCTCTACAGGTTCAGGTCCAACTTGCAGGACCAGAACAGAATGACAACTCTATTGAGGCGACTATGCACTACCAGATGGCATATAGGGTGCAGAACCATGCTCTAGACCTCAACGTCGCTGACAATAATGGTGATGCTTTACTAATCCGAAGTGATTATCATAACTCACAAGCTCCTACATGCTTGTATGTCCCCAGGCAAATCAGTAGAAATGATCTTCTCAAGCTTTTGCCTGAAAGATGGATCACCAATTATGAGAGAACTCAGCAAAAAGCCAAGCCCATCCTGTCCTCTGAAACAAAGTTCATCAGGGAAAAGGATGGCACTGTTGTCATCAAGTTTGACCGGTCACACGAGAAAGATGCCCCAACTCCTTCAATCTTTCCGACCATGTTTATGATGCAACCTCTTCCTAGGCGAAGAAAACCTGATTCCCTTAACCGTATCATCCATTCTTTCGATGAACAGGGACAGGAGACATACCACTTCAGAGACCCAGCAACTGACCATTGTTACTGGGATGTGTGCTCCTCAGACATTTGCGGATGCAAGGATGAGCATCTTTCGAGCGACGATGAGAGCACCAAGAAAAAGAAAAGGTCAGGACACAGAAATCTTCCTGACTCTGACTCTGATAGTGATGATGATGATAATCAGGACAAGAAGCCTCCCAGAGATGATGAGACAGACGCTGCTCCTCAAATCAAAACAGATTATGGAGCATGGCAGTTCCTGATTGACCAAGCCCCGCGATTACGGCCTAAAAAGAAACCGTCTAAGGTATTACCCTGCTACCGAAATATTCTTAAGTGGCAGAAGAAGAACCCATCTTCTGAGGTAATCCTAGCACAAAAAGAGGTGCTACCCACCAGTTGTGCTCAAGAGGCTGAAAAGCCAATTTCCATCTGCCCTCCATCAGAAATCATGATGATGGGAAGACCTGGAGAGTTGAACTTTCCAACCCAGGATGAGCAAACGGTTGACGGTATAAAGTACTGTTCCAAAATTCCTATTCCCACAGGTGTTGATGCACAGGGTAACCCCCTGAGAAATAGTATTGCTGAAAATGTCCTAAACTGGCAAAGCCAGAATGCCCTAGCACAGAATGCAGGACTCAACACTATATGCAGAAAGATAGACACTGTCCAGGAACTTTTGACAGGAACAGAGGCCAGGCTAAATGCAAAGATGGACGCCCATCAGGATAAGAACCAGGCGATGCTACAATCCCTTCATAAAAGGTTAGACAACTTTGAGAAAGGGAAATACCCTTCCTATTTCAGGTCTGACCCAGATGATGAGATCGCCAAACTCAAAAGGCAAATAAAGATCCTCGAAGATAAGCAGGTGGATCTTAATAAGCAACCAGACCCAGCCAGTCTATTAAGCTTTGGACGACCGCAAGTGACTCCTCAAAGCTATGGGTTAAGCCTAAATCCTATCTCAAAGCCTTTTGATATTCTGGATTTTGGTAATAGGACTTCTTCATTCATGCAAACAACTGCTAATGCTCCTCCTCTGTATGGACAAGTTGGAAAGAAAGACCCTGCAGAAATCAGAGAAGTCATTAGACAACAGCAGAAGTCATCCAGAAGAAGGAATGAGATCAGAGAGGGAAAGAGAAAAGTGGAAAGCTCCAGACATGCGGAAAGACAACGGACACCTAGTCCAGAAACACAGTCCAGTCCTAATCCTCAGACACAGCAGTTAATGATCCAAGGACATCAGGACCCTTTGGACTGCCCAACCAGGAAATGGGTAACATCGACTACTCTTCAGTCTTCACCAAGTCTTTCTGACAATACCACTGATGGTTATTATGATAACCATGACCCTATTGGAAGCTATTTCTCCCAGTGTCCACCTTTTACTCCTTCCCAGATCCTTATGACAAATAGGTACGAAGAATCCAGCGTCTCTGAAGGCACATCAGAGGAAACCACATCTTCATCCGAAGAAAGTACTTCAACGGATGAAACAGAACAGGTATCTGACGTAACTTCAGAAACCTCATCCTCTGTGCTACCTCATGTATTCATGGCAGACAGAGAAGAGACAGAAACCAGTACCTATAGACAAGAAGAGGTCCAGTCAGATGAGTCAATGGAGGAAACTCCTTCTAGGAAAACAGAGGGAAATACCAAGTTCACCTTTGATGACATACCAAGAAACCAATGGCCGCAGCGCATACAAGATTTTCTTGCGTGGTGTATTCACAAGAGGGTAACTGTATACAACACCTCTGATATCCTTACAGACTTGACCTCCAACTTTCATGGCACCCTGCAGACATGGTGGAACTTGTTCTCCGAACAAGATCAAATTCAGATGGTAAACATGACTTTACCAGACTTCATGAACAACCTCCACCTTCATCTCATTGGCAACCCCAACGACCTCCTGGAAGAGAAAAGGACAGAATTCTTCCAGAGAAGATGCTGCTCTTACAAGGTACAAGACTTAGACAAACATTTCCAGAGAATGTTACACTTATTTCTCCATCTAGGTGGTGACAATACATACAAACCAGTATTCCTTTCTTCGATAGAACCACCTATCTCTGCTATGGTCGAAAAAAGTCTTACCAGTAAGAATGTTAGAATTGCTCAACTAACAGTTGGACAGATCCAGCAAGAAATAATCTCTGGGGTAAATGAGCTGTGCCAGAGAAAGGAGATTATTCAGGGATTCCTGAACCAGGACAAACGCTTGGATCAGGTTTGTCGAGCCAAGAAAAACAGGTACAAAATTAAATGTACCACCAAAGACTTGTGTTCTTGTGCTCCAGGAATAAAATCACACAAGACCAAACATCGGAGGAAGGACTCCTCCAAAGAGAAAAGGTCTCCTCGGAAATCAAGAAGATTTCCAAGAAAGTGGAAGCGATTCCTCAGATTCAAAAAGAAGGTTGGACCGCAGAGAAAATCAACCAGATGCTTCATTTGCAATAAGCCAGACCACTTTGCAAAGAATTGCCCCAGAAGAGGAAAAGGCTTAATGGCGCAAATTGAAGAATGCACTCAGACATCCTTAAAGGATGATGATCTTGAATCCATTTTCTCATTAGAGGACTTCCCAACTAAAAAGACAGTTTTTTGTCTTGAAGGAGAATTTTCAGATACAGATGCTAACGAGGGAATATACACCATCAGAGTTCATCCAGAAGGACAGGACTTTCCTACCATCCCTGTAAGACAGGTACCTTCTGATGAATCCCATATTGGGACTATCATTATCACAGGAGACTCTGAAGAGGAAGAAGCTCCTGAAAGTCCCACACATCAACAGCTCCCTCTCATTGCTGCTACTCAGATGGCACCACATATTAAGAAAGAATGAAACCACTGTTCAGCTCATCTTTTGCAGAAAGTCATGAAGAATTCCTACAGAAATGCCCTCATCCATTATGGAAGAACCCCAAGTTCTTTGTTCGGCTACCATTCAAACAGAATGAAGACATTAATCCCACAAAAGCCAGCCATTCAGGTATGAATCCTGATGATACTAAAGCTGCTAAGAAAGAATGCGCTTCTTTATTGCAGCAGGGATTAATCGAGCCTACTAACTCTCAATGGGCATGTGAGGCTTTCTATGTGAACAAACGCTCAGAACAGATCAGGGGGAAACGGAGGTTAGTTATAAATTACCAACCTCTAAATCAGTTCTTACAAGATGATAAGTTTCCTGTGCCAAGACGAACGGTATTATTCTCTTCACTTGCCAAAGCAAAAATATTTTCAAAGTTTGACCTTAAAAGTGGATTTTGGCAACTTGGCATACATCCTGATGACAAATGGAAAACGGGATTTTGTATCCCAGATGGACATTACCAGTGGACAGTTTTACCCTTTGGACTTAAGACTGCCCCATCACTTTTCCAGAAAGCTATGGTTAAGATCTTTGAACCGATCTTGGACTCTGCCCTTGTCTATATTGATGACATCATGCTATTTAGCCCAGACAGGCCTTCGCATGAAAAACTGTTAGAAAAATTTGCAGGCCTTGTACAGGAACATGGCATAATGCTCTCAGAGAAGAAGATGAGACTGTTTGAACATTCAGTGGAATTCTTGGGAATGAGACTAGCCAATGGACAATATCACCCTGGACCCCATATTGCCCAAGAATTATTAAAATTCCCAGACCTAAATCTTACAAAGAAACAAGTCCAGCAATTTTTGGGAATTGTGAACTACTTGAGAGATTTTGTTCCTAACATCAGCAGGTACACCAGCCCATTAGAGGTCCAACTCAAGAAGGATTCAACACCTTGGGGGCCTGCCCAAACAGAAGCAGTTAAGTATCTAAAGACCCATTTACAAATGCTTCCTCCCTTACAGATTCCTTCAGATGGAGTCCGTATTCTCCAAACTGATGCAAGTGATCAATTTTGGGCTGCCATACTCCTAGAAGAAAAGGAGGGAAAGCGCCAGGTATGCGCTTATAAATCTGGGAGATTTAATACAGCTGAACAGCACTATCACTCAACAATGAAGGAAATTCTGGCCGTCAAATATGGCATTAAGAAGTTTGAATTCCATCTCATTGGCCATCATTTTGTTGTTGAAAGTGACATGTCTTCTTTCCCATCCATGCTAAAGTTCACACAGAAGAAGATACCGAATGCACAGCTACTCAGACTCTCAGAATGGTTTTCCCAGTACAGCTTCACAGCTAAGCATATTAAAGGCAAAAGCAATATAGTTGCTGATTTCCTCTCTAGGCCCTTTGATATCACTAATCCTTCACTTCAGGAAGTTCCAAGCCTACAGGCCATGATACGGACATATGTACCTAAACCACTTGACATGAGAAGGATTCTTCCCCCAGAGATCATCCACTATGATAACAAAGAACATGTGGAAGAAGTCCTTGCCAGTGCTGGCCTCATGATACAACGATACCTTGAAAGGATTTTTAGCAAATATGGGAAAATGATGTTCCCAGAACAAGGATTACATCCCTGCTATCCTTTCCTCAGAGCCATACCCATTGAACCAATGAGTATTTTTCCTGAAGAACTGAAATGGCTCTTATGGTATCTACTGCACAAATACATTATGGCTCTCGAATTTCCCACTGAAGAGCTACTCATTTATTTGGAGCAATTAGGAGACCTTCACACATTCACCCCACACAGAAGGCCTCATTCCCACCTAGCTGAAGTACTAACGTGGTTTGCTCCACTGACGCAATGGAAGACATGGCTTGACATACACCAGGACAAGTACTTTAAGTACGGCGGACTAACCCCCTATTCAGTTTATCTTTTTCGCAGGTACTGGTACTTCGATTCAAGACTACAAGCAATGGCCTCTATCAACACCACAGATGAATTCTCCAGCCTGCCATTTTCCCTAGTCCATGAATCCTCATTCCATTCGGATCGTGAAATGGCCATAACCAACAATGAATTCTTAAAGATCAGGCTTTGCAAGGAGAATGGAGTCCCATACTTGGACCCAGACATGGTACTCCAACATCAGATCCAGTTCACGGACCCAAACCATGTCCACATACTCCAATGCGCGCTCCACCACCATGAGCACCAAGATGACGGAATATATTGGGAAGACATTGCACAAGATTTTCTAGACAAGGTGGACCTTGGCCCAAGCTCATCAGGCCCGTCTGGCCCAAATCCAGAATCTTCATCAGCGGGTCCCTCTTCCACTCAAAAAAGAAGTTCAGCGCACTCTCCCGACAACCGAGGAAAGCGACCCAAAGAGTAGCCGCCCACGAGGAATAAAAAAGATGCCTTAGCGATAAGGTCGGCACCAGCAGCCAAAGAACTTTAGGGACTGCAAGATTCCTCCGCAAATTACGCTCCACTAATTTAGCTTTTCAGCTTTTCGCAATAGTGAGATTTTTGTAATATAAATAGACCCTCCTACCCAAGGAGCAAGACAGAGCAATTTACATTCAGAGCTAATACACAAGTAGTTTTTCCATATCCATGGCCGGCTAAGCTTTTCTCAAGGTGTTATCCAGGAGTAGTGGTTCCCCAGTTCGACAATCTCTCCAGAAACCCCCTCACCTTCGATAAACCCAAAAACATCTGCAAAACCCAGAAAACCCAAAAACATTAAAAAAAAAAACCAGAAAACCCAAATTCATGACCCTTCTGTCTAGCATCCATCGTATGCTTTATCTTTTGTTCATTATCTCACTCTTGTTTCCAGAGTTTTCCAGGTTCTGCTTTGTTCTAATTATTTATCCTCTTTCACCTTTGTTGATATTTGTGTTTGGTTAAAACTGGCAAGTCTTTTGCTTTGCTATGTTATCTTGTAAGTGATGGTATGACCTGTTTAAAGAAAGGACTCTTCCCCAGACAAACTCAAAATTCTTTTGATAAGTGTTGTAGTTTTGGCTACTAAGACTCTATATTGTGAATTGGATGTTTGCAGTACACTGTTAGCTTAGTAAAGTTCTCTCAGAACCGTAAAGCTATCGACTGCCATAAGGACCACTTGCCGTTATAGCCAGGAGGGCTGCCAGGCGCAGGTCGCGGCCACTGATAGTAGGTGTGATGAGACCTCCGCTAAGAAGACGCTGTTTCCGCAAACCCCCCTTTCCCAATAGTGATGTCCTGCGTAGCCACTTCAACAGCATTCGTCGTCAGTATGACGAGCCACTCTGGAAGAAGAAGAAAACCCTTAAGCATTTCACTCGCACCATCACTGCATTAGATGAGTACATAGACTATAAGGCCCGAAACTGTGTACTTCACACAATTGAGGCCCAGCTTTCCTATTTTAGTTGCATGAACCCAGGAGAAGAATGGATCTTCCTCAACCCTTGGGATTTATGTGGCGGATGGACTACCCTCCGCAACCATGTCCAGTATCGGCAGTATCTTGCTTGGTATATCAAGCAACATCTGTATTTATATACTGCCTAGTCTTATGTTCTACTTTCTCTTATCTTATCTAAAAGGACTCGGATATCCTTTTAGTAAAATTCTATCTTCTTATTTTCCGCTGCCTTATTTCCGACCTTGAGCAACTCTCGCGTTGTTCTGTTCTGGTGGTCGAAGCTTCTGTCGTTGTACAACTTCCTTCTATGCCTTTGTTTTATCTGATCAGATGTCAGCTGTTCTGTTTCACCTGTTCTGTTTCATTATCCTTCTTGTGTTGTCCCTTGACCGTCGTACGATTGCTCTGTCATCGAATCATCCAGCTTTATGAAATTGTCTTTATTAACATTCCTTGATGTTGTTTTATTATTTGCTTACCCTGTTAAGAAATCGGACATTTCTTTGATTATTTTGTTTACGTATACAATTGGTCTATTAGACATTTTCTGTTACTTTTTCTATTGTCTCTAATGCTTTATTCTTGTTGATACGTGGATTGTTTATGGAGGATGTGGTATTGGTAATATAAGAATGGTTGTCGGCAGACAAAACCAAGGATGTCCGCCCATTTGAGTCGTACTATTTACCAAACATACTTCGTCTTAAACGTAACTCAGGGAATGTTCCGTATGAATTATATACAAGATTGGGTGGATTGCTATCTCTCAGAGGCTGGGATTGTTTGTTTCTCAAGCGGGACAAGTCAAATCCAACGAAAGTCGATTTTTATCTTTTCTACATGCGGACGAAACCTGGGTTACTGGGTTAGGAATGTAAAGGGTTCCGTAGTGAAAGGTCAAACCGCTATGTTCTGTAAACCCACTATGGACGGTAGCTTGTCGAGATTGTTTCACCTGGAGGATATCTTGCAATCCATTTTCATCATCGGTTCCATTGCTGCTGCTATTTTACCAGCATATTGGACACTCTGACAGAAGGCCATCAACAAGTGACTGCACAATCTTCTTAATGTGGTTTCGATGGGGGTTCGTGGCAGCAGGTTTCATAGCATTATCCATGGCTGGTGTAAGCTGGTATTTGGAAACCAGAGAAAACTATTGGATTTGTCACAGAGAACGGCAGGAAAGTTAAGAGTCTTCAATGCGGAGTACCTCAAACGACTTGTAACGGCAAGAATTAATGACGAAAATCAAGGATACATTTCGTAACCTACATCGCTTACATACGTTCCCCTGGCTGATTATTTTTAAAAGAGAGCAGCTATAAATCACGGACAAAAAGAGACAAAAGGGAGAAGGGGACACATCAGAAAGAGACAGAAACACAACGGGACCATCACTTACCTGAACACACACACAGTTTCTCCGACCCTCACAGGCTCCAGCCGTCATCCTTCGGCATTCTGCAGTCTCCTCACCAAGGTAAGAGGAACGAAACCTCCACGGGGAACCCCTCGACGACCAACTCAGGCCGGATACTCGACAAGGACAGCAAGGAGCGCGTCGTACCTCAAGTCGCAGCGAGCTTTGGCGTCCCTGAGCATAACAGCAACGACGCGAACCTGCATCAGCCTCATTAGCCGTCGCTGGCGCACATCCAGGAGAAGGCAATCCTCAGCTCCTCCCAGCGACCACTCCCTCGCATCCCTGCTGTTCAGAATCGGCCATCCCCCACCTCTGACGCAGGACCATGTCCAAGCTCCCCGCGGATGCACTTAGCGTCGCGGGGAGCCTTCCCTTTGCTTTAACGTGTTTCTTTCTGCGCAGGGGTACTCCGGGAAATCCTCAAGTTCGCAACAACAGGAGCAGTAGCAGACCCCTTCATCCTCCTCCCCTGTCTCAGTTCTCTTCGGTGAATCAGCATACCTCAATACCCCCAAGATCCAGCAGCGGCGAATCGACTCTCCGGCATCTCCAAAATCCACAGCAAACCTGTGGCGGCAACTAACATCCTCTTCGTCATCCCGACCCAACCGCAGCAAACCTCCCTCCAAGCCTCGATCAAGCCCCCTCCTGACGTTCCTGGACAAGCTCGATGCTCCTGACGTCTCCAGCGACCATGCCTTTCCCGGTGACGACTTCCATCTCTCCCCTTTCGGCGTCCCCTCATGGTGGCAAGACCATCTCTTCCCCCGGCGCATCCCAGTAGCCCTGACGACGGTGAATCGACCTTTCTCCGGCATCCCCCCGGGTTTCACAGCGGTGGTGACCCGTCCTCCTCGGCGTCCACCTCTTCTCGGCGTTCCCGAACTTCATGGTGGCAGACCCACCCTTTTCGGTACCTCCGGTCCCACGGCTCCCCGGCTGCAGCAGCTTCCCGACGATGGCGCCATCAGATCCAGTCGTCTCCGCCGCTCCCGCCTGAGATCCGGAATTCCAGTGCCCTCCACGCTGCCTACCCGACCCCGGCTCCTGGAACCCAGTTGATGCAGTGCTCATTACAGCCATCGACACGCGAGGATGGGGTTGCAATCTCACTTCGATTTCATCTACGTCTTTGATCTCCTGCTCCAGGGTATCCTTCGGGCGAATTGTGTTTGACCATGTCCCGAGTCCTCCAGAAGGTAAAATACTCCTTATTTTGATTCCTCTCACCTAATTGGAATATTCATATGTCTTAGTTGCAATTTTTACGTTAGGTCATTGTCCCCTTTTAATAATTGTTGAATTTGACACTTAAATTTTAAATAATAGTTAGATAATTCATTTAGCATTTTTAACTAAGTACGAATCAGAATGTGTTTATTTTATTTTATTTCTCTTTGCCATCTACAAAAACTTTAATCCCCACTTTTAGTATGATTTTATTTTCATACACTCGCATGAAAAGTTAATATATTACTAACATTCATCTCCCATCGTTTTTTTGCATGAGAACACTTCTCGGATACCCTCAACAATACACGTCAACTAACATTTCTGATCAAGATGTACATCGAGCACTTAATCTCGGAGGTTCAAACCTGAATTTTCGAGGATTAACTCGAAGGCGCGTGTATCAAGCCGCGCGGATCCCGGCCTAGAGACCGCGGGCTCGAAGGTCAAAGCGGCCCCAACCTTCAATCTAAGGTACATGAGGGAGGTGCGGGCCTCCCGATTTCTTTATTTTCACATGTAACGGATTGCGGGCCCAAGTGCATAGGCCCACAATCACCGCCCCTTCCCCGCTCCCTTTGATCTCAATAATTGTCTTGCCTGTCCGCATGCCTTAGGCCCATAGGTGTATCGTCGCATGTGATTGTTAGACAAATACACATGAGTTCGGGTCCAACGCCTGAATCGGGTCCAACACCCGTTAATCAAAAGCAAACCTTTTGGAGCAAACGCCACCTTTTCGCATGTTTAAATGTAAGATTTAGTAACTAGGAATCCCCGAATCTACTCTGGTTTTTCGACTTAAACCAAGCTTTTAAAATTAAGTCGGTGGCGACTCCGTAATAGTTTACCTAGGTTAAACAACAACATATCTTTTTACGAAGTCATTTTGGATGAGGGACTGACGGCACGAGCCGCTCTTGGAACCTCCTAAAGCTTCCTCCTCGGGCCATGCGCTTCTTTTCGCCTGTCGCCTCTTAAAGAGCATGGAGACGATCGGCGAAGAGTCTGGGCAGACCCGGTCAGGAATCGAAGGAGGGACTACCCTAGTCTTTTCCGCAGCGTTCGACGCTCGAGTCGCGACGCCGACCGGAAGACTCTAGGGGAGCGGGCCCGGATCCTCGGGTCGTCCGAACCGCAGCGCGCGTGCTAGGCCGGAAGGCGCACGTACAGTGCCGTTGGAGATCTGCGTCACAAGGAACACATGACGGATTATAGTTCATCGCAAAAGAAGTATCAGCCAAGAACAATGTTGACCCGTCTTGAGGAACATGCATCACAAATTTACACCCTGGAATTGTTTCGTAAAGTTCAGGCGCAAATTAGGAGAGAGGCATTACACTATGTTCAAAGCGTGATTGACGACAATATCAATCGGGTTTTCATGCTCGACTGTTATGCTTTGGAAAAAGGGAACGCCCAGGTATCTTGTGCAAAAATGGTTCCACAAATATGCTGCAGCTGCCTTCACTTTGAAACCTTCGGTATTCCCTGCGGCCATTTATTTCACATTGCGAAGGTTGAAGGATTCACCTCAATTCCCAACACTTTATCCTACGTCAATGGACGAAGGGGGCGAAAATTCCATATGTCACTAATGTAGGGCACTCTACGGTTCATCAGTCGAGGTAGTGTGACAGGGAATGCTGATGAATGCAACACGTCGTCTGTGTTACGTAGGAGGAAAGTTAGAGCACGCCTACAAATATTAATTGAAAGCATTTCATGATTTGTTGACTGAGATGGAGAGAATGTGCGGCGGAAGATTGAAGGCAGACGGAGGTAACAGACTAAACGAGATGGATTTGAAGTTGTTGAAGGGTAAAGGTAAGATCGTCATCCCTCGGATGCACCGTGAATGTGATGGTGCCTCGACACATAAAATTACGACTCAGTTAGTCCTTGCTGCAAAAGCAATAGGAACTGTGTCTGAGTCGAGTTTGAGCGAACATGGTTGTGGGGATATAGGTGATTCAATTTGGGGTCAATGGGTGATGCATTGATGCCAGAGGGAGATTCAAAAATTATTCCCACACTATTCCATATCAGTGTTCCTGTGTGGATACAAGTTCAATGCCTTCATGTTCTAAACTGGGAAAAGTACCAAAATATATGTGCAAATCCAAAAAAGACGCTTGGAATACACAATTGGAGCATTCATTGTGTTTACCGGGCGACAGTGTTCAGCTCTTTCTCCTTCGAAGTACCTGCCCGTTTTCCTTCATTCGTCTTCGCTATGATATTCTTCCGGATGAGTTTTCCTGGCCATCTTATGAGGCTTACGACTACCTTCATCCTATCAGCGGGCCGTACGATATGTTTTCGGATTGATTAATGCATTAACAATATCATGCATAAAATTGGAAGGTTCAGATATGTACAAAATTTATTTCGCGTACCACGTTTTGGACTCCTAAAGGGAGATTAAGAAGCTTTATGAACTTCATGGCGAATGTTCCGCAATCCGCCCTGCAAATAGTGACAGCCAATTAAAAATGTCAAAAGAGGAAAACGTAATGCCGTATTGTTTATCATTAAAATGTTTCGAACTGGTTTCTCGTGTCGAATTATCGAGGCACTTTCGGCGGGTAATTAATCGGCCATGCGCATAATTCCGGTACGGGCTGTGTTTCGGGCATTGACCTCTCCAAGTTTTCTTCTAGAATAGCTCTGATAAGCATATTGACGCGTTTGTGTAGATCAGATTCCCATGGTGGTTGGTGAACTGGCCGACCGCGGTGTCGAAAATTAAAACCTCGTTGTTTCTAATATGTACAGCTAGTAATGTTCAATGTGACTCGGGGACACAAACTGGAGCTAGTATCTGTAAAGATTAAAGAAGTAAAAAAAAAGAAAAACCAAACCGGTGACGTAAAACAGTAACGAATTATAAATATATACAATGACTTACCATATCGACGTCTTCATTTTTCCCAATATGTGTCCGGTAGAGCTTATACAAGTGCTTCACACCGTCCACTTTCATCACTGACATGTATGTTGCACTGTATTTATGCGATGCTAGCATCTGCACAAATAATGAAATAGGGCCCATGATTTGTATAATTGACATATCATTCGACACAGTTGGGGGACGTGGGTTACGATTATTACTAACCCCTAGCCAACCTGTCAAGTACCGGATTCTGGAAGGAATAGTTTTGTTATCACTATTCAAGAATGAAAGTCGATAATGCGCAACAAAATACAATGATCATTTTCAGAAACCTAGTTGTGCATAACTGGTGCCAAACAATTATGCCAACACCGTCTCACGTTGTTATGAACCCATCCATCAGATTCGAGTGTAAGCATTTCGTGCCTTGAAATACTCACAGCATCGGCCAAACAAAGCAGTTCACAAGCAAATGTTCCGATCAGCTCGATAAATTATGAAACATTACATAACTTGCAATCACATAGATAGATCCATAAAAGGTCATTGAATGGCAAACCTAGGTTCCAAGCCGTCATTCCATGCATATCTTAAGTTATTCCAATCGGTCATCTTGAACGACCGCAGTTCTCCTACTTTGGATTCCTCATTAATGAGTTTTTCAAAGTCCTAGCCAATAAAAGAAAAACAGATTCATTAAGCCCCGATGAGCTCCTAGTAACGGACTGCCACTTCGCGAATTCAGTTTTGATGTCTCAAGTGACCCTCATTTTTTATACCCTTTGTTCCGCTTGGACCAACGTGGTACTTGTCTCTCATCAACAAATGGCGACTTGGTCAATCCAGAGGGCTTCCTCTCTGCGGAACGACGCATCTGCACTTGACGTGGCCTCTTGACCTGGTTCGTCGACGATATACTCTCCTGCATATGCAACTTGACGAGGCGTTACTTATAATAGACATAAATTTGTTCATTTGTAACGATATGTCATCGTACATTATTACGAATAATACGATAATCATTACTAACCTTTGGAGGCATAATGTTTTCAGGGCCCTTTTGTGTTGGATCCATGCCGCTATCGTCTTCTACCTCATGCACCATCTGCGTGCCTACCGAATGACTCTGTTCCTCATCCGCCAATTCGACAATCATTGTAAGGTGGCCATCTCCAATATCGGCTTCTGCAGTCGGCAGGTTTGGTACCTAGGAGCACCTCCATTGAATCGATAACCTTCGTGACAGTTCGTTCCATTGCTTCCGTCCACTCCTAGTCGTCCATGTAGTTGTTCCTACATATTTCTGCATCTTTTTGTTTATCTTCAAGACCATCGGGACTCCATCAATGATCCAATATCTACCATATGCTTTGGCACCTAGGCGGAGCAACCGGTATCACCAGTGTTGTCAACCCCATCCACTAAGACTTCTTTGCCCTTCGCAATTTCGACACGACGGATTTCCTCATTGAAGTTATCATTTCCATTTTCACGTTCAGGGCTATCCTTATACATGGGGGGCTGAGCATCTCTAACCTCTATGAATTGACGGATTAGGCACCTCATCTGCCTGTTTTCGTTAATAACTGTAGCTAACTTCCAGTTGTTGTCACAAACCATCTCCTCCACCTTCCTCATTCTTTTATCGAACGTCTCCTACAAATAAAATTAGCTCTACATTTAGCTAATTGTTGAAATGTTTACACGAATCCTACGCAATCATCTCACCTTAATTTGTCGCAATGCCATTACAAACTGTCCGTGCTCATCCATACAGAGCCTGGGACATGGTTTGTCGTGCCTTTCTCTTATTGTTCTTAAACAGACTATCATCATTATTAAAACATAAGTATGTCAACACATAGTTTACGCCCATCATATGGCTGATAGCGTTCGAAAATACTCACATTGTCTACTTGATCTTCGTCCGCCAATTTGTACACGAATTGCAAGCGCAAGTCATCCCAATTTGAACATGATGGCATCGACCTTTCTGGCTCTTGATAGACCCGCACCTCCTTTTGCTATCTTGCAAGAAAAAAACATCTACAAGTATTGTGTACGTCCAGTTGAACAAGTTAGTCAAAACAATTATCAAGTGTAAGGGATGTCACCTAGTTAGTGACATAAATACTTACCATTAGAAAATGGACGCAGCCGCCAATGTATCTATGCGGTTGTACGCGCGTCTTCCGGCCTAGCACGCACGTGGCGGTTCGAATGACCCGAGGATCCGGGCCCGCTACCCAAGGCCCAACACGGTTGATGTCACCACTCGAGCGTCGGACGCTGCGGAAGGGAATTGGGTGATCCCTCCCTGGGTTCCTAACTAGGCCTGCTCGGGCCCTCGCCGACCGTCTCTGTTTTCCTAAGAGGCGGCGGGCGAAAGACGGAGCATGATCCAAAGAAGGAACTTTCGGGAGAAATCGGAAGCGGCTCGTGTCGCCGTCACCCATCCAAAATAGCTCCGTAAAAACAGTCTTATCGTATAACCTAGGTAAACTATACGGAGTTGCCACCGACTTAGTTTTGAAAACTGGTTTAAGTCGGAAAACCAGAGTATGATTCAGGGATTCCTATTTACTAACTCTTACATTCTAACATGCGAAAAAGGAGGTGGCGTTTCCTCCAAAAGATTTGCTTTTGTTTAACGGGTGTTGGACCCGATCCGGGCATGACTCCGGACTCATGTTAATGTTTTACGGGCGTTGGACCCGATTCGGGTTTTTAGGCACGAACTCCTATTTGTTGATAGCAAACAACATGCGACAATAAACCTATTGGCCTAAGGCATGCGGACAAGCACAAACAATTATTGAGATCAAAGAGGGTGGGGAAGAATGGTGACCGTGGGCCTTTGCACTTGGACCCACGGCCCGTTACAAGTGGATTTTCTATCTTTTTGGGGGAGACCCGCACCTCCCCTTTGTACCTCATGTGGTGGGAGTCGCTTAATGGTCTTGACATCATGGTTTTACACACGGAAGGATTCACGTACACGCACCTTCTAGAGCCCTTTGAGAGGTTCGGGCTGGGCCTTCGAAACTTATGCATCCATTGTACATGCATAGACAAAAAGGCAAACTGTAAGTTGAGCGAGATAGTAGAGCGCGAGACTTCACATGTGTTTTACATAAATCAACGATGATGAAGAGTTATGAAATCACGAATCACAACGAACACAAATTGTGTACAGTTCAAAAAACGGACTATAACTTTGGCTAGAATTGTTTGATTCAATCGAAATTTCAACCAACAGATTTGAAACTGAAGAGTGTGCCTGTAAAATTTTATGAAAATCTAACGGTGCAATCTCTCAAGATCAAGGAACCAAGGTGGTTGTCCGGAAAAGCGGAACAGTTTGCACATACGTTGTTGTTCCCATCATATCTTGGTCATCGAAGGTCCGATTGGAGTGCAAAAGGACTTCACAGAAAGGTAAAGCTATGAAGAATATGTATAAAATTTCACATGAATCCAACGGTTAGATCGTAAGATATATAGGTGTAAAAAGTCAGACCATTTTGTAGACTCGGTTTGACTTCGGCCGGGAAAGTTTGAGGAAGAAAAATGAAAAGCTTTACATCCTCAAAACAAAAAAATATGATTAATATATAAAAATCACTATGATGAAATGAAGAGAACATCCACAAAATTTGGCGATGATCCAATGGTGGGATATGCCGTTATTACATAAAGAAAAGAATTGCAACATTCACTAGACTTTACTGAGTATATAGTCTGTTCGGGAGTTTGTTTCATATTATGCTAGAACTTCGGTTGATATATATATTTATAAAACCGTCTTGAAGTCTAGTTTATCTCTAAAAAATATAAGCAAAATCCAACGGTTAGATCTCTCGAAACTTCCCCAGAAACGACAATACAACAGGCTGTCCAGCTGCGGCCAACGAAAGTGTCGGCCGTTTCGGGGGTTGATAACCGATCCTCGATCGACAAAAAATTAAAACAAAAATATTTCCAAGATCATTACTCATTGTAGATCATTTGACCTTTTGGGTTCGAGGTTCGAAAATGTCCGTAGCCTCTTCGAAAAAATCATCTTTTGGAGGCGTTCTCGCATAAAACAATTGAAATAGAAGGCCGGGAGATGTCCCGACACTTTCGTGCCATAAATGAATGTAAAATCCACCCCAAAGCTACTTTGAAAGCTTTGAGGTCTAAGAGACATATGAAAATATGTTTAGAGAGGAGTTTAAATCATTACAACCTTTTTCTTCGCCGTAATCTAAAACCGGAGGAAGGTGGCGTGCCGGCTATCCCTTGTCTGTAACTTTGGCTGTCATGACCTTGTCCAAAGGCTCCTTCCTCACCCCATGGTATGTATGGTAGGCTAAAGAAGAAAGGGAACAACGGAGTTAGCATATCCAACATGGTAGAAGCATGCTGGAGTTAGCAAAGTGAGAGGAAGTCTCGCCGAGGGGTTACCTCGCCCCGGGGTGGCCCGAGGAGGACGAACGACGCCGGGAGGGTGTCGGCTGGTAGACTGGTTGGGAGGCTTTAGCTCATCAGTACTGGAGAGGGGGTGTCCTTGGCTCCGGTTTCTGTGTGTACGTCGAGAGGAGTTGGCCTCCGATTGTATGTGGGGGGGAGAAGGAGTTGGCCTCCAGTTGTACGTAGAGGGAGGAGGTGTTGACATCCGATTCCCAGAGGGGTGGAGTTCAGACGTCTGTGTGTCTCCAAGGAGACGGACGTCTCATTGTCCTGATTGGAGATTGTGTCTGATGGGGCTGGGAAGGCTTTGGCTCTTAGGATTTCAGAAATTCTCTGATTTTTTTTACGTGTGTTATTATCTGATAATTGTTTGGAAAAGAAGGGGAGGCTTTGGCTAAGAGGATTTCAGAGATCCTCCGAAGAATCTCTTATTTTTGTTTTGTGGGGATAAAGGTGATAGGAATGTCAAAAGGGTTAGAGGAATTGTGTCTAGGTTTTTCCTCTGATGAGACAAGGAAGGTAATATATGTTTTAATAGGGAATGTAATATTTTTTGGGTGAGTGATGGAGGGGATGGAATCGTGACTAATATACGATGCAGAAATCTCGAATGACTTAAAATGTGATTAGGAGATAGTCGGTGATTAGATTTTGTTTGAAATTCTTGAAAGATAAATATTTGTGGGAAAATTTATGGTATTACAAGGGTCTACCCTGGAATACCCTTAAAGATTCACACAGGTGATTTAGAACGTGCGTAGTCCAGTCGTACTTGCAAATGGATCCAACTTTGTGAGTAGCCATATGGTACTCTTTAGGGATGTTGAACGAAGTTGTTGGACATAAATCACCCTAAGATGAAGAGTACCAGGTCTGCCTTGAAAACCCGTCAATTACATCCCGATTCCACAAATTCGTCTCCACAGATGTAATTGAAATCATTCTGTGCTTCAAGTGATCGCGAAGCTCACGGTGGACATCATCCACATCTCCCGAAAATGGGACGGGAATAGTGGTGGCTCGAACACTAAGGATCGCGTCCACATCGTCCGTCGTGATATGGTACTCCACGCCATCGATGCATGCCACCCTTCATGACGGATTAAATTGTCGCAATCACATACATATTGCTAGATGGTTTAAATTTTTGCTTGCTACTGAAAGCAGCCCTCAGAAGCCTAACTCTCTCAGTACAGACTTCTTCGCCTCGTCAAACGGATTAAGCGCAACCAGCATTTTTTTAGGACTGCAGCGGGTGTATATGTAATCCTACAACGAATCAGCAATCAGAATGAAAAAAGCACTTGCAACCATACAGGAAATGTAATTCGTCAATTCAGGATCTTACCTTCTCGGTAGACCAGCATTGCCATGCTTTCTCGCATTGCCACTCATTCCACCAGCAACATCTATGTTTGCCAAATCGTCTTATTGACCACGCTTGTCGAAGGCGGCAAATTAATTACTCTCACAAACCTAACTAACTCGTAGATAGGGCAAGTAGAGGTCGTTCCCACAGAGAATCAACAGAGAAAAATTCCTAACGATCGCACGTTTAACAATTTCGAGGTCAAGTCAAACAAGATTAAATTGAGAGTAAAACTGAAAAAGAGAGTGCAGATAACGATGATTAAATCAATTAATAAAAGCCTAGGACTATCAATTTCCCCTAACGAATTATCTAACTCGTTCCTTCCTTTCTCCAGTTATCAAATTCTTAAGTTACTAACCTAGGGTTCGTATATCTCTTTACGCCTCTCCCGAGTGCTCTAAAGACGTATTCCCTGTATCGAGCTAATCACTCTATTCCTAGGCAATTAACTAGTGGGAACCCATTATGCAACAACCCTAAATGGCTACCTAAGGCAATCAGGTATATTCCTATCCTTCTCGCTAATTAGCTCCGTTTTCCAACGAGACGCTAACTTAGGCTATTCAATCCACGGCTTAACCTAAACAACTTTTCCAAGCTCGAATAGGTCTCCAGTTCAAATTAATTGGTGATCAGGCAATTAACCGCGTTAAGATCAAGATTGAATAAGTAACAACACGAATTCGCATAACACGGAGAAAATGAATTCACTCGTTAAATAAAATCGCTAGGTTCCATTGAAGTCCTAGAAAACGAAATTAGTTCATAACGTAGAAGAAATTCAACTCAAATGCAAAAGAAAAAGAGAGCGACATAATAATCAAAGAGGGGCAAGAAAAGAAAAACGCCCTCTCGAATCCTCCGATCCGAGAAGTAGTCGCCTAGTCTTGATCTCCGCTTCAACCCTAGCCGTCTCCGAGTCGAATGTCTCCTCCGTTCTTCACCAAAAGAAAAGACTCTAAAAGCCAAAGGGAAGGTTGTCCTTAGAGTTACCTCTAAAACTAGGATATATAGATCCCCTAGAAAATATTTCCTAAGATTCTCCAAATCTAGGCAATATTTCTATGGAGAATAAAATAAAATAAATCTAAAACTACCAACTAAATAACTAGTTGATCCTCTATATCTCCATAATGCAGTCTTAGGAAGACTTGAAGACTCCTCAAGCGGTTAGCCTTCAAAACTCGCAAGAAAGCTTCGTCAGCTACAGAACCTCCAGGGACGCGTCCCTGAGATCTGAAGGACGCGTCCCTCAGCTCTCTGTCCATTGTTCGCTCCTCTTCGCTTTTCTTCGTCCGAGCTTCAAAATCTCCTTCATTTTCCTGCATTAACACATGACAAACCAAGAGGCATCAACAAGATAACCGACTCGAGACGAAATAGAAACAAAAACTAAGAAAATAACAAAGATCAACTTAAAATAAAACTAAACTAAAAATGACTCAAATCCTACCAAATCCCTATCAATACTCGTCCGACTAACCACATAAAGCCTCGTTAAGGATACGAAATAACCCTACTTTCACAGAGTTATCACACCCCCAAACCTACAATTTGCTAGTCCTCGAGCAAATAGAAAAACACAGAAAGATAACTCTTCAGCAATACCCAACTCAATCCAATCTGAACAACCCTCTCTCTATTCTCAGCAATGCACATACTCACTTCCGCTGGTCGAATCAGTTGTCAAGAAAAACAATTTCAATTTGATCAAACTTCACATAATGTTCGAAACTATCATCTCGGTATGTCATATAGTGAACTCAACAATAAAAGACTTCCAATAAAACATATTAGATCGGCACTTCGTAGAAACCAACCAAACACTAATCATCCACTCGTCCTCAGGATTCTCAACCATTATTATTTTTTTTTTCACATAAACTTTATTTCAGCTACACGACTCTAAATGTTTCATCACATTCTAATGTACCCATGTAACGAGTATTTGATCAATGACTCCCGGTCCAGTTGGACCAAGGCATTAGGCGATGAAGCACCCCTCGGATCTCATTCTCGAGTACACCAGAAGGACTCACACCACAAGTACATATTTAGGCGTCAATCAAATTTCAATCACTTTATTTCTCTTTCTTTTCCTTTTTTTTTTCACACGCCTAAACATTGGTACTCAGAGCCTTGGTAACCCCTTTTTTTTTTCTTTTACTTTTTTTTTTTTTTTTTTTTTTGTTTTTGAAGAACTTGTTTCAAATCAATGCCTAGCCAGCCCCACTCGACACCAACTACTATGCGTTATTAGATTTCGAGAATTGTTTTCACTCACTACCAATCCATACCGAGGAATTATTACCCACTAAAAAAAAAAAACAGTTTAATCACTCAATTAAGCTCAATTTTCACTCTTCCATAAGTCGTAAGCATGTGCGTAATAAGTCATCATCGAATAAGGGTCAGCTCATCAAAGATATCGTCAAGTCTTACTGAAGAGTTAGACACGCCTAAAAAAAACAAAAAAAAAAATCACCCTAAAAATGACACCCAAGAGAAATCAAAACACCAATAAAAATCAACCCAAACCACGTAGATCAGCACAATTGCAGCACCCCCAAACCTAGACTAAACAGCGCCCCGATGTAAATAATGAATAAAAGATGAAGGGAACGAAGTACTCCCCTTGGGGTGACTAGTCATCGTTATTTTCCTCCTCAAAGTCTGGGGAGTTGTCATTATCCGAACCAAGCTCCTCCTCCTTCTAGAAGTCAGTAATTGAAGGGAGAATGAGGCGGCTGCACAAGAAAAAATGGGTTAGGGTTGTCACTTAAAAGAAATTATAACTATTTTTTTTTCGTTTATTTTTTTATTTATTTTTTTTATTTATTTTTTCGATTTTTTTTTTCTTTTTTCTTTCTTTCGGAGGGACGCGTCCTTCAAATTGGAGGATACGTCCTCCATGGTTCTGTAGGATTGCAGAATGCCCGAGGTCGCGTCCTTGGCTGTGAGGGACGCGTCCTTGAATTTTCTGCAAAATAAAACAAAAATTGTCAATAAAAAGATGAACTTATGCAAAAAATAACAATGAAAATGAAAAAGTAAACTCGGGTTGCCTCCCGAGAAGCGCTTGATTTATAGTCATCGGCTTGACTCTCTTCTCATTTTCAAGGCTCTTTCAAGTTAATCGAGGATGTTTCCCGTTCAAAGCTTCCCCGATAATGTTTTAGCCGTTGTCCATTTACCTTGAATATCCTTCCAGAACTCTCTTCTAAAACATCTACGGCTCCATATGAGAATACCTCAACAACTCGAAAAGGGCCCGACCATCGCGATTTCAGTTTCCCAGGGAATAATTTGAGTCGGGAGTTGAATAACAATACCAATTGGCCTGGCTCGAAGTGTCTGGGCAATATCTTACCATCATGCCATTTCTTTGTCCTATCCTTGTACACTCTTGCACTGTCATATGCCTGCAACCGAAGTTCATCGAGCTCGTTCAATTGAAGTAGTCGTCTCCCACCGGCTTCTTCGAGATTTAAGTTCAACTTTTTCAGAGCCCAATACGCCTTGTGCTCGAGTTCCACCGGAAGGTGACATGCCTTGCCAAAGACCATTCTGTACGGTGACATCCCAATTGGATTTTTATATGCTGTCCTGTATGCCCACAATGCATCGTCTAACTTCGTCGACCAATCCTTTCTCGTTGGACATACTGTTTTCTCTAGAATCCGCTTGATTTCCCGATTAGAAACTTCGACTTGCCCGCTCGTTTGTGGATGATATGCTGTAGCTATCTTGTGCTTTATCCCATACTTCTTCAGGAGTTGATCAAAATAGCGGTTGCAGAAGTGCGTCCCTTCGTCGCTTATGATAGCGCGTGGTGTGCCAAATCGAGTAAAAATCTGCTTTTTCAAAAACTTGCACACGACTTTAGAATCATTAGAAGGCAAAGCTACTGCTTCCACCCACTTTGACACATAATCAACAGCCATAAGGATGTACTTATTATTAAATGATGAAATAAAGGGACCCATAAAATCGATACCCCACACATCGAATAGTTCAACTTCAAGGATGCCTTGCAACGGCATCTCCTGTCTCTTGCCGATGTTTCCCACACGTTGACACCTGTCACAAGATGCAACAAAATTATATGAATCCTTGAAAAGAGTTGGCCAATAGAATCCTGATTGTAGAACTTTAGCCGCTGTTCGATCTCCTCCAAAGTGTCCACCATAGGGTGACGAGTGACAATGTTCGAGGATGCCTTTGATTTCTTCCTCTGGCACACATCTCCTGATAACTTGATCAGCACAATGCTTAAAGAGAAACGGTTCATCCCACATGTAGTAGCGTACATCATGCAAAAATTTCTTCTTTTGTTGAGGAGTAAAGTCGGAGGGAATATGGTTAGAAACAATATAATTCACAAAGTCGGCATACCAAGGGCACGCCAAATCATTCGTAGCAAACAATTGTTCATCAGGGAATGACTCATTAATTAGCATATGGTCAGGAGATGAAGTCGCATTTTCTAACCTCGATAAATGATCCGCAACTTGGTTTTCGGATCCTTTTCTGTCCCTAATTTCAAGATCAAACTCTTGTAAAAGAAGAACCCACCTGATGAGCCTTGGCTTTGCCTCTTTCTTTGAGATCAAGTATTTGATGGCAGAATGGTCAGTGAAAACAATAACTTTCGTACCAACAAGATAACTACGAAATTTATCAAAGGCATAGACAATCGCAAGCAACTCTTTTTCTGTGGTAGTGTAATTTACCTGAGCATCATCAAGAGTTCGACTTGCATAGTAAATGACATGAAATACCTTATTCACTCGTTGTCCTAGAACGGCTCCGACCGCGTAATCGCTTGCATCACACATTAGTTCAAATGGTAAATTCCAATCAGGTGCAATAACTATAGGGGCAGAAATTAACCTTTGCTTGAGCTCGTTGAAGGCACTAAGGCAGTCGTCATCGAAAATAAAGGACCTGTCCTTTTCTAAGAGATTGCAAAGTGGTTTGGAAATTTTGGAAAAGTCCTTGATAAATCTTCTGTAAAATCCTGCATGTCCAAGAAAACTCCGGATTGCTTTGACTGATGTTGGTGGCGGCAACTTCTCGATTGTTTCTATCTTTGCTCGATCCACTTCAATCCCCTTGTTTGATATCCTGTGTCCAAGAACAATACCCTCTCGAACCATAAAATGGCATTTTTCCCAATTTAAAATAAGGTTTGTTTCTTCACAGCGTTTCAGCACACGAGCTAAATTTGTCAAGCAATCATCAAAAGACATCCCAAAGATGGAAAAATCATCCATAAAAACTTCAAGGCACTGCTCAACCATATCAGTGAAAATAGACATCATGCATCTCTGAAACGTAGCTGGGGCATTACATAGACCAAAAGGCATTCGACGAAAAGCAAACGTACCATACGGGCATGTAAAAGTAGTCTTTTCTTGATCTTCTGCTGCTATGGCAATTTGGTTATATCCAGAATAACCATCTAGAAAACAGTAAAATCCTTTACCTGCTAGGCGATCCAACATTTGATCTATAAACGGAAGTGGGAAGTGATCCTTTCTTGTGGCTTTATTCAACTTCCTATAATCCATGCAAACTCTCCAACCAGTCACCGTACGTGTGGGAATGAGCTCATTCTTTTCGTTGGAGACAACGGTCATCCCACCTTTCTTAGGTACACACTGCACAGGACTCACCCAAGAACTGTCAGAAATCGGGTATATTATACCTGCATCAAGCCATTTGATGATTTCCTTCTTGACTACTTCCTTCATGTTTGGGTTGAGTCGTCGTTGATTCTCCACCGAAACCTTATGGTTTTCCTCCAACAGAATCTTGTGCATGCAGATTGACGGACTAATTCCTCGAATATCAGCAATTGTCCACCCTAATGCTCGTTTATATTCCCTCAAGACTCGAAGTAATTTCTCTTCCTGTGTCATTGTTAGTGCCGACGAAATAATAATGGGTAGAGTTTCATTACTTCCAAGATATGCATACCTCAGGTGTTCAGGTAATGGTTTCAGCTCTAATTGGGGTGGTTCTTCAATAGATGGTTTCATCGGATTATGCGGCCTCTCCAAGGCTTCAAAATGCGCCCCTCTTAACATGTGTGGTATTGCATCCATTGCTGTTATCACTTCTTGTACTTCTTCATTGTCGGATGACGTTGAGTTCATTGCAATTTCAAGTGGATCCTCATATGGAATCTCTGTAGAGTACCTACTCAAAACATCTTCAATCAGAAAGCATTCATCAATTTCATTCGGGCACTTCAGCGATTTTAAAACATTAAATGTCACCTCCTCATCATTAACCCGAATGGTCAGTTCACCTTTTTGAACATCAATGAGGGCTCTACCTGTTGCCAAGAATGGTCTCCCTAAAATGATGGGGATATTTTTATCTTCCTCAAAATCTAAAACTACAAAATCCGCTGGAAAGATAAATTTATCCACTTTAACAAGCACATCTTCAACAATACCCCTAGGATATGTTATTGATCTATCAGCTAACTGCAATGTCACAGACGTAGGTTTCACTTCCCCCAAACCTAACTCATGGTATACAGATAAAGGCATAAGATTAATACTTGCGCCAAGATCACACAGAGCCTTACCATTGAATTGCGAACCAATAGTGCAAGGGATAGTGAAACTACCTGGATCCTTTAGCTTAGGAGGAAGTTTTCGTTGCAATATGGCACTACATTCCTCCGTTAGTGCTATGGTTTCAAACTCACCTAACCTTCTTTTCTTCGATAGGATGTCCTTCATGAACTTGACGTAGCTCGGCATCTGCTCAAGAGCTTCTGCAAAAGGAATGTTAATATGGAGTTTCTTAAACACGTCGAGAAACTTACGGAATTGGGCTTCATCATGCTTCTTTGCTCTTTGAGGGAATGGAAGTGGTGGTCGTTCTATCTTCCCCATGTTGGGTATTATCCAAGTGGGACGATGTGGTTGATCAGTTGGGGGAGGGACACGTCCTTCAGTTGGCAGGGTCGCGTCCTTCTGCGTTGCTTCTTCCACAGAATGTTCAGGGACGCGTCCCTCAAATTCGGAGGACGCGTCCTTCACGGTTCTGTGAAAATTCTGAAGTTCCTGATCTCGTCTTTTATTCAGCTTGGATGTGTTCGCCTCCTCATCGATTGGCTCTCGTGGAAGATCACTAATCTCACTTGACTTTTTATTGTCACTCGACCGAATCTTTGGTGGTACTTCTTCAAGTGCTCGGCCGTTTCTCAAAGTTACTGCTTTAACATATTCTCGTGGATTGACCTCAGTATCACTTGGCAACCCTCCTTGTTGACGCGAGTTCAAGGCTTGAGCCAGCTGACTGACTTGATTCTCCAAGTTCCTTATTGATGCTGTTTGATTCTTTATTATGGCATCTTGATTCGCCATGTACTTATCTTGATTCGCCATGTACTTCGTCATCAAATCCTCAAAATTCGTCTTTTTTTCTAGTTCTGGGGCTTTGGGTTGCTGAAATCCCGGAGGTTGCGTTGCTCGATGATCCATTGTTTGTTGCTCTTTCCAAGAAAAGTTAGGATGGTTCCTCCACCCCGGATTATACGTGTTGGAATAAGGATTGTTCCTCTGATTTCCTATAAAATTAGCCTCTTCCATGCTTGCAGCACATTGATCTGTTATATGTCCACCACCGCAGATATCACATCCTCTAGTTGTACTCTGGATGGACTGTACATTCACCGACTCAAACTTCTTGGCCAACGCCGATATCTGCGCTTGAATAGATGTGAGTGCATCCAGTTCATGAGCACCCGAAACTTTTCTACCACTTATTCGGTCGAACGATTGACTTGGTACATAAGTCCTCCTCATAGTCTCCAGAAGCTCTCTTCCTTCCACATATGATTTTCGTAGGAATGATCCGTTCGATGCTAAGTTGAGGTCCTTGCGCGATGTTTCCGACAACCCATTGTAAAAAGCTTCCAATTGTCGCCATCCCGGTAGATCATGATATGGGCACTGGATTAATAAATTTTTGAAGCGCTCCCAAGCCTCCACGAAAGTTTCTGTATCATGTTGCTTGAATGTGCAGATTTCATTCCTCATGTGGGATATCTTGGATGGCGGGAAATATTGATCTAGGAATGCTTCTTCCATCTGTTCCCAGGTACTGATTGATCCAGCCGGTAGCGAGTTCAGCCAACTCCATGCTCTATCCTTCAAGGAGAAGGGAAATAACTTTAATCGAACTGCATCTTGTGGCACTCCGTTTTGCCTGAAACTGTCGCAAATGCTTAAGAACTTGCTCAAATGCTCATGCGGATCCTCAATCAGTGATCCTCGAAACATCACTGAATTCTGAATCATCTGAATCACCGATGTCTTTATCTCGTAATCCCGAGCTTGAATCACAGGCGCAACGATACAGAACCGGTTGATGTGAGGTTTTGCTGAAGTGAATTCCACCATCGGCCGGTTATCAATGTCCTGTTGACCCTCGTTCTGCTGAGGTAGAATTAGGTTTCCGTCCATGTTGCTTTGTTGTGCACTAGCTTTCTCACGAACCAGTCTATGGAAAGTCCTTTCGATTTCAGGATCAAAAGGAAGAATTTCTGTACTTCGAGTTCGTCGCATGCACCTAATGTTAAAAATATCAAAAGAAATAAGTGAGAAAATTAAACAACTTGAACGTCAAATAGATAAACGTGATGACAGTAGAAAATAAATTTCTCCAAATTGATTCCCCGGCAGCGGCGCCAAAATTTGACCACGCTTGTCGAAGGCGGCAAATTAATTACTCTCACAAACCTAACTAACTCGTAGATAGGGCAAGTAGAGGTCGTTCCCACAGAGAATCAACAGAGAAGAATTCCTAACGATCGCACGTTTAACAATTTCGAGGTCAAGTCAAACAAGATTAAATTGAGAGTAAAACTGAAAAAGAGAGTGCAGATAACGATGATTAAATCAATTAATAAAAGCCTAGGACTATCAATTTCCCCTATCGAATTATCTAACTCGTTCCTTCCTTTCTCCAGTTATCAAATTCTTAAGTTACTAACCTAGGGTTCGTATATCTCTTTACGCCTCTCCCGAGTGCTCTAAAGACGTATTCCCTGTATCGAGCTAATCACTCTATTCCTAGGCAATTAACTAGTGGGAACCCATTATGCAACAACCCTAAATGGCTACCTAAGGCAATCAGGTATATTCCTATCCTTCTCGCTAATTAGCTCCGTTTTCCAACGAGACGCTAACTTAGGCTATTCAATCCACGGCTTAACCTAAACAACTTTTCCAAGCTCGAATAGGTCTCCAGTTCAAATTAATTGGTGATCAGGCAATTAACCGCGTTAAGATCAAGATTGAATAAGTAACAACACGAATTCGCATAACACGGAGAAAATGAATTCACTCGTTAAATAAAATCGCTAGGTTCCATTGAAGTCCTAGAAAACGAAATTAGTTCATAACGTAGAAGAAATTCAACTCAAATGCAAAAGAAAAAGAGAGCGACATAATAATCAAAGAGGGGCAAGAAAAGAAAAACGCCCTCTCGAATCCTCCGATCCGAGAAGTAGTCGCCTAGTCTTGATCTCCGCTTCAACCCTAGCCGTCTCCGAGTCGAATGTCTCCTCCGTTCTTCACCAAAAGAAAAGACTCTAAAAGCCAAAGGGAAGGTTGTCCTTAGAGTTACCTCTAAAACTAGGATATATAGATCCCCTAGAAAATATTTCCTAAGATTCTCCAAATCTAGGCAATATTTCTATGGAGAATAAAATAAAATAAATCTA
Source organism: Melastoma candidum (assembly GCA_023653495.1). NCBI lineage: Eukaryota > Viridiplantae > Streptophyta > Magnoliopsida > Myrtales > Melastomataceae > Melastoma > Melastoma candidum. The sequence goes on along the minus strand of CM042888.1, from coordinate 7,104,124 downwards.
AAACTACCAACTAAATAACTAGTTGATCCTCTATATCTCCATAATGCAGTCTTAGGAAGACTTGAAGACTCCTCAAGCGGTTAGCCTTCAAAACTCGCAAGAAAGCTTCGTCAGCTACAGAACCTCCAGGGACGCGTCCCTGAGATCTGAAGGACGCGTCCCTCAGCTCTCTGTCCATTGTTCGCTCCTCTTCGCTTTTCTTCGTCCGAGCTTCAAAATCTCCTTCATTTTCCTGCATTAACACATGACAAACCAAGAGGCATCAACAAGATAACCGACTCGAGACGAAATAGAAACAAAAACTAAGAAAATAACAAAGATCAACTTAAAATAAAACTAAACTAAAAATGACTCAAATCCTACCAAATCCCTATCAATACTCGTCCGACTAACCACATAAAGCCTCGTTAAGGATACGAAATAACCCTACTTTCACAGAGTTATCACTTATACCTCCGTATCATCCATAACATCTTGCATATGTCACTCCAAAAAAGGAAACAACTTTATTCGCCCCGACAACTTCACAAAAATGGGTTGCCTTCTGACCAGAAACACCCTTACAGAACAAAACTATTGAAAAAAAATTCGCGTACCAACTCAAACACTTTTGAAGGGAAGAAAACCCCCTTACCTCGTGGCCACATTCCAAACTACACTACACAATAACCCGAGCCAACCCAGCATCTTCCAGCAGGTCGCATACACTATTTACGCACCCAAGGTTACCCAAATCCTAGCCGCGGTACCACGGGACCCCAGCATCCTCCGACCCATCGCCCGACACTATCTACGCAGCCAATGTAACCCAAATAAACGACCTCCCTTGACCATCCATAAAACGGACATAAAACCTAGACGACGAAGACAATGGTCCTAGCATCCCCGACCTAGGCCCCTTCACTATCCACGCACACAAAATCAAAGTGCCTCGGACCCAAGCGCCTTACTGTCTCGATCGTGTACACAGGTTGGGTTTGTGGTTGGGGAGTTGATGCGAGTTGGAATGCACATGGCCGAGTCGAGGTCAAGTCGAAAGAAGCGCTCGAGATGAGGAGCACCTTCACACTACTGAAGCGGTCGAGTTGATTCATCCGCTCGAGATCGGGAGCTTGAGAAGAGAAGGTGAACTCTAGAAGAGGAGCGAGAAGACTTTAAGACGAGCTGGCTGACGTCAGGCCCGGTTCCGTTATTTTCCTTTTTGGACTTGTTTTAATTAGCTTTTGGTTTGTACTATTTTGGGCTTAATGAAGAGTTAGGGTTAGCCAATTTTTGGTCCTCTATAAATAAAACTCTTGTGTTTAGGATTAAATAGAACTCTTTGAATATTTTACCCAAATTTGGTATCCGTCAAGTTCTTGCATGAACTTCGCACAACTTCTCTTATCGTTTGGTGGAATCCAAGCATGACGAGATTGTATCCGAGCGCTCCTATAATCGGTGGTGATTTCTGTTTCTGGTTGTGAGGCGTTCAGTCCTCGTGGCAGTCCTGGTGGTGCTTCAGCTGTATCTGGCGGCGGTTCGAGTTTATCCCTTTCGTTTCCGTCGTTTGTTCATTTGTGCGTTTCATCATCGTTTTAGTATTTTGACATTTCCGTGGCTGGTGGCGCGTCAGGAGTTCGTCACGGGTCACATGGGTAGCGATCGAAGAGGATTGAGGCAAATGGATGCGGGGGGAAGAGGGAAACGCTCGAAGAGGAACGAAGGAAATGGGTACGGGGCAAGGGGGAAGTTGGGTCTTCCTCGATTCAAATGGGGTTTCTGTTGAAAGTCGAGGGGTTAATTCACTCTTTTATTCAGGCTCAGAGTTAGGTTAGTTCGCCCCTGTGGAAGTTAGTAATTTTATAAATTCTTCTTGTAAATTTTTAGTAAAACAATTTAGTACTTTACTAAAATAGGGTGGCACATCGTATAGTACAAAATAGTAATGTACAAATTTTTTAAGACAATATTGAAATTTACTAAAATTTTTAGTAAATTATATAGCAAATTGCTCGTTACTGTGCTCATATCTCACGTTTTACTAAGTCCATTGGGCTTTTTACTAAAGTTTTACTAGTCTAGCACTGTTTAGCAAATTACTACATTTTTACTAAACTAGGATAGTAATTCGTAGAGTACAAAATTGTAAATTACTAACATTTCTTAGTATTGTGTTGTAATTTATTAAAAATGTTTAAGTACACTATAGTACAGTATTGTAATTTACTAAAATTTTTAGTAAATCGTATAGTAAACATTGCTAGGCCCATTACTGTGCATTTCTCTCTAATTTTACTAAGCCCGTTAGGCTTTTTACTAAATTTTTTACTAAGTCCGACATTGCTGAGTAATTTACTAAGTTTTTATTAAATTGTTATAGTACATCGTATAGTACAAAATTATAATTTACTAAAATTATTAGTAAATCGTATAGTAAAATTTACTAGGCCTATCACTGTGCATCGCTATTCACGTTTTATTAAGCCAGTCAAATATTGTTTAGTAAATTACTAATATTATTACTAAAGGTTGTTAATAAAAAGATACTAACAAAATGTACTGTTTAGTGAAATTTTACTAAAAAACGAAAAATTTTAGTAAAACGTAAGTCAAGTTACTTATATATAAGTATAGGCTCGTCCGCACTGCCACGTAAAACTTTGGGTCGTCGAGACCGCTGCTTCCAGGGGGTTGGATGCTAATGTTGCCGTGGGGTAGCTATAGATTATAGATAATCGCGATGCGGGCGGGAGCGGCTAAAGTCCCACGCACGGGACGTCCCCCGCAATGTACTAATTTTGACCCTTATTTAGTACATTGTACTAATACTAATTAGTACACTTGTTATTACTAAATATGTACTAACTACAGTGTTAGTACAATGTACTAATGGTTACTGTTTTTGTACTAGTACAGTTAGTACAATGTACTAGTAGTCACTGTTTCTGTACTAGTACAGTTAGTACAATGTACTAATGGTTACTGTTTTTGTACTAGTACAGTTAGTACAATGTACAAAACTTTTTTAGTACATTTTTAGTACATTACAGGTGTACTAATTGGTACGAAACAATAACAGTAATTTTTAGTACATTGTATTAATGCATACTGTTTTTGTACTAGTACAGTTAGTACAATGTACAAAACTTTTTAAGTACATTTTTAGTACATTACATGTGTACTAGTTGGTACGAAACAGTAACAGTGTTTTTTAGTACAATGTACTAATGAGTACTGTTTTTGTACTAGTACAGTTAGTACAATGTACTAATGAGTACTGTTTTTGTACTATTACAGTTAGTACAATGTACTAAACAACACTGTTTTTTGTACTAGTACAGTTAGTACAATGTACTAAAAAACACTGTTACTGTTTCGTACCAATTAGTACACCTGTAATGTACTAAAAATGTACTAAAAAAGTTTTGTACATTGTAATAATGGTCACTGTTTAGTACAATATACAAAACTTTTTTAGTACATTTTTAGTACATTACAGGTGTACTAATTGGTACGAAACAGTAACAGTGTTTTTTAGTACATTGTACTAACTGTACTAGTACAAAAACAGTACCCATTAGTACAATGTACTAATTGTACTAGTACAAAAACAGTACCCATTAGTACATTGTACTAAAAAACACTGTTACTGTTTCGTACCAATTAGTACACCTGTAATGTACTAAAAATGTACTAAAAAAGTTTTGTACATTGTACTAACCATTACTAGTACAAAAACAGTACCCATTAGTACATTGTACTAAAAAACACTATTACTGTTTCGTACCAATTAGTACACCTGTAATGTACTAAAAATGTACTAAAAAAGTCTCGTACATTGTACTAGTCATTACTAGTACAAAAACAGTGACCATTAGTACAATGTACTAACTGTACTAGTACAAAAACAGTACCCATTAGTACAATGTACTAACACTGTAGTTAGTACATTGTTAGTAATAACAAGTGTACTAATATTTGTTAGTACAATGTACTAAATCAGGGTCGAAATTAGTACAATGCACGGGACGTCCCACGCACGGGACGTTAGCCTCTCCCGATGCGGGCATCTGCGCCCCCCTTGCTTCTGGGAACGTTCTATCATGTCCTAATTTTATCCGAAGGAAGAATTCCACAGTAGGGGCTAGAACTTGAGGATTCCCTTTACTCCAAGGTAACTTTTCCTTATGACCGGTCTATGTGTCAGCATACGCTTACTTCACCATCAACTCCTCGGGCTTCCCAGGCTGAAAGGAATAAAAATAAAAAATCAAAAGTAGATAAACGGAATAAAATCAGAACGTGACCAGAGGAAGGAGATTACCCGGGATTTACTGCGTCGTGATGGGAAAATTGTTCAAAATATTTTGTCGATTATCAACTTAACAAGTCTCAATTTAGTAAGTAGAGTTTTAATTGCTTAAAAGATTTAATGTAAGAATGAAAATATCAACTAAACAAAAGCAAATATAGATTAAATAAATATCACCTATCGTTGTGAATGAAAATATCACCTATCATTCGTGAGCTAACTGCACTCTCTCTTCCTCAATTCCCCCGATTTCACGTTTACTAACCATAGTTCTTGTAGTTCGTTAGACCCCTCTTGAGTTTGTAACGGTGAATTATAAATTATCCGTAAACCTTCATCTCTATAGTGATGTACGAGCAACTATAACCTTTTTAAGTGCCAATTGTTATCTTGGTTACCTATTAGCGTAAATCTCTATACTCCTTGAGTTAACCTGATCTTTCAAGCTTAACCTAGGTTATATTCTCCCTCTTCCAATCCTAAGTCCCTCTCTCGAGTCCACTAAAGGATAAGAAATCAAACAAATCGGCGATCAACCCAATATGCACGCATTAAGCACAGGAGAATATAAGCAAACATGAAACTTCACGAATTCGTTCCGAAAGGAGTTTAGACAATCACTACACGAGTCAGTACATCACCGTCCTAGATAAAAGATTTAGTTCCGCATACTACCCGACAAGCAAAACAAGAAAAGAAAAGAAAAGAAAATCTCCATCGTCTTCTCCGATCTCTCTTCTTTAACCGTCGCCTCGTAGACTCTCTTTCCCTAATACTCCCGATTTAACCCTTTTATAGCTAGGGTAAATCTTCCCAAAGCGCCCAAGATTTTAGGAAATAATCTAAAAAGATCATCTCGCCTCGTGTGGCCACACGGACCTTTCTATCCAATTTTACTGCGCTTGTGTGGCCACACGTCTCTTCTTGTCCACCAGCTTCCCTCTCGGCAATTCTACCATTTACCTTCTTGTCACTCATCCTCCAAGATGTCTTCCTCGACATGGATTTCACGTCGTATCGACTCCTTTTCCTACAAATAACATCACAAGTGCAAGTACCCAAGCAAAGCGACTAAACAAAAAATAACATGCAACTAACCATATATGAACATAAATGTCGGCTAACTAACACTCATTAGGTTCCTAAATGAGACATATAACTCTAATTTCGTAGAGTTAACACACCCGCAAACCTAATTTTTGCTCGTCCCGAGTAGAAAAAAAAAGAAAGCAATGCATCTAAAACACTCTAATGAAACCTTAAGCATGTCGTCGGAGTCGTCAATCAAGCTCTTTCTTCTGAGATATTAGCTACCCAACCAGTGTACCTTGTCAAACTCGTGTTTCGACAGCCTCATGTTCTTATCGTCCACCATCTTTTCATAAAAACATTTTCAACAACCACATTTTCAGCTTAAAACAAGTCCATCACTCAAATAACACATTTCAGAAAGATGATTTGCAAAACTACCCCAACACCTCGATCTGCTTGCCCCAGGATTCACAACATACCACAAATTTGTCAACTTTTTTTTACTTCTTCTTTATTTTTTTCTCTTGCTCGACTCTAAATATCTTATTAGTAATAATGGAGACTCATGTAATGAGCTTTCGACCAATGACTCTCAAACCAGTCGATCCAAGGCATTAGGTGATAAAGCACCTCTCGGATCTAATAACTCAAGCTGTGGTCACTGAGACCAAGGAGACACCTGCCGCTGTTCCTGTTAAGGAAAATGTGGCTTCGACTGTTGATGCCACAATTCTTGGCGAATCTGAAGTTGCTGTAGAGAAATCGCCCAGTGGAACCTTCGGCTATGATCCCTCGCTGCTGAGGAAGAAACTGCTGCACCAGAGGAGGTTACCAAGTCTACACCAGCCGTGTCCAAGTCTCCTAACAAAGCGGACACCTCCCTCACTCCGAATCTAGAACTCTCTGATGATGAGAGCAAGGAAAGTGAGGATCTTGATGCTACCCAGTCCGTGGATGAACAGGACTCTTCTACTGAGAAGACTCCTGCTGCGGATGACACTGTGGAGGTGGTTGGCTCTATTATACAGAATCCTCCTCCTCTTCTCTAGGTATTGCTTCTCGCACCAGGATGAAGCGACCTTTCGCTGGTCTAAAGGATGGTATGCACTCTAGCCCTCCTAGTCATAAGAAAGTGAAAAGTACATATTCTTCTGTCTTTATCCCTGAGATTGATCAGAATGGCTCTCTGGCTGAGTTGAATCGCATTCTTGCTAATGACACAATGTCAAATCGTAACATGGAAAAGCGAAACATTGTTGCATGCAAGTGTGTTGATTTTGACTGGTTCACTCAACATCAGTTGAACTTTGGTGAGATGTTTGAGAAGTTGACCTGGCGGTCTTTCTGTGAGTATGATGGCATAGGTTCTATCTCAAAAGTCAAGGCATTTTATGCCAACATTACCTTTCATAAGGAGGACTCACTCATTAAGTACATCAAGGTGCTAGTTGATGATAAAGTTTCTGTCTTCTCCATGTTTGATGTTTGCTGCATTTTTTACTTTAATCCCTTCAATAATCTGAGGGTGATTAATGAGGGAAAACTGGAGGCTTATCAGACCATCAATGACGGTGAGGTTGTTACTGCCAGCGGATATTTGCAGAACACTGGGTTGAGCTTTAGCAACATGATGTTTCATAAGGCAGTAATGTCTTGCTTAGCTCCTCGTATTGGCAGTATTGATACTGTCATGCCCAGAGATTGGAATTTGATGGTTCATCTCAAGTGAGGTATTCCTGTGAATTTGGGAAGTGTTATCTTTGGCCATATGGCTTCTCGTGTTCAGGATGAGAACAGGGCACTTCCGTTTGCACATGTCATTACTGCATTACTGCAGTTATATGGGAAGTAGATTGTTCCTGTGAATCAAATGGACACCTGGACTACACAGGTTATTGAAGCTAACTCTATGGCGTGTATGAGCAACCATTATGTTGATGGTGTCTTCATCAAGAAACCAACCAAGCGAGAAATCGCTGCCTCTATCCGTGGCAAGGCCACTGCTGAAACTGGCAAGCAGCGCCAAGCTAAACGTGAGAGGAATGCTGCTGCATCCAAAGATGAGCCCTCTTCCTCCTCCACGTTGCAGAAATTCCTCTGTGGGGAACTCAACTTTACTCGTCGCTCCATTCTCGAGAGGATGGATGCATTTGCTAAGAGACTTGGGCGACTGGAAAAGATGATCCAGACTCTGCTTGATAATGCTGAGGATTGAGCTATGCTCTTCGGTGAGGATTGAGCTACTCTCCTCTCTATCTTTAGTTGTCTCTGCTCACTGGTTCTTACGTAATGAGCTTTGCTCTTTTGCTGTTGTTCTTGTTTTGATGCAGTTCGGGTACAGTTCGGATTGCAGCAACTGATGGCTGCTTATAGCTTTATCTTTTGGGTACCAGCATGTTTTTGCTACACTAGAAATAAAACTATCCATTGCTTTACTCTTTTCTTTTTTGATATGACAAAAAGGGGGAGAAGAATAAGTTCAGGGGAAGTTTTTCAACGGCAACGAGTTTTTCTAAAGGGGGAGTTGAGAGATTATTGAACTCAAGCTCGATCCCTAAGAAAGATCATGTTTTGTGATCATCAAAAAGGGGGAGTGCTCTCTGAGAAGTCTTTTTGTCACTTTAAGGATTATTATTTGAGGATTTATACTCTAACATAACGTTGTCTGTGTGCTTTAATAGACAGGTTTACATCTGAGTGACAATGTTCTGTGTGAAATCCATCGAGCTACCAACTGTTGAGTATAGGTATCATTCTGCTGGAAACGAGAAGACGTCCACTGTGTGAGGAGCTAACCGTTGCCAAGAGTGGTCGTCAATTGTACAGAATTCTAAATCTCACTTTGTGAGAAACCAAACGCCTAGTGCAAGGGCTCTTTGCACCCATTATTTTCAAATAGTGGAATCACCTCGTTGGTGGAAAGTGGACGTAGGTCGATTAAGACCTATATTGTGTCCATTACGATCGCGCAACACTCGTACAAAAACCTACTCGACAAAATCGTAATGGTTACAGCGAAGCAGATCTCATTCTGAGAAACGCTCTGCTGAGATGCAGTACACTTCCGCTTACACTGAGAAAGGGCGAAAAAGTTACAAACACTAATTCACTCCCCTCTTAGTGTTCCTGAACGATCCAACAAACTATCTGAGATCGGACAAATAATACCCATATCAAGCCAGTTAAAAATTTCTTTTCTCACTACTTCCTTCATGTACGGATTGAGTCTTCGTTGTTGTTCAACTGTGGGCTTCTTTTCATTGTCCAACACGATCTTATGCATGCAAAGCGTTGGACTAATCCCCTTGATGTCCACGATTGTCCATCCAATGGCCGTCTTATGCTCTCGGAGAACTTATAACAGCATCTCTTCCTGCTTGTTAGTCAACGATGATGATATTATACCTGGAAGAGTGTTTTCCTTACCCAAGTAAGAATACCTCAAATGATCGGACAACGGTTTTAGTTCTAACTTCGGAGATTTTTCAATAGATGGCTTTGTTGTCGATGAAGGACGATCAAGAGGTTCCATCCTTTCGAATTGACATATATATGCCACGTCGCCTTTCTCAATTTCCTCGTCATGTGGTGCATTTTCATGCGGTTTTTCTTCGTCTGACTTTGACTCACAAGATTTTAGGAACGTCAGGTAGGCGACTTATTCAATTATCTCCACGTATCTACAATCATCAGATTCATTAGGCATCTTCATAGCATTATAAATGTTGAAGGTTACCTCCTGGTAATGAACTCTCACCGCTAGTTTTCCCTTTTGGACATCAATTAATGTTCTCCCCGTGGCAAGGAATGGTTGTCCCAGGATGATGGGGATCTCACGATCTTCTTCGTAGTCCAAAATCACAAAAGTCAGTGGGAAATATGTACTTATCAACCTTCACCAAAACATTCTCCACAATACCCTTAGGATAAGTATAAGAACGATCGACTAATTGTAGAGGGAGTGATTTAGGTCTTACCTCATCAATATTCAATTTCTCAAAAATAGAGAATGGCATTAAGTTGATACTCGCTCTTAGGTCACATAAGTCATGTCCAAAAAAATCTTTCCAAATGTTACATGGGACGGTAAACTTACTTGGATCCTTAAGCTTGGGAGGGAGTTTCCTTTGTAGGATTGCGTTGCATTCTTCTATTAAGGATATTGTTTCATGACCACTGAGCTTCCTGTTCTTCAAGAGAATGCCCTTCATAAACTTTACGTAGCTCGGCATTTGCTCAAGAGCCTCCGCGAATGGGATGTTAATCGCAGCTTTTTAAAGACCTCGAGAAATTTCTTAAATTGTTGCTCGTCAGCATGTTTTCTGAGTCTTAGTGGAAAAGCAATTTTTGGTACTGTAGGAATAGGATTGGTACATACCGGTTTCGCTGCAACAAGTTGTTTCGGAGTACTTTCTAGACTCTTCTGCACGTACCTTATTTTGTCGTCTTTCACGAGCATGTTCCTTCTCAGCTTCTTGTCTCTCAAATTCTTCTTCAAGATCCTTTCCATTTTGTAGAGTGATAGCATTGCAATTCTCCTAAATTTTTGGGTTGAGATCCGTGTTGCTAGGTAACGCTCCATGCGGTCGCATGACTAAGGATCCTGCAATTTGACCCATCTGCATCTATAATTGCTTGATTGAAGTTGAATTGTTCTTTAACACCAATTCTTGCTGCATTCATGTCTCCTCATATTGTTTCCGAACTTCTTCAGTGCTTGCAAGTAGTACTTGTCTCAACAAATCCTCAACATTAGATTTGGGCTCACCTATGGGTTGTCGCATTGCAGTTGTAAAGCCTAGTGGTTGGCTTGTTCTTAGCTGGCCTGGATCTTGATGGTCTTGGTTATTTCGCCAAGAAAAATTGGGGTGGCTCCACCATCCTGGATTGTACGTATTGGAGAATGGGTTGTTTTTGTTGTTTGCACCCAATTAATTCACCTCGTCCGATTCTTGCATTTCCATAACCTGCAAATTAGCATGAGCATTATTAGATGTCTGAGATGAGGTCCGTAATGCAGCCATTTCTTTTGTAAGAGTTTCCAATTGAGCACTAAGAGCGGTTATGGCGTCAAGTTGATGACAGGCTCCTCCTCTTGCTGGTGTTTTCTCTGGCCATTAGTTGTCATTGCTTTGAACAATTCCAAAGCATCTTCTGGAGTTTTGTTCATTATTGTACCCTCAGCAGCTGAGTCAATTGTCGATTGAAGTTGCTCCGCTAACCCATCATATAAGCTTTGAACCAACATCCACTTAGGAATGTCGTGGTGGGGACATAACCTTTGCAACTCCTTGAATCTATCACATGTTTCATACATAGATTCATTGGGTAGTTAGCGAAATGAGGTGATATCATTCCTTATTTTTACGGTCCTGCTCGGTGGGTAGTACTTGGACAAGAAATGCTTTCAGAGATCGTTCCACGAGCTGATTGATTCACCGGGTGGGGAATATAACCACGATATGGCTTTATCCCAAAGTGAGAATGAAAATAGCCTCAACTTGATTGTTTCTGCTGATACTCCATTGTACCTGAAAGTTCCACATTAATCTTCAAAATGTGTCAGATGCCAATGTGGATCCTCATTTATCAAACCACCAAAATTAGAATTTTTAATCATGTGAATAATAGATGGCTTAATCTCAAACGTGTCTTCTTGTATTTCTGGACGTAGGAATCCTACATGATTTTGCGAGGTTGGTTGCCCATAATCCCGTATCGTCTTTCTTTGTTGCTAATCCTCAACATTTAGAAGATTATTTGCATTCGCCATTGATTTCTTTTGACCTCTTCTCAATATCCGAAATGCTTGCTCAACCTCAAGGTCAAAGAGTAACTCGTTTTCACTTCTAGAGTGTCGCATACACTTGCGAAATGTAAACGAAAATTAGTGACTAAATTTAAGCACTTGTAAAAAAATAACAAAATAAATTCTGACACAATCCCCGGCAACGACGCCAAAAACTTGTCCGCTAAAACGCACACGCAAGTATACTGGTCGCACAAGTAATAAAGTAATGAGTAAAAGTCGTTCCCGTAGAGATTGTTCAAAATATTTTATCGATTATCAACTTAACAAGTCTCAATCTAGCCAGTAGAGTTTTAATTGTTTAAAAGATTAAATGTAAGAATGAAAATAACAACTAAACAAAAGCAAATATAGAATAAATCAATGGATGAAGAACCTATAACTATGAATCCCCTTTCATTCGTGAACTATCTACACTCTCTCTTCCTCAGTTCCCTCGATTTCACGTTTACTAACCACAATTCTTACAGTCCGTTAAACCTCTCTCGAGTTTGTACGAGCAACTATAACCTTTTTAAGTGCCAATTATTATCTTAGTTACCTACGAGCGTATATCTCTAAATGAGTTAACCTGATCTCTCAAGCTTACCCTATGTTATATTCTCCCTTTCTCGAGTCCACTAAAAGATAAGAAATTAAACAAATCGGCGATCAAGCATTAAGCACAAGAGAACACAAGCAACGTGAAAATTCACGAATTGATTCCGAAAAGAGTTTAGACAATCACTAAACGAGTCGATTCATCACCGTCCAAGATAAAAGATTTAGTTCCGCATACTAACCGACAAGCAAAATAAGAAAAGAAAATCTCCATCGTCTTCTCCGATCTCTCTTCTTTAGCCGTCGCCTCGTAGCCTCTCCTTCCCTGATACTCACGATTTAACCCTTTTATAGTTAGGGTAAATCTTCCCAAAGCTCCCAAGATTTTAGGAAATAATCTAAAAAGATCATCTCACCTCGTGTTGCCACACGGACCTTTCTGTCCAATTATGCTGCGCTTGTGTGGCCACACGTCTCTTCCTGTCCACCAGCTTCCCTCCTGGGAACTCTACCATCTACCTTCTCGTCACTCCTCCTCTAAGATGTCTTCCTCGACATGAATTTCGCGTCCTATCGACTCCTTTTCCTGCAAATAACATCACAAGTGCAAACGTACCCAAGAAAAGCGACTAAACCAAAAATAATATGCAACTAACCATATATTCACATAAATGTCGGCTATCTAACACTCATTAGGTTCCTAAATGAGACATATAACTCTAATTTCTTAGAGTTAACAGTAACCTGATGCAATTTCTAACGTTTCCTATCATCGTCGAAAGAACTGAACATCGGAAACAAATTCTAATATGTAATCTTTCGACAGTACTGAAAGACCTGAGCATGACACATTGACGCTCCTCCGTACTCGTCGAAAGGCAAACAATCGGGAATGAACCTTCTCTGGCGCGATGCCTTCGGACGTGTAGTCGTAGCCCGAAAAAGCGTACAAGCTCTGACATCTGCGTTGTTCAACTGCCAACCTTGGAGTCCTTCACATCCATCTCTGGTGGAAACAATGAATGAAACAGATTGTTATGATCGCGGTATGAAGGGAATGACACTAATAGCTCGTCAAACAGACCAAAAGAGGACAACACTAAATCACAACCCCCGCTGTGTCCCTACAATAGTCTCGTCTCCTACTTAGAACCAAGACACATGCTAATGAATTTTCTCTTGAGAAAAGTAATCGATTCCTTGTCAACTTATGACACTACTAAGGAATAACACCTTCCAAAGCCCCAAACAATAGCCCTAATCCTAGACCTATTCCATAAACAAAATCAGCAAGACATTGTTGTCCGACGCGGCCAACTTGCCCCTCAACCCATTCGACCTCTCAACAAAGTGCATGAATTAATGCCATAAGAGACCGCCACAACTAACCTACACAAATCCATTAACATCCTCTCCTAATCCTAGACCTAAGTGTTCGCTGAAACGCACACGCAAGTATACGGGTCGCGCCAAGTAATAAAGTGATGAGAAAGATCGTTCCCACGAGGACTGATTAGACAGAATCTATTGCCAATAGTCAATTATTGAGTTCAAATTCTAGTCAAGAAGGTTGAGTAATGAAAGGTTGGGTGCAAGAAAGTAAATCGCAAGAAAAATGGAAGCAAGGTTGTAATTCAAATAATAAAGGCCTAGGACTCCGAATCCCCTATCGAATCGTAGATTATCGCACTCTCTCTTCCTCAATTCAATCCGTTTTACCGTTTACTAACCACAATTCCCTAACAATCGCTACACCTCTCTCGAGGCTGTAACTGTGAATTACCAATCACCCGTAAACCTATATTTCCATAGCGAATCACGAATAATCATAATTCCTTGAGATCCAATTGTTCTCTCGGTTACCTACGAGTGTATATCTCTATACTCCTCTTAGTTAAGCCCATCTCTCGGCCTTAACCTCAGTTATGTTTCCCCTCTTCTAATCCTAAGTCTCTCTCGAGTTCACTTAGGACTAAGAATTCATACAAACCGGCGATCAACCCGATAGGTAAGCATTAAACACAGAAGAAACCCAAGTAAACGATAACTCTTCTTGAATTGATTCCGAAAAAGTGGAAAACCAACTACACGAGTCGGTTCATCATCATCCTAGAAAAAAGATGTTTAGTTCGACATCGCAAACGAAACAAAAAGCAAAGAGAAAAGAAAGATCGTCGAAGTCTCCATCAACGTCTTCGTTTCCTTGTTCCTAGCCGTCGTCGGGTGCCAAAACTCAAGTCAGAAGGGCAAGAGAGAGAAGGCCCCCCATTAAAAACGAAAACCTAAAATCCAATCTTTTTATACCAAAAGCAAATCTAAAAAATAAGATCTAATTTTCGGGCAATATTATGTCGTGCAGCTGCAAGATGAATTCGTTGCAGCTGCAACAACCTCTCTGAAGCTCTTTTCATATTTGCCCTGTCGCACTCGTGCAGCTGCACGGGACTGGCGTTGCAACTGCAACGACCAGTCTGATGCCCTTGATCGATTCCTCCTCTCGTCGTGCAGCTGCACGAGCTTGGAGTTGCACCTGCACGAGCCTGTATGTAGTCCTTCTGCTTCACTTGTGCAGCTGCAAGAAGATTGGTTGCAGCTGCACCGTGTCCTCCGCCTTCGATTCCTCTTCATCCTTCACCCTTTTGCTTTGTTTTCCGTCATGCCTTCATTTACTTCCTACGATCACAAAGCAAACGTGATGAATGACAATTTACAGCTCAATTGGCTAACAATAACAATTAAAATTCTCGAAACTAACTAGAATTAAGCCTAAATGTGATAATATAACTATATTTTACTAGAGTTATCACACCCCCAAACCTAATCTTTGCTAGTCCTCGAGCAAAACAAAATAAAACATACCAAGGCAAAGCAAACACAAACTCAACGTCACTCCTCAGACCACCTTAATCTTTTGATTGCAAAATTGTCCTTAAACACCCTTAGATGAGGTTGCACACTTCATTCAGAGTTAGAGTCTATTCACCGCTAGCGTGTGCTATTAACACTTTGCTTTAAAACTCATCCCAGTAGGTTACCCTTTCACAATGATTACCACACACCCTCGAATCTTTCATAGCCACCGAGGAATTTTCAGGGACTTACCTCTTGCCGCCTCCTTCCACCTACTCGTGAACCTTCTACTCAATCATTCTTGTTTCATTTTTTTCTCGATTGCACGAATCTAAATGCTAATCAATTCCCGCAAACGCCCGTGTAGCGAGTTCTCAGTTGTGTATCCCGGTCCAGTTGGACCAAGGCACTAGGTGATAAGCACCCCTAGGACGAAATCTCGAGCCGCAAGGAAGACTCACACCACAAGCACATATCCAGGCCTTATCTTTTCATTACTCACTAATCGTTGCTTCTTTTTCAATTTTTCACACTTTCTAACCTGGATAGTGGTGCTCAGAGCCTTGGCAACCGTTTTCTTTCTCTTTTTTCTTTTTTTTAACAAAGGTCAGAGTTGGTTTAAGATCCCCTACTTATCCCAGTGGCTATACTTTCAAGGAAGGTGTAAAGCTCTCACTGTTAATCATGCTCCCAACTGAGTATTTCTCTTTTTACTTATTCAAATTCCACACGCTAACTTAGAACAACCTCCTTCTCTTCCTTAGGTGTGCTCTACCTCAAGGCGTCATCCTAGAGTCAGACTCTTCGCTCTCAAATTCCTAAGGCTACCTGAGGAGGTTCGACATGAAATTTTTTTTTTTTTTAACGTACCTAAAAATGATCGAAAACGAAAACAAACTAAACAAAATTTCTAACAAACATAAAGGAGCCTAACAAAATCAAAACTTGCACCAGCAGACAAACACCACACCCCCAAACCTAAACATTGCAGCGACCTCGGTGCAAACATAACGCCGTAGTAGAAATTCGAAAAGAAAGTGCAAAAAGGGAAATAGTGCTCCCTGATCAATCGTCGCCGGGCTGCTCATCCTCAGAGATAGAATCATCCGCTGCGTCTTCCGTAGGAGGGGGATAGTGAAAAACGGGCTCCTGAAACGAAGAGAAATCCACGCCATGAGAAACACCGAGGTGACGGAGACAATCCATTTGATACCTCGGGTAGTCCATGGTATGTTGCTGGTAAGCTAACGAACGCGCTTGAAAATCCAGGGAACTCTGCTGAAATGCCAAGGCGCGCTGCTGGAAGTCCATCGTGGATTGCATGAACGTCGTCATCTGAGCCCATCGGTCCTCTTCAGAGGGAAAACGCAGTACCGGAGTCGGGTCGGGTTGGGATGTTTGCCCTCCAGTAGCAGATTGAACCGGGACTATACCCCCGTCGCGTCTCTCCTTGACCGTGATCTCGTGCTGGATCCTGAGCCATGATGCATTGTTGAGCGATTTTTGAGGTTGGAGCAGCCCATCCTTAGGGTCCACCCTAGTCCCTGCCTGTCTACACAACTCAGTGATTATGGTGGGAAACCATAATCCAAGATTAAGTTCACGAAGGCAGCGATGAATCATACCATTAATTACTACCCCTACATCAATCTGTTTCAACTGCAATATGCAGTATATCAGCGCCGCCCTTTCCTTAGTTAAACGGGAGACGTTGGTTCCCGGGATAAGTCGTGCGGAGACGAAGAGTTGCCACATCTTCGCCGTCGCGTGGAGATCTGAACCCTGGAGTGCAATGGGCTCGTGTGATGTCGACAATATCCACCGTGCTCCTGCCCGGTCCCTAGTTAATGTCTCTAATATTGCTTGGGCATCAAAGGATTCGGCGAGATACGCATTCCAGCCATCAGTTTCATAACGGGGCAAGTTATAAAGCGATGCAATTGCGTCCGGACTAAATACCACTTTCTTATTCTTGACCCGAATTGTTTCACCGTTCGGGTCATAGGTATGCGCATTCGCATAGAATTCCCTAACCAAAGGTATACTAGCCGGGGCCGGTTCCCAGCAAAACTCTACCCATCCTAGCTTATCAACTATGTACTGGAAGCTTTCGAGATACCGCTCATTAGCGTTGATCCCACGCTCCTCAATGATAGAGCGGGTCATTGCCGCTTCCCTAATCCTATCGTCCTCGGTGTGCCCCGAGGAAGACCCGGCACCGGTTTTCTGCCTCTTAGGAGCCATCTCACCAAATCTCCACCTACGCACGTCCTAATCTAATAGCTAAGAGCTACGAATTGCCAGAGAAGCGACGGAGAAAAACGCACCTGGGGTCCGAGCGAAAAGATTTGGACAGGGGCGCTTGAGCTCGAGATGTAGGAAACGATACTTACACCGGGGAAGGTTGTGGACAACGGAAATCGGCAGAACCGTCAGGCACCGGAGGTCGTGGGGTCGTCTGGGAGAGAAGACCTGCAAGTGAGAGAGGAAAAAAATGATTTTAGGGTTTGGGGCGGTCGACCCCTCTTTTATTTTTCGAAGATCTGAACCGGTGCAGCTGCACGACCCTGTCGGATGATCTGTACTGAGTTTCTGGGGGCCTCGTGCAGCTGCACGAGAGGTCGTTGCAGCTGCAACGACCTGTCAGACATCCCCCTTCGTTGTCTTCTTATAAGCGTGCAGCTGCATGGAGACTGGTGTGCTGCTGCATGCTTCGGTCTGATGGCCCCCTACAGATGGATGCAGCTGCAAGCGAGAGTGGTTGCAACTGCAAGGTGTCTCTGATGATCGCCCTTGTTCGCCCCCCTGGTCATGCAGCTGCAAGAAGATCGGCTGCAGCTGCACGAAGCTCGCTGTTGGTGGCTTGACTCTGACTGAGGGTTGTCATAACCCAATTTTTTATTCTACAAAAAACACAAAAAAACATTAAAAAAATAGAAAATCTTCACAAAACACTAAAAGATTGCAAATCTTTTAAAATCAATAAAAATCATCAAAAATCTTTTAAAATCCATAAAAATCATAAGAAAATCATCAAAGATCAACAAAGATCCACAAAACTCTAGAAAAAATCATAAAAAGATTCAATAAAATATAATAAATAGTTACACATAGATACTCAGAGGGGAATGATTCAAAAGACACATACAAGCACCGACAAGAAAAAGCACCGAGAGAAGAACTAAGAGAAAAAAGGTTTCGTCGTGAAAGGTAGTGTTTTCTTCTCGATTTTCTCGGTAGGAATTGCATCAGGTCATATCCCAGCCGGCCGAACTTTCTTCGACGCAGCAGTAAACTTCATATTATTCTTCGGCGACGTCAGATAGATCCCCCTCCGTCAAGACGTTTACAGTACCCGGTAACCTCTTTCCTTTGTTGTTGATTGATTCGGTGAATTTGCCTGCTTTGATTGTTTTTATTTTATTTTACAAACAACAGCTTCTCTGCCATGACCATCAACAAGCAAACGCACTTTTAGACTTCGTTTGAACCATCCGAAATTTAAATATCCGAAGTCATGGCCGGTTATCAGCAGATCCAGGAAGGAAATTGAGGATGCGTTCCTTAAAGCCAGAAATTCTGCTGCCACTACTTCAACGGGAACTGACAGTAGCAAAGAGGACTGATCAGAGCCACCTTTTCACTGGAGAATACAATGGTACGATGTCAAGTGGTACCCCGAGTCTTACGAAGGGAGACGAGCGAACCTGCATTTGCTCAGATTGGCCAAGCTCAATTTCAATCACCTTCAAGTCGTACAACAAAGTGATCTTGGAGAAGTCTCCAGGTGGTGGCTTGACTTGGGGCTGATGAAGCACGTGGATTTCACTAGGGACAAGCCAGTTGAGAGTTTCCTAATTGCACTGGGTTTGGCTTATGAGCCACGGTTCAGCCAGATGACGAAAGTCACTTGTCAAGGTCACTGTCATGATACCAGTGATCGACGACAACTACGACCTCCTTGAGTCGGTCCAGGAGTGGGAGTGCCTCACCCATGGTGTCAACAGATGGGACCCTGCAATCATCGAACAGCTTCCGACGTCTCGTTTTCCTTTCCCCAGTCACGGCGGCTTCCGCAACACCAGCTCTGAATCAGCGCTCAACGCTCTTAGAGGAACCATGGCAACCAACAATCGTCGTCATCAACGATATCCCCGATTCCCGCGTTGGTTCCTCAGCGACAATAAAGCCTCCGACCGCTGGACAAGCTTCCAGGACATCCTCAGTTCATCCCAACACAAGTCCCGGATTTCCCTCTGACCTGTCCTCATTCCGACGAGTTCATCTCGACGCCCATGGACCTAGCGTCAGGGACTCACGTCTTACCGGCATCATCTTCCAGCAGAGTATGCATGGGATTCATCCAACCCCACCTACTCAGGCCACGACCACCCATCGGTTTGTTGGCATGGTGCTGCGTCCTCACAACATCGTCGGGATCGTCCCAGAAGCAGCACCACCACCACCAGCAGCGGCGGCGGCGGCGGCGACACCAGCAGCAGCGGCAGCGGCACCAGCACCAACAGCAGCAACACTGCGACAGCGGCAGCAACAGCAGCGGCTGTGACGGCCACTGTCAACTCCTCCTCGATACCACCACCTCGACCGCCATCAAGTGGACACTAATTCCTCATCACAAACAGGTCTCAAGCCTGGATGGGCCCATCTCAAGTCATCGCCAAGAAGATCCAGCTCTTTGTCACGTAACAGTGTGTCAATGGAGGCCAGGCGGAGGTCAGCGATGATAAATGTTCTCCGGGCTGGGACCAAGCGAATGGCATGGCGTCGTCGTTACCGTCAAGCAGACAGAGAACTCTTTCCCCATCAGGTCGCGCATCCTCCGAACGAATCTGGATAACGAAGACTTCGTTGATTTCTATGTGAAGAACTTCAATTGGGCGGCCTTGGGGAACGAGCTGAAGTGGTACTGGACGGAGCCACAGCAGAGGAACTTCAGCTACCGGGATGCCGACGAGATGCTCGATTTCTGTCAGATGCATGGGAAGCAAGTTCGCGGCCACTGCATATTCTGGGAAGTGGCAAGCGATGTCCAGGATCCGTTCGCTGAACCGGAATGACCTGATGAGGGCTGTCCAGAGCTGCCTCATTGGCCTGCTCAACCGTTACAATGGAAAGTTCAAGCACAACGATGTCAACAACGAGATGCTGCACACGTCGTTCTATCAGGATCAGCAAGTAAAACCAATCCCTGCCCCGTCGTCAATCCCGGAAGCCTGCACCTTGGATACAATCGTCTCCCCACCTCTAGAACCGTCGTCAATCCCAGAAGCCTGCACCCGGTCTTTCCCTAACGGCCTGGGTCCGATAACGGCGACCATGCTCATTCCCAAGTTCAAGAGACCAACAGCACCTCTGATCACATCAACTTCAGTGGCCGTCTTCGGATCTTACAGTTTTCGGTCTCACTACCCTGCTCTTCCCCTACACAAGCAACGGCTGAACCGACCGGCCGCCCTCCGCCTCCTCTGCATGAAGTGATGAAATCATGCCCGAACCTCTCCACGCTCAGCCCCCGCCTCATACTCTCCAAATGGGTAATGTTTATTTTTTTTTACTCCAATAATTCCATCTTTCTGTGGGTCGATTATTTGGTATTGCCATAAGTGATTTTGATAAATTTAAAATACAAAGGTGACTGAAGCTTTATTTATTTTTAATCGGCAAACATGGTCAGAATTAATTGATTTTAAAAACTATTATAATTCTTACATTCTTATATAATTAGTGTGTCATGATTCGGGTAAACAGTGTTCAACTTGTAATTATTTTTTATCCTCGGAATTATGGATGAGTAATTTAGAATATTTTCTTGGATACGCTGTTCAATAAGGTGGTTAATCAATTATTAAATTATTATTCTCCATGCTCCTATACTCCACTATTATCTTCGAACAGTTTATTTCGACGTTACGATTTGTATGCAGATATCTACGGGGCGTGCCTTGCGGACAACCAAGGCACGCACCTCATTCGACGCATTCAAGATAACGAAGTATTCGAGGGGTTATTTGGATTCTCGAAGATCAAGACCCCCTGAAGATGGCTTCTCACTCACCAACGTTACGGCATCAGCGGCTCGCCAGGTTCACCGTAAACCTATTCTAAAAACGGCACCTTGAGGTACAAACGCTAACGGGAGTGTTCTATAGAGCGAACAATGGTACAATACCCGGTTCTCTCTGGAATTTATTTTGTGGCATAGAAACTGTTAAGGGCATTAATTAATCTATGATGCTTCTATTTTTGCCCCAAAATCAATTTTCATGAAATATTTTCTAAAAATGATTCACGTAGACATTTTAAGCATTATTGTGCTCGAGATCATTTTTTATATCAAACAACTTCATTTTCTAAAACCGAGCTCAAATAAATCGGACATCGGAAACACACGATAAAAGCCTCCCCTTTCTTTGCGATGCATGCGATTAAGTAATCCCTAATTCCCGAACCTTAATGAATCTCTATAGTTTTTCTAACTTGTACTTAAAATAAGTTAGTGGCGACTCCGACACGTTTTCAAAATCCGGAGCCTTATCGTCAAGGGAGGATATTCATTTTAGATGGAACCGGAAACGGGATCCACCCGCGACAGATTTGGCGACTCCGCTGGGGACTTGGGTAATTTTTAGAGAATTAGGGTCGAAAAATCTTTTTCAAAATTGAGGGGGGGCAGCTAGCTTTGTGTGGAGTGTGTCTGCGCTTTACTTTTCCGATTGTCTATGCTATGCATACAGTGAGTCGTCCTAAAACCCAGGGACACCTAAGTTTAGGGGTATACCTGCCGTATGGGAGAGGTTGTCTACCTCTTTACCTGAGGCATATACCGACTCACCTTTTGTCCGAAGGTGAGTCAAAAGCCAGTCTAGATAGGCATGTGCTTGAAAGCCATACAAACTTTTATGACTCTAACAATTTATTTTTGTGCATGCATTGTTTGATATCACATGATCGATATTTTTTAATGCTTGATTTTTCATGTTACATGAGCCTTCATACAGGGCGCCATAGGATTAGTTCGGGTATACCATATGCCGACGGGTATTGGCCGTTTGCCTCTACCTTTAGGTGGGTACCCACCTGTTTACCACCGGACGAATATCCGAGTTCTTTCATTTAAAATGAAACCAAACTCGGATTCCTCCGTTTACGGTTAATGAACGGGTCCAAGCCACATCCAAGACGGTAGATAGAAAATCTCATACTTATCTACATTAGTTTTGTCCATATGGTTTGAATTGATGCTTCTTGTTATATTAACCACCATTTTTCTCTTACTTTCAATTTCGCTAGCATGCCTTTTGTTCAACGAGCGAATATAAGGGAAGTGATTTCTACACCGAGTTTCCTTTTTATGCTCGCATTTTGTCACTTATGCTTGCATATTGTCGAACTTGATCATTCTACATACATTCAAAGTTTTCGAGTCATGATACTTTAGAAAAATGCCTATGCATATGCATAACATTGATGCATGTCTAAAAAATTCTTTATAGATCTTTAGACGATACACATAGATTTTCAACATACTTCGAATTCACTTTTCGTCATTTTACTATCACCTGGCTTTGACAATTTTTCTTAAAAGAAAAAGCTTCGCCTTATTTTTTTATTTTTATTTTTTTCAGTAAAAGGGCATATAAGTGTTCATTGAGTGTTGACGCATATCTTGCATCCACGAACATAACTTTCTTCATTCGAACTACTGCGTCATATTTTACTTTTGTTCGAGGTACCCATATCCATAGAAGTTGGACTACTCATCAGCCACGAAAGATTTGGATGTCCTCTCTCCTCAAAGAGTTCAACTGTGCAACAACATCATCCCAGCTCGACTTTGTCACACATGTTATTTCCAATTTATTGGTTAAGGTGTATTCCTTCCAATCTTGCTTATTGTTTAAACCAATCAAAGCATGTCATCTACCATCTAGATTTCGATTTTTTCTTATGCAGGCAGACGAGCATCCCCTCTTCTAATGAGGCATACGATGAACAAAATTCATTCAACCGGTTTCATAACACCAATGCTAGGTCTACAATCACCATCAACATTCGAAGAACAAACTGGGAAAGATCGTCACAAAGCAACTAAAATGACATCATGGAGTTTGTTCAACACCAATGTCAAAAGAATACAACAAAGCATATTCTCCCAACCATCGAATTCAGAAAAGGAGAGCATGACCCCATCAAACCAAACTGGGTCAACATTATTCTCAAAGCATATGCTGGGGCAAGCTTCATCCCATGGGAATCAACATCCCTTCAAGAGTGCAAGTTCAAAGGAAGTATCATTCTAATCCTTGACATTCAAGATTGAACATTGATTACATTTGCTCTTCTCACAGGTATTAGAATTGGGGCAATTCAATGATAGTTCGCCAGTGGATCACCGTTACTCACACTTGCGGCCATGCCTACAAGGACTTCCATTTCTCTTTTCAATCACTTTAAAATCAAAGAATAATGCATATTTCAATTTTTTTTTACAAGGGTTCAGTTTCACTACAACATTGATTGGGAGCTCAGACTATGACGAAGTCGACACTAGGGAGTGTCATTCCAATTTACTTTGCAATAACCTCATTGTTAAACATTTATATTATTCTCTAATGTTTCTTTGCAGAATCTCCGAATTCTTAAATCAGAACAAGCGTATCATCAAGCTTTGGAATTACTAAAAGTTCAAGCTCATCAACTTACTAAGCTGGGGCAGCACATCCATGTCAAGTCAATCACAAAATCCTCTCATCTACCGAAAGACAACGCGCTTCAACTGAGGCAACTCTTTCCGAACGGGTCTATGAAGCACAGACAATTTTATCAATCGAGCAACAATCCATTGTACATCATATGCATGTCAAGAACTTTCCACAAAAGTCACTGCACATCAGATGCATGTCAAGAGCTTTCCACAAAAGTCACGTCGATGCATGCAAGTCTAGTGGCACAATTCTAAAGAGGATTCTTTCGGATGTCAAGGATTCCTGAGGAAAGTTCTTCCGTAACTACGACAGTCCATATGTTTTCAAGCAAATACGCACAAGAGGCGCTCTCATCCTAACAAAGATAGACGGAGTTGTTCCATTACAACCGGATCGATGAACTAGAAAAATCAACCCAAGAGACTCAACCTATGGGGTCGCAAGCCATGTCGAATAAACGGTGAAAGCAAGTATCGTTCTAATTTAAATCACATTAAATTAGAAACTAATCAATGTTATCTTTCTTCGCAGGTACTTTAACTGGGGCAACGATCAATCGCCTCGGGTAAACGGTAAAGGAAGTATCGTTTCAATTTAGATATCACAAAATCAAAAACTAATCAATGTTTCATTTCTTTTGCATAGGCTTTTACTGGGGCAACGGGTACGCGTCGTCAAGTAACCGGTAAAGAAAAGTATCGTTCCAAGTTTAAAATTTCTCAAATTGAACTTGATTGTACATCCTCTCTTTCCCTACAGGGCATCAAGTCGAGGCGAACATCACAGGTAAAATTATCATTTCATAAAACATGTGTTATGTTCATTTGTCATGCATTCTCGCTAAACGATTTTATTCAAAAATTTTGAATAACTTTCCCTAGCGGAACACTTGTGTGCTAGAGATAGAAAGGCAAGCCTATCCCCAAACACGTACCCTTTTCGAGAGTTGAGTGCAAACACTTGTGAGAAATCCAGACGTGATAGCATCGGAGTGGGAAGGAAATCCCTTTGACGGAAAATGCTCTAGCTAGGATGACATCGAGCATTCTTCCTTATCCCTAAACACTTTACCATTGCTAGCCATTCCTAGCCAAAGTGGAGATTTTTCGAAACACAATTCCCCTTTCAAGTCAAAGAGTCGCCTCACATCGAGGTAAAAGGGGTTCATGTTGTCTAGACTTCCGAATGGGACTCGGATGTAGATGCGTCACTTCCTCAAGTTTGAGTGTGAAGTACATCCCTAATGGATCTAGCAAGTCAGCACAATACACTACCATCTTTCAATTATTCAAATGCATCCGAACAATTCCAGAGAATCGAGTCTGTGGAATATTCAATGAAAAAAAAAGAGAATTTGAAATGAGAAAGGGACAAGCAAAAAAAGAAAAAGAAGAAGAAAAGAGAGCCCTTCAATATCATTCAAAGAAAAAGCAAATTTTGACACAAGGGCCAAAAGACGGTCGCAAAAGCAAAGTGTCAAGAGAGAGCCCTTTAATATCATTCAAAGAAAAAGCAAATTTTGACACAAGGGCCAAAAGACGGTCGCAAAAGCAAAGTGTCAAGAGAGAGCCCTTTAATATCATTCAAAGAAAAAGCAAATTTAGACACAAGGGTCAAAAGACGGTCGCAAAAGCAAAGTGTCAAAAAGAAAAAAGGGAAAAAAAGTTTTAGAACCCTGATCTCGATTTGCCAATCTGGGCAAGCCGCATTAAATTCAAAAGCCTCGCTTCCCGTGGGAAAAGATAGAGAAAATTATTCTTCTACGACATTTCTCCACGAACTTACTCTTTCATATGCCACCATACCCATGAGTATTGTGTCGATGAGCAAGTCCACATTGGGAGAACCATGCTTAAAGGTGACGTCCTTGCATTTTGAGTTTTATTTGATGAGATTCTTTGACTTGCTTTCTTTTTTAAAGATCAAGCCTTCTATAAATATGGTCTTACACCAAGCCTACATTACAACCAGAATCAAAGTCTCTTTCGACTAGCCCTTGAGCATTCATTTCAAAGGAATCGAACTTCCCACTCTTATAGCATGGGAACATATTTGAGTGAGCCTTGAGAGATGTAAGAAAGACCTTTCTTTATTCTCTATCGCACAAGAGTTTCTGTTTTTCAAAAAAAAAAAAAAAAGTGAAAACGAAATTTTTGCACATGCATATAGAACATCCAGCATTCATATCATCCACAGACAACATTTTAGCAAGAAGTACACCGAGGAGATCGCCACAATCCCAAGCATACTTCATGATTTCAAGACTCAAGCCTTTATGCTAAGGTATGACCTTCACTACTGTTAAGCACTTTTGTGGTGTGACAGTACTTTCAAGTCAAGTTAGCTATTTCTCAATTCAACTCGGCAAGTGTTTGCAAACAAACGCTATGCCACTCGACTGAGCGTTTATTTACAAACGCGATGTCAATTTTCAATTCGGTAAAGCGCGAACAAACGCTATACCATCTGGCTAAGCGCGAACAAACGCTATGCCACTCGACTGAGCGTTTATTTACAAACGCGATGTCAATTTTCAATTCGGTAAAGCGCGAACAAACGCTATACCATCTGGCTAAGCGCGAACAAACGCTATGCCGCTCGACTGAGCGTTTATTTACAAACGCGATGTCAATTTTCAATTCGGTAAAGCGCGAACAAACGCTATACCATCTGGCTAAGCGCGAACAAACGCTATGCCGCTCGACTGAGCGTTTATTTACAAACGCGATGTCAATTTTCAATTCGGTAAAGCGCGAACAAACGCTATACCATCTGGCTAAGCGCGAACAACGCTATGCCGCTCGACTGAGCGTTTATTTACAAACGCGATGTCAATTTTCAATTCGGTAAAGCGCGAACAAACGCTATACCATCTGGCTAAGCGCGAACAAACGCTATGCCACTCGACTGAGCGTTTATTTACAAACGCGATGTCAATTTTCAATTTGGTAAAGCGCGAACAAACCCTCTACCATCTGGCTAAGCGCGAACAAACGCTATGCCACTCGACTGAGCGTTTATTTACAAACGCGATGTCAATTTTCAATTCGGTAAGCGCGAACAAACGCTATACCATCTGGCTAAGCGCGAACAAACGCTATGCCACTCGACTGAGCATTTATTTACAAACGCGATGTCAATTTTCAATTCGGTAAAGCGCGAACAAACGCTATACCATCTGGCTAAGCGCGAACAAACGCTATGCCACTCGACTTAGCGTTTACCTACAAACGCGATGTCAATTTTCAATTCGATAAAGCGCGAACAAACGCAATACTATCCGGCTAAGCGTTTATTAACAAACGCGATGCTATTCGACTAAGCGTTTACAAACAAACGCTACGTCACATTCCTTTCGGTTAAGCGCTTACTAACAAGCGCGATACCTTCCAGTCGGTTAAACGTTTACTAACAAACGTTATACCACTTCCAGTTCGGCTAAGCGTTTACTAACAAACGCGACACCACCCTCTCTTCGGTTAAGCGTTCGTACAAACGCGACACCACCTTCAATTCGGTTAAGCGTTCGTACAAACGCGACACCACATTCTTTTCGGTTAAGCGTTCGTACAAACGCGACACCACCTTCTTTTCGGTTAAGCGTTCGTATAAACGCGACACCATTTTCAATTTTCCTGGTTAAGCGTTCGTACAAACGCGACACCATTTTCAATCCTCCTGGTTGAGCGTTCGTACAAACGCTACACCTCTTTTCACCGGCTTTTGGTTATGCATTTTCTAACAAGTGCGACGCCATTTCTGGTCAAGCGTTTATTAACAAACGCGATGCCCTAGTGATCCTTTCCAAAAAATTGGGTTCTTAATAATTCTTTGCTCGAACATTTTACCAAACATTCTCACAAAGAGGGGCAACTGTCATAACCCAATTTTTTATTCTACAAAAAACACAAAAAAACATTAAAAAAATAGAAAATCTTCACAAAACACTAAAAGATTGCAAATCTTTTAAAATCAATAAAAATCATCAAAAATCTTTTAAAATCCATAAAAATCATAAGAAAATCATCAAAGATCAACAAAGATCCACAAAACTTTAGAAAAAATCATAAAAAGATTCAATAAAATATAATAAATAGTTACACATAGATACTCAGAGGGGAATGATTCAAAAGACACATACAAGCACCGACAAGAAAAAGCACCGAGAGAAGAACTAAGAGAAAAAAGGTTTCGTCGTGAAAGGTATTGTTTTCTTCTCTATTTTCTCGGTAGGAATTGCATCAGGTCATATTCCAGCCGGCCGAACTTTCTTCGACGCAGCAGTAAACTTCATATTATTCTTCGGCGACGTCAGATAGATCCCCCTCCGTCAAGACGTTTACAGTACCCGGTAACCTCTTTCCTTTGTTGTTGATTGATTCGGTGAATTTGCCTGCTTTGATTGTTTTTATTTTATTTTACAAACAACAGCTTCTCTGCCATGACCATCAACAAGCAAACGCACTTTTAGACTTCGTTTGAACCATCCGAAATTTAAATATCCGAAGTCATGGCCGGTTATCAGCAGATCCAGGAAGGAAATTGAGGATGCGTTCGTTAAAGCCAGAAATTCTGCTGCCACTACTTCAACGGGAACTGACAGTAGCAAAGAGGACTGATCAGAGCCACCTTTTCACTGGAGAATACAATGGTACGATGTCAAGTGGTACCCCGAGTCTTACGAAGGGAGACGAGCGAACCTGCATTTGCTCAGATTGGCCAAGCTCAATTTCAATCACCTTCAAGTCGTACAACAAAGTGATCTTGGAGAAGTCTCCAGGTGGTGGCTTGACTTGGGGCTGATGAAGCACGTGGATTTCACTAGGGACAAGCCAGTTGAGAGTTTCCTAATTGCACTGGGTTTGGCTTATGAGCCATGGTTCAGCCAGATGAAGAAAGTCACTTGTCAAGGTCACTGTCATGATACCAGTGATCGACGACAACTACGACCTCCTTGAGTCGGTCCAGGAGTGGGAGTGCCTCACCCATGGTGTCAACAGATGGGACCCTGCAATCATCGAACAGCTTCCGACGTCTCGTTTTCCTTTCCCCAGTCACGGCGGCTTCCGCAACACCAGCTCTGAATCAGCGCTCAACGCTCTTAGAGGAACCATGGCAACCAACAATCGTCGTCATCAACGATATCCCCGATTCCCGCGTTGGTTCCTCAGCGACAATAAAGCCTCCGACCGCTGGACAAGCTTCCAGGACATCCTCAGTTCATCCCAACACAAGTCCCGGATTTCCCTCTGACCTGTCCTCATTCCGACGAGTTCATCTCGACACCCATGGACCTAGCGTCAGGGACTCACGTCTTACCGGCATCATCTTCCAGCAGAGTATGCTTGGGATTCATCCAACCCCACCTACTCAGGCCACGACCACCCATCGGTTCGTTGGCATGGTGCTGCGTCCTCACAACATCGTCAGGATCGTCCCAGAAGCAGCACCACCACCACCAGCGGCGGCGGCGGCGGCGGCGACACCAGCAGCAGCAGCAGCGGCACCAGCACCAACAGCAGCAACACTGCGACAGCGGCAGCAACAGCAGCGGCTGTGACGGCCACTGTCAACTCCTCCTCGATACCACCACCTTGACCGCCATCAAGTGGACACTAATTCCTCATCACAAACAGGTCTCAAGCCTGGATGGGCCCATCTCAAGTCATCGCCAAGAAGATCCAGCTCTTTGTCACGTAACAGTGTGTCAATGAAGGCCAGGCGGAGGTCAGCGATGATAAATGTTCTCCGGGCTGGGACCAAGCGAATGGCATGGCGTCGTCATTACCGTCAAGCAGACAGAGAACTCTTTCCCCATCAGGTCGCGCATCCTCCGAACGAATCTGGATAACGAAGACTTCGTTGATTTCTATGTGAAGAACTTCAATTGGGCGGTCTTGGGGAACGAGCTGAAGTGGTACTGGACGGAGCCACAGCAGAGGAACTTCAGCTACCGGGATGCCGACGAGATGCTCGATTTCTGTCAGATGCATGGGAAGCAAGTTCGCGGCCACTGCATATTATGGGAAGTGGCAAGCGATGTCCAGGATCCGTTCGCTGAACCGGAATGACCTGATGAGGGCTGTCCAGAGCTGCCTCATTGGCCTGCTCAACCGTTACAATGGAAAGTTCAAGCACAACGATGTCAACAACGAGATGCTGCACACGTCGTTCTATCAGGATCAGCAAGTAAAACCAATCCCTGCCCCGTCGTCAATCCCGGAAGCCTGCACCTTGGATACAATCGTCTCCCCACCTCTAGAACCGTCGTCAATCCCAGAAGCCTGCACCCGGTCTTTCCCTAACGGCCTGGTTCCGATAACGGCGACCATGCTCATTCCCAAGTTCAAGAGACCAACAGCACCTCTGATCACATCAACTTCAGTGGCCGTCTTCGGATCTTACAGTTTTCGGTCTCACTACCCCGCTCTTCCCCTACACAAGCAACGGCTGAACCGACCGGCCGCCCTCTGCCTCCTCCGCATGAAGTG
Source organism: Melastoma candidum (assembly GCA_023653495.1). NCBI lineage: Eukaryota > Viridiplantae > Streptophyta > Magnoliopsida > Myrtales > Melastomataceae > Melastoma > Melastoma candidum. Next base: position 7,074,382 of record CM042888.1, on the reverse strand, counting down.
ATGAAATCATGCCCGAACCTCTCCACGCTCAGCCCCCGCCTCATACTCTCCAAATGGGTAATGTTTATTTTTTTTTACTCCAATAATTCCATCTTTCTGTGGGTCGATTATTTGGTATTGCCATAAGTGATTTTGATAAATTTAAAATACAAAGGTGACTGAAGCTTTATTTATTTTTAATCGGCAAACATGGTCCGAATTAATTGATTTTAAAAACTATTATAATTCTTACATTCTTATATAATTAGTGTGTCATGATTCGGGTAAACCGTGTTCAACTTGTAATTATTTTTTATCCTCGGAATTATGGATGAGTAATTTAGAATATTTTCTTGGATACGCTGTTCAATAAGGTGGTTAATCAATTATTAAATTATTATTCTCCATGCTCCTATACTCCACTATTATCTTCGAACAGTTTATTTCGACGTTACGATTTGTATGCAGATATCTACGGGGCGTGCCTTGCGGACAACCAAGGCACGCACCCCATTCGACGCATTCAAGATAATGAAGTATTCGAGGGGTTATTTGGATTCTCGAATATCAAGACCCCCTGAAGATGGCTTCTCACTCACCAACGTTACGGCATCAGCGGCTCGCCAGGTTCACCGTAAACCTATTCTAAAAACGGCACCTTGAGGTACAAACGCTAACGGGAGTGTTCTATAGAGCGAACAATGGTACAATACCCGGTTCTCTCTGGAATTTATTTTGTGGCATAGAAACTGTTAAGGGCATTAATTAATCTATGATGCTTCTATTTTTGCCCCAAAATCAATTTTCATGAAATATTTTCTAAAAATGATTCACGTAGACATTTTAAGCATTATTGTGCTCGAGATCATTTTTTATATCAAACAACTTCATTTTCTAAAACCGAGCTCAAATAAATCGGACATCGGAAACACACGATAAAAGCCTCCCCTTTCTTTGTGATGCATGCGATTAAGTAATCCCTAATTCCCGAACCTTAATGAATCTCTATAGTTTTTCTAACTTGAACTTAAAATAAGTTAGTGGCGACTCCGACACGTTTTCAAAATCCGGAGCCTTATCGTCAAGGGAGGATATTCATTTTAGATGGAACCGGAAACGGGATCCACCCGCGACAAGGGTCTCATGCAGCTGCACGAGGGGGTCGTTGCAGCTGCAACGACCTGGCAGACATCTTCCCCTGTCGATACTTGTCCTTCTGGATGAGTCGTGCAGCTGCATGACCTGGACGGTGCAGCTGCACCGCCGTGTCAGACGGTCTTCCTTCGTCCCCCATGCAGCTGCATGACCTAATGGTGCAGCTGCACCATTATGTCTGACTTCTCCTTTCAGCTGCACCGGTCCCGTGATCTTATCACTCCGTAATTTTTCCTCCCTGGAAAATTTAGCCAAAATCAAACATCAAAAACTAAAATAAAACAAATTAACCAAGAAAAGGAAATAAAATTTGACTCGGGTTGCCTCCCGAGCAGCGCTTGATTTAACGTCGTCAGCCTGACGCTTTGGTCCTTTACGTGTCTTTCATCATTAGTGTCCCCGGATCCCGGTGGACAACACCTCCAAAGTATGGCTTGACGCGACTTGCATTCACCTTGAACCTGTCAGAAGAGTCAGTACCTACTAATTCGAGAACACCGAATGGTAGTACCTGGGTAATTTCGAAAGGCCCTGACCAGCGCGATTTGAGTTTCCCTGGAAACAACCGAAGCCGTGAATTGAATAAAAGTACTAACTGACCAGGGGAGAATTTACGCTCTTTAAGTCGACGATCATGCCACGCCTTGGTCTTCTCTTTGTAAATGCGGGCATTCTCGTATGCTTCTCTCCGGAATTCCTCCATTTCATTCAGCTGCATTAATCGCTGCTCTCCTGCTGCGCTTGGGTCCAGGTTAAGCTTTTGAACCGCCCAATAAGCCTTGTGCTCTAGCTCCACCGGCAGATGACAGGCTTTTCCATATACTAGCTTGTACGGCGATGTCCCAATCGGGGTCTTGAAGGCCGTCCTGTATGCCCATAGTGCATCGTCAAGTTTGGTGGACCAATCTTTTCGATTAGCACTTACCGTTTTCTCCAGGATCCTCTTGATTTCGCGGTTGGACACTTCTACTTGGCCGCATGTCTGAGGATGGTAGGGCAACGCCACCTTATGCTTGATTCCATATTTCCGCATCAGTGTAGTGAACTTGTTGTTGCAGAAATGAGCTCCACCGTCACTGATGATGGCTCGTAGTGTTCCGAACCGCGTGAAAATCTGTCTAAGAAATTTCAAAACTCCACGAGCATCGTTAGTGGGTAACGCGACAGCTTCTACCCATTTGGACACATAATCAACAGCCACTAAAATGTATTTGTTCTTTAAGGAATCAACAAAGGGCCCCATAAAATCTATCCCCCACACATCGAACAGTTCGACTTCTAGAATATTATTTAAGGGCATTTCATCACGACGTGAAATATTTCCTACCCTTTGGCAGCGATCGCACTGTGCTACAAAAGTGTGAGCATCCTTAAATAATGAGGGCCAGTAGAAACCTGATTGTAAGACCTTTGCTGCGGTTTTCTGACCACCGAAATGTCCACCGTACGGGGCGGCATGGCATTGCTCAAGGATCGGCTGATTTCTTCCTCCGGAACACAACGCCGAATGACCTGGTCTGCACATTTCCGAAAAAGCAAAGGTTCATCCCACATATAGAATTTAACGTCATGGACGAACCTTTTCCGCTGTTGGCTTGTCATGTCCGGAGGAAAAATATTTGCGACTATGTAGTTCACATAGTCGGCATACCAAGGCGCGGCTACCTCCACAGCGAACAGTTGCTCATCAGGGAAGGAATCGTTGATCAGAGTCGAAGGTGTGCTCGCCATTCCCTCCTCCAGCCTGGATAGGTGATCGGCCACTTGGTTCTCGGAACCTTTCCTGTCTACGATGGTAAGATCGAACTCTTGCAATAATAACACCCAACGGATTAGTCGCGGTTTTGAGTCCGCCTTAGAAATCAAGTAACGTATGGCCGCATGATCAGTATGCACAATCACTGAAAACCCAATCAAATAAGGCCTAAACTTATCGAAAGCAAACACAATCGCCAACATTTCTTTCTCCGTTGTCGTGTAATTAACCTGGGCGGAGTCAAGTGTTCTACTAGCATAGTAAATAGCACGAAAGTGCTTATCTCTCTTTTGTCCTAACACCGCTCCTACAGCTAAATCACTCGCATCGCACATCAGTTCGAAAGGCAAGTTCCAATCAGGGGCGACGATAATCGGTGATGATACTAACCTCTCTTTTAGTGTAAGGAATGCTTCCATACACTTACCGTCGAAAAGGAATGGTGCATCCTTCTCCAAGAGATTGCATAGCGGCTTGGTGATCTTCGAGAAGTCCTTAATAAATCTCCTGTAGAAGCCAGCGTGTCCCAAGAAGCTTCGGACTCCTTTCACTGATGTTGGAGGGGGTAGCTTCTCGATCGTCTCCACTTTGGCCTTGTCCACTTCGATACCACTCTCCGAAATCCTGTGACCAAGCACAATGCCTTCGCGCACCATGAAGTGGCACTTTTCCCAATTCAGAATCAGGTTAGTCTGTTCACATCGCGCAAGAACAGCCGCAAGATTATCCAAGCAATTTTTAAATGACACTCCAAAAACTGAGAAATCATCCATGAATACCTCAATGGTCTTCTCAATCATGTCCGAAAAAAATCGCTGTCATACATCGCTGAAACGTGGCAGGCGCATTACATAATCCAAACGGCATACGACGGAAAGCGAACGTACCGTAGGGGCAAGTGAAGGTGGTCTTTTCCTGATCCTCCGGTGCGATCGCTATCTGATTATAACCTGAATATCCGTCCAGAAAACAATAAAAACTCTTACCTGCGAGACGGTCCAACATCTGATCGATGAAGGGAAGCGGGAAATGATCCTTGCACGTGGCTGCATTGAGTTTCCTGTAGTCCATGCATATTCTCCACCCGGTGACCGTCCTTGTCGGAATGAGCTCATTCTTGCTGTTCTCGACCACCGTTATGCCTCCTTTTTTAGGCACGCACTGGACTGGGCTCACCCACGAGCTATCCGAGATCGGATAAATGATACCTGCATCAAGCCATCTAATAACTTCTTTCCTTACCACCTCCTTCATATGCGGGTTCAATCGCCTTTGATGTTCGACTGATGGCTTCTTGTCACTGTCCAGGACAATCTTGTGCATGCAAATTGCTGGACTAATCCCCTTTATGTCCGCGATGGTCCATCCAGTAGCTGTCTTGTGCTCCCGAAGCACTCGTAGCAGCATCTCTTCCTGTTCGTTAGTTAATGACGATGAAATAATAACCGGAAGAGTATTGTCCTTACCCAGGTAGGAATACCTTAAGTGGTCAGGCAACGGCTTTAGTTCCAGCTTCGGGGGTTCTTCAATGGACGGCTTAATGGTCGTCGCAGGTCGGTCGAGGGGTTCCACCCTTTGGAATTGCCGCACAAAGGCCACCTCTTCCTCAGACTTCTCATCATGTAATGCATCTTCCTTCGACAATTCTTCTTCCGGCTGTAGCTCATATGCTTCTAGGAACGTCTCGATGGCAACTTCCTCAAGTATGTCCACGTACCTGCATTCATCAATTTCGTTAGGCATCTTCATAGCCTTGTCCATGTTGAACGTCACCTCTTGGTCGTGGACCCTCATGGTAAGCTCTCCCTTCTGGACATCGATTAGTGTCCTCCCCGTTGCTAAGAACGGTCGTCCTAGGATGATGGGGACCTCTCGATCTTCCTCGTAATCCAGGATGACGAAGTCCGCGGGGAAGATGAACCTGTCTACTTTCACCAAAACATCTTCCACAATACCCTTAGGGTACGTGTACGATCGGTCAGCTAATTGCAAAGTCAGAGACGTCGGTCTTACTTCGCCGATGTTCAATTTCTTGAACACTGAAAATGGCATCAAATTGATGCTCGCCCCTAAATCACATAAAGCATGACCAAAAAAATCCGTTCCAATGTGGCACGGGATAGTGAACTTACCCGGATCCTTGAGTTTTGGTGGGAGTCTTCTTTGCACGATCGCACTGCATTCCTCGGTCAGTGAGATGGTTTCGTGCCCTCCAAGCTTCCGCTTCTTCGATAGAATGTCCTTCATGAACTTCACGTAACTTGGCATTTGCTCGAGTGCCTCCGCAAAAGGTATGTTGATCTGCAACTTCTTAAAAACCTCAAGAAATTTCTTAAACTGTTGCTCATCAGTGTTTTTCTTTAACCTTTGCGGAAAAGGAACTTGCGGAATAACAGGAATTACAGGCACAGGATTGGTACGTACCGGTGTTTCTGAGCTATGATGCTCAGAGTCCTTTCCAGACTCCGTCTCACGTACCTTGGCCTGTCGTTTCGCCCTGGCATGCTCCTTTTCGGCTTCTTGCCGCTCAAACTCCTCTTCAAGGTCCTTCCCGTTTCGAAGGGTAATCGCGCTGCAGTTCTCTCGATTCTTGGGGTTGAGCTCCGTGTTACTCGGTAGCGTTCCATGTGGTCTCATGACTAATGATCCTGCAAGTTGTCCCATTTGCATCTCCAGTTGCTTGATCGAGGTCGCGTGATCCTTCAGTATGAGCTCCTGTTGCTTCCTTGTCTCCTCTTGTTGTTTCCGGACCTCCTCATTGCTAGCAAGAACCTGTCTCAATAAATCCTCAACACTAGACTTAGGTTCACTTATGGGTTGTCGCATCGGGGGTGCAAATCCCGGTGGCTGGTTTGGTCGCGAAGGCCCGGCATCCTGATGCTCTTGATTGCTTCTCCACGAGAAGTTGGGGTGGTTGCGCCATCCTGGGTTGTACGTGTTGGAGTACGGGTTATTCCTGTTGTTGCCTCCCACGTAATTCGCCTCCTCCGACTCCTGCATCTCCATAACCTGCATATTAGAACGAGGAGCGTTAGATAATTGCGTCGACGTACGCAAAGCAGCCATCTCCTTAGTCAAAGACTCCAATTGAGAACTAAGAGCTGTGATAGCATCAATTTGATGGAGTCCTCCTCTTGCTGGTGCTCTCCTCTGGCCATTAGTAGCCATTGCCTCAAATAGATCTAACGCGTCATCTGGAGTCTTATTTATAATGGTGCCTCCTGCAGCAGAGTCGATTGTGGACTGGAGTTGCTCCGCTAGCCCGTCGTAGAAACTCTGAACCAACATCCACTTTGGGATGTCGTGGTGGGGGCATAGCCTTTGCAGCTCCTTAAAGCGATCCCATGCTTCGTACATTGATTCACCTGCTAGTTGGCGGAACGAAGTAATGTCGTTCCTTATCTTCACGGTTCGGCTCGGTGGATAGTACTTGGACAGGAAGTGTTTTCGGAGGTCGTCCCATGAGCTGACTGACTCTCCAGGCAGCGAATATAGCCACGCTCTGGCCTTGTCTCGAAGCGAGAACGGGAACAGCCTCAACTTGATTGCTTCTGCCGATACGCCATGATACCTGAAGGTGCCACACAAATCCTCAAAACGCGTTAGGTGCCAGTGTGGATCTTCATTAATTAAACCTCCGAAATTCGAATTTTCAATCATATGAATAATTGAAGGTTTAATTTCAAACGTATCCGCCTGAATTTCAGGACGTAGAAAACCAGCATGATTTTGTGGAGTCGGCTGCGCATAGTCCCGCATCGTCCTCGGCTGTTGCTGCGCCGCAATGTCAACAACATTGTTGTTGTCGTTGGCGTTCGCCATGGTGTCCCTTTGACCCTTCGTAAAATCCGAAAAGTTCGTTCAATTTCAGGGTCAAAGAGTAGCTCTTTGTCACCTTTGCGATGTCGCATACACCTGCAAAAGATGAAAAGAGAATCAGTGACTAGAATAAAACTTGTAACCGAAAATTGACTGAAATAATTCTATTCCAGTCCCCGGCAACGGCGCCAAAAACTTGTTCGCTAAAACGCACACGCAAGTATACGGGTCGCGCCAAGTAATAAAGTGATGAGAAAGATCGTTCCCACGAGGACTGATTAGACAGAATCTACTGCCAATAGTCAATTATTGAGTTCAAATTCTAGTCAAGAAGGTTGAGTAATGAAAGGTTGGGTGCAAGAAAGTAAATCGCAAGAAAAATGGAAGCAAGGTTGTAATTCAAATAATAAAGGCCTAGGACTCCGAATCCCCTATCGATTCGTAGATTATCGCACTCTCTCTTCCTCAATTCAATCCGTTTTACCGTTTACTAACCACAATTCCCTAACAATCGCTACACCTCTCTCGAGGCTGTAACTGTGAATTACTAATCACCCGTAAACCTATATTTCTATAGCGAATCACGAATAATCAGAATTCCTTGAGATCCAATTGTTCTCTCGGTTACCTACGAGTGTATATCTCTATACTCCTCTTAGTTAAGCCGATCTCTCGGCCTTAACCTAAGTTATGTTTCCCTTCTTCTAATCCTAAGTCTCTCTCGAGTTCACTTAGGACTAAGAATTCATACAAACCGGCGATCAACCCGATAGGTAAGCATTAAACACAGAAGAAACACAAGTAAACGATAAATCTTCTTGAATTGATTCCGAAAAAAGTGGTAACCAACTACACGAGTCGGTTCATCATCATCCTAGAAAAAAGATGTTTAGTTCGACATCGCAAACGAAACAAAAAGCAAAGAGAAAAGAAAGATCGTCGAAGTCTCCATCAACGTCTTCGTCTCCTTGTTCCTAGCCGTCGTCGGGTGCCAAAACTAAAGTCCGAAGGGGAAGAGAGAGGAGGCCCCCATAAAAACGAAAACCTAAAATCCAATCTTTTTATACCTAAAGCAAATCTAAAAAATAAAATCTAATTTTTGGGCAATATTATGTCGTGCAGCTGCAAGATGAATTCGTTGCAGCTGCAACGACCTCTCTGAAGCTCTTTTCATATCTGCCCTGTCGCACTCGTGCAGCTGCACGGGACTGGCGTTGCAGCTGCAACGACCAGTCTGATGCCCTTGATCGATTCCTCCTCTCGTCGTGCAGCTGCACGAGCTTGGAGTTGCAGCTGCACGAGCCTATCTGTCGTCCTTCTGCTTCACTTGTGCCGCTGCAAGAAGATTGGTTGCAGCTGCACCGTGTCCTCCGCCTTCTATTCCTCTTCATCCTTTTTGCTTTGTTTTCCGTTATGCCCTCATTTACTTCCTACGATCACAAAGCAAACGTGATGAATGACAATTTACAGCTCAATTGGCAAACAATAACAATTAAAATTCTCGAAACTAACTAGAATTAAGCCTAAATGTGATCATATAACTCTATTTTACTAGAGTTATCACTAAGCCATAAACAAAATCAGAAAAACACGCCCTGCTCCACACGACAAGCTTGCCCCACACCCCATTCGGCCTTCCAACTATACCCTAAACCCGTGCGCTAATTAACCGCCAAAACGAACCCACTCAAACCCACTAACATCCCGTACTTAGCCATCAGCGTACCTTCGATGTATGGCGGGCATTCCTGACTATGCTTGGAATGAGAGGAAATAATACAAGCAACGACCAACAGGATAGTTGGGGCCGCTCGGTTGGAATGAGAAGTTAGGAACAAACTACCGAACGAAGTCGTTGATTAAAAGTGGGTGGGATTTTACAGGGCAGGATGGGGCAAAATGGTAAAACCCCAGCCACATCAGGTTGGGAGGTAGGTTCAAAATACACTGTGCAAATTAGTAATGTACAAAATTATTTTGAACTTTTGTACCAGTTTTGTTAGTACAAAAGCAAATATCTTAGTAAAAGCCCGTACATTATCGCTTTGTTGTACATTACCAACCATTTACGAAAGTGTAACAATTGCTTTGTACATTACTAGTAAATTACCGCATAATTTTGTATAAAAGTACAAACCTTGAACAAATACATGTTTTGTACATTTGTATAAATGTGTACAATAATTTACTAGTAATGTATAAAATAATGAAATGTACAAATATTTTATAAAAAACAATGTTCATTTTTTGTACATTTATACAAATCTATACAAAAGAAATATATTTTTCTTTCGTACGATTTGTACAAAATTGTACAGTGATTTACTATCAATGTAAAAAATAATTTATTTGATACGTTTATACTAAAAAAGGTCAAAATTTTGTGCTAATGTCACGTGAAGAGGACGTTAGCCGCTCCCGTAATCATAAGTTGGTGTGCAATCGCATAACAAGCTAGCTGCCAAGAAGTAAACAAATCAAATGTTTGAACCAATCAAACAAAACCTTACTCCATCCACATTATGAAGAGTATACAAGGGAAGAAGAAAAGAAAACATATCCCCTAACATACAATCTCGACCCCTATTCTTTGTTGTTGTCGGGCTTGACTTCTTTCTTTATGTATCTCCATTTCTTCTTCCCAAGATGTGCTCTAAATGATTATTCAAGATCATTATCGTCTTCTCGAGCACAATTTTAGGAGGAATTAAGTACTCCAATATTACTCCGGGGCCGTTTCTTAAATAATTTTCTATCTAAACCCGATGGAAATTCGGGGACGCAGGACGTCCCCAATGAAAGGCGATCCAAACATGAACTATAAAGGTTTAACTACATTACATCGTAGTAAGCAATAATCGTAGTACGATACGTCATAATCATTGTACATATCATTATTGGTTGTCTTTTCATGACATCTTCATCTGCTTTTGCAGGTAAGAGTAGCTCCTTTGGTACTTCACCACCGCCCAAACCAGGTCCAGCAGCCCGAGCTCCGGCCACAGAGCCTTTGGGGCATACAATGGCGACCCCCACGTCTGCCACAGCAGGAAGTTGCTCAGACGCGTCTCCCCGGACGTACGTATCATTACGTCCAGTCCTGGAGCCACCGCCATGTACATGTTCCTCTCTATGTCCGCCACGGTCACGGCCCGGGTCGCCCCTGTCGACGCCTCTTCCTGGTCTCCTAGGGTCGTGATGGTGGAACCCGAGTCGCCGGAATCCCGATCACCGCCTTCATCTGTCCCTTTTGTCTCCTTCTCCTTATTCCCCTCGTCGATGACGTCCCCACTATCCTCAGTAATGACCTCTTGGATCTTGTCCTTGCAAGAGAGCTCTATGGCATGTGCAATCTCATCGGTCGACGTATACGCGACGCATATCAGTAGAAATGCCTTGGTGTGACAAGCCGTTAGCTTCATGGCCTTCTCCGCCGCCGACCGGACGTCATCTGGCAGGAGGTTCAAGTTCCCAATGAACAGAAGCCGGACACCGTACTTATACACAGCGCTTCCTTCCTTGAGCAACTCATCGATCTTCTCGAGCATCAGATCCATCAGGCACTTGACCTCATCGGGCCGTCTCCTGAAGTTATCGATGCTGAAGGCGTATGCTGTCACGTACTTCACGCCCATCTCGAAGCAGTAGCTGACCATGGCGATCAGGTTCATGAACCCTGCCCTGTGTCCGTCAAACTTGTCCAACTTATACTTTTTGGCGTAGCGCCGGTTCCCGTCCATTATGAAGGCCACGTGGGTTGGGATCGGGCCGACTGAAAGGACACCCAGCATGCCTTTCCGCACGAACTCAGTCAGATCAAAATATAGTTGGCCGACTTGCAAGGACTCCCGCGCCAGCTTGTGAAGCCGTCGAAAAGGCTCAAACACGACCTGTCCAACCAACAGAAAGATACAGGGGTAAAGTTTCGGAAAATGGTAAAGCCCTCAGTTTCTGCATATCTGACTACTGTAAGGGAACAAATCGCTGAAACTAACGCACAAGCTAAGCAAAGATGGGGAGAGATCAAGAGGAAGAAAATCGACAGGACTGAAATCAGCCACATTGAACAATTCCAGTTACAAGCCATGGAAGACCAAACCAATCCACTTTTCTTTCTCGCCATAAGCACACGTATTATACATCACAAGGGAGGGAAATGAACAAGTATCCTGATATGCAACGAAGACGAGGAGAGCAGAAAGAGTATTGTTGAGTAAAAGTACCATTATTTCCCTTAGTTTTTTGGAGCAACCAAAGCAGCTGAACAGAGGGGAGGATTGTGAAACACGAGCCAAGTAACGAGTGTTTAGAGTGAGCGGCTATTTATAGCACTCATCCAGCCCTTGTCCATCACAGAAAAAAGGAAAAAAATCATCACAACGATGATGATAAGCAATTAAATTATTCTTAAAAAATGAAAAACTAAACATTGTAATTAGTACCTGGCATTCGTGCAAAGGGTTTTGGTGATGCCTTCAGTTGTTTCCAATCAATATGTCTGCTCTTTCTTTCTTTCTTTCCTTCCTTTTAACGCAGCACGGATGGACAGCAAAATATATGTTTTGAATTCCTCCATGTTAACTATGCAAAACAATAAGATGCGACATTCACACCAATAGAACAAAGGGAACAAACAAAAATATTTCCCCCTGCTCGGTGACGCTTACCTGTATTTCTTTTATAATTGGCCACGAGATGATGATAGTCAAATTAACAATTCAGAAAACATAATATCCCAGAAAGTAATACTCTCGGTTATAACATTCCCTTGCCAACTGAAACCTGATATAATATGCCATTCTATTTTTTATTTGAAGAAAAAAAATTAAAAACCCAGACCAGATGGACATGAGACCTAAGACAAAGGTAGGTTTGTCCATGGTTGACAAAACAGAGGAACCCAGTGATATCTATCTTGTTCTCTTGTGCCCCACCTCGATTTATTTTATTTTTTATTTTTTATATAATAATAAAATGAATGGAGCAATGGGATTGCCTGCCTGTCCGCTTCTCCAATTGCGAACAAATTTGGAGTTGGGGACGCTTCTAGATAACCAACCTCCTTGTCATTATCTATCAAACTGACAAAAATAAAATAAAATAAAGGAACAAGAGGTAATATTTATATGGACCCAGTTTTCTGTCACCAAAACCATATTAAATAAACATCACCAGGGTCGATTTTCTGAATTGGGTTGACGTAGTTTCCGTAGGGTCTTCGAACACTCAATGCATGTGTCGATGGAGGTGTGGTCCATTCATTGTACTTTTTAAATCTTTCCACGTTTTTACATGAAACCATGCTACACTATTCCCTGATTATGCGTCGGGAAAGGATGTAGAAGAACCGATCGTGTTTATTGCCTTGCATCTTACACCGAACCCTTTTCTTTAATTAATCTTTTTCCCTTTCAATTTCATTTTCCTCTTTTACTTTTTTTTTATAAAAAAATCAGTTTACTTTATTGGACAATACAACGCTGATATGATGGCCGAATGATTTTGTGCTACAATTTTCTATTCAAGTATCGTTCGTCGTTGTCCTCTCTTCTCGATGTCAACAAGTGTAGTGATTATAACCGTCCAAATCAAAGTTTTATTTATCAACAAAAAGATTGAATTTTGGTGATTGGGAAATTTTAAGGTAAAATAATTAAAAATAATAATAATAAGAAAAGGGATTGCTGAAAAGACCTTTGGGAAAAGCTTCAAAGCAATGCTTTTGTCTACTTCTTCCTTTAGGGGATGGGGAGATGAGCTCAAGCCTCCCCCTCCCAAAATTTCTCATTACCTTCGAGCAAATTAATATAAAATTGTGGACAAAAAATAACAACAACAAAAAAGAAAAACAACCACCATTCGATGCTTATCAAGAGGGTGCGATACAAACCATACAAACCAAAATAAGATCACTTAAGGAAGAAATCGTGCTGAGCACCCGAATAATTTCGGTGAAAATAATAAAGGAAATTTTGCTGCTGGCGTTACAACACTTTTTTCTATTTTATCATGACAAAAATATGTGACAAATAAGTTTTTCGCAACACTTTCGTCGAACAAATTTATCAGTACTAATAAATAAGTTTTTCACAACAGTTAATTGATTTATCACTGCATATATAAAATTTAAAATTAGTTAAAAGTATTTTTTATATATTATTGTAATATTGAAAGTTTTTTTATTTGAAAAAAAATTTATAAATTTTAATAATTGATTTGTGGTTATAATGATAATGTGAATAATACTATATTATCGATACTTTTTCATAAGAAAATTAATTTTTATGACAAACTATTTCATAAATCATAAATATATTTATGAAAGACAAACATTTATCGAAAAGATAACTCTTACAATTAACATACATAACAAAATAAAGACTCTAACTAGAATGACGTGTTTTTTTTATCTAAGCTCTTTTCTACTTCCATGTGCCTTATCGTTGCTTTGAATCCATATTTCATCTTAAATAGCTTTGAATCCATACTTCATCTTAATATTCTTGTAAACTTACATTTATTTTCCATCGGCATCTTCTCTGGATGCCATTCCCACTTTGTGCATCCATAAACAAAAAAAAAAATTAAACACATTCAAATTCATTATCTAATTGATATAAAGAACCATTATAGTAACAAACCAATTTACGCTTTAGTTTTATTTCTTGAAAGCAATTCCTGAACGAGTATGACAAAGAATAAAAATTAACTTAACAAGAAGACTAAAAGAAAGGGTTATTAAAAATATGGAGAAATATTAGAAAGAAGGTGGGTTCATTGGACGGTTTTCTTAGCAAAAAAAAAAAAAAATTGATCGAGATTTCCGTAAGTGAAAAATTTGGAGTAATTGCTTTTAGATTTTGTTTTAATATATTTTAGATAAAAATTGAATTGTATATGTTTTATTTGTTAATTTCAACAAGCTACCAATTCTAATTAATAAAATATTTTATTTTTACATATAAATTCCTCCTTAGGTTCCTTTTATATGTTATTTTCAAACTATAAATTTCCATTACAAAAAAATTTACAACGTTTTATAAAATATTTTAGTTATTATTATTCGAGCGGTTGATTTTATATTATTTTATTTCATTTATTTTTATAAATCAAAACCTACCCGATATGAAACAGATAATAAAACTCAACAAGAATATGAAATGGAAATATTTATTTATTAACTCATGTCACACAATTACAAAAACAAAGTCGGGAAAAAATGTATATAAGATTACGATGATGACAAAATCATACTTAAAATATTTATGAAAAATCACGTTAATTTTACCTTTTCGATAATAAGTAATTATTATGTCAAATAATCCATTTCACAATAATAAATTTGAGATGTATGGAAAAACAAAATTGTAACTATTTTGATATATATAGTGACAGGACGTAATGATAAAATATATTTTTATCTCATTTTTATTATGAACCAAATATTTTCATAACAAATATAACTTTTGTTCTCGAGATGTGGTCTTATTGATACAAAACTTATTTCGTAAAAAAATTATTTTTGTCCAAATAACTCCAGTTTTTTGTTATGCATATATATAGTCAAACTACCCAAAGCATTGGAGGAAAAATGTATTGCCTTGTAGTTGTTGATGATTACTCTATGATGACCCAACTACTGATACAGAAGATAACACATAACCTATAACATCAATACCTTCTGCAATGCAGAAGACGAGTGCGTACAGAAAAACCTTTTGATGTAGAAGTTAAAAAGGACGAACATCCTTCTGCCCTAGATTCTCATATTGTATTTAAGGGACTTAATATTGATGAATCTTTTGAGGTTTCGTCCTCAAATATAGACTATCCACAATTAGAATTTAATGTTTGATCATTGCATAAAAGACGTCATCATATTAACCAACACACATTTCACACCAATAGAGGCACTCAAACATGATGTTTTGTTAATGACTTTTAACAATATTTTATGTTCTTATCTCAAATCAAACCAATTGGTATCGATGAAGCTCAAAGTTATCCAAATTCGATTCTTGCATTGCAAGAAGAGCCTAATTTATTTGAGTGGAACAAAGTATGGACACTAGTCCTACGTCCTGATGATCTTATATAATCAGAACAAAATGGGTCTTTAGAAACAAAGTAAATGAGTTCAACTTTGTTGTTAGATATAAAGCAAGACACATTACATAAGGATATTCTCAAAAAGTGGGAATAGACTGTGATGGGACATTTGTTCTTGTAACACGTCTAGAGGCCATGCTTTTACTAGCATATGCCTCATACAAGAACTTTAAGTTTTTACCAAATTGATGTGACGAGTGATTTCCTTATTGATGAAATTAAGGAGGAGGTATACATCGCACAAGCTCTTGGATTTGAGGATCCAAAGCATAGAGAATTACGTATATAAGCTCTCAAATGCACTATATGAGCTTAAAAAAACACTTCGAGCCTCGTATGAGAAGATTATTGCATTTCTACTAGAAAATGCTATAAAAGAGGTCGAGTAGATACTACTCTCTTCCTCAAAAGTAAAAATAATCATCCCATGATGGTCCGGATATATGTCGATGATGTAATTTTTTGATCAACGGAGGATATGCGCTACAAAGACTTTGTAGAACTCATAACAAAGGAGTTCGAAATAAGCATGACGGGATAACTTGTGCTCTTTCTCGGATTCCAAATTCAACAAATTGCAAAAGGTAACTTATGAAAGGAACAAATATTTTCAAATCATAGGAAATAGGTATAATCTTTCTTTAATATTTGAAGAGTTTAGATCTTTCGTCACAATAAACAATTCACCAATAATTACTTCTTAATTTAATGATGCATAAACTAATTTCATGCACTTACGAACGTTTGATCACGACCCTTCACCTGTCGCGCATACATAAAAACACATTAGTATGAACTAAGTGTGGGACTTCCGTAACAACAACAAACACGACCGTTTCAACTCGTCATTCTTCTTATCACACAATCATAACTCGTTTCACGATTCCGATATATATTGTCGGAATTAAAACCTTCCCAAGATTACCTTCCATGATTACCTTCCCAACATCATCATTCTCATTCCGGATACGTCACTTTCCTCCACATTTTCAACCTCATTGAGAGCGTCTTACATTCGCCGGCATCGTCTCATTGATATCCACTTTCCACGGGATCTCATTTCGCCCTTAATTCATTTTCGGGTCATCCCACCGTCCTCGTTTTAGTCGGATCTTCCCATCCATCTCGACCACTGGAACTTGCTCAATACGGATCCTCCCATCCGTTTTATCGCGGCCAATGATCCTCCCATCCGTCTATACCTGACGATTTTCTATCCATTAATTCCTGTGTATTCTTTCATTCTACAATACAACTCAATGCGAATCCCATGTCTATATCCGCTCAATTCCCATTTCTCGTGGTTGTCCATTGGCGTACGCATGCATTCCTTCCTCACATAATTCTGACCAGCCATCAACTCAAGATTTCACACCCTTCGTATGTATATCATCGCATTTATTCCATGCGAGTATTCATTCTGAAGCATGCCATTCCAGCTTCCCACTTGCAAGCATAATCGCAAGCACGAGACATTGCGCGCACATCCACACTCAAGGAGGTTCGCCCCGCCAACGCCCATGCAAAGACATCCATTTCGGCTAGCATACTCGCGCAATGGACAACCCTTCAAGGCCAGCAGTCTCACACACAAAAACCATCATCCCGAGTCAATACACGCAAGTAAACAAACAGCCCTCCAACCAACTTTCATACACCAGGAAGTTGCCATTCCGGCCAGCCACACGCAAGTTAAGGAGCTGCCATTACAGCCAATTGTGCGCACACTTGGACAACCACCAAGTCAACCACACGCACCCACAAGGCAGCCACCTAGTCGAGGTCGTCCATGCATAAGACAACCGCTCGAATAGTGGCCAAATAATTTGAATAGTTGGAAATATGTATAATCCTTCCTTAATATTTGAATAGTTTAGATCTTTCGTCACAATGAACAATACATCAATAATAACATCTTAATTTAATGATGCATGAACTAATTACATGCACTTACGAACGTCTAATCGCGACCATTCACCTGTCGCACATACACAAAAACACATTAGTATGAACTAAGTGTGGGACTACCGTAATGATAACAAACACAACTGTTTCAAATCACAATTCTTCTTATCTCACAATCATAACTCGTTTCGGGATTCCGACATATAATGTTGGAATTTGAGCCTTCCCAAGATTACCTTCCCAACACCTTTGTTCTCATTCCGAATACGTCACTTTCCGCCTCATTTTCAACCTCATTGAGAGCGTCTTACATTCGCCGACATCGTCTCATTGATATCCACTTTCCACGGGGTCTCATTTCGCCCTTCAGTCATTTTCGGGTCCTCCCAGCCATCCTCGTTTTAGTTTGATCCTCCCATCTATCTCGACCACCGAAACTCGTTCCATACGGATCCTCCCATTCGTCTTATCACGGGAACGGATCCTCCCATTTGTCTCTTCCTCACGATTTTCTATCCATTACTTTCTCTATATTCTTCCATTCCACAATACAAGTCAATGTGAATCGACTCCCATGTGTATACCCGCTCAATTCCCATTTCTCGTGGTTGCCCATTGGCGTACGCATGCATTTCTTCCTCATTTCATTCTGATCAGCCATTAACTCAAGATTTCACACCCTCCTTATGTATATTGGACCATTTATTTCTTGTGTGTATCCATTGTCAAGTATGCCACTCTAACCTCCCATGTGCAAGCGTAATCGCAAGCACGACACAATGCGCGCACACCCACATTGAAGGAGGTTTTCCCCACCAATGCCCACCCAAAGACATCCATTTCAGCCAGCATACTCGCACTGGATACCCTCCAAGGCCAACAGTTTTGCACACAAAAACCATCATCCCCAGCCAGTGCACGCAAGTAAGCAAACAGCCCTCCGACCAACGTTCATACACCAGGAAGTTGCCATTTCGGCCAGCCACACGCAAGTTGAGGAGCTGCCTTAACGGCCAATTGCGCACACACTTGGATAGCAACCAAGTCAACCACACGCACGAGCAAGGCAGCTACCTAGTCGGGGTCGCCCATGCATAAGACCACCCGAATCGCACTGACGCACAACAAAACACATGTACACGAACCCAGCCCAACACACACGTACTAAGCACGCATCACCCTCACTTCTGACCAGCCATTCACCCCACCAACGATCGCACAAAATCAGCCCCAAGCACACACTAACAAGTACCATCCTTGCCTAAGCTACATGATCAAGGTCATGGCCGTGATACTCAAAGTAAAAGAGAGGGAAAGCGGTTTGTACCTCGCTGCCTTTGCTCTCCCCTTAGCAACTCCTTCTCCTCCGACGCCCTCTCCCAAGTGTGTCCTTTCTTTGAAAGACTCACAAGCTGGCCATACACACCCTTCTTCAACGCCCAAGCTCCAACTCGTCCTGCCGTCTTTTTATTCTTCCTCCACTAATGGTGCTTCCTCCTCTTCTCCCCTTTTCTTTCTTTCTTCCTCAGTGTATATGTGTGTGTGTGTGTGTTTCTTCCTCCCTCCCCTTTTCTTTTTCTTTTCCCCCTTGGATGGCGTAGATCATAATTTTATTTAAGGGATGCGATGGCGTCCGCTTCCCCACTACTTTTACCACAAGCCTCCCACCTTCATGGTTTTCAAGGGGAAGCCTTTGACTTCAACTCCATTGACCAGTCAAACATTGACCAACGGTCAACGTGACCTTTAACTTGTACGATTCTGCTAACCTCGGATTATGGTATCTAAAGGACCATAATTTGATCCCATTAGACATTTAGATGTTGACTTTGTAGTATGCAAAATCAATAGAATAAGTACTATCGATACTTGTCAACTCATGGAAAACATGTTAATATCATGGTTCTCTAGAAAGATAACTTTGATTGCAATATCGACCGCAAAAGTTGAGTATGTAGTAGCTGCAAGTTGCTATGCTCGCATTCTATGGATGAAACAATAACTTGAAGACTAAAACTTCGAGTTTGGTAAAATGACTATGAAATGTGATAACACAAGCGCAATTAATTTGGCTCACAATCCTATTTATCATTCTAGATCTAAACAATTTGGCTCACAATCCTAATTATTGAGACACAATGTACAAAAAAGTTTTTGTATGTATTCAATACATCAATGCAAAACATCAACCGGCGACATCATCACCATGCCTATAGATCAAGAGCATTTGACTTTATCAGAGAGAGTGGGAAATTTGTCACCCAATCTTAAAACCTTTAACTATAAGCTATGGCAATGTGTTATTATTAACACAACCGAAATTATGGGTAGAAGGTTGACCTTCTCTAATAAAAAAATCAATTTGAGAAAAAACTCAAAAAACTAACTATCCGAGATGGGATACGTACATAACTCAATTTAGAATAGAACATTATGACAAGAAGCTTGGTGCATAACGTTACCTTCTGCAACTGAAGGTTCTACTCAGGTAAGAACTTGATATTTCAATAATTATGAAAGGGAACTCGCGTTTTTTAACTTAATAAATAAACTAACAAGTACATAACCTTCAGCATAGAAGGTTACCTTTTATAACTTATCAATTACTTTTTGTTCGAAATTAATTTTGAAATCAACTATCAAACATTGAGGAAAGATTTATTTCCTCAATCCAATGCCTAGGTTTGCTTAGTTCGTAAAGATCCTGTTAGGATAAGATGTTTACTTTCCTTATTTCTACCTTTGGTTTCTTCTAAAAAAATTATACTTCTTCTTTTTTCTCCACTACAACACTAAGCCCCTTCTCTTCTGAAACCATAAATTCTCTCTCTTTTTCTCTCTCTCCCTCCCCATTTCCTTAATTAATATGGAGCATATCTCACAATGAGGGAATTTATTATTCGCTGAAAATTTGTTTTCTTGTTTTGTAAAACTGCTAGTGGTTTACTCTTTGTACCTATTTTTAAAACATTATAAGAGTTAGGATTTCTTGTTGGCTTAAAACATATATCGATACATTAACATAGAATGGAGTTCTTGAGAGAAAAAAAAATACCTGTCAAAAGACTCTAGGAAGCGGCTAACGGTACGTGCACGTGAGACTTACGTAGTTTACTAATTAATACTAAAATTAGTAGTAAATTTTACTAAAAGTTGACCGCTAATACTCAAGTCAACGCAAAAGTAGTAAAAAAAGTAGTAAATTTTACTACTTTTTAGTCTTCTTTTAGTAAAGTCAACGAAAATGTAGTATAAAATGTCGTAAATTTTACTACTTCTGAACTGTTCACTGTAGTGCAATTTTACTACTTTTACGCTGACTTTACTAAAACCTCATTTTTAGTAAAGTCAACGGAGAAGTAGTAAAAAAAGTAGTAAAATTTACTACATTTTTTACTACATTTTCGTTGACTTTACTAAGAAAACCACACTTTTAGTAAAGTCAGCGGAGAGGTAGTAAAAAAGTAGTAATTTTACACTGCGGTGAACAGTTTTTCCTTTTTAGTAAAGTCAGCATAAAAGTAGTATAAAAAGTAGTAAAATTTACTACTTTTAACTGTACAAATTATGTCGATAAGTAGTAATTGTTTACTACTTTCGTTGTGATTTTTAGTAAAATTATGTTTGAGTTGGTAAAATTGGTAGTAAATAGGTAGGGTTTGTCGTAAATGTTTACTACTTTAAGCATGTTTTTACTAAAATAAGTAGTAAACTGTTACTACTTTATAGGCGTTGACTAAGAAATTTTACTACTTTGAACAGTGTTTCCGAACCTAACTCCGAACCTAATTATTCTAAATTTTGATGTGAAATGACTATTTTGCCCCGGTTACTAGTATTATTACTACTTTACTGAAAATATTTGTAAATGTGTTCGTAAATATTACCCCGTCTTAACGTTTTTACTAACTTTATTAGTAATAATGCAGTGTAGTTTTGTAATCTTGATTAAGTTTGACCCAAAGCTACCCATTTAGAGCTGGCTGCATCATAGCGTCTGTACTTGGAGTAGGAGTTGTTGCAACAGGACGAGCTGCCAGACCACCTGGTGGACGATTCGTTGCTCCTAGAGGCAGACTTCCTGCAAGATCTTCGGCTGCAGGTGGAGCGTCCAAGATCTTCGGCTGCAGGTGGTCATCCTCCCTCCTTTTCAGCTCCAGGTGGATTGTGAGGAGTGTGAGGAGTGTCGGTTTGATCTTATTCGGGTGCAGGTGCACGTCGAGTGAAGGGCTAATATTCGTTTGCTGCAGCTGGTCCTTCACCTTCTTCCTGTTAATCTGTAGGTGGAGTCCAGGCTTTCCCCGTCGGTGGCCATAAGAAATGGAAAGTGTACTGATTGAAGATCGGCCCAGATTTGGTGAAGACATGCTTCCTCCCTTATTGTTGCTAATTTGGGTCCCATTTGTAAAATGTAGAATCATATTTGTGAAGTTAGAAATGGAGAAAACAAATAGTAGCGTTGACGTTATGGTTCGATGAGAAGTCGAAATAAGTGTTTACCAACACCATTTTCCAAATATATTGATAGCATAGTGTTTTGCTTAATGTCAATGTAGGTGACCGGGATGTTCAGCGCTTCTTCAATATACTCACTGATATGAATGAAGAACAGATTTTGAATATGTCATTTATCACTGCCGAAGAAGTTGAAGAGTTCATTAAAATGTATGCGAGTGTTCATGGGTTTTCAGTTAGGATAAGATATCGGCAAAAAATAAGAAACGGTGATTGTGTCATGAGAAAGTGGGTTTGTTCAAGGGAAGGCGAGTGTTCTGATCCAACTGTGTTGACGGCCAGAAGTCGGGTTAGAGCATCTGTGAAGAGAGGATGCAACTGTTTCTTCAAAGCGAGAGTGGAGGTTAATGGACAATGGAACTTCGTTGCAGTACAGTTGGAACACAATCATGAGATGGTGAGTGAAGGTTTGTCCTATTTCATGGGAGAAAGGCGACAAATTTCGGACGAAGATATCACTTTTATCTGTCGAATGCTTGACGTTGGATTTAGACAGTGTGATATTATGCGACTAGTTGTACACGCATCTGGAGGACACTCACGTGCCAGTTTTCTAATAAAAGACCTGAATAATCGGAAGCTTAAGGAAGAGTCTGCTGGGGTCGTTAGTCGTTGTGATTCCGTCGTTGCATAGCTCGTGTCTATGAGGAATAGTGACACAGGTATGGCCTTTGAAACATTTGTGGAAAATAATGAAGTGAGTCGCATATATTGGGCAGACAGAACCTCATCACTGATTATGACGCATTCAGCGATGTCGTAGCACTAGATTCCACGTTCAAGACAAACAAGTATGGAATGCAAATGGTGATTATCGTCGGTGTCAATCATCATCATCAAACTACTGTCTTTGGGTCTGCGTTGATGAGTAATGAAACTATTGCTGACTACACTTGGCTCATGCGGACTCATACACAGATCATGGGCGGCAAACATCCGCTTAGCGTGGTCACAGACGCCGACAAAGCGATGATTGCATTTGGGAAAGAAGTATGGCCAATGTCAAGGCATAGGTTATGTCTTTGGCATTTTAGTCGGAACATAAACTGTCGTGTACAGGATCCTACCTTACGAGCTCGTATTTCGTCATTCATGTATAACAGTAGACCAAGTGAAGAAGTCGAACAGGAGTGGTATGCTTTAATGACCCATACAGGGTCCATATCTGTTAGATGGCTACAACAGATATACGCGTGCCGACATATGTGGTGGTAGACATATCTTCAGGGTCATTTTTGGGCAGAGCTTAGAAGTACTCAACGCTGCGAACGAATGCACAGATATATGAAGGGATATGAAAACAGCAAACATAGATTGCATGATTTCGTACATAATTTGGAGCGTGCTGTAGCTGATCTACGTCACAAGGAGTACGAGGAGGATTTTAAGTCATTGCATAAGGAGATAAGGCCAATTACGATGTTGCGCAGACTTGAGGAGGATGCTAGTCGACTGTACACCATGAGTTCTTTTCGTAAAGTTCAGTCCGAAATCATGAAGGAGTCGCGATTTTACGTGGAACAGAGAGTTGATGGGAATATTGCGAGGATATACACTCTTTCGTGTTATGACGGTGAACATGGGTGCATACAAGTGTCATCAGCCAAGGCTCAGCTGCTTACATTTTGAGACATTTGGTTTTCCATGTGCCCACCTATTCCATGTAGCCAAAGTTGAAGGTTTCTTGTCAATACCGAAGCATCTGGTAAACAAAAGGTGGACAAAAGCAGCAAAGAGCAATACTTATGAATGTTTCTCTAATCGTGAATACGAGGTTGATCGAGCTGATCTACGGCAGGGTATTCTAATGGCCGCATGCAGTGTTTTTTGGCATCCCGATCTGACAACGCATCTCGGAAGCTCCAGAAAACCATTCAATCATTGACGTTGGAGTTGGAGAAGAGTAGTGTCGAAGATGAAGGTGGAAGAAAGTTCCATTATCGAGTCGCGTTTAATTTTGCTGACGAGATTCGTCGCGAGTTCGTCATTCATGGAAGCAAGGAAGATTTTGGTATAGGCCCATCTCAACGACAATCTAATCGTCGGATCAATGCAGACAATGAAAGTAACGTATGTACTGATTCTTCTTCTGATTCAGAAGGTAATGTCGTCTATGAAGATAACTCAGTGTATGGACAGCAAGATATGTACACTTAATTATAAATTTTCGGCAACATTTCGACAGAAACTGGACTATACATCCGCCTGTACATTCCGTGTTGCATTATCCCCTATCTGCTATTGGGTTCTATTATAGTACATGACCTTACAGAGTCTGCCAAAAAGGAACCACAACAGTCCAGCAAAACGTTGTGCAACATCTGGGGAAGATGTTGTGGCTGCACACCATGCAAAAATTGTGTCACCTGGTCAGGAAATGCATTATGGACACCGAGGTTGCTAAACAACTGCAGGAATCCATGTTGATGCAGCACTGCTCTCCGGGGGTTTGATCTTTTTGTTGACATCATCCTTAACTTTCTGCTGTATTCTTTTCCTGACGTCATTCCCAGGCCATTTTATCATGCTTACAACCAGCCTCAACCTATCAGCAACTCCTACAACCTAATTCACAATGATGAATGGCTGTCAGTAACAGGTTCGTAACGGGGCAATGGTTACTCCGTGAATTGAGAACGGCTTTGACAGTATTACATTGAAAAAAAATGGCTATACCACTTCGTCAGCACTTTCCGGGGGTTCAGCCAATGTCATGAATTTCATGACATATATTCCACAGTCGTTTTTATACAATACAAATTCATAGGATGTTTACCAATTGCCGACATTGAATAAGTTCAACAAGATATAGGTGAAGTTGAGGGACGTACTCATTTCCGGCAGCCATCTGGTCTGGCACGTTCGTTGGATAAGTTATTTTCCAGTTGCAAATGTCTGGTACTTGATACCCTTTAACCTTAGATTTTACCTTATTCTCATCCAACACGATCCTCAACAGCTTCAACACACGATGATGAAGGTCACCTCTTCCTCCGATGTTGGACAATTTGTTATGGATTGTGTCCATAATGATGACTTCCTGTGTCCTGAATGAAATTATCTGTAACGCCCAATGTGATTCAGCTAGGCAAACCGGAATAAATATCTGCATAGAAGAATATCAAAAGTCCAGTAAAGACATTACAAGACATCCATGTAAAAAGTTGGAACATATTACTACCTTTTCATATACAGATGTAGTAAATTGTGGGGATGCTTACCAATTGCACTTCATGGTTTTTGCCAATGTGATTCTTGAAGTGCGCATACAAGGAAGCGGCATTTCCTTTGCTTATGACGGGCATTTTCGCTGCACTATACTGATAGGCTGCAAGATTCTGTGATGGCGTTCTCGGTTAGCATCCTGTACGTCACATGTACCATGGAAAAACCTTTATAATCACTTACCCCTAACCAAGTGGGAAGGTACCAAATCCTTTTCTTTTCAGGATCCACTCTACTCTGTAGCATAATGGCATGGAAATCTATAACTTGAATCATATAAATGTTACTCATATACAAGTCAGGCTTACGTGTCAATAATGAAAGCAACTAATATATTATGCAATCTTACATCACTACATATCCATCTGTTTGGTAAAAGAGAAAGCATGGCCTGCCTATTAAGGTGAGCGGAATCCGTCACACATAGACATTTGCTGCATCATATAAACCAGTGTAGCCATTTGAACAAAGTAAAATAATATCCCAATACATAAAGACCGAGGACAGTGACACAAACCTATGATCGTGGTCCTCATTCCAAGCATACTCAATGATATTCCATTGAGCCGTTGTAAAGTTTTTCAGCACACTTACTGGCAAATCCACTGGAAATAATTTTTGTAGTGCCTAAGAATGAAAAATTACAACCATGGATTAACATTGTAATCGTGGCTTTGTTCAATGCTGCTTCAGGGTATGATTCCATGCTGGCAAGTTGTTATACCTCAGGGATAGCTGTCCGAGCACGCTTCCTGGCCCTTGTAACCGGCTTTGGGGGGACAACCGGGGAGCTCTTGAACGCCGACAGTTTCCGCTCAGCCGTACGTCGTGTGGTCTTTCTGAAGAGGACAGCTGTGGTCGATAATCCACTTTCCTGTCGTGAGTACGATAATGTAATTCAATTTGCATTCACTGTTGCAGCCATTTGCACAATGTAATGTAATGATACTTCACCTTCAAATAAACTTCAGCCTCCTCGCCAATCCTCTTCACCTCTTCCATGTCTTGAACAACTTCCGGATCAGCATCTATGGGATCCCCTGTCTTAACATCTTCCTTATATATGGGAACATCTTCCTCCTCTGGCTGAGATGGTTTTGCTGTCTTAACATCTTCGTTATATGTGGGAACATCTACCAATGTGTTAACATCTTCATCAACCATCTTTTCCTTTCCTTTATTCCCAAACAGGAAATACTTCACACCATCCTCAGATGGTGTCAAGCCGAGGTCAGATAGAGTGTCAACTTTCTCATTAACAGCCTCCGAAGTACCAAAGAATCCGCATAGTTTATTGAGACCTCGAGCAAGTTGTAACGCACGAGGGTCGGAATAATCGTCTGAACCTTGGGGCAATTTATCTTCCATCTGAGGAGGATGGACCGGCACCAAGCTTCTCTCCGAAATCATAGTTGACCCAACCTCAACTTCAGGTACATTGAAGGCCGTGTCCCGTTCACGTGGGTGAGTATGTGGAGATTGTACCTGCTCGACATTGTCATCAGCATTTGGTGGTGCGACTCCTTCAGGCTCTTCTTCCTGCCCTCCATCGATTCCAGCTGTGGTCTTTTGATTCACAGGTTTCCCTGCTCGCCCTCTTTGTCTTCTAACTTCAACGAGAATGTAATTCAGTTTCCGGATGATGTGCTCATTACTGGCATGGAGTCTCATAACAGAAAGTTCCATGGTCTGGTAATGAAGTCAAACATACAACGCCAATGTTAAAATTAAACTTACAAATCGAAATTATAAACAAACACAGAACTAAGCTTACCTTCAGACGACGCATAACAATTGCCATCTTGCCAGAGTCGCTCGCAGGATCAACTTCTTCCTCTGGATTAGTTTCGACATCTTCTTGTTAATTACATTTTGACACAATTTCTCATCGTATAGTAATAAATACACAAGTACATGCTTACAAGGTGGACAAAACTTACAAGATCGACAACTTCAGAATAGGCAACTATGAAAATGGCTTTTAGCCGCTCATCATCCCAATCTCGACACCGAGGCATTGTCCAACTGGTGTTTCTTGAGCTGTTGTCCTCAACAGACTTTTTGAAAGCATAAAACAACTGGATGTAATAACAAAACCAAACATTAACAATGTTTTGTACAGAGTAAACACTTCACTCTAAACTCAATAAATAAGCTAAACAAACACTTCACTATAAGTTCTCACCAGCAGTAGATGAACGCAACCTCCTGTATACTTTCCCTGATGACTTTTGAATGCCCTCACTTGACTAACAAGATTATCAAGCACGTGAGTGGCCCAGTCAAACTTACAAATTGCCACGACATCCCGTGTGGCTAGTAGGTACTCCTTGTCAATATCGAAGGCAGTTGTCGGGCACAAATAGCATCCTAGAATGAAAAGTACGACCTCCGCCTTCCAAAGGTCATCGGGAAAATCTCTTCCAATCATTGTACTTTCAACGGACTTCAGAGATATCGTCCCTCTCTTCAAGTGAAGTTTAAGTTCATCCCGAGCGGTCTCCATGTGACCACTAAATGGGACACCGACTTTCGTAGCAGGTAAGCCAATCAGGGCCTCAACATCAGCAGACTGCATTCGGTGTTCCACACCGTCAATTACCATTACCCTCTTAACGGGGGTCGAACAACTTTAGACAACACTTCAACGCCTTGTGATGAACTTGCCTACTTGCCAAATGCAATAGCCCATGAAATCCTACGTCAGAAAGGGCTGCCCGCTTCACATCATTAAATGTATTCAGGACAGAAAACAACTTCCGCAGATTACACCTTGTATAAAGGTACTCCTGAGTAAACACACGAAGACTACCTCAATACTAGAATCATAATGACTCACAACAATGATGGTTCAACATTTACCTTGTCTTTACGCAGCCACTTCGCCTTCTCCTTTTTAGAAGAAGCAGAAGCAAGTGTGTTGCCTTCGTTAGGAGCTTCTGGATGGTGATCACCGAATGCCTCGAGTGAATTTTTCTCCTGGCAATTCTGCAAATTCTTCTTCCATATCTGCACTTTCGAAAAAATAACTAAAAAGGAAATCAACTAAAGATCACAAACCGAATCAACAGAAACCTTTCGTAACCGAATCAACTTCACATTACACCTCACTCAAACCAAACAGAATTCAAACCGAACCCCAAATCACCCACGAAACCCACTCCATCACCCAGTCCATCACCCAGTACATCACCCAGTCACACCAAATCACCCACGAAACCGAACACCCACTCCATCTCCCAGTCCCACTCGAACCGAACACCCACTCCATCACCCAATCCCTCTCGAACCACTATCAAACCGGAACCCAAATCTGTCACGAAACCTTAAACGACTACACACCCTCACTGTAAAACTCGACCGACTCAACTAAACCAATAACGAAACCACAACGCAGAAAAAAACCCAACTTACCGCGTCGGACGACCATTCCGGCCCTAAACCATAATGGCAGAAGAAAATGATTGAGAAAGGGAGAGGACGACCACCTGATGTCCTTGTCGTCCAAACCAGGAGGCCCGCCTCGACTTCCACAGCAACGGCAAACCAAACGGGCGGAATGGGTTCGGAGAGGAAACGAAGACGATCGGCGGGAAGGACAAAGTGTGCGAACGAAATGGAGGAAGCATTCAGTAATGTAGTAATAATACTAGTAACCGGGATAAAATAGTCATTTCACATCAAAATTTAGAAAAATTAGGTTAGGAGTTAGGTTCGGAAAACACTATTCAAAGTAGTAAAATTTCTTAGTCAACTCCTACAAAATAGTAACTGTTTACTACTTATTTTTAGTAAAAACATGCTTAAAGTAGTAAACATTTACGACAAACCCTACCTATTTACTACCAATTTTACCAACTCAAACACAATTTTACTAAAAATCACAACGAAAGTAGTAAACAATTACTACTTATCGACATAATTTGTACAGTTAAAAGTAGTAAATTTTACTACTTTTTATACTACTGTTACACTGACTTTACTAAAAAGGAGAAATTTAGTAAAGTCAACGAAAATGTAGTATAAAATGTCATAAATTTTACTACTTCTGAACTGTTCACCGTAGTGCAATTTTACTACTTTTACGCTGACTTTACTAAAACCTCATTTTTAGTAAAGTCAATGGAGAAGTACTAAAAAAAGTAGTAAAATTTACTACTTTTTTTACTACATCTCCGCTGACTTTACTAAAAGTGTGGTTTTCTTAGTAAATTCAACGAAAATGTAGTAAAAAATGTAGTAAATTTTACTACTTTTTTTACTACTTCTCCGTTGACTTTACTAAAAATGAGGTTTTAGTAAAGTCAGCGTAAAAGTAGTAAAATTGCACTACGGTGAACAGTTCATAAGTAGTAAAATTTATGACATTTTATACTACATTTTCGTTGACTTTACTAAAAGAAGACCAAAAAGTAGTAAAATTTACTACTTTTTTTTACTACTTTTGCGTTGACTTGAGTAGTAACGGTCAACTTTTAGTAAAATTTACTACTAATTTTAGTATTAATTAGTAAACTACGTAAGTCTCACGTGCACGTACCATTAGCCGCTTCCAAAGACTCTATGAGTAGCTTTCACATTTTTTATCTTTCAGTTGTAAAAGGTGTGTCGGGCATTCAAAAACCTTCAAAAACTTGGTCGCATCGTGGGAAGCGTGGTAAAACTGCATAAGACTTGGGTGAAGTCTACGTATACGTGTCGACATGCAATGGGCAAAAATAGTGCCGCTCCTGGAGCAACACGGTGAAGTACTGACATCAACACGTTCTGCTAAAGTCTATAATGGACTGAAATAGCATGTAGCGGGAGCCTTGGGCGCGTTAGCGAGGAGCTAATCGGATCTGTAATGGATCTTTGAGCAAGCGGCGAGGTCATGAGTAAAAGTCTTAGTGAGGGGCCAAGCGTCCAGGACACCGCCTGGTGAAAATAGTAGAAGAATTTTGTAAAAGGATGAGGTTTAAAGTTATAAGTAAATCAATTTTATGGTAAACAATTATCATATAAAAAACCATTTCAATTGTCAAATATTTAAATCACATAAGAAGTTCTGGTCGCTGTTTCTTTATGATCGTGATAAGGGTAACAAGTGCATATTTCGGGCTATACGAAGGGCATGTGATGATGTTTTAAGGTGACAATTGTGAAGGGGAGGCACATACTTGATTTAATGCTTTGTAATTGTGTGACCATGTCCATTTGGATTCCAACTTCATGGCACCATTATTTAGATCATTTAAAAGTGTTGGTGTAATAATGACACTAAAAGGTGGTGAATTAGTGTTTCGGTCCAAATTCGACTTTTCTTACTAATAGAATCTATGTGAAAGACAAGGCTTATGTAGATCACAGAACCTTGGTTTATATAAGAACCCGAAGAATACTACCTTAACTTTTGTTTGATCAACCAAAGCTTGATTTGTAATATCAATTGGAGTCTTGAGATGTTTCTATAATAGCAGAAGGTTGGTGCAAATTCTTAAACTTTTTGCTATCTAGTCTTTACAAGTTTA
The DNA here is from genome assembly GCA_023653495.1 of Melastoma candidum. Taxonomy (NCBI): domain Eukaryota; kingdom Viridiplantae; phylum Streptophyta; class Magnoliopsida; order Myrtales; family Melastomataceae; genus Melastoma; species Melastoma candidum. The sequence continues at coordinate 7,044,409 of CM042888.1, read as the reverse complement.
ATTAGCTGAAGCGTGATTTGCAAGGTCTACTGCAAAATCTGCAAGTTATTTGTAGTAGCAGAAGATTGGTACATAATCGTGAAGATTCTTACACTACCAAGCGGAAATCTACCTGAGAGGTTATGTACGTCCCTCCCTCTCGTTCCCGACGGGCCTGCCTGGGCCCTCGCTCGGTGTCCAGAGGGTGACCGGCGAAACCGGAGCATGATCCGGAAGGGAACAAAACAAGGACCGTGATCCTTCATGGCACCATAAGAAAACATGTTTGCCGCTTAACTTAGGTAAACTAATACGGAATCGCCACCGACTTTATTTAAAAAATGGTATAAAGTCGGAAAAATCAAAGAGCGTTCTAATTACTCACTCTCTCACTCAAACATGTGAAAAAGAGGTGGCGATGCTCTCAAAGAAAGTTTTCGGTTACGGGTATTAGACCTGATCTGGGTTTTGGGCCCAGACTCACGTGATTAGATTACAGCTTAGACCCGATTTGGGCGTTGGACCGGAGCTCATATGTAATGATCACATGCACAATCACATACAATTATTTAGATCAAAGTAGGCGAGGAATGGTGGTGAACGTGGCCTTATGCACCTTGGCCCACGGCCCGTTACAAGTAAAAGAAAGAAAATCAGGATGGCCCACACCTTCCCTCATGTACCGTAAATTTAATGGTTAGGGCCGCTTTAAGGTCTTCGTTTGTCGCGATTTTTACACACGCAGAGAAATCCACGTGGTGTGTTGCACGAGTCTTCTAGAATACCCTCTAGTGAGATAGGTCTTCGAAAATCGTCTTGTTGAGTCCTCGAATGTGGACGGATAATGTACATGTAAATGAAATCAAAGAAATGAAATATACATGTGGTCAGTAAATTCTAATTGAAATGTATAAATCACTAAAAAATGCCTGGTTAAGTCGGAATGAAACATACATGAGTGATTTGCACCCTTTGATTGTGAATGCATCTTGGGCGTCAACCGTACCGATGCGGGTCTGTTTTCACATGTGAAAACAATAAAGAAGTATGGACGGATTAGCAAATGAAATCATGTCTTCATAAGCTAAGTAAAAACTCGAATTTGAAAAGACAATACCGTGAACAAATCATCTCAAAAATCAATTTACGAATGTCAAATGTAAGTGCGTTATCAGATATGTATGAAAATTTAAATTATCAAACACGTGGTATGAATGATAATCCCTAAACCTCAATGTAGAAAAAGGTATCCAAACAAGATTAATGCATAACAATATTGCTACAAAATCATCTGGTAAACAAGCAATGATAAAAATGTGAATTTGTGCAGCGACATATTTGAACAGTCCCAAAGAATAGACTATAACATTCAGCTTTGAGCACGAAATCATTTGTTTTAATACTTAAAACGAAGCTATTCAAGTTACAAATCAATGCCGTAGATTTCAGCTCAGTTCGATATTCCAAACTCAAGATACAAGCGCAAGAATCGTACGCAAAATGGTTACTCAAGACCAACGGTTGAACTAAGCACAAATAGATCGTCAATAAGAACGAAGTTAAGCATACGCAGAATCGACGGCAACAACAAGGTCGAATAACCAGCAGCAGCAACGGTACCATGACGATACAAGAATGAAAACACACCGCATCAGCAATGAAAGACAAAGATATACATCGTCGATAAGATTTTGATAACATGCTCATATCAATAACATAATTGCAGCAATCCAGTAGAAAGTTCCCAACCATAGATTGACAACATATGTAGGACAATATCACGAAAGTTAGATGAGAAAACAAGAATACAAACCAGCAATGATAATCATAGTAAGATGAGAACAAACAAAACCCAAAAATATAATAGCAGTAATTGGATGGGAGATAAGAGACATAAATGAGTGACTATGGCGAGCAATAGACTCATTTAGTCGAATGATTAAACGAATTGATCTATGCAGTTGAATGAACCAGCAGCGAGATTCACACATGGTGCTAGATTAACCACGTAAACAACCACCAAACTACTAAACTAATCTAATCCAGAGCTGAGTAAATGAAAAATAGTAGCTAGCAACAAAATCGATGAAGAACAAACGATCTTGCAGCAACAGTTAAGTTGTAGCACCATAGGAATGAGGAACTCATGTGTGACAACCAAAGTAACAACAATCAGATGAGGAGAAGCATGAACAACACTAAGACATACACCTGAAAAATTTGCAACCTAATCAATTACGATTAAACTAGTCACAAATCATGCCAAAAGAATTAAATCAGAACCTGATGTATACCTGTGCGTTCATGAGCAGGAGTTTTATATAGATAAACAGTTATTTTCCAAAAAAATTCGCGAGAAACGGCCAAAGTTTCATAAATTACTGAAATCCTGTCGATGGGGCGCGTTTTAAAGATGGCAGGTTTTGAGAACCCGCGCTCTGTGTAAAATGGCAGTGGGGGGGTTTCCAAAATCTGCCCCTATGCGAGATCAAGACTCCGCATGAGGGCGCGTTTTGAGAACTCGCCCTCCCATGAAGACGGGTTCCCAAAACCAGTCCCTCTCCAACCTTAACAAAACCCGCCCCCCACCCGACTAAAGCAGTCGGGTTCTTCCTCCCGTTTCACATCTAACCCTAATCCGCCTCCGCCTCCCGCCTCCGTCTGCCTCCTCTGTCCGCCTCCGACACCCTCGTCTGCCTTTGTCTGCCTCCTTCCTCTTCCGTCATCCGTCCATCCGTCCCTCCGTCCGTCCATCCCTCCGTCCGTCCATCCCTCCGTCCTCCGTCCGTTCATCCCTCCCGCCTCCGACACTCTCGTACTCCTTCCATCCGTTATTGTAAGCGTTTATTGCCGTTAATTTAGGTTTTGTTGATTATAGGGTGATTTAAATCTCAGTTTATTTGTAAATTAGGGTTAGATGAATTTCAAAATAAATCCGATTTCCAACTAAAACTAGGTTTAGTTTTGGTTTAATTTAGGGCTAGGTGAATTTAAGGTTCGTTGAATTTAGGGTTATTTGAATTTAGGGTTATTTGATTTTAGTGTTATTTGATTTGAGTGTTATTTGATTTTAGTGTTATTTGATTTGTGGGTTTTTCGAATTTAGGGATTAATTGTACTTTTTTTAAATAATTGTAGGTATTTGGAAGTCGAAAGAAGCCGTTATTCTCTATATGGTAAGTATAATCTTACAGTTCAATGTTGCACGTACATTTGCTGTTGTATGGAAATGGGAAGGTTATTCATATTAGTAAAGGAGTTGGTTATAATAGAGGTCCGCTGAAACGTTTAAAGGTACCGAGTGAAATCGATTATGTGTAACTAGAAAGGGTTATCTCTAATGCAATGAGATTGAATGAAGGAAGTTGGTTAGAAATATGTCATAGATATCCCGTTCCTTCGTATACCGCGTCTGGCATTAAGTTTGTGTTAGTATCTATTGGTGATGATGCGGATGAGAGATTGTTGTGCGAATTTGCTATGTGCAATGCGATCGCATTCAAGAAACATATGTTGCATTAGTTTCTGCTCATTATGGCAATGAAGAGAGGGCAGGAAGTTCAAGAAGTATGCATGGTGGTAATGTGGGGAATGAGATCATAGGAGTAAATGTGAATGAGGGGAGCTTTAATGTTGTGCATGAGAATCCTGTAAATAGGAATGTGGGTGAAAATAGTCATCAGTTGACTCCGGTGATCGAAAGATGTAGCCGTTATGATGGTAATGATGGGGATGGTGATAATGAGGAGGAAGGTGATAATGAGGAGGATGATGATAACGATGGGGATGATGATAACGATGGGGATGATGATAACGATGGGGATGGTCATGAATATGATGATTATGAAGATGGTGATCCGTTTGAATGTTTAGAACGTGACTTAGGGGATCAAGGAGAAATAGACGAAATGATGTATCGGCAATATGAGAATGATATCCTTGAGTCTATAGTGAATTCTGATAATGACATCGATACTAATGAGAAAATGTTTAACGGAGTTGATTTGGGAAACGATAAAGAAGGTATGAATGTAAGTGGTAATGAGGCTGGTCCGTCTAGAAAGAGGTTGAAGAAACATTTACCTTTCTATCTTGATAGTGGTGATACTGGGAAGGTGATTGTGGAGGAGGACGATGATGTTAGGATTATTGACGATCCTCTGGTTGAATTTCGTAAAGGGATGAGGTTCAAAAATAAGAAAGAACTCATTAAGACGGTGAACACATTCTGCATCAAGAACCATTACAATTACGATATCGTCGAGACGGATAAGATTAGGTGGGCCGTGATTTGTTCTGAGAGTGGGGGTGGTTGCAAGCGGAGGTTACGCTGGAGGCAACGTTCTGGTGATCATGAGTTTGAAGTAACAATTGTTGGTGAGCCACATATATGTTCAAATGCAGTGCTTACTCAAGATCATCCTCGGATTGATTGTAACTTTATGGCTCCATACTTTCGTATTTTTGTTAAAGAATCTCCTGAAGTGAAAGTATCGTTCATACGGAATGTAATAAAGGAGAGATTCGGGTACGAAGTTAGTAGGAGACATGTATGGGATGCGAAGCGGAAGTCAATTTCACTTGAATACGGTGATTGAGATGAATCCTATAATGAGTTGCCGCATCTTCTTAATGCAATTAGAATTGCCAACCCCGGAACAATTGTTGATTGGGGTGAATGTTGTAATGTTGGCGAAGTGGAGGAATTTTACTTTCAGAAAGTGTTTTGGGCGTTCGATCAGTGTATTCAAGCATTTAAGCATTGTCGGCCAGTGGTAAGCATAGATGGCACATTTCTATATGGTAAGTACAAGCATAAATTATTAATTGCATGTTCAATGGACGGAAAGAACCATATTGTGCCGCTTGCTTTTGCTTTGGCTGATGAAGAAAGCTATGACTCATGGAGTTGGTTCTTAAGATGTCTGAAGGGGTATGCTGTCGGTGGTAGGACTGGAGGTGTATGTTTAATTTCCGATAGACATTCTGGCATTCAAGCGGCCGTGAATGATCCTGAGGTTGGTTGGACTCCTCCATTTGCGCATTGGCGATTTTGTCTTAGACATGTTGCAAGCAATTTCAATGCGAGGTATAAAAATGTAGTATGTAAGTGGAAGTTGGTAGCCGCAGGGAGGAAATAAATGACTTTGAAGTATCACAACATGATGAGAAGTTTGCTTCAAATAATGCCAGAAGCTGCCGAATATTTCGCAGAGATGGGTGTACAACAGTGGACATTGAACGGAGATGAATTTTATAGATATGGTCTTATGACTACGAATTTGAGCGAGAGTTACAACTCCGTTATTAGAGGTGCAAGAAATCTTCCGGTATTTGCTCTGGTCAGAAAAGTTTGGTATAGTTGCGTTTCATATTTGATAGCTCGACGAGACGATGCAGACTATGCGTTGCAAATTAGCGAACGTTTCACTAACGTTTGTCAAACAAGGTTATGCAAAGCATTGATAAAGCCAAACGATACGAAGTCGTTCTTCTCGATCGACAAGAGGGTAGATTTGACGTGAAGACTAAAGGAAAGCATTGTGTCAAATATGTATTTTTCCAAAATCGGAGATGCAGCTGTAAGAAGTGGCAAATATTTCGCATACCTTGTTCTCATGCCTTGGCATGTTTTGCATTCTTGCATATTGATCATACGGCTGTCATTAGTCAATTCTACTCATTCGAGTGTCAGAAGGCCGTATATGCTTCTCGGTGGCATTCTTTTGATTGCAAAGAAGACTGGACGGAATATCGTTTTCCTAGAGTCAATCCTGACCCGACAAGAGTCAGACCACGTGGGCGTCCAAGGTCATCCCGTATACATAATGAAATGGATATTAGGGTTCGATCTCGGAATAGTAGTTGCGGATTATGTATAAAGGAAGTTCATAACCGACGTAGTTGTCCTAATCGTAATATTTGTAAGTTCTTATTCAATGTTTTGAAATCTTATTATTGTTATATTCTTATGTTGTCCTAATCTTCTTAAATTGTCTTACAGGAAATGCATCCAGGGCTAAGGAAGACAGATATCCTTCATGCTCAAGGAGAGCATCAGTCGACGGCTGTATGGGAAGCCGGATATAATATGGTATGTCGATTTCTTTACTTTTAAATCATTATATATTCAAACCTTGTTTACTAATTCGTATTTTCTTTGCAGAACAATGTTCTAACATGCCGTCGGATTGAAAAATCGCTAAAGGGACATGCTAGCGATCCACGCATGGATGTTTACCTTCGTCAGGCAGGATTTTACGGAGTGGCGAAGCTTCCATTTATCTCTTTGGGTTGGGCATTGATCACTGCCTTAACGGAACGCTAGAGACCGGAGACGCACACCTTCCACATGGTGCACGGTGAGATGACCGTGACCCTACAGGATGTTGCTATTCAACTAGGATTGCCTGTAGATGGTGATGCAGTTATAGGTGACACCTCGATATCGGCAGTCAAGGTGTGTCATCAGTTGGTATGCCGTGTATCTGCTGGAGATAATATTAGGTCGGGTCGGATTAGACTAAGCTGATTTTGGTAGATGCCACTGAGGAGGTGGTTCAAATGTACACGAGGGCGTACATCCTCCAGCTTATAGGTGGGATGTTGTTCACTACTAAGTCGGACAACTTAGTACACCTATTTTGGTTGCCACTATTAGCTGATTTTGAGAAAGTAGGACAATATAGCTGGGGTAGTGCATGCAAGCCTGGTTATATAGGATCTTGTGCAAGGCGTCTCACCATAAGGCGTCACAGATCGAGGGCCCACTCATTTTACTACAAATTTGGGCATGGGATAGATTCACGCATGTAGCGCCTTTGAGACGTCGTACTCCTTTTGTAGAGAATATGCCTCTCAGGTATCGTTGGGCCGTAGCGAAGGATGTGCGCACGGTGGCAACCCATGTGCTTGCATCGTACAGAGAGGCCTTCGACAGGCAAAGCAGTGATCAAGTACACCTTACGATTTAATAAAGCAATTACATTTGATTGTGTCATATTTCCCTTTAACATTCTCATTGAAATATGTAGGTGATTTGGCATCCCTACCCCGAAAAATTGCTAGATATGCTTCCAGCTTACTGTCAGTCTGGAGAGATGATTTGGCATGCCCGAGTACCACTTATATGCTTCTACATAGTCGAGTGGTACTTCCCACACAGAGTAATCCGTCAGTTCGGCGATCTGCAGCTAGTACCTGATCAGTGCGACACTAGTAAAGCCCTTCATCACATTGATCTTCACAGGAAGAATATGAACAACTGGAGGGAGATCCACGATAGTTTCTGGATATCTGGGAAGATCGGCTCAACTATGTCATGCCGCTGGAGTGGGATTCTCGGAAGAAATACTCCAAGTGGTATGCGAATCACACTCGGCAATATATTTCCCAAATAGGATCCATGCTGGGCAAAATGTAAGTACATTACTTTTTTCTATTCGATTTTCCTTGTTTAACATATATTCATTTACGTCGTTCTTATTGTGTGACAGCTAAAGAATTTTAGAAAGATAAAGCTAAAATCTGACCAGCCGGAGCTCGTCTCTCTTGCCGAGGACTCCATGGAAATGCTTAGAGAGTACGGACCGGTTAGATTATATGGCCGAACCGGCGGCTTGGAAGACCAACAAGCGTTTCAGTTCATGCCGCCACATGATGGACAGCACTTCGAGGGCGATTAGGGACAACCAATTGACGAGGATGACATGCCACGTGACAGACAGCCCTTCGATAGAGATGAGGACATGCCACCAGGATATGACGATCCCGTATTTGACGAGGAGGGTCATGAAGTGAGGGAAGGCATGCTCATCTCGCAAATTTCCCACGTGATGCCATATGTGAGGAGGAGATCGACTAAACGTAGAGGGAATTAGAATTGTGTTTGTATTTGTAAACCATTATGTACTTAGATGTTTGGATGTATTTCAGTGATGTTTTGGATATAAATCAATGCATTTTTTGATATGTGAAGTGTTTCCGATTGTTAGAACTAAGAATGTTTCGATCGAATAGGGATTGTTCCGAAAAGAAATTTGACTCCAATATGGTCGGGGCGGGGATGGGTTTTCAAAACCCGCCCCTTGTTATAGTAGGAGAGGGGCGGGTTCCCGAAACCCCCTCCTGCACTTGGAAGTTTTTCCAAGTCCCCAGGGGGCTTGTTTTGGAAACCCGGCCTTCAACGGGTTTCCGAAACGCGCCCTCATGCGGAGTTCGCATCTCGCATAGGGGCGAGTTTTGGAAACCGCCCCCCGCATTTTACATTGAGGGCGGTTCTCAAAACCCGCCCTCTTTATTATTCCGGGAAACGCGCCCCCTCGACGGATTTTGCGTAATTTATAAAAACTTCAAACTTCGCGAATTTTTTCGGAAACTAACGGGTCATCCGTACAAATCTCTCATGAGCAGGTGCACGAGTTATATAAAAATATAATATGTTTGTTAAGCAGGTGCGAGGACAAGGAGTAGCATTGGCTAAACTTCATTCTTGTCGCGATCAGCTCTGGTGGCGAAGGCGGAGTTTGCTCCAGGAGGTTTCCGTATGGTGCCAGCCATCTTTAATCAAGTTCTGCGACCATGGGGGAGGGTGGCCGGGGTTTCCGCATGGACTTTTGCTTACCTTAGCAGAACAAAATGAAGAACGAGGACTCCGTTGAAGCTGGAGTTGTAGCGGCGGCAGGACGTTGGCGGAGAGCAGCTGGAACCCCAAGCGAATGGAGAAAGGAGTGAAGGTGGGGGGAGTGATAAAAGGGAGAAATGTTTGCTCCATCCCCCTAACTGAATTATGTTTCCCCCGCTTTTATATTCAGCTAGGCATGAAGATGGCGTGCTCTAGAAGCTCAAGCCCGGGGAGCCAGCGTGTGGTCAAGTGGGTTTTTCTTTCTCTTCCGTTTTTTATTTTAATTTTTCATAATCTTAAATCCCCAATTTATTTCAGTCTTTGAAATCGGTCCGGCTTTATTAGTTTAACAAATAACAAACAAAATTTCGATTTAGGCCTAACTCGATTTGAATTGCTATTGAATTTCATTTCCTGCTAGCCAAATCGTACTAATGCAATTCATTCGCCCTACTATCCTACTGGCCATACTGCCACTTCCCTAGCAACTTTCCTTACTTATTCTTACTCTCTGACACTGGACTAGGGGGGTTTGCTCGCCTAATGCTCTTCTTTCTCTTGGAAGAAGAATGGCTGTTGTTGAATCAGTTTCACTCGTTGCCGAAGACCTTGAAGCTGCTCTACCTTTCGGCATTGCAAAAAAGGTTTTACAAAGCAGAGTGAACCCCCTTGAAGAAATTTCGAACAAAAGGATCGGAATTCGCTGATAGGAAAGGAGAGGAAAACAAAGCAATGCCAAGAGCTTCGTCTATCGATGAAGAATCCAATTGTTTGATACTCGTCTGATGTTTCCTTTTCAATTAGTCCAAATAAAATTGATGAAACTCATATATAAGGCCTCAAATTTATTTTCTATTTTAACTTAATCCAAGACAAAAAAATGTTATTAAATAATCTTAAAAATGTTTAGATTAGTAAAAATATGCCCTAGCTCTTCTTTCTTTTTATGTCAATATTATTTTTTGAATGCAAATAAAACTAAAGCATGAAAGTAGATTTTCCTTGTACAAAGATAAAGACCTCGAAAATATGATGATTGACAAAAGTACAACAAGAATTAATTTCATGTCAAATTGGTCTGTTTAATTATGTTTAGGGATAAATTATGAAATTAAAAGTATGAAATGTAATAAAATTTCGACTTTATAAAACTTTCGTTTAGTAATATAATTAGTTGATGTGAAACTAATTAGAAAGTTTTAACCCAATGGATTATTCTTTTTAAATAATTTTAAATTATTAACCTACCAAAAGTTAGATTTAGTAGCTTGATTTTGAATCTTAATTATTTTTATTTATAAAAGAAAAATTTTCAAATTCAATCATGGGTTTCATTTTGGGTTGCCTGTTCGAATTATGATCGAAAATTGATTTGGGGTATCTACAGGTTACAATAGCTATAGGATTTTGGTGCAGAACCTTAGTGGTTTCTACACATATGAACTATTGTGTTCAATTGTTTCCCTTCAGTTAATGGTTTTTACTAAATGAACAATTTAGAAGACCAGTTGGTGCAGAAAGTAAATGAAACATAGAAATTTATAATGTTTCCATATTCTACATCTATTTTTCACTCTTATATGATGAGTATCACTACTGAACGCTATTGTGACAGCATAAGCCATAAGGGCTCTTCCACGAGTACAAATATTGCCAACAAAGACTCTTTTGCAGAGGGTAATGTAGAAAGTACAGAGGTTTTTCCACAAACAGCCATCTAATAGGTAAATAATAGAATCATATGAGTAACTCCAAAAGCCATCTAGTTGGGGTTATGTATTGCTAACTTCAACAATCCATGTGGTTTGGTTTTTGCCCTACAAACAATTACTAACAGCACAAGTTTTATGGTTGAGGTTTCACACTACAAAGAGTGACTAATTCTAGAAGGCCCTCTAGTTTAGGGTCTAGCAGATTAGTTCGGAAATTTCTTACCTGCTCGGCTCCTCACCATGACTTCTCCTTTACAAAAAGTGACTTGGATTGGAAAAAAAACTACAAAGATGAGATCATAAGTGATGTCATTCAACTGAATGCATGTCACTTATTACTCAAAAGACTGTGCAATTTGATAGCAGAGTTGTCAATGCAGTGCGGCACACGTATTCCACTACCATCGACAATAAAAATGTCACACTTATGTCCCTCTCACCAGAACCTCCAACCTCCCGTAAGCTGAGAAACCTACTAGAGATCTCGACGGAGTCAAGCTTATGCGAGTAGTGAAAGAAAAGAAGTTATCATGGTTGTTTTGAAGGAGGCAACCCATGGACCGGTAAGAAGCCACCCTCGAGTATAAGTATTGATCAAAAAAATTTCAAGATATCTGTTTGGCAATAGTAATTCTGAGCCACAGATCTCGGTGTCATCTATGGATTAACGGTCTAGAATGTGGACTCAAAGCGCACAAGGCCTTTTACGGATGTAGCTATGGAAACACATCAGACGAAGGCTTCCAGGCGAAACAGTTACCAAGCAACAGGGCTACCCGGTGACGAGGGTTGCAAGACAAAGACAAAGCGATCAAGCGACATTCAACTAGGCGAGCGAGGCTCTACAATGAAGAATAGTAGACGATACGGTCGATTAGTGACTGTCATGAGAAGATTTGGGAGATCTCGATACATGGAAGGAGATGGTTATCAAGATCACTTGGATGGAAAGAAGATATTCCACAAAGACTGGTAAAATGGACATGAAATATATGTATAATATTTTATTTCCGTGTCCATGTAGGGCTAACGTAGAATAAATAGTTTTCTTAGGTGTTGTACAAAACAACCTCTCTATAGACGGGCATATGGACTTTTTATCTTCAAGCATTCAGGCGTTCAAGCATGCCGGCGTTATTGGGATCCTGTGCTTCTATGATCTTGTTCCTTACGAAGGCACCATCAATGGCATCCATAAGTGTTTCCACTTAGGGTATCGTTCCATTACCTTCTTCCTTCTTATTTCATTCAAACGGCGACCACACATTCACTAAACATCTGAATACCAGTTACTCGAAGTGCTAAAAATTTCCGACGTGATCGGATCCGGCTTGTCCAATGATCACTTCCGAAGCGAACACGTCTTCGATGATCACAGTGGGAGTAAGGCCAACAATGCCAAAAACCAGGAGTGGTAACAATTTGAACAACTTGGAGGAGAATAACTCCGACGGGGAAAATAATGGTAAGGACAAAAACTCATATCCGGATATTGCTAAGGAATTGTCCGCTATCATGAGTACCTTCCAATTCTTAATAGAGAAAGTGAGTGCTATCGATGAGAAGCACGACGCCTTTAAGGAGAGGATTGGCTTGTGCTTCATAGTCCAGAACTTGGAAACCATCTCTGGAATACGAATAAGCAGCCCTAGCAAAGAACGGGGTTAATGGGCCACCGAACACCGCTTCGACTATGATGCCTATAGGGCGTCAATAACCGAAAGGAAGAAGAGGTCGGCATTGATGATATCCCCAATATCTCCACGGGCTTCAAAGGGCCTGTGAAAGGTTCCGAACTGTATTAATTACCATTCTTATCATGACCTTCATTGTTACAACTTATAATGAGCAAGTAAACGTAAGGTGATGGTGGCTACCTTCGGACTCCCAACTTAAGCTTCAAGAGTCACATTCGCAATGACTTTTCAAAACAAATGCGTTCCTCCTAATATTCTAGTACGTGCATTTTATAGCACATCTTTAGAATACATCCTCCAAGATTTGTGTCTCTTTCGACTTTGAGTCGGCCCCATGTCTTCGATTCCCATTATCCTTCCTTTCCGGAGCACCCATTCCCACTAACTTCGCTAATATCAGGTCAGATTCTAGTCTTTTAAATCGATCTACTGTGTACCCTTATCCTCCATACGCACCTTGACTTAGCTTTACTCACCCTAGTTCCTGCCGCTATACACCCATCCGGTTAGGTTTGCCTTCAAGTCTAGGTGACTCTCTGGTCGATCGCATAGTAGAGAGTATTACAACTTACTAAGTCCCATATCTAGATGGATTCCACCTCCGGTTATCCTTCACATCCTTTCTCCATGCTTACTCATGCGCCAAATTAAGACCCGTCCTAGATCACCCTCAAGATTCTACCTTTTTCGCTAATCTGCAATTTAATTGATTAGCCGCATCCTAAGCGCACCATCCTAAGCACTTTCCTAGGTTACCATCACAATCTGCCTGGATTTCTTGAAAAGGTTGAGACTTACCCTTGTTGGCACATACAACACATCCATTTTTGTCGATCGTTATGTACGCACATCATTCCGACCCCTATTTAGGACAAGGGTAGTGATCCGCCCACACACACCTCCAAAGATCATAACTTTCTTCTTAACTATGACTCAAGTTGGTCAGGTTCACCCATTGATCATGTACAAGAGGCTTTTTTAGTTCTCCTTTAGGTTGCAAGTAGTGATCCGCCCAAGTACCTTCCAAGATCCAAATATTTTCCTTAATCCATACTCTAGTTAGTCTCATTCCATAGTTTACCATAGTTTACGACATTCTGACACTCGATCAAGACTCAATGGAGAGCGCGAGCAAAATAAAAGGAGTCGGGCGTCCCTAAGGTCTCCCTTCCTCGTCCTCGCTCTAACTTCCCTTGATCGTCCGTCCCGGAGCTCCTCCCGAGATTGCCTTGCTCCATCACCGTCCGAATTCCTTCCATCACCTTGGGGAAGAAGAAGAAGAAGGTCGGAAGATGGGAGTGAAAGGGGAAGTGTGTCGGTTCCTCCCTCCTTCTCTTCCTTTATAACCTTGCCCTTCCTCCCCCTTATTTCACTTTCATTCTTAATTTATTAATCTCGATTATTGTGGGCCACAAGAAAGAATCATCCACGGAATATTCCCTTTTTTAGTAACTAGCCACTATTCACTACGAGACTATTATTTTTTATAATTTTTTTCCTTTCATGGCTTAAGCTCTCCCTCCTTATAAATTCCCATCTGACGCCTCCTGTTGGTCTTCCACTCCTTCCTTCTCCATTCAATTTGTCTAAACATGTCGTGCTTATTTTCTCGTTAATTTTCCTTTCGGTCTTTTCAATTTTTCTTAAAGCTCCGAAGGCCTCATTGATCTCTTTTTTCTCAATTAATCCGGTCATTCGGAAGCGTACTCCATCTGAACACCTCATAGCCAAGGCTACCTTATTAATACCATCCTCATCTAATTAGTTCGTCTCATCCCTCAATAGTCCCCTATGAGCTCCCCTCCTTATCCTTCGAAGGTTAATAATCATTTCTCCCCTTGTTCTTAATGATCCTCTAACGTCCTTGAATTTGTCCTTGTCATCTTACCATTATTTCCCTTTTAATACCTTACCCCTACCATTCTCCGTTCCAGAGGCGCTTCTCTCGCTTCACGATTTGGCATTTCGATCGCCACTGTCGCTCCTGGGCGACATCCTTCACCCGTAGCTAAATTCGCGCCGACACTTTCAATTTTTTGATTCTCTAAACCTTCGCCCTTTATCCTTCCGTCTGAGGCCTCTCTTAACCCATTCATGATCTTATACTTATACCTTGGAAATTCATAAAATGTCGAATCGGTACGGCCTGCCCCTTGCAACTCTCCATTATCAACGAAAGGAGAACAACTAAATGATGAGAAGAGCAGGCTATATATGAACCTCCATTCCGCAGGAAGGAGAGCTTCTATAGGCCGGTAGAAGCCGAGCAATTCCGTCCCCTCGATGAGAATGAGCATCCTGAGTACATTACCCAATCTCCACATGGAAGGGGAATGATAGTACAGGAGACAATGGCTCCGCCTGGTCTTGAATTTGTCCTTGCCCGAAATAAGGGATTTCGTGTCTAAACTAGTTGAGTTGGTAATCTCGAAGGTAAATGACATGAACGAGGTCGAACTCTATCATGCTCTTTACCCTGACAATGTCGACCAGGAATATCCTTTTCGAAGAGGTTATCGAGTGCTTGAATTTGCTTGTTTCTCAGGCGAGGAAGGGATATCTCCCGCCGAGCATATTGTCCCCTTCACTCACCAGGCCGGGGAATTGTCACTAATGGGTCCCGGAAACTTTTCCTTTTTCCTAGCTCTCTTATAGGAATTGCCTTTATATGTTATCCTAAATTGACCCGGCCGTGACACTGCAGGATCTCACCCATATGAAGCACAAAGCTGGGGAACCTATGGTAATCTTCTTGAACAGGATTCGAAAGGCAAGGCCAAGATACAAGACTTCTGTGCCTGAGGCTGAACTCTTAACCCTAGCTCACAATTCTCTCCTTCTTTGGCTTAAGAAAAAGCTATAAGGAGAGGTCATTAGATATTAGAACGAGTTAGTTAGAAGAGTCATCCGTTATGAAAATATGCTCAGGGAGAAAACCCAGGCGAAAGGGAGCCTAATCACAGGACCTTAAGTAACCTATAAGGTAGATTCTGTAGTAGACGTCGACGTCACGGAGTGCGTAAAGGGGCATCCCCTGACCTGCGAAGAGTTGGCTAAGAAAAACTTCATGGCCAAAGCTTCTCAAAAAACACAGGAAGAAAGGAATTACTCTTTTGACGAAGAGAAAGCCGAGAAGATCTTCGAGTTCATGCTCCAAAATGGACGGATTCGATTGAAAATAGGCCATCGACTCCCTCGTACTGAAAAGAGAAGTCGATGAATTTTGTAAATGGCACGGGTCATTTAGCCATGCCACTAGGGATTGCATCACCTTTCATGTTAGTTGCCTGACCGTCTTCCCTTCATTGGGTAACACGCTAGAGACAATTAACCCTCCATTAGGTAACGCACGCTAGACTCTTAGTAAACATATCTCCTAGATTCTCCAGGTATACAAAAGCTCCAAAAGGGTTATGACCCGCATAAAAGGGATTATCGTTCGGGTAGATACCTACCTACAACCTCTTAAGCACTCATGTTATGCCCGCGTTTCTAACATACCAGCAGTGGATGCATGGGAGAAGGTGGGCATGAAGCCACAACCTTAGCCACCCACCGAGAGAACGAAAAGTCCGGCACGACACACTGTACAGAAACGTGCCAGACCAACAACCTCCGATGCGTAGACAACTAAGGCGTTAAGCCAAAACGACCTCGGGTCCTACACGCTGAGCGACTATAACCTAGTTTAGTCCAGGACTCCACCCAAAACAAATGGAACGAGTTATAACGTCCTCATGCTACCAGTTGAGTTTGCTAAAAGGGAGGAAAGCAATGCGAAAGCTAGTCTGTTGTTCCCCCATTGTCGAAGACACATGTTCCCGCTAAACATTTAGCCGACGTTCAATAATGTGACAGTACGCCACGTTATTATTGATAACGGACCGACTATCAACGTACTTCATGTCGAAGCATATAAACGCTTGCAGAGCGATGTAGCTAGGCAAGAAAAGACTGACGTAAGCGTCAGCGGCTTCAACGGGACTACCTCTTCCTACTTAGGCGTAGTGTCCATTCGACTTCATGTTAGCAACATGTAAACAAAACGGCTTGCTTTGTCATCGACATAAAGCCATCTTTTAGTGTCCTGCTCGAGAGGGACTAGCAGCACAAAGCGGGCGCCATACCTTCCATCCTCTACGAAGAACTTCTGTTGTGGGGAAAACACAATTTAGAAGTTGTTACAGGGGAAATATGCAAAAATGCTATCATGTCCTACGTATGTGCAGGGGCAGTAAAACAAGTCAAAGACATGAGGCCAAAGCAAAGTCACAAACTCGGAGACCAGAATGTCAGACCCTTAGGCAAAACGAGCTATGAATTCTTGGTGTCATATGACGGACCGTCCCCGGCAGCAACACAGCAGCCAATCATTCCAACTAGATGGGGAGACGAACGACAGTCTGAGGCTGATGAAGACCTGACTCCGCTCGAAAGAGATGTCCGCGAGGTAGGATTAGAAAGCAACAACTCCAGACAATAGATGGACACGAACTTGGGGCACGAAAGACTCCTCAATCTACCCTCGTCCAATGAAGAGAGATACGCTCGACCCAATATCAGATGTCCTTGAACGATTAGATAGATATAATGTGTCCAAAATAAAGGAAAATAGTGTAATGTACTCCCCCGGACATGCCAAGACATGTCAAATGTTCATTCAATTAATAAAAAAGTCCCTAAAACTGTCCTTGCGAGGACACCCAAATGGCGTAAGGTGGGTGGTGGGTGTTTGGAACCTTGTCATGATCCCTGGTTCGAACCCCATCACGCACACTCCACTTGGAAAATTAAGGTTGGTCTCCTGGGTGATAGCTAATAAAGCCCAAGAGCCGCCCACCAGCTAGGCCTTTGGGCCTCAACTGAAATTGGACTGACAGGGGAGCAGGCCTCAAGTCGGGCCCAGAGGGGATGTAGAGGGGTCGGGCCTGAGGTTCGCAGGCTTGTAAAAGAGCCTCCGAACCTCGTGAGAGGGCTCGCAAAAAGTAAGTCCACCACGAACCCCGCTGATATCAAAAAAAAATCCCTAAAACTTATGTCGTCTCTTGTGATCCTTTAAGAGAAATCAACTTGGGGACCACTGAAGCACCACGTGTTACCTACCTTAGTTCACTTCTAAGCGAAGCAGAGTCCGGAAACATTAAAAAGGTCCTCCATGCTTACAAGGATTTTTTCGCCTGAGATTACACGGAGATCCCTGGCCTTGACCGAAACCTGGTCGAGCATCGTCTCCCGACAAACGGTTATTTTGAGCCCGTGAAACAAACTCCGAGAAGGATATCACGGGAAGTAGCTTAGATGGTATACGATGAAATGAAAAAATTGTTCAAGGTCGGTTATATACGGACAGCAAAATACGTGGACTAGATATTCAACAAAGCCCTAGTGGTTAAGAAGATTGGTAAGATCAAGGTATGCATAGACTTTCGCAACTTGAACAAAGTGACACCTAAAGATGAGTACCCAACAACAATTGCCAAATCGAGTTCATGAAGAACACCATTATCTACTGATACGAGATTCCCCAAACTATTGTGGTGGACAACACGAAAGTGTTCAATGGTGAACTCATAGACGAGTTTGAAGAGGACTTTGGGTTTATGATACTTAACTCATCTCCGTATTACGCTCAATCAAATAGGCAAGCGGAAGATTCCAGTAAGCTCATATAGCGAGTCATTCAATAAGAGAGACCAGGTGTAACGATTCGACTTTTTATGATATTGGGAAAACACGGTACAAGGTCGAGGATGACTTAAGAAAAGAGTCGAAAGGATGATAAGGGGCGTAGGACTCCGAGGGCTTAAAGAATGGAAGGGCCGGTGTGGATTAAGTTAGGAGCGAAAGGAGATGGACCCAATTCACTAGATCTAAAGTCAAGGGTCGGATCATAACGAGGCTAGAAATTTAGTAAGGAGAGGCAAGTAACTTGAATGCCTATCAATGCGAGTAAGTAAGGAGCGGGATTCGGAACTAATGAAAGTCCAGCGTCGAATAAAGAACGATCGGAGTAAGTAAACGGAAATTGATTGGTGGGTGAGCTTGAAGAATGAAATTGCCCCAAGAAGGCCGGGTGGGGTAAAGCCGCGTGAGGGAGGAACGGAAGAAGGGATGCCCCACGGGCTGCATCTCTGAGCCAACAATAACGGTACAACGGAATGGACCGAGCAAGGAAGGAGGGTACGGATCAAGGAGGAACAATTGAAGGCTAGTGGAGGGCCCGAGTAGAAGCCTTCTTCTGCCCGGGGAAAACGGGGATTTTGACTAAGGTCACTGAACCCCCTCCCCCAAGTGTTACCGGGTGTAATTTACACCAAGTGTTCCCGAGAAGAAATGCTTGGATGGGGAGTGGCCACACGGTCTAAATGGGATGTAATCAAAATATAAACAAAAGAAAAGGAAGGGGAACAAAATATGGTCAAGGTACATCCGGTTTCCCCTTTATGTTCTTACTTGCTCTTGCTGTTAAACCTTGTTCAAGTGCAAGATTGTTTTATGTGGCATGATCATGGTTCGAAATGTGTGAAATGCTAAGGAAGGAACGATCTTGGAAGTGACAAGGGGACGGATCATTCCTTGATACTAAAGTAAAACTCGAAACATGTGTGCGTGCATGATAAATGGGAGAATCGGACTATATAGAGTATGGATCAAGGAAAAGTTAGGATCTTGGGGTGAAACGTGAGGCAGATCATCCACTCATACTTGAGAAGAAACTCCAAACGGCACAAAAACATGATAAGAGGTATAAGGAGTCCTCGGAGGGGCGTGATAAGTAATAAATTTGGGAACTTGAGGACATTTAACGTTAGGCCGTTCCGGGGAGAGTAAATGCTGACTTAGAGAGAGATGTGCGTACGAGAATCACCAATGTGAGGCCATGTGGTATAAAACGAGAAGAAAGGACTAGTATAGTTACGGATCTAAAGTAAAGGCGGAATCTTGAGAGCAATAAGGTCGGGGCATGAACCTAAAACTTTAGTCGGAACGGAACATGACCTTAAGCATAAATCAAGGTGCCACTGGCACGGGAAGAACGTGATAGACTACCAAAGGGTATTTCGGTGTGGGAGGAGAGGAAAGATGAAAGGATCCAAGAATTTTCTTTTTACACTAAAGGAAAATAAGACTGAATTTTATTTATAATAAAAAAACACGTGATTACAAGGTTATATATATATGGCAATTTATACCGATTGTCATTAAAAAACCTATGAAATTAAACCTGAAATTTTCGATACTGGAAAATGCCTTTAACCAAGCAATATGTAGGCTAAGTGTCCGTGCATATATATTCTTGTACCAATCTTATGACACGTGTCATGAACACACGAAGTTACATTAGTATAAACAAGTACGACCATTTAATTCGCCATTCACATTATAAAATCATCCGAAAACTCGTTTCGCAATTCCGATATATTGTCCTGAAGAGTTTATCAAAAAACAAATTATCACTCATTTCGTCTCATCCCGGAGAAATCATTCTTCGTCTCATTTTTAGCCTCCCCGCGAGTTCTTGAACTCAGCAGCACTTTCTCATCGGTTCACACCATTCACAGGGATCATCCACGTTCCTAAGCCAATCCCGGGTCCTCGTACCCGTCCTTGACATTAGTCAGATGTTCCCACCTGACTAAACCATCCAGAACTCACTAAATGCGGATCATTTTATCCGCTTTTTCAGCCACATTCCAGTTCTCAATACGGATCCCTCCATCCGATTTATCGCGGGGACGGATCCATCCATCCGTTCCTTCCTTACGAGTATTTATCAGCCATCTTCCTTGGCCACATTTCACTCATATTGAGCTCACCGCGGGTGGATCCTCCCATCCTTACCCGTCCTCGTATACCATTCTCACGGCTTCCCTTCGGAGCAAACCATTACTCCCCTCATTCCTCTCATCCGACCAGCTCCATTACATGATACATCCCATCATTCATTCGCATATCCATGGCAATCACAGATCAGCCATAGTCACCCCATCAACCCGTGCATCTCGACACATTCAACATATCCACAATTCCTTCACGTACGCATAGACGAACGCTTCAACCACTCAAACCGTTCTCTTACGTACTAGCACCAATACAAATAACTGGATATGCATTCCCGCCTATATCACATATAATGTGTCCTTATCCATTAACACGTACACAAATACAAGGGGAAACAATTTCCAGCCAGCATGCACACATTTTTGGTCATCCGTTCAGCCGACAAACGTACTCCGCGATCTCCTTTCACAAAGCCAGCACAACATGTAGCGACGAACATAGTAGGGCGACACTGTTATGGCCGTTATAAAGAAACATGCGAAAGAAGAAGGGGTGAAGGACGCACCTTTCTTGGTCCGAACAAAGACGTGCAAGCTCCTTCCTTCTTCGAACCATTTCACCGCGAGGAAGAAGTCCCCGAGAGCTCCTCCCTCGCTGGTCTAGATGATGACGGACTGCTCTCGAATGTCTGTCCACTTTGTTGTCCAAACGCGGCCTCTTCTCCTTTTCTTTTTCTTCTCTTCTCGGCGAACCTTCCCTTGCATGAACCATCCTTGATTTTCCCCTTCTCTTCCTTGTCAGCCTTCGTCCCCAAGCCAAGGAACAAGCTGAAATGGATCCCCCTTCCTTGTGTCCCTTCCCTTTCCCCCACTCCAACACAAGGTGGAGTTATTTTAAATTTTCTTTTTATTCTTTTGCCCTCTTGATGTCAGACGTGTCCCATCCCATTAATTCCCTCGTTAGCTTCCTGAGCAAGATTTGACTTCACATTTCACATTTACACTTTTAAAAATTACAAAAATACGGGTCATTATATCATTCTCCCCTTATGGAATTTTGTCCCCGAAATTCTTTACTCAAAGAAGAACGGATGTACTGTCTTCATATGTTCTTCGAGTTCCCATGTTTGCTCTTTGACCTCAGCTCCTTTCCAAAGCACGTGGACTAGTGACGTTTTCCTTCCACGCGTGACACGCTCCCTACGTACGATTATTTGTACAGGTTTCACTATAACGCTCATATCCTCATTCACACTTGTGGCTGTGATCTCAACTCTATTCTTCGATTCTGGCTCATATTTTTTTAGCATCGATACGTGGAACACATATGACAGTGTGAAAGTTCCCGAGGAATAGCCACTCGGTAAGCCACTTTACCAATGCGCTCTATGATCCTATACGGTCCAATATATCGCGGACTTAACTTATGAGCCTTTCCTGTCCGAAACATTGACTACATCGGGGAGAGCTTCAAGAATACTTAGTCCCCAACTACAAATTCCAATGGTCTTTGTCGTCTATCCACATAAGTCTTCTGTCGACTTTGAGCCGTTTTCATCCTCTCACAAACGATGACCACTACTTCTGACGTTTCTCTTGTAAGTTCAGGTCCATCGAATACCTTCTCACCTTGCTCAATCCAACACAAAGGCGACCGACAGTTCCTCCCATAAAGGGCCTCGAACAGTGCCATTTCAATGCTCGAGTGGTAGCTGTTGTTATACGTGAATTCCAATAAGGGAAGATGATCAACCCAACTCCTTTTCCACTCAATGTGCATGCCCTTAACATATCTTCCAGTGTTTAGATTGTACGCTCTGTTTTGCCATCCGTTTGAGGATGAAATGATGTGCTCATCTGAAGCTTCGTATCCAAGGCCTCTTGCAGACTCCTCCATAACTTGGCAGTGAATCTCGGGTCCCGATCAGAAGTGATTGTATGAGGTACTCAGTGGTATCATACCACCTCCCAATTATATATCTTTGCCAAAGAATCCAATGACCAGTTGATCTGATCGGGATGAAGTGCGCCGAATTAGTCAGTCGATCCACAACCACCCATACTGAATCCATATTACGACTACCCTTAGGCAGATTCGTTACGAAGTCCATTGCGATGTCTTCCCATTTCTATTTAGGCACCGGTAACGGTTCAAGCAGTCCCCCAGGCCTCTAGTGCTCAATCTTCACCATTTGACATATAGTGCAACGATTTACATACCTTGCTTTATCACTTTTCATCTTCAGCCACTAGTAGAACTTGCGTAAATTACGATACATTTTTGTGATTCCAGGATGTACGCTATACATCTTCTTTTGTGCCTCATCAAGAAGGCGTCTCCTTACTTCCTTCTCATCCGAAACACATCCTTCCTTGAAACCTTATGAGTCCATTTATGGCGAGTTCAAATCACGCATAAAGCTCTGTCCCGAGTTCTTCGCGTACTAATCTCAAGTATTCATCATGTACTCGAGCTTCTCTTATCATCGCAACGATCTCTGGTTCCACTTGTCCTCTTGCCACACATAACCTTCCATTCAGTTCTTCCAATTGTATATCCAGATTGCTCATCTGTTCAATCATCCGGGACTCCTCCACCATGGGGCTCATGAGAGTGCAATGTTTTCGACTTAAGGCATCTGCCACCATATTTGCCTTTCCTGGATGATACAATATGGTGTAATCGTAGTCTTTTAAGAGCTCCATCCATCTACGTTGCCTCATGTTCAACTCTTGTTGCGTGAAGAGATATTTCAAACTTTTATGATCCGTATAAACTTCAAATTATTCTCCGTAGAGATTGTGCCTCCGTAATTTTAGTGCAAACACTACGGCTGCGAATTCCAAGTCATGCGTTAGACAGTTTTCTTCATGCTTTTTCAATAGTCTAGAAGCATATGATACGACCTTGCCGTGTTGCATTAACACACACCCCAGACCTTGTACGGACGCATCACAATATACTACGAATCCTCCGGGTCCATTAGGGATCGTTAAAATTAGAGCATTAGTCAACCTCTTCTTCAACTCCTCAAAGCACTATCCACACTTATCTGTCCACTCAAACCATACATCTTTCCTTAATAGCTTAGCCATTGGGGCAACAATCTTAGAGAACCCTTCAACGAATCTCATGTAATAGCCAGCTAATCCGAGAAAACTTCGCACTTCATATACATTCGTTAGTCTTGGCCAATTCCTTACTGCTTCGATCTTAAACGGATCTACTTCCATGCCCGAAGCCGATATTACATGCCCAAGGAATGCTACTTTATCCAGCCAAAACTCACATTTACTCAGTTTAGCATATAACTTATTATCTCTTAGAGTCCTTAACACAATGGCCAAATGTTCCTTGTGTTCCTCTCTACTCTTCGAGTATACCAAAATGTCGTCTATGAATACCACGACAGAGTGATCAAGGTACGGTCTGAAAACTTGGTTCATTAACCCCATAAAGGCAGTCGGGGCGTTTGTCAACCCGAACGGCATCACCCAATACTCATAATGGTCGTATCTAGTTCTGAAAGCCGTCTTCGGGATGTCCTCTTCTTGTACTCTGATCTGGTAGTATCCTAATCTCAAATCAATTTTCGAATAAATAACAGATCCTTATAATTGATAAAACAAATCATCAATACGAGGGAGTAGATAACGGTTCTTAATTGTCACCGTTCAGCATCCTGTAATCAATACACAATCGCATATAACCGTCTTTCTTTTTTCACAAATAGTACAGGAGCACCCCAAGGTGATACACTAGGACACATGAACCCCTTATCTACAAGTTCTTGCAACTGTGTCTTCAGCTCCGCCAGACTCGTCCAATACGGTGCGCGGGAGATTGGAGACGTCCCAGGGAGAAGATCAATCTTGAATTCCACCTCTCTCTTTGGTGGCAATCCTGGCAGCTCCTCTGGAAAGACATCAATGAACTCTCGCACCATCTCAATATGCTCTAAAATCGGCACTAGAGCTCCTTTGTTTGACACAGTTGACAGGAAGACTTCATGGCCCTTATCCAAAATTCAGTGCACCTGTACTGCGGGCACCATCAAAAGCCGTCCACCACCTCCATGCCCTATGTACTCTCGAGACCCCACTCCCGGAATTTCCACCAAAAGATGCTTCCTTTCACAATCAACTTGGGCGTGGCTCGAAACCAACCAGACAATGTCCAAGATGACATCAAAATCACTTATATGGAAGACAATCAAATCAACAACAAATCTCAATCCAGTAACAACCAATTCACAACCTAAGCATACCTCATTCGCATCAACAGTTATTCCCGTAGGCAGAACTATTCTCAAACATTTCTCATCCTTGCTAATTGGCCACCTAAACTTCCTTACGCAGTTCCCAGACACAAATGAAAGAGTAGCTCCAGTATCGAATAATGCATGCACCAAGTTTTCTCGGATTCGGACCGTACCTGAGATCACCACACGGGATCGTTTGCATCCGCCTCGGAGACCACGTTTAGCCATGCACTCTCCGCTGGTCCACTTACAGACCCTCGAGTAACAGACACTGTAGGTGTAGGCCTTCCTCATCCTCCCCTCGGCCTCGGCGCACTCGAGCCTGCCACAGTACTTCCTGTTGTGCCACCTTCCTGAGAACAATTCCACCTCATATGCCCTGTCCTTCCACATTGATAACAGACTATCTCACTCGTAGCATAGGTATAGCCGTAATGAGGCTTGTTGCATCGAGAACAGAAAGGTGGTCCACCCGACTTCGAACCCTGATTGCCTCCACCTCTAGAGAATGATCTAGCTGGCATAGGAGCACGAGGAGGACGCGCAAGGAACGTCCTCTGAGATGCATACGCTCTTACCTGTCTGAATCTCTTCTTTGAGTGCATCCCACTCGAGCTCCCCATCCTCTTCGACCACTCCGTCTCTTCCTTTTCCCTCACAGCCATCAATGCTTTTTCTATATTTTATGCCCAACAGTAGACGTCTTCATATGAATGAGCATCATGGGAGCCACATGCAACCGAATCTCTGGCTCTAATCCGAGTTCAAACTTCCTTGCTCTACTTTCTGCATCCAAATGTGGTCTATACCGAGACAGAGCGGTGAACTTCCCTTCATATTCATCTATTGTCATACCCTCCTGCTTCAGATGTGCGAACTCCAACGCCTTATCCTCATGATAGGAGAAGGGAAAGAACTTTCCCAGGAATGCCGTCTTGAACACCGTCCATCCATCCCCAGTGTAGATGACTCCAGCATTAGAATGGACCAAGTGGGGAGAGTAAATAATGTTTTAGAGTGAAATGTGCGTACGAGTCACAATGTGAGGCCATGTGGTATAAATCGAGAAGAAAGGCTAGTATAGTTACGGATCTAAAGTAAAGGCGGAATCTTGAGAGCAATAAGGTCGGGGCATGAACTTAGAACTTAAGTCAGAACGGAACATGACCTTAAGCATAAATCAAGGTGCCACAGGCATGGCAAGAACGGAATAGACCACCAAAGGGTATGTCGGTGTGGGTGGAGAGGAAAGATACCACCTTTATGAGGGTGAGTGGACGGATTCTGTGTTAATACGTAAGTAAGGCCAGAAACAATCGAGAGCCCAATTGTAGTTGAATCCTAAGAATATGTAACGGACCCATATGCACAGACTAGTAGAGTATCACTTGGGTCTAGTAAGAGACTGAGGTCGGATGACGCATGTAGATGCGCAACCCGTTGTAATAAGAAACTAGACCCCTCTATGCTAAGAGAACGTGTATGAGGTAAGGGCAATGGTACTCGAGATAGAGATCCAAGTGGCTAAAATTCGAGTTGAGTTAGTATGGAACTTGGAGGAAATGGAAGTCTGGGAAGGAAAGGAAGGAAAGGAAAACACGAACCGAGGACAAGGAAGGACTGAACCGCGTTTAGGTAAAATATGTGTTAGATGGGCATACTCTAATATTAAACTGTATTGCAAAACGCATGTGCTAGATTAATGAGAAGGAATGAGCTGGTTGACGGTTGTAGGAACACAATTTTTGATTCCTAGTCGGAGAATCTGAAGGTAATCGTCATCATCCTTACGTGGACTTGCGCAACTGTAAGCTCGTTAGCGAAGGTCATGATAAAACAGTAAATTGATAAAGTGGGGATCCTTTCCCCAGGTTTGGAAGCTAAAGCTGCCAGAGGGTGCGCGTGACTAATTCCACAAAAAATGGATGCAGAATTGGGAATTCCCTTTCTAGGTAATTGAGACTCACCTAGGGGGATTGACAGGTCCGGGCACGATCCCGAAATCAATGCAAGTATCAAAAAAATATAAACCATCTATTTGGGAAGAACATAAAAGTATTATTACTAAAAGTTCTCCCAATATATGGGAGAAAATACAAACGTAGCAGCTCAGTCAGTTGGCAAAGAGGACAAGAGGCTTTTCGCCCGGTTCAGCAATCTGGCCGCTACAACCTCTTTTGCCTCTACATATATGACCCTGTCCCAATCTCCCTCACACTTCTTTCGCTCCTAGCTAATGGTTGTACGCTCGGCTGCCTCCACTGCTTTGGCGGCATCATGACCCTAATCGTTCTCAGCAATACGCGCAGTCGTGGCGTCTTGCTCTTCCTGGAGATGACGGATGGTGGCGGTCAATTCCTCCTGCTTCCCGCGGAGTTGAACCTCAGCGAGAGACAGCTCTTCCACTCGAGCAGCTGATGGGGGCAGCAGGGACGACGCAATCTCTTTCTTCCAACCTCGCCTTAACTTCGAAGTCCTCTTGCTTATCGGCCCACGAGCGCCAAAAAGGACTTCCGAGGGAGCGAGAGCATAATGAACAGCTCGCGCAAATCAGAACTCACTCGCCCCAGCTCGTCCATCATGGACGTTAAGGCGACAAAGTCGTCATCCGTGCTCGTTCCACGCTCGAGGGCGACGACAAAGGAAACGAGGAGAGAGTGCAAAGACTGTCATGAATGCACTTTGATCAAACATCAACCAGAGTGCAAAATATAACCTTATACAAAATGAAGCTTAGTTTCTTACCGAGGACGCCTGAACTTAGGAGCTTAGGGGGCTTCCCTCGCCTCACCCGAGTAATCTGGGGCGACAGGGACGCCATCAAGCGTCGGACCCGCGGCTTTGTCCCCTAAGACTGATACAGGGATACCCATCCCGACTTTGCTTGGGGGCTCCTCCCCGCTCACATTACCCTCACCTGTAGCTACCTGGCTTGGGCGCTCGCGATCGCCCAACCAAACAACGATAGGGACGTCGTCACAGGACCTCACACTATCAATGATCTCAACTGTGGAGGAAGGACTGGTAATGCCTACATCAAGGAAGATGGCATTCTTCAACCAAGTCCTTTACCATAAAATAGAGCACATGGAGTCGCTTCCTTCGGGACAGGGCCTTCACCGACACTGTGCAATGACGACGGAGGAGTGACGACTGCATGAGACCGTACCAACGGGAGAACCTGTTGCCCCAGTTGGCCTCACTTTAACCTTCTTGAGCGACAAATAGGGAAATCAACTGTTTACGACAATGAGCGATGAATAGGGAAATCAATCCCCGATAACCAACAACGTACCCGAGGAGATGACTCGTTACCTGAGGAGTTCTTCATGGACTTTTCGCACAGTCGGGGAGGGACCTCCAGAAGTATCAAGCTGCTCTCCTCAGCTAGCTTCCCTAACTGAGACGAGGTCCCCAACATCCTCTAGACATTAAACCAGGCTCTCAAGAAGAATGGGGAACGGCCACCGAATACTTTCGTCGTCAAAGTGACCCTCGAGAAGTCGGGCGACTAGTGTTGTCCGGCCAACTCAAGGTCAATGGGAGACACAACAACATGCTTATCAAGTGGGCAGTTCAGTGATTCAAAAAAGGGGACTGCCATGGACTAAGTGAAACCCAACTGACGCGTATAAAGTTGGGGATTGTAAACCTCGAAAATTGGGCCAGCTGCATCCGTTCCTACTAGCTCCTGAGCGGTGAGCGCTGACCGGAAGCGATCCTTTTTGGTCAGGCGGAAACTTTCCAAAGATGGAGGGAAAGGCCGCCAACTAGAGACCACCCCTGCACAATCCTCTATGTGCCCATCCATCCCTGTTCAGATGCAGCCGACAACGCTAAATGAAGACCATTATCCAACAGAGCTGGCCAAGACTATGTTGCTCTGTTTGATCATCGAGTTTAGAAAACTTGTGAACCCCGAGAAGTACAAGACAATCCACAAGGGACCATCCGCCAGGTTCCTAGAGAAATTGACTGGTCGTCTATTGCTTGGTAAAGGCCATGGTAAACCAAACACAAGAGAAAAGGGCCAAAGCTTCTTTGGCGTCCGAGTTGGCAGCGTCAACAAGGCTAGTGGCCACCCCAACCGTGAATTGATTGGAGTGTTTCCCTCGTCTGCAGAAGACGTGCTTGGACAACCACTCCAAGTAGAACTCGAACTCCTCACGGGGTCCCCACTGGTCAGCAGAGATAGACGAGTGTCGCTCGATCACCTTTCTGATACGCTCTGAGAAGTCGAATGTCAGATCAAAGCATCGGTGGTCAAACCGAAAGGGGATCTAGAAGGCCAACATCACGTCAAAAAACGAATATATTCCAAGGTTATAGACATGGGTCTCGTGGGGAGATAGAAGCAGTTGACAACAGGGAGTGCACACTCGAAGGTTGGGCTCGATCAAGGAGCGTGAAATGTCGATTAGAGTTCTTATCCTGATCGCCTTCCATGAATCGTGTTTCTACTCCATCCACTTGCACATCCAAGAGTCGTACCCGGCCTCGCTCCTCTCGGAAGAGAAGCACCGAAGATTGGCCCGCCTTGAAGGGTTGCTCCATCCCATAGGAGTGAAATTGTAGGGAGCGAAGATGCGGGCAACCTGCTGGTAAAAAGGAACAACTTTTCGACCTCCGAGAAGTAATTGATCGTGGATGCAGGGATAAAGGAACCCAAGGTTTGCTAATCCGACATCGGTAAGCCAAAGTCTGACTCTGCATCATAACAAGGAAAGATATGGAACTTCGTGGCCACGGTGTATACTCGGCGAAACATAGTATGTCGCCTCCTTCATGGGTCAGAATAGTTGAGTCGGATTGTGTCGAGGTAGCGGAAGCCATGCAGGTCGAGAGGTTGCTAGGGTTTCGAAGTTTGGATGAAGTAGGTAGACAGTTTCTGATGCGCGAGTTGGAAACCTCGCCCCTATTCAGGCTTTATAACCCGAAAGCCGACAAAACATTTAAGGTTTCGCTTCACCTGTGAACGGAGGGTGGTATTGTAATAACCTATATATTTCTAGTTATGAATGTAAGTAAACGTAGTTGTATATATTGTATGAATGTGTAATGACAAGGAAAATATATGAGATTATAAGAGTGAATTCGGAACGATAAAAGGATTTTTCGAAAATGTAAGCATGAGTTGGTGTGGATAATATTCAAGGATGATGTCCATTATTCAAGGGCACTTCCATGAGCAATATGGACAGCCTCCTAAGTGAGGAGTAATGTTTAGAAGTATCTTTCTGAACGACGGATTTTTTGTTATGACAATAAGCTTAGGGTTGTTGCGGTTAAAACGTACTTAGCGTTAAGATTGAGAATCGAATCGACTGTAGCAGAAAATTCAAAGATTATTTCATCCCCTAAAGTAGGTGAAACGAGAATAATGAAGAGCAGAGAAAGGTGAACGAAACGCGTAAAGGGCTGCCCCGAATACTCATCGACGTCGACCATGGACAGCCATTTTCGTGCGGATTTATGGCTGAAATTTGGCCGCAAATCCTACAAGTTTGGAAGCTCGACAAAGCTGGTCAAATAAGACAAAATAGTGATTAAGGAATCGGATTAATTAAGGTTAATTAAGTTGGATTATTAGTGCTAATTAAGCACGATTAATTAGTACTAATCGGGGCCAAGGCTTCTTCCACAAGCCATGGTTGGTAAGGTCCACTTATCATCACTTAGGGACACTAATAAGAAGCTTAGGAGGGCTGGAAAAAGGGGGAAAGGGTAGATGGACGTTCTTGACTAAAAGGAGAAAAAGAAGGAAAAGAAAAAGGAGAAAAGGAAGAAGAACAAGGGAAACAAAGTGCGAGCTGGTTCGGTGGTGAAGAAAGAATCGAAACGGAAGGGTTGCCATCAAGGAGGAGCGTGAGAAGGGCCCTACGTGGAGAGGTTGTCCGGAGGAGGAATGATTTGGAGCGTTTTTGCTCCGGACAAGACGAAAAGTACGGTACTCAATTCCCTTCATTTTTCTTCTTGCGAAATGGCCATAAAACTCATTAGCCTTGAGTTTTCCTCACTGTGAATATGTTATTTGGTGAGGAAAAGTGGCTGGCTAGACCCTTGAGATGGTATGAGATGGCACCCGGACCCTCGGTAATGCGACGGATGAGCGGATTCACACCGCATGTGGGCTGGCCAGTGGTTCACGGTTGAGCGTGTATGTCGGACGACAATCGTGTGGGGGCGGCCATGCGAGAACTCATCCGTATGCATTAGGTGGAGGTTCTATTGAATTATAAATGGATGCTCATGGTGATTGTGGGCTGTTCGGGAGCGAATTTCCCGATTTGTGTGAGTGCATTGGGCTGAAAAATGGATTGTTTTGCATGTATTCGTGCGAGTATGTGGCTACCCATTCGTAGTGTATACCTTGGCATATAATTAAGGCCCGGAAATAGGGCAAATGGGGATGGACGGGCTGGTCCGTCAGTATTGAGAAAAAGAAATGTCGAAACTCCGAATGAGATGGTTGCGGACGAGCACGAACATTTGTGGATGCGAACTTACGAATATTGAACAATGTCATTAAATGAACATGGGCTGGAAAGAGGACTTGTTATGATCACTCATAGCTGGTCTGGAGTTGATACTCCTCGGTGAGAGGAGGATTAATTAAGTGTGGAAGGCACGGATAAATGAAAGTGATCGAACAACCCACGTATCGTAGGCAGAATGGAAGTTTACGATGATACTGCCTTATGAGGCGGATATGATGAGGGTTTGGACAGAAGAAATCCACCCTCGGAAGGGTGCATTGGACAGCCTAGTTGGCTGGAAAAGATGGGCAATAAGCTAAGGCACGGAGGGAAATTCTGTGTTTTCACGCACCCAGATGGGTTGATATGTGGTAGCGGGAGGTTGTGCGGCTGAAAGTACATGAACATGAGGCTTTTATGGGGCGTGCATTGGCTAAAAATGCGACGTTTCCAGATGATGCTGGAAACAACTTAGTTGCGATACTTGAGAATTTGGAAACACAACGGTGTATGTCGGAATTTTGAGATGAGGTCTCGATTTTGAGATACGTCAAGGGATGTTATGGGCAATTGGTTGCGTGTTCTTGAGCTGTCGTACCTAGTCATTTGACTAACATTATTACGTGTTTTTGGCAGGTCATAGAAGTGATCTATGCTTGCTTATTTTCATGTTCGATAGAAGCTTCCGTTGTATGAATGTTTATAACTCAATTGTAACCGAATTGAGTAATAATTCCAACTATTAATGAAATGATCGATGAGTTTTCTTTTAGGAATCTGTAGGTCCTTTTAGGTATCGTCGCTCGAATGGAGTAGGCAGGCGAAGTGTTTAGAAAACGAACATTGGTTTCCATTCAAATTCATAACATGTTACATGGATTTGTTTGAAGAACTAGTGCATATAAACGACTCAGTCGACAACACTTCTTCTCCTAGACGGTGTGCTTTGTGCTAAGGCGAAGGAAATCCTTGATCTCTACGAGCTGACATAAGGGTTTATCTTCAGGACGTGAAGATGAAGGTGCAAGGTTCCCAATCCACTCCCAAGCGCAGGGACAATTCTCGGCTGCAGTCGAAAACTTCATCCTGCGGTGAACAGGCTGTTGCGGCTAGAATCTTTTGAGACAGAGGATCTTGGTCTTCGCATCTTAGTTAACATCAGACCCATCAGAGGCCGTGAGGTTGTGAACTTGAACTCTTTCAAAGCAAATACGGCATTCCCCCACCCCCTCGCGGTGTTCTTGGGCCCTCAGACGTTTAAGGACACCTCGGGTCCCGGAAGGTCAGTTCAATCATATTCCAACTCGGGGCGAAAGGATTTCTCACCACTATTTGCCCTAGGTCCTCTACCCTTCTAAAGGAGCCCCCTGTAAAGGAGAGGGGAAAGTTTGAAGGGGGAGATACAACTTGCATAAGGTGGTGGACATAGGTTTTTTAGAAGAGTAAGGTGATGGTTTTAAAGGTGATGGTTTGCGATTGGGAAGCTGATCCGGATGCCGCCATTTATAGCGGGGTTGTGAGGATGATGGGATCTTTGACAGAAGATATCAAGGCAGAGATTTCAGATATTTTAACAGACATCTCGAGGATCTCAATCGATACGTTTCGGGGATATTAGAGGTCGGGAATTTAATTTACCTGCACACGTTATCGAGAAGTAGGGAAATGATTATTGGGTCTTTTTCAAGAAGAGACTGATTACAATACGTGACTCAGTTTTCTTTCAGGGGGCTTATATCTTTGACAACAAAAATTTTGGAACACATATCTCGATGCCATATGTGGATCAACAGTCCAGAATGTGGACTAAAAGTGCACAAGGCCTTTGAGGACGTTAGCTGTGGAAACACATCTGGCGAAGGCTTTCAGGCGAAACAGTTACTAATCGATGGGGCTAGAGGGTGAGAAGGGCTGCTAGGCGAAGACAAGGTAAGCGACAGTCAACTAGGCAAGCGACGAAACTTTGCAACGAAGTTACTGGACGATACAATCGATCAGTGATTGTCATGAGAAGATTTGCGAGGTCTCAATACATGGAAGGAGATGGTTGCCAAGGTCACTAGGATGGAAAGAAGATATTCCACGAAGACTGGCAATATGGACATGAACTATATGTGTAATATTTTATTTTCATATTCACGTAGGGCTAGCATAGTATAAATAGTTTTCTTAGGCATTGTACAAAAACAACTTCTCTACATACAGACATAGAGTCTTTTTATCTTTAAGCATTCAGGCGTTCCAGCATCCCGCGGTTATTGCGATCTTGTGCTCCTGTGATCTTATTATCTCCAAAGACACCGTCAATGGCATCTGTATGTCTTTTCACTTAGGGTGTCGTTCCGCTGCCTTCTGCTTTCTTCTTTCTTTCAAACGTGACCACACATTCAACGAACCACCGTGTACTAGTTATTCATAGTGCCAAATATTTTCGACGTGTTCGGATCCGGCTTGTCCAGCGGTCACTTCTAGAGCGAACACGAAGATATCTTTCTTGAAGAGTCACCGTCGAGTTGCCCCCACTTCTAGGAAATCAGCATCATATCAACTTAGTACCAAGAACATCTCTACCAAAACTGTTAGCCTACTGATGCTACCCGAAGGAACCTAAACTACATAAGCAAGTAAACGAGCTCCTTCAAAAAGGTTTGGTTCAAGAAACCATGATACTTGTGCCATAGAAGGCTTGATCTTAGAGGATGTGCATGGGTAGTCAAGCAATCAACAAGATAACAGTGAAGTATCGTTTTCCTATCCCTAGACCAGACGACATGCTAGATGAGTTGAATGGAGCCCAAATTTTCTTTAAAGTACATCTCCAAATTGGATATCATCATATTCGTGAGAAGGAAGGTGAAAAATAGAAAAGTGCCTTGAAGACCAAGCACGGAAGCACGGATTGTATCGGTGGCTAGTCATGTCATTTGGGCTTTCAAATGCTCCAGCACATTCAAGAGGTTGATGAACCATGTCTCGAGGCCAAACATGGGAAACTTTGTTGTTGTTTACTTTGACGAAATTTTAGCCCACAATCGAAACGAGACAGAGCATGTCGAGCGATTATGAACCGTTGTTCAACATGTTACAACTCGAGAAGTTGTATTGAAACTTCAAGAAAAGTGAGGTCTTTGAATCAAGTATGGTATTCGTTGGCTTTTTGGTATATGCAGAAGGAATCAAAGTCGATACGAGTACAGTCAAGGAAAAATAGAATTGGGTGACACCTTAGAGCATTCATCACGTGAGGAGTCTCCACTAGCGTCATTCTACAAGCGATTCATTTGAGGATTCGACACTCTAACAGCCCCACTTATTGAGTGCCTATAGGGAGATCAATTCGAGTGAACTATGTCAGCCATATCAAGCTTCACGAGGTTGACGTAAAAGTTAAGCGAGATATATGTTCTAGCGCCACCCGATTTCTCGAAGACTTTTGAGGTCGAATGTATTGCTTCAAGAGTTGGCATGGGAAGAGTTTTACTCTAATAAGGAAGGCACATCGCCTACATCAGCGTGAAGTCAAGCGGCGCTAGACTAAACTGCTCGACATATGACAAGATATTTTACACCATTATTTGGGTATTGGAAACTTGGACCATTATCTACTACCTCGAAAGTGATCTTATCATTTTCTAGCTCTTGTAATTCTTGTCTTTGTTTGCCGGAGGGAGTCGTAGCAGGATTTTATGGAGGTGTATGGGACTTTTGTTTGACTTCCTTATCTAAATTTTTTGCCTTAGCTGGGAAGAGCTTGATTTCGGTAAAGCTGTCGAAAAATGAAAACCATTCTTTGATGCGCAACCGCCAAGACAGGGTCATTGGAGCCGAGACCAGCTTGGGAGGTATGGGAGCCAGCTCCTTCATTGTTGACTAAGAGTAATTAGGGTCGCAAGATGAAAAAGATCGCAGCATGGGGATTTGGTGGAATTGAGGGTTGTTATGTTGTGTCTCCAAATGGTTATGAGATATTAAATTTATAAAGAGGGATCGAGGCATCAAATGAATTGCCTGGACTACGCTCATGAATAATTTGGCGAATCTATATTTTGTTCTGAAACACAAACCAAACATAAAGAACTCGCAAATGCTTTATTGAGGAAAGCTAAATTTCTCTCGATGATGGTAAATGATGCGAGACATACGGGTTTGACCGATAAGGAAAGTGATAGCGTCACCTTAATCTCGTCGACCGGGCGACAAACTGGTTTTACAATGCTGGAATGGACGAATTGAGCGACAAACGAGTGAGCGACGCTGACAGGCAAGGAGATCGAAAGAAAGCTGATCGACGTGAAGTGAGTGACGAGAAGTGAGCGACGAGAAGTCCTAAGGGGTGACTACGATTTGACAATTTCAAGTCTAACACTTGCAGCCCAAGAGTCGCCCTACTTTCTCAACCAACTCTATTATCTTTTCAGACATTGTCTTGGGAAATTAATACTTTTCCCCTCTTTATCGACTGACTTATTTTCTTTATCTTTAAGTTTGTTTCCTTTCTCCTTTCTTTGGGGTGTCCTATATTAGCCCTTTTGCAATGAAACCCAGGGGATAGCTTATCTTGAATTTAGAATTAAAACCCCAAAAACTCTTTGAGTCTCTCTTTCTCTTATCACTCTGTGGATTTCGTGTGTGGCGAGATTACCCGAGCATTCATTACCCCGATGGTGCAATCCGGTCGTGGTGTCGTTCAACCCATAGTCCAAATACGGTGGTGTTACTATTGTATCCGTACGCGGTCCGGGCAAAGCACGTCAATTATTCGGTGGTGGCTTAGCTTGTATCCAAAGTTTGACGCGTCATTATCCTTTATTTTCCTGTTGTTCACCCTCACCAGTCCCGTTCACCATCGTGTTATGTTCTGCCCTTGAGAAACCGAACCACCCCACCCTGTCCCGCGTCAGTAACTAAGCTAATTAGATTTGATCGTCGAGGAAGATGGCGACTTTAAAGCAATCTATGAGAAGAGTTCTTTTAAAGCTTTTGAGCGATTCCACCAAGTAAATGGGTTATTGTTTCGAAATTTCATGCCATGTGTTCCCCAAGGTTCACAAAGAGAGTTGTTTATTCGTTAAGAACTTGGAGGTGGTATTGTTGGCCATTTTGAAATCGAGAGACCTTTCAATACTACAAGAGCATTTTCATTCGCCTAAGGATAGACAAGCATGTGCAAGCTCTCATCTTACGATGTGTTGTGTTAAAAAAAAAACTAGTTGAGTTCAGCCTCAAGGACTTTACACCACTCTACCCGTTCGAGAGCAACCATGGAAACATGTTATTATGGACTTCGTGCTAGTACTATTGTGGATGCAATGACATAAGATTTTGATCATAGTTGTGGTCCATCGATTTTGAAATATGGTTCATTTCATTCCTTATAACAAGATTGATGATGCTACACATGTTGTTGATTCCTTTTGAGACATTAAGTTCCTAAGTACCACCTATCATCACTAGACCGATGGTCAAATCGAGGTTGTCAATCGAACCACTGCAACTATCCAACTAATGCTTATCTCTCAAAATGAAAAAGAATGGGATATCAAGTTCGCTCATGTTGAGTTCACATATAACAGAGCGTCCATTTTCACTATCAAGTCATTGCCCTTTGAGGTAGTATATGGACTAAACCCTTTCGCTTCTATCGAGCTCATGACGTAGCCGGATCACAGAGATGTCAGTTGAGATGCTTAGAAGCGCGCCAAAGTGATGAAGCAACTTCATGAAATATTCGAGCTCGGATCATCAAAGCAGATGAGTGTTACCAAAACAAGGCAAATCAGGTTGAGAGAGCGTATTTTTGAACTTGGAGGCTCGGTATGGATACACCACTGATGGAAAGATTCCCTGCTAATAGGAGGAACAAGCTCATACATCGAGCGAAAGGACTATTCAAAATCATTGAGCAAGTTAACAGCAATGCCTGCAAGGTTGACCTTCCAGGACACTATTGTGTATCTGCTACCTTCAACTGACCAAATCGCACTTTGAATGACGACGATGTGGATTTGAGATAAATCATTTCCTACTCGAGGAGGACGATCACGGCAAGACCAATCTCGAGTTACTCAAACTATACGTGAATCAAGTAGGTGTCATTTTTTCTATTATCAATCAATCAATAGAAGCATGACTCGAGAACTGGTGGCTCACTTTTTCTATTTAATGGGGAAGAGGACCGAAACATGCCACTAAAACTGGAGCTAGTCGAGCAATAGTCTAGTCAAAAAGAAGAAAAGCAACCCATAACCCGAAAGAGCGATATCATTCAAGCAGATCATGTTGGCATAACTCTTGAGTGGTAAATAAGGATGGCCCAAGTGAAATGACAAGACTACTTGATAAGGCTACCAGCTATTGACCCTTCAACCGCTATCATTTTCTGCATTTACTTCAGTTTTTATTTGTAAACGTCTATTGGTCCATTGAAGGTCATGCTCAACCTATATAATGTTGTTGCACTGCCAGATAAAAGGACATGCATTATTATTAGAATTTTTTTATAGTAAAAGAGTTTATCTTTGAAAAAATGAGTACATTTTCCTTTAGACCTCTACCTTCGCTCAGCAGATACTAAGTGCGGACGTAGTCGAGTGTGTCAATCAGAAATGGGGAATCTATATCGTCTGTGTTTTTCCTTCCCTTTGTGTCACAACAGTCTCTCTATATCTGTGTATGATGTTCAATTTATACCCGATTCTATTAATCACAACGGTGTTTCAATATCCGTCGGTCGTCGAGTCAATTCTTGAACTTACCGGTAGTGTAATATATATCCAATAGGCATCGTTAGAGAAATTCATTTTCAAGGCATCTTGTTTGAATCATTCATTTCCTACCATTCCTTCCGCCTCTCTATTTACCAAGAACACCTTTGAACTCCCGGTTACCTTGTGCCCTGGATGGCAACCTTCTTCAGCGGGGATCCGTAAGAACCCTAAGGCTCACTCACACAATACAATCTAAAAACCTTACTCACAAAATCTCTCACAACTCACGTATGTTCACATAGTTTTATACTAACAAGAAATAATAAGTCATTAAGGGAACAAACTTGCTAACGGGAGATTTCTTCATATAAGGAAACAAACTTGTCGGCAAATAATGTGTTGCCTCATTATGTGAGACATGTTCTTATCAAGTAAGGATCAATCATGTCTTCAGATCGGGATTGTGCTCGGGATCCTTAGAGATAGGGTTAATAGAAGGTTCAAACGAATACTCACATTCAACCTTTGATACATGAAAATTCTAGGTATTAATTTCCATAAGTAGTTTGCACGCTTTCCGCAAAGAAACACACTCAGGATAAGTTTATATTCAAATAGTTCGCCCTTTTTCATGATTCATAGTGAATCTAAACGTAACCATGTGTAAAAGAAAAGATAGATTAATCGTTATTCCTACCAAGTAAATTTGTTGAACCTTACGTAATACCTTTTATATGGGGATTGATTTGTTCCCTTAATGAGAGTGGTCAACTCTCTTGCAAAAAAATTGTAAATCAAAGATTTTAAATCACCCTGATTTATGTAAGATATCATAATAATCTCATTAACCAATCGAATGATTAATTAAGTGACTTTTATGGTGATAATTAGGTAACAAAGGGTATAGTAATGTAGGTTCATCGATTGGTACTAACTAATTAGATAATTAGCCACGTAGTTAGTGATGAG
Source organism: Melastoma candidum (assembly GCA_023653495.1). Classification (NCBI taxonomy): domain Eukaryota; kingdom Viridiplantae; phylum Streptophyta; class Magnoliopsida; order Myrtales; family Melastomataceae; genus Melastoma; species Melastoma candidum. The sequence continues at coordinate 7,006,203 of CM042888.1, read as the reverse complement.
GACTCAATTTTCATTAAATTAGCTTCCATCGATTGGTAACTTCATGGTTCAATTTTCTATATTTTTAGAATAATGTTATGTTTGGTCGCCAACTTGAGAACTCAATGAAGAGAGTTCCTTGCAACCCTCGTATAGATATTTATCCCCGACAGGATGGTTTATTTGATGTTGGGAAGCTACCTGTTATTCAATTGGTAGACGCTAATCACGACATATGTGCAAAAATGGAGACCATAGACATATATTTATCACATGTCAATGGAGAGATGACTACTCAGATCCAGCTTGGATTACGTGTAGAGGGAGATTGCATGATAAATGATATGAGTTTCAGTTTTGTAGTTGTATGCCAATAATTACTTAGTGAGGTTCTAAGTTGAAAAGACAAAAAGACAAGTCGAGTTAACATGAGTTGGTTAGTTAAATGGTTTGATCATCTTCCAGTGTGGGTTGCAAATGGCGATGCATGCATGCATGCATATGCATATGTGTTGCAGTCGATAGGAGTGATTATTTTTCAAACAAGTCAAATAACCTTGTATATCTAATGTGGTTGCCATCATTTGCGGATTTGGAAAGGGCGGTCCATTATAATTTTTGAGATTAACATGTCTAGCTTAGTTATACCATATTTTCTTTCGTCCTCCCCATAGAGATCTTTCTCGGACAGTTTGGCTATATCATTTTGTTAAAGCTATAGGCATGGACAAATTTTCGCATATCTTTCAAACGAGGCATGTAGAGGGTAAGCCATTAACAGATAGATGGGGCGTGGAGTTCGACATGAAGTGACCAAGTAACTTCACTTTGATTGGATTGTTATTTTATGAAACTTTAATAAATTATCAAAGCATCAACTTAATATAGCTTGTTTGTGAAGTCATTTTACATCCCGATACGAAGGACATGCTTGCCATAGTACCACCATATTGTTTGGACAGCCAGGACTCATGGTGCACTCGAGTTCCGCTCGTATCTTTCACTATAATAGAGTGACATTTTCCGGATAGAGTAATTCGCTAATTTGAATATCAACAGCTTGTACTAGCTAGCTGTAACACTGACGCTCGTCTACATTGAATTGACTTGCATGGAAAGCGATTTGATAATTGAGTACACATTCATGCTCATTACATCTTGATTGCATGGAGTAATCATATTGTGTAATTGATCAGAGTCTACTACGATGTATATAACATATGGTACATGCATATCAGAGACAGAGGTATCCCTGATGAATTTCATTGTATAAAGGAAATATCTCGAGATAGCTATAACTTTACGATGGAGTTCACACCATTGTGCACGTCGTGGAGGAGTACACGACGAGCCCAACCAATGAGACAAAGATGATGACGATGAAGCCGATCATGAGGATATCGGTAAAGAAGCCCGTGGCGATGAGACAAATGAGGAACAGGTCAACGATGAGACAAATCAGTTGTATGTTGTATATTTGTTTACCACGAAAGAAATATGTGTGACCTCCTTTCCCATTAAAGGAGATATTCACCATCGGAAAGCTTTTCCCTCCTTATCACAGCTTTTGCAGTTTATACCAGAAACAGAAAGGAATAATAATAATAAAAAAAAAGATTAACAGATAAAGAGATTAATGCAAAAACAAAGAAAAGAATCCATCATAACTGTTCTTGAAAAAGTAAAACAAAAGCAGATGAAACATCAACCAGCAAGGTCTCTCTAATCCCCACCCAAAATTTGTTTCCAAGGTACTTCTTTACCAGTACAGATAGACTACAGACCAGCACGAGATCCAAAAAGGCCAACAATCATATCATCAAATCCCAAACCCCCAATTACATTTACTGTCTCGATCTTGACTCTGCCCTCCGTGCCTCATCGTGGGTTGCCGGAAACAGCTCCACGTACCTTGACCCTATTGTCATTTTGTCCTTGGCCATTGCCTTCCTGGCCTCCTCAGATGTTACAAACTCCACGAAAGCCTCCCCCGTCGCTTTGCCATCTGGGCGGCAGGCAATGTGCACCCTATCCTGTATAACCTGGTAACCCTTGAAGAACTCCAGTATCTGAGATTTCTTGACTGTGAAAGGAAGGCCACGCAGCTTCAGGATCTCGGTGAATTCCATCTGGTCTTTATCCTCGAACCTTTTCGGCCTGGAAGGAGTTGGGCTCGGGCTTCTCTGGTAGTCCACATCATAAATACCCTCATAGTTTACTTCGGCTGCCACAGCACCATAGTAGTCCTGCTTCTTGCACCTGAATACTTCGACGTATCGTCGACCCATGTTCTGCCTATCCCTTTGAAGAGCGAATTCGACATGCATGTTCCCCGCAAAGACAACATAGGCCTCTCCAGCGAATCGTCCACTCTTGTTGACTAGCAGTATGTCCACAATGTCAAGTCCGGCAAAGAACTTGTAGATGTCAATATCAGTGCAATTGAAGGGAAGCCCCCTGAGACGAACCACCGGGAATGCAGGGGGCTGGTAGCCTCCATATCCATAAGTTTGATGGTAGTTGCTAGGAACACTGTTCACTGCGAAGTAGGGACGTGATTCCGTCATTCTTTGTCTCTTTGAGCCGACCTCGTACCCATCGGAAACCCCCCCGCCTCCCAACATTGCCCTTCAATTATACATACCAAGACAAAGAAAAATCCCCCACCAAACCCGTTAATATAACCAAACCCAGCCCAGGACTCCCACATGCCCAAATCACTCGCCTGAATAACATCTAATTAAAACCACTACTATGGCCTCGTATGTCAGAAAACTAATGCTTAAGAAAATTCCCAATGATAATGTTTCACTTTACCAAATGTAGTAACCAGTAGTTTTACTCCAATAATCATAATACCATCAAACGGTTAAACATAGAAATCCACCAACGAGGCAAATAGAAAGATGAACACTTACTATAAAAATGGCATCGACCAAATGAGCAAGTAAACATGCAGGACAACTCCAAAAGGAATTCGAAAGCACATACTAGAATGAAAGACATCTAAAAGGGTAATTCAAAAAACCGGGCATAGATCCTGCACTTCTGGCTTCTTATGATTTCAAGATAAGATTGATAACCACGATAACAACAGGGAACTCATCACCTTCCTTCATCCCCCCAACCATCCTAACAAGAATGTTCAAACTACATTTGTTTCTGGATTACTTGTTTTCTCTAGACGTCTCTTCATAATAATTCTTACAACACGTCAGATTCCAACACTTTGATGGGAATCAAATCATTTCTGCAAACCACAACAATATCCTGCAGTAAATAGCCCAGAACTGTGACCCCGCATTCTAACCCCCAGGATCCTATTTGAAAAAGAATCGCACCAGAGGCTTGAAACGCATAAGATTAATCAAAGCCCTCGAACACAAATGAAAACGAGAACAAAGAGCCAAATTCCGACCCAAAACAGAAGACGAAAATCAAACGGATCACACAAATTAAAGTTAAAACATACGACAGGACCGGATTTCCAACCCGGATTCAACCGCGAATCCCCTCCCCGGGGAGAAACCGAAACAACAAGATGGATAATTCCACCGTATAGAAGGGAGGAGACAATTCAGGGGGATCAGACGGATTTCGCACTTACCCCTTTAGGTGCGCAGAGAGACAGATCTCCAGACCGTGATCCGCGTTTCGTTCGTCGCAGGGAGGACACACCCCCACAACCCTAATTTCCAACGCCCGTCGTACGGAGAAATAGTCCCAGCGAATTGGGGGAAGCTCCCACAATTTAACGATAATAAATAACGTCCCAAGTAGACTTCCCATAATATTTTTAATTTTCAATTAGGTCTAATGTTTTTACAATGTTTTAACTCGGTCCTTTGTTCCTTTTAGTCCTATACCTATGACCCAAAAGTCTCTCATTTAAGAACCATTTTGGAAATTAGAGGTTTGTACGGATGTACTGTTTGTTTTAAAAAAAAATTCGCCAAAAACCGTTCGAGTTTGAGAAATTACGGAAATACCGTCAAAACGCGCCCCCGAATCTCCATGAAAACGGGCAGGGGCGGGTTCTCAAAACCCGCCCCTCCAATACTTATAAAAAAAATAGGGTTTCTGAGTTGGTAAAAATAATTTTTAATTTACAAGTGGTCTTGGGTTCGAATCCTGTTAGGACGAAAATTTTTTTAATTTTTTGAAAAAACATTACTCAAAATTGTTGCTAAGAGGAATCGAACCTAAGACCTTTCGCAAATTAACGAAACACTTTGACCGACTAAGCTAGAGGGGGGTAATTTGTTTACTTGTGGACAGGGGCGGGTTTTAAACCCGCCCCCGAAACCCTCTTTTTTTTTTAAAGTGTTCGAGGTTACACAAACCCGCCCTCTTTATTATTTGGGGGACGCGTTTTCAAAATGCGCCCCCTCGACGGTATTCAGGTAATTTCTCAAACTCGAACCATTTTTCGCGAATTTTTTAAAAAACGAACGGTAATACTGTACAAACCTCTTGGAAATTATCTTAAGTCAAATAATATAACGTTTGCCTCGTTACAATTAGGGCGTATTTGGAAACCTGTACGCGGCTCAATAATAAGATGTACCGGCTCTCCACCATTACAATTGCTTCAGATCCAATTCACCCAAGTTGCCAACCGATGTTTCGTGGCTAATCTCATAAGCTCTATCCCTACCTAAAACCTTCTTATAATATTAAAGAAATAAAAAAAATTATAATAATTTGAACGAGCGGGAAAATAATGAGAAGATAAAATTAAGAGAAATTTTTTAAAAGAGGAGCCATGAAGTTTTACGAGAGGACGTGTTTTTACATAAAAGTGCGGAATTGCATGGTCAAGGGGCCTGGATTTTGGGAGTACGGCATTACTGGGCCCAATATGATTTGGGCTATATGGGCCGGGCCTACGGCTTCAGCCCTTAGTCCTGGGCGGCTCTAAAGACCCAAAAATTACGCAACAGAAATGAATTTGACCAACCCAATATGAGTATGTTTTGTTAAAAACTAGGCGTGATTGTATTTCTTAAAATTAATAATTTTAAATTCCAGATGGATTTAGTTCTCCAAATCCAAACCTGGAAGCGGTGGGATGAAGAGGAGGTGGGGGGGCAAAATGGAGAACCCAAAACCCTAGCAAAACCGGCACGTGCCCATTCCATCCCTCTCTTATCCCTCGGATCGGTGACGTGGCGCCTCCCAATTTCGAAATCCCGCCCAAACAACGGGAATTTACCAAACTACCCTCTAAGACAATCCCCATTCCCTCGATCCCATTATTTTGTTATATTATTTCCTCTCCCCTTCTGGATCGATAAAAAGGTCGTCCTTCGCCTCTGCCCCCCAAAAAACGCGCACACAGACAGGTAGAAGTAATAAAAAGCTTGCGTCCAAAGCCCAGAAAAACGTCAAGGTTCGTTCGTCCCCTCTTCCCTCTCTATCCGTCTCTAATTTCCCCTTCCCTCTTCTTCTGCCCCCGCCTAGGTTAGGGCTTTTATCCTTCAGTCGCCGAAAACCTAGCCCCCGGCGGCGCTTCCCGGTCTCCAGTCCTCCCTCAGCCTTTCTCTCTCTTCCATGAATCTTCCCCTCCTTGTGTTTCATTTTGAGGCCGTTGTTCGTCTCCTGATCTTTTTCGTGTTTTATTTTGTAGGTTCGGAGAAAGATGAAGGGAGGAAAGGCGAAGGTGGAGACCAACAGAGCTGATGCTGCGTGAGTTTCCTCATGGGCCGTTCCTTCCTCTTGTTTAATTTTTATTTTGATTATTTTTTGATGTGATGGTTTTGTGTTGGGACGGGAGCATCGGGTGTTGGTGTGGAGTTAGGGTTTCGGTTTTTGATTTCTGAGGGAGAACTGCGATAGAGCGATATTTTTTTAATTTTATGGAGGGTTTATTTGGGGGTGGTAGTGTTGAGGTAGGGTCTTGCTCTGGCTTGAGTTATTCTTTTAGTTGGAAGGACTCTGATTTAAGTAAGTGTGTCAATTTGGATTTGACGATCTTTGATAATGTTCGGTATTTTGACGTATTGTTTTCTGAGGTTTCCTGTATCTTCGGGGAATAGGAGATGAGTAATGGCTTTTTCTCAGTGTTGAGGTTTCTGTTTGGTGAGGTGCTGCTGAGATAAAGCTTTTGTTGTGGCAAGCTGCTTTCCTTTGCTCGTGTTTTTTCCCTCTCAAATTTAGCTTTTAACTCATGATCCATATGAGATAGGAATGATAATCCAAGAGGAACAATAAATGCAAATAAATTCAGGCAAAAGCCTTCAATGGCAAGGCGGTTTCCCATGATAGTTTTCTGTGGTCTAATTGTTTGATTGTTTGCTCTATTTTGGTTTGGGTGAGGAATAACAGCTAAGGTCCAGTTTTTGGAATCTCTATGTTTTGGTTGATACTGCATAAGTTTGTTCTGATTTTTTTTTTTTTTTGTACTGTGGCAAGGACTTGGGTGTGGTATTTGTTGGTTGCACTGACAGATCTGCTGCTAATATGTTTGCTGTTGTGTTAGAATGTGAAGCTGGTGTTCATCTCATTCCTTTCCTTTTGGTATAGTCTGAAGAGGAAGGTAGCAGATTCACAGCGTGCTGGGAAGGCAGCAAAGAAAGCTGCCAAGGATCCAAACAAACCGAAGAGGCCTGCAAGTGCCTTCTTTGTTTTCATGTACGGCTATCATCTATGGATGTGCTTATTCTAGTTCAGTTTAATTGTTCATAGTGGTTCATGTATCGTATGCTTGAATTTTTCTGAAGGGAGGAGTTCAGGGTGCAGTATAAGCAGAAGCATCCGAATAATAAATCTGTTGCAGCTGTATGCCCCTTTTTCACAATGTTTCTATTTTACTATACTGTTTATGCTATCTACATCCTGCCTCACTCTTTGCATTTTGGAAAATCGCTTTATTAGGTTGGAAAAGCTGGTGGAGACAAGTGGAAATCCATGTCTGAAGCAGTAAGATCTTCACTCCCATCTAAAATTGGATAATGAAATTTCTGGGGTACATGGTGTTTGTTGATTATATTCGGGGCATTGCTATGGTTGTAGGACAAAGCTCCTTATGTAGCCAAGGCTGAGAAAAGGAAGGAGGAATATAACAAGAAGATGCAAGCTTATAATAAGAGATCGGTATGTTGCACGCTGGTGGTGAACCGTGTAGTCAATTGTGCTGTTTCCAATTTGTTTTAACTAATTTATGTCGTGTTCTCCTTTGTCTGGTTGGCATTAGGCTGAGGGAGCAAACGCAGCTGATGAAGATGAGTCTGACAAGTCGAAGTCTGAGGTTAACGATGAAGAGGATGATGATGATGCAGAGAGTGGCGAGGTAAGGTCCTTGCTGGAAGTGTATTGAATGATTGCATATGATTATCGTTTTTGTCTGGTACGCTGATTTGTGTCCTTCCCTTGTATATTGCAGGATGAGGAGGACGATGATTAAGTATTTAGCCTTGATAAAAACAATGTGTGAAACTCTGTTTCTCTAAGGTTCTTTGTCTACTAGTCAGTTGAGAATGATCTATTTAGTTTATTTTAGTTTAACTGAATGGGGAGGAAGGATTTTAGTGGGAGCTTCTTGGTGGATCTTTATATAGTATTGTAGCTAGTTACTTCTGTTGACTAATCCTTTTGGTGGTTACCTATCCATGACATGTTGCTCTTTGATATGATATCTGCAGAGGTGTGTTGTCTGAGATTCTGGCTTTGTTTTCTGATTTTTGGATTTTGGCAATATTTAGCCAGCATATCTAATTTCAAAATTATGAGCCTCGTTGGATACATTCTTTATTTATTAATTAGTGTAATAAGCAAAAAAAAATATTGGTTTCCAATAATCCGGATCTGGTGCTGTCTGTATTGTGGCTTAGTTCTGTGCGCCTAAAGTTTTGTTATAATGAGTCTTTCGAATTAATATGCAGAGCTTCAACGGTAATTGCACGTTACACAATTCAAGCTAGTATCAGAGAATATACAAACGGAGTAGTAATACATTCATGGATAGTAAACGCAAAAGATAATAGTTTAACAAAACCCAGTAGATAGGAACCACTAACTAGGAAAGTCCTACAAGAATCCTCTTTTCTCCTGTTCAGCAGATCTACGGAGCTCCTGTGCCATGGATGAGAATGACTTGGCTGTGTCTTGCATTTCGGCGGTTTTATGGCTTATTCCCTGCTTGTTGTTATCAGTCAATAATATCCCAGTAAATCATTTTCAGAGGAGCTAGGATATGAAAATAAGAGCACCCAAAATAAAAAGGTATGCATATGACTTTCTCATGGTGCACTTCGGGGAAGCAATGAACTCCTAAAGTGCAAGGGGTAAGTGTTCTGCCAAACGAGTGATGCTATACGCAAGTCATGCAAAAGTTAAACAACCAAGACCACACCACGGAAATGTGCAAATACAATTAGGGTATTCAGACATCTGCAAGTGGATTCCACAAATCCAGTAACATGATGTATACCACTTATGTGCTGCAATTAGTAACAGGCTTTCTGATTTTGTCAAGCTCAAAGAAGACGACAGTCATAGAGCAGGGTTTCATGAAAATATATTTACTTGATTTCCTCTGGAGAGTAAGTGATAATAGACAGTACCTGCAACTTCCCGAGATTATCTAGGAGCTTGTTTTGCGCCATTTTAGCTGCACCCACTTCCTGCAGTTTTAAAGATCACATAAAGCATTCAGGTATTGCTTGAAACTTGTATCAATGGCTCGTCATAATCTTGTTGAAACCTTCGAAAAGCTAAACACCCACAACAGCTAGAACATGAGCAGAACAACTGCACCATGGTATCTCATGTTTTCCAGTATGTTAATCCCACTTACTGTCGACATTGAAACACCATATTTCCTCTTTATCTGATCAACTGTACCCATCTCATTGGACTGCTGATGCTCTTTCTCTGTATCATTGTTATCCATCTTTATCTTGATATTCTTCAGCTTGCCTGCATAAAAATTGACGTCTCCAGGGAGGCTTGTTATCCAATCAAGAATAAAATTATTGCAGTCGAAATTCGATTATATAAGCAATTGGGTTGTGTCAAAACAAAAAACGAGTAGACAGATACGCGCACGAATTTTTTCAACACACCTTTGATGTTCTGGAGCTTGCTTGTCAGCATTTTCTTGTTAAGACCAGCAAGTACATTGTTCCCTTTAGGCTTCGCTTCAAAATCATCGAGGTCGATATCATCTGTACAAACCAAAAGAATCCATCTATTACCAGCGGAAAATGCAGGTAATTTAAACTGTAAGGCACAAATTGGTTCCACCAACCTACCAATGTTCATGTCAGCATCACCTTCGTAGGAGACATCTTCTTTACACTGAATTGGATTATCGATCTTATCCACATTCCCGGAATCACATGGAAAATTTTCAGTTGAGAATATCTTCGAAAGTGCTTCTGTACGTTCCCGACGGTCTTCTCTCTCTAATTCCAGAGGATGCTTCTCCCTGTCGGCTTTCGAGTCTCTCATGAGAGAGCTAAATAAACCCTGGAAAGATCAACAAAAGCATTGTAGGCCTTCTTATTATTACAACACACACAGCAGACGCCGCATGTAAGATCATGTAAAATGAAATCCACCTTAGGCTTCTGCTTCTGTGCAACGCCATTTGAAGAGAAGTTTTCTTCTGGAAAAATCAAATCTTTTCTGTAGACTTGGCCCAATGAATCCCGTAGCCTGGATAAATAAATACGTCAAGAAGAAGCAATTAGCAGCGTCTCTGATTTTTCTTCACGTGAATAGGCGATAGGAAATTCAGAAGGAATATGTGAAAGGTGGAATGATGGGCAAAATGACACGGTATGAGACAAGGGATGAGCAGGAGTAAAAAATTAGCACTTCTTCTCTAAGAAAAGCTTTTAGGTCTCCAAGCATATATGGAACAGACGAAATAACTTGGTTGCTTTGTACAAATTCCATTTATCTAGTATTCCTGATGTCCTTGCTTAGGCAAGCTTTGGTGCTTACAAGTATAACTATAGGCGAAAGAAGAAGAGGGTGAACCTGTACACACTCTTAGGGAGCATGATGGCAAAAACCATGATGTCTTGGTCTTTGTTCACCTGAGCCAGAAATAGGTGAACAAAATAATCTACATAAATCACATGACATGGAAATATTAGAGGCACAACAAGTACCATAACTACTTGACCATCGTGAGAAGAGCAAATTGACCCATCAGGGGATGGATTCAATTCTGTAGGGGTAATGGGATACCCTCTAATTTCTGTCTCTCTGATTAAAGTCAGCTCAGGTAGAGACCTGTCAAATAGTAGAAGTGATTAATAGCTTCTACTAACACAAATGCAGTATGAACCGAGACTGGCTCACCTAATTCAAAGTTCCAAGCATGATTAGTAACATAATTCAATCGATAAAAGATGAAAACAACGCCTTAGTTGAAACATATAGTTATGTATCCAATTGAACATATAGTTTAGTGGTAGGAAAAATCATCCGCTCCTTATTAGCTGCTCGTTCAGCTACATGACATGCATTTGCACAGATGGTAGAAAGCCAAGTGCATGATAATATAAAGGGAGCAGTTCGTGGCTCACTAAAAAATGGCCCCTCTGACTCACAAAAATGGCACCTCTTAACAAGATCAGTGAATATTTCACAGACACATTTCTGTTCTCCATCCTTTGCCAGAGGAGTTTTTTGTTTGGTACCTTATCTGAATTCTCCCGTCAGTGAAAAGAAGAATCAGGCCAGCATCAGGAGAGTAGAACATTGAGGCCCAGCAGCAAGATGACTGAAGCTTCTTTTTATGAAGTACCTTCTTGACTCCCTGAAGGCACAGGAGATTATACAGCAAATGTTGTTGACCCAACCCAGAAATTTGGACCTAATTTCCAAAGCATTATGGGTTAAAAGAACACGTACCTGAACCAAGTTCGACAACGAGTAAATGTACACAGCTTTCTGCGAACATAGCAACAACATTTCCTGCTTCTCTACAGCATCTTCGAATGGTGTACCCTGCACATCTGCAATCTCAACATATAAGGATCTTCCTTAATTGTTGACTACTTAAAAGGAGTTTGGGGTAACTCCAAATTTATGAGCAGTCCAAACGAATGTGTGTGCAGTACCTCGAGGATTGCCATCCAAGATCTCCATGAAAAGAGCTTGAGATGGTTTCTTTGGATGAACCATGCTTGTGCTAAGCGGGTTCCCATTCTCACAATCCAAAGCTGATACCGATGAATCTCGTGTGACGAAGACCAAGATATTCTTCTTAAACTCATGCAAAGCAAAGGAGCCAAAGCTCATGGAAATAATTCCTGGTGAGATTTCACTTGAAATAGGGGTAGTGAACAGTACCGTAGGCCCATCCATGTCAATTAATGAAACCTGCATCCAAGAACACAAGCATCAGATCTCCAGCAACTCCCAGTCTTTCGGGCAAAATACCAGACATTGATTATGATGAACAGTATGTTGATGAATCAGGTTGCCATAAGAGAGGCTTAAACTGTGTCCGCTTCAACACCCAGCAAAGTTTGTGCTATTATTTCCAACTAATATGTTCTAGAGTTAGTTACTTGTAACATTATTTGGCCTATATGGGCAACAAGGACGAGCCGTCGCCATTCACCCAGTGTTCGTGTAATCCTCCAGATATTCAGTCTGCCTAGCAGTGAGGAAGCATAGCTAATTGTGATCTGTGAAAAGGAGCATGATGAACTTACATATCCTTGTTGAGAACCCACGGCCAGATGCTTAAACTTATTGTTCATGACTAAAGAAAGAACGGCACCATTGACCTTGACAACTTTCATGCCCTTAATCATGGAATTACTTCCCCTCTTCATAATACCTGGCAAGAAGACAAAGCAACAGTTTCATAATACAAGAAGCTGCAGAATAACTCCAGTCACCTTACAACCCGCAGTGCTAAAAGTTGCTATAAAATTCCTTGATTCGGATGCAGAAACTTGATTGGGAAGCGGGAATATTTACCTGAGTTATATGAATCTGACTTCAATTCATAAATACGAACCTGTGGGTTGTAGAAACAATTACAAATATCAGAACTGCTTCTGCAGAAATAAATTGGACATGATCAGGTAAACCAAAAATACTCACCACTCCATCTTTATCACCAGTGACAAGGATGCGGTTCCTGACATCAAAGTTCAAAGCTGTCACAGCAACTCCACCTAAAGAAGAGTTTCCATCACTCTGCACCATAAGGATACCTAATGTGAGACCGCATATAACCAGAAATCATAACCATTCTACATTCATACCGCACAGTTGAACAACCTTAAAATTTCAAATATATCCAACCAGCAAAATAATCAACTGCCACATCTCCAGTCCTTTTATCTGGGCCAGCAAATATACTACTAAACAGTCCTCCCAAAATAGTGAGCCCTATCAATTCGACAAATTTGATAAAAACAACATACCTGTTGCTCCATAGAAAAAATTGGAAGTGGAATGGGGCATGATATATCCCAAAACTTGATGGTTCCATTACTATGCCCAGTGATATACAGATTTTTAACCTCTGAAAGCCCACCACAGACATTTGTACTCATGTTTATCCCAGTTCTGGCAAACTTATTACAGAGTAGGAGGGGTGGAACTTTTCTCGCAAATTTAGCATATTCCTAATAAACATAAAATCAAGTAGCCTGTCATAATTTCTTGAATATCTCCCAACAATTATCACAAAATATGCACCATCAACTTGGTAAGGGCAGAAAGTCATTTCAATTATCACCTCGTCTCCGGGATCTGATATGAGCAGGTTATTTGTAATAAATACTGATGTAGAAATGGCAGAATCCACAAATGGCATCTTTATGGGAATCTCCTTTGGCAATGATGGGGCAGACCTCGATTGACATTGAAGAAGATAGTTTTCTATCAAGCTGTCATCATATGCATACATTCGTCCAGATTTTCCCAAAACCACGAGAATCTCTGGTTTCTGCTTGCTTGAATAAGTAGATGTGATTTCCATGCTGATACAAGGCTCAGGTAGAGGAAGCACAAGCTTAACTATTCGAGATTCAGAAGCACTGCTCATCAACAGCACCTGCAACAGTAATTGAACCATCAAAATTTAGTCTGCAGTGACCATTATCTCATTCATTCTAATTGCCTAGACCAAACACATAACCGCAAGCTGGAAAAACACTCGCAAAGATTGTCATAAAGACAAGTCAGCGAAACAAGTCAGTGGGATTGAGTGTGCTTTTGCTACTCACATTTTCTAGGTATATGGGCTAAAGACAACTATGACTGCCCATGAGATACTTCAAAGGCCTCAACATGAGTAAGACAATGCAACAACCTGTCGAGTAGTTTACTTTATCAAAATAAGTTCGCTACAAATGCTATCCTTTCCTCAACTGGGATGGTCACATTATCCATTTCTGTCGCCGATTGTTTCCAAAAATAAGTAGTAGATCAAGTCTACACCTGTAGGGGGTCGCTTAACTTTTAATTATAGGTTGAATAACCTCTCATTTATTAGATGAGACGTTAATATTAATAGAACCATTAGTTACACTTCTCAAACCCAAATGCATGCCTCATTTCCACAAATTAGCTCGCGAAAACAGAGGCTGTAAATAATACTTACCTGCAAAGGATTTGAGTTGGCAGTGTCGGAGGAACCCATCACGTACAATCGACTTGCCTTTCCATCTCCTTGAATCCATTTAAGAGATCCTATTGGAACTTTGTCTAACTTATATCCAAGGTTAAATTTACACAATGGGATGGTCTGAGAGCTGGATTCGGATCCTGCTTCCGCAGTTCCTTTCGGTGCTGGAATACTCCAAACAAATATGTCCCCTGTACTGTATCCAATAGCAACTTTACTGCCCAGAGGACATGCCCAGCAAGCAGAAGTGACTTGCTTCTGTTCATGATGCCCTGAGAGCATGACGCCTCCAGTGAAAATTGCTTTGCTTTCTTGAATTTCCCACAATACCATCACACCATCTTCATACAGGATGAGGATCCTAGATTGGAAATTTTTACATCATGTTACAACCTTCCATCACTTGACCCATAGAATAAGTGAGGATGAAACAGTATACGTCCCTATGCAACCAGCATGGCACGAGTAACATGATAATATAATAAGATATCGAAGCCGCTGGTTGTGAAGGCGACCTAATGAAAAGATAAGGGACTCGTATTTCCATGAGATGAAATTACATTTTTCTACAGATGAGGTAATGAAAGTTTATGTACCTCTTACTTTCAGCCAGGGGTTGAGGTAGCGTGAACATAACTGCGGCATCACCAGGGGAGGGACCTTGGTATCCTGTATATTGAATAACACAAGTTAAAAGCCTCCTTTTGCAAATTTATAATTCAGGAAAACTTTCAATTTACTAAGTGCACTAGCAGAATGAGAAATCTAATAAGATGTATTCATAAAAGAAGTGATCTCGCCAAATTTCTCCACATAAGAAACCCCCCAACAGTTAAAGAGAGGCTGAGGAAAAATAAAATGGCAACCTCCTCACCATGTGATACTGCAAAGGGAATACTATACTTCATTTGAATCACTCGACGTTGCTCTGGAACCAGATTTAAGATGGAGACATTTCCACGAGAACTTCCAGCATAGCTGTGGATTAATATTCAGCAATTACTAATCACAGTGATGAAATTTATGAGTAACAGTTTCTGATAAGGTGATATCCTTACATGTAAAGTGTATGTGAGATGATATTCAAAGAGGTTAGAGGCTCTTTGAAGTCGTAAACACAACATAATGTCCTCCTGTCTATGTCCCAGACCTAGAAAGTGTAGTTGTGAAAAAGCTTCAATTCAGGGACCAAAATTGAAGAAGAGGACTCCAGTTACTTGATGGAACGCTGAATTAACAAACTTGCGAATGTAAAATAAATAAATAAGAAGAATTCAACTTGTAGTGGAAATAACATGCCTCAAGTTGATTCCTGAAGGTCACACTCAAAAGAAGACCTTCATTTTCAACAAACTGCAAATAAATAAATAACATGGATTAATGCGAATATAAAACATGGTTCATGAAAGCTTTTGGAAAACCTGCCATACCAAACCTGCAAAAACTTGCTCACTCCAATATCTTGGGATTCAAGTAAGATTTGAGTATTGTCCTTTCCGAGTAATTTAATCCGTCCCTCCCTACAAAATATGATTGATAACAAATGTTGCATAAGCCACCAGGTACAGTATTGACATCTCACCCCAGGCCCTATGCTTTTTTTTATTTACCGTCTCCATTTAAACACTATTTCATATTATTTATTTGATATCCCATTTCTGCTCTGGATAAAACTCGTGTCATTCGTAATAGCACTGAAAAAAGCCATAAAAGTACTACATAAAGAGGAATGGTTCCAGATCCATTGTCTTGTGACAAGGGGGTAACTTTACCAAACATTTCTGCAATTTGAGGCAGTGAAACAACATTCAACACCTGTTTGTTGACCACATGTAATGTCTCCAACAAAAGTGTTTCATCTTCATAGATTTAACCCAAAACCAAATGCATGCAGGTCAATCAGCACGATGAACGAGTGAAGTTCATATTTGTAACAAATTAGGCTGCAACAGCTGTCAGTGGGGAGTTAAGCAAAATGTTTTCAACATAATCTTTTCACCTTCACAAAATTCAAGCCAAAACCAATGGAACGTCTACCAGCATGATGAACGCGTGAAGTTCATATTGGTAACAAATTAGGCTACAACAGCCGCAGGTGGCGAGTTAGTTAAATGTTTTCAACCCAATCTTTGCGCCTTCAGAAAATTCAACACCAAAAGAAAACCAGTCTGTAAGCATAGTCAATGTGCTTAGAGGAGTCAATATTAGTGACAGATTGGGGCATGGAGAGAATAGAGAATGGTGACGTACTTGGTTGAAACAGCAAGTATTGATTGAATGGAATCATAACCAAACTTTGAGCAACCTGGTGGGATCCCATAATGAAATACAATGCCAGGTTCAACATCAACACATTTAAATCCTTCAGTTCCTGCAGGCTGAAACACATGTAGAGGAATGATTAATCAGTGAAGCCCCGGTTCACCTTGGATTTATCCTGAAAGCCATTCCAACATGGTGAAGGCTGAAGGCAGTTTAACCAACCACTCTGGCAGGAAGAATATTATTTGTTCGTAAATCATATCACCAGCTGGAGGTTATTTTACAAAAAAAATTGCAAAATACTTTGTTTGAGACGGCAAATTTCACTTTATATATAATTCATTGTTTGAAATATTAACTTATTTATAAATTGAAATTCGATATTTCAGAAAAAGACTTAGGGGCAATATATTAGGAGCTCAACTCTATCACGTAAATTTTTTTTCCAAACTAACCATATATAGGTATACCTCCCACCAGCTGAATATTACACAAGACACAACAGGCAAGTTGTCCTATCTTTAACATTTCAGGATCCAGCTGCGAGACGACACCACATACTTCTCATAAATCTTAGCATGTATATTTTACGTACTTATATTCCACAAGATAATAAGTAGCTATCAGCGGACACCGAAACATTCGATAGTAATTAATACTTTAAAAGACATCGAAGCTTTGCAAAAGAAACCAAAGAAGCAAATATTAATATAATGTTGGGAGGGAGGGACTGTCAATCCACTTTGACCCATTAATCCCGATTTGATTTGGTCATTGCAATCAAAACGGGCGTGGGGTCAACCTAATCCTGTCCGGAAAAGCATTTCGCTAACGACGACATCTTCCTGTTCGCGAATAGGAAAGAATGCCGACAGCCGGTGAAAGATATACAATCCAATGAGAAATTGCCTAAACACTGATTTAGGATTTTATAAACGGGAGTTTTACCGTATAGTTTCGTTATTAGAGCATAATTTTTAGAATAATAAAAACAGTAAAACATTTAATAATTAATTTTCAATATTTATAAAAATTTCCAGATAATCCTTCAAATATGCGGACGTGACCCTAACTCTGCGTTATTACAAAAGGCAAAGGGGGATCAAACAAACGTCAAAACTAGGGGACAGATGTCTCTCCTGGTCCTGGAGGGAACATCATCATGTAAAAGGACAATAACATAAAAGAAAGGCCAGTGTTTCAAACACCTATTAAAGTGCTTACTTGTTCAAAGAACGTCAGCATGGATCTATGCTTAGCTTCAAATTTTTAAAATACCATGAGTTTATTTAAATCAAACAGTTTCTTTTAAAAAAAATTGAAAACCACTAAAAAAACAAACAAAATTCCTCTCAATTTCAGATATTATATATAGCAAAATAGGGCTGATATGAAGATATGAGTGGTCGTATTGAAAGAGTTCCTATCTAGGGCTCACTGTTCGTGGCAGCCAGCCTAAGCCACTTCTTCCTATCTAGCCTAATAGAATTGCATCACACTACACGTTAACGATGCATCTTCTCGAATAATTACATAACAAACAATAAACAAAAAAGCTCAATCAGCAATAAACACATAGGAAGGTTTACCCAACAGCTCAAGGAATTCTAAAAATGAATTCAACCTCCCTCGTTGGGATTAGGTTCGATTTTCTTTTTTAAAAAAAGTTAAAAGAGTTATTAATACTTCCCGGAGAGCATCATAAAAAATTCAAACTAATGGCGATTCGATTTCTTTCCTCACTTTTTTCTCGTGAACTGTTTATCTATTTGGGAATTTTGAATTCGACATGTACCGGCATGGCCTACCAAAATGCAAGAAAAAAATATAGCCATCATTTAATTCCACCCATCCTTGGAATCGATAAATACAGCAGTACAATCAGACAGTTTTTAAATTTCAAGAGCAATAAATATATTTGTTACTTCGTATCTTATTCCCAATACAATAAAAAAAATCGATGATTGAGCTTTTTCATTGTTTTCCGTTTTCTTTTTCTTATGAGAAATGTAAACTTTATCAAAGCCTACCAAACAAATTGGGCTTAGGTTGGTCATCCTTCCTACGGCTGACAATTGACAATTGCAATTCAACCTGGGTTTATCTTCCCCAAGTGTTGCTACGTGGAGGGATCTTATCACGTCACACCCGAAAACCGAAACATGGACCCTCTTACAAAAAGACAACGACCGAGCCTTTACATTCTCAGGAAAAGGAGTGGGATTCCGAAGGAAGACAGAGTCAACAACTGAGCCGGCCACCTACATCCGTTACATCAACATCGGCAACCGAATCTTTAGCATTTAAGAGCTTTCAGGGTCACTCTAATTTATATCTTGCTTAGCAATTAATTAAAACTTCCATTACCTTTTTCTCTCCAAATTTGGGACGGACTTTATACAATGATCGAGTAAAAAAATCACATAAAAGAACACTAACAGAGGACAGTCAATGGCGACGGAACAATTGGGGGGTAACGCACATGGAAGTCGGCAGACTGTCGGTTTTCTCTCTCTCCCTCTCTCTGAGCAAATTTAAAAAAAAAATGATGAAAATCCTTGGAATTTATCATCGGCATAACGCTATCCGAGAGATTTAGGACTTAATCCTCCGGAAAATGACTAGACGAATCCGACCAAACGGCTTAGCGACATAATTACGTCCATTCAATACCAGTCCTACTCTCACAATCTCTTTCATCAAATTAATCCTATCCTGATAATCGCCAACCTAAATGTCATCTTAATAAAACTGGCTTAATTGATGCGGCCAACCACGCGGTCTCCGTTCATCAACTTCCTCTAAAAATCAACACAAAACAATAGAGAAGATTCATCGATCCAGCAAGTGAACTCAAAAAAACCGATCTTCTCGTAGGCGACAAAAATGGAAGAACAAGAAAAAGAAGAAGAGCATTCGACGGGGACAGGGGTTTTTACCTTCCTGGAAGCCTTCTCAACGAGTTTCTTCACGAACATTTGAGAGAGGGGCGATCACTTGGATCACTTCTTCTGTTTGAATGGAAGAAGTAGAAAAAGGCTCCGATCGAGATTAGCGACAGAGAGACGGGGGAGAGTGAGGAAGTGCGATTGCTTTGTGATAACCGACGGAAGGAAAAACAGTTGGAGCTTTTCTTTTCTTTGTAAGAGGAGGGGAGTGCGGAGGGAGACAAGGAAGAAAGGGGAGGAAACGGGCGATCAAAAGTTGGAAGGGGGGAAGAGTGGTGTTTGTATACGGGAGGACGCAGGGAAGGATTTAAATGGGAACGAGGTTTGGGGGCGTTATTTTAATGACACGTGTACGGTGATTACGGCTCAGGCCTTTCTCTTTTCCTTTTAATTTTTATAATTTATTAATACTGGTTTTTGTTTCTTTCCCTTTTCTTTTCTTCTATCTCCTTTTTCTTCTACAAAAGAATTAATTCTTTGGATTAGGAAAGCTCTTCAATGCCTGCTTACCACTATGAATGAAATCTTGCATCTACTTAAAAAGAATAACACTATTCTTATAAAAGAAGATTGACTCTTAATCAACGAGCTCCTCTTTCCTCCTTGTCACCCAACATGAATAAGATGAATAATAGTGAAATAATTGTTGTGGAATGATTACTCTCATAAAAATCTCATTAGAATAATTACTCTTTTTCATTATAATAATTTTATTTCTTTGGTTTATGATAAAAGAGTGATAGGTCAAGTGATATAAATTCAATCCCATCTCGAATGATACAAATATTGTGAAATACACCGATTCAATCCTAGTGATAAAACCAAAGTAAGGAATTGCTTTGAGAAAAGGGTAAAGACGTAGGATTGTTCTTATGATGAATAGTCCAATCAAACTCTCATTGTTTAACAGAAGAGAAAACAAAAGGGACATAAAAAGAGTGAAATAGCTTTTTTTTAAGAAGAAGTTGATAATTAACGTAAATCAAGGTGGCTAATTGAATCATATGGCTGAAAATTGAGTCAAAAGTGCCTTTCATCCTTACCGATTATAAGTAACAGAGAAGAGAATCCAATGATATGTGAAACCTAATGAAATTCCTTTCACTCAGGGGTTTAATTCCTTTTAAACAATTTCTTTTGTTTATGCGTACCCTATAAAAAGAAATTAGAACGTATTCCATATTCCAAAATTATATTTGATATTCTGGCTTTGCTCCATTTTAACGTTGTTGGAAAATAAATTTATGAAATAAGAAAAATAGTTTCGAAATTTCAAAAAATAGGCTCCAAAATCGGGGATTATAAGTCTGATTTTACTCAAAAAAGAAGTCGGACTAGTAAAATCCGGCCTCCAAAAAACACCCTAAGGAAGTCGGACTTTATAAGTTAGATTTCCCTTTTTTATTTTTTATTTTTTATTTTTTAAAAATCGAAATTTATAAATTTTGAATTCCTCAAAGTGTGTCTTGGATGTTGGACTTATAAAGTGTGAATTCCTTCTATAGCAAAATCCAACTTTATAAGTCCGATTTTAAGCCCTTATTTTTTAAATTTCGAAATTATTTACTCTATTTCATAATTTTTTTCGTTCACTTTATTAGTGACTTTCATAATTAAACAAAACAAACTCTATCTATTCTGCTCTCATATACTATCGGTTTAAGGAATATTTCTCTATAAAATTTACATTTTATTATATAAAGTATATTTCTCATATACTATGTTATGGAATTGGTCCACGGTAAAAATATTTTAAGATCAATAAATATATAAAATGCGAACAACTCAGGTTAGATAAATTTTTGTAAAAGGGAAAAAATAATCACGCCTTTCCCTTTAGTAAGGATCATGAAGTTATGTTACAAAAATCATAAAGCGAAAGAAATACGAAAATAATGTATTGTTCGACGAGTCCAAAGAGCTTTCCTGCTTATTAAATAAAAGGTCAAATATTCAAATATATCCTAAACTTTGACGCTTTTTTCCCGATTTAGCCTAACATTTGAAAACTATCTTCTTACATCCCAACGTTGGACCATTATCACAATTATATCATACATTAGTCGTCACCGCTAACGGAGTACTAGGTGATACTGACATGGCAGTTAACATCGTCAACTTCACGTTTAATCTATTTTTCTCCATAATAAATTATCAAATATATCCTAAACTTTGACAATTTTTTTTCAATTTAGCATAGCATTTTAAAAATATCATCTTACATCCCGACGTTGAGCCGTTATCTTCAATATATTCTATGTTAACGGTCGATAATAACGGAGTCCTGCGTGACGTTGATACGACAATTAATGCTGTCAGCACCACTTTTAATCTATTTTTTCTCAAATTGAACTATAAACCCCAAATTAAGCTCCAAATATATTTTAATCTCACTCTTAACAAATATTTTAATCATACTTCCAATCAATCCTACACCGACACCCGACCACAAGCTCACCCTAAATCCCAACCACTATCCCACCCTAACC
Source organism: Melastoma candidum (assembly GCA_023653495.1). Classification (NCBI taxonomy): domain Eukaryota; kingdom Viridiplantae; phylum Streptophyta; class Magnoliopsida; order Myrtales; family Melastomataceae; genus Melastoma; species Melastoma candidum. The sequence continues at coordinate 6,984,916 of CM042888.1, read as the reverse complement.
CTCGACTCCCAACCCCAAAAAGTTGACATCTCAATAATATTGGTTTGGAGTTGTGGGTTTGTATAACAATGTTGACATACTTATACAATTTTATTTGCTTGAATAATGACCGTGTGTTTGGCTAGATAATATACGACAATGTGTTTGTGTGGGCATGACCTGAAATTTTAGTAATCCTGGACATGTTTAAAACATTTAACTTTGACTATAATTAGAACAACTACAATTTGCTCATAATAGCTAAAAAATCTATAACAATATTTGTTCGTATTGGGAACGGCTACAGATTATATGATAGAGATAATAGTCCAACGTTGGGATGCAAGAGGATATTTCAAATGTTAGCTAAATTAGAAAAAAAAGTGACAAAGTTTAAGATATATTTAATAATTTAGCGTGAGGATAAAATAGATAAAACGTGGCATTAATGACGTTAAGTGGCACGTTAGCATCACGTAGGAATCCGTTAGCGGGGACGGCTAATGAGGATATAATATAGATAACGGCCTGTAAGAGGATATTTTTCAAATATTAGGCTAAATCAGAAAAAGGTGCCAAAGTTTAGAATATATTTGATAATTTGGCCTAAATAAAATATTAAATATTGAGTTTAGTCGATGTTTATAATTGTTAAAGGTAATTTATGATCAATGTTAATGTCGTATTAAAGTTAAATAATGAAAATAGAATAGCATAAGCATTGAATTGGATAATAAATATATGTAATTAAATAGGGTCATTAAGGTAGTTTATTCTAGTCTTTTGAATTTCCTACTTATCAAAGAATCAAGAATAAAGTATTTTGCAGCATAAACGCTTAAACTCTATCAAATATCCAATTCTAATAGCAGCAAAAACTCTACATACAGAAGGAAGGCTTTACATAAGGCTTTGACTTGAAGATCTGCAGAAGCCTGGTGGGTTCTCTTTTCTATCTCTCTCACACTCGGACTGATATTATTCATTCCGTGGTTTTGTTATCTAAATTCATGAGCAACCCCGGTAGAATTTATTTCACAAAAAAAGGATTCTACGCTACCTAAAAGGCACATAGAAGGCTAGACTGAAGTATATAAAAGAGATAGTGATAGGCAGGAAGCTTGAATGAACGTATAAGCACATTATGATACATATTCTGTATTGGAACAAAACCCATTTAATGGAGCTCAAAAAAGCAAAGCATAATTGCTCTCTCATTTGCAAAAGCTGAATACATCGCAGTGAACGAGGCAACAAGAGAAACTGTCTTGCTCAAAAGGTTACTTCTCGAGCTAGAACATAAGGTGGACGAGCCAATAACCTCTTCTATGACAACAAATCTGTAATTATTATGACCAAGAATCCAATGTTTCATGCAAGGTCGAAGCACATAGAACTTCATTATCATTTCATTCGAGAGATGGTTTCACAGTTATTCTAGAGTTCATCAAGCAGATGTTCTTACAAAGACGATGTCTTCTGAGAAGTTAGAAACTTTCAAAGAGTTCTTGAAATCATAAATTAAGAGGGGGTGTTGAAGGTATTTTATGATCAAGGTTAATGCGGTTGTTAAGTTAAATGACGGAAATAGAATTGAATGAGCATTGAATAAGCTCATAAATCTATATAATTAAAGAGGGTCACTAAGGTTGTCTATCCTAGTCTTTTGGGTTTCCTACTCCTCCTCATATATAGATATAGAGGAGTTTGTAAACATTTCATTTAGGAGAGAAAAAGAAAAAAGTATTATGCAGTATAAATACTTAAACTTCACCAAATATCCAACTCTTATAGCGGCAGCAACTCTACAGAAAATTTCATCTATCCTAAGGAAGGTTATTGGTAGTACAGAATCTTAGTTCCGCTCACACCTTCTCCCTTCCTATCCATTCCCAAATATATAATCCCCGACAAAAACTAAGTGATAAATGAAACAATTTGCATACTTTATGATATAACCCGAATTCGCAGCTGTTTTACTACAACAGACGTTCAAATGAAAAAAGTCCAAATACCATCAAGTGTTTAATATAGACACATTATGATATTCAGATAATAATATTTTTTTAATTTCTTATTAGTTTGATGAGTTATCAATTTAGCTAAAAAAAGAAACAAAATAAATGTCTTGATAAAGTGGGAAGTCCTTTGAGTAAGGATGACAAACAAAATAAATGTCTTAACTAGCAACTTCAAAGACTAATTGAAAATTAATTATTGTGATTAAGATAATTATTTAAAAGCCAAATATACCTTATGGGGCATGTTTTGTTATGTAGTAAAGGTGACCAAAGGAAAAACAGCTGAAGTTTGGCTTTGTACCCATGGACAAAGAACTCAAAGACGAAAGATGGTATCACAAATTTAAAAGGGGAGACTGATCTTGTAATTCGCTCGCCACAAACCCTAATTGCAGTCCTTCCGGCCCAAATAGAAGGACCCATTATCATAACTGAAGGTAAGTTACTACCGGTTTGATTTTCGTAGAAAATGAGTGAAGGTAGATGCAACAACAGAACAATAAGTTCTATTGTTTCGAGTTCGAGTGTGGGCGGGCAAGTGTGCGACCACAACAGGAGAGTGATTGCATGCACATGTTGGAGCACCAGGAACCCAAGTCATCGATTCTTTCGATGTTCTTCATGAAAGGTATTGTTGGTTGCATTTCTGGCTAGTTGGTCACTAGTGTTTAGCAACAGAAATTTTGGACCACAGATCTCTGTCCCATATGTGGATCAACGATCCAGAATACGGACCCATGGTACATGATGTCTAGAAAGGAGGTAGCTGTGGAAACACAACAGGCGAAGGCTTGCGGACGAAGCAGTTACCAAGCGACAGGGCTACCAGGAGACGAGGGTCAACAAGGTGATCAAGCGGTAATCAACTAGACGAGCAACGAAACTCTGCAGCGAATGCTAGTGGGCGTTACGATCGATCGATGGCTGTCATTTTCGGACGATCTCAAGACATGGAAGGAGATTGTTGCTAAAGCTGCTAAAAGGGAAATGAGATATTCCATGAATACTGACAACAAGGGCACGTAATATATGTACAATGTTTCATTTTCATATTTACGTAGGTCTAGTATAGACATTGTTCATAGGCACCTTTCAACAGACGAACATATAGTGTTTTTATCTTCAAGCATTCAGGCGTTCAAGTGTTCCAGCGTTTCAGAGTTCTTGCGATCTTGTTCCTTCCGAAGGCATCGTCGATGGCATCCATAAGTGCTTCCGCTTAAGGGTGTCGTTCCGCAGCATTATCCTCTATTTCTTCATGCATACGACAACCACACACATTCAATGAACATCCGAATACAAGTTGCTCGTAGTGCAAGAGATTTCTGATATGTTTAGATCCGGCTTGTCCAGCGGTCACATCCGGAGAGAACGACCAGGAGGATGACTGTAGGTTTTTTGAGTGGTTGGAAAAGGACTTTCCAGTTCGACAAAAGGAAGTTATAATACAACTAGTAGAATCGAAGAAACTGTTAGAGGATAAGAAGGATTTGCTGCAAAACAAGTTTCAAAATAAAGAAGAACATGTTAAGAAGCTGGAAGCAAAGGTTGAAAAGTTCATGAAACTGAAAATGCATTATCAAGAAGCTTACCAATAGAGGATTGTTAAAATGAAGGCTGAGTTAATTGTATTGAGAAGTGTCGTAGTTGCACTATCAGGGTTAATGTTGTGCATTTGCTATTTACATTAGTAAGCAAGAAGAAATCATGTATTTGGTGTGGATTTATGACAAAGTAAGCCTGGTGGATTATAATGTTATTGTTTGGGACTACGGTAATTTTGGAATTGTGGTAATGTAATCCATTTAAAGAGAAATTATGGTAATGTATGGCAAAATGACATACCAAGACTTTCATTTCCGTTAATGACCGATAATTTTTTTTCCGTACAATGTTCACAGAAGTTTCACTTAACAAGCAGCTAACATGTCATGGTTGATACCCTTGAGATAACTTACACATCAATCTCAAATGACATTAACAACCAGATAACATTCACAAAATGACACAAAATGACACCAACATCAGCTTCTATTGTATCTCACTTGCTACTCCATGGTTTTATGCCCTCCTCCTTGTTAGCCGTCCTCTTTCTCTCCTAGTAGTTTGCATAATAATTTGCCCATCCCCTGCCTCTTCATTCACAGGTTTCCCTTCTGTAGGCATGCTTCTTCGCCGACATGTCCTCGTTGTACACAATCTTGCAAGTGACACGTAGTACTCTACCTGAAACTGAGAAACATAACAATGATAACTGTGAACACTAAAATCTCGCGCAGAAATATCAGCGTACAAATTATCGTATGAAAAATATAGCAGGCTCTGTCTCTAGTCACGAGAAAAGCACGTGATTCCTCTGATTCGATCTTCGAAGAATAACGGTTGTGGATGGTGACCCTGAAGCTCTAGCAAAATTTCAGCAGAACTTCGGGATGAAATATTAACGAAGTCGTCGGGGCCTTTGGGCGTGATCCGACAGAGCTTCGATATCTTGATGAAGTCGTCGTGTCCTTTAGGCATGATCCGGCAGAGCTTCGATTTCTTGATGAAATCGCCGGGGCCTTTGGGCATGATCCGACAAAACCTCAGGGCGCGTTGTAGAAGAACACCAGGCGATGGACGTCGGCAGAGCTTCGGCGAGCAGAAGGCGACAAGAGTCTTCGAAAGCTCCAAGAGTCTTCTCTCCACCTATGTGTGTAGTGTATTGTTGTTCTATGAATGAGAATGACTCTATTTATAGGCCTCCATGGCCGATTTATATTAGGAAGTTGGTCATCCCATATTAGGCAATCTCCCATGTACCGGGCCATGGGCCGGACTTGAATTTGGGCTTATTTCGGCCCAAAACATTCTTGTTTGGATTGGGCTTGTGGCCTTCATTTATAACCCAATATATATATCTTTATGGACTTGAGATTTGACCCATTCTAATTTCTTTATGAGTTTGGTTTATAGCCCATTTATAAATCATAAAATTGGGTAACACCCACTAAACTTTATACGAGGCCCCATGATTATAGTAGACAAAAATTTAATTTCTACATATGCCCCTACTTTAATTCTTTCCTCGAATTATATAATGCCGAGAGGATTGAATTAAAGTTTATAAATTTCTTTTAGACCATGATCAATCTTTCACATGTACATGGACATTGAACTTTATCGGCGCTGCTGATGATGTCAAGACATGCAAGGTCCAAAAGGTAGAAATTAGAGACTTTTTATTCTCTTTTGCTGCATTGTCCCTCTCTTGCAAAGAACGAGAATTATAAGGATTTCTTTCCTTTTTTTTTACCGTGAGGTTTAGATAACTAACCACATACTCTTTTAATCAATGTAGTGGACTTTAGTTTAGAAAATAACCCAAGTTATTTTCACGAAAAAAAGGTGGAGAACTCCAGGATAGAAGTGCTCTCTGCTCGGATGATCGTCCAGTTGGAGAAACACGGTCAACACCTTTTGTGATTAGATCATCCCCGTGTCCATCATCATCTGGCTGACGAGAAGTGCAGGCCAAACCTTCAGATTAATATGTGGGCGGCGGGGATCATCGCCGATCCGAGGTTGTTAGACGAAAGAGTGGAGCTCACCAAAGCCATCTCTCTAATCTACATAATTGACGACGTGTTCAATATATTCGGGACTCTCGATGAGCTTGCCCTGTTTGCAAACTCTGTCTCCTGGTAATATTCGAAGGAAGTTCTACTGCTCATGCTTGAATGACGGTTGTAAGTCTATCTCTGATGGTTACCGGACGAGAATCCACGAGAGCTTGCTTCCGCGCGCTCGACACCGTCACTAATGGAATTACTAAGGGAGTCTACCAGAGACGAGGGTGTAATCCAGTCACTTCACTTGGTCTCACTTTTTTTTATGTTTGGTCAAAAGGGATCAATAATATTTGCCAAGACCCCAAGATCATAAACGAAATGGGACAGACAATTAGAGGAGACGGAGCTCACGATGGTTATCTGGTCTGCCGACCCGCCTATCCTATGAGGAGGCCAGATGATGTGAGGACAAAAATTATTGCTCCGATTCAAAAGTTGTCCCGCTGGTCACAAAACTTGCCGGTTTGTCGGCAAAAACACATCCCCCCGGACAGTCACTAAACCACTCGAACGAACAATTCTCCTATGTCCGGGAAGTAATCATCCACGTTGAATGCCGATCCCAGGTCGTCCCCGGATTCCTGGAACGCATCATTCATGAAGTCCTCGGCAAATATTGCCTCTAGCAGGGGATCACCGAAGAGGGCGTCTGTCCCTGGGGCCTCAAAGTTGAAGAACTCGTCCAAGAAAGGGATGTCCTCCAGCTGCTGCAGGAAGCTGCTGGGGTCCGACAATCCAGGTGCCGATTCGCCCTGGCACTCCAGCGCCGGCGGTTCCTCCACGGGTTCCGCCTTGACTGGGTTGGATTCCTCCGTGGACTGGCTTTGGCTGTTTCTGAACTGGAGGACCGACGTGGGGGACGATATGACCCGTGATTCCTCAGCTGAATCGTACTCTGCGCAGACAGACGCTGCGTCACGTTGACCTTGGTCAGGACCAGCTTCTCCTTCGACAGATGAAATTAGTCAGAGCGTCGGGCCCCCGAAGCTTGATCGCCACGTTGTCATAAACCATGGCAGCCTCCTTGGTGGTGTTGTAGGTGCCGAGCCAGAGCCTCAAGTTCAGAAAATCCCCTCTTTTGTACGCCCTCGTTGTCAGCCGTTGTCCTGCACACGACAGGCTCGATATTGATCTCGTGAACGAATCGCTTCACACGCCTTTAACCCACAAACACAGCGCGCCTGTCGTCCTCATCGCTGGAAGAATGAGTGGCATCCGGGTCTGTAACAGATATGCGGACGACCGTGGCTCTCTCGGGGTCCTCCTGCCCTCAGCGGGCCTCTTAGCCTTGCTAAGCTTCTTGGACAGAGTCCTGTGCTCAGTAAACTTTACTGGGTCGAGAAAACTCAAATCCATCCCTCTTGGACACTCTAAGAAAGAATGGGGGAAGGAAAAGAAAAAAAAGAAAAACCCCTCGCGACATCGAATTGCTCTCTCTTCTGGCAATGCGAGGGAGGAGATTGCATGATTTCTTTTTCACGTTCCGCGACATTCACCATATGTCCAGATTCAACGCACGTGAAAGCTAAAGAAATCATTAGGAATCCCAAATCTTCTCACAATCACCGCCCCACAAAGGAAAAAAAAAAGGAAACATGGAAAATTTTCAGAAAGAACGAAACAGCCAAAAAATTCACCGAGAAAGAAAATATATATTTTTCCCAAATAATGCCCACCATCTTCGTTCATTCTTATCCCACTAATCAATATTTGAGGAAAACAATATCTCTGGTTGGTGATTCTGATTGATTTCCATAATCAAGGGACGTCCGAATTCATTCCCCCATGACCTTATAAATAGCGGTGCGAGTAGCCCAAACAAATCCACACCCACATCTTTCTCTCATAACTTTCTTTTGGTTCTCAGTCATTCACAATTTCTAGCTCCGCCTCTCCTTCGTAAGTTTGGTGACCAACCTTTCATTCTTTTGCAATATAATATATTATGATTTTTATTGCGTTATCATTTACTTGCAGAAGAATAATCACTTCTTTTGCACATTGCAGCCAAGGACGTCCAACTTGGATTTACGAAAAAAGAAGGCTGTGAGAGAAGCTTGTCCTTAACCGTAGCAGATATCGGCCATTATAGTTGATAAATTCATTTCGTAAAACCTCTTCTACTAGGTACTAGGATTCATCATCATTGATTTATCATAACTTTGTAGGTCCTTTTCTCCCATCGCGTACGAATCATCGTCGGATATTCCTTCGGCCTTCCCCGTACAAATGGAACCGCCGCCGGATATTCTCTCGGTCATCCCCGTACACATGGGACCGCTGCCAAATTCTTCCCTCGGCCCTCCCCGTACACATGGACCGCCGCCGGATATTCCTTCGGCCCTCCCCGTACACAAGGGACCGCCGCTGGATATTCCCTTGGCCCTCCCCGTACACATGGGACTGCCACCGGATTCTTCCCTTGGCCCTCCTCGTACAGATGGGACCGCCGCCGGATTCTTCCCTCGGCCCTCCCCATACAGATGGGGACCGTCGCCGGATTCTTCCTCGGCCCTCCTTGTACGATGAGATGCTTGGCTGATATTTCACTTTACTTACTTATCCCTTTACCTGGCAGGTCGTTATACCCATTTTACCAAGTGGAATTAGTAGTCCATCGTCCATTGATTGGCCTGATTGCCCACCCTGTGACAAATTGGATAAGAATCGTGATAACCTCAGTCATTGGTCGCAAAAAATCTCTGAGTCTTCTTCGTTGAACATGTGGTCACTGAAGTCACTCCCTCACTCATGCATGGCGGAGCCAATACTTTCACGTTCTTTAGGGAGGAATGTCCTTGCATGAAAGTCTGAGTGGGTGCATACTCTTCGCTTCCGCGGTGAATTTGGTTTTATTCTGAAATATTGGGAATGGCTAGAAGACGTAGTCTTTCGTAATGAAGAAGTCCTCAGGAAAGCCAACATACTTGACACCATACTTTGTTCACGCTACAGCTATGACCGCAACTCTGATGTCATGCGGGCTTTTTGTGAAGCTTGGTGTCAACAGTTCAACGTCCTCGAAACATCACGTGGAGCTATTTCTCTATGGGATCTATATAAGCTTGGCGGGCTTCCTATTCATGGCAGAATATATGAAGAGACGATCCCTTGCTTGAAAGAACTCACTGGTTCGAATTCCCGACGAAGCAGATATCTTCCGAAGAGCTGCTCATATTTATTTCAGCCATTTTCTCGCCTTATAGAACAAAACACTGATGATGATAGAAGCAGGCAGAAAAATAAAGATGTCCCGAGTAAGGATGTTATTCCTATATCGTCTTGGATCGAGTTCTGGTTTAGAGGAGAAGAAAAATATATTAGACCTCCTAGACGCGTATCGAAGAAAACAAATCATCCAAAGAAGTCTCATAACCCTGCAGGGCCAATAACAGACGCTTCTCCTTAGAGTCATAAGGAAGGAGGAGTATTTGATGATTTGGGCATTAACGAAGAAATGCGTCTACAGACTTATCTTGCTGCCTTCATCGCTTGTTGGTTATGTGTATTCGTGTTCCCGCGTGACGAATCACATATACGTCCGGAGATGTTCAAAGTGGCGAGCCTGATGGCAGTGGGAAAATGCTTTAGCCTTGCAGTACCTGTGTTGGCTATCATATACCGAGGGCTGAATGAAGTTTGCAACGCTACTCTTGCCGAGGTGGTTCATAAAGTTTGTTTTCCAGTACATTATGTGTATGGATGGTTATCATTCTATTTTCAGACTCACTTTCCCGTTCCAAACGCCGTCATTGGCCCTCGGATGATTGGTTATTTTGGCAAAGGTGGGGCGCGCTACTTCGATGCTCGTGCGGCTCGCGAACTTATTCATGGCGGAGGGAACGTATATTGGTGCCATAACTTTTTTCACAGAAAGGGCAGTATTTGGATTGAGGATTCTCCTGACTTAGATGAAAATTTATTGAGTTTTTTCATAAGCATCCGCTAATGTTATTTGATATTAAGGAGCGACAACTCCTTTATTGTGGAACCTTATCATCCTCCACACTTTAGCCGTCAGCTTGGGTTTTGCCAAGACATTCCGCACATACTGACATGTGACATACGATCATCCTCGTTAGATGAAGGGCATATATTGTGGCGTCTCTCAGTGAGGAAATGCACTAATTCTCAATTGTATGTGCCCAGTGCTCTCGTTTCCTACACTGATTTGGATATATATTGTACGAAATGGTATTCTAAACGGTGGAGAAAGAAGCATGGTGATTTCCTCCAAGAAGGGATAGAAGCACTGATTACTGGGATACGCCATCCTCCACGTAAAGATGATGATATTCGAGAAAAGCCAACCAAGCTGGCCGGTATCACCCAAAAGAAAATATCTTTATTGCCAAATGCTGATATTTACAAACACATATATCATTCATCTCTTTTTTTTGTTTTGTTTTTACCTTATTAACAAACATGTCTTGTTTTCATCAACAGCTGCACCTTCTGAAAAGTCACAAACTCCAGATGACAACAGACACTTCAAGAGGCAGAGGCGTTCAAAGCATGCATCTGGGAACCTCGATCTAGTCGAAAACATGCCAGATAACATTATTCCAGCTAGTAATGAGTTGGTGAGCATATCTTGTCATTTAAGCATATATTTTAGACGATTTGCGTATTATTTCGACTTTGTTTGCTATTATAGCTCGTGAATGAGTTGGTCGATTTCATGAATGACAATGGTGAACCTTCTGTATTGACCCCACTTGGTCAGGAGCTTCTAAAGCATGTCATGGAGTAAGTGATCCAGCCTAAGAAAAATAACGGACCTTCTCATTGTGTTGATTTAGTCTCAACTACACCAGCCGTATCGTCTTTCTGCTTCGACTCTATAGCCTCACGCGCACATATGAAGTTTGCGGCTAGTATTAGGGATGATATCAAGGAGAAGATTTCGAGGACCCCTTTCAGTAGAGGGCATGTTATTGCAGAGGAGATTAAAGTTGCTCTCAAACTTATCGATAAATGTGAGCATCTGGATCTAACTCCCATTCACTCTTTGATCAAGAAGTATACAGAGAGCTCCATACGATACTCAGACTTAGCAACTGCCACTGAAGGAGTGATGAGTGCCGCAAATCGTGATAAAGAGGTGGCGTTGATCAGAAGTTGTCTCGTTGAAGCCGAAACTGAAGAGAAGGGTATCACTATTGAGAAGACCAACATAGAGAGTCAGCTTTCTGAAGATGAGATTCGGATTGAAGAACTCCAACGACAATTATCTGATTGCATTAAGGCCAAGGCGGATCGAGAGGATATTCTCAAGGAGGTCACAACAAAGGCTGATGATGTGGCTGCTAAGGTTGAGGATTTGAAGGGATCCATGCGTGTCTTGGAGGGAATCAACGTGGTTCATGGCAATGATCTTCAATTTTTAGAAGAGCTTCGAGAGTTGATCGAGACTTCACGCGAGGAGATTGCACAATTTACTCTGGAACCATGAACCCCCTTTCTTTAGCTAATTTATGCCTTGGGCTCTAATTATCTTTTGTTATATCGGACAATGATAATCCTTTCCCTTTTAATAAAATGGCTTGTAGCTTGTGTGGAACATGATTATTTCATTTTATTTAGTCGTTCACAGTTTATACTCGTGCGGGCCAAGAGTATTACATTTTATTTAGTCATTCATAGTTTATACCCATGCCGGCCAGGAGTATTACATTTTATTTTGCCGTTCACAGTTTATACTCGTGCGGGACAAGAGTATTACATGATGATTTTTTTTTACTTTTATTTTTTTTTTGCTTTTTTTTTATGTCGTGCAGTTTAGGCTCATGCGACATGGAGTATTATTCTTCAGGCGTAGTATCGCTTAAGGAACTTCCCATTGATTAGTCCAACTCGTACTCCATCTTGATCAACTATCATGTAGGCGCCCCCATTGTAAGCCTCTTGGACTACGTATGGACCGTCCCACTTGGATGTGAATTTGCTCCCGGTCTTGTGCGTGATGATTATCGATCTTCGCACTGCCAAAACAAGGTCACCTACATGAAAGGAGCAATGTCGTACATTTTTGTTAAAAGACTTCGACATCCTCGCCTGATAGCATTCTATCCGCTGCTGGGCTTCAAGACGTTTCTCATCCAAAGCTTCTAGTTCCTGCAAGCGCAATCGCGCATTATCTTCTTGACAAAGTCCCTCTTGTATAGTTATTCGCAGTGACGGTATTTGTCGTTCAAGTGGAAGGACCGCTTCAACGCCATAGACCAACGAATATGGCGTCATTTGAGTCACGGTTCTATACGTCGTATGATACGCCCATAGACCTTCTCCGACTCGTTCATGCCAATCTCTCCTAGCTTTATCGACCACTTTCTTTAGAAGATTGCATAGCATTTTATTGAACGCCTCCGCCAATCCGTTTGCGGCCGCATAATACATGAAAGAGTTATAGTGTTTAAAATCAAATTGCTCGCAAAATTTATCAATGGCCTTATTAGAGAAATTCCGGCCATTATCTGTGATGGATGATATAGCGAGGCACACCACAATGAAAGATAATATTATTCTTGATGAAGGTGATCACCGTTTCCTTCTTCATTTATCGAAAGGATGCGGCTTCGGCCCATTTGGAGAAATAGTCTGTTGCTGCCATAATATATGAGTGACCCCCTGATGATTTGGGTGTAATGGGCCCTACGACATCCAGCCCCCAGGCCTCAAATGACCAAGATGCTATATTTGGATGAAGTGGCTCGGGCGATTGATGGATGAAGTTAGCGTGAAATTGACATGCTTTGCACTTCTTTGCATATTCCATACAATCCTTTACCATTATCGGCCAATAATAACCCATCCTCTTCAATTGAAAGTGAAGTTTAGGACCAGATTGATGAGCCCCACAAACTCCAGAATGCGCCTCCTCTAGTACTTTGGTGGCTTCTTCCACTCCAAGGCATCGCAAGTCAAAGGATCGCCGATAAAGAGTATTTTTAAAATATATGAATCGAGGCGCTCTTCTCCTTACATCTACTTTTTATCGTGGGTCATTAGGCAGCTTTCCATGCTCGAGAAAATCGATGAGTGGTTGTCTCCAATCTTGGTCCTCCATGTTACAAACGGATATGAGATTTATTTAATTTGTTTCCTCCTTGTCAGGGACCGGTGGAGCCGCCCATGCTTGACATAATTTGATGCTGACCTCCCTATCTACTGAAGTGAGTGCAGAAGCAAGACTCGCCAAGGCATCTGCCTGTGCATTTTCCTTTTTCGGTATATGACTTATTGTAATATCCAGAAACCACCCTGCGAGTTTAACCGCATAGTCATGATAAGGCAAAAGCTCTGGCTTGCTAACTTCGTATATGGATAGAAGTTGATTAATCACAAGTTTGGAGTCTCCATATACCCTCAAACTATGTACTTTGTTATCCATGGCCATTTCTAATCCGAGTATGAGAGCCTGATACTCGGCCATATTATTTGAGCATAACTGAGTGAGGGTATATACATAAGGGATGATATCTCCATCGGATGACGAAGACAACTCCAGCTCATGCGCCTCTTTGTGTAGCTGACCCATCAAAGAACATTTTCCATGGAGAAGGAACATCAACCAACATTACTTCCTCATCGGGTAATTCTTCCGATACTTTCCAATTATCTGGTATAGGATAATCTGCCAAGAAGTCAGCCAAAGCTTGTCCCTTCACAGCCTTTTGAGGAACATACAAGATCTCAAATTCTTGGAGCATAAGTGCCCATTTTGCGAGACGACCAAATAGAACCGGCCTCGACATTATATATTTGAGACGATCTGCCCGTGATATGAGACGAACAGAATGTGCCTGTTGATAATGTCGTAGCTTTTGAATGGCAAACATTAAAGCAAGACATGTCTTCTCAATTGGAGAGTAGTTCAATTCCGCTCCGGTTAAAGTCCTGCTTAAATAGTACAGGGCATTTTCTTTTCCGTTATCGTTCTCCTGAGCTAACAAAACTCTTAGTGAAGCTTCTTGTGCTGCTATATAAAGTATGAGAGGTCTTCCTTGAATAGGCGCATTAAGGACTGGTGGCTTTGACTAATAAGCCTTTATGCTGTTGAATGCATTTTACACGCTTCGTCCCACTCAAAAGGAGTACCTTTCATCATCAATCTATGAAAGGGATGGCATCGTCCGGCCAAGTTTGATATAAACCTTCGAATGTATGCAAGTTGCCGAAGTGACCCCGAATGCACACTTCAAAGGGTTCATTTTTAGTTGATACTTGCGCAGTCTGTCAAATACTTTTCTAAGGTCATCGATATGATTGCGCCTTTGTCTGGATTTGACAACCAGATCATCCACGTAACACTCTACATTCCTGTGGAGAATATCATCAAAGATCCATTGCATAGCTCGTTGATAGTTGCTCCCGCATTCTTCAACCCAAAAGGCATCACCTTATAACAATATATGCCTTTTGGAGTTCGAAAAGCTGTCATTTCCTCATCCTTCGGATCTATTCGGATTTGATTGTATCCCGATGATCCATCCATAAAACTGAGGGCTTCATAGCCTGTGGTCGCGTCCACCATTATCTCAGTAATTGGAAGAGGAAAATCGTCCTTGGGACATGCATTATTGAGATCACGAAAATCATCGTAAACTCAGAGTTGACCATTCTTTTTCCTAACAGGAACAATATTTGCAATCCATGTTGGATATTTCACCTCCCAAATAAGTCCATCTTCAATAAGTTATTGACTTCAGCTTCTATCAATGGGATCAGCTCTGGGCGAAAATGTCGTTGAGCTTGCTTTATGGGTTGAACTCCATGCTTAACTGCTAACTTATGCACTGTTATCTTTGGATCAAGGCCGGGCATTTCTTTATATCTCCATGCGAAGACATCTTTGTAATCGTTCAACAATTAGATGTATAACTCCTCTTCTTCGGGGGTTAAACTTGTGCTAAGGAATGTAGGACGATGATCCCCTTCCTCCCTAAGATCGACTTCTTTCAATTCGTCAACAGTATACTTCTTTTTGTTCTCGAATACTTCTGGAGCCTCTTCTGCATCATCCTCTTTAGGGGAAGAGTTTTCGTCAGCCTCAGTAATTGTGACTTGGTGGGAAACGACAACATCATTTCCGCTATTACTATGAGATCATTCCCCCATTGCTATTGGTAGACGCCCATGTCTTCGTGCTCTTTTTCAGTACGTCGCTAGTAGCTACTTCAACAACCGTTTGACGCTTCATTCGAGAGGGAACTTTGCTTTGCAGATCCTTTGTATCTTCTATGATAATTGGGATATCTTCTTTTTTATCAACTCTCTTCCACACCATTCGACTTCTTGGAGCTTGACTCAATCTTGATTGTGCCGATCTTCGAACTTTAATTTCTTCCTTCTGAGTGCAAAGCCTATCAAATACTGATGTTCGCTTAGACGGGACTCCAAGTCGATCAAATACCGAAGTTCTCGTCGATTTGGTTGTAGTTTTATCATCAGCCTCGAAGTATTGAGTTGAAGCCTTCTTTACTACTTGATTGACGGGTTTAGGAATGTCATACCCAAGACCAAATTTCGACATTTGACTATCAACTCCTGGATTAGCCTCTTTTGAAGTAGCCCCAAGCACCTTCAAGTCCTCTGTGTAGCCGGCCGTAGAGATTAGCCTAAATGCATTTGGATGAAATCCGTTGGTACGCCTGTTAGGCAATGAATCTGGATAGATAATTTCCCCCTGTTTAGGCTAGACAAAACCTTTTAAAGGCGTACTCGTTTGAGCAATTTTCGTCATTTTCGTCACCGGCCAATTGAGTTCCTTTGGTACCACTATTTATTCAGCATTGCTACTCACGAAAGGTGGTTCCCCGACTTTTCAGAAGGCTCTTGGGATATACCGTGGTATTGGCCCATTCTGTTTAGACTTGTCATCCGCCCTTTCATCTTTAACTGTCGGATTAACTGAAGATATCTCTTGTTGAATAGGTAAAACGTCTAGATCCAACTTCTTCGTGATATCCCTCTCAAGTGGTGCAAGCTTCGAGACTTTTTCTTCAGCATCGGTACCCTTATTAAAGTAAAATTTGGCATCGGCAAAGTATGACTCCGCTTCCGTAAAGGGTTTTGCATCTGCCCATACTATGTGAGTTAGCCCATCCTTTACAAATTTAAAACATTGATGGAGCGTGGATGCAACGACTCCATATTCATGCAGCCATGGTCATCCCAACAACATGTTATAGGTGGTGTTGGAATCGATAACGTAGAATGTCGCTCCAGCTTCCATATCTCCTATAGCGGTAAGACAGATCTTCCCGACGACTTGTTCTCCCTCCTGGTTGAATCCTTGGATTATTAGCCGACTACTTGACAAATCGTCTACCCCTAGCCCAATCTTTTTCTGGGATTTTAGTGACAAGATATTGACGGCTGAACCTAGGTCAACCAGTATGCGATTGACCTTCGTACCATAAACATATCCTGATACAAATAGCGGCTGATTGTGAGATTTGTGACCTATAAGAAGATCTTCATCGGAAAATGTGATTGTTGTGCCATCTTCTCGTAATTTCACAACATTCACCACTGCAGGATCTTCTGGTGTGTCGACCTTCGTGGCTGTTACTTCTTTGTTTGCATCAATGTGGTGATAACTCCTAGACAGATTTGCAAGTTTTCGAAAACATTCCAGAAAGAAATCCCATAATGTAGCCGATGTTGGCTTCTTCAAGGACTGGTCATCTAGCGAATTCTCCTTTTTCACCGTTTTTCGAGAATACACTTTTATTGGTGACATCATCGTGATCTTTGCTCGTATAGGAGACGCTTTCTTAACAAGCTTAGAAGACTTCTTCCGATTCCTTTTGTGGGTCACCAAAGTCCATCCTTCTTCAGTAGATGCTTCCTCAGAGCTAACCACACAACTTGACACCTTGGTCATATATCATTGCACTACTCCTATGATGTTAGGAGTATCATTGTTTGCGACACTGATCATATTTGAAGGTGCAATATAGGCTCCTAAATCGATCTTTTTGTCACGTACAAGCTCCATAACCTTCTACTTAAAGACGAAACACTTCTCAATTGGATGGCCTAAGACACGATGGTACTTGCAGAAGTTGGGATTGTCAGCTAGATTCGCTTGTTGCGGTCGCTTCGATTGCGGAAGCTCGAACATTTTAGAAGACAACAGATAGTCAAATATTTATGCAACATCTTTATTAGGGAAAGGATATTTATTGTTTTGCCTTTCTTCAAGAGTTAGGCGTTGTCTCTCCATTTGGGGTGCTTCTGCAGGTGGTTGTCCATTTGTGGGACTTTTTCTTTTGCAATTGGCACTTTGATAGGAGCTGCATCTGTAGCCATTACCTGCTTCTTAGTATCCTTGAATACGGGCTTGCCCCCAGTTCTATTTCCTAGTCTTCCTGTCCCTCTAGGTGGCTCAGGAATTGGGATACTATTTATGTTTGTCCCAACAAAGCTTAACTCCATGTCATGAGCTTTTGTTGCCAACTCCTCGAATGATCGTGGTTTGAGCCCTTGTAGAATATATCGAATCCTCTAAAGCATGCCTTAAATGCACATGTCGATGGACGTTTCCTCTGATAGGCGATCCATACAGTTTAGGCTTAGATTCCTCCACCACTGGATATAGTCGACAACAGGTTCTTCCTCCCATTGACGAGTATTAGTTAGCTCGATCATGCTCCCTACGCGCCGCGTGCTGTAGAAGCGGTTTAGAAACTCCCTTTCTAATTGTTCCCAACTATCAATAGTGCTTAGCTTGAGATCAATATACCAATCAAAAGTGTTTCCCTTCAAAGAGCGAACGCTAAAATCTTGCGCAGAAATATCAGCGTACAAATTATATGTAGCGGGCTCTGTCTCTAGTCACGAGAAAAGCACGTGATTCCTCTGATTCGATCTTCGAAGAATAACGGTTGTGGATGGTGATCCTGAAGCTCTGGCAGAATTTCAGCAGAACTACGAGATGAAATATTAACGAAGTCGTCGGGGCCTTTGGGCGTGATCCGGCAGAGTTTCGATATCTTGATGAAGTCGTCGAGGCCTTTGGGCATGATCCAGCAGAGCTTCGATCTCTTGATGAAGTCGCCGGGGCCTTTGGGCATGATCCGACAGAACCTCAGGGCGCGTTGCAGAAGAACACCGAGCGATGGACGTCGGCAGAGCTTCGGCGAGCAGAGGGCGGCGAGAGTCTTCGAGAGCTCCAAGAGTCTTCTCTCCACCTATGTGTGTAGTGTATTGTTGTTGTATGAATGGGAATGGCTCTATTTGTAGGCTTCCAAGGCCGATTTATATTAGGAAGTTGGTCATCCCATATTAGGCAACCTCCCATGTACCGGGACATGGGCCGGACTTGAATTTAGGCTTATTTCGACCCAAAACATTCTTGTTTGGATTGGGCTTGTGGCCTTCATTTATAACTCAATATATATATCTTTGTGGACTTGAGATTGGACCCATTCTAATTTCTTTATGGGTTTGGTTTATAGCACATTTATAAATCATAAAATTGGGTAACACCCACTAAACTTTATACGAGGCCCCATGATTATAGTAGACAAAAATTTAATGTCTATAATAATATTTTGTTGCTTGCTGAAAGATATAATGCAATATGTGTAATACCTCATTCTTGAGACGGTTGATCAACCACATGCTACTGCGAAGATCCTTCACCCTTACAAGTCCTTATGTTGTGTCCATATACACCTCATAAAGTACCGTCCATACGAATATCTTTTTTAGGAAGCTTTGAAGCTCCAATTGGCTCCAATGAAATTTTTGGATCTTCCTCCTTTCTCACTTTCCCGTTGTATTTTTTTGACCTTCCAAGAAATTCTTGTGTGGCGACGGCTTCATTGGCTCTAAATCTTCTCTTAGCAAGAATTTCACTCCTTCAAGCGGCTCTAATATATGACCATAAGCCTTCCTAAATACATGTATTTTGAAATAAGAATCCACATAATCCTCTACATCCATTTTCAAGTAATTAACACAAGCTATTACATGTGGGCATGACATACTACACTAGTCCTAGAAGTTACAACTACAAGACCTACTACCAAGATCCACCAAGTACCTATCCTTATCATAACTAGCTAGCGACACCTCAAATCGCTCCGCCAATGAAGGTGTCACCACATACCTGCTTGAACTTTCTTTAAGCAACTGTACTTCTTTCCTAATATTTGGAAGCAAATATGTCGTGGATGGCACGCCCTACTTTCTTTTTCTGAACTTGCTGCACCATTAACAGTTGGCGAATCCTCTCCGACATATCAATAAGAGGTAATTGTTGTGCAATAATTATATATGAATTGAAGGTCTCGCACATATTGTCAGTGACAGTGCCACACTTACAGAAAAATGCTTTGTAGAATGTTCGATCATTGCTACAAGAAATCCTCAACATCTCCTTCAAAGCATTTGCATAATCCATATGATTTGTGCTATTTACAACCTTGTAAAAACAAGTTTTTATGAATAAACCCTTGTGCTTAATCTTCTAATTTTGGCATATGTGTCTTGCACAATTCCTGTGTTCTTTCCTAATATTTGGAAGCAAATATGTCGTGGATGGCACGCCCTACTTTCTTCTTCTGAACTTGCTGCACCATTAACAGTTGGCGAATCCTCTCCGACATATCAATAAGAGGTAACTGTTGTGCAATAATTATATATGAATTGAAGGTCTCGCACATGTTGTCAGTGACAGTGCCACACTTATAGAAAAATGCATTGTAGAATGTTCGATCATTGCTACAAGAAATCCTCAACATCTCCTTCAAAGCATTTGCATAATCCGTATGATTTGTGCTCTTTACAACCTTGTAAAAACAAGTTTTTATGAATAAACCCTTGTGCTTAATCTTCTAACTTTAGCATATGTGTCTTGCACAATTCCCGTGTTCTTTCCTAATATTTGGAAGCAAATATGTCGTGGATGGCACGCCCTACTTTCTTCTTCTGAACTTGCTGCACCATTAACAGTTGGCGAATCCTCTCCGACATATCAATAAGAGGTAACTGTTGTGCAATAATTATATATGAATTGAAGGTCTCGCACATGTTGTCAGTGACAGTGCCACACTTATAGAAAAATGCATTGTAGAATGTTCGATCATTGCTACAAGAAATCCTCAACATCTCCTTCAAAGCATTTGCATAATCCGTATGATTTGTGCTCTTTACAACCTTGTAAAAACAAGTTTTTATGAATAAACCCTTGTGCTTAATCTTCTAACTTTAGCATATGTGTCTTGCACAATTCCCGTGTTCTTTCCTAATATTTGGAAGCAAATATGTCGTGGATGGCACGCCCTACTTTCTTCTTCTGAACTTGCTGCACCATTAACAGTTGGCGAATCCTCTCCGACATAAGAGGTAATTGTTGTGCAATAATTATATATGAATTGAAGGTCTCGCACATGTTGTCAGTGACAGTGCCACACTTACAGAAAAATGCTTTGTAGAATGTTCGATCATTGCTACAAGAAATCCTCAACATCTCCTTCAAAGCATTTGCATAATCCGTATGATTTGTGCTCTTTACAACCTTGTAAAAATAAGTTTTTATGAATAAACTCTTGTGCTTAATCTTCTAATTTTGACATATGTGTCTTGCACAATTCCTGTGTTCTGTATTTGATGCCAGATACGCCCTTGTGTTCAATCGCAAATGAAAAGGGAAGTTCAACAAACATATAATAACTAGTAACACATGAAAGCCAACTTAAAATTCACATAAATACCTTCTGTTGATCAATTATGAAGGTCCAGCCATTACCAGAACCAACTTCAAGCATTCTGAACAACAACTCCAGAAACCAGGTCCATGATTCACAATTTTACCATTCGACCATAGTCCAAGTAACCAGCGTTCCTTCATACCCATCACGTCCGACAACACTTAAAGGAATCCCACCACATTTATGCATTACAAATGTGCCATGAAATCTAATGAAAGGTCTACATCTCTCTAAGAAATCAATTCACAAAGCATCAATGCAAATGAATAATCTTTTAAAAGTTGTATACATTTCTATTGATAAGGTTAAATCACAAGCCAATTCAAATTTAGAATTAGGATATTTCAACTTCAGAACACTAATATATGGACGAAGATCCTTAAAACAATTATCTAGGCTACCATATTTCAACTTCTCAGCCAACCAACTAGCTTTGTAAATTGTCATCAATAGGATTTGTAGGCTGTGCTTTTCTATAATTTCTTGTTAAATATCCCAGGCTGTCAAATTAGACCTGCGAATACTCCCCTCCATGAATTGAGATGCGAACCACTTTGACGTAGCTTAACGATTACTCATACTACGACAACTTTATGCTCATTTAACATGTAACGAACAACAAATGTCATCTCCTGCCCTATCCAAAAGACCCATACAACCTCCAAGGACAACCTTTAACACAAACAGTTTCCTGTCTATACTTTGTACTTCTCTTCCACCTCAAATTATACCTGTTAGCAATAGTATACTGTTGAATAGCCTTATAAAGTTGCCTAGGTGTTTCAAAATACATTCCAACTTTCCATTCTATAGTTTTATTATTGCAATGGGAGTTATACTCGCTAAAAATCTACGTCAATTTTTTTTTCATATTTCTCCTATGATTGAATATCCATAATCCTCTCCCATTTCTTCGCACTTCCCACATACTCTAACTCAACACCATCCCCAGCCTTGTTGACATCACTAACAACAATTTTAGCTTCATTTTCCCTAACTTCCTTCTCTTTCAAATTGTCAACACCACCCATAACTTCCTCCTCTTCCAAATCATGAACATCACCCCTAACTTCCTCATCCTTTTTCCAAATTTGCAACTTCTTTCTCTCCTCGATCTTATTCATCCCCACTAGGATCGAGTTCATTACATTGTGTACCTACATCAAATTCACTTACACCCATTTCCTCTCCTTCTATGTAAATGTCTATTTTCCCACCATCACGTTTATCTACTATTTTCATTACATGGTTGTCTTCTAAAATATTTTTCAGCAACAACAAGCTACGTCCTGGAAAATCACACCACATTCTTTGCACCCTACTAATTCCAGAATCTTTAACTAGAGCAACTAGTGTAAAATATCCTAGTAAATCAGTGTCAACTTCGCCATACTTTAGTACACGACCACCATCGTACGAGCCTAATTAAGAAAAATTCATTCTCCCTCCAACATGCAGATTCAAAGTAATGTGCTTCACCATATCTGTAGGAATAAAAAATCATTTCACGCACAACCTATCTATAACACCCAAGTACAAACAATGTCGCAAAAGACAAGGACAAAAATACCTTCTTCAAGGGCAGACTTTTCTATCTTCCACCCCCAAATAGATGTCCCTGCCTCCAAGGGAAAACCTTGCACAAGTGCCTCACCTCCCTCGCCCGGAAGCGGCTAACAGTACGTGCACGTAACCGTTACGTTGTTTACCAAATTCGACCAAAATTTTAGTAATCTGTACTAAAAATCGATTTTTTTTAGTAAATTGATTAGTAAATTACTAAAAAACATTAGTAATCGGTTACTAATTTTTCACTGTTTGACCATTCGGAAAGTTACTAAACTAGGTTTAGTAAATCGGCCGAAAAATTTACTAAACTTTTTAGTAACTGATTACTAAAAGTAACGTTGATTTGACACTTTTTTTTAGTAATCATTACTAAAATTTCACTGTTCAACTTTAGTATTCGGTTACTAAAAAGTTTAGTAATTTTTTCCGCCGATTTACTAAGCCTAGTTTAGTAACTTTCCGAATGGACAAACAGTGAAAAATTAGTAACGGTTACTAATTTTCTATTAAAAAATTTGTAATGGTAGTAATTTTTTAGTTTCCCGTCCGGAGATTTTAGCAATGATTTAATAATTTTATTAAAAAAATTAGTAAATTACTGTGTAACATAGTAAAGTCGTTAGTAAATTACTAAATTTTTAAATTTTTTTTCGTAATCGTTTACTACTTTGCAACAAAAATCAGTAACAAATTACTAAACTTTTTAGTAATTTTCTAAAATGAACAGTACATTCCGAACCTAAAACTGAACCTATTTTCAGTGTCAAATTATCATTTTACCCCTGGGATAAATTACCAAATCGTTTACGAATTTTCAGTCCAAACCTAAAAGAGAACCTATTTATAATTTTACCAGTGGGGTAAAATGGTAATTTCACACTGAAAACAAGTTTAATTTTAGGTTCGAAATGTACTGTTCATTTACGAAAATTACTAAAAAATTTAGTAATTGATTACTGAATTTTGCTCCAAAAGTAGTAAACGATTACGGAAAAAATAAAAAAATTAGTAAATTACTAACGACTTTACTATGTCAAACAGTAATTTACTAATTTCAGTTACAAAATTAGTAAATCATTACTAAAATCTCCGGACGGCCTACCTGGAAAATTACTAGTATTACAAATTTTATTACAAAAAATTAGTAACCGTTACTAATTTTTCACTATTTGACCATTCGGAAAGTTACTAAACTAGGTTTAGTAAATCGGCGGAAAAAATTACTAAACTTTTTAGTAACCGATTATTAAAGTTGAACAGTGAAATTTTAGTAATGATTACTAAAAAAAACTATCAAATCACCGTTATTTTTAGTAATCGGATTTGACAGTTAACCTCCATTCAATCTACGTTGGATTTTGGACGAAATCCATCCAATAGAGGCCAACATATTACCTGCATATATAGAACCCTCTTCTTGGTAATAATTTACTTGGGATACTTAGTTGACATTCATAAAAAGTTTTTAATAAATTATGAGTTCAATATATTTTGCTTAGGAGAAAGGCGGATATTCCTTGCTCGCTATCAAGAAAACATACAAAGTTAGAGATAAATATATATAACAAATTATGTTTTTAACAAAATAAAAAATTTTGAAGTAAATTTTACTATTGGCATATATTTTGCCTAAATTTATTTAAAAAAATTAAAAAAAATTCCTAAAGGAACTCTATAATGGTAATTGATGACTTATCCAATTATCGTGGCAACAATAATAGACGTGTAAGCCTGTAAATCGAACAATTAACCTCAATGATCTAAAAAATATTAAAAGACAATTTCTTAAGTAAAGATAAAATGGAATAAGACTATATTTGGGTCTGGTCTGGCCTCGTTGGAGGAGGTTAAACAGACGGCAGATGGAATTACTCTTTTATGATGTCATCCAAAGTGGATGAGTCACCAAAAAAACAAAAAGCGGGACTCGACGTTGACAACCTCAAACAGTGAGAAGTAAAATCACGAAATCCAACACGTGTGAGCTTTCTTAGTCGTGTACCGTGGGGAGGCAGTGTTCAGTGGATGAGGCGTCCCCAACTGTCAGCCACAGCGTGACACGTGTCAAAGACATTTCAAAACGCTTTTCTTAGAAAAATCAAACTCTTGTCCACTTCCTTCGGTGGAAAATCTCTCTTTTATCCCTTTATTTTAAGGCTGCCTATGTTGGATTAGGTAGGTTAGACCGGCTGATTTTTATTAAAAGAAAAGTTTACATGAACGTACGGTTTTACTTTTGCCTTGGAAAAAAATGACTTAAATAAAAATTATTAATTTATTATTTTTAACTCACGATTTCAAATCACAATTTTAATTTTAAGACAAAGGCGTGGTTGAGAAACATCACATTCAATTAATTACAAAATAACATTTCTTAAGTGATCTAAAAATTACAGTATGCAATCGCAACTTTTCTTAATTGTCGCCGTTTCGAACTGTGATTTTAAACTGCTTTGAAAATTTTCTCTGATGATTGATTAAAAGTTGTGATTTTAACCACATCTTTTCCTAAAATCAAAGTCGCGATTCGGGCAATAAATAAGAATTTTCCAAATTATAGCCGTATTTAGTCAATTTTTCTTTCAAACAAATGATGAATTCATACAAAGCATTGTTTTCTTTGTTATCTTTTTAGAAAATATATTTTTATACTAATATTTCTAATAACTGTAAAATTCTCTCTATCGCCATATACTTCATCATCTCCTCCTCAAAATTCTGCTTCTTCTCTGATCCGTGTGGCTGCGGTTGTTGGAATCCTGCAAGTGGTGATGCTCGACCTCCTGTCACTTGTGGTTCCCTCCATGAGAAATTTGGGTGATTCATCCACCCCAAATTATATGTATTGGAAAGAGAATTGTTCGTTTGATTCTAATCAAATTTGCTTCTTCTATACTCATTGAACACTGATCAATTTGATGATTTCCTCCACAAACCTCACAATGAATTGAAGTCCCTCGAACTGAGTTGGCAATGATAGTCTCAAATTTCTTTGTGAGGGCTGCTAACTGAGCTTAGATTGATATTAAAGCATCGAGTTCATGTGCTCCAATGCTCTTCTTCAACTCATCCGATCAAAATACTAATTTGGCATACAAGTTTTTCTCATTGTATCCAAGAGCTCTAATCCCTCGACATAGGATTTCTTCAAAAATGCTCCACGAGATGCCAAATTCGAATCCTTGTGAGAAGATTCTGTTAGTCAGTTGTAGAATGCCTCCAACTGTCCATCCCAGAAGGTCGTGGTAAGGGCATTGGATCAATTGGTTTTTAAATCGCTCCTCGCTTCCACAAACGATTCCATCTCATCATGTCTGAAAGTTGTGATCTCGTTCCTCATTTGTGAAATTTTCGAAAGAGGAAAATATTAATCCAAGAATGCCTCATCCATCAGTGCCTAGGTGGTGATTAAATTTATAGGGAGCGAGTTGAACCACCCCCAAGCCTTCTCCTCTAACAAGAACGCGAAAAGTTTCAACCTGGCAGCATCTTGCGGGATTCCATTCTGCCTAAATGTGTCACAAACACTCAGGCATTTGCTCAAATGCTCATGCGGATCCTCCATCGGTGTTCCTCTGAACTGAACTGAATTTTGGATCATTTGCATCACTGAAGTTTTGATCTCATAATCTCGAGCCTAGATTGTTGGCGGCGCAATACATGATCGATGAACATGTGATCTTGCCGATGTGAACACCACCATCGGCCTGTTGTCTAAATCTAATACTCCTCTGTTAACTTCTACTGGGACAAGATTGCCTTCCATCTAATTTTCCCGGTTGCCATCGGCCGAAGCTACTCGCTGTGCTCTTAACCTTTGCCGAAATGTCCTTTCAATTTCAGGGTCTAATGGAGTCAATTCTATCCTTTTGCTTCATCGCATACACTGAAAAAGAAAATAAAAAAAAATTTAGTGTTATTAATTACCAATCACGAGGTAAAAGGAAAGTTTTGTTATAAAACAATTCTTCGGCAACGGCGACAAAGTTTCGTCAATGCAATAAAAATAAATTCATATTTTGACCTAACTAGAATAGTAAGGACAAGCAATGGTCGATCTCACAGAGAATTGTGTTGACAAAAACACTCCTAGCGTCGTTCTCAGCAATCGGTCGAGGTCAAGCAGAAAGAAAGTTGATTTTAATTAAAAGTAAGAAATCAAAGAAAGCAACTAAGGTTTACCAGTGTTAATATCTAAGACATCGGACTTCCCATCGCGTCCTATGTACCCAACCCCCTTTTTCCTACTGCGACCAAATTATTATAATTGCTAACATAGGTTGCTAGACACTGCCTGTAGTCCTCCCTAACATCCAGAAACGTACCACCATGTATCGAATTTCCTACTCCATTCCTAGGCAAGGAACTAGTGATGACCCATTATATTTAAACCTTACATAGTTACCTAAGGTGTTCCGGTATATCCCCATCCTTCACACTAAAGCCCGGTTTCCAGACACGTAGACTTCTTAGGTTATCCGATTCAAGAGCTAACCTAGACTACCTTCCTGAGTCTCCCTACGTTATCGAATCAATGTTAAAGGGTAATCAGTCAATTAACACGCATTAAGAACATAATTAGATAAACAATTAACAAAAATCCGAATCACATAAAGGAAGAAGGTTCACGAATTACATAGGAATACGAGGTTCTATCATAACCCTAGAAAAATGAATTAATTCGTAACTAAAGTAAACAAAAACACAAAATCAAATCGAGAAGTAATCAGCATAAAGTAAACTAAGAAAATAGGGTTTGTGGAAATTGTCTCCGTCGTCGGTTCTTGTCTCCAATAGCCTCATAGGTTGAATCCCTCCAACTGTTCCGTCCCTCGGCTGACCCTTCGCTGTAGTGCACTAAACTCCGTTGCAACTGCACAAAGGGTTCAAATCCAACTTCTTCATGGCTCCTCCTTCCATCTTCAGCCCATCTTCTTCTCATTTTAACTACCAACACAAACAAAATATATGGAAGTGAGGAGACATTAAAGCAACCAAAATACCTGACAATTAAATGACTAAAATGCCTAAAACTAACCAAAATCAAGTTTAAAACATGATCCCTTAAATCAAGTGTTGTGTGTTTCTACATCAGATGTGGTCCCTTTATTCTCTGTACCCATGTCTTCGTCCTCAAGCGTTTGACAATTTCTTAAAGTGAACGCATTTGCGTGTTCCCTCGGATTCACATTGTTTTTCATCAAGGCTTCTTGGTTGGCCATATACTTCATCATCATCTCCTCAAAATTCGGCTTTTTTTCTGATCAGTGTGCCTGAGGTTGTTGGAAACCTGCAGGTGGTGGTGCTCGACCTCCTGTCACTTGTGGTCTTCTCCATGAGAAATTTGGGTGATTCATCCACCCCGAATTATATGTATTAGAAAGAGGATTGTTCATCTAATTCCCAATGAAATTTGCTTCTTCCATACTCACTGAACACTAATTAGTCTGATGATTTCCTCCACAAACCTCACAACGAATTGAAGTCCCTCGAACTGAGTTGACACTGGCAGTCTCAAATGTCTTTATGAGGGCTGCTAACTGTGCTTGGATTGATGTTAAAGCATCGAGTTCATGTGCTCCCGATGCTCTTCTTCTACTCATCCGATCAAAATACTAATTTGACATACAAGTTTTTTTCAATGTCACCAACAGCTCTAATCCCTCCACATAGGATTCTTCAAAAATGCACCACCAGATGCCAAATTCAAATCCTTACGAGAAGATTCCGTTAGTTCGTTGTAGAATGCCTTTATCTGTCTCCATCCCAGAAAGTCGTGGTAAGGGCATTGAATCAACAGGTTTTTAAATCCCTCCCACGCTTCAACAAACAATTCCATCTTTGTCTGAAAGTTGTGATCTCGTTCCTCATTTGTGAAATTTTCAAAGGAGGAAAATATTGATCCAAGAAAGCCTCCTCCATTTATGCCCAGGTGGTGATTGAATTTATAGGGAGCGAGTAGAACCACCCCCAAGCCTTGTTCTTTAACGAGAACGCGAAAATTTTCAACCTTGTAGCATCTTGCGTGACTCCATTCTGCCTGAATGTGTCGTAAACACTTAGGAATTTGCTCAAATGCTCGTGCGGGTCCTCCATCGGTGTTCTTCTGAACTGAACTGAATTTTGGATCATTTGCATCACTGAAGTTTTGATCTCATAATCCCAAGCCTCGAATGTTGGCGGCGCAATACATGATCGATGAACATGTGGTCTTGGTGATGTAAACTCCACCATCGGCCTGTTGTCTAAATCAAATACTCCTCCGTTAACATCTACAGGGACAAGATTGCCCTCCATCAAATTTCCCTAATTCCCGTCGGCCAAAGCTACTCGTTGTGCTCTTAACCTTTGCTGAAAAATCCTTTCAATTTCAGGTTCTAATGGAGTCAATTATGTTCTTTGGCTTCGTCGTTTACACTGAAAAAGAAAAAAAAACTTAAGCATCAATTAATTACCAATCACGAGGTAAAAGAAAAGCTTTGTCATAAAACAATTTCCCTTCAACGGCGCCAAAATTTGATGCGTGTCAAGCAGAAGGAAAGTTGATTTTAAATAAAAGCAAGAAATCAAATAAAGCGACTAAGGTTTACCAGTGTTAATAATATCTAGGACATCCGACTTCTCCTTGCGTCCTATTTACGCGATCCCCTTTTTCCTACTACGACCAAATTATTATAATTGCTAACATAGTTGCTAGATTCTGCATGTAGTCCTCCCGAACATCCAGAAATGTATTACCATGTATCGAATTCCCTACTCTATTCCTAGGCTAGGAACTAGTGATGACACATTATATATAAACCCTATGTAGTTACCTAAGGTGTTCCGGTCATAGACTTCTTAGGCTATCCAATTCCAGATCTAACCTAGACTATCCTCCCGAGTCTCCCTACGTTATCGTATCAATGTTAAAGGGTGATCAGTCAATTAACACTCATTAAGAACAGAATTGGATAAAAAATTAATAAAAATCTGAATCACATAAAGGAAGGAGGTTCACGAATTACATAGGAACACGAGGTTCCATCACAGCCCTAGAAAAACGAATTAATTCATAACTAAAGTAAAACAAAAACATAAATTGAAATCTAGAAGTAATCAGCATAAAGTAACTAAGAAAATAGGGTTGGTGGAAATCGTCTCCATCGTCGGCTCTTGTGTCCAATAGCTTCTAGGTCGAATCCCCCCCAAAAGGATTGAAAAAATCTTTATATATGTCCTATAGATAACCCTACAAAATCTAAGAAAATCTGGAAAATAAATATTCTCGTCGTCTGTACGTGCAGCTGCATAGAAATCTAGTGCAGCTGCACCAACTGTTCTGTCCATTGGCTGACCCTTCACTGCAACTGCACTTAAACCCGTTGCAGCTGCACCAAGTGTTCATATGCAACTTCTTCATGGCTCCTCCTTCCATCTTCAACTCATCTTCTCTCATTTTAACTATCAATACAAATAAAGTATACGGAAGTGAGGAGACATTAAATCAACCAAAATGGCTATCAATTAAACGACTATAATGCCTACAACTAACGAAAATCAAGTCTAAAACAAGATCCCTTAACTCTATTTTCATAGAGTTATCATCCATGCAATGAGTCGTGTGATTTTCGTTTGCCGATTTCATGCCCTTAATTACATTTAATTTTTTTTGAAAATAAACATGATTGCCAAAACTTTGAAGCAAAGTTGTCACATTAATATCACTGGAACGTCCTGCAATGTTGGGGCAATGCTCGATCCTTCCGCTACGTTTGATTGAAGGGAATAACAATTCACTGAATACATGGCATTCCTTAGTTTGTTTTCTAAATAAATTTCTAAATTCAAATTCAATGGAATACACATTCCCTCAAATCATATAATATGAATTCCTCATTTTTATCTTGTAACAGGAATTCATTGGCTTATTATTTACCTATCATTTTTTACTTTTTCAATCCCTTATCCTTACCCTTAGGTTAACCAATACCTCGTCCCCTCCATTCTACTCCCGACGGTCTCGATATTATCTACAATCCTCTGCCACTTCACTGATGATATCCGCCGTCATTTTATGTCCATCCTCGATGCCTTTACTAATCAAGGTAATTTCTCGTTTCATAGTTTTGACATTTGTTTCGTGGTTAATCATATAAGATTGAAATGGGGAAAGGTTCTATTGGGAGGGGGAGGAGACGAGGGCAAGGGTGATCTGTGAGGGCTGGGAGGGGACGAGGGCAAGGGTGCTCTGGGAGAGCTAGGAGGGGGCGATGAGGGAGGGGGAGGGTGCCCTGGGAGGGCTGGGAAGGGCGATGGGGAAGGATGCATTGGGAGGAGGCGAGGGGGAGGATGCCCTTGGGTGAGGATGTCCTGGTGGTAAGGGGCGATGAGGGAGAGGGCTGGGAGGGGGCGATGAGGGAGAGGGCTGGGAGGGGGCGATGGGGGATTACTTATGAGTATTACATCTTATGTTATTATTCAATATGTTTTAGTAATAAATTAAATATATACATAAGCTTGAGTATTGAGAAAAGGAGGGAGACTTGCATTGTTATTCATGCATTTTTAGGAATGATGAGTTTTGTATCATCACTGCATGATCATCGACCTCGTTTAATATCTTGTGTTTTAGACTTTTATGCTAGAAGATCCTATATTAGAAAACTTATTTACGAGTTGGCATCACATGTGTTGAGCAATTGAGAATGGATCGGGTTGCATTTTTTCAAATTATGTGACCTATTAGAAAAAGTCGGAGGATTAAGGTCGTCTAGGAATATGCATATAGATGAACAAGTAGCGCTCACACATCATATTCTTACCCATCATGTAAAAAATCGTGTCATAAAATTTAACCTCCGTAAGTCAGGAGAGACAGTTAGTTGTTATTTTCATAGTGTGTTGAACGTAATATTGTGTTGTCATGAACATATGCTTGCAAAGGTTGTGCCCATCCAACAAAATTCAAGCGATGATAGGTGGAAATTTTTCGAGGTACATAATATTTTATCCTAGAGAAAGTTTTATTTAAAATTTTTTAGGTATTTTAATCTCTACTCTTTATATTTTAGAATTGTTTAGGTGCATTAGATGGCACATTCATAAGAATTAGGGTGCCCGCTTCAAACAAGCCTAGATATCGGACTAGGAAAGGAGAAATTGCTACAAATGTATTAGGTGTATGTACACCAAATGTACAACTTTCATTTGTTTTTCCCAGTTGGGAGGGTTTAGCTGCGAATGGAAGGGTTCTTGAAGATGTCATGAGTAGAAGATTTGGATTGAAAGTGCAACATGGTAATTTAATTTTTTATTCATGTTGTTAGGGGATAATTGATAAATCTTTTTTAAAATTTTTTAACTTTATTAAAGTTAACTGAATTTCAATGGTAGGTTGTTATTATTTGGTTGATGCTGGCTATACAAATTGTGAGGGATTTCTTGCCATGTATAGGGGCCAAAGGTATCATTTGAATGAATGGAGTCAAGGTTATCAACCACGAACTTTTCAAGAATTTTTCAACATGAAGCATGCAGTTGCCAATAATGTTATAGAGCAATGTTTTGGCATCCTTAAGCTACATTGGGCAATTCTGAGAAGTCCATCATTTTACCCGGTGACGACACATAATCGTGTCATCTTTGCATGTTGTCTACTTCACAATTTCATCCGAAAGGAGATGACGCTTAATCCTATTGAGGAGGACTTAGAAGATGTGGAACATGACTTTTAAATTGATGACAACAATATTATTACGATTGGGACAAGTGAGGCTTGGACCAATATGATAGATCATCTTGCAAATAGAATGTTCATCGAATGGCAAACTTCTCCTAGCAGAGTTCCTTGATTGACTTTTGCTTGTAATGATCACTTCTTTACATTGCATTTTTTGTTTGTGGGTATCATTTCAGACTTTTGCATACTGAATATTTGTTATATTTATATTATGATGCACAAGTCACTTATTCTTAAAATTTAACATACTATAGTGACAATTGTGAGGATTCTCAATCACATATCCATTTCTTTTGAAAAGAATGAAAGGAGGAAGCGTATCTTCTCATTCAACGACATAAGATAGAGCTTCCAAGAGAAAATGGACACAAGTTGAAGATTCAGCACTAATATCTTGTATGGTTGATTTATATAACTTAGGGACATATAGAACTAACACAGGTTTCAGGAGTGGCTATCTCTTTGAGTTAGAATGAATGCTTGCAAAAGTATTAGTTGATACTAGCTTAAAGGCTAAGCCTCATATTGAGTCCAAAATCAGGACCTTGAAGAAGGATTGGAGCATTCTTTATAATTTATCCAAGTCCGATAGTGGCTTTGGATGGGATTGTGAGAGGAAATGTCGGTTGCAAGTGATGAAGTTTGGAAAGAATATACAAAGGTACTTCAAAGCTTCCTATTCATTACCAATCGTTTGATTGAACTTCATTTGCTTAATGAATTAGTAAATTTAGTAATACGAGATAATTTTCAAGTTTTAATTACCTAAAGGAAGCTACAGGCTTTCGATATCGTAGCTTTCCTTATTACCAATAATTGTCTATTATCTATGGAAAATATCTATAGGAAAAGATGCTTGAAGAACTACTATTGATATTTTTGTCTAGAAAAATCAATCTATGTTTGGAGATGGAATGCAAGACTCTACAAATGTTGTCGTGACAGATGAAAACACAGAGACGCATAATGAATCGGTGGGTAAAAAAGTGGTGAAACTACTTCAAGAAGAAAGAAGACGAAAATTAAATCAGCTAGTATTGAAGCATTTACTGATGCAGCAAAGTTGATTATACGTGACATAAAAGAAGCTAGTGAAAGATTGAGCTGAAGCATTGAGCCATATTCTTTTCTCGTTCAATGTCAAAAGTTATATGTCATTTTATCTGAGATAGAAGGCCTTACGTCTGATGAGATAAGACTTGCTTTACAAGAGATGCCAAAACAAGCTTATCAAATGTTGATTCTTTTTAGTCTTTCTTCAAACCAACGACTTGCATATGTGAAGGATGTCCTTAAATAACTATGGAGGTGTTTTGGTAAGATTCAATATTAACTTTTGAGTGATTACTATTTCTTAGTTTGGAAGATAGAACTTCTCTTTTTTGTTTTGATATATTCATTGTTTGTATCATTGAAGTATAGTAGGTTTGAGATGTATTTGTGGTACTAATTTATTTTTTCATAAGAATGATGAGTTTATAATATTGTAATTTTTTTTTCAGGATTTTGGCATCAACATGAAGTAACATGAAGCTAAAGGCATTGCAAATGAGTTATATGGATGAACAGACCAAAAGAGTTATAATGTAGTTGACTAAAGAGCCACATTGTGATCTAGATATGATAATAGTTTTCATTATTTTCTTTTAATTTTTAATTTTTTTATTTCTCTTGTTATTTTTTATTTTCTTTTAGATAAGATTTCATTAATTAAAAAATAATTTTAACTAGTTAATTTAGTTAGTTTGAAGAGGGGTATTTTAGTCTATTATAATATGAAAATTGTTTAATCATCCATTTAACCAAACAAAAGAATAAGCTTTCATAAGAATTGATATGATATTCCATTCATGATGAATAGCTATTCCATTCCACGGAATGCCTATTCAACGAACCAAACATGATGTTAATTTTTTCTTGAGAGCAGCATGCTCGAGCCGCCAATGGAATCACCGAGCGGACACCTGCTGGGACTAATGTGGACGGACATCCCCATTTACAAGAGAGCCAGGGAATCACGCAGCGGACTGCATAGCCAAGGTTGGTTCGGTCGTGTCCCCAAAAAGACAGTCAGTAATTAAAAATATTGGGTCCATCTTGGCCATTAGCCCAATTTCTGTTTTGGTTAGAGAAGCCCAAAAGCTTTTCTTTCAATCCATCCACTACTACTAACTACTGCTGGCCTGTAGAAGTGATATCTGACCGGAGAGAATTCTTTTGGCATTGTGATTTTGTAATTTTTTTTCCCTGGAGATAAGGTTCCAAATCTATTACAAAACTAGGTGGTGACGTTGTTATTATTGTACGTTACATGTGGGCTTGCAATTACAAAATTAGCCGATTCTTCCAATTTAGACGTGGTGGTCCGTATAATTAATTAAAAAGGGAAAAACAATGAGAGTGGGTTGGGGGGGGGGGGTCTTTGATCCTATTTCATTACAACCGTTTTTATTATAATTTCATTGAATGTCAACATTATATGATGAATGAAAGGGTATGGCTGTGGCCTTTCCATAAATGAAGCACGTTCATAGTTGTAATTGCTGCAAGAAATGACATTCAAATAATATTCCGTGGTGTTACACTGCCTGTTCTTTTATTATATGTAGGAGGAAAAGGGAAGCTTTCTGATCGAATATCTTTTCTACAATTAAGTCTGCCTGCCTGCCCTCCTTCCTTTTCAACATTATTTGATGGATAGAATAGAATTAAAAAAAAAAAATAAAGTAGTACACATGGGTTTGTCCTTTAAAAAGGGTGCAATCCCTATCTTTCCCTCCCAAAAAGTAGGGTTCTTTAGAAATTAGAATAGGAAAAGTTGGGAAGGAAAGGGAATTGGGATGAGGAAACAACAACAAATTGGTCCCCCGGTGAGTCCTGGCCCCTCACCACGAAAAAGGCTTTATGAAATCGATTTATATGAGCCCTTCATCTTCTTTTTTTTTTCTAAATCATATGGAGTATATAAAATACGTGTACAAACAAGCTATCATCCCATGAATTCTTGATATACTTTCTCTTTAATTGAATTGGATGGGGGAAGTATGAGTTGTATGCGATGGACCATTAGATATTTTCCCTCAATTACTTGGGAGGAATTTTGTTGGTGGTGGTGGGTCGGGGGTGATGGGAATTAATCCCCGCGTCTTTATAAATTGTGTATTAGGTGAAGTTTCATCTTCATCTTCATCTTCATGTCGAGTGATACAGCTGAATGAATATATATCCACGGAAGATGAATACGAGGGATGATGATGATGTTTAAGGGATTCGTAACATGCAAAATGGCATCGCCTTTTGTCTTCCCTCTTTACAGGTAAGAAGAGCTTGCGATTCCTTTTTTTTCCTTACTAAAAGAAAATGCTGACAAAATAATATTATTTTATGAATAAAAAAATAAGAAGATTTATAACTGCAGCTATCCAACCGAATTCAATGGGATATGCAAGTTTTTTTTTTTTTAAAAAAAAAAAGAAAGGGAAAGGGAGGGGGGCGGGGGCGGGGGGAGAACAGCGAAGCATGATTTAGATGTAAGTGGGGAGGGGGGGGGGGGGGTCAAATAGATAGGCAGCTGGTCGGTCCCCTTTCTTGATTGAATGACGACTTCTTCACCCTCTCTTGGTTTTTTTTGTAATTATGATATGGTATTGGGAAGGAGAATCCCAAATAAAAAAAAAAAACATTCTTGACCATTGGTAATGATTCATCCATTCAGTCTCTTTTGCGCGTGTGATTTTTTGGGCAGCCGTCTGCATGTGATTTCATCATTGAACAACATTTTTTTTTTATTTCAAGCCTTCAGAATGATAATTACTCTATCCTCCTCTTTTATGATTGTTTGTTGTTTGGAATTGATCCCAAACGCCATACCCTTTAATGCATTGTCCAGTTTGCTTGTCCATACGTCACAATTATCCCACTCTTGCAACGTGTTGAAATTTTCTTTACCTTGCCGAACACAGGTAGGTGGTATCTTCGGACTTAATAGCCCCATGCCAAAAGCTGATGTTCCCATGGGGATTCATACTGTGTTTGAATCGAGGGATTGGAAAAGAAATGGAAGGATTTGGAAGGTAAACATACTTCCTAAGAATTTCTTTCCTCACATCATTTAAAATTTTTCCTTTCTTTTCCGCCCAATTTCTTTTCCTCCCGGTCTATCTAAACACGGCGTCAAAGTTGTCTTCATTTTTTTGATCACGAAAGGATGGATAGCCTGGAATCGGCTTAAGGGGGGAATGGGATTATTTGGCATGTTTTGGTTTCATTGGGTCGGTAATAACAAAATGAACATCGGTGCGTTTGCTTTGCCCTTATGTTTTTCAGTGGAGAGGTGGGAAAACGTAGGGGGTGTGATGGGTGTTGGAATATGAAGATGAAATTGCATTTGTCACGATACAAATGCACAGGAGGAGGAGGAGGGGGTCTCCAAATGGAGGGAGAACAATTCCTAAAGCTAGCTAGCTGGGTCTACATAAATATATTATAACCAAAGCTGGGGGGGGGGGGGGGGGGAGGGAGGAGGGATGTAACCCCATCCATTTTTACACCTCGCCACGTGCATTTAGATTTTAAAAAAGAATATCAAAACGAATTACTGTTTTACCCTTTTCTATTTATTTTATTCTAATCCCTTGATAATTAAATTAAAACCCGAATCATAGGAATCGACAACCAACATTCAAACCTGATTTTATAAAATTTTGATTTTGATGTGCCCCCCCTGGACCAAATACAAAAAAAAGAGGGCACATAATCTCCTTCCTTCTTCTTGCTTTTTAATGTTTTGGGTTTCAAATTTACTAAAAGATTAACCCTCTTTTGACGAGTAAACATTTATTTTTGTTAATCATGTTTTTATGACTAAAATTAGTAAGAATAATTAATTTTATCTTTCCTAATCGTAGGAGGAGTCAATGATGTTTGTTTTCATTTTTCAATCGCACAGCTCACAGTGATGAAATCAATCCATATCAAAATAAAGTTTTTCTTTTTCTTGAGGCAGAAGAATTTTATGCCATATGAAAAAGTTCGTCACGTCCCCAATATAAATGAACTAAGTTATTTAACAGAGTTATATTTATGAGGGGAGAAAAAGAAATAATAATTAAAAAAAAACTCGATGAAATTAAGTTAAAAAAAGTTTGTTCAACAACGTTAGAACAACGAACGTTGTTCAAAGTGTAGAGAGTTTAAATTCGCATAAAACACTTTAAATTGGAAATTTAGTCCAGACCAAGAAACAACTAATGAAAGTGGAAAAGGAAGGACGAGGGGTGAGGGATGATGTACATTAGGAATCATCATATTCCAAGTCCCGATCAAATATGAAACCGAATAGGAATAATCAGAGGAGAATAATAATAATAATAATAATAATAATAATACAACAACAACGACAACGAAGCTTTTTCCTTCCCCCACCCCAATCCATTTCTTTCCCATCCAATCCCCATCGTACTAAAGCAAAAGCAACCTTTCACCTCTCTCTCTCTCTCTCTCTCTCTCTCTCTCTCTCTCTAAGCAAACACAGTTCCATTCATGTGATCCATCCATCTTCTTAAAAATCCCAGTCCTTTTTCCCTGAATTCCATCCTCTTTGGGTTCCCTTGAATGAGCTTTGGCCTGTTTCTTCTCTCGACCCAGCTTTGCTTCTAAAGAAGAAGGAGAAGGAGAATAAGGCGAAACAGGGGTAGAGCCCACCCCCTCCACTGCGTCTGCTGTTTTTATATATATATATAAATTTTATTTATGAGTGGTGTGTAGCGAGTGTCTGTTCAGAGTAAATGAAGGCGGTCTTCGTTGTTCTGGCTGTGATTGTGATTGTGTTTGTGTTGATGTGACATCTGCTGGGTTTTCTCTTTCTTTCTTTCCCGTTTCCATGTTTTGCACATCCCCCCGTTTCAACTATGGAATCTCTCAAGGCTTAACCATTTCCTGTATTATTGGTTGGATCCCTCATCCATCAGTTAGGAGGGTCTTTTGGCCTTTTTAATGGCTTTGGACTCGGATGTGACCAGGTTTTTTTTGCTTTCACCTCATTTCTCTTTTATTTTTGGGGATTGCTGCTCCACCCCCCCCTCCTCCCCCGGGATCTCCGTTTCTTTTTTTTTTTTTTTTTTGCTTTGTTGGTTGGGATTCGATTTGCTGCCGATGTTGCAAAACCACTCCTGAGTGTTTATTTTTGTGCCCGCTTGTCTCGCAGAAGAAGCCGGGGAGAGGCAAGAATCTCCAATGAGTCATCAGGCCGCGGGTGCATCTCTCGGGAGATGGGAATGAAACCCGGGCTTTATCGAAACTCGACCGGCGGAACAGTAGGACTGTCTCGGATGTTGGATGACGGTATCATGGCCAGGAAAGTCTTTTCTCAGAAGAAACATGTCCATGGTAAGATATTCCCCTTCCTTGGTCCCTGGAGTATGTGGATAGTCATTTCTCAAATGTTTCACATCATTGTGATGGTCCGATGTACGAATCCTTGTATTCCTCATCAGGTCTTGAAGCTCCAAGAAACATCTTGGATCTGCAAATAGAAACCTCAGACCATTGTGCCGTGAGAGACCACGCACAGGTGTGAAGTATTTCCTTTCAATTTTCCTCCTTTTGCTCACGAGTCTCATAGCTGATCAAACAAGTTTTAGTTGTACTCACTTGCACGAAATCTTCTGTCAAGAGTTGTGTCGATAACCAAATGGTTCACGTAAAGATGAGCTGGTCTCTGATTGTTTGGAATTACTTCCAATGCTGCTCTGTTGCTGCTTCAGTTGTCTTTTACAATGAGAAGTTGCTTTTGATTGCCAGTTCTACGGCGTAAACGAATTTCTGTCAGAAAGAATGGGAAATCAGCCTGATGCTCCAATGAAGAAATTGATCAAGGATGAGATGTCCGGCAGGTCCACCAACAGCAACAAGCAGAGATCACCGAGCCTTGTGGCCAGATTGATGGGAATGGATGTATTACCAGTGGACAGCACCTCCTTGACAAGCACTGACATAAAGGAAAAAGAAAGTATGAGATCAGACAACTCGAGGAGAAAGAATTCAATTTCATCAGGGCAGGGAGCTCGTAACACTTCATACACCGAGCTGGGATTGAACACGGAGCCTAATAACAGGAAAAGTGATCAAATGGCTCAAAGACCGTGGCGAAGGGAACACCCACAGGAGGAGGAGCTACAGAAGTTCAAGAAAGAATTCGAAGCCTGGCAAGCTGCTCGGTTCAGAGAATGCTCGCAGTTTGTCAATCTCGATCAGATCCCTTTGCAGCCAGGCTCGAGAGAGAAACCCAGTCATACAATTTCAGTGATGAAACCAAGCGAAAGAGATTATGTGGTCCCTCAGAAGAATGGTGAACTCGGCCTCCCGATGAGAAATTTCAAGAACGCGTGTGTGGATCACCGTTATGCGACAA
This sequence comes from Melastoma candidum, assembly GCA_023653495.1. NCBI lineage: Eukaryota > Viridiplantae > Streptophyta > Magnoliopsida > Myrtales > Melastomataceae > Melastoma > Melastoma candidum. The sequence goes on along the minus strand of CM042888.1, from coordinate 6,945,878 downwards.
TATCTGGAGATAAATCTGATGAATTTCTGCATCCAACAAGGATCGTCATTTTGAAGCCTGGTCCAGATAATAATATATGGAGCAATGATGAATCATTGACGAGTTCCTCGGGGAGTGACGAGAGAGGAAGCAGCATTGAAGATTTCCTTCACGAAGTGAAAGAGAGGTTAAGACGCGAGCTGCAAGGGAAAGCTCTTAAAAAGAGCAGCATCGTCAGAGGTAGCGGAATTGAGACACCATTCAGGGAGAAACCATTGTACTCTAAGGAAGAAGCACCAAATATAAAGAATTGGGTTGGAGATGGTGTCCGTAGGGACATCGAAGCGGATTTCCGACGTTCGGGGTCGGCAAGATCGTACAGAAGTGAAATGTACTCAACTGAACCATGGTCACTGGAATTAATCCACAGGGACACCAGAAAATTCATGTCGGAGAGATTGAAGAATGTTGTTAAGGGAGAGAGATACTCTGAGAATACCAAAGAATACTTAAGTGGCTCTGCGTCACATCTCATGGATTATCATGAATGGGACGAGGAAGCAAGAAGGAGGAACTACTATCCCATGAACATTGATGAACACGAAATCCAAGTGAGATCATTCAGGCACGGTTCGAGTAATGACATAGCAATTCACAAGGAGCTATCTCCTCGGAACCTCGTGAGGTCAATGTCTGCTCCCGTTTCGGGTACGTCCTTCGGGAAGCTTCTTCTCGAGGATCCCCATGTCTTGACAGGTGCTCACATTAGGAGGAAGCAGGAAGCCTGTGAAAATCAACTACGAGATACGAAGAAGACGAGACGGGAAAAGTTCAACTTCAAAGAGAGAGTTCATAACATCAAATACACTTTCGCATTGAGGCGAAGGCTGTTTGGTAAGAGAATCCCGTCTATTAAAGAATCGCGAATACGCGAGCCTGACTTCTTCAAGGATATGTCAAGCGGACCAACAGTTTTAACTAACTTTGGCGAGAGATTCGTAAGTTTAATGAACATGCTCTCGTGAGTCATGGACTGCGTTTAGTTTGACTGTTTTTCAACAACTTAATGATTATCGTAATGCTAAATTTTCAGGAGAATTCGACCGAAGTACCTCCTAGCCCCGCATCAGTTTGCAGCAGCGCACATGATGAGTATTGGAGACCGAGCAGTGACCTTAGCCCAATATCAACTCCGGACTTGTCGATGGCAGAAGAGGACGCCATCCCTGGAGCTTTCAGAGAGATCGGTATGAATTTGAACGGTATGAATTTTCTTACTTAATTTGTGTCTAGTTTTTATGCTTGCAGCTGTTAGGGAGTGTTTGATTTGGTGGAAGTAGGACGGAGTCGCGGGGATTTGAGAGGATTTTGTGAAATTTTGGAGGAAAAATTTTAAAATTTGTGAATATAACAGTTTATTAAAAAAACGTAAAAAGTTTGACTAGTGTGGACTACGAAGGAATGCCTTGAAATACTACGAAAACAAACAGTGCGTTAGTGAAAGACTAAGAAGGTGATTGTCCTACGTTTGTTATTTTGTGTTCAGAGTTAAGAAGACAACTAAACCAGCTCGGTTCTGGTGAGCCAGTGGGCACACCAACTGATCAATGGACTGTTGAGCCTGAAATGCCCGAGTTGGATGATAAGGTCGAATCATACATCAGGGATCTGCTGGTGGCTTCCGGTTGGTACGATGGATCTCCTGAGTTATGTTTATTGAAGCGGGACTCCTTACTGAAGCCTATCAGTGACTTAGCATTCAAAGATGTGGAGGAGTGTTATCGTAAAGCAGCCAAGGATGACCACGACATCACAGAGAATGGCAAGGAAGAAAAACTGATGAAAATCGATCGCAAGTTGCTGTACGACTTAATAAACGAAGTGCTTCCATCTGTTTTGTCGCCAGCAAAGAGCAAAAACCCATGTTTCGCGCCCCTGGTGATTCCTCGAGGGAGGGACCTTCTGTGCACCATCTGGGAGATTGTTCAACAACTCATATACCCAAAACCAGACGAGTCATGCTCCTCAACGGAGACCACGACCTCGTGGGATATCAAATCAAACCCATGGATGTGTCTGTTGGAGGATCAAGTGGCTGTACTGTGCAGAGAATTGGAAGCTTTCGTAGTCCAAGAGTTGATGGAAGAACTCTTGAAAGAAATGGGGTGCGAATCATTCCGAGGGATTCTGACACAGTGATCACATTCATTTTGATCTCATCTGCAACTTTTCTCTCCTTTTCACTATTCTTTTTCATCCTTTTCTTTCTTTTTGGGCTGTGAATTTGTGTAAAGTACGTACATGAGATCTATCCATGGTTTTGTTTTTGGTAGATAGTGCAATAGACAATAACAATAACTCTTGTATCCGTGAAAGATTAAAGACTACGAATGAGCATGCTCCACACCTTTATTAGAAGAATGAACAGACAACAGCTTCGCACGCGGAACGTGGGCATTATTCGTGTTAGTTGGTGAGATCCAGATATTGAATACAGTGCCCATCTGACATCATCGTTGCGGATAATCTGTGACTATATACCCTGTACAAGATGGACGGTATAAGGACCTACCTCAGAGCAGCGTGTAATCTGTTGGTGGTGCGCTTGAGATTAATTTCATTTCGCTGCAATCCGTGCCAAGGATGATTTGGATAATCATCCCGCATACGTAGTTCTCTCACCTGCTTGTGCAGCTCATCTAAGTTTGCGAGAGGGATGGTTGTGGGTCGGCCATGAGCGCACTGCACATAAATGGGTATCAATTACAGTGGCATTTATCTCTCCACACACCATAGTAGCATATAACCAGTCGTATAAGTGACAAGAATCTGATGTACCTGAAAACAGAGTTTCGTCTGTTTCAGCTCCTCCACCAGTAAAGCACACTCTGAAGGAAGCAGAGAGTCGCCAAACATAATCGCCCCTTGCAAAATCAGAAGACTTGAGATCAACAAGCTGAACCATATACCTCTTTCACTGGTCAAACATGAAAGTTACTCTATGAGATCAATCAAGTACCACGACAGGCTTTAACATTGAGGACGCGCAGAACAGAAGGTGGCATTGTAGATGATCCATCTGTCTCCGCTAGCTGTTTCACGGCATGAACTCATCAGTAAGTTGCATTGTCAAGAAATACAGAAACAAAAATATGTGCCGATAGAGTTATCTGAAAAAAATGAGTTGACAGTCATTCATATTTAAAAGGATGATAGTGGAACCTGCAGAAGAAATTCGAGGAGATCTCTGTCGGTTAGACTGACACCAAGTATACAAGGTACCTGCACATTTTAAAAGGATGGTTATGGTACCTGCACACCAAGTATACAAGGTATACAGTTGAAATGCATAAAAGCAACTATATCGAGACGATCTTCACCGCAATAAGCGAGACCATAGTAGGCCAGCCCTTGAGAATGGTGAAATTTCTGCATGATGACATTATCATCAGGCCACTAGCATTATCATATGCCAGAAATTCAATAAAAAAGGAAAAATGAGGACAAATCTCGAGATCATATTAATCCAATTCAAAAATTGAGGTGGAGAATTTACTTTTGGAATGAAGCCGAGTTTTCAGTGCGAATGATGCAGATCCATCCCCAGCTTTCGACTTGGTCTTTGTAGTTGTGTAACATTTGATGTGCCATCTCCGGCAACACCTGCGAGTTAAAATCAAAGATTACCCCAAAAGAGATCCAGCAGGAGAACTCGCAAAGCCGATGACTTGTAAAGTGATCTGAACAATAGAAAGCTGAAACATACCAACTCCTTCTCATATTCCAAGTAAGTGACTTTCATCACTTCTCCGGACAAAACCTGAACAATCAGTTGCTGTAATGGTGGCCAATCATCCTGAAATACTTATGGTCTTATTCGCATCAGTTATGCTGTGTTACCTTTTTCCGAAGTTCCTCCAGCCGAATTCTTTCATCTGCAGCATGCTGCACACAAGGTCCCAAATTAAAGGCCTATGATGTCTATGGGTGTCCATGAAATTAAGTCTATAAAATAACTTAAAGCCAATACGACTCTATAAACAGCTCTAGATTAAGGATGAAACAAACAAGAAAAACTAGGAGACTGACAATCATCATAACCAGTGGTAAAAGTTCTATTTTTGCCCAGTTCAGACCTGGTCTATGGCAGCAAGTGTTTGTCCAGCAATAATGGGTATGAATTTCTTGTCAATCTGTTGAAGTACACGGGCAGAGGCTAGACAATCTCTGGTGATGGACTTCGGAACCAAAGAATCAATAACAAGATGCAAAATCCCAGACCGAGTACTCAGTATCGGGCTCTGATGCGTAGTTCTCACCGAGATAGAATTATTCTGAGCATAAAACAATAGACATAAAAATGGTAACTGGGAACGGTCATTAATTTAATATATAAGACAAATGTAATGAGATGCCATCAACAATCAACAATGCTTAGATGAAGAACTAGTTAGCAGTACGTTGGTATTTACTGGCAAATAGTTGTCCCGCAATTTGGTTCCATGATCTCTGGATTCAAGGAAAGTCATAGGAGTAACGCCTACAAAAGAACAACCCAAGTTTAGATTTTCAACAAGGCTAAATCACTTGCATATTAAGAAAACACGGCACATCATCTAATGGGACATAGATGCGAATTTGGACCTTGAAGGAACAGCTAGGTAGGATAAAGCAAAGTCCCCACAAAACCTTAAAATTGCATCCTCTGTTGCTAATATGCGACTCATCCCGTATAATGCAAATAAAATTATGAAAATGCAGCACGCTCCCAGTATCAGCACCCCGAAAGAGTTGACATTGTTTCATTTTGACAAAGCCTTGTTGAAACAAATCAATTATAACATCACCACCCAAAATACACAACCCCATATCCCTTCTAAACCGCCAATGGCATCCCATCCTACCAAGTGGACTACTGTCCCAGATCTCGGCATTACTACAAGGGGGACTACGGTCCCATATCTTGTCATTAGCATGCAAAAAGATGCTATCCCCATGTTAATACTGCTGCTCGATGAACTGATAATTTATCACCCTTACAAGCATCTAGTAAGTTTGTTGAGCTAATAATGATGCCTGTCAAATTCAGTTACTGAGCTGGTACAAACTTAGCTGCTCGATTGTTCATCCTGATGACTTAAATAGTTGTCTGAGAGAAAGTTTGTGAGCGAAAAGGTACAAACTGTCCTTACAATGGGAAGGTGACAGACCAAAATAATTGCCCCCACTGTGAACTTTAAACAATCTTAAGGCAGAGGAACAATGAATTAGTGCTCGCATCATATAGGAATAAGGAGCTAAGTACTGCTACTAAGCAAAACAAGAGTAAAAAGGATGAATTTACTTGGTAAATGTCCACCACTACCTTGTCCGAAAGATGGATGTTTTACTCTCACAATTTCCTCAGAATTATGTTTTCCATCTGCAGAGGCAAACCTGGATAAACAGAAAATAGTCGGCTATACTATTTGTTCAGTATCACCTAAAAACCTTAGAATGCCTTTACAATAACCAGAGGAACAAGGGCAGGTACCTCTTCAGTGTGGAAATGACTGCATTTGAAAGTTTAAACCTTGTTTTCCTTCGATAAAATGGTGGGGCTGATAGACTTCTTGTTGGCCTTTCCTGATGTATTTGGACACACCCAGGCTTGTCAAAGTAAAACGCTTCTCTTGACTTTGCATTTTCTCTGGATGTTCTTATGCGATGATGAGAATCCTGTGACTGCAATCTATAATCTGGTAAAATGTCCTTTGCAGAATTTTCCAACGGAAAGTCCTCTCGAATCAATTGCTCCCCCAAATTCTTAAAAGGACTAGCATAGTTCTTCTCACTCTTGTTGCCCATTTCTAAGAAATTTGAGATAAAGTTTCCCTTGTAGGGCTTCTTAGCATCAATATCAGGATTACATATATTATAATCATCATAACGATTGCAAGGACCATCCCTTCTAGTGAACATAGTGCTGAATTCCAATTTGCAGTTTTCTTCACAGAGCGGACCATATTCTTCTAATTCTTCCAAGATATCAATATCAGCAGACCTTTTAAAACTAGATGACTGAAACCTCTGTGAAAGGGAGTCTGAACTCAGACCAGTTTCGTTTGCAGGGGAATCTATTATCAATGGTAATGATGGCAATGAAGTTGAAAGAAAATCAGTTTCCTGAAGCATGTCATCACCAGATTGAGGAGTACTACTACATGTTTCATGTTGCCATGCAGACCGAGAAAAGGAACCAAAATTCCACTTGGTCATGGCCATGGGATTTCTGAAATTTGTGTAATCATCAATGCTTAGGTTCTTCTTTCTGACCTCATAGCCATGAGTTTTCCAGCAATGTTCTTCAATATTTCGAATGTTACACCCCCTTTCTTCCGTAAATGTCTGGAAGGAGCAACTCTTGAAGGGTCTCCATCCACCGGACCCGAAGACGAAATTGTTCCTCTGTTGCTGATAATCAGAAGTTGAGGTCATTTCAGATGTCTTGGCGACAAATGAATCCATATTGAGGGATTCATATTTCCCACCAAACAAACTTCCCGTTATATCACCCGTTGTTCTCGCCGAACTTAATATCCTCTCTTGTAGATCGTCATCCGCATAAGACTTCGTATGCATTGCATATTCTGGCGACAATGGACATCCAACATGTGCATCAAAATTTACTGCTTCGGCTGATGAATGCTCGTCAATAGTATCATCTGTGGCTAGCAAGAAGTCATCCGCATAAGAACTGCCATGATTAGACAGAAGTCCACTATCTGGCGACCTCAAATATCCATAATGTGCATCACAGTTCAGCCATTCAGTAGATCTATACTTCTCAACAGGCCTATCAAGTTCAGAAGGACATTGTACATATCTACGCTCATCTCTGCTAAAAAATAAATCTTCAACGCTATTTCTACATTTTTTGGGTTGATCTTCTCGCATATCACTGTTTGAAAGCCAGTTGCATTCTTTGCTATCCAAAGAAAAAGGAAGGTCATGGAATTTGTGACTGTAGGCAAGTCTAGATTTCTTCCTTAAGAATTCAGGACTCTCCTGAAACTCCTCAACTGCAGAATTATTTTCTGAAAATCAATATGGAAGGATACTTCCCAACAAAAAACAGAGAAAAATCAAACAATTTATTGTATGCTGCTATGGATTTGAACCATTGCTTTCTACACATATCTTTTACTAGAACAAAAAATGTGATGCAAACTTTGTCAAACAAGTCGAAAAGGAATCTCCATTACCTGTCATTGCTGATGTGCTATTCTGATCTACCTTCCACACTTCATATCTTTGCAGGTTACAAGCTGGATGAAAGCATATCGAAGATAAGTAATAAGAAGTAGCAGAAGCCAATGAAATGATATAACTTAATTATTGAGAGAACAAGGTACCTTTATATAGATTTTCTTTCCAACAGCATTTAACTGTTTTCTCAACGAAAGAAAGCACAGCATCCCAATCCTTCAAACAGTAAGCGATATGGAAATTAGTCTGAATTTTGAAGACTCACCATTAAGACTTCTCAACATTCATGTAATATGGTAAATATTCTAAAGGAAGATAACACTATAAGAGGTATCAATACATTATGGAAATTTACCAGACATAATCATGATGCATCTCTTCAAATAACTTATTGCAATCGACTACACACAGGATGAAAATAAAAATGTACCTTGAACTCAACATTAGTCTTCAATGGCTCAAAAATTAGATCATACCAAGAGCGAGGACATCTCAGATTCAAAAAGAAGGATATGCCTGAAGACGTCCGGCTTCTTTTGCCTTGTGGGAACCCATCACTAGCCACTGAAATTTCTTCACAGTCAAACATTGAGGCAACTTGGTTTACCAATTTATGAATACGGCCCTTGCTGATTGGCCGAGCGTTGATGTCTACAAAAGTCAAGGCAATCAATCTATGATGACAAAAAGAAAATTACTTTGGATTAGGTCAAATATCAAAGATATGTATAATACATAGGTAGAAGGATACATACAAGCTGAAAGGCCTGTAAAATGAAGCATTACAGAGTTATTAAACCTGATCAGAGGAACAAGGTAAAAAAACAACATGGGTCTACAACATGTCCTTTAATCTCAGGGGCAGTTGATAGATAAATAGATAGATAGATAGATAGATAGATAGAAAAAGTGGAAACCTTGATGGAAAAATCCTTGCTTGGACCAGACATATATCCCTCAAGCTTTAATGAGCCATCCTGATCATTCAACTTAAACAATGAGCTGCAAAGTTCACTACCATATTGGCTGCTTAACAATGGCAATGAAGTGGCAGAAGATCGTATGCAAAGAAGCTGATCGTCACTGCAAGAGAACAAGGATGGTAAATGCAGGAATATGATATGAAGGTAATTGTTTTATTGCATTAGCAAATACCTATCGATATCCACAACTTTGAAAGAGATCTGAGGATGCACAAAAGAAATTAGGAGAATGCGTCGCTTCACAGATTCCAGGACCTTCTTGGGACTGCTAATTTCCATAGGAATCAAAGTAATTGATTAATGGTTCATCACGCTCTTGAAGGTAAAGGAATAATTAAGTTGCAGACCTTGACAATGTTGATTTCTGGCGAATGGGCTGATTGTAGAACAAGTCCCGAACAACAACTACAGAAAAAAGAATCAGAGCATAACCAGTGAGCCAGAACTGATATTTAATATTGACACATGTTTATGAAGAGGTTCCATAAGAGGAATAATAATACTAGCGTCCATAAGCAAGAATATCATTTGAATGAAACAAAAAAGTTACTCATTTTTTAGTGTCTTAATGCCACTTACAGACAGTTTCAGGCTCTTTGATTAAATTACACTAATAATACTGCAACTTTCATTGGTAAGTAATGGGTTGAAATATCATCCTCTAACTAAAGATCGCTAGCCAAATATTTTACCTGCAGTGCCAATATCTTTTTGGTCAGCATCAATTCCAAAATGCAGACACTCACAACCCTGAAAATAAAGAAGGCAACTCGTTCAGGAATGAAAATATAAAATAAAACGAAAATTGTAAAATTTTCTTGAAGCTCAGAGGGTCTTCCAGTTATGCTGATCTATACCTTTAAAACCTTGCGGTACCCATTAGGCCTGCCATGAGCTTTGCTTGTTATTTCTAACACTGCGATATCAGAGATAGAAGCCAGTGCCTCTCCTCGAGAACCAAAAATCCCAGGAGAAGCATCCTCAGTATCTTTTTTCTGGTACTTAGAAGTGGCTGTGAACAGATGATAGTGTGTTGAGGGCTAACAGGCATTTTGAAGAATTAAAGCTAATATACTGTACACATGTATCCATTACTCAATTATCTCATGGCAGGTTCTCCAGGCATATAACACTTATGTCTGATAACACATCAATTTGCAAAGATTCACATATCTTGACAAGAAAAGTACAGCAAGATATCCAAGAGGGAAACCTTAATGATTTCATCAATTCCAAACAAAGATAAACTCATGGGTACAAGAAGTGGATTTCATGTCTACCACTCTGTTCCCTATGGAAGGATTGATCAGTCACCTAACATCTCACAGGGTAACAGATAATGACACTACACCAAGAAATAACGCATCATCAACTTATGAATATGAACTACCCAGACTGTCTCAAAGGATATGGAAATCGATTCTTACCATATCTTTCCCCCAAAAGTGCTAGATCATCTCGGCTAATGCCAGATCCTGGGTAATAACCGAAGTTCAGGAGAACAGATACGGAGAACACTTAATCAAAAGGAACATCAAGATAGTTGAGGAAAAAAAATGGAAATAACTACTAACCATCGTCTACAACCTTTATAGAACAGGCGTCAATACCAATGGAAATGGAATTCTGGAGAAGCAATCAATCAACATTATAACGTCAATATTTTTGGTACATGAAAAGGGACCAAGTCTGATATAAGTAGTGACTTCAAGCCATGTAGAACAAGTGACTATGCCAACAAAACTTAAGGAGGTTGCATACACTTCCATCATTGATTGATTGCAAAAATTTATAGGTGAAACCCACAAAAGGAGAACCTGGACTTTGGCATCTTTGTCAAATAGTCAATTAAGGGAGTAAAATAAATCTCGGGGAGCAAAATAACAAAACGTGTGCTATAAGCCTCACGAAGATAATTTACCATCTTTGCACCAGAATCAATACTATTAAAAACCAGCTCCTCGACCACACTCGTCAGATCATACAAAAGAACCCCAGACCGCACCACGCTGTGAATGGACTTGGGCAACTGCTTGACTGAACTCATGAGGTATCAATCTGCAGAAATCCAAGAGCGAGCCAGTTGAACAACAGCACAACAAAAAAAAACTTCCGGCTAATTATTCTCCTGAAATCAGGAACATCTAGGAATCAGCCTTCAGATATTAATAACCAATTGCCATTCAAATAAAACCCAAAATTGTCCTCCAAAGCAATTTTGAACATCGCCATCTAGTCGACATGGCATCACGCAAAGGATCGAAAGAAATCGTTCCCGCCGTCGGGACAAGAAAAGAAAGGAAAAACACAAATATACTAACAACCCAGTTCATCGACCACTCAAATTCCTCCTCCCCCCCCCCCCCCGGGGGGAACGCAGAAAGAGCCAGAAATTGGCATAAACCCTAGGGATTACGTTAAGGGCAATCCCAATTTAGGGTTTCATCCAAGGGGTCGAGGGATTCCTTCCAGTTTGGACAGGACTTCCACGAACAGAGGATGAAAGAAGGCAAAGGCGGTTTGCATTTGGAAGTGAGATTGAGAAAAGCTTTGGCAGTCTCGAATTGGCGGGGAAGGGGGATGGTTAACCGACCGACCGGTCCCGTTCAATCGAAAATCGGAGAAATGGACCGGTTTCCAATAACTTACTTGTAGGTATTGGAGCTTTATTCCTCGAAAACAATTTACGAAATACGTCGTGCAATCAATTAATATTAATGACGGGAGTTACTAATTCCGAATTCTGTGAGCGAGGAAGCTGTATGCTGGACGCGAGACTACAAGGATCTATGGGCCATCAGAAGGCTTCCTCGCTCACAAAATCAAGTGACGAAATTTGACCTCGAAGTTACTAACTCCATATTCATGTCATCGAGTGAGCTTCCAAAAATTCAAACTCCGAGCTCTTTGAGGATAGTGTTGACACATACAAATTTCTGGGCCATGTCCCTAGTGGGCCAAATAATGAAGCCCAGGAGTCGAGCCGCTCGAGGGACTGCTCGAGTGCTGAGGAACAGTTTTACTCGGGAGGCAATTCTCGAGCGCTCAAGGCCAACCTTACTCGAGAAGCAGCTGTCCGAGCTCGAGAAGCAGAATAAACCATTACTCGAGAACGTAATGGAGCCACGACCAAGGAGTACCCTCAATGGCACAACAAGTCACAATCCAGGGAAAGGACACGCGGCAGGTTCAGAAAGAATGGCGGTGATACGATTTCTATGTCCCCTATAAAATAAGAAGCAGATCGTGTACACGATCTGGAAAGACACTGAGTCTGCTGAATAACCGCAACTGAAAGATCCTGAGCTATAAAAGGATCATATCAGACAACAAACAAAGACACCCAACACAACAATCCAAACAGTCTTTTAGCTTTTACTTTCGGTCCTTTATCCTCCACCCTCATCGCTGTTGATTCTGTCTGGTGTTGTTGACACACCTCCGTCCATCATCGGTGACGTGCATTAAATTCCGTCGTCGTTAGCCTGCCACCACTTCGACTCCGCTCGTCGACGTTGTGCATTAAATTCCGACGTCGAGCCACACCCTCGGTGCCGTCACATTAAATTCCAGTGCCATTGACGCTTCCTTCGTTCCACAAGGGTGAATTCCAACAGAGGAGTTCGCCTCGACCGCCTCGCGTCCGTCGCCTTCGTTGTGAAGCGTCATCAGGCTTTGTCTGTCGTTTTCCGTCCAAGTGATGTCTGCAAGTATAACGCTGTAAACTCGATACTATTGTATTAAATTCCGGTGTTGTGTTTACTCTATTATACTTGCACTCGTTTGCTTTACGGTGTTCGACACCAAACGCTGTAAATTTAGTGCCGTTGTATTAAATTCCGAGGTTATATTTACTTTCACTTTGACCACACTATCACTGTAAAATTCGATACGTGTTGCGATGAACAAATTCTGCGCCAACACATTTTTGGCGACCACATTGGGAGTCAGAATTCGAAAATCCATATAAAGCCTTTGAGAAATGGTTCAAACTAAGAACAACAATGAAAATCCTTAAGATCCTAAAGAAACGGATCTTACTAAGGATCAGAACAGGAATCAAGAGGTGTCTCCCATAGGGCCCTCGGGCGAGAATATTCGCCCGATGCATTTATAGGTAAGCAAGAATTTAACGAAGCTATAAAAAGATTGAAATTAGATATAGTAGAGGGCTATAGAGAAATACAAGTTCGAACGGATGGAAAGATCCAAAAATTATTAGATATCTTAAAGAGTGATAGGCCTAAGGAGAATGACACTTTAGGTGGAAAACCCTTCATTGTAGATGCTAGAGCTACTGGAAACAGAAAGCTAACGGTCTAGGTTCTCAGGAAGAACGGGTTGAACCATGTCCAGGAACTTCTAATAGAGTAAGGGTTGGTAGTTCGAGAAGCCCGATACCCGATAAGAACGTCAATCCTACCATTATATATCTCGAGCAGAATACTTATCCAATCCACCCTCCTGTAAGCCAACGAAAAGAAACCGAGAGTTTCTATTACAAGCCTAAGGAAAATGACTTTAACTTGAAAATGAACTCAAATCCTATGATCGACTTGGGTGGACAAATCCCTCGAGTTGTGGCTCAAATAGTGCCAGGCGCGAGAACTGAAAAAGTACGCCTGTATAGGAGTCCAATTCCTGACTACATATAGCAAGGGATATAAATACCTCGAGGATACAAAATTCCTAACTTTACTTTGTTTTCGGGAGAAGATGAGATGAATCCTGTAGAGCATATGGCTAGATTCACCTATCAGATGGGAGAGTTATCGAATAACGATATGTTAAAACTTAAGTTGTTTCCAAACTCTTTAATTGGAGATGCTTTTGGTTGGTACTCGAGACTTCCTCCGAACTCTATCCCAAGTTGGGTTGAAATGCAAACCCAATTCCTTAAAGCTTTCGATAGACTTGATTCAGTGGTTACTCTAAGGGAAATCCTGAAAATGAGGCAACTCCATGGAGAAAGTCTTGTTTTATTTTGGTCAAGTTTAGAAAGAATTTGTTGAAGTGTGCAACACCCTTGGCTGAAAGGGATCAGCTCGAGGCAGCGCAAAGTGCTTTATCTCTAGTGATAAGGAAGAAACTTCAGAGAGAACGTTTTTAAGATTTCTATGAACTCTCGAGAAACGCCACTGAGTATCACAATCTCTTAATAGAAGAGTTCCATTCAGTTAGGAATTGTCAGGCTGAATGGGCCAAAATTGATCTAGCGAAGTTTGTTTAGGGAGAACCGACCGTACTTGAGCCTTTGGTAAAGAAAAATTCTAGAGCTCGAGCTTCTCCCAAGTTCGAAGAAGAGAGAAAGTTCTCATTCGATATAGAACAAATAGACAAAATTTTTGATTGGCTGTATCAAAAGGGACGCATAAAACTCAGGCCAGGTCATAAGTTGCCATAGAACGATCGAGAAAAACGTCGGAAACATTGCAAGTGGCATGGGACATTCACTCACTCAACTCAAGAGAGTGTCCACTTTAGGAATTTAATTCAAGACTTAATCCCGTCAAAAGAATTAAAGTTTGCCGAAGTGAATGAGTCGAGTACGATGGATGAAAATCCTCTCGGCGAAGAGCCCAAAATACATATGTACTCTCTCGAAAACGAAAATAAGTGTACAAAGTGCGTTGATGATAATGTATTTGCGTTTTATCTTGAGACTCACGCTTATGTATCATTGGGAGTTAAGATGTCGGGAGAGACTACTGTTGCCAATAGTCTTTTCAAACGCCTGTTCGAGAGGTAGATGGTGAATTGTTCGGCTCGGGAGATTCATGAGGAGCACTGCCACTGGCATCTGGATGCTTCCCATGCCACATATAAGTGCCGCAACTTTCGGAGGTACTTGCAAATTAACAAAGAGAGCATGTGGTACGATTTGACTCAGCTCGTGGAAGTGGCAATGGGAATGGGGCCATCATACTCCTGTTTTGCCCAGAAATAACCCTCGGGGAGTTCCTCATACGGGTCGGCTGGTCATGAATCTCGGAAGAGGTAATCTGAGGAAGGAGAAAGAGTCAATAGGCCTCTTATCCATGAATGACTAAATGGTAAGGGTAGGATTGAACGAAGCGCTCGAAATATGACTCTAGGCGAACCTGTGAAACACAATGACCCCGTTTCTGAAATGGTCAAGACTGAAAAGCCTGCTCTCGAGGAGAGAGGAAAAGGGGTGGCACAGATCACTCGAAGCTGATACAAGAGGGTCCTCAGATTACTCGTTTTCTCGAGGAAGAGATACTGTGAGAGAAGTGCAAGCTGATTGCCTCGAACGGGTTCCTCATCCCTCAGATGTGCACCAAGTGGTGCGTGATGTATTTTCGGAAACTTGTTCAGATGTCAACCAATGAAGAGATTGAGATTAAAGTCAAGAGTGAGATCACATGTAATTTCATCACCAACTTTATTGATGTTGGTGCCTCAAGAAGGGATACCCATCACTTGGTTTGGAAGAAGGCCTCGAGGCATGCCAGGAGCTTAACCAAAGCCGGGATTAGAGTTGGAGACGCAGAGTTCACTGACGTTGAGTACCACGCCAGACAGGCTACTCGAGAGCAGGAGGACAATGCAGAGCCTGTCCGAGAGCAAGGCGACAATGTAGAGCCTGCTCAAGAGCAAAGCGACAACACGGAGTTAGGGTCCGATAGAATCCTGCGCGAAGGGATGTACGAAGATTGAGGAGATAGAAGACCCGGTCCATCTGCACCAAGAAGCAAATTCTTTTATGCTTTCTGATTCTGAGAAAGTGTGTTACATCCCACCATTATCTTGCATTTTTAATTCTAGGCCATTTCTAGGTGTCTATTCTTTGCAACTCGACGGTTATAGTCGAGAAACTTTGTTTTATTCTTCAGATCCATTGATTAGCGTTAATCTTGGCTCGAATGAAAATCCTTGACTCACTTATCTGAGTGCGATTCTAGACAATGAGATAGCAGCAGCGCTGAAAGAGCTACTGCATGAGTTTCGAGACTGTTTCGCTTGGGATTATACGGAAATGCCAGGACTCGATAGGAGTTTAGTAGAACATAAACTCCAAATTTGAGAGAATTTCAAGCCTGTCCAACAGGCCCCTCAAACGATGATTGGCGAAGTAATCTTGTCTATGAAGAAGTAAGAAAACCTTTTCAAGCTGGTTATATCTGAACGTCTAAATACATGGAATGGATCTCGAGTATTGTCCCCATAGTAAAGAAAAATGGTAAAATCCGGGTATGCATAGATTTTCGAGACCCGAACAAAACAACTCCCAAAGACGAGTATCCTATGCCTATAGCTGATGAATTAATCGACAAGACGTAAGGAAATGTCATTATATCGTTCATGGATGGCTATTTGGGATACAATCAAATCTTCATTGCTGAGGAAGATGTTTATGAAATAGCCTTTCGATGTCCAATTGACATATTCGAGTGGGTTGAAATGTCATTCGGATTAAAAAATGCTGGAGCCACGTGAGAGCTATGAATGCTAACTTCGATCCATTAATAGGAAAAACGATGGAGGTTTGCATCGACGACATAGTGGTAAAATAGAAATGAAACGATATACATGTTGAAGAACTTTGGGCCGCTTTCCTTTAGATGAGGAAGCATCATTTGAAGCTGAACCCTTTGAAATGCGCATTCGGTGTACAAGCTAGATAATTCCTAGGATTTTTAGTACATCAGAAAGGGATTCAAATAGATCCGGAAAAAATTAAAGTAATACATGAACTACAGCCTCTTCGGAATAAGAAGGAGTTGCAAGCTTTCCTCGGACGAGTAAATTATCTACAAACGTTCATCAGGAACCTAACGGGAAACGTCGAGGCTTTTTCCACACTCTTGATGGGAAAGAATAAGTACACTCGGACGGATGAAACACGAATGAGCTTTTGAGAATATCAAAGCTATTTGGTGAAGCCCCCAGTTCTGACTTCCCCTTAACTTGGGAAACCTTTCATTTTGTACGTAGCTGTGACCGTCACCACGATAGGAGCACTCTTGGCACAAGAAGATGAACAAAAGAGAGAAAGAGCTATATTTTATCTATATCGACTTTTGAATCCCGCTGAGACGAGATATACAGCCCCAGAAAAGCTTTGTCTCTCAATATACATAGGAAATAGTGAAGTCTATGTAGTCTTGAGAGCATAAGTACCGAGAACATTTTTTGAGAGTCCTTTGCTCACCGGAAGGGTTAGCAAGTGGAGCTTGGTACTTTCGACATATGATCTAAAATTCAAACCCAAAAAGGCAATTAAGGGACAAATTCTTGGCAGAGTACTCGAAAACTTCAATAGACAAAGAAGAAAAGGAAACACGAGAGCTTTGGCAGGCCTGGTTCGATGGATCGTCAACAAGATCTAGAGCTAGAATTGGAATCATATTGAAATCGTCAACTAGGTTCAAGACTAAGTTCGCCTTTAGATTAGCTGAACATGCAACCAACAACGCTATAGAATAAAGTGCACTTATTGTTGCATTACAAACTCTAGTCGAGAGCGAGGCAAAAGTTGTGTTAGTAAAGGGTGGTTCGCAGTTGATGGTAAACTAGGTAAATGGGTTGAGTTTCTGCCATATACAAGAGTTGAACAAGTACCTAACCCTGACCTAGCAACTAATTAAGAAGTTCCAGCAAGTTACTCTAGAGCACATAGTTCGAGAGGATAACGCCATAGCTAACTCGTTGGCTCAATTAGCGTCAAGATACAAATCGAACGACGCGTTACAAAGAGAAATAGGTGGAGTAATCTCTGAGACCAGCTCACCTATTATCGGACAAAAAGAAGACGACTCAACTCCTATTCATAAGGTGGATGTCATGAAAACATATGAAGATTGGCGATTGCCTTATGTTGAATTCTTAGACAATTCGAACTCACAAGTCGAGAGGAAGATCAAACTAGCAGCTAGACAATATATACTTCTAGACGGTCTTTTATACAGAAAAGCCAAAGAAGGTGTACTACTGAGATGCACTGATCTAGATGAGGTAATGCCAATCATGTTAGAAACCCATGAGGGTCTGTGCGGAACCCACCAGTCAGCAGTAAAGATGTACTGGATGATCCAAATGCAAGTATGTTATTGGGCATCTATGAAGAAAAATTGCATCGAGATGGCCAATGGATGTAGAAAATGCCAAAAATTCGGACCTACAACTCGAGCTCCGGCTGTGGAATTAAATCCAGTAACACAGCGTTGGTCTTTCAAGTCCTGGGCTCTCGATATAATCAGAGAGATTAGACCTCACTCGAGTAAAGGAGACGCTTACATATTGGTGGCTACAGACTACTTTACCAAGTGGGTAGAGGCTAAAGCCTATCAAAGAATCGACCAAAAAGAGATTATCGAGTTCATCAAGATGGATATCATTTTTCGTTTTGGACTCCCTCATAATATAGTGGTAGATAATGGAGCTGCGTTCAATGGGGAACATATGTAGGAGTTCTTGAGAGAGTTCGGTTTCATCATAAATAATTCTTCACCATATTATCCACAATCTAATGGACAAGCGGAGTCGTCCAATAAGCTTACTAAGAATGTCATTCAGAAAATGATTGAAGATAACCCAGGAGGTGGCATGAAATACTCCTTGAGATGTTATGGGGTTTAAAAGTTTCTAAAAGGAATACCACTGGAGAAATACCATATAGCTTATGTATGGCCAAGAAGCCCTTGTCCTTATCGATGTAAAATACAAGTTCTTCCGAGTCAATCAGGCAAACCAAACGGTCGGTCGAGAGGATTGGATCCCTCGAGGCATTAAGCATCTCGAGGAGTTACGCACGAAAGTAGCAAATAGAATGGAAGTACAAAAGAAGCGAATTATGAGACATTACAACAAAAAGGTTCATTTCAAAGGCTTCAAAGAAGGGGAGTTAGTACGGAAAATGATTCTCCCAATAGGCACTCGAGATTATTTCCTTGGGAAATGGTCACCGAACTGGGAATGCTCTTTTAAAGTTCAAGAGGTATTTCCCAAAAATGCGTGCCGCTTAGCCAATCTCGAAGGCCGTCACCATGAACTAAAGATTAATGGAAAATATTCGAAACTTTACAAACCAACAATCTGGGAAACCCACAAAGAGATCTTAAAGAGAAGGTTTCCAAGTTTGTGGATACAACTAGAATAGTAAGACTTTGTTTAGAAATAAAGTCCATCAAGTCCCTAAAAGAATAACATACAATTAGCATTTCGAAAATCAATTCCCTGGAAGGCCGGGTAATCGTGCTTTGGGCAGTCAGACCCAAGCCGAGACAAGCAAAATCCACTTCTTCTCCAGAGAGATCTAATCATAAGAGCCGAGTTCAACCAGCCCCCACGCTCGGAGGAGAAAGAAGCGCAAAAGTCCCTCCATCATCTCGAGCTATCTGACCAGCCAGTACCCCGATGCGAAATGCTTGTCTCAATTCCCTCTCTAAAGTCTGGAGAGGAAAGCCGAGATGCGACGCGCCAGGGAGACAAAGTGGAGAGCATGCTCGATTTCACTTCCTTGCACCTAAGAAAGAGTGCAAGAGAACAAAAAGTTGGAGAGAGTCCCTTCAAAGGTACCCACCTATAGAAGCCATGTGCTACTAGTGAGCAACATGACCGCCTGACGTTGTGGGCCTAGGCTTTCAAGGGACGTGAGGTTGTGAACTTAGGCTTTTGGAATCTCGAGAAGGTTTCAAGATAAAGAAGATAACATCACGGCAAGACATGTTTGATATGAAGGGAAGAGTCCTCGTGAAGGGAAATCGAGCCTATTTATAGCCGAAGAAAGAAGTTTCACTGAAGAGAAATCTAAAGAGGTTCATGAACCCCGTGAAGAAACAGTAAGAAGTTTTGAAGATCTCGGGATTAATATCGTTTTGGAATCTTCGCAGCCTTAATGAACAACATTTAAGTTGTTCAAAAGGGAAATAAAAGCAATACGCTGCTTTGAAACGACTGGGAAAAGGTTGAAAAAATGCTTCAAGCATGCATGCTAGTAATTGAGTCATTAAACAAAATTAAATGTTATTACAATTAAAGAGTCATAACAGTTTAGGTTGACAACAAGCAAAACGTTTGATTAGCTCGAAACGCTGCTTCTCGCGGAACTATTTCTCCTGAAAGATAACCTGATCCATAATGCACTCTCGAGTTGGAGGTCCAGGATCTGTAGCAGCTGTCCACATGGCTCGCATCTTCTCGAGTTTAGTCTTGGACTTTAGAGTCTTCTCTCACAGCTCGACAAGGTTTTCCTTCGCTTCTTGAATAACCTCGAGAAGTTTGTCGTTACGCCTGATTTTCTTGTCCAGGAGTTTAATCTTCTGCCTGCCCTGAGCCCTTATGGATTCACGATGATTCTCAGAATCTTGGGCAGATCGGCTGAGTTTTTGGAACTCCTCGTATGCGTCATAGGCCAACAAGTATTGTTGCCGAGCAAGTCTACATGCGAAAATCTGGTCCACAATCGCTATGGGAGAGCTCACGATGCCATTCCGAGCATCCCCATATTGATGGAAGCTCTCCTCTAAATAGGCAGTATCAGCAGGAGGAAGCTAAGTACAAACTCGAAGTTCGTACGAAGTGGTTCATTGCATTCAGTGAACCCTCAGAGATCCCTTCCTCTGACTCCTCTGGGATAGAGTTGCCATCCACAAGATCTTCATGGACATCACCTTAGGAATGTTTGTAGCTATATCCTATGCGAGAGAAAACAAAGGATAAAGAGAAGAAACATACAAATTCGGACAATAGAAAGAAAGTGTTCTCTTACATTGGCCGGAGCACCCTCTAGAGTCGCATCTTCATGAGGCGGCTCCTCTATGCTTGACAACTCCGCAACAATGGGAGGAGCAATCACGGGCATCTCCTCCACTTCCTCCACTTCAACAGGTGGATTATTAGCACTGTCGTCATCCCTGGGAGTTGGCACCTCTCGAGCCTCCTGAACTGGAGCGCTCTTTCGAGACGCCTCTACATTCTTGAAGGAGTTAGCCTCTTGAGCATCCATAACATCTCGAGGAGAGGATGGAACAGTTGGGGGATCCTCTTCAACGGGTTGTGCATGAAGAGGGTCGACCTGCATCATCTTCGAAGATAAGTACTCCGTAAGGAAAACAAACTCTGAAACTAAAAGAGGTAAAGAGATACCTCATGGTTAGGGATGGATTCACCAACCCCGATAGTTGACGTCTCGAGAATAGGCAAAGTGGATCCCTCAGCCTTTGAGCTCTGGTCGGGGATTTGGAGATCGGGCTCCTTAAGCATAGGCTTCACTCTTCTTTAAAAGACGCGTTTAAGCCGTTTGGTGGTCGGTGCCCTTTCACTCAGCGGTCTGGAAGGACGATCCTCCTGAGCTTTAGACCGCTCTTCTCTGAGATCACCTTCCTCGAGGGATTTTACGGACCGAACCTTACGCTTCTTCTTTTTAAGAGCTAAGGGCACCTTCTTAGTGCTCGTCTTAGGGAGAGCTGCAACACTAGATGAGCAAAGTTAGAAACACAACATTTAACAATGAACAACATTACGAAAGTTCATAACTTACCTTCTGAGGCAGGGCTGGGCACATAAAGATCCCCTAGAGTACTATCTAGGATGGCCATGTCGCCCCGTAGCTCAGACCAAGTCATAACCCAATAAACTTGGAAAAGCTCCGCAGCACCAATTTTGTCATTCTTGAAGAAAGGAAATTCGATGGAAGACACAGCCGTTCGAGCCAACACCTCAGTAGCCTCCTTGAAACCCACAACTGTAGTTTTTCCACACATAAAAGTTTTATAGGACCTAAAAGAATGCTAACATCTTGGAAGAAACCAAGTTGCCTAGCACACAGTTGAGGGTTGTACATCTCAAATACAAACTTGTCTCCAAAATGAACTCTAATCAAGTCTCGGGGCGCCAGAACACTATCCCATTAAGCCCACTCAGTAAGATTGTCTCAAGCAGCATAAAATTTGTTGGGAGGATATGGCTCCCATTCTTGTTCCCTATGAGGGTTAGCCAACTCTTTCATCAAAGAGGTAATAGGTGAAGTGGACCGAGTTTTGGAATTACTGCAGGCATGCAGGGCAACGTTTATCCCGAAACTTCTATCACTCTTGAGCACACTGTTCTATCGAAATAATATAGTCGAGGGAACCAGATGTGCGCCCATAAATGCAACAGCCACATCGGGGCTCCAGATTGATGGTTTGGAAAACCTTTGTCCTCAACTTTTGTAGAAGCAACCCGAAGGCTTATGTATAACAACTGGAGGGAAGGGAGCAAAAGACACAGTGTCATCAGCTTGAAGTAAGAAGTCATTGATCCAAGACCTATAAATCGCAGCTTGCCTTCCTGGACTACAAAAGATATATTTACTGAGCCACTCGAGGAAGAAATCGAACTCTTGTTATTCTCCTCATAGAGCAATAATCCATGTGGCTGTTAATTGTATTTCGGATTTTATGTCCCTTGTACCGGAACCGGTTTCCTTCTGTTCTGTGAAGACGAACATTAACACCCATAGCAGAGCAACCCGTCAATAAACAAATGTCCTCTAAGTGACCGTTAAGGGTCCGTCGGGAAGGAAAAAGACATTTAGTCTAGAATTCCAGAAGGGGATCAAACTAGAACAGACTTTAAAGTCATTGAACTTCACTTTCCTTGAAATAGATACTAAATCCTTCAAACCCAAACGTTGCAACTTCTGACTTAACTTCTCTTCCCATAACTTAAACCATGCCTAAGTAAAGGCATCGGTTGGAGAAAATCCAACATGTTCCATAGTATTGAACCAGGAGACATGAGCGCAGAAAACAGGATGACATACCAGAATAGTTGGCGAAGTCATAAGATAGGTCTGAGGGATGTCGTAATCCTTAAAAGCAGACAACCGGAGCATAAGGCCCAAAGTTAGAGTTGGCGGTTCGTAGTTCGGGACTGCTATAACAACCTCCTGGTTGGCGAGGCCGTAGTACTGACCGAATCGAATGAAGTCTGATTCTGTTGTGGCATTCGGAGAATCCATCCGTACGCCGATGAAGAAAAACTCACAGTTTTTGAAAATGAAAAGGCAAGAAAAGTAGTCTAGCCAAAGAAATGATCGAACTTGAGCAACAAAGCACTTCTGAAGTTGAAGAGAACGAGGGTTTTTGAAAAAGAAAGAAATGGTTGGTATACCGAGCCTTTTGAACAAAAGAGCGGGAAAAGAAGCTTGCTCGACAATATTCATGCCAAAACACAGTCGTTTCAAGATAAACATAAAGTTTCCACATATGTTTGACAAAGGGGAGCTTAATGTTGACACATATGAATTTCTAATCCTTGTCCCTAGTGGGCCAAACAACGAAGCCTAGGAGTCGTGCCGCTCGAGGGACTGCTCGAGTGGTGAGGAACAATTTTGCTCGGGAGGCAGTTGTTAAGCGCTCAAGGCTAGCCTTACTGGAGAAGCAGCTGTCCGAGCTCAAGAAGCAGAATTAACCATTACTCGAGAACGTAACGGAGCCACGACCAAGGAGTGCCCTCAATGGCACAACCAAGCCACGATCTAGGGAAAGGACATGTGACAAGTTTAGAAAGAATGACAGAGATACGCTGTGCATATCCCCTATAAAATAGGAGGCATATCGTGTACACGATCTGGGAAGATATTGATCTGCTGAATAACCGCAACTGAAAGATCCTGAGCTATAAAAGGATCACAACAAACAACAAACAAAGACACCCAACACAACAATCCAAACAGTCTTTTAGCTTTTACTTTTGATCCTTTATCCTCCACCCTCAGCGCTGTTAATTTTGTTCGGCGTTGTTGACATACCTCCGTCCATCCTCGGTGACGTGTATTAAATTCCGTGGCGGACGTGCATTAAAGGGCTGAAAACTCACGTGGCGGATGTTGTCGTGTTACAACCTTATTGGAGTTTTGTGGATGTATGCAACATTTCACATAAAGTCGAGAAACAACAAGCTAGAAGAATGCTTGTAAGAACAGCCATGAGAAACACTCCTTTCAAGGGAGTTCATCCTTGAGAACTCCAATATCGACGAATAACAAGGACAATGCCAAGGTTGACGTTTAGCCACCCTCAAACACTAACGGTTAGAAAAGGTGTTTTAAGTGTCAAGGAGTTGGTCATATAGCTTTTGAGTGTCCAAATCGACGAACCATCACTATATGGAGCTCTCGGATGATGATCAGGTGGTTGATCGAGAAAGAGAACCCATTTGGGATGTTGAGGAAGAAATGGTGGAGGAACCCGATGATGGCGAGTTGTTGGTTATTCGAAAAGCCCTTATGCAAGCGTGATGCCTGATGAAGTCGACCAACGAGAGATGATATTTCAAACTCTGCATTGTATAGGGAAATGTGTGTCACGTGATTGTCGACAATGGGAGTTGCACCAATGTGACCTCAATTACCATGGTCGAGAAGCTAAAATTATCGATCAAGCCACATCCTCGACTATAGAAGCTTCAATGGTTGAGTAAAGAGACTGATCTTAGGGTGACTAAGTTGGTAAAGGTGTCGTTGAGCATAGATCAAAACTACAAAACCACGGTGACTTGGGATGTGGTACACATGGATGTGTGTCACTTGTTGTCGGGAAAGATGTGGGATATGATCGACAGGGTACAAGAATATATATTCCATCATTCTCGATTAGAAGAAGATTACTATTTTTCCCCTGACCACCCAAGCACTAGCCAAACCGTCACAAGGAGATCGAGAAGTCAGTTCGAAGCCTATTGAGTTGACTCGAGATAATCGAGAGAAGAAGTATGTATACATCATGATGTTGTTCGATGAAAGAAAAGATCAGGCCTTAACTATGTCCCCTTGAGTTTGGGCACTTTTACAAGAATCTGAGGACGTGTTTCCCGAGGAAATGCCTGGAGGACTTCCTCCTCTAAGGGACATACAACATCAGATCGACCTCATTCCTGGAGTATCACTGCTTATTCGACCTGAGTATTAATGTAATCCCAACGTGGTAAGATAACTACAACGACAGGTTGACGGACTCATCAAACGAGAGTTTGTCTGAGAGAGCCTCAACCCCTCAACCCTTCCTGCGTCTCTAATAAGAATATCAACAAGTCATTCTCTTTGTTTTAACCATCAGCCTGAATTAACCAATGTTCTCATAATTTAAGATGAAAGAGCCGAGGGGATTTGATACACAATTCTCATCGACTGAAGACAAATAAATCTGCTCGACTCGATGAGATCTTCTACAGTAGTATCGATATGCAAATTGACTATGACCCTTCAACGATTACTGATGGTCTAGGAAAAATATCTTATTTTCTAATTTTTATGGTCGTCGTCAGCCGAAGGACGTCGCTGTCTACGGTGAAGACTCTCCCCCATGTTCGTCTTCCCAGGGGAATTCTTAAAGCTACTTATAAAGTACTACTGCATCCTTTTAATAAAATAAATAAAGTCATGTCCTTTAGCTACATATAAAATTCTTTTAGTTAGTTCGAATGCCACAAGGTTAAAATGCAGGTCATACACATTGATTCAGATACTTCAAGAGATTCTTGAAATCCAATCGATCATACCAACGCTGGAGCTTTTATTTCAAAATTAAACACCTCCAACCATGAACCCGACTTTCATGTCCCGAACCATGAAGTTGAGTCGTTTGAGGCCAATAACAAACATTAATATATGGAAGAGGCTGAAGACCAACAACACACCGAGGATGACCATGTTTGGACAATTTTCGTGTAAGCACGACTCTTATTTTCCTTAAAAATATCAGAGATCTCCTCACAACTGTTAGCCCATCATTATATTACTTTTCGACAGGTGCAGCTAGAGCGTTCTATAGAGGCTAGACACTTGTTGTAGGTGCTGACCCAATCTCGATGGCCATATAAGTTGTCGTCAATCAAAACCCACACGAGAATCCTCCGTCCAACACTGTTTTGACCACCACATGAATGATATCCACTGGTCAGAGTATTTTAGACATCCTTTTCTAGGACACGCTGTCTCAGTCGATGTTAGACCAGTAGATGGAGTTAACACGATTCGTCGAGGCAGATCCGCTGTCTCTCGCTCAGTTATTAAGCATTTGTCAAAATTTGAATACTTCCTTGTAAACTTCTTGAAGCAAATACGAGGAAGATTTGGCAGCGACAAAAGGGGTGGAAGAATCCTCTGTCATGGAACGCGCCTAATTGATCATTCGATCAAAGATCAACGACCTTGCGATAGAGCGTGTTCATTTAGAAAACCAACATGGACAACTATTAGTCTGCACCTCTGAGATTAGATGGCAGCTGAGTTTGATAGAAGATGAAATGATTGCATGTTCATCTAGGATTGCTAGGAGGGAACGTAAAATGAGAGAAAATAAATCGACGCTAGAAGCGGGAAGGACAACAATGGAGCTTGTCTGTCACCAGCTCATTGGTGAAATACCATGTTTCAACCTACCAAGTCGAGCTTAAGAGTTTGAGAATGAATATTGCCAATTTACTCGCTAAATAACTAGGCTGGATGTAATTTTATTCTATTGTATTCTTGTTTCCTTGTTCATCTGAATATATTTTAAATAGATTCTAATAGTTTGTTCGACTAAAAATTCCAAACTACAACTGCTTATCGACAAAGTTGTTAAGATCTATCAATTTATTTAGGTACTAAATCTTAACCTAAACAATGCCCTCGAAATAATCGCTTAGAGATATTAATATGAAAATTAGTATAAATAGGCATGGCTCATTTTCATCCATTCTTCATGTCGAAAGTCCAAATGTCTCGTAGGGATGTTATTTCCATATTTTCCTCCATTTTCGAGCAAAGCTTTTGTTCATAACCTTAAATCCTTTAAAAGCCTATATCCATGACCTTATGCTAGGGATTGCATCTCACTCTAGCTTTTGTGGACGTAGCTCCCGATTCTGGAACTTCGGTGCATGATCGCCCGAGACGATAAAATCGTTTGGTGAAATTCAAGTGCAGAGTTTGATATGCCCTCCTTTTTTCGGCACCATCTTGCTACAACAGTAGGGGAACTGGGTAGGACTTTCGAGGGACTGCATAGAGTGATTGCTTGGATTTTTACTATAATTGGGGCAATCGACCAGTCGATCCTCTAGCACATCATGGTTCCAACAAAAAGTAAGAATATAACAGCGACGAAAATTGTGTCAATCGACTTAAAGTTTACTTCTCCTTTGAAATGAAACATTGTAACTGAGATCTCGTGTCTAAAAAATGTGTATTTATTTCCTCCAAGCACCTACTCCACAATGTTAATTGATGACGTTTAAGATTTTTGACAATGGTCTTCAATGCACCTAGTTGACACGAAACAATCCTTCTCATGTTGGTGACCATTTACTCAGAAAATAATCTCTTTTTTCTAATTGGCAGAATAATCTTCAACACAAATTTCCCCTTTTAGACGATTTGGACACAACTCTTTTATCGTAATTCCGTGGAACTCTTTTTTTGAACTTGAATCCTGTTAAGAGCAGTGAAACAATTCATTTCAAGTTTCTCCATCTCTATATGCATGGCCTCATCATAGTCGATTGACTGCACATCTTTATGGATTTTAACTCAATGAGACTTATATCTTACTTCAACAGGAAGTATCACATCATGCCCATACAGTAGACTGAATGGGCTTTGGCCAGTACTCTCTCTCCTAGTTACCCATAATGCGCGTACTGTATCTAACAGAACATTATGCCACAAGTGATGCTTATCATCTATCATCTATTAAATATTTTTCTTTATTTGCGTATTTGTCCATTAAGCTTGCCCAGTCGATTGCACATAGTAAGGTGAGGAATTCGTCAAAGTAAATTGAAATTCTTGCATGAAGTCCTTGATTACACTTCAGTTAAATACTGTAACATTGTTGACCAAGACATTCTAAGGAATACCAAATCAATAGATGATGCCTTTCTTTCAAATATCTAACACATCTAAATGAGTAATATTTTCATATGCCTTATCTTCTACCCACTTAGTGAAGTAGTTCGTGGCGACTAAGATATATTAGGCTCCTCGGCTAGAACTTGGCCGTATCTCTGATGAGATAGTAAGTTGTGATCGCCATATTAAACTAAAACATCAACCAACAGTTTTCCTTTGACTGCTGACTGAGATTTATACTAGAGATTATACAATGACAGGATCAAACTCCACTTACTCGGTCAACCACTTAACAAGGGGCTATCAAATAATGCCTTTAGGACGGGATCCTAAAATCACACTTCAACAAATCACACCTAGATTTGACTAGTTGTCTTTAGTCGATTAACCGAAATCGGTATCCTCTAATGGAGGACCCGGGTTAAACGTACTAGAAATGACACCAACACATGATCTAGTAGCCTTATAAGCATGCAATCATTCTAACACGTTAGCGACTGCATTATTCACATTAGGATAAGAGATCTTCCAGTTATTGAAGGAATTTGACGAGCTCCAACTCTAAATCCGTTATTGAGCAATCTTTGCTTTTGACAACAATATCTGGAAGATGAGCGATACCAACAACTTCTTTAATCGGCTTGAGTATTCCAGATATCACTTCCTCTTTCTTGCTCTAAGCTTCTTCTTCGACCTTAGGAGGTGTAAAATCTGAATTCCAACTTGTTGCTACTTCGACGGTATAAAGAGGAGGTCCTCCAAATGTGATCAGATGCTTAAAGCCTCTACCTGATTCTCCTAATGGCCCGATGTTTGGATCACCTAGTCCATATCTCTTCTTGAGAGTCAGGTCTTTGACTGTACCACCAACATATCCTGCATGAACTTCTATTACATTAGGATATGCTTTTCCTTAAATCAATTTCACGATCAACCTACAACATCAATTCTCTATGAAGAGCATAAGGTATAGCCGTAGCCATGTGCAACCAATTTCTTCAATAGAGCATTGAAAGTGGCTAGAACATCGATTACAAAAAAAGTAATATTCATCTATAATCAACCAACTTTTAGTTGAGTCGAATAGACACCTAAACACTTAGATGATCCCCATTGAAGGCGCTTATAGACACAACGGTATCTGACACAATATTGTCATCATGCCCTAAATATCAGTTTGTCAAAAGAGGCATGACATTTACTATAGTACCATTGTCAAACAAAACTCTTTTTAAAGGTATCCCATCAAAAAGAGCCTTGACGTATAACCAGCACATGTGATATTTCATGCCAGTCGTTGGTCTTGAAAACAAATGAACTAGAGAACCAAGGGTATGAGCAGTTGAAAAGTCTTTTGTAAGCCTTTATAACAACAAACTCCTTAAATAGTGTAATAACATTGCACTCGGCTTGCGTGGGTACACTTCTTTGGTCTACACTATGAGTCTCGCTTTTCAGGGAATGGAAATCCGAATCTTCCAAGTCTTCCCCGTCTACTTTTGGGAGAATGACTTTCTATCTTTGAGATCTTGAATTGTGCTTAGAGTATGTGATGGAGATGTTGTTGCGTCGACTTCCCTTTCCGAAGAAGACCCGGCCCTCTTTGTTTTGGCCTTTTTACGACTTCTGTCTCCCATTTTCCTACTAAGTTTGGGAAGAAAGACATGTATTTGATACCTGTATCCATTGCCCAACTACTAGATGAGGCACCTTGCTCATTTTCAATTTACCAGAGCAATTGATATTTGTGGGAAATACCTAGATGAACTTCTATTTGCCAGGGTAATAACCATCAACTCGACTATCAACTTCTTTCGCCTCATTTACCACTAATGCAAAAAAAATAAAATTTGATTGAGTTCTGGTTTACCTTCGATAGGAGCTTTCATTGTAGTTATAGTGAACATGTTGGTCGACGGCATAATGATCGGCTTCTAGAAGTAGGTGTAAGAGTAGAGGTTTCACAATTGCGAAGTCAAGATCTTGTTACTGATTGTTGAAAGGTACCATTTACACACTTTACTTGCCTCAAGAAATTGAGTGATATGAGGTCAATCCTTTAAAACTCATGCATCAAGTCGAATTTGTGGTCGAGGCTCTGGTTTGGAAGCCATTACTACATCCTTGCACTAAAGTATTTGTTGAACTTTAGGTAGCAAATAGTTAGGCAACTCAATCGACGTAGAATCACTGAGCGCTTATGCAAGATGTTGGGGTGAGACTCTTATGGTTTGGAGAGTTCAACAATTGAGGGTCTCTGCAAATGAATAATATGTGACTGAGCATAGGAAACCTATTGCAACCTCTACCTACCACATTGATCCTTCCTCCACACAAGGGAGTTTGTTCCCCAGATTTCCTTGGCATCGAACGACCAATCCCCGTTGCAACCTTATCCACTGGCATAAGATCAAACCATTCCTCCTTTCGCTGAAATTGCAAGAATTTCGTTAAAGTAAAGCACCTATCGGTCGTATGAGTGACATCCATGTGCCACAAGCATCCGTGTGCTATCCACGTAACCTATGACATGATATGTATGAGTGGGTCCGTCCGTGATATGACACTGATAGAATGCACTTGAAAATAATGTCGCAACTTTTGCATAGCGAACTTCAATGCCAAACACGTCTTCTCTATTGGCAAATAGTTTAGTTTTGCACCAGTCAATGTCCAGTTCAAATAATATAAAGCATCTTCTTTCCTGCTTTCATTCTCTTGAGTTAGGAGAACACCCAATAATCCTTCTTGTACCGATATGCATAGTATAAGCGGTTTCCTAAGGGTTAGTGAAAGGATTCGAACTTTCTTAATTATGGAAATAAATAAATTAACATTTCAATTTTTAATTAGTCTTGAAATTTTTACAATTATCTGACTGTATTTCTAAACCTAAGATAATCGACTCATGAAAACGTCCCTACTTCTTAAGGACTGGAAAATGAGCGCATGCACGCACAGGGGGGTTAGATAAAGCTAAGTGATACAAGGATCATCGATGACACATCATCAGCACTATCGACTAGAGCTGTCCGCTTGCTCACCATCGACTAACTCGCACTTAGTCGACCGTCGACGCTAGCCAGCAAGGGATCTGTTAAAGCAAGCCTAGTCGAAGCAGAAGTAGCCATACATTGAAGATGCATTGAATTTCAAGACACTCATGCCTCCACTAACTTGCATTTAGTAGCATTCATTCCCAATAAGCCATTATGGCTAGTATTAAGTCCTGCATGCATTTAGTTAGATGTCTCTGCATTTAATTCCTTTTTTCTAGGTCACTATATAAGGTGCCTTTGTAACTCATTTGAGACAACTTTGATTTTCAGAATAGAAACCCTTTTGTAAGACTTTGTCTTATATCCGAAGTGAGTGGATTCTCCTTCAACCTCCTTCATTTAGTAATTCTAAGTGTGGATTTTGTTCAACCAATGGTGGTGTATCTGTATCCTCCGCGTTGTTCCGCACCATCGTCTTGTTAGTGGTGGTGTGTCTCTATCCAAGACCAATTGAGTTACTCGAGTCCTCTATCACGGTAGTGTTGTTGTATCCGTAGTGGTTGTTCTCAACCTACCTTCATCTATTCCAACTCCGTTCCATTTCCAGCTTTATCCCCAAACATAACCTTTTGTCCATACCCCACGTCACTCAATTCCGCACCCTTAGTGACATCCCACTTCATTTCAGTATTGGAGTCATCATTTTAGTGTCGTTCCCGCATCACTAAGTACATTCACACGACCATACATTCGTTAATTAATCCATTCTCACATTCAAAATATTTCCTTACTACCTCAATGTTCATCCCGCTCAACAACTTTCATATTCATGTGTTACTCCACTTGTCAAATCTGCTTTCATAGCCTCGCACCTTTCTTACTTTCCAAAAGAGTTTAGAATCCTCCCATCTAGGATCCTCCCAATCGGTAATAAAAGTGATTTCGGGTCCTAACAACCTTTCGTCCATACTTCACGTCACTCCATTCCACACGCTCAGTGACGTCCCGCTTTGTTTCGGTATTGGAATCATTATTCCGATGTCATCCCCACATCATCTTAGTATAAGAGCTCAAGGTGGTTGTTGAATGCACAGTTGTCAATGTCTGGAAGGTTCCAATGCGATATGACTCGAGGCGAAGTGGACGTTACTCGGCTAGAGTAGTAGATCACCGATCGTCAACAACAACTACAGTCGTTGTGGACTCATCATGCATCGACTTATCGTAGTCGATTAGACAACGATGATGAGAAGAACCCATGGCTTGAGGAGTCTCAACGAGGGTCTTCACTAGAGTATCGTCGATAAGAAAGAAGAGCCCGGTCATGAGTGTTTAGATTCTAGAGTTCGAAGGAAACTTGGACCACGTGGAGTTCATCAACTGGATGCACACAATATAACGCATCATGACTATGAAAAGGTGTTCGAGGAACGAAAGGTTATGTTGGCTGCATTAAAATTGAAGAAGTACGCCGTCTCATGGTGGGAGAACACCAACCACCAGCGCCAAAGAAAAGGACATGGTAAGATACGGATGTGGTTGAAAATGAAAGGGCCTTAACAAAGAGATTCTTGACGGAGAATTATCCACGAGATCTCTACCTCAAATTGCAGTGACTTCAGCAAGTTTTGAGTGTTGCTAAATACATGAGGGAGTTTGAGAGGCTTTTGCTACAATGTGATGTCCAAAAAGCTTCTGAGCAAACCATTACTAGGTATCATCGAGGACTTAAGCCCATATCGTGGGTGCAGTCGAACTTCAGCAGTATTGGACCTTCGACGATGTTAGAGCGTTTGCCCACAAGGTTGAGCAGCAGCAAGCGAGGAGATCGAGTACCCGCCCATTTGCAAATGTTTCGCCTTTTAACAAGGGGAGTTGCTCCTAGGCGAGGTCACCATCGACTACGTAAGAAACAAGCCCATCGTCGACTACCAGACATGAAGTCATGTCGAACGAGCGAGATACCAATCGACGAAGTTTCAAGTGCCAAGGAATGTGACACATGGCCTCGGAGTGTCCGACTAGGAGAAATGTTATCATTAGAGAGCTGTCTGATGGAGAAGAAGAGCTCGATGAGAACGTCGATCCAATTTGGGATGCAAAGGAGATTGAGTAGTACCCGGACGGAGGAGCGCTATTGGTTGTCTGAAAAGCCTTAAGCGTGACACCCGCTAGAGAGGAGAATCAAAGAGAAAGTATATTCCACACCAGGTGCACAATCGAAGGAAATGTTTTTTTGGTGATCGTCGACAGAGGCAGCTGCACCAATGTGGTTTCAAAAACGGGTATAGAGAATCTCAAGTTGCTAGTTGAATCTCATCCTCATCCTTACCGTTTCCAATGGCTCAACAAGGAGAGTGATGTTCGAGTGACCCAGAGAGCGAGTGTTCCATTTTCGAATGGAAAAAGCTACAACGATGAGGTCGTTTGTGATGTTATTTCGATGGACGCCTACCACTTGCTCCTAGAAAGATAGTGACAGTTTGATCATCGTGCCCAACATGACGAGTATCGCAATACCTATTCCATTAGCGTCGACGAGAAGAACGACACCTTGATGCCGTTAACCTTTCACCCTAGCGAAGCAACACAAAATCGACCTACCAATCAGCCGCTCAAGGGAGTACAATTGGTTCGAGCAATTCACGAAGGCCAGAAGGCTTAATTTATGGTTCTTATCGATGCAACCCATGATCAATCGACGAGCCATCCCTGAGTCGTATCCATACTCAAGGGGTTCAAGGATGTGTTTCCAGAGGAGCTTCCAGTCGAACTACCACCTTTGCGGGGCATTCAACACTAGATCGACTTGGTTTCAGGAGTATCTCTACCCAACCGACTAGCTTGTCGATGCAGCCTTGAGGAAGCGAGAGAACTTCAGAGGTAGGTTGACGAGTTGCTTGGAAAGGGATTGTTGCGACAAAGTTTAAGCCCTTGCTCCATACGAACAATATTGGTGCTGAAGAAGGATGACAATTGGCTAATGTGCATGGATAGTCAAGCGATCAACAAGATCACGGTGAAGTATCATTTTCCTATCCCTTGACTACATGACATGTTGGATGAGTTGTATGGAGCACAGGTGTACTTGAAAGTGGATATATAAAGTGGTTATCACAAAATTCGGATGACGGAAGGCGATGAGTGGTAGACAACCTTCAAAACCAAGTACGGATTGTACGAGTGGTTGGTGATGCCATTTGGTTTATCAAACGCGCCCAACACTTTTATGCGGCTAATGACCCATGTATTGCCACCATTAATTGGAAAGTTTGTGGTCATCTACTAACGCGCGTCGTCAACGCAACAATAATAAATTCCTATTTCAACCAAACTAAATAGCAGGGGCAAGTAAGGGTCGATCACATAGAGAATTGGGTCGATAAAAACACTCCTAGCATCGTTCTCGACAATCGGGTGAGATCAAGCAGAAAAAAATTGATTTTAATTGAAAGCAAGAAATAAAAGAAAACAACTAAGGTTTACCAGTGTTAATAATATCTTGGACATTCGATTTCCCCTCGTGTCCTATGCACTCGATCCCCTTCTTCCTAATGCTACCAAATTATTATAATTGCTAACATAGGTTGCTAGACTCTCCCCGTAGTCGTCCCAAACATCTGGAGACGTACCACCATGTAGCAAATTCCCCACTCTATTTCTAGGCAAGGAACTAGGGATGACCCATTATATTCAAACCCTATTTACCTAAGGTGTTCCGGTATATCCTTATCCTTCACACTAAAGTCCGGTTTCCCAACACATAGACTTCTTAGGCTATCCAATTCCAGATCTAACCCAGACTACCCTCTCGATTCTCCCCAGGTTATCGAATCAATGTTAAAGAGTGATCTATCATTTAACAAGCATTAAGAACAAGATTGGACAAACAATTAATAAAAATCTGAATCACAGAAAGGTAGGAAAGCGAGGTTCCATCATAGCCCTAGAAAAACGAATTAGTTCATAGCTAAAGAAAACGAAAACAATAAAATCGACATAAAGAAAACTAAGAAAAGTAAAGAAAGTGGAATTGCCTATGTCATCGGCTTTTGTGTCCAATAGCCTTCTAGGTCGAATCCCTCCTCAAAAGGAATGAAAAGGTCTTTATATGACTTAGAAATAACCCTAGAAAAACTAGAAAAAATATGGAAATAAAAGATTATTAGTGATCCGTGCAGCTGCACCAATAACTCTCTGACCAGTTTCCGACCCTTTGCTGCAACTGCACTGACCTCCATTGCGGCTGCACCGATCATCCAGATTCATGACCCATCCTCCATCTTCTAGATTATCTACCAACATAGACAAAGTATAAGAAGTGAGGAGAAACCAAAATACCTAATAATGAAACAACTAAAACGCCTAAAGCTAACCAAAATTAAGTCTAAACATGATGACTTAACTCTATTTTCACAGAGTTATCACACCCCCAAACCTAACTTTTGGTAGTTCTCGAGCAAAACAAAAGAAAGAAATAGACTGAGCTTCTCACTGAAGTAAGCGATGGGTCTCCCTTCTTGCATCAACCGTCCTCATATTCCAACTCCGGATGCGTCGCATTCGACTTCAAACAGCCTTGCAAAGTCAGGTAAGGCGAGAACGGGTGCTTCGCTTAGACATCTTTCAGTTGCTTGAAACTAGCTTGTGTCGTTGAAGTCCACACAAACTTCTCTCCTTTTAGACACTCAGTGAGAGGGGCTGTGATCAAGCTGAAACCTCGAATGAATCTCCTGTAAAACGACGCTAAGCCACGGAAGCTACGAACGTCGTGGAAACTCCATGGCACTGGCCAAACCCTGATTGCTTCGATCTTGCTTTCATCAACCCTGATTCCTTTGCTTGACAATACAAAACCAAGGAATACTACACTAGATTGGAAGAACTCAAACTTCTTGAGATTTCCATATAGCTTCTCATCGTGAAGTGTGGGAAACATTGTGCTGTTCAGCATAGTCGTCGAAACTACAGCTGTAGATTCGAATGTCGTCGAAGTACACAACCATGAACTTCCCCATGAATGGTCGCAAGACATGGGTCATTAGTCGCATGAATGTGCTGGGTGCGTTCGACAAAACAAAGGGCATCACCAACCATTCGTATAGTCCGTACTTGGTTTTGAAGGCCATCTTCCACTCGTCACCTTCCTTCATTCGGATCTAGTGGTAGCCACTTCGCAAGTCTACTTTCGAAAACACCTGCACTCCATGCAGTTCATCTAACATGTCATCTAGTCGAGGAATAGGAAAAAGATACTTCACCGTTATCTTGTTGATCGCTCGACGGCCCATGCACATCCTCCATGTGCCATCCTTCTTCGGTAGCAATATAGCTGGAACTGAGCAATGGCTCAAGCTCTCTCGTACCAAGCCTTTCTCCAGTAACTCATCGACATGCCTTTGAAGTTCTTTCGCTTCATCGGGATTGCATCGATAAGCTGGTCGGTTGGGTAAGGAGGCTCCTGGAACCAAATCAATCTGGTGTTGAACACTTCGTAAGGGGGGTAGTTCAACTGGTAACTCCTCCGGAAACACATCCTTAAACTCCTTGATTAAAGCTTTCGCTCGTGGATGTTCCAACGGTTGATCCTGGGTCACTTCGCTTTCGCGCATTGCTTGAATCAACTCCATTCACTTGATCACTTGAGTAGGCGGCTGATTGACAGGTGCTTCGCCTGGCAGGGCGGTTAATGGCATCAAGGTACTCTTCTTTTTGTCGACGCTAATGGAATATGCATTACGATAGTCGTCATGCTGTGCACGTCGATCGAATTACCATGGTCTTCCTAGGAGCAAATGGCACCATCCATCGAAATCACGTTGCAGATAACTTCATCCCTGTAGCTTTTCCCAATCGAGAAAGGGACTCGAGCTTGTTGCATCACGCGAACATCACTGTCCTTACTGAGCCATTGTAGGCGATAAGGATGAGGATGTGATGCTAGGGGCAACTTGAGCTTTTCTATCACGGTTTTAAAGACCGCGTTGGTGCAACTTCCATTGTCTACAATCACCAAACAAATTTTATCTTTAACAGTATATCGGGTATGAAAGATGCACTCACGTTGGTTCTCCACGCGAACTGGTGTTACATTCAAATCCTTGTGGACGACTAGCAACTCTCCTTCGTCCGGATACTCCTCAGTTTCCTCTGAATCCCAAATCGGATCTGCGGTCTCATCGAACTCTTCTTCTCCATCAGACAACTCTTTAATGATTACATTTCTCCTCGTGGGACATTCTGAAGCCATGTGACCTGTTCCTTGGCACTTGAAATATCGTTGCTCATTCGATTTGACTTCAGGTTTGTTAGTCGTCGATGGGGGGTTCGTCTTGGCGTAGTCGACGGGGGTTTCTCCTGGGAACCACTCCCCTTGTGGAAAGGTGTAGCCTTCACAAATGGGCAGTTACTAGACTTCCTTGCGTGCTGCTGCTCAACCTTGTGGGCTAGTGCTCGAACATCATCAAAAGTCCAATACTGCTGAAGTTCTACAGCATCCACAATCTGAGGCTTAAGTCCTCGAAGATACCTAGCGATGGTTTGCTCAAGGGCTTCTTGGACATCGCACTGTAGCAAGAGTCTTTCAAACTCCTTCGTGTACTCCAATTTGAAGCGACTACAATTTGAGATAGAGATCTAGCCGATAGTGCTCAGGCAAAAATCTATTAGTCATGGCCCTTTCATTTTTTACCACGTCCGGATCTTATCACTTCTTTCTCTGCCGCGTTGATGATTGGTGTTTTACCACCATAGGTTGGCATATTTTTTTAACCGTAATGCTGCCATCTTAACTTTTCGATCCTCCGGCACCTCCTTGTAATCGAAGATGCGTTCGACCGTATGCATCCAATCAATGAACTCCTCGGGGTCAAGGTTTCCCTCAAACTCCGAAATCTGGACACTTATCATTTGGGCTCCCCTTTCCGGTCGCCGGTTTTCTGGTGACGAACCTCATTGAGAAACATCACGCCATGGATTCTTTTCTTCGTTGCTGTCTAATCGACTATAGGAAGGCGATCCATTATGGGTTCGCAACGATTGAACTTTTTTTGCTGAATATCAGCGATTTGATGTTCAAGTTTGGCAACATGTGCTTCTTCTGGAGAATACCGCGCCTGAATCTTCCGGCCAATGATAACCGTGTATTGTACAGCAACCTTGTGCGTATGGTAACAACCTTGCGTTCTGATACCAAGATGATACGGGGACGGCAATGAATAGATAATTCCTATACCAAAAACAATGGGGACGTCACTAAGGATGCGTAATGGATTGACGTGGGAATGGTCGGAAGGGTAGAAGATGAAGCGGGATGGCTGAATGGATGGCATGAAAGATAGGTTGAGATCAACCTCCACGGATACAGATACACCACTGTGAAAGAAAACTCGGATAGAACTTGTTTGTAACAATGATACAGACACACCATCGTGAACAAGAATGAGGGCGAGGAACAACACGGAGGATACAGGCACACCACCACCGGTTGATACACTCTACGCAATCTGCATGGAGAATCAACTCCTTCGGATAGAAAGACAAAAGTCTAATATGGGTAAAAGTCTGAATAATCTGTTCTCAACTCTTACAATGCAAGGACTTATATAGGTTGCCCATAGAAAAGATAATAAAGAAACGAAATAAAAGATAAAGGAAGTAAATAACATCAATGATAGGATCAGAAAATGAGGAAAGGAAATATATTATTTCCTCCCGACAAGATCTGAAATGATAGTGGTGTAGGGTAGTGGAGCATGCGTGACTCTTGGTGTGCAAGTTGTGAGACCTGTGCAGCCTGATCGTAATCATCTTTTGGGCTGCCCGTCGCATGGTTGCCCTTCGTCGCCTGAGAGTCATGTCACTCGGTGCTCCTTTCGCCTCGCTTACTCGATGACTAGCAGATTGAGGCCTCCAGCAAGCGACATTGGTTGAGATGCGGGCGAAGCAATGGATGCGGGTGAAGCGATGACCGTCCTCGTATCAACCACCCTGGAGAACTTCGTCTGACAGCAAAAACCCCAGTCATCCACGCCGCCTTCTTCCTTTTGCTTCAACGGCCACAACATAGCCTCCTCCGGCCGGCGTCCCATGTCGACGCAAGGCACCACAAGCAAATCGAATTTTCTTGTCCCTATCCGCCAGATCTATGTTGCCAGCTGTCACATCTTTGTTGTCACTCCCAGAAAAACTGGCTGCGATGGCCCAGGGCCTCTCTTCTTGGTGACCAGCGACGACGCCAACTTCCCCTTTCACATACAAAGGCACGCTACCCCTGTGGCCGAAAATGTGAAATCATTTTTTACCCATTTTGTTTTTGCACGATCTGACGTGGGTAGGGATTTTTTTGTTTTACCAAAATTGAATTTTATGATTCATGTGGCCTTTGACTTGTCTTTTAGTCACGGAGTTAATAATGTGGACATTTTACCTTTGCATGTTACTTAAGCCGAAATTATTATCGAACTGGGCACTTTTGAGCAGATGTCCATTTCAAGAAAAATTATTAATTAGTTTTGGCAAACCGAAACATATTTTGCATTTGCGATTACACTTGCAAGCCTTAGAACCCTCCTATATTTTTGTCATTTGTTTGCATGAAAACTCCATGACAAATAAGAATTTTCCGAACCATCGAAGATCGGCTCAAGCACTTCAAAGGACAAGACTTAAACGGTTTTAAAAATAACCGGTTCATGGAGGTGTTCTCGAGTTCCCCCCAGAGATCTGTTCTCGAGACGCCCCTTCCGCTCGACCTCGAGATGAACTTATATCTTCTCGAGTTGACGATTCAACTTGACCACTTCAACAGCGTGAAGGTGCTCCTCATCTGGAGCGCTTCTTTTGACTTGACCTCGACTCAGCCTTACTCGATCCATTTCGCATCATCCTCCCTTTGCTGAAGAAGATTTGTCCTCAAATTAAGGGGCTCTTCATCATATTCGTACGGTGCGAGATCCTGGACATTAAATTTCGCCGAGATCCCATACTCCCCCGACAAGTCGATCTTACAAGCATTGTTGTTAATCCTCTCAACGACTCCAAAAAAACGATCAGCCCAGGGCCTGAGCTTATTCTTCCACCTTGCCGAAAACTTCTCCTTCCACAAGTGAACCTGGTCAAGATCTCCTAGTTGGATTATCCGCCCATTTCGACCACGATTCGCCGTAGACTGGTACTTCTCATTCGCCCTAAACCCTAAATCTTTGCGTGGAGCTTTAACATCTCTTTAGCTCGTCCAACCACATCCTTTTCGATAATACCCTGACAGGCATTGGTAGCAACTCGATGGGAATCTCAGGTTGACACCATACACCACTTCGAACGGTGTAGCTCGTGTAGTCGAATGCGGGGCTTGATTATAAGTAAACTCAACTTGTGGGAGCTTGATATCCCAATCGTTCTGATTCTTCAACACCATATCTCGAAGTAGGCTTCCCGTTATCCTGTTCACAACCTCAGTTTGCCCATCTATCTATGAATGGCAAGTGGTGTTGAACAATAGCTTTATCCCAAGTTTGTGCCAAAGTGTCTTCCAGAAGTAGCTCAAGAACTTGGCATCTCGATCTGACACTATCGACAATGGGACCCCATGCAGACGAATGATCTCTCGAAAATAAAATCTGCTACATGAGAAGCATCATCCGACTTCCCGCAAGCGATAAAGTGAGCCATCTTCGAGAAGCGATCCACAACAACCATGGTCAGTCCTTCTATCGTTGTGTTCGGGGCAGTGTAAGGATGAAATCCATGCTCACATGCTCCCATGGACGTTTAACAACAGGTAATGGTGTGTAAGAGACCTTGGGGTTGGATGTGACTCTTTGCGTGTTGACAGGTTGCGCAACGTCGAACTAACTTGTGTATGTCCCTAGCCATTCGAGGCTAGTAGAATGCTCCTAAAGCATTTCGAGAGTTTTCCCAACTCCTAAGTGACCAGCAAGTCCTCCTACATGTATCTCTCGAATAAGATGTTCTCGAGCAGAACTTCGAGGAATGCATAACATAACTCCTCTAAATAGAAAGGCATCGGACATATGATATTGCTTAATAGATCTCTCGAGGATCCCTTATACACGTTTCCAAAGTTGGCATCACACAAGTACAACTATTTCAACATCTCGAATCCAATCAACTTCGTTTCCATTCTGGTCATGAGAGTTGATGTTCTCGACAATACATATGCGACGACATTCTTCACTCCCGACTTATGCCTCAAGACGAAACTGAATGACTGGAGATATTCCACCTACTTTGCATGTCGCCGATTAAGCTTTACCTGCCTAATGATATGCTTCAAAGACTCATGATCAGTATGAATAAGGAACTCCTTGGGCATCAAGTAGTGACTCCATGTCTCGATTGCACAAACGATAGCATAAAATTCCTTATCATATGTCGAGTAATTCAATCGAGACCCATTTAACTTCTCTCTGAAATACGATATCGGTTGACCCTTTTGTAGCAATATGCCTCCAATTCCTATTCCTGTGGCGTCGCACTCGACTTCAAACACCTTCTCGAAGTCAGGAAGTGCCAATATAGGCGCTTTGCACAAACGACTCTAGAGCAACTCAAAACTAGATAGAGCCGTGGGAGTATGTCGAAAATCGTCCCCTTCAAACACTCCGTCATCGGGGCTGCGATCGAACTGAAGTCTTTGATAAATCTCCAATAGAATGATGTTAGTTCATGAAAGCTTCGGACATTATTAGCTGTCTTGAGAATAGGCCAATCTCGAATAACAGCAACTTTACTCTCATCCACCTGAATTCCTTCTCTCGAGATGACATATCCCAGAAAGATAAAGTTTGGAAGTTAAGAACTCTCACTTCTTGTTATTTTTGAATAGACGTCGTTCCCTCAACTTATCGAACAGTTATCTAAGGTGGTCAATGTGCTCCTCATCATTGCGGCTATATACAAGAATATCATCATGTCACGTCGAAAACGTATTCACCACACAAGTGCACGCGATCGTACTAGTAATAAAATGTAAGTAAGATATCGTTCCCACGAGGACTGATCTAAACTTCTCCCAATTATTAAAATATCGTCAATCTCTGTTATCCAACTAAGCGATTTGAGAGTCAATCAAACTAAATATAAAACTAAAGGAAACGAGCAAGTAAATTGAATTAAGATTCAAATGAGAAAAGCACCTAAGGCGACGATTTCACCGGACAATTAATCGCAAGTCATATCTCAATCAACACGTTTAAGATGATCTGGTTGATAATCTGGAATTCGGTTATCTTCCTACGCCCCTCCCGAGGTCATAAGAACGTACATATCTGTAAATAGTAATCACTCTATTCTTAGGTAGATTAACTATCGAGTGCCCCTTAAGAATCAATTACAATTCGATTACCTAGGACGATTGGGTATATTCCTATCCCGCTCGTTAATAATCCCGTCTTTCGACCAAGTTTACCCTAGGTTATTCCTCTCCTCGTGCTTAATCTAGGATTCCCCTTCCGAGTTCTCCTAAATTCACTATTCAATCCTATTGGTGAACAGGCAATAAGAAAGCATTAAGAACGGACATGAATAATCAAACCAAAATCATTTAAGTGTGTCAAAAGGGATAGACTCTTGACTATTCGTCAAGATCCATCTTAATCCTAGGCAAAGAAAATTAGTTCATAACCGAAATAATAGAAAACATCAAATCCATCGTAAACAATGAAAACGACATAAAGGAAAACAAAAAGAAAAACTCCCAAAGACTCTGTCGACGGCTCCTTGTTACCAGTCGCCTCCTCCCCCCTCTAAAGGTAAAATACAATGTTTTTATAATCCCCCCTAAACCTAGAGAATCTCTGAAAATACGGAAAGAAAATCTTTTCTTTTCTCCCCATCGTAGCTTTAGGCCTTGCAAAAGCATCTAGAGATCTTCCCTCTGCACAAAGTCTTCATAATTAGGCCGAGGTGCCCTTTTCTTCATATTTATCCTGAAATAGACTAGAAAACTTGGTAGTAATCCATTTCTCGGGAATAATGTGAAATAACTAGGAAGATTATGCAATGAACGCAATATTTCACAAATCTAATAAAATCTAAGTATGAAATTGCCCTAAATAACTCTACTTTCATAGAGTTATCATACCCCCAAACCTAAATTTTGCTAGTTTCGAGCAAAGATAAAGAAAATAAAAATTAAAAGACTCTCCTCGACCACCCCAAGTCCGTCAAACGTAGAAACATCTTTTAGAACATTCTCAGAAATGGGTGCATCCTCCTCATGCATCTAGATTCCATTCACTACCTAACATCTCAATTAAAGGCTTTAAAACACAATATCTTCGTCCCAGCAGGTTGTACACTCAACATTAACAAGCATACACTCCAAATAGCTCATGTCAACCAGTAACTCGTAAAGATCACCACAAACATCTCTATTCATTAATCACAGGTTTTCGGACTTTTTAACAACTTCATCATTTTTTTTTCGGGTTGCACGACTCTAAATGTTTATATGATTCCGGCTAAAGCTTATGTAACAAGCTCTCGACAAATGACTCCCGATTCAGTTGAACCAGGGCATTAGGTGACAAAGCACCCATCGGATCAATCACTCAAGCTAGCACGGAAGACTCACATCACAAGCACATATTCAGGTAATATCTTTTTCTCTATTCTTTTTTTTTTCTTTTTTTTTCACCTGAACATTGGAACTCAGAGCCTTGGCAACTTCATTTTTCTTTTTTTTTTCTTTTTTCTATTCATCGAGATCCCAAAAGATGTCGTTTCAAGAATCATTCAAGCTACTCTACTCACCACTAGTCACCATGCATTCTGAGGAGATGTAACCTGTTGTTGCTAAGCACACTTCCTACTGTGAGATCTTTTCAAAATTAAACAAAAATTTTGAGAATACTAAGCAAAGAATTTCATCTTTCCACACTTGAAGAATGCAACCCATATGCTCATCATTGAAAACAGACATTCCACAACGACTTCCAATGGTTCCGTCGAGGAAAAACGACCCAAAAGATGAAAAATAAGACCTAGATAGGACTCACCCTAAAAATTCAATAACAACAACACCACACAACACCCCCAAACCTAACAAGAGCAACGTCCTCGGTGCTTAAGATAAGACGAGTAGAAAACGAGAGTAGCAGGATATGTCGGTGACTGGAATGCGTCGATGTGTAGCTCCTGACTGCCTTGGTGTAAGACTAAACTGTATCATCAGAATCCGCATCCTCGGCGGCTGTGGCTCGAGAGGGTGACGGCTTGGGTGACGGCGGCGGCTCTAGCTTTTCCCTGTCACAAGAAAGAAAACGATTAGGGTTGTCTAGCCAAAAGGCCCGATTTTGTTTTCTTATTTTTTATTTTTCGATTTTTTTAATTTTTTTTTGATTTTTTTGATTTTTTTAATAATAATAATTTCCAGTGCAGCTACACGAGATTTTCGTGCAACTACACAAAGTTTCTGTGCATTTGTGTTCCCAGCGGTGCAGCTGCACAAAGTTTCTGTGGATTTTAGGTTCGCGTGGTGCAGTTGCCCGAGATTTTCATGCAGCTGCATAGAGTTTCTGTGCCTTGGAGGTCCAAGCGGTGCACCTGCACGAGATTTTCCTGCAGTTGCACGATCTTGCTGTTTGCTCTTGCATCTCCCGCTATCTTTTTACCTAATAAAACAAAAGAAATAAAAACCAAATAAAATAAAATAACTTGGGTTGCCTCCCAAGAAGCGCTTGGTTTATTTTCTACGGCTCGACTCTTGCTATACATCACGTGTCTTTCAATGTTGTCACGGCAACTAGCCTTTCAACGTTTCCTCCCCAATAGTGTTTCAGCCTCTGTCCATTGACCTTGAATGTATGCTCTGAACTTGGATTGCGCATTTCTACGGCACCATAGGGGAATACCTGAATTACCTGAAATGGTCCAGACCACCGTGATTTTAGTTTTCCTGGGAATAACCTTAGTCTGGAATTGAACAGCAATACTTGTTGTC
This sequence comes from Melastoma candidum, assembly GCA_023653495.1. Classification (NCBI taxonomy): domain Eukaryota; kingdom Viridiplantae; phylum Streptophyta; class Magnoliopsida; order Myrtales; family Melastomataceae; genus Melastoma; species Melastoma candidum. Next base: position 6,901,859 of record CM042888.1, on the reverse strand, counting down.
TAGGCTCAAATTTTCACTCAATGATCTTCTTATCATGCCACTGTTTCGTCTTCTCCATATAGATCCTCGCGTTTTCATATGCTTGAAGCCAAAATTCATCAAGTTCGTTCAATTGGAGCAACATCTTCTCTCCTGCCTTCTCGAGATCAAAATTCAATTTCTTAATCGCCCAGAATGCTTTGTGCTCCAATTCCACCAGCAAGTGACATGCTTTCCCATAAACTAGCTTAAACGGAGACATTCCAATTGGCGTTTTATAAGCTGTTCGATAAGCCCACAATGCATCCTCTAGCTTCAGTGCCCAATCCTTCCGTGACGTGTTTACTGTTTTCTCGAGAATTCTCTAAATTTCTCGATTTGATACTTCCACTTGCCCACTAGTCTAAGGATGGTATGCTAGACCGGCCTTGTGATTTATTCCATACTTGTTCAACAAATTGGCGACATGTTTATTGCAAAAGTGAGATCCCCAATCGCTAATGATTGCTCTTGGGGTACCGAACCTTGTAAACACCTGCTTCTTCAAAAACTCAACCACTGTTTTAGCCTCATTAGTGGCAAAGCTTTCGCTTCAACCCATTTAGACATGTAATCCACAGCAACTAAAATATAGTAATTTTTGAAAGACGAAACAAATGGACCCATGAAATCAATAACCCAAACGTCGAAAATCTCAACCTCCAGAATGTTGTTTAAGGGCATTTCATGTCGCCTTGATATGTTTCCCGTTCGTTGGCATCTCACATTTAGCAACAAAATTGTAAGCATCCTTAAATAAAGAAGGCAAAAAGAAACCTGATTGTAAAATCCGAGCAACTGTTTTATCTCCTCCAAAATGTCCGCCGTAAGGTGATGAATGACATTGCCACAAAATTTGTTCCCATTCTTCTTCAGGTATGCATCTTCTAAGAATCTGATATGCACATTGCTTGAACAAGAACGGTTCATCCCACACATAATTCTTAACATCATTTAAAAACCTCTTCTTTTGTTGCGTATTCAAATCAGTGGGTGTGAAATTCGAAACAAGAAAATTAACAAAATCTGCATACCACGGAACTTGTGTGTGACTAACCGAGAGTAGCTGTTCATCGGGAAAAGATTCATTTATAGCTACCTGGTTGAGCTCGGTGTCGCTTTGACCATCAGCCTTGACATGTGATCAGCTACTTGATTATCTGTTCCTTTTCTGTCCTTGATTTCAAGATCGAATTCTTGTAGTAAGAGAACCCATCTTATCAATCATGGTTTTGCATCCATTTTCTCAATCAAGTACTTGATCGTGGCGTGATCTGTAAACACTATGACTTTCGAACCCACAAGGTAAGATCGAAATTTATCGAAAGCAAATACGACAGCTAGTAGCTCCTTTTCAGTGGTCATGTAATTTACCTGTGCATCGTCCAAAGTTCTACTAGCATAGTAAATCACATGAAAAACATTATTCTTACGTTGCCCAAGCACTGCTCCAAAGGCATAATCACTCGCATCGCACATCAATTCAAAAGGTAACGTCAATCAGGCACTACAATGATAGGTGCTGTAACTAACCTCTCTTTTAATTTTGTAAATGCTTCCATGCATGTTTTATCAAAGTTGAATGGTATGTTTTTCTCCAAATGATTGCATAACGGTTTCGATATTTTGGAGAAATCCTTAATGAATCGCCTGTAGAAGCCAGCATGACCAAGAAAACTTCGGATAGCACTTACCGATGTTGGTGGGGATAACTTTTCAATTGTCTCAATCTTTGCTCTGTCAACTTCAATGCCTTTGTTTGAAACCCTGTGACCAAGGACAATACCTTCCCGAACCATAAAGTGACACTTTTCCCAATTTAAGATTAGATTATTCTTTTCACAACGTTCAAGTACACATGCAAGATTATGTAAGCAATTATCAAATGAGTCACCAAAAACGAAAAAATCATCCATAAAAATTTCTAAATATCTCTTTACCATGCCAGTGAAAATGGACGTCATGCACCTTTGGAATGTAGCAGGTGCATTACACAATCCAAATGGCATTCTATGGAAGGCGAACGTACCGTATGGACATGAGAAAGTCGTTTTCTCCTGATCTTCTGGTGCAATGGCAATCCGATTATATACTGAGTAACCATCGAGAAAACAATAATATTCTTTACCTGCTAATCTATCCAACATTTGATCGATAAATGGAAGCGGGTAGTGATCTTTTCTTGTTGCTTTGTTCAACTTTCGGTAGTCCATACATACCCTCCATCCCGTGACAGTGCGAGTAGGGATGAGTTCATTCTTCTCATTTGTTACACTGTCATTCCACCTTTCTTGGGAACACATTGTATAGGACTAACCCACGAGCTATCAGAAATAGGATATATGAAATCTGCATCGAGCCACTTGATGATCTCCTTCTTTACAACATCTTTCATGTTTGGGTTCAATCTCCGTTGATTCTCTATTGATGGTTTGAGGTCATCCTCGAGGAGGATTCTATGCATGCAAATTGCTGGGCTGATTCCTCTGACATCTGCAATAGTCCATCCTATCGCCTTCTTGTGATCCCTCAAGATTCGAAGTAATTTCTCCTCCTGCAACTCCGTCAATTCTGCAGAAATAATAACAGGGAGTTGATTGGCGTTTTGAAGGAATGAATACCTTAAGTGGGTGGGTAAGGTTTTGAGCTCTAATTCTGGTGCTTCTATGATGGATAATTTGGTGGTCTTTTCTAGCATCTCCAATGGATCGAAAGCTCTCAGATCTCTAGGTATATAAGATTTGCAGTCCATCCAACTGATCATTTCCTTAGTTTCTTCATCGACAGTTACTTCCTCAGAAGTTAATGCTAGCTCAACCACATCGGTCGTCTTTAAAAAAGTAACTTCTTCGGCTGCTATCCTGTCAATGATGTCAATAGAGTAACAATCATCAGGTTCATTCGGACATTTCATTGCATGAAGAATATTAAATGTTACCTCCTCGTTATTAACCCTCATGGTTAGCTCACCCTTTTAGACATCAATTAAAGTCCTACCTGTGGCAAGGAATGGTCTTCCAAGGATGATTGGTATTTTACGGTCCTCTTCAAAATCAAGCACGATAAAATCCACGGGAAAAACAAATTTATCTACCTTAATCAAAATATTGTCAATGATTCCCTTTGGAAAAGCTAGAGACCGGTCGGCTAATTGCAACGTGACCGATGTAGGTTTTACTTCCTCCAAACCCAATTCGTAAAATATTGATAAAGGAATTAAATTAACACTCGCTCCAAGATCACACAATGCCTTACCGCTAAAATTTGAACCAATAGAACAGGGTATGGTGAAACTATCTGGATCTTTCAGCTTTGGAGGTAACTTTTTCTGCAAAATAGCACTACATTCTTCAGTTAAAGCAACAGTCTTAAACTCACCGAGACGTCTCTTTTTAGATAATATATCTTTCATGAATTTAACGTAGCTCGGCATCTTCTCCAACGCTTCAGCAAAAGGGATGTTGATGTGTCGCTTTTTAAAGATTTCTAAGAATTTCAGGAAATCCTTCTCATCATTCTGCTTTCTAGCTCGCTATGGAAAAGGAAGAGGTGGATATACGAGTTTATCTTTTCCAATATAAGCATTTTCCATACCTTCTTTTGGTTGAGAAAGTTGCTGGTTCAGCTGAACAGAAGGTTCGTTGCTCTTGTGCGTAACTTCTGGTGTACTTGTAACGTCGTGCTTGACCTTTGAGGCATCAGGAAGTGTTCTTCCATTCCATAAAGTGATAGCTTGCACTTGTGCATTCCCGTCATTCCTTGGATTCACCTCAGTATTGCTCGGAAGAGTGCCTTGAGGTCGATTATTAATTGCTTGTGCTAATTGTCCGACATGGGCTTCCAAACTCCGAAGTGAAGCCAATTGGTTCTGCAAAAGAGTTTCGGTTTTAGAAATATATTTGACTAAAAGTTCTTCAATACCTAACATTTTTTCTTGCGGTTGTGGCTTTTGTTGATGAGGCCCTGGTGGAGGAGTTGGTTTCGCCGATTGTGGATTTCCCCACGAGAAATTCGGATGGTTCCTCCATCCCGGATTGTAAGTATTCGAAAATGAGTTGTTCCTCGAGTTGGCTCCCAAGTAGTTGGCTGACTCGGCACCAGTGAAACATTGACCAGGAGCCAGATTTTCTCCACACCTCTCACACGGATAATGAATGGGATGACTAGGACCCTTTAATGCATTCAGCTTCCGAGTTAACGCATCCACTTTGGCATTGAGGGCAGCAACTTCATCAATTGAATGTACTCCAGCTACTCCTCGGGCACGCGATACTCCATGACCGTTATTAGCCATCTGCTCGAATAGCTCCATTGTTTCCTTCGGCTGCTTGTTTAATATTGTTCCCCCTGCAGCTGCATCTATCGTTGAGCGAAGTGCATCAGTTAATCCATCATAAAAAATTTGCACCAACATCCATTGAGGTATCTCATGATGTGGGCACACTCGTAAAAATTCCTTAAATCTCTCCCACGCCTCATAAAGTGACTCTGTTCCATGTTGTCGAAATGAAGTGATGTCATTCCGCATCTTGATGGTCTTACTAGGTGGGAAATATTTTGATAGGAATTTTCCGGACATCTCTTCCCAGTTTGTGATGGACCTTTCTGGCAAAGAGTAGAGCCATGTTCGTGCTTTGTCCCTCAACGAGAATGGGAAGAGTCTCATTCGAATGGCCTCGCTCGACACTCCATTATAGCGGAAAGTGTCGCAAATTTCCAGAAAGTTGGTGATGTGCCCATGTGGATCCTCCGATGGAGAACCTCCGAAACTCGAATTTTGTAGCATAGTGATAACTGCCAGTTTGATTTCAAAGGTGTTGGCTTGGATAGTCGGCTTCACTATGCTAGAGCGTTCACGCACATGGGGCTGGGCATAATCACGCATGATTCTCGATTTAACTTCTTGATTGTTGTTCTCCATTGTTTGTTGGCGTGTGGCTTCCTTTTGCTCTCTTAGACGTAACCGAAAGGTTCTTTCTATTTCAGGATCAAAAGCAACTACTTCTCCACTGCGCATACAACGTTAAGATTTTTCTGCAAAAAGATCGAAAATCAAGGTTAAAGTTGAATTAATAAAGATCTGATTGAAATTAATATTAACTGAAAATCTAGAAAACAGTCCCCAGCAACGGTGCCAAAAACTTGTCACGTCGAAAACGTATTCACCACGCAAGTGCACGCTATCGTACAAGTAATAAAGTGTAAGTAAGATATCGTTCCCACGAGGACTAATATAAACTTCTCTCAATTATTAAAATACAGTCAATCTCTATTATCCAACTAAGCAATTTGAGAATTAATCAAACTAAATATAAATCTAAAGGAAACGAGCAAGTAAATTGAATTAAGATTCAGATGAGAAAAGCACCTAAGGCAACGATTTCACCGGACAATTAATCGCAAGTCATATCTCAATCAACACGCTTAAGATGATCTGGTTGATAATCTGGAATTCGGTTATCTTCCTATGCCCCTCCCGAGGTCATAAGAACGTACATCTCTGTAAATAGTAATCACTCTATTCCTAGGTAGATTAACTATCGAGTGCCTCTTAAGAATCAATTCCAATTCGATTACCTAGGTTGATTGGGTATATTCCTATCCCGCTCGTTAATAATCCCGTCTTCCGACCACGTTTACCCTAGGTTATTCCTCTCCCCGTGCTTAATCGAGGATTCCCCTTCCGAGTTCACATAAATTCACTATTCAATCCTATTGGTGATCAGGCAATAAGAAAGCATTAAGAACGGACAGGAATAATCAAACCAAAATCATTCAAGTGTGTCAAAAGAGATAGACTCTTGACTAATCATCATGATCCATCTTAACCCTAGGCAAAGAAAATTAGTTCATAACCGAAATAATAGAAAACATCAGATCCATCGTAAACAATGAAAACGACATAAAGGAAAACTAAAAGAAAAACTCCCAAAGACTCTGTCGACGGCTCTTTGTTACCAGTCGCCTCCTCCCCTCTCTGAAGGTAAAATACAATGTTTTTATAATCCCCCTTAAACCTAGAGAATCTCTGAAAATAAGGAAAGAAAATCTTTTCTTTTCTCCCCATTGTAGCTTTAGGTCTTGTAAGAGCATCCGGAGATCTTCCCTCTGCACAAAGTCTTCATAGTTACGCCGAGGTCCCCTTTTCTTTATATTTATCCTGAAATAGACCAGAAAACTCGGCAGTAATCCTTTTCTCGGGAATAATGTGAAATAACTAGGATTATTATGCAATGAACGCAATATTTCACAAATCTAACAAAATCTACGTATGAAATTGCTCTAAATAATTCTACTTTCATAGAATTATCACATCAAAATAAACAACCACAAATTTGTCGATGAAAGGACGAAACACCAGGTTCATCAGTTGCATGAAGGTACTCGACGCATTCGAGAGACCAAATGACATAATCATCCACTCGTATAACCCAAATTTGATTTTGAACGTTGTCCTCCACTCGTCTCCTGCCTTCATTCGAATCCGGTGATATCCACTCCGTTGGTCCAACTTCGAGAAAACTGTCGTCCCAAGTAACTCATCGAGCATATCATCAAGTCGAGAAATGGGAAATCGATACTTATCGGTGATCTTATTGATTGCTCGACTGTCGACACACATCCGCCATGAACCATCTTTCTTGGGAACCAAGATGGCGAGAACGGAACACGGGCCGAGGCTCTCTCGAACAAAGCCTCATTCAATGAGTTCATCGATCGGTCACTGTAGCTCTCTCGCCTCGTCGGGATTACATCGATAGCAGGTCAATTAGGCAGCGTCACTCCAGGAATGAGATCGATCTGATGCTGTATGTCCCTCAACGGGGGAAGTCCTCCTAGAATCTCCTCAGAAACACATCCTCAAATTCTTATAAAAGTGCTCGAACTCGAGGGGACATAGTCGAGGCCTACCCCTTTCCTTCCTCAAATAACATCAACATGTATACGTACCTGTCCTCTCGAATAGCTCGAGTCAACTCAACAAACTTCGAACCGTCTTCTCGAGTTTGATCTTGAGACCGACTAGCTAGTGCTTGGGTCTTCTTCTAATCAAGAGTGATGTAATATGTTGTACGTGCGCTTTGAAGTGCTTGAGCCGATCCTCCACGTTGCTCTTCGAACTGTTTCCATACATCCTCCGCGTTGTTCCACATCGTCGTCTTATTTGTGGTGGTGTGTCTGTATCCATGCCAACCGAGTTACCCGAGCCTTCAATTATGGTGGTGGTGTTGTATCCATAGTGGTTGCTCTCAACCTACCCTTCATCTATCCCAACTCCGTTCCATTTCCAGTCGAATCCCCAAACACAACATTCCGTCCATACCCCACGTCACTCCATTCTACATCGTTAGTGACGTCTTGCTTCGTTTCGATATTAGAATAATCATTTTGGTGTCGTCTCCACATCACTAAGTACACTACCACGACCATACATTCATTAGTTAATTCATTCTCACATTCAAAATATTTCCTTACTACCTCAATGTTCATCTCGCTCAACAACTTTCATATTCATTTGCTTGTCAAGTCCGCTTTTATATCCTCGCACCTTTCTTATTTTCCACAATAAATCCTCCCTTCTGGGATCCTCCCAATCAGTAATAAAAGTGATTCCGAGTCCTCACACCTGCCACTAGGGAACATAATCCTCTCATCTCTCTCCCATCACCACGTATCGAGCTTGGATCCTCACATCTGGTTTCCTCCATTCCTTACCATTGTCCAAACCCCATTTTCTTTATCAGTCCCTCACCCACACAACCAATACTTCACACGCTACTAGCTCATAAGGCTCAAAGGTAGTCAAGTCAGGTGGTCAACGTTGACCACCCTCGTCTTGTTCGTGGTGGTATGCCTGTATCCATGGCCAATCGAGTTACCCAAACCTTCTATCACGGTGGTGTTGCTGTATCCGTGGTGGTTGTTTTCAACCTACTATCATCAATCCCAGCTCCGTTCCATTTCCATACGTATCCCTAAACACAACCTTCCGTCCATACTCTACGCAATTCCATTCATCACCCTTAGTGACGTCCCGCTTCGGTTCGACATTGGAATCATCATCCTGGTGTCGTCCCCGCATCACTAAGTACATTCACATGACCCTACATTCTTTAATTAATCATTTCCTTACCACTTCAATGTTCATCCCGCCAACAACTTCTATATTCATATGTTACTCCACTTGTCAAGTCTGCTTTCATATCCTTGCACCTTTCATATTTTCCACAAGAGTTCAGAATCCTCCCATCCGGGATATTCCCATTCGGTGATAAAAGTGATTCCGGGTCCTCACACCTGCCACTAGGGAACTCGATTCCTCTCATATGTCTTTCATCACCACATATCGATTTTGGATCCTCACATCCAGTTTCGTTCAATACTACCTTACTTTATCTGTCCTTACCATTGCTCATACCCCGTTCTCGTTACCAATCTCGCACCCACACAACCAATACTTCACATGCTACTAGCTCATACGGGTCAAATGCAGTCAAGTCAGGTGGTCAACGTTTGACTGGGACCCTACATAGCGTGTTGGAGCTAGGTGTGGCTACTTTCATCGCCCCACCCTTGGAGCGATGTCAATCCATGACGATCACAAAGTTTTTCGCCGCAACCAATTCTAATGAGATTATCTCTTAAACTAATGATCATCTTAAGAAACTAATTGCCCCTAAACACTATTTAATAACGTAATTATGCTAAGGGAATCATTTATGTTAATTTTCGAGACTAGTCATTTTTCAGCCGTTTTGGCCCTTAAGCCTATCTCTATAAGGACGCGATTTAAGTACTCAAGCCAACATATTCGCTTCCGCTTCGTCTACCGCTACTCTTGCGGGTGCTTCCGTAGCGCACGAGGGCGTTCATAGACGAACTTCATTGCTATTTGCTTCGCCCTCCTAGCTTGGAATAGCAAACGACATCGATCCTTGCTCAATCCTCCGTTACCCCCAATTTTGTATTTGTGTAGTCTAATAATGGCTTATTAATGAAATTCCCATTTTTTTAAATTCAGTCAACCTAAACCTTCAAGTGGATTCTCCTTGTTCGTGATTTGTCTTAGTTTCTGTCGAGCCTCCGATTTGCCCATATAATTGATTGCAGCATCATTTGCATCAATATCCATTCCATTACTCTCCATCATAATGCAAGCTCCTTGTCATTATTAAATCGAAATTTAAAAAATCAAGTCATTACAACATTTTCCCCTTAAGGAAATTTCGTCTCCGAAATTCCTCTTTTGAAGATGGACGGATACTTGGCCCTCATGCTCACTTCGTGCTCCCAAGTTTGTTCTTACATGTCGGCTCCCTTCCCCGACACTCGAAACATGATGTTACCTTCCCTCGAGTGGTCCATTCTTGTCATCCGATCACTTGTTCGTGTTTTCTCTTAGTTTTTGTCGTGCCTCCAATTTGTCCATATAATTGATTGCAGTATCGTTCCATCAATATCCATTCCATTACTCTCTCAAGCTCCTTGTCATTATTAAATAGGAATTTTAAAAAATCAAGTCATTACAACATTTTCCCCTTAAGGAAATTTCGTCTATGAAATTCCTCATTTGAAGATGGGCGGATACTTGGCCTCATGCTCACTTCGTGCTTCCAAGTTTGTTCTTCCATGTCGGCTCCCCTCCACGACATTCGAAATAGCGATGTTACCTTTTTTCTAGTGCTCCATTCTTGTCATCCGATCACTTGCACCGATTGTTTTATGATGTTCATGTCCTCAATTGTTTCCGCGAGCATTGCTTCCATTCTTAAGCCCGAGTTCGGTTCACACTTCCTTAGCATGGTACATGGGATACATAATGGAAATGTGACAACTCCGGAAGAATGGCAACCCAGTATGCCACCTCCCTATGCACTCCATGATCTTATATGGTCCTATGTACCACGGGTTCAACTTGTGTGCCTTACCTGTCCGGAACATTGATCTTATCGGAGATAGTTTAAGGAAGAACTCATCATCGACCTTAAATTCCAAAAGCCTCCTCCGTCGATCAGCAAAACTCTTCTCCCCGCTTTGAGCCGCCTTCATCCACTCTCAACCACGACTATCACTTCAGTTGTTTCTCTTATTTTGTTAAACACCTTCCCTCGGCTCATTCCAACATAAGGGCGACCTACAATTCTTCTTATAAAATGCTCAAACGCTGCAATTCCAATGCTGGAATGGTGCCTGCTATTGTGGGTGAACTCTACCAAAGGTAGATGATCCATCCAACTTCCTTTGCATTCAAGAGCACATGCCTGAAGCATATCTTCCAAGGTTTGAATTGTGGCCTTCATTTCACCATCAGTCTAAGAGTGGAAAGCGATACTCATCTGTAACTTCATATACAAGGCGTCCTGCAAACTTTTCCACAACTTGGCCATAAATCGCGGGGTCGGAGGTGATAATATGCGGAATCCCATGATATCTCCCTACCTCGCGGATATAAATCTTCACCAATGTATCCAAGGACCAAGTTATTTGAATTGGGATGAAGTGAGCTGATTTCTTAAGTTTATCAACTACTACCCACACGAAATTCATGTTCCGACCACCCTTGGGTTGATTTGTCACGAAGTCCGTAGCTATGTCTTCCCACTTCCACTCGAGCACCGAAGTGGCTTAACTTATCCCCCAGTTGTTGATGTTCTATCTTAACCCTTTGACGTGTAATACATCCAATCGTACTTGGCCACTTATTTTTTCATTTCTGGACCCCAGTAATACTTACGAAATTCTAATACATTTTTATGGCCCATGGATGTATACTATAAGTTCTTTTATGTGCCTCATCCAACAATCGTTTCTTCACCTCTTCGTATCCAACATACATTTTGCCTCTGAACCTTAGCAATCCATCCGAGGTGATCTCAAATAGTGCTCGGTTCCAAGTGTTTCTCGCGTTGGATTCAAATATTCATCTCAAGGTTGAGCTTCTCTTATTGCTCTAATCACCTTCGGCTCCACTTCTCCACGAGAAGTCGTTCATCCGGTTACTCTAATCGGAAGTCCAAGTTACTCATTTGCTCAATCATATGTGTTTCCCCTATCATAAGACTATGAGAGCGTCATGCTTGTGACTCAACGCATCCACCGCAACATTAGCCTTTCCCGAATGGGACGAAATATTACAATCATAATCCTTTACCCAATCCATCCATCTACGTTGTCTCATATCAACTCTTGTTGAGCGAAGAGATATTTCAAGCTTTTGTGATTCGTGTATACTTCAAACCTCTCGATGTATAGGTAATGTCTCCACAACTTCAATGTGAATACTATCGCCACGAATTCCAAATCATCATGGGGTCCTTCTCATGCCTTTTCAGTTGTCGCGAAGCATAGGCTATCAACTTTCAGTGTCGCATTAAGACACGACCTAATCCTTGTGTGGAGGCATCACAATAAACTACGTATCCTCGAGTTCCACTCGATATTATTAACATCGAGGCGATAGTTAACCTTCGTTTGAGCTATTCAAAGCTTTCACCACACTTATCTGTCTATTGAAAATTGATTCCCCTTCTTTCTCACTAAATTCGTCATAGGGGTTAAAATCCGTGAAAATCCTTCAACAAACACCCGATAATAATCGAACTAACCCGAAAAGCTAGAGATTTCTATTATGTTCGTAGGTCAAGGCCACTCCTTCATGGCATCAATCTTAGCCAGATCTACTTCCACCACCTCGGCTGGAATCACATGACCAAGGAATGATACTCTACTTAACTAAAACTTTCACTTGTTCAATTTCAGATGTAACTTATGGTCCCTCAATGTACCAAGTACCATTCTCAATTGCTCATCATGCTCTTCTTGGTTCCTGGATTACACAAGTACATCATCTATGAATGCCACTATGAAGCGATCCAGGTACGGTCTAAACACTTGATTCATCAATCCCTTGAAGACAGTCGATGCATTTATCACCTTGAAGGGCATCACTAGGAATTTAAAATAGTCGTATATAGACCTAAAGGCGGTCTTTGGAAAGTCTTCTTCTCGAACTCCGACTTGATTATATCCCGATCTCAAGTATATCTTAGAATACACTATGGATCCTTGTAATTGATAAAATAAATAATCTATTTGAGGAAGAGGGCAGCTGGTCTTAATCATAACTTGATTCAACATTCGATAATCAATACAACTTCTCATAAACCCATTTTTCTCCTTTACAAACCAAACCAGAGCGCCTCACGGTGACTCACTAGGACGTACAAAACCCTTTTCTTTAAAATTCTCGAGTTGCTGCTTAAGTTCGTTGAGCTGGGCCAAGCTCATTCTTTAAGTTGTCCCGAGATTGGGGCTATCTCGAGTATCAAGTCAATAGCGAACTCCACCTCTCTCTTCGGTGGCAGCCCCAAAAGTTCTCGGGAAATATGACTCCAAAATCCCGATATCCTTCAAGGCTCGCAACTCCGTTCTCTAATTCATCATCACAACAAGGAAGGTCCCATGCCCCATCTTCAAAAGGTGTTGGGCATGCACCCACGCTTGACAACATCAAAAGCCTCCCTTCTCCTCCATGCATGGTTGTCAGGATCAAGATTCCAAGTAGAATCAACTTGACTGTTGAATCGAATCAAATCATAAAATCGAATCGGGATCGTAAGATCTTATATTATATAACTATTTAAAATATAATTATGATATTGTTATTTTTACTATATTTATTAACATTAAAGTAAATTGAACTTATTTTAATAGGGATAATTTTACAAGTTATAAAAATGTAGAAAGAATCTTAATATTAAATATGTTACTATATATATAATAATTATCAAATCTTTCAGACTCATAAGTATCATAAGGGTTCCAAAGATATAAATTTTGAATTTATAAAGTCATACTTCTAACAAAAAATGACTTTTTAATGTCATGTATTTCGATACTTTTGAAATCCCAACGCGGTGGCTTCAAAATGATCATTTATGCACTTTCACATCCCTTTAGATGTGATAATCGGATAAAACTTTGTCAAGGTGCAATATGTATAAAAGTAATGGTACCAAAGCACACATCAGTGTAATAATATACCCAAATGCATTAGTATTATTCTAGATCAGCTATTGACATGTCCACCGAGCCTTCATGATTAGTTTTATCATCCCCCAAACCCTCATTGATTCCATCATTCACAATGCCTTCTTCAGTGGTTCCATCATCATCACCAATAATATTAGCACACAAATCATGAGATTCATTTGCACGAGTATTCAACACCCCAAGATGTGGAACATCTTTCCAAAGCAAGATATTTTAACCACATGGATTAGTTTTAAAATCTATTTCATGAAAGCCATCAATATTAGCTTGTTCCGCATTCTCATCTTGACCTAAAATTTTCAATATTGTCATTATTTTAAAAAAATAGAAATCACAAATATTATGCTATGAGTATATTTGTTATAAAATAATGTGCTAACCTGCCGACATTTGGCATAACACGAATCATTTCATCTTCATCAATATCAATGCTTCTAGAGTTCATCACATGACTTGTACCAAAAAGAGTTAGCCACTCCGTTGTACATGGAAAGCTTCGCTCCTTCTTTCTCCGTGATCCACTCATCGTTAGGCAATATATCTTCAAGTTCAACATTTATTTGCTTGAAATTTGGGACATCAACATTCCTTTTTCATTGACGCTTCATTAATTTCGTGTTATACATAACGAAAACCATGTCATTCATTTTCTATTGATGCAAACAATTTCTCCTTTTTGAGTGAACCTAACATAAAATAAAATATGTAAAGGTTAGTTTAACTATGTTAAATAATATGCAAATACACTTTCAATAACTCACCATTTGCAATGCACTCCAATTGCATTCACAACTAGGTGAGCTACAGGTTAAGCTCAAGATCCTAATGGCATGCTTTTTGAATTCACGACATCCATCACCATAAGAATCCTGCCATTTAGCTACACTAAAATAATGCGACAAACTATTTCATTAAGGAAATTAAAAAAAAACCATAATGAAAGTAAAAGATGGCTTACCGGGCACTTTTCTAGTCCTAGTTAGCCTGACATTTCTTCACCCAAAAATCCCCACTCATGTTTAAAGTCTTCAATTTGAAGTTCAATCTTGATTCTTTCCTCCAAATTAGAGACCAATCATTTAATGCAATGGTACAAATCCATCTTGATGTCGATATTGTAGTCCGGATGAGATCTGTACTCATATTGAGGATTGAGAAAATATGCAGCTGCATGTAAAGGCCTATGGAGTTGGGTAGCCAAACGTTCGTCAATGATGCTCAATATTGGCTCATAGCTAGCAAGTAGCTAGAAAACATGTATTTACATAGTGAAATAAATATTTAAAGAAATTTACCTTTTTTCACTTGACCAAAATTATGCTTGATCTTCTTCTTTGTTTGGCGCAAATACTCATAAAGAAATCCCATTGCAGGAATATCAAAGTCAACAAGCCTTAACACTTTTATAAATGGTTGTGCTGCTTTCATGCAAATCAAAACATGAGACCAAAAGTCACGACAATCCATAATAATAGCCTCAATTTATTTTCCCATCGTTGAACAAGCAAATTTACTTTTTTCCACTACCTAGAGCTGAACATAGTTATCAAAGCATCTTTTTTCTCTAAAAGGCAACCCAAAGTCAAATTAGCAGTAGCAAAATGAGTCACAGCCGGCCTTATCCACTCATTGTTTCTGGTGATAACTATGCACCAGTAATCACTTTATGCACCACCAATTTCTTTTCAAAATTCTCCAATATCAATCAACACAATATGCAGCACACGAAGTCCAATAAAGCATTTTCCTCTTTTCCATCATCAACGCACCTGCTTTTTTATAATTAACTACATTATCAGTGACCAATTGGATGACATTTCCTTCACCAACCTTCTCAACAACCTCATCTAACATTTGAAAAATATTTTCAGCTATCTTTGAAATGGTCGTATTATTTAAGAAGACAAAAACACAGTTCCTTTGGGACTATTTACCAGAAAATTACATATAGATCTTCTTTTGCTGTCTGACCAGCCATCGAACATGATTGTACAATCATTTTTTTGCCAATCTTCTTTATACTCTTCAAGCAAGATCTTCATTTTTTTAACTTCCTTCTCCAATAATGTTGCTCTGATTTTATTATATGACGAGGGCTTCAATCGTGGACCATGTTGAGCAATTACTTCCACCATTTTCACAAATTCTTGATTTTTCACACAATTAAAAGAAATTGCGCTTGTATAAAAAAGAAGCAACCAATTTCCTTCCATGCTTTCTCCCTCAAATGTTTTTTGAAGATATGGTTCATAGTTGTTTGATAGGGCTTCTTCACAAAATAATCAAGCTTTTCCTTTCCTTTATTTTGCATCATGTCCACAATCTGATCATCCTCTCCAAAATCAAGATTTTTTTTTTCTTTTTCTTAGCCTCCACAACATCATTTCTTAAGATAGCCAATATTTTCTTTTCACGTCTTCAGGTTCTTTGGTACATTGTTCAACATTTACACTTGTACCACCTAAATGATGTTTTACGCGATAAATTCCCCTGGCTCGAGTAATAGTTGGCTTAACAGACAAAGAAAACTGTGGATACTTCCATTGGGTAGAAGGTGACGACCCTACTGAATCGACTATGATATTGGGTGTTAGCTACCACTCCAATTCCTTCATCCTTTTTGCCTGGCTTCAATGAATAACTTCCTTCAGACTTTGTTCTAGTTTCTTTCAATTACCATATAGTTTAGATAATAAAGCCTATAGGTCATCGGCTGTGACGTTTACGAAGGGTCAACCCCTCGTTTGAGTTCTTGGCCTCTATTCACACATCATATGCTTGTATGGATAGCTGTTGCACTACATTAAGTCTCACTGTCTTAACCAATCCACTTACCGATCCCCTCATCACGAACGGTGTAGGAGGCGGCCTCACACCTCCTCTTAGCCTCGGTCCAGTAGACCTTTTCACAGACGTCCCCTAGGGGTAGTTCCTCTGAAAGTGTCCGGGTTATTTGTATTGATGGCACGTAGTCTGGCTCTTGGCACAAGTGTATCCAAAGTGATACTTCCCACATTTAGAGCAATAAAAGGAGGACCAACCGACTTGTTTTCTTGTCCTCTCCCTGAAGAGAATGTCGTGGAAGGTGTAGGCGCACGAGGAGGCCTCTTCACGAAGGGCCTCGGCCTCATAAATAATCCTCTCGTACTGAATTTCTCCTCAGGGGTAGCTTGCTGTTGACCACCCACTGGGAACCCTATATGGCTTCCAATTCTCTTTTTTCCTGATGGGCCTTCTCCGTGTTTTGAGCTCGACGATATATCTCTTCATAGAAGCTAAGCATTAAGAGGCCATATGGACATGGATGTCCAGACTTAACAGCAACTCAAACTTGCTGGCCTTTTTCACTGCATCTATGGGGGGGACCGTATTCGGACAGCATAGAAAATTTACATTCGTACTCATCCACAATCATGTTCCCTTGTATGAGCAGTGCAAATTCCATTGCCTTATCCCTCTAATGGTGAATGGAAAATATTTCCCTAGGAAGGCACCTTGAACACTTCCCATGAATCACCCTAATGTGCTTCTTTCCTTGCTCGCTCTCCACTACAACTCAACACTCCGTTAGAGGGAGTACTCGACCATCAACATTTCCTTCTTAAGGGAACATCCAAGGAGAGTGAAAATCTTTTCTAGACAGTCTATGAACTGTTCGGCCTCTTCTGTTCCTTCCTGCCCATGAAAGTCGGTGGGTTGAGCTTATGAAAGTGCTTTACAAGAGCTATCCTCCGCTTGAGCGAAATTCCTTCTCCCGCCTCCGGGATCCATGCACAACCACATGTGGACTATCCTCAACCATAAGCTCTGTTAACAGTAAAAGTTATCATTTATCACCGAATTATCCTCGTGATACTATAGACACGTTCATTCAAATCTTCACCAACGCCCATGATGTATTACTCATCATCAATTCATGGGAACACGACATCTCAAGTTTGCTTTCCTTAACATATTTTACAATTCAAATTATCTCGGTTCAATACACATCTTTCGGTTACCGTGGTCATAACACTATCTAAACGCCTCAACCACATAACAAGCTTTATAATCACATCAATCATGCACATCGCGACATTTATGCACAACCTTTCTCAATCCATCATTACAAACACCATTGTCATCACAAGGCATGATTCCATCTTTTCCCTTCACTCTACCCTTTCGGTTTTAGCGCCTCTCCCATGTTAGAAACACCTCATTCAACCACATAATTATGCGTACACTTTTTGCAAAAACTAATCATATTTCAGCTCACTCTTTTGCTGAAAGGAATTCAGTCGTGACATCCCCATACACTTCCACGATCATCACACACCTACATATGCACATACCTTCCAATTTTGACTCAAGACCGACATATTTTTCGACTATAAATTCACTCCCTTATCACTCCATGAGTAATCTAAGCTCTGATACCACTTGAAAGGACTTAACCTTTAGTAATTATAGAAATGAATATATTTACATTTTATTTTTTTTATAAATGATTATATTAGTCTTGAAATGCATTTGACCTTAATTCTAAACCTAAAATAATCTACACACACAAGATGGTGATAAAACCAACACATTAGTTAATTAATCCATTCTCGCATTCAAAGTATATTCCTTCCCACCTCACGATTCACTCCACTCAATAACCTTCATATTCATGTGTCACCCCACTTGTCAAGTCCGCTTTCATATCCTCACACCTTTCTTATTTTCCACAAGAGTTCGGGATCCTCCCATTTCGGCACAAGTCCTCATCTGCCCCATCTCTTGTATCATCATGGATCGGATCCTCCCATTTGGCCTTTCATATTCCATCTATCCTCTCCCGAATCCTCACATTTGATAGTAAAAGTGGTTATGTGGCCTCACTCCCGCCACTAGGGAATTCAGATCTTCTCATCAGTCCAACATCACCACGTATCGAGCTTGGATCCTCACATTTGATTTCCACCATGACTATCGTACTCATGTCCATCCATACCGTTGTCCATACCCCATTCTCTTTACTGATCCCTCATTCTCGACACACACAACCATATTCACAAGTCACACCCTTTATAAATTCATGCCTCATACCCACACATACAAATCACCTTGCACATACCCAAACCGAACCTCACCAACAGCAGCAAAACTTCATATGCAACTAGATCATAAGGCTAAGAGATAATATGGCCATGGACTAAAGGAAAGAGAGAATATGGGTCGGGTTCGTACATGAAGCCTCCACCCAACACAATCTCACCTCTACGACCTCTTCCAATTATCCCTCCTTGCCATGCCCTTCCAAACTTGCTTGACCACCTTGGACCCTTCTTCTTCTCCACTTTTTTTTTCTTCCTCTAACTTCCACTTTCTCCAAACTCCTCTCTCTTCTCTCTATCTTTCTCACGAATGGGATTGGAAAAAATGAGGAGGAAAACACCACCTCCCCATCATCCTTTTCCCTTTTCTTCACTTTCCCCATTATCCATTAATAATATCCCACGACCTAATTTAGGTACACTCCTTTTTAATGGCTTGCCAAGCAAGCTTTAGGACCTTAAACACCATTAGAATTGATTAAATTTCCTTGAGGTCAAGTCAAACATAGAAAAATCGGGTGGTTAAGAATTGGAGTTGAGCATGGGCGACTTCGCCCACCCTTGGAGGAACGTCAATTCGTGTCGATCACCAAATTTTCTACTCCAACCAACTCGGTTCCGATTATCTCTTAAACTAATGATCGTCTTAAGACACTAAATACCCATAAATTTCCTTTGATGTAATTAATCTAAGGGAATCATTTATTTTAATTTTCGAGACTTGTCATTTTTCAGCCATTTTAGCCCTCGAGCCTATCTCCGTAGTGAAGCAATTTCAGTTTGTCGTCAACAAGGGCATCCTCGGATGAACATCCATCGCCCATTTTCATCCCCCCTCCTAGTTGGGATAGCAAACCACATCAATCCTTACTCAATTCTCTATTGTCCCCAATTTTGTATTTGATTAATCCCACGGATGAATCCGTCTACCATTAGATACCACAGTTGCATCGGTCTGGTGGGTCAGACGCATCCGTCTCGGGTCATATCAGAGGGATGCATTCATCCAATCGATGGACACATTCGTCTGCTGTCAGATATGACTTATTTATCCGTCTAGTGAGATTGAAGCATCCATCCATAGTCAGATTAGATGGATAAATTCGTCCAGTCGACAAACGCATTCGTCTACTGTCAGTCAGCCTAAACCTTCAAGTGGCGTCTTCTCCTTCGTGCTTCGTCTTGGTTTCTTACCGTGCGTTCAATTTGTCCATATACTTCGTTGTAACATCATTCGCGACAATATCCATTCAATTACTCTTTGTCATTTTGCAAGCTTATTGTCGTTATTTACATTGAAAATTCAAAACAATCGGGGTGCTCTCAACATTGACGGCTTGGAAAGATAATCTTTTATGCTGTGGAACGCGTTGTCACATTTTTCATCCCATTCAAAAGGACTATAATTTTGCATCTACTACTCGATGGGGTGACATCGTCTAGCTGAATTCGATATGGATATGTGGATGTCCCTGAAGGCTCTTCAACTCATGCAAATTCCA
Organism: Melastoma candidum; assembly: GCA_023653495.1. Taxonomy (NCBI): domain Eukaryota; kingdom Viridiplantae; phylum Streptophyta; class Magnoliopsida; order Myrtales; family Melastomataceae; genus Melastoma; species Melastoma candidum. The sequence continues at coordinate 6,882,205 of CM042888.1, read as the reverse complement.
TTGTGGTGGCATTTTCATGATTGTTTCAATCAATCTGATACCCCGATCACCACAAATTCAAAAACATTTCCAGATGCAACTCCAAAGATGCACTTTAGAGGGTTCATCTTCAACTGATATTTTCGCAGTCTCTTGAATACATTCTTTAAGTCTTCGAAATGGTTACCCTTCTGCTTGGAGTTCACAATGAGATCATCCACATAGCACTCAACCAACATTTCTACGGAGCATATCATTGAAGATCAGTTACATTGCTATTATGTAGCTACAAAATTCTTTAATCCAAAAGGCATAACCTTATAATATTATATCCTTTTTGGCATGAGGAAGGCAATCATTTCTTCATCATTCGAGGCCATTTATATTTGGTTATATCATGAAGATGCTTCCATAAAATTGAGAACTTCAAAGCTAGTGGTCGCATCTACCATTATCTTTGTATTCAGAAGAGGAAAATCATCCTTTGGGCATGCACCATGGAGGTCAAGAAAATCAACACAAACGCGAAGTTGATTGTTCTTTTTCTTGACGAGTATAATATTTACAATCCATGATGGATACTTTACTACTCAGATGAATCCGGCTTTGATTAGCTTGTTGACCTCTACTTATACTAACGGGATCAATTCCGGATGAAAGCTTCATTGAGCTTTTTCCTTTATGGAGCGAACCCCATGATTGACTGCCAAGTTATGCACAGCGACTTTAGGGTCAAGGCTTGACATTTCCTTATAGGTCTATGTAAAGGCATGTTTATATTCCTTCAACAAATGGACATAAGAATCCTTCTCTTCAAGCATCAAACTTGCGTAGAAGAAGGCGGGACGATGATCCTTTTCTTCCCCAAATTCAACTTCCTTCAGTTCATAAATGATGGACTTATTCCCATCCTTGAATACTTCAGGAACTTCTCCTACATCATCTTCATTGTGAGATGTGTCTTCATCGGCATCTAAAATCATGAGATGATGAGAAGTGACATCATCTTCAACATTATCTTGAGCAAACCTCTATTTCTATTCGTAGATATCCACGTCTTTGTGGTTATTTTCAACACTTCTCCGGCAGCTACCTCCACAACAGTTCAACGCTTCATTCGGGATGGGATTTTGCTATGAAAATCATTTGTATCTTTAAGGACAATCGTGATATCTTTCTTCCGATCTATTGTCTTCCACAACATTCAACTTTTCGGAGTTTGGCCAAATCTTAGCCGTGAAGATCCTCTAGAATCACTCTTTTCTTCTTGATCACTAAGTATATCAAATACTAGTTTTCGTTTGAGCGAAGCTACGAGTCGATCAAGCACCGAAGTTCTCGCAAGTATCGTTGTAGCTTCATCATCATCCTCGATGTATTGAGTTGATGCTTTCTTCATTCGGAGTTACATGCTTTCAAGACCTAATTTTGACTTTTGTTTATCACCTCCTAGATTAGCTTCTTTTGACGCGTCCCTGAATGTGTTCAAGTCCTCAGTGTAGCCAGCTGCAGAAAGTAACCTTTAGGGAGCATTTGTGGGGACTACTATTATTAGGTTTGTGACGGGCCAATTGAGTTATTTTGTCGGTATCATTTTTACATTATCATCACTTACGAAAGGTGGTTGTCATGCTTTCCGAAATGCTTTGGGAATGTAGCGCAAAATTGGCGTACTTTATTTCGTCGCATCATTTACCTTTACATTTTGAAGCATAAGATTGGCTGGAGATTCTTCTTGTTGGCTAGTTGATACGTCTGTGCTTGATTCTTTCAAGACATTCTTTACTATAGGCTTTGGTTGTGAGGCTTCCACATCTGCATTTTTGTTCAAGTAAAACTAGTTATCAACAAAGTATGACTCTACTTTTGTGAAGGGCTCGACATCTATCCATATAGTGCATTCATGGATCCATGGTCGACCAAACAGTGTATTATAGTTCGTCTTCGAGTCAAGGACATAGAATGTCACACAAGATTCCATATCACTCATCCTAACAGTAAGGTAAATCTTTCCAACATCTCACTCTCGCCTAGGTTGAATCCTTTGATGAAATTACATTAACGACAGACCCTGGGTTGATCAATATGAGGTTAACCTTTTGTGCCACAAGTATATCCAGGCACAAATATTGGCCAATTATGAGACTTATGAAGCACAAGAAGATCTTCATCAAAGAATGTAATAGTGGGAAATTATCCTTCTCGTTATCAACTGTCATCATCGTGGAGCTTTTTGAGATGTCAACCTTTAGATTGGGCTGCTCTTTATCCATATCAATATGGCGACAACTTTTGGACAAGGTTGTAAGCCTTTGAGATCTCTCGGGAAAGAAATCTCACATCATGATTGGAGAAGACTTCTTTGGAGTTATTTCAACATAAGAAGTTTGCTTCACTATGTCCTCCTTGAACCTCGCCTAGAAATTGTCTGGATAGGAGCTTTCTTCTCTTGATGCTTCAAAATCTTTCTTCGATTCCTTATATGCGTTATTAAAGTCCAACCTTCTTCAGCATATACTTCCTTATGGCCAATTGCACAACTTGACAACTTAACGATATAACTATCATTTGGCATCACCTTTAAATGCTGGAAAGCAGCCACTCATTAGGGCTAAACGACCTGAAGATAATATTGGGGATGTCTAAACTAGCTATATCCACCAAGTTTGATGAAACCACAAAGCGCAAGTTAATCTAGTTTTCTCATGCAAGCTCCATTACCTTCTATTTGAAGATGAAACACTTCTCAATAGAATGATCCAAGACACGGAGGAAGTTCAATCATCTTAATAACAAAAGAAAGTCAAATATATTTACGACATCTGAATCTAGGAAATGATATTATTTACTTTGTCTCTCATCCAAAGTCGGTCGCCTCTTCTCTGTCTGAGAGGTTACCAAAGTAGGGATTGCAACGTTCCACTGTCCATTCTCTTTTCCTTTTGGGACTTTGACGGGAACAACCTCAGTAACAAGCACTTGTTTCTTGCTATCTTTGAAAGCAAGCTTGCCCCCAATTCTATTTATCTGTTTCCCTGTTCCTTTGGATGACTCAGGTACTAGAAGGTATCCTATATCAACTCTTATGAAATTCAACTCCATATCAAGTGTTCATGTAGCTAATTCCTCGAAAGATCGAGGTTGGGTCCCTTATAATATCTAGCGTACCCTCCAAAACATTCCTTGAATACACATAATTATTGATATAGCTTCTAATATCCCTACAATTCAGGTTGAGGTTTTTCCATCGTTGTCTATAATCAACAACGGGCTCACCTTCCCACCAACGAGTGTTAGTAAGCTCTATCATGCTCACCACACGTCGTATGCTATAAAAGTGATTAAAGAACTCTCTTTCCAATTACTCCCATTTGTTGATACTTCTTAATTTGATATTGATATACCAGTCAAAGGCATTCCCTTTCAAGGAGCAAATGAACTGCTTAACCATTAGGTCTCCGTATGTACCTACAAATGGTGGAAATGCACATGTCGCCTTGGATTCCCCTTCCATCAAATTGTTGAAAATACGAGGGGTGATAACTCATTGGCATGCTCAAGCTTTTGATTCTTAGTCAATATGGCTTATAGGACGCCAAAGATGTTGCAGATTTTCCTTCAAGCTCATACTTCAGGGCCTCTTGTATTAGTTCATTCATTACGCTAATTGAAGTAAGAGCATCAACAGAGGCAGGTACAACAATATTTAACACATTCTTTTCTTTGTCCTTGCGTACGTGAGAACCTCCTTCATTATATGTTTTCTCAGGTTCTTTATTCTTAAGCCTGCTTATGACATAATCAAGTTGTTGATTCCCATCCTTCATGAATTTCATCATTATCTCAATTAGGTAAGTAATATGTGGTTCTTCAGTGGTTCTAAAGTTAATTTCATATAGAGGGTCAGAAGGGACAAGAGAAGTATCGGAAATCTCTTTATTGATTGAATAAATGATTGGCACATCTAGGCGTGCTTTGGGAAATGAATTAGTATGACTCCTACTTATTCTAGATGCCTTGTACTCATGTTAGTGTTCTAGGACATCTGATATTGAATCAAGCGTCTCGCTCCTCATTGGTGAACGGACGAAGATCGATGAGTCTTTCGAGCTCCAAATCCATCTCTGTCTGTTGGCTCGTGTTGTCGCAATCTAAGCCTGCTTTGCACGGCTTTCTCCAATGGGGTCAGGTCCTCATTCACTTCATGTGGTTGTTTATCGCCCCACCCAGTTGGGGTGATTAGCTGTTGCACTGTCACTGGAGGTGGTCCATGGTAGAATATATTGCTTTGCCTGAGAGGCCAACATTCGGGTCACCGAGCATGTACCTCCGCCTAAGCGTCATGTCCTTGACTTGCTCTACTGCCCTTGCACATACATAGGATAGGTTAGCATTTTCGACCACTTCCCCCACAGTGACTTCTATGTAATGTTTTCCCCATAGTAAGAGCTCTTGGTGGGGAATGGAGAGAATGACACTAGCTTTATGTAGTCAATATCTCCCTAAAAGGGAGCCAAAGGATGACTTTATGTCGACCAAGGAGAAAGCTGTCTTATTTTTATTAGTGTCGACACGGAGTCAAATAGATATTACTCCCAAGCATGGGAAAGTATTTCCATTGACACTAACATCTATTTTTCCTTATCAGCCACATCTTCCCCTAGATACTTGTACGCTCAGTGGATTTACATTAATAGTAGCCCTTTTATCAATTAAAATGTGACGTAACGCCACATTGTTGAATGTCGCTTAAATATGCAATGGATACATATGTCTCCGAAGCGACACAGGGGACTCTCTCAGTCATCTGCCCGGAAGGTTCCACAGAATCTTAGTGACACCACTTTGGTAGAAAGGAAATGACAATTTACCTTATGTATTATTTCCCTCCTTCTTGGCAAACTCAGCAGGAAGCATGAGGATGTTACAACTCGTCTCATTCACTTTTGGAGAATTTCCACATTGAAGGGTCTCAGTCATCTGCCCGGAAAGTTCCACAGCATCTTAGTGACACCACTTTGGTAGAAAGGAAACGACGATTTACCTTATGTATTATTTCCCTCCTTCTTGGCAAACTAAGCAGGAAGCATGAGGATGTTACAACTCGTCCCATTCACTTCTGGAGGATTTCCAAATTGAAGGGGAGAGTAGTCGCTCACCGTGTTGGACCCGAGATCACTCTCACTAGGCGTCCCTACTTTCAGGATGTCCGAATAGGCCTGCCTTGAGTGCTTTTTCATAGCGCGCCGTGTCCTCCTTTCTTTCCGTCTCTTAATCCCCTTAGTAGGTGGTTGCAGGCACGGCGTTGCATTAACTTTTCACATACGCCCGTTGGTATATAAGGAACATGGACAAAGCGTGAATGTCTAGGAGATTGTGTAGAAGTATTTACCTGCATGAAGTCACGTTTATGTGGGTCATAGCCCTGCCGGTGTTTCTCGATTTGAGACGAACCCGGGGAAAGATTTGAAGCAGATATCGATGTACTACTTGTCGGAGGATGGACGATTTCTACTTTGATGGTTCCTTCAGTAGACATCTTGGCAAGCAACAGGAAGTATTGATTGTAACAGGGTTGTCACATCTCGGTAATGAGGATCTCGTGAGCTACTATGGATTTGTACCAGTAACAAAACATATCCGCATTTAGAAATTGTGCCCGTAAGGTCTCGTTCCTGACCACATCTAGGTCGTCTTTGGGATTATTTGGTGAATTTGCTTGTCGCACGGATTGTCCCTTGCCTTGTTATGGTCCAAGCCGATTGACAACGCGTTGCCTAGGAGATTTTGCCATGCAAGAGTCCTTTTGGACATTCTCGACTTCGTCTGTAGCGCCTTGATGTAGGAGTTCTCGAGGGGTATGCAACCCCTCTGTCTGGTGATTGACAGTCGGGATTCTGTTATACTCTTGGTGCCTTATTGGACGCCGCGATGTTCGTGGGTGAAACTTGGATGGTCCATCAGTGATCACAATAGCCATTTCTTCAAGAAGATTAAGGTCGTACCACTTTGGTTTCCCCTCGCTGAGCAAATACATTCCTGACCGTGTGGCATTGATCTACAATGACGCATCTTATGCCAACGACAACGTTATGTCGCATAGTCTTAAGATTGGCAGGGCATTGAAGTATCCCCTTGCTAACCGGTCGCTTGAACATCATGTTGGTGATGATTGTTTCGCCTGTCTCAGTCGACAGGTCATCGTCCCTCTGCACAAAAAAGAGGTAACGGTTACACAGTTAACATCAAAGGCATTTATGAGAGATACAACTTGATCTTCTAATGATGGGGTATCCGCCATCATAACTGTCATGACTTCGAAGTTTTCAGTCAGATTATTCTCACTAGTGCTTCTAGAAAGATTTGGTAAAGAATTTCCAGATGAGTTATTATGGAAGCTTAGCAAGGAACTGGCAACATAAAGTCTCTACTCAATGGAGCCTTAGCAGCAACCTCCATGTAGGACGGAGGTGACTTTGGAGAAACAGATCGAAGAATTTATTCTATCTCCTTCATTTACTTGCGCACTTGCCCTTGATTGAGTCATGCTCCATTTCGGAGTCCAACCTGATAAGAAATCTCTAGGAGCAGAGACACTTGATGTGTTGTTGCGGAAGTTGTCCAAAGGAATTGTTGATAATGCACCCTTGCTAAGAAGGTTTCTTTCATTAACCTCCTTGTATGATGGAGGTGACTTACGCTTGATGGATTGGAGTATTTGCTTCGTCTCCTTATATATCTCAGTGATCAGTCGGGTCTTGGTAAATTTGTGAGAACTAGTCGATGTGGAGTTTTCAGACGAGTGAGAAGGAAAACCGGCCAATTAATTATTCACAGGATTGGAGTTTACAACATGACCATCTTTAAAGCCATTTGTATACTCGGATGTAAAGAGATGAGGGATGGTGATCGTCCCACTGGGCAAACCAAAAATTTGTGAACACAAAATTCCGTAGTCCGAATATAAGACTAGAAATGGAGTATCATATTGAATGTGAGTGTGATTACAATATCTAGTCACGAGAATACGTGAATCCCCTGATTTTATTGTCACTGGATATTCGGGATGTAGATGGATAGACGCTCTGGGGAATATCCACTGGAGCTTTAGGGAGGTATGTTGTTGAAATTGTTGGGGAAGTAAAGCTTGAACCGACGGATGGCGAAGATCATCGGGCTGTAGATGCTTGATTTGGAGATTCTTTTGGAGATGGTGAAGAACAACAAGGCTGTAGCTTGATTAGTCGATCTTGTGAGGAGAGAATGCTCGAGAGCTTCATAAAGCTAAGAAGATCCTCAGTCTTCAAGTTGTTCATGTGTCCCGTATTTATAAGAGTTGAAGGACTCCTACATGCCTTCTCTGCCTAATGTGGGACAAGTACACATGGGCCTAAGGGCTTTATTGGACTGAACTTCAGCTTGGGCTCGACTATGAGTTAAGCCATAAATCGGGTCAAGATATGGATCACGCCAAATTTATTTTTATAATTGGGTTGCACTTAATTAGTCTAGCTTATGGGATATATCATATTATAACCCAAAGAAAGACATAAATTAATATAAGCCCAAGACCATTTTATAGTATGATGCCCCAATTGTAATAATTTCACACTAAAATATAAGTGTAAAATATTTTATATAATATCTCTCGATATAATATATAGTTTTTTGATCAAATAATTTTATTTCGATATCAATAAAATTTTAATGTCTATAATATGTTAACAAAAGAACTTCGACTTACTTCTCTGTAACAATTAACTCGTGTAGTTTTTCTTTTACTTTTATTTGCCATTTATTATTGTTAAAATAAAGTACCTATTTGAAATAGTGAATTTCTTCTTGAAAAATAAAGTAAAACTACTTAGTATTTTTCCTTCTTCGTATATTTGCCACTTTATTTTTTGCCCGAAGAAAATCTCTTACACGATGTAACGACTTCTTTCCTAAAGAAAATTAGTTCTTAGAGTTTTTCTTCTACTTTTAATCGGAAGCGGCTAACGTTACGTGCACGTAACGTTACGTAGTTTACTAAATTTCATCAATCGGTTAGTAAAATTTACTAACTTTTTTAGTAAATTTTACTAAACAGTGACCATTTTTTTAGTAAAATTGTCAGTAATCGGATACTAACGGGGTTAGTAAATTTCATTAGTAATTTACAAACCCCATTAGTACCCGATTACTAACGTTACTAACCCCGTTAGTATCCGATTACTAACATTTTTACTAAAAAATCTGTCTTGATTCGTAAAATCGGTAGTAATCGGATACGAACGGGGTTAGTAACGTTAGTGATCGGATACTAACGGGGTTAGTAACGTTAGTAATCGGATACTAACGGGGTTAGTAAAATTTTTACTAACCCCGTTAGTATCCGATTACTAACGTTACTAACCCCGTTAGTATCCGATCACTAACGTTACTAACCCCGTTCGTATCCGATTACTAACGTTTTTACTAAAATTGTTAGTAATCGGATACTAACGGGGTTCGTAACGTTAGTGATCGGATACTAACGGGGTTCGTAACGTTAGTAATCGGATACTAACGGGGTTAGTAAATTACTAATGAGATTTACTAACGGGGTTAGTATCCGATTACTAACAATTTTACTAAAAAAATGGTCACTGTTTAGTAAAATTTACTAAAAAAGTTAGTAAATTTTACTAACGAGGTTAGTAATCGGATACTAACGGGGTTAGTAAATCTCATTAGTAATTTACTAACCCCGTTAGTATCCGATTACTAACGTTACGAACCCCGTTAGTATCCGATCACTAACGTTACGAACCCCGTTAGTATCCGATTACTAACATTTTTTAGTAAAAATGTTAGTAATCGGATACTAACGGGGTTAGTAACGTTAGTAATCGGGTACTAACGGGGTTAGTAAATTACTAATGAAATTTACTAACCCCGTTAATATCCGATTACTAACAATTTTACTAAAAAAATGGTCACTGTTTAGTAAAATTTACTAAAAAAGTTAGTAAATTTTACTAACCGATTGATGAAATTTAGTAAACTACGTAACGTTACCGTTAGCCTCTTCCCTTTTAATCACAGTTTTCTTTTTGTTAGAATAAATTGGAAATTTGAAGCAGTTATTTTTTAAAAAATTAATCTTTAGTGTTTCCTTCCATTTTTTTTATTCTTTTGTTTTTTAAAAGAACGTTATTTGAACTAACTACTTTCAATATAATAGTAACTTATATATTTAGAAAATATAAATTGCTACGTAAAGTAACACAATAGAGACTAACAGACGATCTCTTAAAATTTCTAAAATATTCCTCCATAACAGGGAACCCAAAATCATATGTAACGTGGCAGTCTGTAAATTAGCTGTGGAAAACGTGACGACATTTTTTTAAAGGAGTTTTAGAGGTTTTGCGTTTCCATGACACTTATCCCACCACGCGTTCAGAAAAATAAATAAATTAAAATAGTTTTTTTTTTTTAATTTCAATTCACCAATTCTACCTTCCACTTGGATCGTAATAAAACATTTATCAAATTTCGAAATTGGATTCTCTAACAGAAGATCGCAAATACTGAATGAGTCAAATTATTGTAAGGGAGGAAATAATACTCTGACCGTTAAATGTCAAAAGCTTATCAATCCAATCCCAAAGAAATTGGTAAATAAGTCCATTCCCGTAAGGAAAATAAATCTGGTTCTGTATTATTTGTGAGAGAATTAAAAAACCCCCACATAATAAAAGAAATAGAAAATGGGGAGAAAGAAAAGTAAAATGGAAAGGAAGGGAGAAAACCAAAGGATCTCCAACTCCTCATTTGTTCCATCATCATAATCAATATCCTCCCCCGGCGCCCCCAACACCCAAAGAAAACCCTAATTCTAATTCCATCATCCCCAATCCCTTCTAAAGCTACGATTTCACCTCCCACCCGATTCCTGATTTCATAATTTTATTATGTTTTTTTCTGGGTATCTCCCCCTCTGCCTTCCCTTGTTGGTTGTGAACAATGATGTTCCTTTTCTGCTCCGACCGCCCCTCCCTTGTTGGTGATTTCCTTTGGCTGCATGTTTTAGCAAATCTATGTTGGAATCCCCCCACCCACACCACTTCCCATATTCGTTTCTCGTGGATCTCATTAGGGTCCTTCCAAGTATTTCCCCAGCTGCGTGATTGCTGATTGTCCGGGACTTATTGGATTTGGAATTCGGGAGTTCTTTTTCCCAAGATAATACCCTTTTTTCTTTTGATCCATCTCTCAAAGAAGTGGGATAACTTGTGCTGAAATGCCTGAGGGCAGAGATGATTCTGGTTTTTTTCGTTTGTTTGATTGATCGTGGATCGATCCGGACTGTCATCTTTGGACATGTGATGCGATTCCAGAGCTGGGTTTGTTGATAATAGATGGGATTTTGTTGCTGCTTTGATCTGAGTTGTGTCTCTAAAATGCGTTGTCTTGGGGTTTGCTTGGAGAATCTAAGAACTAATTTTTTGTTTGCTGTTTGTCCAGGGGGAGTAAATGTGCGTCTGCGGGATATTGAAGGATTGGTTTGTTCATCCTAGATCTGCGCTCGATGACCTAGATTGATTTGCTCTGTTGCTCTGCCCTTATTTATGAGAACTTAATTTGATCGCCTTGGGAAGTTGAATTGTCCCGTGAACTTGGATGGGGCACCTTGATAAGTCTAGGGGGTTTTTGTCAATCTGGTGCATCTCATTCCACTAGGGAATTTTGCCATGGATGATGCTTCATGCGATGTAAATCACTTGGACGCCAATGTCCTGTTACCTCCTCGTAAGCGGCTGCTGGCAGGATTAAAGAAGCAGAGTTTGGATGTCAGTGAAGGGTCATCGAGTCCATCATTGGCTTCCTGTTCCTCGTGCTCCTCCCCTTCAAGTGTTTTTGAAGCTCATATGAATCGGTTAATGAACATTCATGCAAATCATCCGAGCCTCACGCTTGAAGAAATCGCCGAGGCGTCCGAATCAGCGTCGCTGACGGCTGCCAACATTGCAAAGGCCGCAAGAGCTGCAGCCGAGGAAAAGGCTGCTATTGCTGTCAAGAAAGTGGTGGTTGTAAAGAGTGCTTTGGACTTGGTTGCCTCGTTTTCCGAGGGGAGGGTTGTTGACGAAGGTTCTCCTAGAAGGAACAAATTGAAGAAGCAAGTTCCCGTTCACTCATTGTATAGAGGAAGACCACGGAAAACCATGAGTTCCAAGACAGACGAAGAGATTGCTCGAAAGTTGCATCAAGTGATAAACAGCTCTCCGAGGATTGTGAAAAACCCTTCTACTCCTGATTCATCTGGGATTAAGTGTAAGAATCGTGATGTTCCCCACGATTCTTTCCGGAATGGATCTGTAAATGGCGGCACGGTCTCGGAGGTGAGTGGAGTCCTCTGCAATGCATCAGCAAGTGGGGTGGAATGCAAAGGTTATGAACAGGAAGAGATCAAGACAAGTGACAGAGATGATAAACCCCACAAGAAGAGTATTGATGGCATGCTACAAATAGAGAGGGACAAGGCATCGGACGAGAAACACACAATGACAGGCAAGAAAAGAGGCAGGGTCAAATTAAAGAAGCTGCCGCTGAGTATCTGCACTAGCAAAGATAAGGCCAATGTGAAAGATGACACGAAGGAAAGGATCTCCCTGCACATCATGAGCTCAGATAACGTGAACGGAAGCATGGGTTCTCATCATAAGGAGTCTCTGGTGGTTGACGGGGCGAAGAAGACGGTAGAGAAGAACGCTAAGCCGCGGTTTTGGAGATGTCAAGAAATAGAGGCTCCACCGGCTTGTGGGAAGAGGAATAAAGTGAGCCAGTAGTAGTCAATAGTAAAACTTGGGAATATTATATATATATAAGTCACAATAGATTTGCAGATAGGCATTTTATTATCATAGCTTTTGGGTTGGGTTTGGTAATGGGATAGTAGATAGCGCCTGAGAAGAAAATTGGTTTGTTGTTTTGTTGTTTTTAAAATCCTTTTCTTTTGGGACCCCTTGCAATGTTTCCTTCCCCCCTTTCTTATTGAAGATTGGGATAAAACTTGATTTTTGTGCACGCTCTTTTTTTAAACATTAATCTGTGCGGTTCTGTATATTGGGTTCTTTTCCCACAATTAAATATGTAAATTATATTATTTTTTTATAATTAAAAATTTTTTAGCCCGTTTTCTCTACTCCAACTCCATTGCATTTTGATTCGGCTAGTCAAGAATCGAATATTTGTAGAGAAATGTTCATTTTTATGGTGGTCCCCAAAACAAATTTATCTTTTACGGCCTTGAGTTTTAAAATTACCATTTTACGACAGTTTCTCCTAATCTTTCCTTATTATAAAAATTAACCCAAATTTAATCCTTCAAGACCTAATTAGGAAACTTTACTTAAGCGGCGGCTCTGATACCAATTCACTTACTGAAGATAAGAGATGCAAATCAACTTCAGATAGAGTTAGATATAAGCATGCTAGATATTTTTCAGATAAACCAGGAATCGAACTTAAGAGGCTTTTCCCAATTGTCTTTGTCGTCGGCATTCTACCAACCTCAAATACTCGTTCGAATATTTGGAACTTGCCATAAATCCGAGATTGGACTTACCTTTAAGGAAATATTCATCGAATTCACTCTGAACTATAGTCAGTTCTTCTAATTTCTTAGAATAACTCTCTATCTGCTTTGATATTTGTGATATCTGTGCCGATAGATTTTCAAGACGATCTACTATGGTATTGAGAAGACTAGTAGTAGAATCCTTACCCACACCGTGATCTAAATGTAATAGTTCAGGATTTGAACAATCAGTCATAAGAATGACTCGTGCACTGCACCACTTTAATCTCTTGATTGAAGTCTTCTCTCAAAACATAAACAACTTAATTCAAAATGTTTACCATACCTCAATCCAGTAGGTAGCATCGGGGTTCACCAAGCTTCCGCAACTTCTAAGAACTCAAGAGATGCTCACTTCTCAATGGTGAGAATTCTGTGAGAGGGAGAGGCTCTTCTATGTCTTTCAAATGCCCTTACCATGAGGGTTTTATATAGACACTCTTCATCCACAACACAAAGTTTAGTCTTAAAGACTTTCCTTCAAGGTTTCGATTCGCAAATCTAACATTTAGTTAGTTTTAATCTGATTTGATTAATTCTAACTCTTCTTGATTCCTTAAAGTATTATTGTGAAGAACGATCAAAGAAATTTAACTCAGAGAGATGTGAGAGAAAATTTCTCTATTCAGATCGTCTCCCCGAAAATGGTAGAGGGTTGTGAAATATATACACAAACAAGCTGGTGCCTATGCGCTGTTTTGCCAGCTCAAAAGTAAAAAGAACCTACTTTTACAAAAGCTTACAAAAGCTAACTAGACTATAAGATTGCCTAGTTTATCTCTATCCAATTGTTATCGCCTTTCCGCATTATTGCTTCATCCAAGGAGATTCCTTCTGCCCTGGCGTGTGCAGACTCGCCAGTCCCTTCCAAAAGTCCCTGATCAGCATTTTGTTGGGCTCTCTCTTCATCTTGCTTGAATTGATGTGCCAAGGATTTATCGGTGTAGTAAGCGATTTTACTCCAGACTTCGAAGGTGTCCGTCCGGAGGCACAATTTAGAGTTCTCCCTCTTCCAGAAGCTATCTAGAAGATCCAGAACTGTCTCCCATCCTTTCTCTCCTGCATGCTCGTCTGCATAGCTGAGATAAGAACGGAGAATCGTGACAGTTGTCATACCGTCACTAAGCACATAGTATAGCTCCTTGCGGGCAAACACGTGCTCCAGCACATCTTTCAGAAACTCAACATTTAGGGCCTTTCTTACAGTCTTATCCTTGTAATACTTGTGCCATAAACCCCTTTGATCGAGGTCCTGTTTTTGAGGTTTTATCAGATGCCTACTTTCACTAGGATGGATATCCCACACTTGCATGTTGGGAAGGATTACTTTCCCATATTGCTCATGTTCTTCCTCCTCTATCGTAGTGCTAGTAATCGACGTCGTAGCATACTTTGAACCGTAGCCAAGGTATCCGAGTATGAATTTTACCAAGTGAGGTAATGGGTTCATCTACTCTGGCTCTAATCTATCGATCTCCAGAATATCAACAAAACCCACGTACAAATAAGGTAAAGCAACTCCCACCATACCTGAACTAATCTTCAGGGATGGCTACTTCTCCGATATCCAGTGTAGATACGACTGAAGTACAGAGTTCTCCTCGAGCGAGGATTCTCTCATATTCACCCCCACCTTTGAAGCCTCATAGTCTTTAACTTCCAGCGGTAATATGGACATAGTCGTTGTGAGAATTTGCTGTCTGTCTCTAACCGATTTAGACAACTCTTCCCAATCTGCAGCCTTGTAAGTTAACTTGGCTTCCAGATCTTTGATGTACTCAATCGCCTTTGTTGTGAAAAACTTAATTTAGGCTTGATAATTCCTTGTAATACCTCCCATAAGTCCTCCACAAACAATAGTGGCATCTCAAGATAGGGATCCATCCTCGAAAGAGTCTAAATCAAAAAACCAAGATCTATCAAGATCTTCATGACCTTCGTCATCGTGAGCTTGCTCACCAGGTTCAACTAAACCCCCTTCAGGAATTACTTCATCAATGTTCTCCTGGGTTTGAGAATTACTTCGAGTGTTACGGTATTTCATAATTGAAATACTCGTCGTATTCCATGTGAGCCGCTTCGTCAGGATGTTCTTCCTTATGAACAAGTGGCTCGCCAATGAAGGCTTTAAACTTTGCCTCCTCTTCTGCATACTGACTCTCCATTCTCTCTTTCTATTCCTCCTTGCTTTTTAACAAAGCTTTGTAGGATTTTACAGCTTGGTTAATGGAGATTTTCTGCTCTTTGGCCAAATGGTTACGGCAGTAATTGAACTGCTCCATGGTCAGAAGAGACCACCAAGGTTCTTCAGCCTTATTGTCCTTTTTGGGACCGGAAGATTTAAGCTGCTTCGCTTTCTTCTTCTTTCTGTTTTCTCTTGGGAATTAGCCTGAGCTTCTTCCTTTAGATCCGCCATTTTCTCTTTTCGTTTAGAGCTTACCTCTTCAGGATCAGCCATCTTCTCTTGAAGATCTTCCTTCACGTTTCCTTTGGGTTTGACACTGTCTTCTCCCTTAGGAACCGTCACTCCCTTCTGGGAATCTTTTTCTGCTTTTCCTTTGGATTTGGTTCTTACCTTTTCCTTAAGCAAGGCCATTCCTTTCTGGGAATCATCTTTCGTCTTTCCTTTGAAGTTAGCCGGAGCTTTCTTTTTTGGATTAACAATCTCCTTTTGGAGATCTGTTTCCGCTTTTCTCTTGGAGTTGGTTATTACCTTCTCCTTAAGATTAGCCACACCTTTATGGGCATCCGCAGTTTTCAGCTTACTGTGACATTCAAATGATCTATGTCCCGGTAGCTCGCACTGCCAGCACAAGGCTGATTTCGTTTCAGAATTGGAACCAGCATCACTATGCTCACTATCCCTCTTGATAGGATTAGGACATGCCTTCTTGGAGTGTCCCTGCTGCTTGCATCTCCCGCAGATCTTCTTCTTTGCTGCAGGATCTATCTGCAAGTTCTCTAGATAGAGAGTCAGCTATTATGTTTTTCTCTAAAGAGATATACTCGACATCGAATTTATAATAGCTAAACCACTCTTGCAACCTCAAAAGTCTAGTTTTCCTAGCTTCCTCGAGGTTCAGACTCATAAACCTTTTTACATAGGTTGAGTGAGAACGCACTAAGAATTTCTTAGGTGCCAAAAAGATGTAAAACGCTTTTCTTTCATTTTTTAAAGCCAATACCTCCTTTTCATGTATCGGGTACCGGAGTTCATACCCCTTAAAACTACCCGACCAATACTTACAAACGGGTTCCGGTTTTCTTCCTTTAATTTTAAGGACATCACCCCAAAACTCGTTAGAAGCATCTATCTCCAGGACTAACTCATCCTTATCAGATGGTAAAGAGAGTTGAGGTAAATTTTTAACCTTTCTCTTAATTCTCTGAATAGCCTGAGTGTCATCATGTTCCCATAACCAAGGATTTACAGAAGATTTTTTCTTCGAAACCCTCCCTAGATCTTGGGAAAGATCTTTCACAAACTTTCTTGCATAGTTTACAAATCCACAAAATCTTTGGACTTTTTTTCTATCATCAAGTCTGTTAGAAAAATCAACAATTTTCTCGGCAATATGGCTTTGCAATTTAACTTTTCCTTGCTCAATTTCCATGCCTAGAAAATTAACTGACTCCTTAAACCATTCTATCTTCCTTTTCGATAAAATCATACCTGCATGTCGGAAGACATCAGTCACCTTATCAAGGTGCCTCATGTGGTCGTCTTCAGTCTGACTGTAGACTAACACATCATCAATATAGACCGCACAAAATTTTCGGACCTGCTTGAAAGCATTATCCATTTTGCGTTGAAATACGCCTATAGCATTTTTCAGGCCGAACGGCATCACCAACCATTCAAACATTCCTTGCGGAGAATTGGAGGTAGTTAGAGGAACCGATTCTTTCTCCATCTTGACTTGTTAGTATCCACTTTTCAAGTCAAACTAAGAGAAGAATTTTGGTTGGCTCAAACTAACTCTATCAATTAAATCTCCTGCAGTGGGAATCTTATAGCCATCGTCTTTTGTAGCTTTGTTAAGCTGACGATAATCTATAACCATTCGTGCTTTACCTCGCACCTGCTCTTCATGATTAATTACCATAAGGCAGAACTAGAATGTGGACTGTAACTGTCCCTAATCAAGTCTTTTCCAAGCAATTCAGGAATTTGTTTATCAAACTCCTCAACCATTTCAGCCGTATACGTAATGTTTCTGGCTCTTATAATGGTTCCGGGATCTTTTAACTCGAGTCTAGCCTTTAGGCTATTCCGACTCCACAATTTTAATAGATCTTCACTAAAATTGTCGACAAGCTTTACCAAGAACTTATCCCATTTTGTTCAGGTTAGCTTTACTGCCCTGCACACTTCTTGTTTCAGAAACAAGTCGTCATACCAGTTAGAACTCCTGGTATTCGTCGGAGAAAACAGGGTTTGTTCCCATGAATCGTTCTCATCCAACCGTATATCACCACGCTGAGCTCGTACTCTGAAAGCTCTTTCACATGGCGAATTACCACAGTACTCTGTCCGTTTTACCGGATAAAAACCAAACTTTAACCGTAACTTCGGTTCCTGGAGAACGCTGATTTTTACCCCACCTATGGACACATGATGGACATCTTGCACAAAAGGTAAGTTTTTCTTTTGTCCCTTTAGAAAGGCATTACCAATTATGATGTCTGCCTCTAATAAAGGATGGGCCAAGATTTCTTTTATGATGAACTGTTGTCCACCAATAAATACAGGCACATTATTGGCCTGATGGCTGACTATTGTCGCCATTCCATCTACGTTTACCATGTGGATAGGTTTCTGCAGTGGTTTCCACCACTCATCTGGTAGAGCATTGTGTCTAGCACAAGTTATGCCACACCCAGTGTCTATCAAAGTATCCAGAGAATACTCATAGTATCCAGGAAACTTGAAAGTTAGTGCCACATATGTGCTCAAATCTTCCTTCCTGACACTAAACCCAATATTCTTATGTATTTCTTGGGATGGTTCTATCATCCTCCAGATTTCGTCTATTGGTATAGACCTCTGTTCGGCTATTTACTCAATAACCTTACAGACTTCAGGAATATTAGATAAAGAGTTATCCGGGTAGGTAACTCTCATCATCCGTATTGATTCCTCTCTCGTTTGATCTATCGGATCCTCATAGACTAGTAGTGACACCTTTCTATATCCCACGATTCTACCCGTATGTTGAGACGGGGTTCTAGAATCTGTAGACCTTCGAGACATTTCTTCTATTAGTGGTGGAGCAGACGCTTCTGTTGGTCGGGACACTATTATGTCCTCTCCCACATCACTAGCTCTAGAAGAAACTTCAGAGAGCGTATGAGTTCTTGGCTCTCTCAGGAGTGGCATCCTCATAGGCAGATGCCTATCGGCTTTAAAACTTTCTCTAGATGGTTCACCCAACATTAAAGTAATCTCATTACCTCTCTGTCAGATATTAGCCGCACTAATCTGTCTAGAGCTACTACCAGGCTCAGTCATAACCCAATTCTTGGCCAGGTTAACTCCAGTGGGTTTACCTCTCACCTATGAAATTGTTGGTAGTTATTATGACCTTCCTCGAACAACTCGGTGAGTCTCGAGATGTTCCTCACACCCGGACTAGTAGTGTTTACCAATCGGTAAATTACCTTAGTGAGATACGCTAAAAACTTGGCCTGGGAATTCATTCTATCCATATTCATTGATTTAATTCTTAAGTCCAATGAATTTCCCAAGCAACGATCATTCAGGGCCATCATGAAATTTGGATGGACCTGGAACCATACAGGGCCATGTGCAAGGTTGGCCTGTATACCTGATATCAACTGATCTCTAAACTCGCGCCATCTTTTATCAATTACAGCTACTACCACAGGATTATCCGCTGGGAGATGAAATAACGGAATCAGTCCTACTTGGATCAACCCAATGTGTATATAGTTATATACACCTCTCGCACGTTGCATGGTTTCCCTAATGCGTTGTACGTTGAGTAATGGGATATCCAAAGTTTCAAGTTCCGTACTTGTAACTTGAGCCGTTGCTTCTGTTTGTGAGATGTCGATTATAGATCTAAAATTAAATCTTGAAACATTATAGACCTCTCTCACGTTAACATTTGGCAACCTCCATTCCAAGACTGACTGGGATGGATCTTCGTACTGGTGGAATTCCTCCAGTACTTGATTCGATGCTTCCAAGGGAACCATCTCATCACCATCATCGTTTTGCTCTGCTATCATCATTAACAGATGCATTTTCCAGATATCAGAATCCTCTTCCGAGTCTGTATCATAATTTGATACAACTTCGTAGGTAGATTCTACTACCGAGTCTAAGTCGGAAATATCCTGCTCATCTATAAGTTCATAAGCCAGGATTTCTTCCTCGTGACTCTTGTCATCCAGAAACACCATTCGGAGTATTTCTCTCCTTTGGTCCTTCTGAGGACACAAGTATCCGCTTTGTGGGCTTTTGATCCACAAAACCAGCAACAATTGTAGTTGCTCAACGGTTTCCCTTTTGGACATTTAGGTTCTCTGCCATGCTTTCGCTTAAAGGCTTCGATCCTATCATTATCCTTAAGGTTTGTCCGTCTCCTCACAAACCTCCTTGGTTTATAAGTAGGACCTCCTCTTTGTTTTTTCTGGATATCTCTCTTTGGCTAAACTTTTCTTTTGTTGTATCCAAAAAATTTTTTCTTTCTTGGAAAGTTTCTTGTCCTCACAGATTCTGTTTGAGTATCGCATCCATACCTTCCAGGTACATACTCAATCTGCGAACAATAGCTCTTGTTTAGGTATGGCAGCTTCTTAGCCGCCTCCTTAACTTGGAGCTCAGTACCCGCCTTCCTCATCGCGTACTTCACCGCCTGAATTTTTCCTCCGAGTCCAGAGATAATTTTTTTCCTCACTCAAAAGTAATTCATAGGCCTTTTGCGCAACTTCCGGCCAAGGTTCTGGAAGTTTTGCAAAAAAGGTTCCCAATATGAACTGTTGAGTAACTACATCCAGATTGTAATAATACTTCTGGAATTCACACACGTAACTATCAAACCAGCACATATCACAGATCTGTAGTTTAACAAGAGCAGTCAATGATTTCTCTTTTTCCACAGTCTCAGTGGATAACGAAAAACCACAGAACTCTCGTTTAATACATCAGCGATGATTGCTAACACACCATCAACGGTCAGCGCTTGATCTATCTTCTCTTTGATGTCTGTATGTGCCACCAAAGATTTCCAATATTTCTGCGCGTTCCTATGAGAGCTGCAACACATAATTCATAGACTGATCCAGGGGATAGTATCCCAGCAGACGCAGTCATTCGAATTAGTGATAACCAATCATCTATCTTTTCAGATACGTGTTTTTCACAATCTATGGCCAGAAAAGCACCAGGGGTAATTATTGGTTTCAAGACATTATCCCTTGGAACAAACTCTTGTTTGGTTCGATGGGGATAGTCGGGCCTGTAAATTTCCCTCTTCGTAGTTACCAATTCATTAAACGTCCTATTGTCTAAATGAATTGGAGTATCTTCTGCCAGAACAAAAGCCTTCCTTAAGTCTTTTGCCAACTCCCCACTTTGGGAGATCAAATTTGCATTTCGCTTTTGTGCATCTAAAATGTAAGGAGTAACTGAATCCTTAAACATTTCGTCTACACTTCTGCCATGATTCTGTTTGGAATTTCTTCCTCCCAGATTCAACCTTTCAACTGGTTTTCCCGTAGTACTCTCCAGTCCAGAAGTCGCCTCGACTTCAGGCCTTTTTAAACTTCTCTCTCTCTAGTGCGTCTAGCATGTTGTTTACTATAGAGCCTACTTCCTTGCCATTTGGTTTCTGCTTTCCAGAGTTTCTGTACTCCCTGAATTGTTAGCTGAGTTAAACTATCATACTCTTGCTAATTCCAAATGGAGACAGTCTAGACTCTGGAACGAACTCCAATCTTGATGGAGTTCCAGAAGGATTTCCCGAAGATTTTCCTTCTCCCGCCATTTCAAGGACTTATTAGAAAATTTTTTAAAATTTTTTGGGCTAAACTGAGATTCTGGAAAAGGTCAAAAATGGAGGGGCGATAAAAAGGGATTTTGGAACTCAACACACTAAAGGACAAATTTTTTTTTGTTTTCTAGGGGTAAATTGGAACTATCCTCAATATTTGTAATCGAACAAAGTGCGATTAGGGTTTTAATGAGTCGAATCCTCAATTGGAATCCGTGCTGTTTTACGGATTAGACAGACGATTTGGGCCGGATTTGGCAAATGATTTGGTACGTCTTAATAAATTTATAAAAATATTTAATAATAATTGAAAAAATGAAAAAATAAATATTCGAAGCTCTTACCAGACTCGGCGAGTATTCTGGTTCGGTGAGATATCTTTAAAAATTTCTTTTGCATTTTTTTTCTTCCAGGTGGGTTTGCAGGTGTGTTTGATTAGGTGGGAAGTGGCTAACGATACGTGCACGTAACGGTTACGTAGTTTACTAAAATTACTTTTATTTTTATTAAAATTTACTAAAAAGCGATCTTTTTTAGTAAAATAACACTTCAAAATTAATAAAATATTTAGTAAAGTTTACTATTTTTTCACTGTTAACAGTTAGTAAACTTTAATAATTTGCGTTTAGTAATTTCACCCGGTTATTTCCAAATTATTTTAGTAATCGTTTACGAAAAAGATCGGTGATTTCTTCATTTTTTTAGTAACTTTTACGAAAAATTTATTGTTCAAGTTTAGTAAATGGTTACTAAACTTTTTAGTAATATTCTCATCCGATTTACTAGTTTTTGTTTTGTAATTTTTACTAAAAATTTAATGTTCATATTTAGTAAAAAGTACTAATTTTACTTAGTAAAAGTTCAATGTTTAGTAATTTTTCCTGTTGACTTTTGACTGAAATTAGTAATAATTTACTAATTTATTTAGGAAGATAAGTAAATTACTGTTTAACATCGTAAAATTTTTTGGAAATTACTAAAAATGAAATTTTGTTTCGTAATTTTTTACTAATTTCTACGTGAAATTTTAATTAAATTTGGTAAACTATTACAAAATATTTTAGTAATTTACTAAGCTAAACAGTATATTCCAAACCTAATTACTAACCTATGGTCATTGTGAAATGACCAATTTGCCCCCGATTACAATTTACAAAATGCTTTACCAACCCAATTAGTAATGTTGTCTTCATTGTCTTCGTTGGTCCCATCGTAGCGCCACCTTCCTCCTCCCGTCGTCCTGACCGATTGTCCCCTTGGAGCCGCATTCCTCCGTTCGTACCCTCCGATCGTCCCCTCCAACCCCCTTCCCGGTTGACATAATGACGTTAGCTGCGATCCCCTTGTCGTTCTTCCGCTTCGTTTTGCTGTCCGAGAACCCTTCCTCCCGGATCCACGGAGAATCCTGACATCAGGTGCGATGCCCTTTTCGTTCATTGTCTTCCTTTTACTGTCCGATAACCCTTCCTCCCGGAACCATAGTGAATGCTAGACAGATACGAAACCAGAAAAGACCCTCTTCTCTGGTGAAAGAAAGCCTCCCAAAAATTAAGTTCATAAACAGGTAGATTCTATGGAACCAGAAGCCTTTGCCCATTACAATTGGTTAGCAGTCGGCATTACGATGAAGTTTCCTACAGCCTGTGGCCTGTAAATCACGACTTTGTGCTGCTTAACGTATCGACGGTTCTCTTCATCCACAAGAACGAGGTTTAAGTAGTACTTTACACCGAACTTGTTGTTCACATTACGATGCGTCGGTGTCAACTCATAAGGACTAAGAAATAATCTTGTAGGTATTGATTCAGCTGCAAGAGCAAGTATAAGCAGATTTTGCATTATAATGGAGCACAACCCAACTAGAAAGTCATAGATCAGCAGGTGCAATAGTGGTCCAGAGAGTTTTTGTATTGGGATACCATCTCCCTCCTCTGTCCCTCGAAGAAATGGAAATTGTCTTCAACTAGGAGCACCCACGATTCGGTGAACATTTGTTTCCTCCGTTTATCCATCTCTTTGCTTACTCTTGTGCAATGTCCCCCATGACGTGATATATGTGATTGTAGGTGAGCAGGATACGAATGACTTCTTCAATATACTCACGGATATGAATGAAGAGCAGTTGTTGAGTATGTCATTTGGTACTACTGAAGAAGTTGAAGAGTTCACCAAAATGTATGCGACGGTTCATGGCTTTTCAATTAGGAAAAGAGATCATCAAAAACTTCGAAACGGTGAATGCGTAATGAGAAAGTGGGTTTGCTCAAGGGATGGGGAATGTTCCGATTCCCATGTGTTGACAGCCAATAGTCGGGTTAGGGCGTCTGTCAAGATAGATTGCAGTTGTTTCTTCAAAGCTAGAGTCGAGGTTAATGGACAATGGACTTTGGTTGCTGTTCAGTTGGAACACAGTCATGAAATGGTGAGTAATGATTTGTCATATTTCGTGCGAGCAAGGCGCAACATTTCCGATCAAGATATGACATTTGTACGCCGAATGCTTGAAGTTAGATTTAGGCAGTGCGATATTATGCAACTACTTGTACACTTATCTGGTGGACACTCACATGTTGGTTTCCTAATGAAGGACCTCAATAACCGAAAGTTGAAGGAAGAGTCAGTTGGGAATAATCCTAGTTGTGATTCCATCCTTGCATAGCTCTTTTCTAGGAAGAATAGTGAGACTGGTATGACCTTTGAAACATTTGTAGAAAAAGACGAAGTCAGTCGCATATATTGGGCCGATAGTACATCCATAGCTGATTACCAAGCATTCGGCGATGTAGTAGCTCTAGACTCTACGTTCAAGACGAACAAATATGGAATGCAAATGGTCATCATTGTGGGTGTTAATCATCATCATCAAACTACAGTCTTTGGTGCTGCCTTGATGACTTCTGAAACCAATGCTGACAACAATTGGCTCCTACATACTCATACACAGGTCATGGGAGGGAAACATCCGATTAGCGTTGTCACGGACGCCGACCGAGCGATGATTGCATCTGTGAGAGAAGTTTGGCTATCTGCAAGGCACAGGCTATGTCTATGGCATTTCAGCCAGAACATTACGCGTCGTGTACATGATCCGGGATTGCGAGCCCGTATTTCGTCCTTCATGTACAGCTGAAGACCATATGAAGAAGTTGAAGAGGAGTGGTGGACTTTGATGACACATACATGATCGGTAAGTATTAGATGGCTACAACAGATTTATGCATGCAGACATATATGATGGCATACGTATTTACACAGACATTTTTGGGCGGAGCTTAGAAGCACTCAACGTTGCGAACGAATGCATCGCTTTATGAAGGGATATGTCAATGCGAAACATAAACTGCACGATTTCGTGTACAACTTTGAGCGTGCAGTAGTTGAGCTTCGTCACAAGGAACATCAATAGGATTTCAACTCATCGCAGAAGGCGTTCAGGCCAATTACGATGTTGCGTCTACTTGAGGAGGATGTACGTCAAGTGTACATCATGACCTCTTTTCGTAAGGTTCAGTCTGAGATACAAAAGGAATCGAGATTTTACGTGGAAAATTTACTCGACGGGAACATCGCGAGGGTGTACATACTTTCATGTTATGACGGTGAGCACAATGCGTGCAAGTATCATCTTCGAATTCTGTTGTCCAACTAAGTTGCAGGTGCTTATATTTTGAGACATTTGGTTATCCGTGTTCCCACTTATTCCATGTAGCGAAAGTAGAAGGATTCGTGACCATACCAATTCATCTTGTCAAGAAAAGGTGGACAAAGACAGCTAAAAGTACTTACTCTGAAGGATTTTCAAGCCAGGAATATGATATTGATGTTACAGATTTGCGCCAGGGTATTCTCATGACAGCATGCAGACGTATGTGCTTTTTGGCCGGGAAGTCGGATGAATCAGGTCGTCAACTACACAAAAGTATTGAAACTTTAACATCAGAATTGGAGCTTAGTTGCGGGGACCAGGAAGTTAAGACAAAGGATGATGATTGTGTTAATGTTAATATCGGCGACGAGGTTCGTCGACAGTACGTCATTCATTCTTGTAATATAGACGGTCATGTCGGCACGTCTCAACGGCCTGAAATGTCTAGCATCAATATCATAAAAGAAGGTAACGTATGCAGTGAAATTACTTCGGACATAGATGATAATGTATGCTATGATGATAACTCTGTTTATGGACTGCTAAATATGTACCCTTAAGACTTAAGAAGGTCGGCAATTCAGGATCGCTTCCTTTTACATCCTCCTGGTAATGCAGTACATTACAAAAACAAATTTTCCAGGCAATAATGCGAAAAAAAGCCTGTGGCTTAATCGTATAGAAGTACCACAATCATGCCCTACAATTCAAAATCACAACCCTCAGGTTTGCAAAAAGGGTGCTCTCTGGTCATATAAGTCGAAAATCTATTCCAGAAATTGATTAACGAGCTTGGCATCATGATAGTTACTGGACAGTGAATGCAAGCGAATTGCAGGGACAGACGTAGTATCGTCACTGTCGTCCAATCGCTTCCTCTTGGTTGCGTCATCATCCTTCACCCTCTGATGTATAACTTTCCCAGTGTCGTTCCCATACCACTTAGTAAGACTTATCACTAGCTTCGACCTATCATCATCACCTACAATCTAACAGTCAAATCGTTGTCGTGTTAGTCCTATATTCATATCGACGGATGATCAAGTCATAAACCAGCTAAACTATTATGAAACGTGACCATACCACTTTCTTAGCCCCTTCCAGGGGTTCAGGCAAGGACATGAACTTCATGAAATAAATTCCACATTCGTTCCTGCATAACACCAAATCATACGAGGATCCATCTAAGTATTTTTCCTTCGTAAGAGGAAGAGTTATTGGTAGTTGATCGTACACATTTCTGGCGGCCATGTGGTTTGGGACATTTGTCGTGTATGTTATGCTCCATGAGCAGATGTCGGGAATTTCAAACCCTTTTGCCTTGGACTTCACTTTACTCTCTTTCATGATCACTCTCACCAGCTTCACAACACGGCGATGAAGGTCTGCGCTCCCTTGGAAGTTGCTCAGTTTGTTATAAACTGTGTCCATTATGATCACTTCCGATGTCCTGAATAATATTATTTGTAATGCCCAATGTGACTCCGCAACACAAACCGGAATATAAATATGCATTCAACGTACCAAGCTTTTACTAAAACTTAAACCAGACACAAACCAGCTATATGTATCGGATAAGTAATTTTCATCGACACATTAGTGAAATTATTTGGAAATATGCATGAGGGATTGCTTACCCGTTGCACTTCATGGTTCTTCCCGATGTGTGACTTATAATGAGAATATAGGGAAGCCAATAAGCTATCGTATTTTGAGTTTCAAATGAAAATTTGCACTTTTGTGATAACTGGCATTTTCGCTTCACTATACTGGTTTGTAGCAAGATTTTGGTAGTTGTTTTTCTGGTTAATAAAATATAAGAAGACATTTATAAATCAATAGTTAATGCATGACGGACCAACCCTAACCAACTTGTGAGGTATCATATCCTTTTCTTATCCGAATCCACACAGCTCTATAGCTGAAAGTCTATGATCTGCATTATCGTTGACCATATATACTCAGATTCGTTAAGCTGCATGTGTTGATTGAGTTGAAATAATTTCTTACATCATTGTTTATCCATCTATTAGGTCTGAGAGACAGCATGACATGCCTATTAACGTGGACAGATTCTGTGACACAAAGGCAGCCACTGCATAATAAAGGAAGAAACAAAGTTACATACCCGAATGGTCAACCTTAAAATAACATTCCAATACATGAAGGCCCAGGATAGTGACACTAACCTATGATCCCGATCCTCATTCCAGGCATACTTTAAGATATTCCATTGAGCCGGTGTAAACGTTTTAAGCTCACTTACGGGGATATCCTCTGGAATGATTTTTTGAAGTGCCTATAAACGAAAAATTACAGCCGTAGATCAACATAGCAAACCGAATGATCTTGATCGACGCTTCATGTTTCCATTCAATAGTGCCACGTTGTTATACCTCAGGTATGTTTGTACGACCACGCTTCCTCGTTCGCGTTACTGGCTGTGGTGGTACAAATGGGGAGCTCTTGAATGAGGGTGGCTTCCTCTCGGCCGTACGACGCGTATGCCTTCTGTTGAATACATTTGTGGTAAACGATCCGTTTTCCTGTTGTATATGCGCATATAAATATTATTGGTACAAAGGATTTTGTATAGTTAAATATAACACCCGACACGATTCACCTTTATTTGAACTTCGGCTTCTTCTCCCACCTTCTTCTTCCCTAGGTCTATGGCAACAGCTTCCTCTTCAACTGCAACTGGATCTCCTACCTTTTCCTTCCTTTTACCTTTGGGAACAACTTCCTCTTCATCTTCAATTGCATCTTTGATACGGGGACGGCAAGGAATAGATGACTCCTAAACCGAAAACGAATGGGGACGTCACTGAAAAGGGTGCGGAATGGAGTGACGCTCGGTATGGACGGAACGGTGTGTGGGGTAGGATACAGATGCACCACCGTGAAAGAAGACTCGGGTAGACTCGTTTGGCCGTGGATACAGATACACCACCACGAACAAGACGAGGGCGAGGCACAACACGGAGGATACAGATACACCACCACCGGTTGATACACTCTACTCAATCCGCACTTGGAAATCCACCAAATGAAGAACGAGGTTTGAAGGAGAATCCACTCACTTCGGATAAAAGACACTAAGTCTGATAAGGGTTTATAATTTGATTCAAAAGCTGATGTCCAAATGAGTACAAGGTGCCCATTATATAGGGAACACCAGAAAAAGAACTTAAATGCACGAAATGAACCTAGGCTAGATGCATGCAAGGCAAGATTCATGGACGGGCCATAAATGGCTTATTGGTAATGCAACAAAGTAAATGCAAAGCATGAATGACAAATGCATGAATGAGGAATGCAAATTGATTCAGCTTCTTTGAGGCTCTTCATCTTCGAGACTCTTGGCTTGGCCGACTCTTCGTTGCTCAGTCGCTGATGATGTCAAGTCGCACCTCCTTGAGTCGCACTCGTCAAGTCGACGTCAAGTCGCAAGTCGCACTCGTCAAGTCGACGTCAAGTCGCAAGTCGCACTCGTCAAGTCGACGTCAAGTCGCAAGCGAGTAAAGTGACGCCTCTCTTGCTGCGCGTCGACGGGGATAAGTTGTCGTCCGTCTTTGTATCATCCTCCCCTTGTTGAAAAGAGTTTGTCCTCAAACTCTCGTCGTCGTCATCCTCCACAAATGGCATGAGATCCTGGACATTGAATGTGGCAGAAACTCCATAGTCACCTGGAAGGTCAATTTTGTAGGCGTTGTCGTTGATGCGCTCGACGATCTTGAATGGTCCTTCTGCGCGCGGCATTAGCTTGTTCTTCCTCTTGCCTGGGAATCGATCCTTGCGCAAATGAATCCAAACTAAGTCTCCTGGCTGAAATATCTTCACTCTTCTTCCACGATTGGCTCTTTCCGTGTAACGTTGATTGGCCTTCTCGATCTGCGCTCGAGTCTTCTCATGGAGCAATCGCATCTCCTTAACGCGCTCCTCAGCATCTCGGCTAACTGACCTCATATCGCTCGCAGGCATTAGTTCAACAGGGACTAAAGGATTGAGTCCGTAAACTACCTGGAAGGGTGATGACTTCGTTGTCGAACTTGGGGCTCGATTGTATGCGAATTCAGCGTGGGCAAGCTTGATGTCCCAATCCTTCTGGTTCTTCGAGACCAAGGTTCGAAGGATTGCAGCCATAGTGCGATTGACAACCTCCGTTTGTCCATCGGTTTGCGGATGATAAGCTATGCTGAATACAAGCTTCGTTCCCAACTTGTGCCACAGTGTCTTCCAAAAGTAGCTTAGGAACTTCGTGTCGCGATCTGACACGATCGACTTGGGTACTCCATGCAACCTTAGCACTTCTCGAAAGTACAAATCTGCTACATTGGTCGCATCGTCCGTTTTCTGACATGGGATGAAGTGTGCCATCTTCGAAAATCGGTCGACCACTACCATGATCGAATCCTTTCTTCGTTGCGTTCTTCGCAATCCTAGTACAAAATCCATACTCACATGTTCCCATGGTCGCTCTGGGACGGGCAATGGAGTGTAGAGACCCTGAGGTTGGACACGGCTCTTCGCTTGCTGGCAAGTCGCACATCTCGCGATTAGTCCTCGTACTTGCTTCTCCATTCGAGGCCAATAGAAATGCTCTTGTAACATTGCCAGCGTCTTGTCAACTCCAAAATGTCCAGCGATTCCTCCTCCATGGACTTCTCGTATAAGTAGCTCTCGCGTCGAACTCCTTGGAATGCATAGCTTAGAGTCGCGAAATAAGAATCCATTCACCTGGTGGAATCGATCGATGGTTTTGCTGGGCGCATTGGACGAAGATCGCTCCAAAATCTTCATCGTCCTTGTACAACTCCTTCAAATACCCAAATCCAATCAGCTTTGTCTCCATCGCAGATAGCAAAATCATTTTCCTTGAGAGAACATCTGCGACTACATTCTTCGCGCCTGGTTTGTGCTTCAAGACAAAGTTGAATGCTTGTAGAAACTCTACCCACTTCGCATGTCGGTGACTAAGCTTGTGCTGACCATTGATGTACTTGAGAGCTTCATGATCGGTGTGCAACACAAACTCTCTGGGCAGCAAGTAATGACTCCAAGTCTCGAGTACTCGAACAATTGCTAAGAACTCCTTGTCATATGTCGAGTAGTTCAATTTGGCGCCATTAAGCTTCTCGCTGAAATAAGCGATGGGTCTTCCCTCCTGCAGCAAAACTCCTCCAATTCCTACTCCCGATGCATCACATTCCACTTCGAACATCTTCGCAAAGTTGGGTAAAGCTAGAACTGGGGCTGCGCTTAGACACTCCTTCAGTCGCTCGAAACTAGCTTGTGCGACTGGTGTCCACTCGAATTTGTATCCCTTCAAACATTCGGTGAGTGGGGCTGCGATTGAGCTAAATCCTTGAATGAACCTCCGATAGAACGGCGCCAAGCCATGGAAGCTGCGAACGTCGTGGAAACTCCTTGGAGACGGCCACTCCTTGATCGCTTCAATCTTGCTCTCGTCCACCTTAATTCCTTCTGCTGAGACGACAAATCCAAGAAATATTACACTCGGTTGGAAGAACTCACATTTCTTGAGATTTCCATATAGCTTTTCCTCCCGAAGTGTGTTGAACACAGCTCGTAAATGATTGATATGCTCCTTATTGCTCCGACTGTAGACAAGAATATCGTCGAAGTAGACGACCACAAACTTCCCCATGAATGGTCGCAAGACATGGGTCATTAGTCGCATGAACGTGCTGGGCGCGTTTGACAATCCAAATGGCATCACCAACCACTCGTACAACCCATACTTAGTCTTGAAGGCTGTCTTCCACTCGTCGCCTTCTTTCATCCGGATCTGGTGATAACCACTTCGCAAATCCACTTTGGAAAACACCTGCGCTCCATACAACTCATCCAACATATCATCCAGTCGAGGGATAGGAAAGCGAGACTTTACTGTGATTTTGTTGATCGCTCGACTGTCCATGCACATTCTCCATGAGCCATCCTTCTTCGGCACCAATATGGCTGGAACCAAACATGGGCTCAAACTCTCTCGAACTGATCCCTTGTTGACAAGCTCGTCGACTTGCCTCTGCGACTCTTTTGCCTCCTCTGGATTGCATCGATAGGCTGGTCTATTTGGTAGCGACGCCCCTGGAACCAAGTCGATTTGATGTTGGATGCTCCGCATCGGTGGTAATTCGACTGGTAGCTCCTCTGGAAATACATCCTTGAACTCCTCAAGAATGGAAGCAGCCTGAGGATGGATCGTCGCTTGACCTGGGGCGGATTCGACAAGAACCACAAAATAAGCCTTCTCACCTTCTTGAATCGCTCGAACTAGTTGAACTCCCTTGAGAGGCTGGTCGCTAAGTCGATATTGGGTCGCGATTGTAGGCGGACTAGTGAGGGGCATCAAAGTGACCTTCTTCTCTCCGATGTGGATGGAATACGTATTGCGATACCCGTCATGTTGCGCGCGTCGATCAAACTGCCACGGTCTCCCTAATAGTAGGTGGCACGCATCCATGGGAATGACGTCGCAAGCGACTTCATCCTGGTAGCTCTTCCCAATGGAAAATGGAACTCGCGCTCGCTGGGTGACTCGAACGTCACTCTCCTTGTTGAGCCATTGTAGACGGTAGGGATGTGGGTGCGCTTCGATGGGCAACTTCAGCTTTTCAACCATCGTTCTAGACACGGCGTTTGTGCAGCTACCACTATCCGCAATCACCAAACATACCTTTCCTGCGACTGTGCACCTAGTATGGAAGATGCTCTCCCTTTGACTTTCCTCTTTCGCCGGTGTCACACTTAAAGCCTTTCGGACGACCAACGGTTCTCCTTCATCCGGATACTCCTCTGTCTCTTCGGCATCCCAAACAGGGTCGGCGTTCTCCTCGAACTCTTCTTCTTCATCAGATAACTCTCTGATGATAACGTTCCTTCTCGTCGGACACTCAGAAGCCATGTGCCCAACTCCTTGGCACTTGAAACATCGTCGAATGATGTTTCGTTCGTGCGATTTGACTTCAGGTCTTGTAGTCGACGGTGGGGCTCTCTGCAATGTTGTTGTTGACGGCGGCTTCACCTGGGAGCTACTCCCCTTATTGAAAGGCGCGGCCTTCACAAATGGGCGGGTAGTCGCTCTCCTCGCTTGCTGCTGCTCCACCTTGTGCGCCAATGCTCGCACATCGTTGAAACTCCAATATTGTTGTAGGTCAACGGCATCTGCGATTTGGGGCTTAAGTCCTCGAAGATACCTGGCAATGGTTTGCTCTGGGGCTTCTTGGACATCACATTGCAGCAACAGTCTCTCGAACTCCCATGTATACTCTGATACACTTGAGACTTGTTGTAGCGACTGCAATTTGAGGTAGAGATCTCGTCTATGATGCTCCGGTAGAAATCTCTTCGTCATGGACCTCTTCATTTTTGACCACGTACGAATTTTATCACGCCCTTCCCTACGGCGCTGCTGGTTGGTGTTCTCCCACCACAAACTCGCGTACTTCTTTAATTTCAAGGCAGCCAGTTTCACCTTTCGATCCTCGGGCACTTCCTCGTAATCAAAGATGCGCTCCACGGTGTGCATCCAATCGATGAACTCGTTGGGGTCCAAGTTTCCTTCGAACTCCGGAATCTGAACGCTCATCGTCGGGGCTCTTCTCTCTTGCCTACGATACTCCGGTGAAGAACCTCGTTGAGACTCCTCATGCCATGGGTTCTCCTCATCATCGCTCTCTATTCGACTGCGGCAAGCCGATGCATGGTGTGTCCGTAACGACTGTAGTTGCTGTTGAAGATCGGCTATCTGCTCCTCAAGCCGAGCAACTTGTGCTTCGTCTAGAGTCATACCGCGTTGAAATCTTCCGGCCATTGACAACCTCGCGCTCTGATACCAAGATGATACGGGGACGGCAAGGAATAGATGACTCCTAAACCGAAAACGAATGGGGACGTCACTGAAAAGGGTGCGGAATGGAGTGACGCTCGGTATGGACGGAACGGTGTGTGGGGTAGGCGGCTGAATGATGAAAAGGAAGGGTTGAGATCAACCTCCACGGATACAGATGCACCACCGTGAAAGAAGACTCGGGTAGACTCGTTTGGCCGTGGATACAGATACACCACCACGAACAAGACGATGGCGAGGCACAACACGGAGGATACAGATACACCACCACCGATTGATACACTCTACTCAATCCGCACTTGGAAATCCACCAAATGAAGAACGAGGTTTGAAGGAGAATCCACTCACTTCGGATAAAAGACACTAAGTCTGATAAGGGTTTATAATTTGATTCAAAAGCTGATGTCCAAATGAGTACAAGGTGCCCATTATATAGGGAACACCTGAAAAAGAACTTAAATGCACGAAATGAACCTAGGCTAGATGCATGCAAGGCAAGATTCATGGACGGGCCATAAATGGCTTATTGGTAATGCAACAAAGTAAATGCAAAGCATGAATGACAAATGCATGAATGAGGAATGCAAATTGATTCAGCTTCTTTGAGGCTCTTCATCTTCGAGACTCTTGGCTTGGCCGACTCTTCGTTGCTCAGTCGCTGACGATGTCAAGTCGCACCTCCTTGAGTCGCACTCGTCAAGTCGACGTCAAGTCGCAAGTCGCACTCGTCAAGTCGACGTCAAGTCGCAAGTCGCACTCGTCAAGTCGACGTCAAGTCGCAAGCGAGTAAAGTGACGCCTCTCTTGCTGCGCGTCGACGGGGATAAGTTGTCGTCCGTCTTTGTATCAATCTTCTTCACCAATCTCCTCTTTTCCTTTAACAGTGGGAAGAACTTCCTGTTCATCTTCAAGTGCAGCTCCTTCTCCAATCTTCTCCTTTCCTTTATCCCGCATCAGTTAAGTCTTCACACCTTCCTCGGACTTAGTCATTTTAATCTTAGATTCACTCTCGGCATTTGCTCTATGACCATCAGTCGTGCCAACGAATGTGCCAATCTTGTTAAGAGCTTGAGCCAGTCGTACCTCACGATGATCCGAATAATCATCGGTACCCTTCGGAAGTGGCTGTGCTGCATGAGTAGGATCGTACGGCACTAAGCTTCTTTCAGAAACCATGGTGGAACCCACCTCACAAACATGTATATTCGAGCCAATGCCCGGGTGACCAGGTTCAGTAGTTGGAGAGACAGACTGCGGGACATGGCCAGACTCTTTCACTGGATCAACTGTATCTTTCACTCCTCCTTCGCCATGACCTACATTATCCTCTGTCATATCATTTGCAAGGGTATTTCTGCAGTCGGATTGGTTCATCAGAAGACCTTCATCAGCTCTCACTCTTCGAACTTTGGTGAGAATTATGGACAATTTACATAGTATGTGTTCATTGCTAGCTTGGAGTCATCTAACCGAAAATTCAACAGCCTGGTCATGCATGAATGTTTAAAAATGGTAAATTTGTAACCTATGTGATATGCAAATTATAAACAAAGTGCATTGCGATGATTTCAAGTTACCTTCAACCGATGCATCACCATTTGCAACTGGCCGAACTCGTTCGCACACTCTACTTCTTCATCTGGAACACTTTCGAATTCATCGGCTTCCTGTTAATGGAAATAAGAACAATAAACAATGCAGCCGCATTCCGATTTCATTCCATGTGCATCACATCATGGACCATACTTACAATATCCGCAACCTCCACACTTTTGGCTTTGAAAACGGATTTCAAATGATCGTCATCCCAATCTCGACAAAGTGGTGTCGACCTATTGCTCCTTGATAACATAGCGCCTTCCTTTGAACTTTTACAAGCATAGAATAACTGCAGCATACACAACCAACTACACTGGTTACAACAATAAGGAGTGAGACAGTAATAAGATCACTCATTAAATATTATTAACCAAGAGAATACAAAAAATTCTCACCAGAAGTAGATGCACGCAACCACCGATGTACTTTGCTTCATGTCCTTGAAATGTCTTCACTTGGGTAGACAAACTATCAACTACATGAGTTGCCCAGTCAAATTTGCGTATAGCCTCTACATCCCAGGTGGCAAGGAGACGCTCCTTGTGGACATCAAACGCTGTTGTTGGGCACAAGTAGCAGCCTATTATGAAAATTACAACCTCCACTCTCCACAACTCGTTGGGAACTTCTCTGGATCGTAGCTGATTCTCAACAGATTTTAGAGAAATTTTTCCTCTCTTGAGGTGATCCTTTAGCTCTGGCCGGACTGTCTCCATGTGTCCACTAAATGGGATACCCACTTTGCTAGTCTGTACACCGATTATGACCTCGACATCAGTAGACAGCAAGGGTTGTTCGACACTATCGATTATCATGACCCTCTTCACTGGATCGAACCTTAAACATAACTTCAAGGTTGTGATTGACATGCTTACTTGACAAATGAAGCAGCCCATCAACTCCTAGTTCTATCAGGGCTAACCTCTTGGCCTCATTGAAGGTGTTGAGGACTGAAAATAACTTCTTCGGACTAAACCGTGTATAAAGGTAATCCTGTAACAGTGCAACCACGGGAAGCTCAATCCATACACGACAATTACTAAAAGCAATCAACAAAGTTGATTGTGCGATTTACCTGGGCAACACAAACACCCTTCGCCTTTTTCTTTTTCGTAGTATTAGGGGTATTTGTAGTGCCACCACCAATATTGGAATCTCGTTCAATCTCTACATAAATCACCAAACTAATAACCGTATACCCAAAGCCAAACCATCTGACCACCGTCTACCCGAAGCCAAACCTTAAACTACAATGTGCAAAACATCTACCCAAAGCCAAACCATCTGACCAACGTCTACCCAAAGCCAAACCTTAAACTCCAATATGCAAAACGTTTACCCAAAGCCAAACCATCTGACCACCAACCCATTCCAATACAGACACCCAAAAACAAATCCTACCAACATATAGTGGATCGGACGATAGAAACTAGGGTTCGCGGGTGGGGAAAAGGATGGGTAAGACTTGGCAGGAGGGATTTACCCAGAACGATACACCTAAACCAAAGGGGGGGTGGCCGACGGAGATGGAAGGTTTTGGGTTCTCGTGTGGTATAACGAACACGGAGTACGGTTTGGGTTGTCGGACGGTGAAAGGATAAGGAAGACGACAAACGACATGGAGATCCTACTTGATGTCATAATGTTAACCGGGAAAGCAGTCGGAGGGGACGAACGGAGGAATGCAGCTCCGAGGGGATGATCGGTCGAGACGACGGGAGGAGGAAGGTGGATCTACGATGGAACCAACGAAGACGACAAAGACAACATTACTAATTGGGTTGGTAAAGCATTTTGTAAATAGTAATTGCGGGCAAATTGGTCATTTCACAATGATCATATGTTAGTAATTAGGTTTGGAATTTACTGTTTAGCTTAGTAAAGGAGATCCTACTTGACGTCATAATGTTAACCGGGAAGGCAGTCGGAGGGGACGAACGGAGGAATGCAGCTCCGAGGGGATGATCGGTCGAGACGACGGGAGGAGGAAGGTGGATCTACGATGGAACCAACGAAGACGACGAAGACAACATTACTAATTGGGTTGGTAAAGCATTTTGTAAATAGTAATTGCGTGCAAATTGGTCATTTCACAATGATCATATGTTAGTAATGGGACCCTTCCATAGACATCCCATTTGTCTCGCTTTCCGCATTTCAACAAATGGCGTCAAACATCAACAACGAGGACGCCTGCAAGGGCAATATGGTAAGTCGCATATTCTATATCACAGCCAACCAACTCAACAACCTCAAGCGCAGCGCCAGTTCAAACGGTAAGACAAGGACAATGTTCGAATCATTCAGCGCTTTCCTCTGGAAGATCATAGCCAGGTCTCCCAACAACGAGGGAAAATTTTCAAAAATGGCAATCATAGTGGATGGGAGGACAAGGCTGGGTACGGACACTACGGCTTATTTCGGGAATGTAATCTCAATGGCCGTTGCGGTAAGTAAAACGTCAGATCTAGTGGAAAATCCTCTCAGCACCATTGCGGACGAAGTCCATGACTTCTTGAAGCCGACAGTGACAAAGGAGCACTTCCTAGTGCTGATGGGATGGGTAGAGGCGCAACGTCCTGATTCGTGGATGCCGAGGATATACTGCAAGGGCAGCGAGGATGGTTCGTCTTTCGTTGTTTCATCTGGCCAGAGGTTTCCCATATCAAAGGTGGACTTCGGGTGGGGAAAGCCGGCTTTCGGATCATACTATTTACCTTGGGGTGATCCTACTGGATACGTTATGCCAATGCCGAGCCCACTCGAGAACGGGGATTGGATCGTGTACACGTACCTCTTGGGGAAGGATATCAATACCATCGAAATGGAAGCCAGTCATGTATTCAAGCAATTGACTAAGGAGTATCTCGGCCTTTGACGGGCTGCCTTCGATTTCGTGTCAATGGGGGAAAAATACCCATTAAATTTGTAAGGAAAAATACCCATTAAGTTTGAAAACTATTGTAAATATAGTGTGAATGTCCATTTATTGTAATCATTCTTGGAAATCAATGAGAAATTCTTCCCCTCCATGTTCTCTCCTTTTCCTTTTCCTCCTTTTCGTTCTTTGTTTTACAACACGTTATCAGCACGGAGCTCTACTGGAAAGCGATGAAAGAAAAGAAAACGACGATCGTATGCAAGATCCTTCACTGCTTGAAAGGGCACTAAATCAACGATTCTGTGGAGTTTGTAAACGGTAATCTCACTACTTATTTCATATTTTTTTTGTTACATGTACCAAAACCTCAGGACGTTCCCCGGAGCGAATCCTCGATTTCCCATAGCGAATCTGCGATTCCCCGAAGCGAATCATCAAAAAGCGAATACACAATTTCCCAAAATAAATCGTCGTCCCCAAAGCGGATCCATCGTCCCTAGAAGCGTATCGCCTATTCCCAAAAGCAAATCATTGATTATCGATTCCCAAAAGTGAATATCATCTTTTCCCAGAAGGGGACACTTGATTCCCAGAAGCGGAGTCCCGATTCCCCAATCCTGGATTCCCCAAAGTATATACTCGATTGCCAGAAGCGGATTATCATCGATTCCTAAAAATGAAACGATTGCAGTCATGGTCGTGGTCCCAGTCGTGGCCGTGGAAATGGACGTGGAGGTGGTTATGGCCGAGGACGTGGTGGTGGTCGGTATTATTTTCATAACAATCGTCCTCAATACGTGGAAAAAGGGAAGAGCGACAAAGAGATGCACGATGATAAAAATGGTCAATTCAATAAGACTGTGGAGAATAAATGTTATCGTCGCGGCATGAAGGGCCACTGGTTACGTACCTGTTGTACGCCAAAACATTTGACCGATATCTATCAAGAGTCACTAAAAGGAAAATGGGCGATCGAGACGAACTTCGTTTCCGATGAAGGAAAAGTGCCTTCCGGTGATGATAAAATGGATTTTGGCTTTGATGATTTCTCTCAATTTGAGATAGCTGACTTTCCTGTTTAGCATGAAATAATAATAATGTTATTTAATTTTATTTCTCTTGATGTATTTTTTTATTTTTAAATGAAATTTTATGATTACCAAATTATATGTTTTGGATTCTTTTTATTGTTGTTACGATTGTTTTTATTTTCTTATGTGCTTTTGTATATAATTAAAAATTAATATTTTATTTATGAAGAAAATGGAGGTTCTCGAAAGCGAATTCTCGACCAATGAAAAGTGCGACTGTCTCATAAATAGCGCATCGACACATACTCTTTCCCGTTTTTTGTTTTACAACATAAACATCTTATCCCTTTTAAATTCCATAAATTCTAAGCCTCGTGTCTTTCCTTCTAATTCGTAACTTATTTTAATAAATTTCATAAAATTTAAGACAAATTTAGTAATACAAAATTCTATACAGCTATGAATTATCATATTACAAGATGTTCTACGCGCATCTTCGACCCTTGCTCGTGGGTGCGGGTCGGATGACATACCGGGGTCCGCTTCCTCGATGTCTTTTGGTCGACACCTCGATTATAGCGTCAAGGAACAACGGAAGGATCGATACGAAGAGCATCTCTAATTGTACCAGCGTTGCTACTGTTTTATTGGTTTGGATTGGTGGATCAATAGATATCTTATGCTCCACTATCTTCGAGTCCGATCACCGCATATCCGTGTAAGACCGGGCGAAGACATCTAAGAATTTTTTGAGTAGGCCAGGGATGTCTTTGACTTCATCCTCTAGGTTCATCCCCACTTTCGACATTGATCGATATTGATTCTTGTAGTATGATGTCTTCTGGCTCTTCATGTCGTTGGATACATTGTTCTAAGTCGTGATAATTGTCGAGGACTTTGAATAGACAAAATCAGGGTTTCTGTACAAAAGAGTCATTGCTTAGGATGATTTTTGGGTACATCCTAAGAGTTGTTTCTGTACAAAAGATAAAATCAGGGTCGCGGTTTCAAATGAAGTTTTTGATGGGGCAATGTAATGCAATGCACAACCCAAGACAAAAAGGAAGGACTATGAGATCACGCCTCAGTGTGATCCTACTTGAGTCTAAAGTATTGCCTCTTATCATTGTTGTCTCGTGGTGATATCATGGGTCACATTACATATGTACAACGCTTCTAGTCTACGACAAGGATGTAGCAAGACACTTATCATAGCTAACAATTTAAGTCCAAAAAATAAAGTTGGAAAGTTTCCATTTTCAAGCAGCATGTTTATCTTGGTCGAGTTCGATGCTTTAATCATGTTCACTTCTTTCCTCCATTTGCGAGAAATGGATCCCGCCTTCCATAATTATCGATGACGAGCGGACGAATGAGATAGATGACTTGCCGCCAACATGCATCTCTTGGACTATGGCTCAGGCCTCCTTGGTGCCTTACCTTTAGATCCAAGTGTGTGTTCCTAATTGAATGGGATATCGATCGGATGACGGATACCTTATCCTATAGCTCTAAGTCTTTGTTCGAGCCGATATCCGTACTGGATGAGTTGCTTAACGACATTGATATTGCCCCGTGTCATTAAGGGATCCAACTTGAAGTCCGTTTTGACCATTTTCAACTCTTGAGTTGTCAATGACTCATTAGTTGGCTTGCCAACATATGACAAGTCGATCTCATAACAGAGCTCCATGGTGTATTTTCCTTTAACCATGATGAGTTTACCTTTTGTAGGGAAGCGCACCATTTGGTATAGAGTTAAAGGAATTACCCTCATCTGATGGATCCACTAGCATCCAAGCAGCATGTTGAAGGAGCAGGCGGTTTGGAACACGGGGAGAAGATGGTTGGCCATACTTTGATCACTAAGGTAACTTCGTCGTGGCCTGGTGTTTGGCGCCATCGAAGGCCTGGATGGTTAGACTTTAAGGAGGGAGCTTGTCTAGGATGGTGTCGAGCTTTTGGGCCACGATGAGTGGAATGACATTGACTCTTGATCCACCGTTGATGAGAACCTTGAAGACAGTAGTGCCACAGCACTTGGGCATGATAAAGAAAACGTTGTCACAATCACTCCCTTGCTCTCACAAGTCATCTGTTGAGAAAGTGATCACATTTTTTAACAGCATCCCATTCATGTATGAGTCAAACGTATTGACCTCAATTTGCTTTGGTACATGTACCTTGACCAAGATCTTCTCCAACAACTCCATGTGTTTGTCAGAGGACAAAATGAGGTCGAAGAGTGAAATAAGAGTCGGCTACTTCCTTAGTTGTTCGAGAATCTTTTAGTTGTTTTCTTCGAATGTATAAATCAATTTTTAGATATGCTCATTTGAAGGCACCTTAGGCCTTAAGGATTCTACTTGTGGTTAGGCTTCTGGAGCAGCTATTATCATTCATGAGTGAGTGATGAATTTGACCTCATGAATTGTAGACATGTCGCTTGGCCCAATGACCATCAAATTCTTTGGTTCATAGGAGGTGATGGTTCGACCATAAGGGGTGATACGAACAACCAGGAGCGCAGCACACAATTGAATCTCCTCTAATAACAACCGGGGCTCCATCACACTCCAATGGATTCACCTGGAAATGAAAAATACGATAAGTAGATACATAATTTCTAGTGTGATAAAACAACAAAAAAATCAGACAATGACAGCGTTAGTAGCGCCAAATGACTTTCAAGCTTGACTAATAGGGCTTTCTAGAGAGAGGTGATGACTCTCCCACACACACCTTCACTCTTCTATCTTTTTTCTCTACTTCCCCCAATGTTCGTTTTTCCTCTATTAACAAATCTCCTAGCCTGACAATGGCTTAAGTTCATTATTTAATTTCTTCCAATCCTTGACCCACGACACGCTCTTCAACTAGCCTTGAAGTTCCCTAGGATCCTGCGATCTTCATGCATGCTTCTTTGTCCCGCGTCTGACTCTCTTCTCGTTTTCACACAATAATACCTCTCCCTGAAAAATGCTCTTGTCTTTTATAACTACGTGCTTCCTTGTCGAATAGAACAACCCACGTCGGCAATTTTTCAACACAACAAAAGGACCCAATGCTACCTTATTCCCTCTGTGGCTTCCATGACTACATTGACACGTGTGGAGATATCTAAAAAATGTTGGGCCATACGTATTCCTTGCCCCTTTCACCAATATACTAAAATAAGAAAGGTAGCGAATTGAACATGTCATTTCACCCCATAATCAGGGCCAAAGGACTATGAATGGTGAGCATGCCTCTGCGACAATGACAACAGTTGTAAACACATGATGATTGCACTCCTAAACCTTGAGGTTATTCAAGAGGGGTACTAGGACATCCAATGCCCTAATAGCCTTGGTAGTGTTAACAGTAGCAACTTGGATACCCGTCTTATGGGCCTTCATCACATCGAGGAGCTAAAACCATATATGCATTCACTCTCTGACAAGAACAACCACGGCTCTACGACAAGATTGAGTTTTCCTATATCTTCTTATGCCTATTCATCAGAATAGGTGTTATTCGGAAAAGTAGAGTCTTGATGGGGGGAGTCCTCATTGTTATACCAATCACAATAATACTAGCCTTTAGATGGTCAGGATCAGGTTTAGACTTCTCGGGTGATTCGTACCCTCTACTTCTCTTATGCGCTTCGCTCGAAGAGCCTGGATTATATCCTTGTACATCATTTTCATGGTCCTTCTCTACTAATTCAGTATGGCCTACTCAAATCGTCTCTCTAGACTACCCCCTGGCCACATTAGAGCCACAACGTAGATGTCAAACCTCTCTGATGCCTCAATCTTGTTCCCGTTCTTCGGAGATAACTCCTTACGGATGAGGTGCAATGCCTTATTTTTGTCATGCTTAATGTCGTTGCCTGACCAACAAAAAGTGCTCCTAAGGAAAAATTGACTCTCAATATAAATGGAATTCTTGGCACGTCTGATGGCATTGATGTAACCATCCTGGATACTTCGAATGTTAATGATATTCTTCTCGCTAACTAGGCTAGCTCTCGAGCATCATCAGGAGTATCTAGGAACCCAAAAGCAGCCCCGCCATCAATTGATTGGAACAACTAGACATTCAAACTCTCACGGTCATTGGGGATCATTATAGAAGAAGGGGAAATGATATCCTCAAGCTACCTTAGTGGGACAAGCAGATATGTGTCATCTTGTTTTCTCCATCGCTACTTAAAATTGTATAAGACATCCCAAGAAATGGGACCCTCAAGATGACAATGAATATCATACTATGGTTATCGAGAACTGCTCTTTGTGATCGCAACGCCCATAAAATTCAGTTGGTGAGCTGGACAATATCCAGAGTCCGTAAGGAGGAGTGGAATAGGGCATCGTATCTTCCATCGCAATGGCCAATGCCTCCAGCAAAACTCATGATCCTTCGCGACCCACCATTTTACATCTCGTTGTCCGCCACAATAATCTTTCGATGATGAGTAAACATGGTTGAAATTTTACATCTCG
Source organism: Melastoma candidum (assembly GCA_023653495.1). Lineage (NCBI taxonomy): Eukaryota > Viridiplantae > Streptophyta > Magnoliopsida > Myrtales > Melastomataceae > Melastoma > Melastoma candidum. Next base: position 6,840,079 of record CM042888.1, on the reverse strand, counting down.
TTGTATGCCACAATAATCTTTCGATGATGAGTAAACATGGTTGAAATATGTAAGTCATGGATAATATTGTTGCCATTATCGAAATTTCGTGGACAGAGGAGGCAATGCACCTCTATGTTATGGAAGTATTGTTGAGTCATGCCATTAGCCAATCTTTCTTAAGGACACCAATAGAGGTTCTATCATTCCAGACGAGCATCAACACAGACCACCTAGTTATGTGAATCAGATGCTTCGCGTTGGAAATGGCATCAATCACATCCACCTAGCATTTATGAGGCTCGTAAAACTTGACACCCACCAGAGGGATCTTAAGAACAAAGTTATCAGAATATTAGCATCTTGGTATAGAGAGATCTGGCGTCGTTGTCTCCGAGAGAAGGTATACGAGACTCCCATAAATTTAGCTCAACCCATCTAGATTTGGATTGGTTCAAGATTGATGACAATGGAAATTAAATGTTGTGTTAGTGGAGAGTTAATGAATTTGATTGTGGCAAAAATTAAAAATGGTTTAGTGCTCTAGAGTTAATGGATGCTACTTAATGGGGTAGTTGAAGAGTTTTTCTTTGATCTACTTACGTAATCTGATGCATCACGCATCACTCTATTATTCTATCAATCCAAATCTAGAAAAGAGCATTTGTTCAACGTGTTGTTTGTTTTTCGAGAGTTTCGATTCGACCTCCATCTACAGAAGGTTCTGCATTACAAAAGCTAGCGTCTGTAGAAGGTTCTGTTGTTCTCTATCTCGCTTCTGTTGTAGTTTCTACCATTGATGTAGGTTTGTTTCCGTAACGTGAGAACGTTCAATTGGTATCAGAGCCCTTTGTGATCTTCAGGAGTTGTGGAAGTCTTGTGAAGTGTTTGTAAAGTTGTTTTTGTCCTACAAAAGGAGATGGAAGCTAGCAGGAGCGGTTTTTCTGCTACGTCGCCTCTTATGTTTGATGGGGAGAATTATCAAGCATGGGCGGGGAAGATGATCACTTTCTTGGAAGGTAGTGACTTGTAGGAAGCAGTGGCCCCACTCCCCGACAATCCGGGAATCAACCAAATCCGATTTCATAAGGAAAGAGTCACAAGAAAGGGGAAGGCAAAGTCGTACTTCTATGCTGCAGTGTTATCATTTATCTTCAATAGGATCACGAAGTTTCCAACCGCGAAGGAGATTTGGGTGACAAAAAGATAAGAGGTATTAAAGCTTTGAATCCGATGCGAGAGTTTGAGAGACAACAAATGAAGGAGAATGAGACCGTGAAGATTTTTCGAATATATTGATCAATCTGGCTGATAGAATAAGAGTTTTGGTCACATATATGAAGGATGACTAGATCGTGCAGAAGGTTTGGTGTCATTGCCAGAAAGGTTTGAAGCTACAATTGCCTCTCTGGTGAACTCCAAGGATTTGTCCGACATAAGGCTAGCGGATTTGTTGAGTGCAGTACAAGCTCAAGAATAGAGAAGGCTGGTGAGAAGGGAAGTCACTGCAGAAGAAGCCTTACTAGCGAGGTCATAGATGGGAGCTTCTAGAAAGGAAATAAGCCATGGAACTAATAGAAAGGGAATGTAGAAGGTTCGGGCAGTATTAGAGGTTCTGCTGAATAGAGGCATCCTTTTGATAGTGGTTCTACTGATCAGAGAGAAAGGTTGGATCCGCGCAAATACTGTGGCGGAAGAAGTCATCCACATTACAAGTGTTGGAGGATACCAAACTTGAAGTGCAATAATTGTCAAAAGTTTGGGCATATTGCATGGTTTTGTCATGAGAAAGATTCTCAACAAGGTGCTACAGAAACTGCTGCAAATAATGAGATAGAGTATAAGTTTACAACATTGTATGTTACTACAAGATTGAATCGTATAAGCCGGTTTGTGGATACGGATGTACCCACCACATGACGTATGATGAGAAGTCATTTGCAAGTTTAGATTGAAGCTTCTATGCTAGAGTGAAGATCGAAATGGTGATTACATTATGTTGAAGGGAAAGGAGATGTTTTCGTTGATAGTCCAAAAGGTCATAAGTTGATAAGTGATGTGTTGTACGTACCAAAGATTGACCAGAACCTTTTGAGTATGGTCAACTTGTGGAGAAGAGGTACAAAATGATATTTGAAGAAGGGTTCTGTCTGATAACAAATTCTTCTAGGAAAGCGATACTTAAGATTTAGATGAAAGAAAAATGTTTCTCCTTTGATCATGTGTCATAGAGTCGACAAGCTATGGCGGCTCAAGTCAATGAAGCAGAAGTTTGGCACAGAAGGTTGGGGCAATTCCATAACAAATGTCTGTAGATTGTGTGGAAGAATGAGATGGTAGAAGGACTTTCTTTTCCATAAAAACTTATGTCCGACAACAAAACGTGCTTTGGGAAAGCAATCCAAACTTCCTTTTGGGAGTTCAAGTTGGAGAGCGAATGAGAAAGAAATTGTGAACAGAGATGTCAAGTTCTTTGAAGAAGAGAAGTGGAATAAGGTGAATAGAAGGTCGGATTCTGAGCAGACTTGGCACGCGTCACAGAAGCCTGTTCTGGAGGAACATAATGCTGATGGACAGAACATCGAGCAATAACTAAATCTTGATGAGCGGATTGACGATATACCAAAAAGAGGTACGAGATCATTGACTAACATTTATGAAAGATGCAATATTGCAGTATTGGAACCTACAATTTTAGGGGATGCAAAGGAAGAAACAAAATGGCTAGTTACAATGTAGGAGGAGATTTCTATAAAGCAGCATGAAGGCTTCTGCGATGCAGAACCAGAACAGAAAGTGAAATTCTAATATCTAAGAGGAAGATTTTGATGGCTCAAGGAGAAGATTGGTGTATCAGCTCTTGATCCAATGAGGAGTCTGTTGGATTGGTTCAAGGATGATGACAATGGAGATTAAGTGTTGATGTTATTGGAGTTAATGAGTTGGATGGTGGCAAAGATTAAATAAGGTTTATGCTCTAGAGTTTATGGGTATTACTTAATAGGGTGGTTGAAGAGCTTTCTTTGGTCTATTTATGTAATCTGATGCATCACGCATCATTCTATCATTCTATCAATCCAAATCCAGAAAAGTGCATTTGCTCAAAGTGTTGTTTGTTATTCGAGAGTTTCGATTTGGTCTCTATATACAAAAGGTTCTGCGCGACAGAACCTAGTGTTTGCAAAAGGTTGTGTTGTTCTCTATCTCGTTTCTATTGTAGTTTATGCTATTAATGCAGGTTTGTTTACGTAATGTGAGAACGCACAGTAGCTTTACTAGGAAGCTTCGAGATGGCACCCCTAGTCTTTGTAGCAAGATTAACAAAATTAAGAAAGTAGCTGTAATATCATCCATGGCATTGTGAGTCCTATATGTGCATCGTTGTTGTCCAGTCCATACATCCCATAAATGAATCGGATGGTCTCTGGTAATTGATGTGAAAATACCTATAACAAGATCTTCATAATTATGACAGGTGAACACCATTTGACGCCCTTTTAAGAAATTATCCCCAATCATCTCCCTCCTGTCATGCCGATTGAAATGGCACACTCGCTATGATGTGATTCCATTGTCAATCAATGGATGATCGGACTATGCCTCAATCCATCGGAGACACTCTCCAAGAGGATTCTCTCATCAAGCTGTTGCTGTTCTCGTTCTCAATCATCTTCCGTTTCCTCCATCGTGGCCATCCGCATACTTCTTTCTCCTTGCAGCCTTCGGTTCTGCTCCGTCACTTGAGCTTCAATTGCCCTCACACAGGAAGGGATGAGGTCAACAGTCTTCACCTTCGTTATTGCAACCGCCCCCACTCTACCACCATCTAGTGACTGATCATTTCGTCTGATTCCCCCTTGAACTTCAAGTACTCTTAATCTCGTATCTAATCCATCCACCTTCCTCCGAAGTTCTCGCACCTTCTCCTTCATTGCCGCGATTTTTGTCAACATCCTAGTGACCTTGTGTTAACATTGGTTTTGATGATGAACTTAAGTAACGTGTTACTTATGGTCGGCAATATTGCTTTACAAATTGTATCCTTGTTTTTAGTGATGAGCAAAGTATTGCTGAGTCACAACTAGCATGAGCTTTATGTTGCTACTTTACAGTAAGATGATACTCTAATGAAACGCTTACCCACTAAATATATGGAAATAAATATTTCCTATTTATGTTATATTTTGAAATAATTCAGAATATATGTCTAAACGTCTTAATAAATTGAACTTGGTCTGGACATTCCAAATCATCTGCCTAGGCAACTCAAAATTATGATATTAGCTTTCTAAGTTAAAATTTGGAAAAAAGTATTTTATTATGGAAGTCTTCGATCATTTGCAGGACTCTGTAAAGAGACAAATTTAGTTGATCTGATAAGGTTATCATTAGGTCAATTAATTTATAAAACATGAAAATAAATAATCTCATTCGGATGATATAAATAATCAAGGGAAGTTACCGCCTGAGAACTTTCCTTATCGGGCGTAGTGACCGTTGAGCAGGTATCTGCTCAGAATTGTATGAAATTTTGGAAACAAATCAAGAGAATCATCCTAATGAACCTGGACACCTCCCACGATGTTTTCCCCATAAAAATCAAACAAGTCTCTCAGATCAAATTGTCTGAGTGCGTTTGTGTGGTCTATGTGGTTGTCCAAAGCCTAAGTGATTTGTGTGAAGCTTTAAGGATCTGTGTGAGCTATGTGATCGACGGAGAACACAAGGTGCTAAGTGATCGTCCGGTTCTTACCTTTCACAGCTGCGTGTGGGAGTGCCAAGGGCTGTGTACTACTTTGGTCATCGTGATAGGGACTATGTGTCCTCAGTGTGTTCAACGAGCGGCTGACGAACCGTCTAACAGAAGCTAAGTGAATATATGTTCTGATTGCAGTAACCAGTTACTAAACCATCGACAAGAAGTCGTTCTTGTCGTGCCTTTTCGTTGGGACGTCACGAACCTACGGAGTTTGTGCAGTTTGACATATACGTGTGGGTACGCACCAGAAGTCTCGTGCCTACAAGGTAGAGGAAGAGTTAAGAACGCCGCTGGAGTGGAAAGAGGTCCTCCCGAGCACAGGGGTGTTGTGTACAAGTCTCGACTTCCTTATATAAAGGGACAGTAGAGCAGATTGTGTGGGAGCCGCCAGAGCTGAAAATTCCACCTTAAGCATAGGGTGTGCAGTGCAGTGAGTTCTGGCGGTGGTAACCGTGTACGTCTGAACTGTGTGAAGGACGGATACCTCAACTTCGCTTCGTGAGAAGTCAGGTTCCACTGTGTGAGGAATCAACCTTTCCTTTTTTTTTATTCAAGTGAATCTATTTGCGGTTGTCTCTTTTGTGCTTATAGACAGGTTCTCATTAAAACGAGACAAAAGCTGTGTATAAATCCTCTGCTGTAAATCCGAAACAGATTGCTCCCTGGGAAGTCGTTTTATCACCGTAAGGAATAATTGTGTGAGGATTTATATTACAACATTGTCGTTGTACTTTGATAGACAAGTTTACACTAAAGCGACAACGTGCTGCGTGAGAATCCATTGAGCTATCAACTACTTAACGTGAGCATCCATCTGTTGGAAATGAGAAGGTGTCCACTGAGTGAAGAGCTGATCATTGCCCTTGAGGGATCTCTAATTTATTTAAGGATTCCTATGAGAAACTAAAAGCCTAGTGCAAAGGCATTTTGCACCCATTAGATTATGTAGGGGAATCACCTCGTTGGTGGAAAGTAGACGTAGGTCGATTAAAGCCAAACCATTATAAACTACTGTGTGCATTACGATCACGCAAACACTCGTACGAAAACCTACTCAACCAAATTGTAACGATTACAATGAAGCAGATCTCATAATATGTGAAATGAGCCATTATAATACAGTACACTTCCCCTTACACTGAGAAAGAAAGGATGAAAAAGTTACAATCACTAATTCACCGTGCACCTGAGCGATCCAACACCTTCCTCCATCAGATCCGGAATGCCCTTGTGAGGAGGTCGAGCGATGTCGCTCTAATGTCGCTTGATGAGAGCAAGCCAGGAACGTGACACACTACTAAATCTCCACTGCTCGGATGATTAAGACAATGGTTAAAGATTCACCATATTCCAATGGATTATACCGAAAATGAATGACGCTCCGACTTACTCTCTTCCACACACACCCCAACGCTCGTTTTCCCTACTAAGAAACCCCCAGCCTGGTTTAATCCCATTATTTAGTTTCTTCAAGTCCTTGGCCCACGGCCTAATCTTCAGCTAGACTCGATGTTCCTCTGGATCCTACTATCCTCGACCTTACTTTTCTATATCGCGTCTGACTCTCTTCTCTTTTCCAAGTAACAGGCGATGTTTCTAATTTCATCGGCCTTATTAGAATGTAAACATATGATGTCCTTGGCCATCGAGGAAGCACCAAAAGTGAAATCATCAGGAAGAGCAACACTTCCCAATGCAAAATTGCACCTCTATAGGGGTCTGTGTCCCCGACCTTAACTTGGACGACGTGGAAATGTTTCTTAAAAATCAGCTCAAGTTTGTACATGGGAACCTCCTCTACTTAATTGGCTAGCAGTGTAGTTAACATGTTCTGTCAATGGGTTTTTGTTGACATTTGAAACAGTGGTTAGAGAGATGAATGTCGGGTTGAGCAAAATTTTTGGACTTTCAAATATTGACCCGAAATTTTGACAATTCGGTATTTGGTACTTGGTTCATTAGAAATTTTAAAAATCAAATTGTTTTCATTTTGGAATATTTAATTATAAAAATTTATCTAGGATTACAAATTAGCCGAACTGTGATTATGGTCGACAGCTCTTTGGCCCATTCTTCTTTACCCATACATTTACACTAGAAGTTTAGAATTAAAACTAAATGTAGCATAACTTCATAAGAAACTAAAGACTATTCGTTGAACTTCTAAATAGACCCATAATAGTCCCAAAACAAGTGCAACTAGGTCTAGGGCTTGCAACCTTATCTTCTCCCACATAGTCACCAGAAAGAATCGTCTTCCGGATCAAGTCAACTAATTCAACACAGAAAACAACTATTCTCAAGTGCGATCATGAAACTATTAGGAAATCCTTGGTGCGCTTGCTTCTACTTATTGAGCTTCCTCTCAAGTTTGTTTTAAGGCATAAATTCATTCATTTCATATTTATTGTATGTCCTAAGTTTAAAGTTCCTTCATGATGGACAATACAAAATGATGTTTATGATAAGTTTTCGCTCGAAAAAAGAGAAGTTGCAGGAATATTTTAAGAAGTAACGTCAAAGAGTTAGTTTGACTATTGATAATTGGACATCTATTCAAAAAGTCAATTATATGTGTTTGCTTTGACTAATCCCAACGTTGATGAGAATTGGGAGTTGCAGAAGCGGATATTGAGTTTTGGTTCAGTTACAAAACACAAGTGAAAGGATGATGGGATTGGTATTGACAGATACTTGCATTATTTGGCTCTTAAAGAGATTTTCCCATCACTATAGATAACACAAGTTCAAATAATGTTGTAGTTCGTTTTTATTTTTGAAAGAAAAGTACTGTAACAAGGAAGAGAGTGTGATCAGATGTAAGTTTCTTCATAGGAGATGTGTTGCGCATATTATCTATTTAGTTTTGAAGGATGGATTGAATATGATGTTTAACTTGGTGAAGAGAGTTTCGAAAAGTTGTTGCTTATATTAGAACGTCTCTTCGAAGATTGTTATAGTTTAAGGAGTGTGCATTGGCTGAAAAATCGATAGTAAGGTTTTTCTTGTTTTGGATATGCCAACGAGGTGGAATTGAATGTATTTGACATTAGAAGTAGTTTGAGAAGACCTTCGAGAGATATAATGATGAAAGCACAAATTTTAGAAAAGATCTTGATGACGATAGTGACATATGTATAATATAAACTTATTTGATTGGGAAAATGTGGGAAGACTAGTCATACATCTTAGACACTTTTATGAGATTACTTTGAAAGTTTTTTGTTTAAAGTTTGTTACTTCAAATTATTTTTATCATGAACTAGCAAATCTTGATGTGGAAAAAATGAATAAGTAGATTTTCATCACACTTGTCTTTGATCCTCATTAGAAATTTGATTATGTGGAGTTGTGTTTGAATGACACATATCTTAATGAGGCAGATGCTATTATTTCTCAAGTTAAAAACACTCTTTATGATATGTTTGCCGAGAAAAAGGAAATGGATTGTGGAGCATCGTGAATATATGGTGACTAATGATGGAAGTGATGGTGATGGCATTGACAAGGGTCAATCATCAAAGGCATCTATGTTAGATAATGATATAAGATTCCAAGGTTGGAACGATTGACATATTAGAATGTCAATGCTATTAAGATTTCCATTCTTGGCTGAATGGCTCCTGATATTTTAAAGATAAAAGTCTCCACAGTTGCTTCTAAGTCCGCATTTAGCACGAGTAATTTTTTTACATCTTTTTAACTCATGATTTATGCAAATACACTTTTCTCAATCTATTGTTTGTATTAAAAACTAACATTTATTCAATATGTAATAGGTGGAAGAGTCATTGATGCTTTTAGAAGTTCTTTGGGTCCTTAGAACGTCGAGGCAATTATGTGCACACAAGATTAGCTTCGTATAGGGCACCCATGTGAAGTTGAATGCACACAAGATTAGCTTCGTATAAGGCACCCATGTGAAGTTGAAGTCAAAGTTGACCATTTTGGACAAGACAAATTTGACAGTGGTAAACTTTTAATTTCATATTATTCCTTATTAATACTTATTACTTACTCTTTGTATGAAATTAATAATCTTATCTCATGAATATAATGATTGTCCACACTTACATTGGAATGAAAGGGTACATTGGTGATTTCAATCACTAGCAATTAAAGATTGAAGATTGTTGGGGCTCGTGAGGCTGGTGAAAATGAAGTTATTTTTAATTTGTCGAATGTTTAGCTTATGAAATTGAAGTTTTTTTCTATTATCTATTTGTCCGATGTCGTTGAATTGGGATATATCTGGATGGGCCACGAAATATTTTCTAACCATCTTAAACCCCATCTAGGCTCCTTTCTCGGCCCAATTCAATAATTTGGAACTTCTAAATACAAAACCGAAATACCAAAATTATTTCGGTATTTGCAACTTAGGTATTCAGTTCGATATTTGATTGATGAAATTTTGAAAGTTCAATATTTGGAATTTATGTATTTGGTTCGATATAAGTTTAGAATATCGAATGCTCACCCCTAAACAAATGTGATGATCCGATCATCCAAGAGATTTTGTGTATTGAATCAGATGGTGATACAATCATTCCCGTGCCATGAAGCTTAAGAGTGGTATTGGCAAACCACCTTAGATTGTAACCAAATGAAGAGGGTTTTATCGACTTACCATGAGCTTGATGCAGCCCATATCCCTCAACCACGCAAACATGATGATATCCAATGGATCGCAAGTTGGACTCGGTCCTCTGGTTTGCATTGCGGATGGTAGGTTTGGTGGGTTGGGGTCCTTCGGCTCTTGATGGCGGGATGCAATGAGCTTCTTGGGTTCCTTGGGCTTTGCTACGATGGCAGGTTTGGTGGATGGGGCTGGAATTATTCCATCTCGACTCACCTCGTCAAGCTTCTTGGTGTTGACCGCCTGGAAGAAAGTTTAGAGGGTTTTCCTGATCAGGTAGTGCAATTATTCTCACGGCAGTAGTTGAATGATCGATTAGTTCTTTTTCCTTGAGTGTCGTCTGGATCTAAGACGCCATTTGCCTGAACCTTTAGGCAAACTACTTAATGTCTTTTGCCTAGTATCTCATCAGCTTCTTAAGGTCCAAAATTGTTGAATTCATTTCTACATTGAAGCACTAGTAGTCTAAGAATTCTAGGGTTAATTCCTTAAACATTAAATATAGGTTTAGATCCTTGGTGTAATACTAGTGAAGGGCTGATTCTACCAGTCTCTTGGAACCTGGCAATGCGAATTTGTTGTCTATCGAGTATACTGTCATCTTGTGACAAAATTGTTTCATACAAAGCTTTAGGCATCCTTTCTCATGAAATTTCTCAAATTCTGGCTTCTTGAGTTTCAGTGCGATTTGGATTTGTGGAACATGGTATTCATTATACTCCTAGGTGCGGGACTATGCTCTTAATTAGCATTGAGATGCTCATTGAGCCTTGCCATATGTCGCGCCTCTTCATCTTGCATAGAGGCAATCCTAGATTCGAGTATTGTCTCAAAACATTGTTTTGATCCTTCTCTCCAAATAACTATTACAACAGCCACGTTACGAATTCTAGTGCTTGATAAAGTTGGCTCTGTTTGCGGAACTGAAGGCATTACAACATATGCAGAGATCTCAAAGTTGGGTGGTGTAGCATCAACAGGATGGTAGAATTAGCCCTTCTATCAGTGACGATGCCGAAGCTTAAGGAAATGGTCTGTCTGCCACCTGTATTTAGGTTTTTGGCCCTAGTGCTAACAGTTCTGGATGGTACAATGACAAGTTTCGTGCTTGATACGGAGGGTGGCTTGTGCATGTACGAGTTGTATAGGGAGGGTATACGGGTGAAGGCATCGAATCCGGGCAGGATCAGGTTGTAGACTGATGGCATAATTGGCGAGGTACCCAAACTCATCGGACGATGGCACCATGGTTGTTGGCACTGTGCATCCAGCATTACGGGCGACAAATGGGGATCTCACGTGACAGCGGGGGCACGTGTGGCAGCAAGTGGTTGATGAGTTTTTTCGCCATCATTGTTTTAGGGAGGACAATTTGATGGTAAGAAATTCCACCTTGTCTCCCTGGGAGGAGTTGGGAGCGCTTTCGTCGGGACAAGTAGAGCATGGTTGAATGACATAACAACCGGCGGCATCGTTGACTTTCATCGCTTTTTTCTTTAGAAAAAATGCGTTCCATTTATATTAATTAGTAATACAATATAGTTTATAAGTAATAGTACAATTCTACCTACGTGCTGAACCTACTATGACAGAGCACGTATGTAGAAGTCCCCAAGTCACCTATAACAACGAGTAGGAATTAGTCAAATACTAAGTATGGCAACCCAGTTGTATGCGGTTAAGATGTAATTAATGTCTCTTAGTATGTCTCTCAAATCAGGCTTTATTTCCCGAATCTGACATGCACTCGGACTTAAATCATCCTGAGAATTTAACCTCATGCACTTAGCCTGACATTCGGGGTGCTCACCTTTTCCGCCCCTTCCGTGCCTCGCGAAAATCTTCCGCTTCGCGAATATACTTGATAGTATTTTGCATTTTCGGTCGTTCCATCCGAATCGTGTCACCCACACAATACACCATTATTGTATCCTTCCAGCTATTGTCCCGGCCCAATTTTCCCATCCTTGAAGGCTTGATTCCAAGGGTTCCAAGAGTCTTCCCCTCCTAATCCCTTTCCCTTGCCATATCCCCCGACCATTATAGAGTTGTTCCATTGATTCAATTGTTGTACTTTCCACACGTTTTATCTTTCATCCATTCAAGAAGTATACCATTATTTTCCGGCAACCAAGAGCATACGAACTACTATAGCTACAATCATCAATTCCATACACGCACTCGAGCTCATGCAAAGTCTCATACGCATAACATGAACTCCACTACCACTGAATGTCTAAATTCCCATGGGGATAAGAACAACCCGGCCGCTCCCCCTTTGTCCATTTACGACCTGCCCCATCCTGGCTCAAACACACACAATGGCGCGCACAACGCATGAACACATTCTTCACTCATGCGTAAACATCATCAATCACTATAAACCATCACGAGCACAACCGGTACCCCTTTCTTCCAAGTAACCATGAATAGCACTCTAAAACAACCATGGATCCGAAATGTCTTTCCCTCATTCTCCGAGGGATCGACCACTCCGATACCTTTAGGGTCGAGACGCCATTTTCTCAACTTCCAAGGTCCGATCGTCCCTCCATTTTTCTAAACCAACCTCATCAGGACTCATCAAATACATAATAACAAAACAATCACTATCCCGAGACACCTCTCGCCCCATTCAAACCTTCGAAGGCGCTAGCCAAATCTGGCTACCTTTTGCCTTCCTTGTTCGGCCACATTCCACACGCCCACAAGTAACACTACGCATACCCATCATCAACATGCACACATCAACAATAACCATCACACCAAGATCCACCCTTCAAAAAACTCGTAAAGAGCGACCTCATCAAAGTGTGTAGTTACCTTACACGCCAAAGAAACCGACTCGCCAACACATCCAAGGGTAGGACGTTCCCTCACTCATTTCTAGAGAAATCTCGGGTTCCTTCCCTTTCAAGTAACTCACATCCAAACACATTCAAGTCACATGACGCAATGATAAAGAGACAAGATAATATGACCGATTAAAATAAAGTGCGAGGGGAGAGGGAGATGAGGGTTCGTACTTCACATTTTGGCCAGAGTTCAACACCTCCGCTTCTCTCCACCTTCGAGTGTTTTCTCTACTAACCTAATGCGTCCACAAACTTCATCCTTTGACGATCCACACTCTTCGACTCAAGGCTAAAATCTCGTGTCCGGAACTCTCGTGAGTTCAGATATGTAACCGCCGATATTGTCAACTGTTCAAACATGTCGGCGATCTGTTCATACATGTGCGTGTTTTTTTATACATGTCATTTTATTGTTTCCACATGTGTACCTGCTTTTATATTATTTCTGAACTCACGTTAGTCCTGGACAAGGAATTTTAGCCTCAACCCACTTCTCCGGCATTCATAAGGCATCTTTCTCCTTGGCCGAATGGGGGCTTCCTCCTCCTTTTCTTAAACCTCCTTCTCGTTCTTCACTTCATCCCCAAGACACACAAGGGAATGCATTTTCTATTATTAGCATAATAAGGAAATTATGAGGCGAACAAGTCTTGTCATTAATTAATTCCCCATTGAAGCTTGCATTGTAAGCTTATGAAATAATGGGATTCAACCATGGGTCGAGGCCCTTCTTCTTCATAGCTTCACCCCCCACGTCTTGGGCTCGGGCTCACAATGACGCATGGGGCAAGGCCCAATTCTTCTCGGACCGGCCCATATAACGCCCACAATACGCATCCACCTTCAACGATTGAAGAATGTTCGACCTTCATCACCAAGGGGCGTGTAGCTCCTTCAAGTAGTTTGTCATCTTCTTCTATCATTCCATTACACCTTCACCTTACACGCATGCTTGCATGGGTGATATCCAAATTTCGGTTCCCACTTAGGCCTTCTTTTCGTGCCCTTATTCATCTTGTATTATCGTTGATTCGGTTAGGAAGCATGCATTTTCTAGCGTTCGTGGAAGAAGATGTGCAGCTAATGATCTATAATCCCAAATAGAGTAAAGCAAAAGCCAAAACATGTCCGACTTAAAGGAGCATATAGTGTATATTTGCTGGCAAATGGACCTCCCATGATGAAATGGGTTTGGGTTATTTATAACCGAAATGCCTGATGGGCCAGTTTTAGACTGCAATCTTATAAAAACCATATCTTGGTCTCCACCACCCTAAAGGGGGTAAAATAAAAGCCCAAATATTTCTAATCATGTAAAGAATAGCATATCAAAAACTATTAATTTTATCCCAAACACAAAAGTGTGACCTACATTTTTAAAGTGGGTCGATCCAAAAATCATGATAGACCTATTGGACAACTTGAAAAAAATCTTATCTCCTCAACTGCGTACTCAAAGTGAATGCATAATATTTTGTTGAAAAGGTATATGAATTTAATATTTGTAAAAAATAATTTTACAAATAAAATGAGTAGGCCTGACAAAGTAAAAGTACGAAGAAACTCCATATTCAAGAAAAATTACATTGGCATATCAAATCACATGAGATTGCCCAAAATCAGAGCAACACATACTCCAATCGCTTCAAACATAATCACACAACTAATGAAGGAGTAGGAAAAAGACAGCACCTGATTTTTACCATCATGGATTATGTAGATGCTTGGAATGACCACAAGTTGTCCGTGTGGGGACAACTTGTACTTACTTGCATTTATCTCCATTTTCTCCATGTTCATATGCATTCAAGCGTAGCAAAGACAAAAGGAATAGGGAAGGGGAGTCTTAACAAGTTTCCTTGAAGAAAGTAAGTGAAAAAGAGCACTTATCAGGAGTGGTTACGCCCTTCGACCAATTGTGTTTAAGGGTGTGATCCATATCAACACGGTTGTTTTCCACATGCAAAAAGTAAAAAAAAAAATACGTATATGGCCAGAACTCATTCATGTATGTATGTTAAGGGTTATGGAGTAAAAAAATATGCTAGTGACATCAATTGAACAAACTTAACATAAGAACTAATAATGGAAATATTCAAGTGATTTTTATCGCGATAGTTTTGTAAATTCTCATAAAAACATGTGTAATTTTAAGCTTGATGCACTAAAATAGGCTTGTTTATACTTGAAAGAAAGTTCTTCTTGGCGTGGTTCAATTGGCTTATGTGACATGCTAATACGAGCAATATAATTAATACCTGATGGTAAGAAAAGGGTGTCGGAAAATGATCGGAAGGGTGTTATGAGTTGCGTACGGACAAAAGGAAAAATGAAAAAAAAAAACAAAAAACAAGAACTGGGGTAAGGTGAATGGACAAAGTTGAGATCAATCACCATAGATACAGATTCACCATCGTGATAGAAAACTCGGATAAGCTCGCTCGAACACGGATACAAATACGTCATCATCAAGAACAGGAGGATGAGTTAAACTTGGAACGGATCTGCTCCAGAGCAATTTGGCTCTTCATAATTAGATCCGGATGATACTAAGTGATAAAAAGAAATGGGACATGATTTTGTAGAATTTGGTTTACCAGTTGATTGCCATCACTCTTATGTGGACACATTTTATACAGGGGTCACTAAGATATAAGTACGAACATAAATGTGATACATGAATAAAATGTATGCGTTGACTAATGCATGAACAAGCCATCAATGACTAGTTAGGAAAGTGCATCTTTGACTGGATTAGCTTCTTGTATGTCAAGTTTGAAAGGATTGAATAAACACATTCTCGATGATCAGATCAATTTCATTTTGCAGATCATCCTCCCCTAGTTGAAAAGGATTTGCCTTCAAGTTTCCATATTCATCGTCTTTGACGTAGGGGGAGAGATCTTGGACATTGATATGGCTGACGCTTAATAATCTCCTGGCAAAACAATGTTGTATGTGTTAGAGTTGATTCGTTCAAAGACATTGAATGGGCCCTTCCAGTCGCGGCATTAGCTTGTTTTTTCTCTTTGCTGGGAATCTTTCTTTCCAAATATGAAACCACACTTAGCTTCCTGGTTGGAAGTTCTTCTATCGTTGTCCGCAAGTAGCCTTTTTGTCGGTAGATTCTGTTCTTCTTCGCGATTTGTGTCGAGTCTTCTCGTTAAGTGCATTCATCTCCTTATCATGTTGTTTCGCGCTCTGACTTTTGGTTCTCGGTTTTGGCCAACTCAACAAGGATTAAATAATTGAGTCTACAAACTACCTCGATGGTGAAGCCTTGGTAATATGGTTGGGGACTCGATTGTAAGCAAACTCTACTTGGGCAAGTTTCATGTCTCAGTCCTTTTGATTCTTCGATACAAGTGTACGAATAATGGTGGCCATCGTGCCTTTCACCACTCTAGTTTGGCTGTTAGTCTGGGGATGGTAGGTTGAGCTGAAGACTAGCTTGATGTCCACCTTGTGCCACAATATCTTCCAAAAGTGGCTGAAAAACTTCACGTCACGATCTGAAGCTATGGACTTGGACACGCTTTGCAACCACATCACTTCTCGAAAGTAAAGATTGTCAATGTTGGAGGCATTGTCAGTCATGTGGTAGGGAATGAAGTGGGAATTATTTAGAATCAATTCATCGCCACCATGATTAATTCCTTCTTCCTTTGCATACGTGGCAAACCTAGTATAAAGTCAAAAATGTTCCAAGGGCCTCTCAGGTATAAGAAGTGGTGTGGAGAGTTCTTGGGGCTAAACTCGACTTTTCTCTTGATGGCACACAGCACATCATTGCACGAGTGCCCGAATTTGTTTCTCCATTCTAGGCCAATAAAAATTCTCCTGTAGAATCGATAGGTTCTGACTCCAAAGTGCCTACAATCCCTCTCCCATGGACTTCTAAAATGAGTAACTCTCGAATAAAACTCCTAGGAATGCATAACTTCAAATCTCGAAAAATAAATCAATTGACTTGGTGGAATCGCTAAGCTTGGATGGCACTCAGAGCAAAGGCCTCTCAAAAAACCTCATCCTCCTTGTACAGCTCCTTCGAGTATTCAAACCCTATCAGCTTGGTTTTCATCATTAAGATGAGAGCTACCTTCCTCGAGAGGGTATTAGAAACTACATTCCAAACCCCGGGCTTATGCTTTAGAACAAACAAGAACAATTGTAGATACTCAACCCACATGGCATGATGTTGATTCATAGCTTGACTAGCCATTGATGTATTTGAGAGATTCATGGTCGATGCAGAGAACAAACTCGCAAGGCAACAAATAATGACTACAAGTCTCTAGTACTCTAATGATGGCTAAACACCTTATCATATGTCATGTATTTGAGTTCAGTGCCATTCAGCTTCTTGTTGAAGGAAGTAATAACTCTCCCTTCCTGTAGTAGGACTCGAACAATCCCTACCTTCAAAGGACTTCGAGAATCTGGAAGTGCAACAATAGGTGCCTCACACAATTTCTATTGCTCAAAATTGTGTTAGACGGCTTTCGTCCACTTGAAGTCCTCTCCTTTTAGGCATTTTGTGAATGGAGCTATTATCGTGTTGAATTCTCGAATAAAACTTCGATAAAATAATACTCGTTCATGGAAACTTTGAACATGGTGAAAACTTTGCGGTGTTATCCAGCCCGTGATTGACTCGATCTTGCTCTCGTTGACCTTGATCCCTTTTGACCGACATTATGTATCCAAGGAACACCACACTCAACTTTTTGATATTTCAAAACAGCTTCTCTTCTTGAAGTATTTTAAAAACTTTCCTTAAGTGTTTGATGTACTCGATTATGCTCTGGCTGTAGATTAATATGTCATCAAAATGTACGATGATGAACTCCCCAATGAATGACCTTGGTACGTGGTTCATTAGGCTCAACTCGTATAACTCATACTTTGTCTTGAAGGCGGTATTCCATCCATTGCCTTTCTTCATACGGATTTGGTGATATCAACTTAATAATTCTACTTTTGAGAACACTTGTGCACTATGCAACTCGTCATGCAAATGGTCTAATTGAGGAATGAAAAAAATGACATTTCTCTGTGATGTTGTTGAGTGATCAATTGTCCATACACATCCTCAAAGATCCATCTTTCTTAGGCATGAGTTTGATTGGCATTGAACAAGGGCTCATGCTTTCTTGAACCAGGCCCTTTAAAAGTAGCTCATCCACCTACTTTTGTAACTCTTTAGCATCCTCCAGGTTTCACCGATAGGCTAGTCAATTTGGCAGGGAAGAGGCAGGTACTAAGCCTCAAATATGAGGGCCTCCTCATACTCTCGTATTGCTTGCATTAGTTCCACGCCTTTGAGAAGTTGGGCTGACTTCTTATTTCCAGGTGGTTCTTCTGGTCTAGACGTCGGGGTAGTAACATGATCTTCTTCTCCTGACTACACATGGAGTAACTACTGCAAAATCCGTTATGTTGGGCTCGTTGATTATACTGTCATGGTCGTCCTAAAAGAAAATAACATGCATCTACAGGAATCACTTCACATAACACTTCATCCTGATAGTTTTTCCCATTATGATAGTCCTTAAAGCAAAGACGCACTTCATCTTGATTTTGTTGGCTTGTGTTTATGAAATGTATCACCCCAATAGATAATGCTTCTATTTCTCTACCACATACATAAATTTTACATCAATTCCTTCCCATATATCAACATTCCCATGTGCTTCCTTGCCAAAGCCTTGGCGATAAAAATCGAAGGATACCCATCCTGCATGAGAACACTACTAATGTTGTAAGAACTAGCATGTTTTTACTAAAAAGTCGAAGGATACTTCATTAGTCTACAAGCAAAGACGCATTTTATTTTCTTTACGAATAAGGCATTGTCTATTGGAACAACTAAAACTTTTGCCAAATGTTTAGATGTTTGTCTAAATGTTTACTATATGTCAAGACGTCATAAAAAAACAAAGAAAAAAGTCTCAAAGTACAGTGTAAAGATGTTATTTATCAAACTTTGAAAGGTTGGAAGAAGATTAATCAGCTTAGAAGGCATTACTAAGAAATCATAATATCTATCATGAGTTTTGAAAGCTATTTTGGACTCATCTAAATGTAGTAATGTCCAAACTTTAAATCCATCTTAGAAAACCAGTTTACTCATTGCAATTCATCCAAGAATTCCTCTATAACTAGAATAAGAGACATATCCTTGATATTCGTATGATTAATCTTTGTACCCAACACACACTCTCCATTTGATAACCTTTTCTTTATCGAAATCACAAGTGATGAAAAGGGATAACAACTTGGTTGGATGATTTCGTTTGTCGCCATTTCTTACACCCTCATCTCAATGATATCCTTTTGAGTACTTGAACATGTGCAGGGTTACAAGATTAGTCCTTTAATGCCTTCCTCCAAATTAATAGCAAGGTCGTGTTAGCTAGAGGAAAGGCTTAAGGATTGTAAAAAAACTCTCGTGCCATTACAATATCTCTTGAATCTCTTTAGGCAAAATATTTTCTTATATGCATCCTGATTCTAATGTCAATTGCTCATGTTCTGCGTATTCAAACATACTAACTCCTTTAATTCAGATTTGAGATTATCTGTTGTCTTCAAATGAAAACTATTATCGGTCGACAAATTTATTATTATACCTATTGTCTTGAACTCCATGATTATACTATAAAATTCCCAATTAATCCACCCCAATGTTATCAATCGTACAATCCCCAAGATATGGTCACACCCTTTTAGTGGAACGCCTTTAAAAATTGTACTTCTTACATTTCCCACCAGAATTGTTTGTTTTTAAATAATCACCCCTAGCAACCACAACCTCCTTCTCCAGAATAACTAAGCCTTGATAGGTTATTTTCTTAGTAACATCTGCATATAAGAAATTTTAAGTACTTCCCGAATCAATCTATACCACCAACCAATGTTTCTTGTAAAATCCCACCAGTCTCATGCTTTCATGCTATTGTTGCCTTCTCCACCCACCAAGGAGTGAAGGGCATTGAAAGTAATAATCATATCCTATTATGTGCATACATTAGCGGCTCTTCGTCAACTACAATAGTTTTGATAGTAAGGGTTCTTTCCCATCAGCCTCGTGATAAGAATCATCTTCCACAAATAAGATACTAGAGAAAGAGTTAATTTGTTGTAATGTTTGAGGATTCAACACAAATATAAACTTCTTGTTAGAGAAATTTACACCAACGGTGAACAACGTCATTTGATCCTCATCCACCAAGTCTACATACTCATAACGACACAACCCCATCTTTATTCTCCAACAAGTTTCCTACTTTAAATATCCATTTGATTTCTTCAATTGGTCTCCTCATCTCTCTCTGTCTAAACAGCATCAGAATCACAAATAAATATTGCTCTTAACTAATCAATCCTAATAACTTCTTAAAAAGGTATAGTACAACTCTAACGCATTACTAGACAAATACATTAAACCATTGCTCGCCTTCAAATTTGGTGGAGTGCCTTCCTATTTGAAGAATCTCTCACACTTAAACAGCTTATCGTGAATCTTACCATATTAAAAGTAAGGAACTCAATCCTTGTTGCCATTGTTAGTCCCTCCACACGTAAATCCTTTATTCCTCTCTTTCATTCATTTGTTTCACTTTCATATCTAACTTATTCATATTTAGAAAGAATAATTGTGTGAGTTTTCTTCCATCGATGTCATATGAGAATCCATAGCACACATCCCCTTCATTAATTCTTCAAACATCAAAACAATTAATTCCAACTCCCATTTAATTACTATGGACTTTGTTCTACTCGCAACCTTTATTGTCGACAGTGATTCAAACTAGTATCGATCTAATACCATTTGAAGTATTGAATTACTAGAAAAACTTCATCATAATCACAAAATACCAAATGACTGAAATTCACTTGCATTCCTCATGAAAATTCAACCAAAAGCACAACAAAGTTAAATTTATCTCAATCAGATGCTCTTTCACAAGTCGAAAGGTTCGATGGAAGTTGTCGTTGTAAATTTATCTACTTCTTCGCACAATGGCAACCATAATCCAACACTCAATATGTCCTCCTCCCAACCAACTAATTCTTATCTTTCTCTATATTTTTTCTCTTTTCCTTTCCAGACCGACCCCTCAATCACCCTTCATTTCTATTTTCATGTTTATTTTCATGTCTACGCATATAATTGTGATTGATCCATATCCACACTTTATTAATCCATCCCGGAACATCAAATGACAATTGCTACATCTAAACCAGAGATCGAAACAAAATTTCCTTTACTTTTACAGTAATCGACTCCTTTAATTCTTCTCATCCTTCCTTGTTTAATACATCCATTTATCACATATCGTACTAATCTTAGTAAAATTCAAACCTTGATCACTATACAAACTACCAAACAAAATCGAATAATAGAACTAATTAAACTAAATATTAACTAAAATAAATTATCCATATTAAAATAATTTATGATTTTTACAATACTACACATAAGATATTTCAATACTACTCATCGCTCACTATCGATTCTAGGACAGATACTTAGATATAAGTAATTGTACTTCTTGATTTTAGGACACATAAAGCAACACATAGAGATGTGTGTTTTAGGACATATAATGTAAAACGTAGAGATATATACGTGTGTTTAATACACCTTGAAGAAAACCCAATTATCATGACGTACCCTTTGCATCTCTCATTGTCCGGTCAAAGTGCATTATCTAGCCAAATCTACAAATTATAAAGGGAAAATACAAAACAAAATATACGTTTATGGCATCAACTTTGAGCCAACTTTTTGTTGTCATTAATTTAGTTTGTTATATACTTTGTCACCAACTTTTGTTTTTATATTGATTTTGGTCAATCTTGAATTTCTTCTAGCACAACCTAAACAAGGCCTTAATATAGTCTAGTCCAAGTCCTATATTAGTGGAGATCCAACCTCTCATCCTTTGTCTCACAATCCGCTTTACTCGTAGCAGCATCGCCCAATAGAACCATCATCCGACCTTCATCGACTTTAGTATTTTTGACAGCATCAGCAACTATCGTCGAACTTCGGCTTTCAACTCACTATATGAGAGTTTTCAATAGGAGAGGTTTCGACATTATTTTTCATTTTTAAATTTTTTTCCTTTTTTAGTCAATAAATGAAAATGTTTTATTAAGACCTATTTAGCTTTCATGTAATAAAAAAACAAGATTAGAAAACAAATAAAATAAATGTTGGTGATAAAGTTATATAATAAATTAAATTAATGAAAAAACAGAAATTTGGCTCAAAATTGAAGCCATCAATAAATATTTTGCGAAAATACAATGATAAGTGTCTTCTTCTACATAATTTTCTGACATTTGAAAAAACATATATATGTTAGAATTAGCGCAAGCGGGAGGAGGATCCATCCTCTATGAGTATAATGTTTCTTTTATCACGAACTTCTATGAAATCATGGGCATATACCTTAAAGCCAATATTAATAAATTTTGACAAAAACTAAAATGGTGGACAAATGAACATGCAAATTTTAATGATTATCACACATCATCTCGTATATTGTGACGTGTCGCATTTTATAACAACATAAAAGTAGTAAAATACAGCCCAACATGATTTTTTAATAACGTAAAATATGATAATGAAATTAAAATTAAATCTAACAATAGTTATAACTATAACTCCTCGAAGGTCTTGTCTAATGTTCATAAGGATGTGACATTCTTTTGTCATTCAAGGCTCAACTTAGAATATCATGTAGCACATTTCGTGCATTCCAAAAGGTGGTGCTCTTCCTTCGTCACTTCAGCTCGAGAATGGCAACCTTTTGTCATAGTTATATTTTTCTATTTTATATTTATTTTGGAATAATGTAGTACTTTGTTTTATTATGAATAAGTTTTTACTTATATGAAAGTCCTATATATATATTAGATTTATTTTGTCATATAACATTATTGTGGTAGTAATATTCCGTAGATGAGATTTATTACCTAAAACCGAGATGGTCTACTCATGCATTTTAATAAATCAAATTATTAAATTATTCAGTTAAATTACTAATTAGTGTAATGATCATTTTAGAATTTTTACATGGAATCCAACAGCGGAAGACTAGGTTTCTGTATGTTACAGAATCTTTGTACACAGTAGATCCCGAAGTAAACTGCTTAATGAGCGAATGACCAGCCGATGTCTGATATAGAATGTGACTATGCAGTCCTAAAAAAAGTATCAACAGTAACAGAAGGTTGATGCAGAAGGTTTAGCTTCTGCTATCAAGTTCTACAAAACTGACCGGACTAAGCGTGATCAGCAAGGACTACTGTAAGATTTGAATGATACTTGTAGTAGTAGAAGGTTGTCACATAACCTTGTAAGTTTCTACACTGCCAAGAGATGATCTGCGAGAGCTAGATCGATGGAAACAACTCCAGAATCTGAGAGGTTGTAGCGTTAAAGGTTTGATGCAGGACCTTTGGAGTGTTTGTTCAGGCGTCTGCATTGTGTCTATTTATATGCCTTTTGGTTTAGGTTTTTATTGAACACTCAGTGAAATAACCGTTTGCGTAGGAAGTAAATAAGACACATAAAGTTTATAGTGGTTCGGCAGTTGCCTACACCCACTCTTCACTCTTGTAGGGTGGAATTTACTATTTAATACTTATAGCAAATACCGAACTGACAGAAAATATAAAACAATCCTGCAAAAGATTGTTGTAGAGCCTTTTGGCTTTTCTATTCACAGTAACCCGATGAGTTGTGACAATCACCCTTTGGGTCGTGTAGCGATACCTATGACTAACTTCAGAAACTCTCTAGTTGAGGTTTTGTACTGAAGACAGTGACTAACTCAATAATCCCTATAGTTGGGGTTCTGTAGAACGTGGCAGCTTCACGCAAGCACGTAGCGGCCTTACGTAGGAAAACAACCCCTCTGTCCAATGGTGGATTTTTCCTTCGGCGGTTCCATAACCTATTGGCTCCTCACCAAGACTTTCAAAAGCAGAGAGTACCCATGGTTTTCCCAAGCCTAGAGCAGGTACTTCCATTTTGCATAGACACCAATATCAGTGCCTCATCGTGATATTTCCAGATGTGGCCTTTCTTCTGCTCACTACCTTGGCACGTATACACCTCAACTTCTCTCTAAGCCTGATGCACGTCTGTCATGCCACAGTGCAGCCAAATCCTTCTCAACCTTAGTCCTGCCCAACACAACTTACACCCTGGACACTAGTTTGTGCGCACACCAGCAAATGAGTTAAACAACCGATATCAGTACCTCCCCAGTTTCCTCTAGACGTGACCCTTCTTCTATTCACTGTCCTAGAACATATATACCTTGATTTCTCCCTAAGCCTTATGTACGTTCATCACGCCGCAAAGCGGCGAGATCCTTCGCGACCTCACTCACGTTCAGTCTAGCTTGTACTCTGGGCACCAGTTTTCTACAATCGAATGTTTAACCCCAAAGAGATCGAAAGCTCACGAGTCTCTCGGGCTACAACATCGTATACAGTATTATACAATCACTCTCCACACCCACTTGACTAACTACAAGTAATCTTATCTTATACAAAATAATAAAAACATATTTACATTAGGTACAACAGCAGCTGACAAACGGCTTTGCAAAACAAGTAAACAATTCGTCAGTCAAATAAAACGTTTCCTCGTTATGAGAGATGCTCCATATCTCTTAAAGATCAATCATGTCATTTGGTCATGTTTGTGTTCACGATCCTAAGAGATAGTGCTTGTAGAAGTTAAGGTTCGTCTAGCTTTGGTAAATGGAAATCAGATAATATTGGTTTTCATAGGTGGTTGGCAGACCTTCTACATACATACAGACACTTTTGGGATGCATCCATATTCAGATGACTTGTCCTTTATCATGATTCGATACTTTTCATATATAGAGATGATTTGCTCCCTTAAAGATAATATATCAACGTACATGGAAATGAATCGTAATCAAAATGATTTTAAACCATTTTCATTTATGTAATATATATAAATGTATTTAAAAGTCATATGATTAGTTAAATAAATCATGGTAATGATTATGTGATAGAAAGTATGTAACAATTATCCCTATAGGTTAACCTTCTGCAAAGTAGGAGAAGTTTACCATCTATGTAGCATCGTAAAAACGATAATAACAAAACTATTAAATGAACTTCAGAAATTATAATTTTTATAAAATTTTATGTAAAAATCTGATGTAAGACAAGGCAAAGTCATTAATTACTGCCTCCTACGACGACAGGATCCACATGAATACGGTGGACCAGAGAGTTAGGGCAATGGCTGCAACCATGTAACTCCATAGGAACAGAACAGAGCACTCTTCTTGACCTACGTCGAACAATTGCGTCATTGTTCCTGCCAATAACTTCATTGCTTAGCAATAACAGCATTATCGGACCCTCAAACTATATCTTCCTTATAGAGACACCTACCTATGTTCATGGCCGGTGGCAATGTGAACTGCACCATCAGGGCATAGTGGAACAACGGGTCCTGTGCAAGTAGGCCAAGCTTCCCGGCTGCGGTGACAACCCCGATCCCTGTCAAGGGGAGTATTACATACCGCACCAAGATCACCCCGACGACGACCCTCCACCCAATTTTCGAAGAGCGCAACCCTGCAAGATCATAAGTCCACATGTTACTTGTTTCACTGACATAAAACTTAGAGAAAGCGAGAAACATGTCGTGCCGATGACAGAAATGTAAAGATGACTTTGACTTGCGAAACACATTTTTAATTATCTAAGTCCCAATAAAATTAGGAACAAGTTATACAGCAGTGCACAAATACTTAATAGCTGTTAGACTGAAACTTAAGCAATACCTTGTGTAAGGTTGCCTCCTAGGATTAGCGTCATACAAGGAATGGTTCCATCTCTGAATTTGAGAACAAACAACACATTATTTAAGTTGGGCGTGTTTTGGACGACACGACGTGATTCACCAGAAAAGTTAATACAATATTTGTATTCTCACCCGAGCATCGCAATGGTGTCCTGAAGAACTCGCAGTGGTGCTCCTTCTCCGATCAACAGGCCCTTCAGGAAAGGAATGGCACCGAACACAAACCCAACCCCCTGTTTACACACTGAAAACATCACCTTCTGCAAGCAATTTTTTGACAGCAATCATCTGCTTAAACAGATTCTTTGGCAACTCACGGCAGAAAGGGAGGGAGGCGACATTAATTCCTTGAGGACTTGTTGAAGAGGACCAGTTACTTTTGCCCATATCGGCGTCCTCTCCTCATCTTGCTTCACATTCACGAAATTCAATTCTGCTTTAGGGAGGATGCAAACAAGTGAAAATTTTTCGAATCGATGAGAGTCAGCTCACAGCTTGACTTTCTGTATCTTCGGTGGGCTTCATTATTAGCTGCTTACGGATGCTTGATTCTTCTTGTTCGTTATCTTTGAGAAGTCCTGATGCCATTCCACCACATTCTGTATCAGGTGCCTTCGTTGAAGCCTCCTCTGCGGCGCAAAGCTGTTTGTACCTCAATGACGAGGTCCGTATCAGTTGGTACGTGTGTGTCCAAATGTAGAAGCCGCCGAGCTGCAAGTATTTACGACTTAATCTTTGAGTACTAAATAGATGCTATAGGAATGAGCAAGTCCTTGAAGTCGTGTGAGATTTTGTTACCGCCATGGAGAAGGACGCGTATGCGATTCCAGCAGACTTGCAGGTGGCCCGATCCCCGAAAGGGCTTCCCTTATCAGCGCAGCTGGCGGGGATGATTATGATCGGCAAATTCCCCAAATTCGCTACACGCAGGAAACAAACGAGCATCTTGACCTTAATCTTCCATAAAAATCATTTAGAATGTTTATGAAGAAAATCTTCCAACCTGCAGAACATGTGGCAACTATGAGGCCCTCAAGATATGGTGTCGGTCTCGTTAATTTCACGAGCAAGCAACCCAATAATCCTCCTATCAGGAAAATGATCCCGATATTGACCGGCATGAACCACCTATAGGCACAAACAGTACAGTTCCGGCAAGTAAGAGAGTCAGACACGAGATCTATACACAAAGCGGTCTCTTCGTGCAAAGTCATCCCAACGGAACTTGCCATGAGATGATGTCATGGAAAGTCACGGCCTTGACGATGCTCGCAAACACGATGGACGGGGTGAACACGATGAACACAATCTGCGAGTCTCATGTTAAGTAAGTACAGCAGTTCATCGTCTTAAATCTAAACTGTAAACAGAATCCTCGGATTGGAGCGGCGGAACCGGATGGTGAGGCACAACCAAGAAGAAGAGGATGCCCACAGACCTTGTTGAGGGAATTGCGGGCATCGACGGAGAGGAGATCCCACCTGGGTGAGGCCATGGAAGCTCCCAACAAGCTTATCATAAGAACTTGGAGGATGGGCATGGATGCCACCCTCAACAGTGACCAAAACCCCATCCCTTTCTTCTCTCTGGCTTCACACCTTGCTGCTAACTCTGTTTGCTAGCAGTTTCCCTTTTTCGTTGTGAGCTCGGGAAGATGGGAAAGGTGGAAGTAAAAGGATGGAGTTCTTTTTTTTTTGTCACTTTAAAAAGCAGGAATTATCATAATTTTAAATCAAATAAAAAAAAAGGTGAGTGAAAGTTAAAAGGGAATGTGGAACGTCGACGTGGACATACTTTCAATCATCTGATAAAAATCCGATCTCTGTCGCGATCAAACGAAATAAATAACGATTTATTCGGGATAAGAATTTAACAAGAAGGACAACCTGGTAAGAAGTTTTGGAAAGCCGGTCATTATCAAAGGCGTGCTTTTGATTCCCTTTGTAAATAAAAGTAATAATAAATCATTGGAGTTATATGTATATTATATAGGCAATATATACGTTTGTGGCCTCAACTTTAAGCCAACTTTCTATTTTATCATTAACTTAGTTTGTTATATAATTTTGTCACCAACTTTTGTTTTTATTTCTATTTTGACCAATCATGAATTTCTTCTAGCGAAAGCCAAACAAGGCCTTAATATAGTCTAACATGTGCCCTATAATAGTGGAGTTTTGACATCTCATTCATTCGGTTCATAATCCACTTTATCCGTAATAGTCACTCCCTAATAGAACATCATCCGACATTCATCGATTTTTCATATTTTTTGACAACATTAGCAACTATCGTTAACTTCGGCTTCCAATTCACTTGATTTGTTCATCAAAATCTTATAATAAAAAAATAAATGAAAGGTTTTAATATTATTTCCTATTTTCTAAAATCTTTTTTCGTTTTAGTAGATAAATGAAAATTGTCTATTAAGGCCTTGTTTGGCTTTCGCTAGAAGAAATTCATGATTGACCAAAATAGAAATAAAAACAAAAGTTTGTGACAAAATTATATAACAAACTAAGTTAAGGACAAAACAAAAAGTTGGCTCAAAGTTGAATTGATATTTTACCTATTATATATAACACGCCATGTTCTTTTTTCTGTTTATGATTTAAAATAAAATATGTAACCAGACATCCGATTTGGGTCATATTTCATATATCTTAGATAATATGGGGGAACATCTCTTCATCTATTTGTTTCATATCATCTTGCGGGATACCCGCCTCCTTTTTATGTATTGTTCTAGTTAGAAAAGGTATACGAAATAAATTTATTACTATAAAAATGATTTAAATTTAATGTCTTTGATAAAATAATTAAAAAGAAATAACACGGTAGTTTTTCTTTTTGTACTGGTTAGAAATAGCACTAAAATATAGTTAGAATTCTATTTTTTGTTTAGCATGTGATTTTTTTTTAATGTATGTAATGGCACTTTTTTTAATTTTTTTTTAAAATAAAAATATCATCCTTCATCTATTGATTGGGAAAAACTTAACTAATATAAGATTTACGTTAGTGAAATTGTCACGTCGTTCAAACTTTAATCAGGTGGGAATAAAATTCAATATCAGCGGAGATCTCGTACGATTAATGATTTCTTTTAATTATCTAAAATATTTCCGAGAAAATAATCCTAGAAATAAGGAAAAGGGCATTCACTTGTGTCATTCGAAAACAGATAAATCAGATGAACCGTTAAATAACAGATGGGTAATAATTAATAGGATGAGTTTGTTAGTAAAACCATCGAGACTCTAATAAAAACTCATTGCAAGTGCATCTGGTTTATGTGAAAGAGTGATCCTTTTGTTATGCGTGTGTTTCAATAGTAGTAGGTGAAAACAACGTAAAATGTGAGGAAGGGCGAGAGATGACTCTGAATATGTTGAGATCACGTAATATTATCACTAGAATTCTTTTACTACGCATAAAAAAGGCTATCCTTTTCTGGGGGGGTTTGGTTGGGGGGCTTTAATGATGCATTCATTCGTCGGGAGTAATGATTGATTGGTTGATCCCTCCTCTTTCGGTGGAGAATGAATGATGGCCAATTATTTGTTGTCACGTGCTCTTTCCAATTCAAGGCAGTTGTACAAAATCTGCCTAACTCTTCTTCACCCACACTTTGATCATCCTTTTGAAAGGAGCTCCTTTCATTTTCATAACTTCATGGGCGCATTTGGACCGGGTTTTGTACGCAACTTTCACTGTTTTCCAAAATCCTTCTTAGTAAATTCACCTACGACTTCCCATTCCGAGGTCATCATTACTAATTTGGACAGGCACGGAATATGGTGATCTCCATCAGGACCGACGTGCTCATGAAGGTATTCCCGTCTCAAGAAACCACACAGTCGCATACCGTGGCGTCGCAATCAACATCTTGCTGGAAGTGTTTGTTCCAGGTTAACGAGAAGGGTACAATTCGACAGCTGGGAAATCAAAGTTGAATTGTAGACATCCAATTCCATAAGTTGGAGGCTTATGATATTTTTCCCGATGAGCAAACTGTGGGGGTGGTCCCCTTTCCAAAATCGTCGTTGGTTGGGTTTGCCATTGTCGTAGGTCGCATCTGCAGTTCTCTTCTCTGGGAGAAGAAGTTCGGACAGAACTTCATCGAATCTGTCCGTTAATTTATTCGAATATAATATAGGGCAACCCGTCATAATAATAATAATAATAATATTAAATGAGTTGAATCGGGTCGGATAAAATTCATGCATATTCATATTCGATATATATGATGATTAACTCATGTATCGTATGTGGTATGATGCAGTGATATTTTTTTCTTCGAGTATGTCTCCTAAAATTCTCTATTTAATCAATTAAAATCATTCAAAGCAAAATATGCTATATAATAACTATGTTTCGTAAATGATATTTTATAAATAAAACTACCTTAAAAAATAATTATAAAATAAAATATAGATATCAAACAAACATGTAAAAATCAAAATTAACCTTATTAAAATAAATGGTATGACTAACTTATCACAATTTAAATATATTCTATCCTCCCAAAAACTGAAGTTAAATTAAGAAAACATTAATAGAAAAAATTAAAATAAAATTATATAATTCTAGAATATACAACAAACAAAATAAAGTCTTATATAGCTCTACTAAGAATTTCGGTTTTTAGATAACAAAATTTTGGTGGAGACGGTAAACCTAATAGGGACGAAATTAAAAAGAAAAAATACTGAGTTAGGGTTAATTAATAATATTTTTACGGAAAGGTAAATTTTACATTCGATGGATTCACCTAAAATAAATAAATTCGCAAACAAGGCTTGATTAAATCATAAGTTATGTTTTAAACGGCTAGCGTGAGAAGGTACGGCTGTTTGAGAAATGAAATATGCTTTTCAAAATTTTAAATAATTTGACATAATTCTGTTTTCAGATAGTATTTGTACATTAAAGTATTGTTGACACTCAATTTGTCTTAGTGGAACACGCATCGTATAGTGTGTTTGCCATAAAGAAGCAGGACACTGACAATGGAATGCGGAGAGGACTCACCGCGATCACCGATGTCATTGTCGGACAAGCGAAAAAATAAAGAAAGGAAGAGAGTAAGAAGTGGAGGCAACAAATTGTAGCAGTTCGATATGAGCAAAAGTGATTATCATTGTTTTTTTAGTTACTAGTGAACAAAGACTTTGTTGAATAAAAAAGTGTATTTATTTGGAAACAAGAACACAATAAATAGTGTAAAAAATACTTTGAACAGAAACAGAAAAGAAAAATGTGTTTGTGGCATTGCGCGTCTTGCGAAGATAATCCAATTGGGATTTTATAAAGGTCTTCAAGTGGTTAATTGATAAATGTTTTGGGTTATCCGGTGGTTTTCAATCTTCAAGTGTTCTATACACGTTTGTTCACTTTATCTAGTTATACGATTGTCGATGATTGTCACGTTTAGAGAGAAACTGATCATATATTTCCGTTAATAATGTAGATCCCCAAATCGTGTCGGAAGCAGCAACCAGAAACAAGTTGGCCATGCAACTCTCACGATGACTAATGGCACAGTATATCTAATCAACGTTTAGAGAGAAACTGATCATATATTTCCTTTAATAATATTCTCAATTTTCACTTTTCGATTTCCTATCTAATCAACTATTTATATTCTTATCCATTCCAAGATTCTCTTGATAATCCATGGAAAGATTTCCTCGAAAATTCAATTAAAGATTTCCTCCAAATAACACATTCATTTTAATCAAAGATTTCAATCAAACCTTTTCTTTTTAAGATTTCAGACAAATAATTTCTTGCGAGTTAGCAGGCTCCCGGAGAAAGTTCAAAATTATGATGCGTAAACAAGTATCCTTAATAATTCCAAAATTTGGAGTGAGTTTGTTTTTAACCATTAGAAGCATTAAAGCATGCTACAAGATCGACGAGAAGAGTTCCAAATTAACGTTTAAAAATTTTTCTAAAAAGGCGGTATTTTTTGGAAATACTAAAGAGATTTGACGTTATTTTATTTGTTTTCCGCATTTTACTAAAACTTTCGTCATTTGATCAAATATATATAAAAAGTGCCGCATTTTTAAAATACCAAATTATCCGATTTATCCTAAATTATACCAGTTTTTTCGATTTATATTATCGTTTACATAATATCTTCATATATCACAAACTTACTCGGTTACTTCTTATCTATCCTTCGTCGGTCGTCTAGCAAATGAAAATTGACATGGCGCTGACATGGCACTAACGCCATCAGTCGCCCCGTCGTGACAAGATCACCATCAGACGAAATGTCATAATTAGTCCTCGATTAAATAAATTCTTTTCAATTAGGCCAAAATCGGCCCAAAAAATTATCCCCACTCCAAATTAGTTCTGCCCTAATCAGATCTTAGACAACCTTCCCTGACAAATCTCCCCTGGTGTTCACGACCTCCCCACCGTCCCCGACCTTCACCGATACACCACCCCTAGTTCTTCCCCAACTGTTTTCGACCTCCCCACCCCAAGACCTTCCCCGATACACCACCTCTAGTGATGCGGGGACGGGGTGGGAGAATTCGGTTGCTGAAAGACAAACGAACAAAGATGGCAAACGGTGACGGGTGAGGGTGATAAACGGGAAAAGTAAAAGATAACGACGCACTAATCTTCGGATACAACCTAAGCCACCACCAAAGAATGGACGTGCCCTGTGAATCGCGTACGGATAAATTTACAGCACCACCGTATTTGGACTCGGGGTTGAACGACACCATGACCGGATACAACTACGCACCACCGATGTAATGAACGCTCGGTTAATATCGCCACACACGGAATCCACCGAGTGATAAGAGAAAGGGAGACTCGAGTTTTTTGGGTTTGATTCAAATTCAAGATAAGTTGTTCTCAAGGGTTACTGTTAGTATGGTTTTGATGATTTCGTACAGAAGGTAAGCTTCTCCTACTCTGAAGAAGGTTAACCTACAGAGATAGTCTATTTCGTACGTTATGTCACCTAATCATTACCACGAATTATTTAAATTAATCGTATGATTATTTAACTACATTCATATGGTATTTTATGTTAATTAAAATGATTTTTAATCATTTTAATTACGATTTATTTCCATGTGAGTTGATATACTCTCTTTAAGGGAAGAAATCACTCTATATATGGAAAGCACTGATGCAAGATTCTGTCGATTGATCTAGAACTATCAACGGTCAATTTATCCTTCCTCTTTCATCTAAACATGTCCAGATTCCTTATGAATCATGGCAAAGGTTAACTCATCTGAATATAGACGCATCTCATACGTGTCTGTGTCCAGAAGTTATGCCAACCAATTATGGAAATCAAGATTATCTGATTTCCATTTACAGAAGCTTGACGGATCTTATCTGTCTGAATCTTTTACAAGCCCTATCACATAGGATCGTGAACACAATCATGACCAGATGGCATGATTGATTCTCAAGTGATATGGAGCATCTCTCCCAATGCGGGAATGTTTTATTTGGCTGATATTTTGTTTTCATGTTTAGAAGAGACTTCCGTCGGCCGCTGTACCTTCTGTAAATATGTATTTCTATTTTGTATAAGATAAGATCTTTTGTTAGACAAATTAGTGGAGGACTTACGTGTAGAGTGAGTGTATTATAGACTGAGAGACTAGTGAGTTTTTGTTCTCTTTGGGGTTGAGCATTCGGTTGCAGAAGGTTGGTGCCTATGGTACAAGCTAGACCGGACATGAGTGAGGCTGCATAGGATCTATCTGCACTGTGGCATGGCGGACGTGCATCAGGCTTAGGGAGAAGTCGGGGTGTCTACGTGCCAGGACAGTGAGCAGAAGAAGGACCGTGTCTGGAGGAATCTGGTGAGATAATGGTATCGGTTGTTTTGTAACTGATTTGCTCGTGTGTGCAGAAAGCAGGTGTCCAGGGTGTAAGCTGTGCCGGGCGTGAGTGATGTCGCGAAGGATCTAGCTGCACTGTGGCGTGTCGGAGGTGTGTCAGGCTTAGGGAGAAGTCGGGGTGTATATGTGTCAGGGCAGTGAGCAAAAGAAGGGTCGTGTCTAGGAGATTCATGGCGAGGCACTGACATTTGTGTTTCTGCAAGCTTTGGAGAAGCCCCACGGGTGTTGTTTGCTTCTGGAAATCTTGGCGAGGAGCTAAGCATCGAGGAAGCCTTGGTGAGGAGCCAAACAGGTTGTGAAAGTGCCGGAGGGAAAATCCACCCTGGGACAGAGGGGTTATCTGCCTGCATAGGGCTTCTACGTGCTTGCATGGAGCTGCCACGTTCTACAGAACCCCAACCACAGGAATTGTGGAGTTAGTCACTGTCTTCAGTGCAGAACCTCAACGAGAGAGTTTCTGGAGTTAGCCACAGATCTCTGTGCACGACCCGGCAATACTTCAAGGGAGAGATTCAAGTGTCTTAGTCTCAATCTAATGAAAGATGGTTCCATGCATCTTCATGATGCCCACCCAGGGTTATTGATCATAACCCATCGGGTTTCTGTGAGTAAAAAAGTCGAAGGGCTATCTGCATCACCTTCTACACTACATCTTTTGTGGAAAAGCCGAAGGGCTATCTACAATTCCCTCTACAGGAGTATTTTATTTCTTCTGTCAGTCTTATATTCGCTATAAGTGTTCAATAGTGAATTCCATCCTATAAAGATGAAGAGTGGAGTAGGCAATTGTCGAACTACTATAAACCTTATGTGTCTCATTTACTTTCTGCGCAAACGGTTATCTCACTGAGCATTCAGCGAAAACCTAAACAGGAAAACAAATCAACAAACACGACGCGAACGTCTAAACAGAGACTCCAAAGGTCCTGCATCAAACAACTAACGCTAGAGAAACTAATCAGGTTTTCGAGTTGTTTCCTTCGATCTAGCTCTCGCATATCATATCTTGGTAGTTCAGAAACCTACATGGTTTTTTTACAACCTTCTGTTGCTACAAGTACCTTCTTGAAGTAGACCTTGTTGATCGCGCTTAAGGTGGTCGGATTTGTAGAACCTTGTTAGCAGAAGCATCGACCTTCTGCATCAAACTTCTGCTACTGTAGAAACCTTATCAGGACTGCAGATTCACATTTTAGATCAGACTTTGGCTGGTCGTTCTCTGATCAAGCAGTTCACTTTGAGATTTGTTATGTACAAGGGTTTTGTAACCTACAGAAACTGAACCTTCCGCGGCTGGGTTTTATTAGTTTTAAGAAGGCTATTACACTAATTCACTCCCCTCGCAGTGCCATTGTCACACAAACAGTTTCAATGCAATGGCTTATATAGGCCACCCAAAGAAAAACAACAAAGGAACGAAATTAAAAGATAAGGAAATAAAATCAAAGCTAAGGAAGGAAAAAAATAATATTTCCTCCCAACAAGATTTGCAAAGATAGTGGAGTAGGCGCGACTCCTAGGTTGAGAGTTGTCAGACTTGAGCTGTCAGATCATAACCGCCTCTTGAGTTTTTCGTCGCTTCAGCCTCCATCGCCTGATAGCGTCGCTTTGCCCGAAAGCTTTGCTCCTTCGCCGGTCGCTTGATCCGATCATTCTAGCAGCGTGAGTTCAGTTTGTCGCCCGGTCGCCGCAATTAAGGCAATGCCGACACCACCCTTGTCGCCTAAGCCCATTCATCTCGCATCATCCTCCCTTTGCTGAAGAAGATTTGTCATCAAATCTAAGGGGTCTTCATCATCTTCATAAGGCGCAAGATCCAAAACATTGAAAATTGCTGAGACGCCATATTCTTCAGGCAAGTCGATCTTGTAGGTATTGTTATTGATCATTTCAACGATGCGAAATGGTCCATTAGCTCTTGGCATGAGCTTATTCTTTCGGCTTGCGAGAAATCGCTATTTCCGCAGATGAATCCACACTAGGTCGCCTGGGTGAAAGACTTTCTCTCGTCGCCCTCGATTAGCCTTGGCTTGGTACTTCTCATTCTGCTGCTCAATGATGGTGCGAACTTTCTAGTGCAACTTCAACATCTCTTTAGCTCGACGAGCTGCAATGTTGTCTACCAAGCCTTTCCGAGGCAAGGGTAAAAGCCCAACTGGAGCCATTAGGTTAACCTCATATACTACTTTTTTATATAATTGTGCATTGTATCTTTTTTTTTTATCTTTGTTATCATTGTTGTTGGATTTTATTTTATGACCAAAGTGTAAGCATGGTGTTATAACACATTATAACATGAAAATTGGTACACTTGCAACAATCTAGTTTACTGCAACAAAAGGGTTTAATTGCAACAATCTGTTTTACTGCAACATGTTCATTCATGCAAACTGGTTTACCGCAGCAATTTGGTTCATACAAACTGCCTTATTGCAACAAACTAGTTCATCCAACAAACTACAACAAATTGGTTGAACTAAAGCTGGACAATCCATTAAACCAAATCCCATTCAACCAAATCTAAATAGTCAAGTAAACCAATTCCCAGTCGTCGATGCCTCCATGTTCGAGCTTACTATTGAGGTTTTTTGTGTTCCCGAAGTTCCCACATTAAAACTACTTTGAGGACGAGAGTTGCCATCTTCAAGCATCGAGTTTCCTTCCATTTCTGCCAGTCCTCTTCCTCCTCCATTGCTCCTCATTCCCGCCAGCCCTCTTCCTCTTCCCCTGCCCCTTCCTCATCCCCTTCCTTGCCCCTGCAACAATCGGGAAATAGTCTTACATCCAAACATTCATAAATTACAAAGAAATACATAGTTCATAAAGATTACTTATAGAAGCTGTAGTCCCAACTATTTGCAGAGGAGTAGGTTCCTCTTGAAGAACTGTTCTGCATCCTCTCTTGTTATGCTTATAAGTGTTACAATTTCTATGCTCGGCTAGGGGTGCAAATTCAGCCACCAAATGTATTAACCCCTTTAACAAGAAAGATATATAACTTTTATGATTGCAACAAAGAAGAACAGACTATAAGAAGCTTGCAATGCATACCTTTTGCTTGTTACTTATGAATGTCCCACCTTGTCCATCATTTACAGCCAAATCTTCAAATAATAGGAACATAAACCACATCCAACTCAGAGTATTCTCTCCATCTACTACAGCCCAAGCAATCGGTACATATGGTTATTGTCGTCTCTACCAATCGCCGACAACAATATGCTTCCCGCATTTGTTTTCAAGAAAGTGCCATCGAATCCAGTCACCTTTCTACATCCAAGTATAAATCCCTTTCTTATCTCAGAAAATCCCACGTATAGTCGTTTAAAAATATTAAACAGACCAGCACTGAGAGTAAACTCAACATCCAACTTAAAAGTGCTATTAGGAGAAATTTTTCCAAAGTATGTAACATATGATCGAAGCTTCTTATAATGGTCTTCTATGGAACCATTAATCGTCCTCTGAGCAAGCCATTTGGCTCTATAAACCTACAAGTTGTTCAGCGTAATCGAATACTTCTCCAATAGATCAACAACAACATCGCGAGTCCTCATCGTATTAAGAGGTCAATTTTGCTTAATGAACTCCCTAGATAGTCATTTCAGAGTAGCTTGTCTATTCTTCAACACCCTTATACACTTATGCTCTAAATAATAAGACTTCACTGAAACTGTCCGATCCCGTTGCACCAACCCGCATAGACACGCCAAGGACAATCAACAACACATGCGCATTCTATCCTCCTATTATCCATTCTAATCCAACACACATTCAATCCATTCAATATAGCATAATCTTGAATTGCATCTTTAAATTGTTTAAGAGAACCAAAACTCAACCCCACTCAAATTTGAAATTTTTATGGTCACAATCAGGATCATAAACATTTGCATCACATCGAGCATGAGAGATACCTCCATCATCATCTGACCTTTGACAAAATTCTAGTGGGATCGTATCCAACCCTATTAATAAAATTCTTCACGGTAAAGTAGCCAATTTTATCCACATCAACATTCTCGATTCTGTAGGCTTTTACACCAACATAACTTACCCTATTCCTCAACCTAAGCTTATCACCCACATATAAAATCAAATTGCCATGACATTCTTCCATTATCTAACGGCAACTTAAACCACACAACCTCACCGAATGGGACTAGTGCGTCAAGGAAAGTTTTGCATGGGAAGTTTGGGAAAGGACTGTGGGTGGTGGGTTGAGGACAATTTCCGAGTGGGGAGGTCGGAAACGAGCTAGAGTGGTGGGTCAGGAAAGATTCTGGCCAGTGAGTCACGTTGGTGGGTCAGGAAACGAGATGGGTTGGTGGGGATGTCGGGAAACGAGCTGAGGTGGTGGAGAGGTCGAAAATGAGCTGGGTTTCTGGTCGGTCGTCTGTAGAAAAGGTCGGGGATGGTGTATCAGGGTTGATGGGTTAGCAATTTGGGGGTTTCGGGTTCGTGCCCGATTTGGGGGTTTATGGTTGGGTGGCCGATTTTGGGAATGAAATTAATTTGGGGGGTTGGGGTGCCCGATTTTAGACCAATTTGGGAAATTATTTTAAATGCGACTAATCATGACATTTCGTCAAATGGTGATCTTGTGACGGCAGTGCGACTGATGGCGTTAGTGTCATGTCAACGCCCCATCAACTTCCATATATCGACGACTGACGGATGATAAATAAGAAATAACGGAATAAGTTTGAAATATATGAAGATATGTAAACAATATTATAAATAGAAAAACCAATATAGTTTAGGATAAGGCGTT
Source organism: Melastoma candidum (assembly GCA_023653495.1). Lineage (NCBI taxonomy): Eukaryota > Viridiplantae > Streptophyta > Magnoliopsida > Myrtales > Melastomataceae > Melastoma > Melastoma candidum. The sequence goes on along the minus strand of CM042888.1, from coordinate 6,802,301 downwards.
TTTAAAACATAAAGTTCTTTCAAAACTTAAATATTTATAACATTTGGAAAACACATTTGTTAGCACATTTGTGTTTTCCAAATGTGCTAACCAAACCATATTGCGTCGGAATTTTCGAATTTAAAAATAAATGCAATAAATAAATGTTAAAGACATATTTAATAATTAGGTAAAAAATATAACAAATAAACATAATGTTCTTCGAACCTGAACTGGTATATGGCCGATGCATTCCAGCGAACCTCCTTGCCACAAGAACACGCCATTCCGAATTCAAAGCAATCAAGTTTTCCATCCTCATATCGTATTAAACCATCCAAAAGTGACTATAATTCCACCAAATAGCCACGGCCCCCCTATTTCCCAAAATAAAAGAATATCAGTGAAACTATTACCCAGATTCAAATTCGAACCGATCCCTTTAGCTTTGCTGGGAAATTGTCGGCACCTTAGGCAAGCACTTGCAAGGAATCCGTTACTCCATTGAATTGACAACTCTTCCTAGGGTACAGAAAAACTAATGACTAGTCCTTCATCTGATGCTTCCACGGTTCTTCTTTGTTGGCACCGTACATAGTGAACCATGGCCAGGGCTGTGTTCCAATGGGTATATTGTTGCACCTCTTACATATCGCTGATGATTGATTGCCGGTTTCCTGATATTGATAAGCTGGTCGAAGCTCCTTTTCACTTGCTCTTTGATTATTGAGCACGCAGCCAAAGGGTCTGAAGATGCTCTCCCAATTCTCCTGTCATGTGACAGAAACATTTTTTAGCAACTGACATAGAAGGATATTGTTTATTTAGAAAGATTCACCTACCCCAATACTTTTGCAGAAGCAATGCCAGCAGCTCTGATTAGGTTGCTACTGGGCAAAAACTTGACAATTCGATTTCGATCAGCACGCATTGGAGAATGGATTTTTATGAGCTACAATGACAAAGCCAAAAGGAGGCAAAAATCTATCACACTTTGGGATAAAGGTCAAGGCAGATGCGGAGAAGCATTCACAGTGATCGTGAGAAGTAATTATTATTGTAGTAGCACTGGGTGGAATAAGGGACTTGATGCAAATTGAATATTGTTTTAGACCAGACAGATACAACGTCGGAAAAACTTATGGAACAGAAAGCATTATCTAAGGAGATGATACTTGGTCATACCCCTAAACATTCCATCATCTGATAATAAGCTCTACCATGAAGAGGCGTGTGTCCCTGGCGAGATTCTGAGAAGTATCTGGTCCTGAGAAAGCACACCTCCAACAACCTCAGTAACTAAAGAATAATCCTACCAATTGATAAACAAATGAGCAAAGATGGTTTTAGTGTTATTTTGGCGACCTTCAAAGATAGTGAAAAAGTTTGTAATAGTTATACCACTCTTTGTAGCCAGGGTCCACCGTAAACCCATACATGTCAACGGATTCACAAATAGATAGAGCAAACTCAAGTGCCTTCACCCCGGTCCCTTTAGCGGAAGATCCAAAGGAAGTACCTAGCATCAAATATACAGGATTTTCTATAGGAATTTCCTGCAGGAGGAAACATCGGTTATGGAAGAAGTAAGGACAATGAAAAATAAGAAAGTAACAAAAATGTCATAGAGTACAATATTGCATTCAAATAGGAAAATTATATTGTGCAACATTAAGATAATAGGCCAATGATGTCAAAACACTAAGTCAACAAATTTGAGACAACTCCATATTTAACATAAGCATCTTTTATTGAAATAAGAGCCCGTTTGGTTTTCGGAATAGAATGAAAATGGAGAAAAAATATAGTGAGTAGGAAGGGAATTGCTCAAAAAACATAGTGTTTTATTTTGAAGGATGAAGAGGAAAATGGGAGGAGAATGGAATGAGGACGCATTCCATTCTCCTCCCATTTTAACCCATCCTTGAATTAAACACATCATTTTTTAAGCGATTACCTTCTTAATCACTATATTTTTTCTCTCCTCCTATTCCATTCCCTCTGAAATTCCATTCCACAACCCAAACATGCTATAAATACTTGAGATGTGGAATGATAAAAGGCAATTGTCATCGGGAAAGATATGCAAACCGACATAAATGGTCGAATCAATTACAGCGAGTTTCAAAACAATCCCCTTTAGATTCACCCATAAAAGTCAGAATTGCTTACCTTTATCATTTTGTTCATGATGTCATGGATTGTCGTTTTGATGATAAGCACCTCCTTTCTTGTTTCTGCAATGGCAGGTGTTTTGTTATATTGATTAAATGCATAAATGGGTGGATAGAGTAATCATTCATTTGATGCATACCATCTAACTCTACAACTTTATCAAGAGCTTTTGCTGATCCTCTGTTGAGGAGTCGAAAGGTGCTTTTCTTACCAACATACTCTGTATAGTTCTGGCATGCAAAGAGAGAATGAGAATGGTGCCACAAAGAAGCAAGACAAATAAATCAATCCATAAACACCAGTGAATAAAAACCTGGATAGGTGCACCATTTTCCCTTATAACAACATCATAATCATCTATCTCGTTCCCAAATCTTGTCTTCAAAAGGTCTCCAGAGTTACCAATTACAGCACATCGGTCAAATTGCCGTGGAACAAATGGTGGTGTTAGCGGCAGCACTAAAGAAAGTTTCTCCTCACAGAGAGTTCTATTTGCACATCGATTGCTGCAATATGATCAATTTGTTTTTCAGATTATTAAACGGTTCAGCAATCTATAAGGAGCTTACTTAAGCCAAGCTAGCTTATTAATACAAGAAAAGGAACTTCATAAGTTATTCACTTCGGAAACTGCTCATGCAAAAGAATATGAATAAGCAGGCAAGTATCACCAAGGTTCTAATTTGAAACCTGAATCTTCATTAGTCTTAGGGCACTCAGAGATATATGACATCATGAGCCAAGCTTACAACAAGATACATTGAGAAAAACTTACAGCAGTATACCCTTATTAATCCTGCGCCATGCATAGTCCTCCCAACCATTTGGTAAAGCATCAATGAATTCCCTCGTAAGTATGGTGCTACTATTTCTAACCTAGACAATTCAAATGAAACACATTAAAATGTCATAGAGGAAAACCAATTAGTCTAGAAATGAATAATGAAATAACGATGTATCATAAAATGAATATTTAAAGAACTAAGAACGAAGAAGCAATTGGAGGAACTCAACAGCTAGTCTAGACATGCAGGATGCAGTCCAATTTAAAAAAAAAAAAAATTTGCTTAGGAACTTCAAATTCAATAAGCATATGCTTGAGGTAGGAATATCTATATATTATTCACAAGGTTAGGATCATGATAGGTTGCTCTTCTCCAAGGCCAGGTCAAAGCTCTAGGCCAATTGGAAGATAGCCCTCTGAAGTCCATCGGAGAAGATATTCAAGCAAAGATATACAGGTTCAAAGACGATGCTCTTCTCTTCTAACTTGAACAATTTTGTTGTCGAATACTTCAATCAATGATTCTTTCTCGGTATGCAGAACATTCCCAGGTAGCATTGTTAAATACCTTAATTCAGTATTCAGATAAAGGCATCACATCTTAGAATCAAGAAAGAAATATTTCTGTTGTTTATTCACCAGAAATATTTCTGTTGTTTATTCACCTGTTCCCAGTTAGCGACACTTTCACAAAGGTTGAAATCAAACGACAAGCCTTCAAGTTCTCCAGTTTTGGGATCTTTCTGTCCATTGTGGCAATAATTCGTTTCAGCATAAATATTCTAAAGGATTGATAATAAATTTATTCGCCTTCATGCAAGTAGGCAGAGATATAAAAACGGCGAAGCCCACCCATTTAGAAATTGTATCTCGGGGAAATTCAATAGTGACTTCACACAAATCCTTTCCAACAATAGCTCGCAAACCCAAACCATTTGCATGCTGCACCAGAATGAAAATCAGTGAGCAAACAATTAAAATTAAGAATTGGATCCTATGGCACTCTATATGCAATATTTAGCGATCCTTGGCCATGAATCAAAGCTGTCTTGCAACATGGAAGGACTAAGGCAATGAATATGGGAATAGATTACCACACATTTCTGAAAGCTGTCTTGCAAAGACTTTAGGGCCTCCAAATCCTCAGGTGAAGGCCGAGAAATCTCATCTGTACAGACAAAGGTGACGAGTGTCAGACAGAGTTAGGTCAGAGTGTTAAACGCAGCAGAGGAAAGGAAGATAGATGACTGCGTACGGAGATTGGTCACGCCAGTAATGTATATGATGAGGGCAAAGATCCCAGAGGCCAGAACGAGTAAAAATCCCAAGTGCAACACCTTCATCTCCGTTATGATGCAGTGTGCTTGACGTTCCCGCTCATCATAAAACAAGAATTTCAAAATCTAGAGTTCCTGAATTAGGACAGACATTATGCAGAGGGTGAGGAAAGACTGGACCAAATTAGAAGAAATCCACCGAGCTTTCTTCTCACAAAACCATGAAACTTAATAAAAACTATAATAACAGTAGAGCACAAGCGAGGGCCTCAGTCATTCACAATGAACACGTAAAAAATCCAAGCATTCGCCACTCACAACTGAGGAATCTTCCACGGATATAGCATGGCACGAACAGTCAACTGAACATAAAGCAACAATTCCCGATGAAGATCAACCTTTTCAGAAAGCTGTTCACATAGAACGCGTCACAGAAAATAAATGGCCCCAGTATCGCTACTCACAAAATTTTTGAGCCGGCCAATTTCTAAACGAACTGGATCTGAGGAGGAAACAAACCCTAATAGCCCCAATCAGATATACTGTAAAAGCCCCGATTTCTGGACAGATTTTTCAGAATATTTTATTCAATTTTTCAGACGTACCACAAACACTCACGAACCAGGGACAGACACAGAGACAAACGGGACCTCCGAGGCAAAAGATCACCAAAGGAATCGGAACCGGGAATAACTGTGGCCAGATGTAGACCAATCGAGCCAAGCGGCAGACGCAGCCGCAGATCAAATCGTGAAGGTTTGTCGCAATTCCCGTATCCCGTAACGTATTCGCGTCGGGCATTTCCGTCTGCTAATCCTTTCTCGATCTCTTTTTTTTTTTTTTTTTCGTAACGTCAAAATTGTGTATTACATATAAAATGTTCAACCTAAAACAATTATGGAACCTTTAAAAAATTTCAAGATAAAATTATAAGGACAACGTATCTTTGTTTTAAAATCTAAAAATTAACTTTTGAGACCGTGTATGGGTTGCTTTTTATATACAATTCTTAGATCGTGTGTTGGAATCATGTGAAAAGGGCGAAAAAACGTGGAAATAAATCAAAAATTTTTCAAATGCTCCCATACCCCCCCTCACCTCACCTCATTGGGTACAAATGAACCTCCGGTTGGACATGATTCTGCCTCCCCAAATCACTAATAAATTTTTAATCATCCATTTCAATCCCGAAAGCGGCTAACGTTACGTGCACGTAACCGTTACGTGCTTTACTAATTACGAAAAAATTTTTAGTAATATTACTAAAAATCGACATTTTTTAGTAAAAGTTTTAGTAAATTACTAAAAAAAATTAGTAATTGGTTACTAACTTTTCACTGTTTGAAGATTAGTAAAGTTACTAAATCACATTACTAAACTTTTTAGTAATCGATTACTAAAAAGTGGTGGTCAGTTTCGTAACTGATTACTAAGAAAACGGTGACTTTACAGTTTATTTTAGTAATCGTTACTAAAAATTCACTGTAGAACTTTAGTAATCGATTACTAAACTTTTCGTTTTTATTAGTACACGGTTACTAAAAAATTTAGTAATTGGTTTTAGTAACTTTCCGAATCGTCAAACAGTGAAAAATTAGTAACGTTTACTAATTTTTTTTGGGAAATTTAGTAATGATTTACTAATTTTGTAACCGAAATTAGTAATGATTTACTAATTTTGTAACCGAAATTAGTAAATTACTGTTTGACATAGTAAAGTCGTTAGTAAATTACTAAAATTTTGTATTACTATTCGTAATCAGTTTACTAAATTTTGAACAATTACTAAATTTTGAACAATTACTAAATTTTGAACAATTACTAAAATTACTATCCGATTCCTTTGGTGATCTTTTGCCTCGGAGGTCCCGTTTGTCTCTGTGTCCGTCCCTGGTTCGTGAGGGTTTGTGGTACGTCTGAAAAATTGAATAAAATATTCTGAAAAACCTGTCCAGAAATCGGGGCTTTTACAGTATATCTGATTGGGGCTATTAGGGTTTGTTTCCTCCTCAGATCCAGTTCGTTTAGAAATTGGCCGGCTCAAAAATTTTGTGAGTAGCGATACTGGGGGCATTTATTTTCTGTGACGCGTTCTATGTGAACAGCTTTCTGAGAAGGTTGATCTTCATCGGGAATTGTTGCTTTATGTTCAGTTGACTGTTCGTGCCATGCTATATCCGTAAAAGATTCCTTAGTTGTGAGTGGCGGATGCTTGGATTTTTTAAGTGTTCATTGTGGATGACTGAGGGGTTTCTCGCTTGTGCTCTACTGTTATTATAGTTTTTATTAAGTTTCATGGTTTTGTGAGAAGAAAGCTCGGTGGATTTCTTCTAATTTGGTCTAGTCTTTCCTCACCCTCTGCATAATGTCTGTCCTAATTCAGGAACTCTAGAAGGAATTCGAAAGCACATACTAGAATGAAAGACATCTAAAAGGGTAATTCAAAAAACCGGGCATAGATCCTGCACTTCTGGCTTCTTCTGATTTCAAGATAAGATTGATAACCACGATAACAACAGGGAACTCATCACCTTCCTTCATCCCCCCAACCATCCTAACAAGAATGTTCAAACTACATTTGTTTCTCGATTACTTGTTTTCTCTAGACGTCTCTTCATAATAATTCTTACAACACGTCAGATTCCAACACTTTGATGGGAATCAAATCATTTCTGCAAACCACAACAATATCCTGCAGTAAATAGCCCAGAACTGTGACCCCGCATTCTAACCCCCAGGATCCTATTTGAAAAAGAATCGCACCAGAGGCTTGAAACGCATAAGATTAATCAAAGCCCTCGAACACAAATGAAAACGAGAACAAACAGCCAAATTCCGACCCAAAACAGAAGACGAAAATCAAACGGATCACACAAATTAAAGTTAAAACATACGACAGGACCGGATTTCCAACCCGGATTCAACCGCGAATCCCCTCCCCGGGGAGAAACCGAAACAACAAGATGGATAATTCCACCGTATAGAAGGGAGGAGACAATTCACGGGGATCAGACGGATTTCGCACTTACCCCTTTAGGTGCGCAGAGAGACAGATTTCCAGACCATGATCCGCGTTCCGTTCGTCGCAGGGAGGACACACCCCCACAACCCTAATTTCCAACGCCCGTCGCACGGAGAAATAGTCCCAGCGAATTGGGGGAAGCTCCCACAATTTAACGATAATAAATAACGTCCCAAGTAGACTTCCCATAATATTTTTAATTTTCAATTAGGTCTAATGTGTTTTTACAATGTTTTAACTCGGTCCTTTGTTCCTTTTAGTCCTATACCTATGACCCAAAAGTCTCTCGTTTAAGAATCATTTTGGAAATTAGAGGTTTGTACGGATGTACTGTTTGTTTTAAAAAAAATTCGCCAAAAACCGCTCGAGTTTGAGAAATTACGGAAAATACCGTCAAAACGCGCCCCCGAATAACAAAGAGGGCGGGTTTTCAAAACCCGCCCTCCGTGAAAACGGGCAGGGGCGGGTTCTCAAAACCCGCCCCTCCAATACTTATAAAAAAAATAGGGTTTCGAAGGGCGGGTTTTGAAAACCCGCCCTCTAGCTGAGTTGGTAAAAATAATTTTTAATTTACAAGTGGTCTTGGGTTCGAATCCTGTTAGGACGAAAATTTTTTTAATTTTTTGTAAAAACATTACTCAAAATTGTTGCTAAGAGGAATCGAACCCAAGACCTTTCGCAAATTAACGAAATACTTTGACCGACTAAGCTAGAGGGGGGTAATTTATTTACTTGTGGAACCCGCCCCCGAAACCCTCTTTTTTTTTTAAAGTGTTCGAGGTTACACAAACCCGCCCTCTTTATTATTTGGGGGACGCGTTTTCAAAATGCGCCCCCTCGACGGTATTCAGGTAATTTCTCAAACTCGAACCATTTTTCGCGAATTTTTTAAAAAACGAACGGTAATACCGTACAAACCTCTTGGAAATTATCTTAAGTCAAATAATATAACGTTTGCCTCGTTACAATTAGGGCGTGTTTGGAAACCTGTACGCGGCTCAATAATAAGATGTACCGGCTCTCCACCATTACAATTGCTTCAGATCCAATTCACCCAAGTTGCCAACCGATGTTTCGTGGCTAATCTCATAAGCTCTATCCCTACCTAAAACCTTCTTATAATATTAAAGAAATAAAAAAAATTATTATAATTTGAACGAGCGGGAAAATAATGAGAAGATAAAATTAAGAGAAATTTTTTAAAAGAGGAGCCATGAAGTTTTACGAGAGGACGTGTTTTTACATAAACCGACAACTCCGCCCCTCCCATCTTCCTAAAAGTGCGGAATTGCATGGTCAAGGGGCCTGGATTTTGGGAGTACGGCATTACTGGGCCCAATATGATTTGGGCTATATGGGCCGGGCCTACGGCTTCAGCCCTTAATCCTGGGCGGCTCTAAAGACCCAAAAATTACGCAACAGAAATGAATTTGACCAACCCAATATGAGTATGTTTTGTTAAAAACTAGGCGTGATTGTATTTCTTAAAATTAATAATTTTAAATTCCAGATGGATTTAGTTCTCCAAATCCAAACCTGGAAGCGGTGGGATGAAGAGGAGGTGGGGGGGCAAAATGGAGAACCCAAAACCCTAGCAAAACCGGCACGTGCCCATTCCATCCCTCTCTTATCCCTCGGATCGGTGACGTGGCGCCTCCCAATTTCGAAATCCCGCCCAAACAACGGGAATTTACCAAACTACCCTCTAAGACAATCCCCATTCCCTCGATCCCATTATTTTGTTATATTATTTCCTCTCCCCTTCTGGATCGATAAAAAGGTCGTCCTTCGCCTCTGCCCCCCAAAAAACGCGCACACAGACAGGTAGAAGTAATAAAAAGCTTGCGTCCAAAGCCCAGAAAAACGTCAAGGTTCGTTCGTCCCCTCTTCCCTCTCTATCCGTCTCTAATTTCCCCTTCCCTCTTCTTCTGCCCCCGCCTAGGTTAGGGCTTTTATCCTTCAGTCGCCGAAAACCTAGCCCCCGGCGGCGCTTCCCGGTCTCCAGTCCTCCCTCAGCCTTTCTCTCTCTTCCATGAATCTTCCCCTCCTTGTGTTTCATTTTGAGGCCGTTGTTCGTCTCCTGATCTTTTTCGTGTTTTATTTTGTAGGTTCGGAGAAAGATGAAGGGAGGAAAGGCGAAGGTGGAGACCAACAGAGCTGATGCTGCGTGAGTTTCCTCATGGGCCGTTCCTTCCTCTTGTTTAATTTTTATTTTGATTATTTTTTGATGTGATGGTTTTGTGTTGGGACGGGAGCATCGGGTGTTGGTGTGGAGTTAGGGTTTCGGTTTTTGATTTCTGAGGGAGAACTGCGATAGAGCGATATTTTTTTAATTTTATGGAGGGTTTATTTGGGGGTGGTAGTGTTGAGGTAGGGTCTTGCTCTGGCTTGAGTTATTCTTTTAGTTGGAAGGACTCTGATTTAAGTAAGTGTGTCATTTTGGATTTGACGATCTTTGATAATGTTCGGTATTTTGACGTATTGTTTTCTGAGGTTTCCTGTATCTTCGGGGAATAGGAGATGAGTAATGGCTTTTTCTCAGTGTTGAGGTTTCTGTTTGGTGAGGTGCTGCTGAGATAAAGCTTTTGTTGTGGCAAGCTGCTTCCCTTTGCTCGTGTTTTTCCCCTCTCAAATTTAGCTTTTAACTTATGATCCATATGAGATAGGAATGATAATCCAAGAGGAACAATAAATGCAAATAAATTCAGGCAAAAGCCTTCAATGGCAAGGCGGTTTCCCATGATAGTTTTCTGTGGTCTAATTGTTTGATTGTTTGCTCTATTTTGGTTTGGGTGGGAATAACAGCTAAGGTCCAGTTTTTGGAATCTCTATGTTTTGGTTGATACTGCATAAGTTTGTTCTGATTTTTTTTTTTTGTACTGTGGCAAGGACTTGGGTGTGGTATTTGTTGGTTGCACTGACAGATCTGCTGCTAATATGTTTGCTGTTGTGTTAGAATGTGAAGCTGGTGTTCATCTCATTCCTTTCCTTTTGGTATAGTCTGAAGAGGAAGGGAGCAGATTCACAGCGTGCTGGGAAGGCAGCAAAGAAAGCTGCCAAGGATCCAAACAAACCGAAGAGGCCTGCAAGTGCCTTCTTTGTTTTCATGTACGGCTATCATCTATGGATGTGCTTATTCTAGTTCAGTTTAATTGTTCATAGTGGTTCATGTATCGTATGCTTGAATTTTTCTGAAGGGAGGAGTTCAGGGTGCAGTATAAGCAGAAGCATCCGAATAATAAATCTGTTGCAGCTGTATGCCCCTTTTTCACAATGTTTCTATTTTACTATACTGTTTATGCTATCTACATCCTGCCTCACTCTTTGCATTTTGGAAAATCGCTTTATTAGGTTGGAAAAGCTGGTGGAGACAAGTGGAAATCCATGTCTGAAGCAGTAAGATCTTCACTCCCATCTAAAATTGGATAATGAAATCTCTGGGGTACATGGTGTTTGTTGATTATATTCGGGGCATTGCTATGGTTGTAGGACAAAGCTCCTTATGTAGCCAAGGCTGAGAAAAGGAAGGAGGAATATAACAAGAAGATGCAAGCTTATAATAAGAGATCGGTATGTTGCACGCTGGTGGTGAACCGTGTAGTCAATTGTGCTGTTTCCAATTTGTTTTAACTAATTTATGTCGTGTTCTCCTTTGTCTGGTTGGCATTAGGCTGAGGGAGCAAACGCAGCTGATGAAGATGAGTCTGACAAGTCGAAGTCTGAGGTTAACGATGAAGAGGATGATGATGATGCAGAGAGTGGCGAGGTAAGGTCCTTGCTGGAAGTGTATTGAATGATTGCATATGATTATCGTTTTTGTCTGGTACGCTGATTTGTGTCCTTCCCTTGTATATTGCAGGATGAGGAGGACGATGATTAAGTATTTAGCCTTGATAAAAACAATGTGTGAAACTCTGTTTCTCTAAGGTTCTTTGTCTACTAGTCAGTTGAGAATGATCTATTTAGTTTATTTTAGTTTAACTGAATGGGGAGGAAGGATTTTAGTGGGAGCTTCTTGGTGGATCTTTATATAGTATTGTAGATAGTTACTTCTGTTGACTAATCCTTTTGGTGGTTACCTATCCATGACATGTTGCTCTTTGATATGATATCTGCAGAGGTGTGTTGTCTGAGATTCTGGCTTTGTTTTCTGATTTTTGGATTTTGGCAATATTTAGCCAGCATATCTAATTTCAAAATTATGAGCCTCGTCGGATACATTCTTTATTTATTAATTAGTGTAATAAGCAAAAAAAAATATTGGTTTCCAATAATCCGGATCTGGTGCTGTCTGTATTGTGGCTTAGTTCTGTGCGCCTAAAGTTTTGTTATAATGAGTCTTTCGAATTAATATGCAGAGCTTCAACGGTAATTGCACGTTACACAATTCAAGCTAGTATCAGAGAATATACAAACGGAGTAGTAATACATTCATGGATAGTAAACGCAAAAGATAATAGTTTAACAAAACCCAGTAGATAGGAACCACTAACTAGGAAAGTCCTACAAGAATCCTCTTTTCTCCTGTTCAGCAGATCTACGGAGCTCCTGTGCCATGGATGAGAATGACTTGGCTGTGTCTTGCATTTCGGCGGTTTTATGGCTTATTCCCTGCTTGTTGTTATCAGTCAATAATATCCCAGTAAATCATTTTCAGAGGAGCTAGGATATGAAAATAAGAGCACCCAAAATAAAAAGGTATGCATATGACTTTCTCATGGTGCACTTCGGGGAAGCAATGAACTCCTAAAGTGCAAGGGGTAAGTGTTCTGCCAAACGAGTGATGCTATACGCAAGTCATGCAAAAGTTAAACAACCAAGACCACACCACGGAAATGTGCAAATACAATTAGGGTATTCAGACATCTGCAAGTGGATTCCACAAATCCAGTAACATGATGTATACCACTTATGTGCTGCAATTAGTAACAGGCTTTCTGATTTTGTCAAGCTCAAAGAAGACGACAGTCATAGAGCAGGGTTTCATGAAAATATATTTACTTGATTTCCTCTGGAGAGTAAGTGATAATAGACAGTACCTGCAACTTCCCGAGATTATCTAGGAGCTTGTTTTGCGCCATTTTAGCTGCACCCACTTCCTGCAGTTTTAAAGATCACATAAAGCATTCAGGTATTGCTTGAAACTTGTATCAATGGCTCGTCATAATCTCGTTGAAACCTTCGAAAAGCTAAACACCCACAACAGCTAGAACATGAGCAGAACAACTGCACCATGGTATCTCATGTTTTCCAGTATGTTAATCCCACTTACTGTCGACATTGAAACACCATATTTCCTCTTTATCTGATCAACTGTACCCATCTCATTGGACTGCTGATGCTCTTTCTCTGTATCATTGTTATCCATCTTTATCTTGATATTCTTCAGCTTGCCTGCATAAAAATTGACGTCTCCAGGGAGGCTTGTTATCCAATCAAGAATAAAATTATTGCAGTCGAAATTCGATTATATAAGCAATTGGGTTGTGTCAAAACAAAAAACGAGTAGACAGATACGCGCAAGAATTTTTTCAACACACCTTTGATGTTCTGGAGCTTGCTTGTCAGCATTTTCTTGTTAAGACCAGCAAGTACATTGTTCCCTTTAGGCTTCGCTTCAAAATCATCGAGGTCGATATCATCTGTACAAACCAAAAGAATCCATCTATTACCAGCGGAAAATGCAGGTAATTTAAACTGTAAGGCACAAATTGGTTCCACCAACCTACCAATGTTCATGTCAGCATCACCTTCGTAGGAGACATCTTCTTTACACTGAATTGGATTATCGATCTTATCCACATTCCCGGAATCACATGGAAAATTTTCAGTTGAGAATATCTTCGAAAGTGCTTCTGTACGTTCCCGACGGTCTTCTCTCTCTAATTCCAGAGGATGCTTCTCCCTGTCGGCTTTCGAGTCTCTCATGAGAGAGCTAAATAAACCCTGGAAAGATCAACAAAAGCATTGTAGGCCTTCTTATTATTACAACACACACAGCAGACGCCGCATGTAAGATCATGTAAAATGAAATCCACCTTAGGCTTCTGCTTCTGTGCAACGCCATTTGAAGAGAAGTTTTCTTCTGGAAAAATCAAATCTTTTCTGTAGACTTGGCCCAATGAATCCCGTAGCCTGGATAAATAAATACGTCAAGAAGAAGCAATTAGCAGCGTCTCTGATTTTTCTTCACGTGAATAGGCGATAGGAAATTCAGAAGGAATATGTGAAAGGTGGAATGATGGGCAAAATGACACGGTATGAGACAAGGGATGAGCAGGAGTAAAAAATTAGCACTTCTTCTCTAAGAAAAGCTTTTAGGTCTCCAAGCATATATGGAACAGACGAAATAACTTGGTTGCTTTGTACAAATTCCATTTATCTAGTATTCCTGATGTCCTTGCTTAGGCAAGCTTTGGTGCTTACAAGTATAACTATAGGCGAAAGAAGAAGAGGGTGAACCTGTACACACTCTTAGGGAGCATGATGGCAAAAACCATGATGTCTTGGTCTTTGTTCACCTGAGCCAGAAATAGGTGAACAAAATAATCTACATAAATCACATGACATGGAAATATTAGAGGCACAACAAGTACCATAACTACTTGACCATCGTGAGAAGAGCAAATTGACCCATCAGGGGATGGATTCAATTCTGTAGGGGTAATGGGATGCCCTCTAATTTCTGTCTCTCTGATTAAAGTCAGCTCAGGTAGAGACCTGTCAAATAGTAGAAGTGATTAATAGCTTCTACTAACACAAATGCAGTATGAACCGAGACTGGCTCACCTAATTCAAAGTTCCAAGCATGATTAGTAACATAATTCAATCGATAAAAGATGAAAACAACGCCTTAGTTGAAACATGTAGTTATGTATCCAATTGAACATATAGTTTAGTGGTAGGAAAAATCATCCGCTCCTTATTAGCTGCTCGTTCAGCTACATGACATGCATTTGCACTGGTAGAAAGCCAAGTGCATGATAATATAAAGGGAGCAGTTCGTGGCTCACTAAAAAATGGCCCCTCTGACTCACAAAAATGGAACCTCTTAACAAGATCAGTGAATATTTCACAGACACATTTCTGTTCTCCATCCTTTGCCAGAGGAGTTTTTTGTTTGGTACCTTATCTGAATTCTCCCGTCAGTGAAAAGAAGAATCAGGCCAGCATCAGGAGAGTAGAACGTTGAGGCCCAGCAGCAAGATGACTGAAGCTTCTTTTTATGAAGTACCTTCTTGACTCCCTGAAGGCACAGGAGATTATCATTCACAATACACAGCAAATGTTGTTGACCCAACCCAGAAATTTGGACCTAATTTCCAAAGCATTATGGGTTAAAAGAACAAGTACCTGAACTGATACAAAGACGGACGACAACTTAGCCCAGTCGACGCGCAGCAAGAGAGGCGTCACTTTACTCGCTTGCGACTTGACGTCGACTTGACGAGTGCGACTTGCGACTTGGCGTCGACTTGACGAGTGCGACTCAAGGAGGTGCGACTTGACATCATCAGTGACTGAGCAACGAAGAGTCGGCCAAGCCAAGAGTCTCGAAGATGAAGAGCCTCAAAGAAGCTGAATCAATTCGCATTCCTCATTCATGCATTTGTCATTCATGCTTTGCATTTACTTTGTTGCATTTCCAATAAGCCATTTATGGCCCGTCCGTGAATCTTGCCTTGCATGCATCTAGCCTAGGTTCATTTCGTGCATTGAAGTTCTTCTTCAGGTGTTCCCTATATAATGGGCACCTTGTACTCATTTGGAGGACAACTTTTGAATCAAATTATAAACCCTTATCAGACTTAGTGTCTTTTATCCGAAGTGAGTGGATTCTCCTTCAAACCTCGTTCTTCATTTGGTGGATTTCCAAGTGCGGATTGAGTAGAGTGTATCAACCGGTGGTGGTGTATCTGTATCCTCCGTGTTGTGCCTCGCCCTCGTCTTGTTCGTGGTGGTGTACCTGTATCCACGGCCAAACGAGTCTACCCGAGTCTTCTTTCACGGTGGTGCATCTGTATCCGTGGAGGTTGATCTCAACCCTTCCTTTTTCATCATTCAGCCACCTACCCCACACACCTTCCGTCCATACCGAGCGTCACTCCATTCCGCACCCTTTTCAGTGACGTCCCCATTCGTTTTCGGTTTAGGAATCATCTATTCCTTGCCGTCCCCGTACCATCTTGGTATCAGAGCTCGAGGTTGTCAATGGCCGGAAGATTTCAACGCGGTATGACTCTAGACGAAGCACAAGTTGCTCGGCTTGAGGAGCAGATAGCCGATCTTCAACAGCAACTACAGTCGTTACGGACACACCATGCATCGACTTCCCGCAGTCGAATAGAGAGCGATGATGAGGAGAACCCATAGCGTGAGGAATCTCAACGAGGATCTTCACCGGAGTATCGTAGGCAGGAGAGGAGAGCCCCGACGATGAGCGTTCAGATTCCAGAGTTCGAAGGAAACTTGGATCCCAACGAGTTCATCGATTGGATGCACACCGTGGAGCGCATCTTTGATTACGAGGAAGTGCCCGAGGATCGAAAGGTGAAACTGGCTGCCTTGAAATTGAAGAAGTACGCGAGTTTGTGGTGGGAGAACACCAACCAGCAGCGCCGTAGGGAAGGGCGTGATAAAATTCGTACGTGGTCAAAAATGAAGAGGGCCATGACGAAGAGATTTCTACCAGAGCATCATCGACGAGATCTCTACCTCAAATTGCAGTCGCTACAACAAGTCTCAAGTGTATCGGAGTATACATGGGAGTTCGAGAGACTGTTGCTGCAATGTGATGTCCAAGAAGTCCCAGAGCAAACCATTGCCAGGTATCTTCGAGGACTTAAGCCCCAAATCGCAGATGCTGTTGACCTACAACAATATTGGAGCTTCAACGATGTGCGAGCATTGGCGCACAAGGTGGAGCAGCAGCAAGCGAGGAGAGCGACTATCCGCCCATTTGTGAAGGCTTCGCCTTTCAACAAAGGGAGTAGCTCCCAGGTAAAGCCACAACTGACGACATCGAGAAAAACTCCTTCATCGACTACCAGACCAGAAGTTAAGTCGAACGACCGAGATAATGCTCGACGATGTTTCAAGTGCCAAGGAATAGGACACATGGCTTCTGAGTGTCCGACGAGAAGAAACGTTGTCATTAGAGAGCCGTCTGATGGAGAAGAAGAGTTCGATGAGAACGTCGACCCTGTTTGGGATGCCGAAGAGATAGAGGAGTATCCGGATGAAGGAGAGCTGTTGGTCGTCCGAAAGGCTTTAAGTGTGACACCTGCGAAAGAGGAAAGTCAAAGGGAGAGCATCTTCCATACTAGGTGCACAGTCGCAGGGAAGGTATGTTTGGTGATTGTGGATAGTGGTAGCTGCACCAACGCCGTGTCAAGAACGATGGTTGAAAAGCTGAAGTTGCCCATCGAAGCGCACCCACATCCCTACCGTCTACAATGGCTCAACAAGGAGAGTGACGTTCGAGTCACCCAGCGAGCGCGAGTTTCATTTTCCATTGGGAAGAGCTACCAGGATGAAGTCGCTTGCAACGTCATTCCCATGGATGCATGCCACCTATTATTGGGGAGACCGTGGCAGTTTGATCGACGCGCGCAACACGACGGGTATCGCAATACGTATTCCATCCACATCGGAGAGAAGAAGGTCACTTTGATGCCCCTCACTAGTCAGCCTACAATCGCAACCCAGGATCGACTTAGCGACCAGCCTCTCAAGGGAGTTCAACTAGTTCGAGCGATTCGGGAAGGTGAGAAGGCTTATTTTGTGGTTCTTGTCGAATCCGTCCCAGGTCAAGCGACGAGCCATCCTCAGGCCGCTTCCATTCTTGAGGAGTTCAAGGACGTATTTCCAGAGGAGCTACCAGTCGAATTACCACCGATGCGGAGCATCCAACATCAAATCGACTTGGTTCCAGGGGCGTCGCTACCAAATAGACCAGCCTATCGATTCAACCCAGAGGAGGCAAAGGAGTTGCAGAGGCAAGTCGACGAGCTTGTCAACAAGGGATCAGTTCGAGAGAGTTTGAGCCCATGTTCGGTTCCAGCCATATTGGTGCCGAAGAAGGATGGCAGATGGAGAATGTGCATGGACAGTCGAGCGATCAACAAAATCACAGTAAAGTATCGCTTTCCTATCCCTCGACTGGATGATATGTTGGATGAGTTGCATGGAGCGCAGGTGTTTTCCAAAGTGGATTTGCGAAGTGGTTATCACCAGATCCGGATGAAAGAAGGCGACGAGTGGAAGACAGCCTTCAAGACTAAGTACGGGTTGTACGAGTGGTTGGTGATGCCATTTGGATTGTCAAACGCGCCCAGCACGTTCATGCGACTAATGACCCATGTCTTGCGACCATTCATGGGGAAGTTTGTGGTCGTCTACTTCGACGATATTCTTGTCTACAGCCGGAGCAATAAGGAGCATATCAATCATTTGCGAGCTGTGTTCAACACACTTCGGGAGGAAAAGCTATATGGAAATCTCAAGAAATGTGAGTTCTTCCAACCGAGTGTAATATTTCTTGGATTTGTCGTCTCAGCAGAAGGAATTAAGGTGGACGAGAGCAAGATTGAAGTGATCAAGGAGTGGCCGTCTCCAAGGAGTTTCCACGACGTTCGCAGCTTCCATGGCTTGGCGTCGTTCTATCGGAGGTTCATTCAAGGATTTAGCTCAATCGCAGGCCCACTCACCGAATGTTTGAAGGGAGACAAATTCGAGTGGACGCCAGTCGCACAAGCTAGTTTCGAGCGACTGAAGGAGTGTCTAAGCGCAGCCCCAGTTCTAGCTTTACCCGACTTTGCAAAGATGTTCGAAGTGGAATGTGATGCATCGGGAGTAGGAATTGGAGGAGTTTTGCTGCAGGAGGGAAGACCCATCGCTTATTTCAGCGAGAAGCTCAATGGCGCCAAATTGAACTACTCGACATATGACAAGGAGTTCTTAGCAATTGTTCGAGTACTCGAGTCTTGGAGTCATTACTTGCTGCCCAGAGAGTTTATGTTGCACACCGATCATGAAGCTCTCAAGTACATCAATGGTCAGCACAAGCTTAGTCGTCGACATGCGAAGTGGGTAGAGTTTCTACAAGCATTCAACTTTGTCTTGAAGCACAAACCAGGCGCGAAGAATGTAGTCGCGGATGTTCTCTCGAGGAAAATTATTTTACTATCTGCGATGGAGACAAAGCTGATTGGATTTGAGTATTTGAAGGAGTTGTACAAGGACGATGAAGATTTTGGAGCGATCTTCGTCCAATGCGCCCAGCAAGCCATCGATCGATTCCACCAGGTGAATGGATTCTTATTTCGCGACTCTAAGCTATGCATTCCAAGGAGTTCGACGCGAGAGCTACTTATACGAGAAGTCCATGGAGGAGGAATCGCTGGACATTTTGGAGTTGACAAGACGCTGGCAATGCTACAAGAGCATTTCTATTGGCCTCGAATGGAGAAGCAAGTGCGACGACTAATCGCGAGGTGTGCGACTTGCCAGCAAGCGAAGAGTCGTGTCCAACCTCAGGGTCTCTACACTCCATTGCCCGTCCCAGAGCGACCATGGGAACATGTGAGTATGGATTTTGTACTAGGATTGCCAAGAACGCAACGAAGAAAGGATTCGATCATGGTAGTGGTCGACCGATTTTCGAAGATGGCACACTTCATCCCATGTCAGAAAACGGACGATGCGACCAACGTAGCAGATTTATACTTTCGAGAAGTGCTAAGGTTGCATGGAGTACCCAAGTCGATCGTTTCAGATCGCGACACGAAGTTCCTAAGCTACTTTTGGAAGACACTGTGGCACAAGTTGGGAACGAAGCTTGTATTCAGCACTGCTTATCATCCGCAAACCGATGGACAAACGGAGGTTGTCAATCGCACTATGGCTGCAATCCTTCGAACCTTGGTCTCGAAGAACCAGAAGGATTGGGACATCAAGCTTGCCCAGCATACAATCGAGCCCCAAGTTCGACAACGAAGTCATCACCCTTCCAGGTAGTCTACGGACTCAATCCTTTAGTCCCTGTTGAACTAATGCCTGCGAGCGATATGAGATCAGTTAGCCGAGATGCTGAGGAGCGCGCTAAGGAGATGCGATTGCTCCATGAGAAGACTCGAGCGCAGATCGAGAAGGCCAATCAACGTTACACGGAAAGAGCCAATCGCGGAAGAAGAGTGAAGATATTTCAGCCAGGAGACTTAGTTTGGATTCATCTGCGCAAGGATCGATTCCCAGGCAAGAGGAAGAACAAACTAATGCCGCGCGCAGAAGGACCTTTCAAGATCGTCGAGCGCATCAACGACAACGCCTACAAAATTGACCTTCCAGGTGACTATAGAGTTTCTGCCACATTCAACGTCCAGGATCTCATGCCATTTGTGGAGGATGACGACGACGAGAGTTTGAGGGCAAACTCTTTTCAACAAGGGGAGGATGATACAAAGACGGACGACAACTTAGCCCAGTCGACGCGCAGCAAGAGAGGCGTCACTTTACTCGCTTGCGACTTGACGTCGACTTGACGAGTGCGACTTGCGACTTGACGTCGACTTGACGAGTGCGACTTGCGACTTGGCGTCGACTTGACGAGTGCGACTCAAGGAGGTGCGACTTGACATCATCAGCTACTGAGCAACGAAGAATCGGCCAAGCCAAGAGTCTCGAAGATGAAGAGCCTCAAAGAAGCTGAATCAATTCGCATTCCTCATTCATGCATTTGTCATTCATGCTTTGCATTTACTTTGTTGCATTTCCAATAAGCCATTTATGGCCCGTCCGTGAATTTTGCCTTGCATGCATCTAGCCTAGGTTCATTTCGTGCATTTAAGTTCTTCTTCAGGTGTTCCCTATATAATGGGCACCTTGTACTCATTTGGAGGACAGCTTTTGAATCAAATTATAAACCCTTATCAGACTTAGTGTCTTTTATCCGAAGTGAGTGGATTCTCCTTCAAACCTCGTTCTTCATTTGGTGGATTTCCAAGTGCGGATTGAGTAGAGTGTATCAACCGGTGGTAGTGTATCTGTATCCTCCGTGTTGTGCCTCGCCCTCGTCTTGTTCGTGGTGGTGTACCTGTATCCACGGCCAAACGAGTCTACCCGAGTTTTCTTTCACGGTGGTGCATCTGTATCCGTGGAGGTTGATCTCAACCCTTCCTTTTTCATCATTCAGCCACCTACCCCACACACCTTCCGTCCATACCGAGCGTCACTCCATTCCGCACCCTTTTCAGTGACGTCCACATTCGTTTTCGGTTTAGGAATCATCTATTCCTTGCCGTCCCCGTACCATGAACCAAGTTCGACAACGAGTAAATGTACACAGCTTTCTGCGAACATAGCAACAACATTTCCTGCTTCTCTACAGCATCTTCGAATGGTGTACCCTGCACATCTGCAATCTCAACATATAAGGATCTTCCTTAATTGTTGACTACTTAAAAGGAGTTTGGGGTAACTCCAAATTTATGAGCAGTCCAAACGAATGTGTGTGCAGTACCTCGAGGATTGCCATCCAAGATCTCCATGAAAAGAGCTTGAGATGGTTTCTTTGGATGAACCATGCTTGTGCTAAGCGGGTTCCCATTCTCACAATCCAAAGCTGATACCGATGAATCTCGTGTGACGAAGACCAAGATATTCTTCTTAAACTCATGCAAAGCAAAGGAGCCAAAGCTCATGGAAATAATTCCTGGTGAGATTTCACTTGAAATAGGGGTAGTGAACAGTACCGTAGGCCCATCCATGTCAATTAATGAAACCTGCATCCAAGAACACAAGCATCAGATCTCCAGCAACTCCCAGTCTTTCGGGCAAAATACCAGACATTGATTATGATGAACAGTATGTTGATGAATCAGGTTGCCATAAGAGAGGCTTAAAGTGTGTCCGCTTCAACACCCAGCAAACTTTGTGCTATTATTTCCAACTAATATGTTCTAGAGTTAGTTACTTGTAACATTATTTGGCCTATATGGGCAACAAGGACGAGCCGTCGCCATTCACACAGTGTTCGTGTAATCCTCCAGATATTCAGTCTGCCTAGCAGTGAGGAAGCATAGCTAATTGTGATCTGTGAAAAGGAGCATGATGAACTTACATATCCTTGTTGAGAACCCACGGCCAGATGCTTAAACTTATTGTTCATGACTAAAGAAAGAACGGCACCATTGACCTTGACAACTTTCATGCCCTTAATCATGGAATTACTTCCCCTCTTCATAATACCTGGCAAGAAGACAAAGCAACAGTTTCATAATACAAGAAGCTGCAGAATAACTCCAGTCACCTTACAAACCGCAGTGCTAAAAGTTGCTATAAAATTCCTTGATTCGGATGCAGAAACTTGATTGGGAAGCAGGAATATTTACCTGAGTTATATGAATCTGACTTCAATTCATAAATACGAACCTGTGGGTTGTAGAAACAATTACAAATATCAGAACTGCTTCTGCAGAAATAAATTGGTCATGATCAGGTAAACCAAAAATACTCACCACTCCATCTTTATCACCAGTGACAAGGATGCGGTTCCTGACATCAAAGTTCAAAGCTGTCACAGCAACTCCACCTAAAGAAGAGTTTCCATCACTCTGCACCATAAGGATACCTAATGTGAGACCGCATATAACCAGAAATCATAACCATTCTACATTCATACCGCACAGTTGAACAACCTTAAAATTTCAAATATATCCAACCAGCAAAATAATCAACTGCCACATCTCCAGTCCTTTTATCTGGGCCAGCAAATATACTACTAAACAGTCCTCCCAAAATAGTGAGCCCTATCAATTCGACAAATTTGATAAAAACAACATACCTGTTGCTCCATAGAAAAAATTGGAAGTGGAATGGGGCATGATATATCCCAAAACTTGATGGTTCCATTACTATGCCCAGTGATATACAGATTTTTAACCTCTGAAAGCCCACCACAGACATTTGTACTCGTGTTTATCCCAGTTCTGGCAAACTTATTACAGAGTAGGAGGGGTGGAACTTTTCTCGCAAATTTAGCATATTCCTAATAAACATAAAATCAAGTAGCCTGTCATAATTTCTTGAATATCTCCCAACAATTATCACAAAATATGCACCATCAACTTGGTAAGGGCAGAAAGTCATTTCAATTATCACCTCGTCTCCGGGATCTGATATGAGCAGGTTATTTGTTATAAATACTGATGTAGAAATGGCAGAATCCACAAATGGCATCTTTATGGGAATCTCCTTCGGCAATGATGGGGTAGACCTCGATTGACATTGAAGAAGATAGTTTTCTATCAAGCTGTCATCATATGCATACATTCGTCCAGATTTTCCCAAAACCACGAGAATCTCTGGTTTCTGCTTGCTTGAATAAGTAGATGTGATTTCCATGCTGATACAAGGCTCAGGTAGAGGAAGCACAAGCTTAACTATTCGAGATTCAGAAGCACTGCTCATCAACAGCACCTGCAACAGTAATTGAACCATCAAAATTTAGTCTGCAGTGACCATTATCTCATTCATTCTAATTGCCTAGACCAAACACATAACCGCAAGCTGGAAAAACACTCGCAAAGATTGTCATAAAGACAAGTCAGCGAAACAAGTCAGTGGGATTGAGTGTGCTTTTGCTACTCACATTTTCTAGGTATATGGGCTAAAGACAACTATGACTGCCCATGAGATACTTCAAAGGCCTCAACATGAGTAAGACAATGCAACAACCTGTCGAGTAGTTTACTTTATCAAAATAAGTTCGCTACAAATGCTATCCTTTCCTCAACTGGGATGGTCACATTATCCATTTCTGTCGCCGATTGTTTCCAAAAATAAGTAGTAGATCAAGTCTACACCTGTAGGGGGTCGCTTAACTTTTAATTATAGGTTGAATAACCTCTCATTTATTAGATGAGACGTTAATATTAATAGAACCATTAGTTACACTTCTCAAACCCAAATGCATGCCTCATTTCCACAAATTAGCTCGCGAAAACAGAGGCTGTAAATAATACTTACCTGCAAAGGATTTGAGTTGGCAGTGTCGGAGGAACCCATCACGTACAATCGACTTGCCTTTCCATCTCCTTGAATCCATTTAAGAGATCCTATTGGAACTTTGTCTAACTTATATCCAAGGTTAAATTTACACAATGGGATGGTCTGAGAGCTGGATTCGGATCCTGCTTCCGCAGTTCCTTTCGGTGCTGGAATACTCCAAACAAATATGTCCCCTGTACTGTATCCAATAGCAACTTTACTGCCCAGAGGACATGCCCAGCAAGCAGAAGTGACTTGCTTCTGTTCATGATGCCCTGAGAGCATGACGCCTCCAGTGAAAATTGCTTTGCTTTCTTGAATTTCCCACAATACCATCACACCATCTTCATACAGGATGAGGATCCTAGATTGGAAATTTTTACATCATGTTACAACCTTCCATCACTTGACCCATAGAATAAGTGAGGATGAAACAGTATACGTCCCTATGCAACCAGCATGGCACGAGTAACATGATAATATAATAAGATATCGAAGCCGCTGGTTGTGAAGGCGACCTAATGAAAAGATAAGGGACTCGTATTTCCATGAGATGAAATTACATTTTTCTACAGATGAGGTAATGAAAGTTTATGTACCTCTTACTTTCAGCCAGGGGTTGAGGTAGCGTGAACATAACTGCGGCATCACCAGGGGAGGGACCTTGGTATCCTGTATATTGAATAACACAAGTTAAAAGCCTCCTTTTGCAAATTTATAATTCAGGAAAACTTTCAATTTACTAAGTGCACTAGCAGAATGAGAAATCTAATAAGATGTATTCATAAAAGAAGTGATCTCGCCAAATTTCTCCACATAAGAAACCCCCCAACAGTTAAAGAGAGGCTGAGGAAAAATAAAATGGCAACCTCCTCACCATGTGATACTGCAAAGGGAATACTATACTTCATTTGAATCACTCGACGTTGCTCTGGAACCAGATTTAAGATGGAGACATTTCCACGAGAACTTCCAGCATAACTGTGGATTAATATTCAGCAATTACTAATCACAGTGATGAAATTTATGAGTAACAGTTTCTGATAAGGTGATATCCTTACATGTAAAGTGTATGTGAGATGATATTCAAAGAGGTTAGAGGCTCTTTGAAGTCGTAAACACAACAACATAATGTCCTCCTGTCTATGTCCCAGACCTAGAAAGTGTAGTTGTGAAAAAGCTTCAATTCAGGGACCAAAATTGAAGAAGAGGACTCCAGTTACTTGATGGAACGCTGAATTAAAAAACTTGCGAATGTAAAATAAATAAATAAGAAGAATTCAACTTGTAGTGGAAATAACATGCCTCAAGTTGATTCCTGAAGGTCACACTCAAAAGAAGACCTTCATTTTCAACAAACTGCAAATAAATAAATAACATGGATTAATGCGAATATAAAACATGGTTCATGAAAGCTTTTGGAAAACCTGCCATACCAAACCTGCAAAAACTTGCTCACTCCAATATCTTGGGATTCAAGTAAGATTTGAGTATTGTCCTTTCCGAGTAATTTAATCCGTCCCTCCCTACAAAATATGATTGATAACAAATGTTGCATAAGCCACCAGGTACAGTATTGACATCTCACCCCAGGCCCTATGCTTTTTTTTATTTACCGTCTCCATTTAAACACTATTTCATATTATTTATTTGATATCCCATTTCTGCTCTGGATAAAACTCGTGTCATTCGTAATAGCACTGAAAAAAGCCATAAAAGTACTACATAAAGAGGAATGGTTTCAGATCCATTGTCTTGTGACAAGGGGGTAACTTTACCAAACATTTCTGCAATTCGAGGCAGTGAAACAACATTCAACACCTGTTTGTAGACCACATGTAATGTCTCCAACAAAAGTGTTTCATCTTCATAGATTTAACCCAAAACCAAATGCATGCAGGTCAATCAGCACGATGAACGAGTGAAGTTCATATTTGTAACAAATTAGGCTGCAACAGCTGTCAGTGGGGAGTTAAGCAAAATGTTTTCAACATAATCTTTTCACCTTCACAAAATTCAAGCCAAAACCAATTGAACGTCTACCAGCATGATGAACGCGTGAAGTTCATATTGGTAACAAATTAGGCTACAACAGCCGCAGGTGGTGAGTTAGTTAAATGTTTTCAACCCAATCTTTGCGCCTTCAGAAAATTCAACACCAAAAGAAAACCAGTCTGTAAGCATAGTCAATGTGCTTAGAGGAGTCAATATTAGTGACAGATTGGGGCATGGAGAGAATAGAGAATGGTGACGTACTTGGTTGAAACAGCAAGTATTGATTGAATGGAATCATAACCAAACTTTGAGCAACCTGGTGGGATCCCATAATGAAATACAATGCCAGGTTCAACATCAACACATTTAAATCCTTCAGTTCCTGCAGGCTGAAACACATGTAGAGGAATGATTAATCAGTGAAGCCCCGGTTCACCTTGGATTTATCCTGAAAGCCATTCCAACATGGTGAAGGCTGAAGGCAGTTTAACCAACCACTCTGGCAGGAAGAATATTATTTGTTCGTAAATCATATCACCAGCTGGAGGTTATTTTACAAAAAAAAATTGCAAAATACTTTGTTTGAGACGGCAAATTTCACTTTATATATAATTCATTGTTTGAAATATTAACTTATTTATAAATTGAAATTCGATATTTCAGAAAAAGACTTAGGGGCAATATATTAGGAGCTCAACTCTATTACGTAAATTTTTTTTCCAAACTAACCATATATAGGTATACCTCCCACCAGCTGAATATTACACAAGACACAACAGGCAAGTTGTCCTATCTTTAACATTTCAGGATCCAGCTGCGAGACGACACCACATATTTCTCATAAATCTTAGCATGTATATTTTACGTACTTATATTCCACAAGATAATAAGTAGCTATCAGCGGACACCGAAACATTCGATAGTAATTAATACTTTAAAAGACATCGAAGCTTTGCAAAAGAAACCAAAGAAGCAAATATTAATATAATGTTGGGAGGGAGGGACTGTTAATCCACTTTGACCCATTAATCCCGATTTGATTTGGTCATTGCAATCAAAACGGGCGTGGGGTCAACCTAATCCTGTCCGGAAAAGCAGTTCGCTAACGACGACATCTTCCTGTTCGCGAATAGGAAAGAATGCCGACAGCCGGTGAAAGATATACAATCCAATGAGAAATTGCCTAAACACTGATTTAGGATTTTATAAACGGGAGTTTTACCGTATAGTTTCGTTATTAGAGCATAATTTTTAGAATAATAAAAACAGTAAAACATTTAATAATTAATTTTCAATATTTATAAAAATTTCCAGATAATCCTTCAAATATGCGGACGTGACCCTAACTCTGCGTTATTACAAAAGGCAAAGGGGGATCAAACAAACGTCAAAACTAGGGGACAGATGTCTCTCCTGGTCCTGGAGGGAACATCATCATGTAAAAGGACAATAACATAAAAGAAAGGCCAGTGTTTCAAACACCTATTAAAGTGCTTACTTGTTCAAAGAACGTCAGCATGGATCTATGCTTAGCTTCAAATTTTTAAAATACCATGAGTTTATTTAAATCAAACAGTTTCTTTTAAAAAAAATTGAAAACCACTAAAAAAACAAACAAAATTCCTCTCAATTTCAGCTATTATATATAGCAAAATAGGGCTGATATGAAGATATGAGTGGTCGTATTGAAAGAGTTCCTATCTAGGGCTCACTGTTCGTGGCAGCCAGCCTAAGCCACTTCTTCCTATCTAGCCTAATAGAATTGCATCACACTACACGTTAACGATGCATCTTCTCGAATAATTACATAACAAACAATAAACAAAAAAGCTCAATCAGCAATAAACACATAGGAAGGTTTACCCAACAGCTCAAGGAATTCTAAAAATGAATTCAACCTCCCTCGTTGGGATTAGGTTCGATTTTCTTTTTTAAAAAAGTTAAAAGAGTAATTAATACTTCCCGGAGAGCATCATAAAAAATTCAAACTAATGGCGATTCGATTTCTTTCCTCACTTTTTTCTCGTGAACTGTTTATCTATTTGGGAATTTTGAATTCGACATGTACCGGCATGGCCTACCAAAATGCAAGAAAAAAATATAGCCATCATTTAATTCCACCCATCCTTGGAATCGATAAATACAGCAGTACAATCAGACAGTTTTTAAATTTCAAGAGCAATAAATATATTTGTTACTTCGTATCTTATTCCCAATACAATAAAAAAAATCGATGATTGAGCTTTTTCATTGTTTTCCGTTTTCTTTTTCTTATGAGAAATGTAAACTTTATCAAAGCCTACCAAACAAATTGGGCTTAGGTTGGTCATCCTTCCTACGGCTGACAATTGACAATTGCAATTCAACCTGGGTTTATCTTCCCCAAGTGTTGCTACGTGGAGGGATCTTATCACGTCACACCCGAAAACCGAAACATGGACCCTCTTACAAAAAGACAACGACCGAGCCTTTACATTCTCAGGAAAAGGAGTGGGATTCCGAAGGAAGACAGAGTCAACAACTGAGCCGGCCACCTACATCCGTTACATCAACATCGGCAACCGAATCTTTAGCATTTAAGAGCTTTCAGGGTCACTCTAATTTATATCTTGCTTAGCAATTAATTAAAACTTCCATTACCTTTTTCTCTCCAAATTTGGGACGGACTTTATACAATGATCGAGTAAAAAAATCACATAAAAGAACACTAACAGAGGACAGTCAATGGCGACGGAACAATTGGGGGGTAACGCACATGGAAGTCGGCAGACTGTCGGTTTTCTCTCTCTCCCTCTCTCTGAGCAAATTTAAAAAAAAAATGATGAAAATCCTTGGAATTTATCATCGGCATAACGCTATCCGAGAGATTTAGGACTTAATCCTCCGGAAAATGACTAGACGAATCCGACCAAACGGCTTAGCGACATAATTACGTCCATTCAATCCCAGTCCTACTCTCACAATCTCTTTCATCAAATTAATCCTATCCTGATAATCGCCAACCTAAATGTCATCTTAATAAAACTGGCTTAATTGATGCGGCCAACCACGCGGTCTCCGTTCATCAACTTCCTCTAAAAATCAACACAAAACAATAGAGAAGATTCATTGTTGGATAGTTCAGGAACACTAAGAGGGGGGTGAATTAGTGTTTATAACTTTTTCGCCCTTTCTCAGTGTCAGCGGAAGCGTACTGTATCACAGCAGAACGTTTCTCAGAATGAGAATTGCTTTGCTGTAACCGTTACGACTTAATCGTTGGATTATAGTGGTTCGGCCTTAATCGACCTACGTCCACTTTCCACCGTAGAGGTGATTCCACTATTTGAAAATAATGGGTGCAAAGAGCCCTTGCACAAGGCGTAAGTTTTTCTCACAAAGTGAGATTTAGAATCCTGTACAACAGATGATCACTCCTGGCAACGGTCAGCTCCTCACACAGTGGACGTCTGCTTGTGTCCAGCAGAATGATGCTCACGCTCAGCAGTTGATTGCTCAAAGGATTCGCACACAGCTCGTTGTCGCTTAATATAAACCTGACTATCAAAGCAGAGAGACAACGTTGTGTTAGTATATAAATCCTCACAGATAATTCCTTACAGTGAAGAATGACTTCTCAGAGAGCAGCCCGTTTCTGCTTCACAGCGAAGGAATGCTTCGGCACTTGTTTGCTCGGAAGAGGATTTCCACAAAGATTGCGTCCCTTCTCCGGATGATCCTGTCTATAAGCGCAAGAGAGACAACCACAAAGTTGATCAAATAGATCACCACAAAGATCACGAAGAGAAGAACCACAAAGATCACAAAGAGAACCACAAAGACCACTTAGAAGGTATCCGTCCTACACTCAGTTCGGACGTGCACGGTTACCACAGCCGTGACTCACTGCACTGCACACCCAGTGCCTAGGGTGGAATTTTCCGATCCGTTGGCTTCCACGCAACCTGCTTTACTAACCCTCTGTATCAGGCGTTCAAGACTTCTGCACAGCACCCCTGTGCTCGGGAGGAACTCTTTCCACTCCGGCGGCGTTCCCAACTCCTGCTCTACCCTGCAGGTACGAGACTTCTGGCGCGCACCCGCAAGTGCGTGTCTAACTGCTCAAACTCCGTAGGCTCGAGACTTCCCTGCGAAAAGACACGACAAGAACGGCTTCTTGCCGATGGGTCAGCAACCGGTTACTGCAATCAGCACAGGTATTCACTTAGCTTCCCTCAGATGATTCGCCGGCTGCTCGTTGAACGCACCGAGGACACCTAGTCCCTCTCACGACGATCAGGGAATCTGAACTCAGCCCCTTGACACCCTAGCACGCAGTTTGCGAGCAATAAGAACCAGGAGACACTTAGCACCTTCCGCTCTCCGTCGACCACTTAGACCACTCAGACCACTCAGCCACTCAGCCCACTTAGAAATCGTTCGAAAATGTTGTGAGATTATGTGAGGGTCGTCTGGTATAAAAAGGAACGAAACAAATAATATGTTTCACAAAAACGAATAATTTGTTTCCTAAAATCAGAATACAGGAAGCTGTAATCGTGGATCAGCAACAGGATGCTCAACGGTCATAATGACCAAGAGGGAAGGAAATCATTAATGATATTCCCCATACGTATAATCTGATCTAAACTTTATCAGATTACATAGTGATTATTGAAATCATTAGTCACGTAAATATGGAATAACTAAATTCCTTAATATTGATTGAGATAGAATAGGAAATAGAATTTCCTTGTCAAAATCTTTCTCAAACGTTATTGTCTGGTAATAACACGTGGTTATTAGAATCAGGTAACATATTTAATCATTAAATATGATTAGATTGCAATAAGCAAATTTGGAATAATAATTATTCCTTCATCAGCGCAGTAATGCAGAACCGCTTCGCTGTAATGCAGCAAGATATTTCTGAAACGTAGGAACATACTTCTCAGATTGTTCAGCAATGTATTTCTTACGCATATATCAGAATAATATCCGAATGCCTTGTCTAATTATGGAAAGACCTCGTAGAAGGTGTCCAGGTATATTAGGACGATTCCAAATCTTTAATTGGGAAGGCAACATTTTGCTATTGTGTTGCCTAATGAAAGGATTTGAAAAATCCATTGTATTTCAAGAAATTTATTTCGAAATAATCCGAAATATATTTCAAAAGGAAATAATATTTCCAAGTTTCCAAAAGGCGTAGCGAAGCAGTATCAACTTGCTGCAGTGTAGCCACGTACAACTCAGGCTCAGCAACACTCTGCTCAACGGTTCGCTGTGCCACAGAAGGAAAGTCCTCAACGGTAACTTCCTTCACCAGATATTGGATTTGATACTTTCTCTTACTACAGCGTAACATTGCTAAAGGATACTAGAGAAATATTTTGTTTTCAAAAATAAACTTGGAAAGCTAATCTCACGATATTTAGTTCCCTAAATATATATAATGAGACCATTAAGCCAAATTAAACTAACTTGGACACTCAGAAGAATAGTCCAAAGTAAAATATAAATATTGAAAAATATGTTTCCATATTTTCAATGTTTATGCGTAATATCACAGTAACAGCTTACTGTAACGCAGCAATCTGCAATTGTTACTCGCTGTGGTTCAGCAACACATTTCTCAAACTTATCACTAAGAATAAGCGA
Source organism: Melastoma candidum (assembly GCA_023653495.1). Classification (NCBI taxonomy): domain Eukaryota; kingdom Viridiplantae; phylum Streptophyta; class Magnoliopsida; order Myrtales; family Melastomataceae; genus Melastoma; species Melastoma candidum. The sequence continues at coordinate 6,771,382 of CM042888.1, read as the reverse complement.
AGTGTTACAGCGACTAGCTTCTCAAGCTCACAACACATTTCTCAAACTTATCACTAAGAATAAGCGAAGTGTTACAGCGACTAGCTTCTCAAGCTCATCATCAAAACCAAGGCTAACATTCTCCCCCTTTTTGATGATGACAAAACACGAAGCTTGAAGTTAGATCATAGGGAATAGATCATAGAGCTTGAAACACAAACTCAACTCCCCCTGAAAGTAAACAGTAAGCAAGCTCCCCCTTAACTTATTCTTCTCCCCCTTTTTGTCATATCAAAAAGAAAGGATTAAAGCAAGTTGCAGTCATATTGCAGCAAAAACATGCTGACACTCATCCTATGACGAGGAGAGCTAGAAGGCATATCATCCTTCATATCAGCGAAAGATCACTTCATCCTGGTGCGAGAAGCAATACCCAGAGAAGAGTGAACAGGAGGATTCTGGATAACAGAGCCGACTATCTACACAGTGTCATCCGCAGCAGGGGTCTTCTCAGCAGAAGAGTCCTGTTCATCCACGGATTGGGTAGCATCAAGATCCTCACTTTCCTTACTCTCATCATTAGAGAGTTCTAGATGCGGAGTGAGGGAGTTGTCCGCTTTGTCAATAGACTCGGACATGCCTGTTATTGACTTGGTAACCTCCTCTGGTGCAGCGGTTTCTTCCTCAACAGCGAGGGTTTTCTCCGCAGCAACTTCAGATTCGACAAGAACTGTGGCATCAACAATCGTAGCCACATTTTCCTTAACAGGAACAACAGCAGGTGTCTCCTTGGTCTCAGTGACCACCGGAGCTGGGACATACAGTCCCGATGACTCCCCCTCAGTGAGAGAAGGATTCTCCACAACAGGGAGTTGCTGGCCGGAAGCAGTCACAGACTGTGACCGTTTCTTGGAAGTTCCCTTGCGCTCAACAAGGTAAGAAGATCTCTTCCTATTTTAGGAAATTTTTATATACCAAAAATTTCTCAAAATTGTTAGATGAGAATATCATCATCTTAGATATTAGGATTACATATCCCTAATTCACTTCGTAAATACTCAAACCTTTCCTTGTCAAGTGGTTTGGTAAGAATATCAGCAAGCTGTTGCTCAGTATTTATGTACTGAATATCCACATTGCCATTTTGCACATTGTCACGAAGAAAATGATGTCTCAACTCAATATGCTTAGATCTTGAGTGATGGACAGGATTTCGTGATATATTAATTGCACTTGTGTTGTCACACATTATTGGAATACTATCAAAATGAAGATCGTAATCTTCAAGTTGTTGTCGCATCCAAAGTAATTGGGCACAGCAACTAGCTGCTGCAACATATTCAGCCTCTGCTGTAGATAAAGCAACCGATGTCTGCTCTTTAGAGAACCAAGAAATCAACATATTTCCTAGTAATTGACAAGTACCAGATGTACTTTTTCTATCAATGCGACATCCAGCATAGTCGGCATCTGAATATCCAATAGGATCCAGCAATGATCCTCTGGGATACCACAGGCCTAAGCTAACAGTTCCTGCGAGGTATCGAAAGATCCTCTTAACTGCAGCAAGATGTGACTCTTTTGGAGCAGATTGATATCTAGCGCATAAGCATACGCTAAACATGATATCAGGTCTCGAAGCAGTAAGATAGAGTAATGATCCTATCATGCTCCTATATAATTTGGAATCAACTTCCTTTCCATCCTCATCTTTCTCAATTTTGGTATTACTACCAATCGGAGTTGACAGAGGTTTAGCATTCTCAAGATTAAATTTCTTGAGCAACTGTTTGCTGTATTTTTCTTGATGGATAAAGATTCCATCTTTGGTTTGTTTGATTTGAAGTCCAAGAAAGAAGGTTAGTTCTCCCATGAGACTCATTTCAAATTCTCCCTTCATTAGATCAGAGAATTCGGTACATAATTTTTCATTAGTTGAACTAAATATAATGTCATCTACATATATTTGAACAACTAACAGATCAGCATCAAGTTTCTTAAGAAACAAGGTTGTATCTATTTTTCCACGCTTGTATCCTTTCTCGATGAGAAAAGAACTAAGCTTTTTGTACCATGCTCTTGGTGCTTGCTTAAGCCCATACAAGGCTTTAGAAAGCTTATAAACATGATTACGATACTTTGGGTCGGTGAATCCAGGAGGTTGTTCAACATACACTTCCTCTTTTAGATCACCATTAAGGAATGCACTTTTCACATCCATTTGAATTAACTTAAAGTCACTATAGCAAGCATATGCTAAGAGTAGACGTATTGCCTCAAGACGTGCTACAGGAGCAAACGTCTCATCATAATCTATACCCTCTTCTTGAGAGTAACCTTTTGCTACAAGTCTAGCTTTGTTTCTTACAACATTTCCAGACTCATCAAGTTTATTACGATAAACCCATTTTGTTCCAATAATGGAGCGATCATTGGGTCTAGGTACTAAACTCCAAACTTTGTTTCTCTCAAATTGGTTCAATTCCTCTTGCATTGCAAGAATCCAATTGGGGTCATCAAGCGCATCATCAATGCCTTGAGGTTCATCTTGAGAGATAAAAGCAGAGTGTTCACAGTACAAGACTTGCTGTATGTCAAGTTCGCACTCCTGTGTGCAATGATCCTATTACTTGGTTAATAGGATGTCTTTTCTTATATAAAGAAGGAACACGATCCTCTATTTGTATATCCTGGAAGCCACCAGAAGCATTTTCAGTAAGTGCAGTAGGCACTTGCTGTACATCTGCTACAGTGTTTCCGTTCGGATTATGTTCAGCAATCGTTTGCTGTGATGTTTCGTTTGATACTGTTGTTGAGGATTGTGCTGCTGCATCCACAGCAACTTCCTCCTGTGTCGGAGAATCATCAACCTTAACATTGATAGACTCTTCAACAGTAAGAGTTCTTTTATTAAAAACTCTATATGCTTTGCTCGTTAGGGAATATCCTAAGAATATGCCCTCATCAGATCGAGCATCAAACTTTCCGACACCATCTTTGATGGGTCTCAAGATATAACACTTGCTTCCAAATGGATGAAAGTAAGAGATATTAGGCTTTCTGCCTTTATATAACTCATAAGGAGTTTTACCTAATGAGTGTCTCAAATGAATACGATTTGAGATGTAGCATGCTGTGCTTACAGCTTCAGCCCAAAGATTTTTAGCAACCTTACTTTCCAGCAACATGGTTCTCGCCATGTCTTGTAAGGTTCGATTCTTTCGCTCTACAACTCCATTTAGCTGTGGAGTGTATGGAGCAGAGAAATTATGATTAATACCATATTCTTCACAAAATGAAGCAAAGTCATGGTTTTCAAATTCGGTACCATGATCCGTTCTTATACTTCGTAGAGAAACACCTTTCTCATTTTGAAGTTGTTTGACTAACGTTTCAAAGGTTGCAAACGCATCACTCTTGTGGGCTAAGAATTTAACCCAAGTGAATCTGGAGAAGTCATCTACCACAACTAATCCATAACGTTTACCTCCAAGACTTTGAGCTCCATCGGTGTTCCTCTGAACTGAACTGAATTTTGGATCATTTGCATCACTGAAGTTTTGATCTCATAATCTCGAGCCCAGATTGTTGGCGGCGCAATACATGATCGATGAACATGTGATCTTGCCGATGTGAACACCACCATCGGCCTGTTGTCTAAATCTAATACTCCTCTGTTAACTTCTACTGGGACAAGATTGCCTTCCATCTAATTTTCCCGGTTGCCGTCGGCCGAAGCTACTCGCTGTGCTCTTAACCTTTGCCGAAATGTCCTTTCAATTTCAGGGTCTAATGGAGTCAATTCTTTCCTTTTGCTTCATCGCATACACTGAAAAAGAAAATAAAAAAAAATTTAGTGTCATTAATTACCAATCACGAGGTAAAAGGAAAGTTTTGTTATAAAACAATTCTTCGGCAACGGCGACAAAGTTTCGTCAATGCAATAAAAATAAATTCATATTTTGACCTAACTAGAATAGTAAGGACAAGCAATGGTCGATCTCACAGAGAATTGTGTTGACAAAAACACTCCTAACGTCGTTCTCAGCAATCGGTCGAGGTCAAGCAGAAAGAAAGTTGATTTTAATTAAAAGTAAGAAATCAAAGAAAGCAACTAAGGTTTACCAGTGTTAATATCTAAGACATCGGACTTCCCATCGCGTCCTATGTACCCAATCCCCTTTTTCCTACTGCGACCAAATTATTATAATTGCTAACATAGGTTGCTAGACACTGCCTGTAGTCCTCCCTAACATCCAGAAACGTACCACCATGTATCGAATTTCCTACTCCATTCCTAGGCAAGGAACTAGTGATGACCCATTATATTTAAACCTTACATAGTTACCTAAGGTGTTCCGGTATATCCCCATCCTTCACACTAAATCCCGGTTTCCAGACACGTAGACTTCTTAGGTTATTCGATTCAAGAGCTAACCTAGACTACCTTCCCGAGTCTCCCTACGTTATCGAATCAATGTTAAAGGGTAATCAGTCAATTAACACGCATTAAGAACATAATTAGATAAACAATTAACAAAAATCCGAATCACATAAAGGAAGAAGGTTCACGAATTACATAGGAATACGAGGTTCTATCATAACCCTAGAAAAATGAATTAATTCGTAACTAAAGTAAACAAAAACACAAAATCAAATCGAGAAGTAATCAGCATAAAGTAAACTAAGAAAATAGGATTTGTGGAAATTGTCTCCGTCGTCGGTTCTTGTCTCCAATAGCCTCATAGGTTGAATCCCTCCAACTGTTCCGTCCCTCGGCTGACCCTTCGCTGTAGTGCACTAAACTCCGTTGCAACTGCACAAAGTGTTCAAATCCAACTTCTTCATGGCTCCTCTTTCCATCTTCAGCCCATCTTCTTCTCATTTTAACTACCAACACAAACAAAGTATATGGAAGTGAGGAGACATTAAAGCAACCAAAATACCTGACAATTAAACGACTAAAATGCCTAAAACTAACCAAAATCAAGTTTAAAACATGATCCCTTAAATCAAGTGTTGTGTGTTTCTACCTCAGATGTGGTCCCTTTATTCTCTGCACCCATGTCTTCGTCCTCAAGCATTTGACAATTTCTTAAAGTGAACGCATTTGCGTGTTCCCTCGGATTCACATTGTTTTTCATCAAGGCTTCTTGGTTGGCCATATACTTCATCATCATCTCCTCAAAATTCGGCTTTTTTTCTGATCAGTGTGCCTGAGGTTGTTGGAAACCTACAGGTGGTGGTGCTCGACCTCCTGTCACTTGTGGTCTTCTCCATGAGAAATTTGGGTGATTCATCCACCCCGAATTATATGTATTAGAAAGAGGATTGTTCATCTAATTCCCAATGAAATTTGCTTCTTCCATACTCACTGAACACTAATTAGTCTGATGATTTCCTCCACAAACCTCACAACGAATTGAAGTCCCTCGAACTGAGTTGACACTGGCAGTCTCAAATGTCTTTATGAGGGCTGCTAACTGTGCTTGGATTGATGTTAAAGCGTCGAGTTCATGTGCTCCCGATGCTCTTCTTCTACTCATCCGATCAAAATACTAATTTGACATACAAGTTTTTTTCAATGTCACCAACAGCTCTAATACCTCCACATAGGATTCTTCAAAAATGCACCACCAAATGCCAAATTCAAATCCTTACGAGAAGATTCCGTTAGTTCGTTGTAGAATGCCTTTATCTGTCTCCATCCCGGAAAGTCGTGGTAAGGGCATTGAATCAACAGGTTTTTAAATCCCTCCCACGCTTCAACAAACAATTCCATCTTTGTCTGAAAGTTGTGATCTCGTTCCTCATTTGTGAAATTTTCAAAGGAGGAAAATATTGATCCAAGAAAGCCTCCTCCATTTATGCCCAGGTGGTGATTGAATTTATAGGGAGCGAGTAGAACCACCCCCAAGCCTTGTTCTTTAACGAGAACGCGAAAAGTTTCAACCTTGTAGCATCTTGCGTGACTCCATTCTGCCTGAATGTGTCGTAAACACTTAGGAATTTGCTCAAATGCTCGTGCGGGTCCTCCATCGGTGTTCTTCTGAACTGAACTGAATTTTGGATCATTTGCATCACTGAAGTTTTGATCTCATAATCCCAAGCCTCGAATGTTGGCGGCGCAATACATGATCGATGAACATGTGGTCTTGGTGATGTAAACTCCACCATCGGCCTGTTGTCTAAATCAAATACTCCTCCGTTAACATCTACAGGGACAAGATTGCCCTCCATCAAATTTCCCTAATTCCCGTCGGCCAAAGCTACTCGTTGTGTTCTTAACCTTTGCTGAAAAATCCTTTCAATTTCAGGTTCTAATGGAGTCAATTCTGTTCTTTGGCTTCGTCGTTTACACTGAAAAAGAAAAAAAAACTTAAGCATCAATTAATTACCAATCACAAGGTAAAAGAAAAGCTTTGTCATAAAACAATTTCCCTTCAACGGCGCCAAAATTTGATGCGTGTCAAGCAGAAGGAAAGTTGATTTTAAATAAAAGCAAGAAATCAAAGAAAGCGACTAAGGTTTACCAGTGTTAATAATATCTAGGACATCCAACTTCTCCTTGCGTCCTATTTACGCGATCCCCTTTTTCCTACAACGACCAAATTATTATAATTGCTAACATAGTTGCTAGATTCTGCATGTAGTCCTCCCGAACATCCAGAAATGTATTACCATGTATCGAATTCCCTACTCTATTCCTAGGCTAGGAACTAGTGATGACACATTATATATAAACCCTATGTAGTTACCTAAGGTGTTCCGGTCATAGACTTCTTAGGCTATCCAATTCCAGATCTAACCTAGACTATCCTCCCGGGTCTCCCTACGTTATCGTATCAATGTTAAAGGGTGATCAGTCAATTAACACTCATTAAGAACAGAATTGGATAAAAAATTAATAAAAATCTGAATCACATAAAGGAAGGAGGTTCACGAATTACATAGGAACACGAGGTTCCATCACAGCCCTAGAAAAACGAATTAATTCATAACTAAAGTAAAACAAAAACATAAATTCAAATCTAGAAGTAATCAGCATAAAGTAACTAAGAAAATAGGGTTGGTGGATATCGTCTCCATCGTCGGCTCTTGTGTCCAATAGCTTCTAGGTCGAATCCCCCCCAAAAGGATTGAAAAAATCTTTATATATGTCCTATAGATAAACCTACAAAATCTAAGAAAATCTGGAAAATAAATATTCTCGTCGTCTGTACGTGCAGCTGCATAGAAATCTGGTGCAGCTGCACCAATTGTTCTGTCCATTGGCTGACCCTTCACTGCAACTGCACTTAAACCCGTTGCAGCTGCACCAAGTGTTCATATGCAACTTCTTCATGGCTCCTCCTTCCATCTTCAACTCATCTTTCTCTCATTTTAACTATCAACCAAAATGGCTATCAATTAAACGACTATAATGCCTACAACTAACGAAAATCAAGTCTAAAACAAGATCCCTTAACTCTATTTTCATAGAGTTATCATCCATGCAATGAGTCGTGTGATTTTCGTTTGCCGATTTCATGCCCTTAATTACATTTAATTTTTTTTGAAAATAAACATGATTGCCAAAACTTTGAAGCAAATTTGTCACATTAATATCACTGGAACGTCCTGCAATGTTGGGGCAATGCTCGATCCTTCCGCTACGTTTGATTGAAGGGAATAACAATTCACTGAATACATGGCATTCCTTAGTTTGTTTTCTAAATAAATTTCTAAATTCAAATTCAATGGAATACACATTCCCTCAAATCATGTAATATGAATTCCTCATTTTTATCTTGTAACAGAAATTCATTGGCTTATTATTTACCTATCATTTTTTACTTTTTCAATCCCTTATCCTTACCCTTAGGTTAACCAATACCTTGTCCCCTCCATTCTACTCCCGACGGTCTCGATATTATCTAGAATCCTCTGCCACTTCACTGATGATTCGATTTGCTTTGTTGGTTGGGATTCGATTTGCTGCCGATGTTGCAAAACCACTCCTGAGTGTTTATTTTTGTGCCCGCTTGTCTCGCAGAAGAAGCCGGGGAGAGGCAAGAATCTCCAATGAGTCATCAGGCCGCGGGTGCATCTCTCGGGAGATGGGAATGAAACCCGGGCTTTATCGAAACTCGACCGGCGGAACAGTAGGACTGTCTCGGATGTTGGATGACGGTATCATGGCCAGGAAAGTCTTTTCTCAGAAGAAACATGTCCATGGTAAGATATTCCCCTTCCTTGGTCCCTGGAGTATGTGGATAGTCATTTCTCAAATGTTTCACATCATTGTGATGGTCCGATGTACGAATCCTTGTATTCCTCATCAGGTCTTGAAGCTCCAAGAAACATCTTGGATCTGCAAATAGAAACCTCAGACCATTGTGCCGTGAGAGACCACGCACAGGTGTGAAGTATTTCCTTTCAATTTTCCTCCTTTTGCTCACGAGTCTCATAGCTGATCAAACAAGTTTTAGTTGTACTCACTTGCACGAAATCTTCTGTCAAGAGTTGTGTCGATAACCAAATGGTTCACGTAAAGATGAGCTGGTCTCTGATTGTTTGGAATTACTTCCAATGCTGCTCTGTTGCTGCTTCAGTTGTCTTTTACAATGAGAAGTTGCTTTTGATTGCCAGTTCTACGGCGTAAACGAATTTCTGTCAGAAAGAATGGGAAATCAGCCTGATGCTCCAATGAAGAAATTGATCAAGGATGAGATGTCCGGCAGGTCCACCAACAGCAACAAGCAGAGATCACCGAGCCTTGTGGCCAGATTGATGGGAATGGATGTATTACCAGTGGACAGCACCTCCTTGACAAGCACTGACATAAAGGAAAAAGAAAGTATGAGATCAGACAACTCGAGGAGAAAGAATTCAATTTCATCAGGGCAGGGAGCTCGTAACACTTCATACACCGAGCTGGGATTGAATACGGAGCCTAATAACAGGAAAAGTGATCAAATGGCTCAAAGACCGTGGCGAAGGGAACACCCACAGGAGGAGGAGCTACAGAAGTTCAAGAAAGAATTCGAAGCCTGGCAAGCTGCTCGGTTCAGAGAATGCTCGCAGTTTGTCAATCTCGATCAGATACCTTTGCAGCCAGGCTCGAGAGAGAAACCCAGTCATACAATTTCAGTGATGAAACGAAGCGAAAGAGATTATGTGGTCCCTCAGAAGAATGGTGAACTCGGCCTCCCGATGAGAAATTTCAAGAATGCGTGTGTGGATCACCGTTATGCGACAATATCTGGAGATAAATCTGATGAATTTCTGCATCCAACAAGGATCGTCATTTTGAAGCCTGGTCCAGATAATAATATATGGAGCAATGATGAATCATTGACGAGTTCCTCGGGGAGTGACGAGAGAGGAAGCAGCATTGAAGATTTCCTTCACGAAGTGAAAGAGAGGTTAAGACGTGAGCTGCAAGGGAAAGCTCTTAAAAAGAGCAGCATCGTCAGAGGAAGCGGAATTGAGACACCATTCAGGGAGAAACCATTGTACTCTAAGGAAGAAGCACCAAATATAAAGAATTGGGTTGGAGATGGTGTCAGTAGGGACATCGAAGCGGATTTCCGACGTTCGGGGTCGGCAAGATCGTACAGAAGTGAAATGTACTAAACTGAACCATGGTCACTGGAATTAATCCACAGGGACACCAGAAAATTCATGTCGGAGAGATTGAAGAATGTTGTTAAGGGAGAGAGATACTCTGAGAATCCCAAAGAATACTTAAGTGGCTCTGCGTCACATCTCATGGATTATCATCAATGGGACGAGGAAGCAAGAAGGAGGAACTACTATCCCATGAACATTGATGAACACGAAATCCAAATCAGATCATTCAGGCACGGTTCGAGTAATGACATAGCAATTCACAAGGAGCTATCTCCTCGGAACCTCGTGAGGTCAATGTCTGCTCCCGTTTCGGGTACGTCCTTCGGGAAGCTTCTTCTCGAGGATCCCCATGTCTTGACAGGTGCTCACATTAGGAGGAAGCAGGAAGCCTGTGAAAATCAACTATGAGACACGAAGAAGACGAGACGGGAAAAGTTCAACTTCAAAGAAAGAGTTCATAACATCAAATACACTTTCGCATTGAGGCGAAGGCTGTTTGGTAAGAGAATCCCGTCTATTAAAGAATTGCGAATACGCGAGCCTGACTTCTTCAAGGATATGTCAAGCGGACCAACAGTTTTAACTAACTTTGGCGAGAGATTCGTAAGTTTAATGAACATGCTCTCGTGAGTCATGGACTGCGTTTAGTTTGACTGTTTTTCAACAACTTAATGATTATCGTAATGCTAAATTTTCAGGAGAATTCGACCGAAGTACCTCCTAGCCCCGCATCAGTTTGCAGCAGCGCACATGATGAGTATTGGAGACCGAGCAGTGACCTTAGCCCAATATCAACTCCGGACTTGTCGATGGCAGAAGAGGACGCCATTCCTGGAGCTTTCAGAGAGATCGGTATGAATTTGAACGGTATGAATTTTCTTACTTAATTTGTGTCTAGTCTTTATGCTTGCAGCTGTTAGGGAGTGTTTGATTTGGTGGAAGTAGGACGGAGTCGCGGGGATTTGAGAGGATTTTGTGAAATTTTGGAGGCAAAATTTTAAAATTTGTGAATATAATAGTTTATTAAAAAAAAACGTAAAAAGTTTGACTAGTGTGGACTACGAAGGAATGCCTTGAAATACTACGAAAACAAACAGTGCGTTAGTGAAAGACTAAGAAGGTGATTGTTCTACGTTTGTTATTTTGTGTTCAGAGTTAAGAAGACAACTAAACCAGCTCGGTTCTGGTGAGCCAGTGGGCACACCAACTGATCAATGGACTGTTGAGCCTGAAATGCCCGAGTTGGATGATAAGGTCGAATCATACATCAGGGATCTGCTGGTGGCTTCCAGTTGGTACGATGGATCTCCTGAGTTATGTTTATTGAAGCGGGACTCCTTACTGAAGCCTATCAGTGACTTAGCATTCAAAGATGTGGAGGAGTGTTATCGTAAAGCAGCCAAGGACGACCACGACATCACAGAGAATGGCAAGGAAGAAAAACTGATGAAAATCGATCGCAAGTTGCTGTACGACTTAATAAACGAAGTGCTTCCATCTGTTTTGTCGCCAGCAAAGAGCAAAAACCCATGTTTCGCGCCCCTGGTGATTCCTCGAGGGAGGGACCTTCTGTGCACCATCTGGGAGATTGTTCGACAACTCATATACCCAAAACCAGACGAGTCATGCTCCTCAACGGAGACCACGACCTCGTGGGACATCAAATCAAACCCATGGATGCGTCTGTTGGAGGATCAAGTGGCTGTACTGTGCAGAGAATTGGAAGCTTTCGTAGTCCAAGAGCTGATGGAAGAACTCTTGAAAGAAATGGGGTGCGAATCATTCCGAGGGATTCTGACACAGTGATCACATTCATTTTGATCTCATCCGCAACTTTTCTCTCCTTTTCACTATTCTTTTTCATCCTTTTCTTTCTTTTTGGGCTGTGAATTTGTGTAAAGTACGTACATGAGATCTATCCATGGTTTTGGTTTTGGTAGATAGTGCAATAGACAATAACAATAACTCTTGTATCCGTGAAAGATTAAAGACTACGAATGATCATGCTCCACACCTTTATTAGAAGAATGAACAGACAACAGCTTCGCGCGCGGAACGTGGGCATTATTCGTGTTAGTTCGTGAGATCCAGATATTGAATACAGTGCCCATCTGACATCATCGTTGCGGATAATCTGTGACTATATACCTTGAACAAGATGGATGGTATAAGACCTACCTCAGAGCAGCGTGTAATCTGTTGGTGGTGCGCTTGAGATTAATTTCATGTCGCTGCAATCCGTGCCAAGGATGATTTGGATAATCATCCCGCATACGTAGTTCTCTCACCTGATTGTGCAGCTCACCTAAGTTTGCGAGAGGGATGGTTGTGGGTCGGCCATGAGCGCACTGCACATAAATGGGTATCAATTACAGTGGCATTTATCTCTCCACACACCATAGTAGCATATAACCAGTCGTATAAGTGACAAGAATCTGATGTACCTGAAAACAGAGTTTCGTCTGTTTCAGCTCCTCCACCAGTAAAGCACACTCTGAAGGAAGCAGAGAGTCGCCAAACATAATCGCCCCTTGCAAAATCAGAAGACTTGAGATCAACAAGCTGAACCATATACCTCTTTCACTGGTCAAACATGAAAGTTACTCTATGAGATCAATCAAGTACCACGACAGGCTTTAACATTGAGGACGCGCAGAACAGAAGGTGGCATTGTAGATGATCCATCTGTCTCCGCTAGCTGTTTCACGGCATGAACTCATCAGTAAGTTGCATTGTCAAGAAATACAGAAACAAAACTATGTGCCGATAGAGTTATCTGAAAAAAATGAGTTGACAGTCATTCATATTTAAAAGGATGATAGTGGAACCTGCAGAAGAAATTCGAGGAGATCTCTGTCGGTTAGAGTGACACCAAGTATACAAGGTACCTGCACATTTTAAAAGGATGGTTATGGTACCTGCACACCAAGTATACAAGGTATACAGTTGAAATGCATAAAAGCAACTATATCGAGACGATCTTCACCGCAATAAGCGAGACCATAGTAGGCCAGCCCTTGAGAATGGTGAAATTCCTGCATGATGACATTATCATCAGGCCACTAGCATAATCATATGCCAGAAATTCAATAAAACAGGAAAAATGAGGACAAATCTCAAGATCATATTAATCCAATTCAAAAATTGAGGTGGAGAATTTACTTTTGGAATGAAGCCGAGTTTTCAGTGCGAATGCTGCAGATCCATCCCCAGCTTTCGACTTGGTCTTTGTAGTTGTGTAACATTTGATGTGCCATCTCCGGCAACACCTGCGAGTTGAAATCAAAGATTACCCCAAAAGAGATCCAGCAGGAGAACTCGCAAAGCCAATGACTTGTAAAGAGATCTGAACAATAGAAAGCTGAAACATACCAACTCCTTCTCAGATTCCAAGTAAGTGACTTTCATCACTTCTCCGGACAAAACCTGGACAATCAGTTGCTGTAATGGTGGCCAATCATCCTGAAATACTTATGGTCTTATTCGCATCAGTTATGCTGTGTTACCTTTTTCCGAAGTTCCTCCAGCCGAATTCTTTCATCTGCAGCATGCTGCACACAAGGTCCCAAATTAAAGGCCTATGATGTCTATGGGTGTCCATGAAATTAAGTCTATAAAATAACATAAAGCCAATACGACTCTATAAACAGCTCTAGATTAAGGATGAAATAAACAAGAAAAACTAGGAGACTGACAATCATCATAACCAGTGGTAAAAGTTCTATTTTTGCCCAGTTCAGACCTGGTCTATGGCAGCAAGTGTTTGTCCAGCAATAATGGGTATGAACTTCTTGTCAATCTGTTGAAGTACACGGGCAGAGGCTAGACAATCTCTGGTGATGGACTTCGGAACCAAAGAATCACTAACAAGATGCAAAATCCCAGACCGAGTACTCAGTATCGGGCTCTGATGCGTAGTTCTCACCGAGATAGAATTATTCTGAGCATAAAACAAGGGAAATAAAAAAGGTAACTGGGAACGGTCATTAATTTAATATATAAGACAAATGTAATGAGATGCCATCAACAATCAACAATGCTTAGACGAAGAACTAGTTAGCAGTACGTTGGTATTTACTGGCAAATAGTTGTCCCGCAATTTGGTTCCATGATCTCTGGATTCAAGGAAAGTCATAGGAGTAACGCCTACAAAAGAACAACCGAAGTTTAGATTTTCAACAAAGCTAAATCACTTGCATATTAAGAAAACATGGCACATCATCTAATGGGACATAGATGCGAATTTGGACCTTGAAGGAATAGCTAGGTAGGATAAAGCAAAGTCACCACGAAACCTTAAAATTGCATCCTCTGTTGCTAATATGCGACTCATCCCGTATAATGCAAATAAAATTATGAAAATGCAGCACGCTCCCAGTATCAGCACCCCGAAAGACACATTGTTTCATTTTGACAAAGCCTTGTTGAAACAAATCAATTATAACATCACCACCCAAAATACACAACCCCATATCCCTTCTAAACCGCCAATGGCATCCCATCCTACCAAGTGGACTACTGTCCCAGATCTCGGCATTGCTACAAGGGGGACTACTGTCCCATATCTTGTCATTAGCATGCAAAAAGATGCTATCCCCATGTTAATACTGCTGCTCGATGAACTGATAATTTATCACCCTTACAAGCATCTAGTAAGTTTGTTGAGCTAATAATGATGCCTGTCAAATTCAGTTACTGAGCTGGTACAAACTTAGCTGCTCGATTGTTCATCCTGATGACTTAAATAGTTGTCTGAGAGTTGTGAGCGAAAAGGTACAAACTGTCCTTACAATGGGAAGGTGACAGACCAAAATAATTGCCCCCACTGTGAACTTTAAACAATCTTAAGGCAGAGGAACAATGAATTAGTGCTCGCATCATATAGGAATAAGGAGCTAAGTACTACTACTAAGCAAAACAAGAGTAAAAAGGATGAATTTACTTGGTAAATGTCCACCACTACCTTGTCCGAAAGATGGATGTTTTACTCTCACAATTTCCTCAGAATTATGTTTTCCATCTTCAGAGGCAAACCTGGATAAACAGAAAATAGTCGGCTATACTATTTGTTCAGTATCACCTAAAAACCTTAGAATGCCTTTACAATAACCAGAGGAACAAGGGCAGGTACCTCTTCAGTGTGGAAATGACTGCATTTGAAAGTTTAAACCTTGTTTTCCTTCGATAAAATGGTGGGGCTGATAGACTTCTTGTTGGCCTTTCCTGATGTATTTGGACACACCCAGGCTTGTCAAAGTAAAACGCTTCTCTTGACTTTGCATTTTCTCTGGATGTTCTTATGCGATGATGAGAATCCTGTGACTGCAATCTATAATCTGGTAAAATGTCCTTTGCAGAACTTTCCAACGGAAAGTCCTCTCGAATCCATTGCTCCCTCAAATTCTTAAAAGGACTAGCATAGTTCTTCTCACTCTTGTTGCCCATTTCAAAGAAATTTGAGATAAAGTTTCCCTTGTAGGGCTTCTTAGCATCAATATCAGGATTACATATATGATAATCATCATAACGATTGCAAGGACCATCCCTTCTAGTGAACATAGTGCTGAATTCCAATTTGCAGTTTTCTTCACAGAGCGGACCATATTCTTCTAATTCTTCCAAGATATCAATATCAGCAGACCTTTTAAAACTAGATGACTGAAACCTCTGTGAAAGGGAGTCTGAACTCAGACCAGTTTCGTTTGGAGGGGAATCTATTATCAATGGTAATGATGGCAATGAAGTTGAAAGAAAATCAGTTTCCTCAAGCATGTCATCACCAGATTGAGTAGTACTACTACATGTTTCATGTTGGCATGCAGACCGAGAAAAGGAACCAAAATTCCACTTGGTCATGGCCATGGGATTTCTGAAATTTGTGTAGTCATCAATGCTTAGGTTCTTCTTTCTGACCTCATAGCCATGAGTTTTCCAGCTATGTTCTTCAATATTTCGAATGTTACACCCCCTTTCTTCCGTAAATGTCTGGAAGGAGCAACTCTTGAAGGGTCTCCATCCACCGGACCCGATGACGAAATTGTTCCTCTGTTGCTGATAATCAAAAGTTGAGGTCATTTCAGATGTCTTGGCGACAAATGAATCCATATTGAGGGATTCATATTTCCCACCAAACAAACTTCCCGTTATATCACTCGTTGTTCTCGCCGAACTTAATATCCTCTCTTGTAGATCGTCATCCGCATAAGACTTTGTATGCATTGCATATTCTGGCGACAATGGACATCCAACATGTGCATCAAAATTTACTGCTTCGGCTGATGAATGCTCGTCAATAGTATCATCTGTGGCTAGCAAGATGTCATCCGCATAAGAACTGCCATGATTAGACAGAAGTCCACTATCTGGCGACCTCAAATATCCATAATGTGCATCACAGTTCAGCCATTCAGTAGATCTATACTTCTCAACAGGGCTATCAAGTTCAGAAGGACATTGTACATATCTACGCTCATCTCTGCTAAAAAATAAATCTTCAACGCTATTTCTACATTTCTTGGGTTGATCTTCTCGCATATCACTGTTTGAAAGCCAGTTGCATTCTTTGCTATCCAAAGAAAAAGGAAGGTCATGGAATTTGTGACTGTAGGCAAGTCTAGATTTCTTCCTTAAGAATTCAGGACTCTCCTGAAACTCCTCAACTGCAGAATTATTTTCTGAAAATCAATATGGAAGGATACTTCCCAACAAAAAACAGAGAAAAATCAAACAATTTATTGTATGCTGCTATGGATTTGAACCACTGCTTTCTACACATATCTTTTACTAGAACAATGTCAAACAAGTCGAAAAGGAATCTCCATTACCTGTCATTGCTGATGTGCTATTTTGATCTACCTTCCACACTTCATATCTTTGCAGGTTACAAGCTGGATGAAAGCATATCGAAGATAAGTAATAACAAGTAGCAGAAGCCAATGAAATGATATAACTTAATTATTGAGAGAACAAGGTACCTTTATATAGATTTTCTTTCCAACAGCATTTAACTGTTTTCTCAACGAAAGAAAGCACAGCATCCCAATGCTTCAAACAGTAAGCGATAGGGATATTAGTCTGAATTTTGAAGACTCACCATTAAGAATTCTCAACATTCATGTAATATAGTAAATATTCTAAAGGAAGATAACACTATAAGAGGTATTAATACATTATGGAAATTTACCAGACATAATCATGATGCATCTCTTCAAATAACTTATTGCAATCGACTACACACAGGATGAAAATAAAAATGTACCTTGAACTCAACAGTAGTCTTCAATGGCTCAAAAATTAGATCATACCAAGAGCGAGGACATCTCAGATTCAAAAAGAAGGATATGCCTGAAGACGTCCGGCTTCTTTTGCCTTGTGGGAACCCATCACTAGCCACTGAAATTTCTTCACAGTCAAACATTGAGGCAACTTGGTTTACCAATTTATGAATACGGCCCTTGCTGATTGGCCGAGCGTTGATGTCTACAAAAGTCAAGGCAATCAATCTATGATGACAAAAAGAAAATTACTTTGGATTAGGTCAAATATCAAAGATATGCATAATACATAGGTAGAAGGATACATACAAGCTGAAAGGCCTGTAAAATGAAGCATTACAGAGTTATTAAACCTGATAAGAGGAACAAGGTAAAAAACAACATGGGTCTACGACATGTCCTTTAATCTCAGGGGCAGTTGATAGATAAATAGATAGATAGATAGATAGATAGATAGATAGAAAAAGTGGAAACCTTGATGGAAAAATCCTTGCTTGGACCAGATATATATCCCTCAAGCTTTAATGAGCCATCCTGATCATTCAGCTCAAACAATGAGCTGCAAAGTTCACTACCATATTGGCTGCTTAACAATGGCAATGAAGTGGCAGAAGATCGTATGCAAACAAGCTGATCGTCACTGCAAGAGAACCAGGATGATAAATGCAGGAATATGATATGAAGGTAATTGTTTTATTGCATTAGCAAATACCTATCGATATCCACAACTTTGAAAGAGATCTGAGGATGCACAAAAGAAATTAGGAGAATGCGTCGCTTCACAGATTCCAGGACCTTCTTGGGACTGCTAATTTCCATAGGAATCAAAGTAATTGATTAATGGTTCATCACACTCTTGAAGGTAAAGGAATAATTAAGTTGCAGACCTTGACAATGTTGATTTCTGGCGAATGGGCTGATTGTAGAACAAGTCCCGAACAACAACTACAGAAAAAAGACTCAGAGCATAACCAGTAAGCCAGAACTGATATTTAATATTGACATGTGTTTATGAAGAGGTTCTATAAGAGGAATAATAATACTAGCGTCCATAAGCAAGAATATCATTTGAATGAAACAAAAAAGTTACTCATTTTTTAGTGTCTTAATGCCACTTACAATAATACTAGCGTCCACAAGCAAGAATATCATTTGAATGAAAGAAAAAAGTTACTCATTTTCTAGTGTCTTAATGCCACTTACAGACAGTTTCAGGCTCTTTGATTAAATTACACTAATAATACTGCAACTTTCATTGGTAAGTAATGGGTTGGAATATCATCCTCTAACTAAAGATCGCTAGCCAAATATTTTACCTGCAGTGCCAATATCTTTTTGGTCAGCATCAATTCCCAAATGCAGACACTCACAACCCTGAAAATAAAGAAGGCAACTCGTTCAGGAATGCAAATATAAAATAAAACGAAAATTGTAAAATTTTCTTGAAGCTCAGAGGGTCTTCCAGTTATGCTGATCTATACCTTTAAAACCTTGCGGTACCCATTAGGCCTGCCATGAGCTTTGCTTGTTATTTCTAACACTGCGATATCAGAGATAGAAGCCAGTGCCTCTCCTCGAGAACCAAAAATCCCAGGAGAAGCATCCTCAGTATCTTTTTTCTGGTACTTAGAAGTGGCTGTGAACAGATGATAGTGTGTTGAGGGCTAACAGGCATTTTGAAGAATTAAAGCTTAGAAGTGGCTGTGAACAGATGATAGTGTGTTGAGGGCTAACAGGCATTTTGAAGAATTAAAGCTAATATACTGTACACATATATCCATTACTCAATTATCTCATGGCAGGTTTTCCAGGCATATAGTTCTTATGTCTGATAACACATCAATTTGCAAAGATTCACATATCTTGACCAGAAAAGTACAGCAAGATATCCAAGAGGGAAACCTTAATGATTTCATCAATTCCAAACAAAGATAAACTCATCGGTACAAGAAGTGGATTTCATGTCCACCACTCTGTTCCCTAGGGAAGGATTGATCAGTCACCTAACATCTCACAGGGGGAACAGATAATGACACTACACCAAGAAATAACGCATCATCAACTTATGAATATGAACTACCCAGACTGTCTCAAAGGATATGGAAATCGATCCTTACCATATCTTTCCCCCAAAAGTGCCAGATCATCTCGGCTAATGCCAGATCCTGGGTAATAACTGAAGTTCAGGAGAACAGATACGGAGAACACTTAATCAAAAGGAACATCAAGATAGTTGAGGAAAAAAAATGGAAATAACTACTAACCATCGTCTACAACCTTTATAGAACAGGCGTCAATACCAATGGAAATGGAAATCTGGAGAAGCAATCAATCAACATTATAACGTCAATATTTTTGGTACATGAAAAGGGACCAAGTCTGATATAAGTAGTGACTTCAAGCCATGTAGAACAAGTGACTATGCCAACAAAACTTAAGGAGGTTGCATACACTTCCATCATTGATTGATTGCAAAAATTTATAGGTGAATCCCACAAAAGGAGAACCTGGACTTTGGCATCTTTGTCAAATAGTCAATTAAGGGAGTAAAATAAATCTCGGGGAGCAAAACAACAAAACGTGTGCTATAAGCCTCACGAAGATAATTTACCGTCTTTGCACCAGAATCAATACTATTAAAAACCAGCTCCTCGACCACACTCGTCAGATCATACAAAAGAACCCCAGACCGCACCACGCTGTGAATGGACTTGGGCAACTGCTTGACTGAACTCATGAGGTATCAATCTGCAGAAATCCAAGAGCAAGCCAGTTGAACAACAGCACAACGAAAAAAAAAACTTCCGGCTAATTATTCCCCTGAAATCAGGAACATCTAGGAATCAGCCTTCAGATATTAAAAACCAATTGCCATTCAAATAAAACCCAAAATTGTCCTCGAAAGCAATTTTGAACATCGCCATCTCGTCGAAAACCAACCACATTCCAACAAATAAACCCGATTCGGGACCAACATGGCATCACGCAGAGGATCGAAAGAAATCGTTCCCGCCGTCGGGACAAGAAAAGAAAGGAAAAAAACAAATATACTAACAACCCAGTTCATCGACCACTCAAATTCTCCCCCCCCCCGAACAACCCCCCCCCCCCCCCCCCCCGGGGACCGCAGAAAGAGCCAGAAATTGGCATAAACCCTAGGGATTACGTTAAGGGCAATCCCAATTTAGGGTTTCATCCAAGGGGTCGAGGGATTTCTTCCAGTTTGGACAGGACTTCCACGAACAGAGGATGAAAGAAGGGAAAGGCGGTTTGCATTTGGAAGTGAGATTGAGAAAAGCTTTGGCAGTCTCGAATTGGCGGGGAAGGGAGATGGTTAACCGACCGACCGGTCCGGTTCAATCGAAAATCGGAGAAGTGGACCGGTTTCCAATAACTTACTTGAACGTATTGGAGCTTTATTCCTCGAAAATAATTTACGAAATAAATCGTTCAAATTCAAAAATCGTAAATTAATATTAATAACGGGAGTTACTAATTCTGAATTCAAGTGACGAAATTTGACCTCGAAGTTACTAACTCCATATTCATGTCATCGAGTGAGCTTCCAAAAATTCAAAGTAAATAACTCTGAGCTCTTTGAGGATAGTGTTGGCACATACAAATTTCTGGGCCATGTCCCTAGTGGGCCAAACAACGAAGCCCAGGAGTCGTGCTGCTCGAGGGACTGCTCGAGTGCTGAGGAACAGTTTTACTCAGGAGGCAGTTCTCGAGCGCTCAAGGCCAACCTTACTCGAGAAGCAGCTGTCCGAGCATAAGAAGCAGAATCAACCATTACTCGAGAACGTAATGGAGCCACGACCAAGGAGTACCCTCAATGGCACAACCAAGTCACAATCCAGGGAAAGGACACGCGGCAGGTTCAGAAAGAATGACAGTGATACGATTTCTATGTCCCCTATAAAATAAGAAGTAGATCGTGTACACGATCTGGGAAAATACTGAGTCTGCTGAATAACCGCAACTGAAAGATCCTGAGCTATAAAAGGATCATAGCAGACAACAAACAAAGACACCCAACACAACAATCCAAACAGTCTTTTAGCTTTTACTTTCGGTCCTTTATCCTCCACCCTCATCGCTGTTGATTCTGTCCGGCGTTGTTGACACACCTCCGTCCATCATCGGTGACGTGCATTAAATTTCGTCGTCGTTAACCTGCCACCACTTCGACTCCGCTCGTCGACGTCGTGCATTAAATTCCGACGTCGAGCCACACCCTCGGTGCCGTCACATTAAATGCCGGCGCCGTTGACGCTTCCTTCGTTCCACAAGGGTGAATTCCAACAGAGGAGTTCGCCTCAACCGCCTCTCGTCCGCCGCCTTCGTTGTGAAGCGTCATCAAGCTTTGTTTGTCGTTTTTCGTCTAAGTGATGTCTGCAAGTGTAACGCTGTAAACTCGATACTGTTGTATTAAATTCCGGTGTTGTGTTCACTCTATTATACTTGCACTCGTTTGCTTTACGGTGTTCGACACCAAACGCTGTAAATTTAGTGCCGTTGTATTAAATTCCAGTGTTATATTTACTTTCACTTTGACCACACTATCACTGTAAAATTCGATACGTGTTGCGATGAACAAATTCTGCGCCAACACGTTTTTGGCGACCATAGTGGGAGTCAGAATTCGAAAATCCATATAAAGCCTTTGCGAAATGGTTCGAACTAAGAACAACAATGAAAATCCTTAAGATACTAAAGAAACGGATCTTACTGAGGATCAGAACAGGAATCAAGAGGTGTCTCCCATAGGGCCCTCGGATAATCCTTGGCGAGAATATTCGCCCAAAGCCTTTATAGGCAAGGAAGAATTTAACGAAGCTATAAACAGATTGAAATTAGATATAGTAGAGAGCTATAGAGAAATACAAGTTCGGACGGATGGAAAGATCCAAAAATTATTAGAAATCTTAAAGAGTGATGGGCCTAAGGAGAATGACACTTTAGGTGCAAAACCCTTCATTGTAGATGCTAGAGCTGCTGGAATACAGAAAGTTAACGGTCTAGGTTCTCAGGAAGAACGGGTTGAACCATGTCTAGGAACTTCTAATAGAGTAAGGGTAGGTAGTTCGAGAAGCCCGATACCTGATAAGAACGTCTATCCTACCATTATAGATATCGAGCAGAATACTTATCCAATCCACCCTCCTGTAAGGCAACGAAAAGAAACCGAGAGTTTCTATTTCAAGCACAAGGAAAAGGACTTTAACTTGAAAATGAACTCAAATCCTATGATCGACTTGAGTGGACAAATCCCTCGAGTTGTGGCTCAAATGGTACTAGGCGCGAGAACTGAAAAAGTACGCCTGTATGGGAGTCCAATTCCTGACTACATAGAGCAAGGGATATAAATACCTCGAGGATATAAAATTCCTAACTTTACTTTGTTTTCGGGAGAAGATGAGATGAATCCTGTAGAGCATATGGCTAGATTCACCTATCAGATGGGAGAGTTATCGAATAACGATATGTTAAAACTTAAGTTGTTTCCAAACTCTTTAACCGGAGATGCTTTTGGTTGGTACTCGAGACTTCCTCCAAACTCTATCCCAAGTTGGGTTGAAATGCAAACCCACTTCCTTAAAGCTTTCGATAAACTTGATTCAGTGGTTACTCTAAGGGAAATCTTGAAAATGAAGCAACTCCACGGAGAAACTCCTGTTTTATCTTGGTCAAGTTTAGAAAGAATTTGTTGAAGTGTGCAACACCCTTGGCTAAGAGGGATCAGCTCGAGGCAGTGCAAAGTGCCTTATCTCTAGTGATAAGGAAGAAACTTCAGGGAGAACGTTTTTAAGATTTCTATGAACTCTCGAGAAACGCCACTGAGTATCACAAACTCTTATTAGAAGAGTTCCATTCAGTTAGGAATTGTCAGGCTAAATGGGCCGAAATTGATCTTGCTAAGTTTGTTTAGGGAGAACCGACCGTACTTGAGCCTCTGGTAAAGAAAAATTCTAAAGCTCGAGCTTCTCCCAAGTTCGAAGAAGAGAGAAAGTTCTCATTCGATATAGAAAAAATAGACAATTTTTGATTGGCTGTATCAAAAGGGACGCATAAAACTCAGGCCAGGTCATAAGTTGCCACAGAACGATCGAGAAAAACGTCGGAAACATTGCAAGTGGCATGGGACATCCACCCACTCAACGCAAGAGTGTGTCGACTTTAGGAATATAATTCAAGACTTAATCCCGTCAAAAGAATTAAGGTTTGCCGAAGTGAATGAGTCGAGTGCGGTGGATGAAAATCCTCTCGAGAGTGATACGCCTAAGGAGAATGACACTTTAGGTGGAAAACCCTTCATTGTAGATGCTAGAGCTGCTGGAATACAGAAAGTTAACGGTCTAGGTTCTCAGGAAGAACGGGTTGAACCATGTCCAGGAACTTCTAATAGAGTAAGGGTAGGTAGTTCGAGAAGCCCGATACCCGATAAGAACGTCAATCCTACCATTATAGATCTCGAGCATAATACTTATCCAATCCACCCTCCTGTAAGCCAACGAAAAGAAACCGAGAGTTTCTATTACAAGCCTAAGGAAAACGACTTTAACTTGAAAATGAACTCAAATCCTATGATCGACTTGAGTGGACAAATCGCTCGAGTTGTGGCTCAAATGGTACCAGGCGCGCGAATTGAAAAAGTACGCCTGTGTGGGAGTCCAATTCCTGACTACATAGAGCAAGGGATATAAATATCTCGAGGATACAAAATTCCTAACTTTACTTTGTTTTCGGGAGAAGATGAGATGAATCCTGTAGAGCATATGGCTATATTCACCTATCAGATGGGAGAGTTATCGAATAACGATATGTTAAAACTTAAGTTGTTTCCAAACTCTTTAACTAGAGATGCTTTTGGTTGGTACTCGAGACTTCCTCCGAACTCTATCCCAAATTGGGTTGAAATGCAAACCCAATTCCTTAAAGCTTTCGATAAACTTGATTCAGTGGTTACTCTAAGGGAAATCCTGAAAATGTGGCAACTCCACGAAGAAAGTCCTGTTTTATTTTGGTCCAGTTTAGAAAGAATTTGTTGAAGTGTGCAACACCCTTGGCTGAAAGGGATCAGCTCGAGGCAGCGCAAAGTGCCTTATCTCTAGTGATAAGGAAGAAACTTCAGGGAGAACGTTTTTAAGATTTCTATGAACTCTCGAGAAACGCCACTGAGTATCACAAACTCTTATTAGAAGAGTTCCATTCAGTTAGGAATTGTCAGGCTGAATGGGCCGAAATTGATCTAGCTAAGTTTGTTTTGGGAGAACCGACCGTACTTGAGCCTCTGGTAAAGAAAAATTCTAAAGCTCGAGCTTCTCCCAAGTCCGAAGAAGAGAGAAAGTTCTCATTCAATATAGAACAAATAGACAAAATTTTTGATTGGCTGTATCGAAAGGGACCCATAAAACTTAGGCCAGGTCATAAGTTGCCTCAAAACGATCGAGAAAAACGTCGGAAACATTGCAAGTGGCATGGGACATTCACTCACTCAACTCAAGAGTGTGTCCACTTTAGGAATTTAATTCAAGACTTAATCCCATCAAAAGAATTAAAGTTTGCCGAAGTGAATGAGTCGAGTGCGGTGGATGAAAATCCTCTCGGCGAAGAGCCCATAATACATATGTACTCTCTCGAGAACGAAAATAAGTGTACAAAGTGCGTTGACGATAATGCATCTGCGTTTTATCTTGAGACTCACGCTTATGTATCGTAGGGAGTCAAGATGTCGGGAGAGACTACTGTTGCCAATAGTCTTTTCAAACGCCTGTTCGAGAGGTAGATGGTGAATTGTTCGGCTCGGGAGATTCATGAGGAGAACTGCCACTGGCATCTGGATGCTTCCCATGCCACATATAAGTGCCGCAACTTTCGTAGGTACTTGCAAATTAACAAAGAGAGCATGTGGTACGATTTGACTCAGCTCGAGGAAGTGACAATGGGAATGGGGCCATCATACTCCCGTTTTGCCCAGAAATAACACTCGAGGAG
Source organism: Melastoma candidum (assembly GCA_023653495.1). Taxonomy (NCBI): domain Eukaryota; kingdom Viridiplantae; phylum Streptophyta; class Magnoliopsida; order Myrtales; family Melastomataceae; genus Melastoma; species Melastoma candidum. The sequence goes on along the minus strand of CM042888.1, from coordinate 6,746,516 downwards.
TTCCTCATACTGGTCGGCTGGTCATGAATCTCGGAAGAGGTAATCTGAGGAAGGAGAAAGAGTCAATAGGCCTCTTATCCATGAATGACTAAATGGTAAGGGTAGGATTGAGCGAAGCGCTCGAAATATGACTCTAGGCGAACCTGTGAAACACAATGACCCCGTTTCTGAAATGGTCAAGACTGAAAAGCCTGCTCTCGAGGAGAGAGGAAAAGGGGTGGCACAGATCAACTCGAAGCTGATACAAGAGGGTTCTCAGATTGCTCGTTTTCTCGAGGAAGAGATACTGTGAGAGAAGTGCAATCTGATTGCCTCGGACAGGTTCTTCATCCCTCAGATGTGCACCAAGTGTTGCGTGATGTATTTTCGGAAACTTGTTCAGATGTCAACCAATGAAGAGATTGAGATTAAAGTCAAGAGTGATATCACAGGTAATTTCATCACCAACTTTATTGATGTTGGTGCCTTAAGAAGAGATACCCATCACTTGGTTTGGAAGAAGGCCTCGAGGCATGCCAGGAGGAGACGTCGTCATAACCAAAGCCGAGATTAGAGTTGGAGAGGCAGAGTTCACTGACGTTGAGTACCGCGCCAGACAGGCTACTCGAGAACAGGAGGACAATGCAGAGCCTGTTCGAGAGCAAGGCGACAATGCAGAGCCTGCTCAAGTGCAAAGCGACAACGCGGAGTTAGGGTCCGATAGACTCCTGCGCGAAGGGACGTACCAAGATTGAGGAGATAGAATACCCGGTCCATGTGCACCAAGAAGCAAATTCTTTTATGCATTCTGATTCTGAGAAAGTGTGTTACATCCCACCATTATCTTGCATTTTTAATTCTAGGCCATTTCTAGGTGTCTATTCTTTGCAACTCGATGGTTGTAGTCGAGAAACTTTGTTTTATTCTTCAAATCCATTTATTAGCGTTAATCTTGGCTCGAATGAAAATCCTCGACTCACTTACCTGAGTGCGATTCTAGAAAGTGAGACAGCAGCAGCGCTGAAAGAGCTACTGCATGAGTTTCGAGACTATTTCGCTTGGGATTATAAGGAAATGCCAGGACTCGATAGGAGTTTCATAGAACATAAACTCCAAATTCGAGAGAATTTCCAGCCTGTCCAACAGGCCCCTCAAAGGATGATTGGTGAAGTAAGTAATCTTGTCTATGAAGAAGTAAGAAAACCATTTCAAGCTGGTTATATCCGAACGTCTAAATACACGGAATGGATCTCGAGTATTGTCCCCGTAGTAAAGAAAAATGGTAAAATCCGGGTATGCATAGATTTTCGAGACCCGAACAAAACAACTCCCAAAGACGAGTATCCTATGCCTATAGCTGATGAATTAATCAACAAGACGTAAGGGAATGTCATTATATCGTTCATGGATGGCTATTTGGGATACAACCAAATCTTCATTGCTGAGGAAGATGTTTATAAAATAGCCTTTCGATGTCCAATTGGCATATTCGAGTGGGTTGTAATGTCATTCGGATTAAAAAATGCTGGAGCCACGTGAGAGCTATGAATGCTAACTTCGATCCATTAATGGGAAAAACTGTGGAGGTTTGCATCGACGACATAGTGGTAAAATAGAAATGAAACGATATACATGTTGAAGACCTTCGGGCCGCTTTCCTTTAGATGAGGAAGCATCATTTGAAGCTGAACCCTTTGAAATGCGTATTCGGTGTACAAGCTAGACAATTCCTAGGATTTTTAGTACATCAGAAAGGGATTCAAATAGATCTGGAAAAATTAAAGCAATACATGAATTACAGCCTCCTCGGAATAAGAAGGAGTTGCAAGCTTTCCTTGGACGAGTAAATTATCTATGAAGGTTCATCGGGAACCTAGCGGGAAACGCCGAGGCTTTTTCCACACTCTTGAGGGGAAAGAATAAGTACACTTGGACGGATGAACACGAATGAGCTTTTGAGAATATCAAAAGCTATTTGGTGAAACCCCCAGTTCTGACTTCCCCTTAGCTCGGGAAACCTTTCATTTTGTACGTAGCTGTGACCGTCACCACGATAGGAGCACTCTTGGCACAAGAAGACGAACAGAAGAGAGAAAGAGCTGTATTTTATCTATATCGACTTTTGAATCCTACTGAGACGAGATATACAGCCCCAGAAAAGCTTTGCCTCTCAGTATACATAGGAAATAGTGAAGTCTATGTAGTCTCGAGAGCATAAGTACCGAGAACATTTTTTGAGAGTCCTTTGCTCACTGGAAGGGTTAGCAAGTGGAGCTTGGTACTTTCGACATATGATATAAAATTCAAACCCAAAAAGGCAATTAAGGGACAAATTCTTGGCAGAGTACGCGAGCGAAACTTCAGTAGACAAAGAAGAAGAGGAAACACGAGAGCTTTGGCAGGCCTGGTTCGATGGATCGTCAACAAGATCTAGAGCTGGAATTGGAATCATATTGAAATCATCAGCTAGGTTCAAGACTAAGTTCGCCTTTAGATTAGCTGAACATGCAACTAACAACGCTACCGAATAAAGTGCACTTATTGTTGCATTACAATCTCTCCTTGAGAGCGAGGCAAAAGTTGTTGTGTCAGTAAAGGGTGATTCGCAGTTGATGGTAAACTAGGTAAATGGGTTGAGTTTCTGCCATACACAAGAGTTGAACAAGTACCTAACCCTGACCCAGCAACTAATTAAGAAGTTCCAGCAAGTTACTCTAGAGCACATAGCTTGAGAGGATAACGCCATAGCTAACTCGTCGGCTCAATTAGCATTGAGATACAAATCGAACGACGCGTTACAAAGAGAAATAGGTGGAGTAATCCCCGAGACCAGCTCACCTATCATCGGACAAAAAGAAGACGTCTCAACTCCTATTCATAAGGTGGATGTCATGAAAACAGATGAAGATTGGCGATTGCCTTATGTTGATTTCTTAGACAATCCGAACTCAGTAGTCGAGAGGAAGATCAAACTAGCAGCTAGACAATATATACTTCTAGACGGTCTTTTATACAGAAAAGCCAAAGAAGGTGTACTACTGAGATGCGTTGATCTAGATGAGGTAACGCCAATCATGTTAGAAACCCATGAAGGTCTGTGCGGAACCCACTAGTCAGGAGTAAAGATGTACTGGATGATCCAAATGCATGGATGTTATTGGCCATCTATGAAGAAAAATTGCATCGAGATGGCCAAGGGATGCAGAAAATGCCAAAAATTCGGACATATAACTCGAGCTCCGGCTATGGAATTAAATCCAGTAACACAGCGTTGGTCTTTCAAGTCCTGAGCTCTCGATATAATCAGAGAGATTAAACCTCACTCGAGTAAAGGAGACGCTTACATATTGGTGGCTACAGACTACTGTACCAAGTGGGTAGAGGCTAAAGCCTATCAAAGAATCGACCAAAAAGAAATTATCGAGTTCATCAAGACGGATATCATTTTTCGTTATGGACTCCCTCATAATATAGTGGTAGATAATGGAGCTGGGTTCAATGTGGAACAGATGCAGGAGTTCTCGAGAGAGTTCGGTTTCATCATAAATAATTCTTTACCATATTATCCACAATCTAATGGACAAGCGGAGTCGTCCAATAAGCTTACTAAGAATGTCATTCAGAAAATGATTGAACATAACCCAAGAGGTGGCATGAAATACTCCTTGAGATGTTATGGGGTTTAAGAGTTTCTAAAAGGAATACCACTGGAGAAGCACCATATAGCTTAGTGTATGGCCAAGAAGCCCTTGTCCTTATCGAGATAAAATACAAGTTCTTCCAAGTCAATCAGGCAAACCAAACGGTCGGTCGAGAGGATGGGATCCCTCGAGGCATTAAGCATCTCGAGGAGTTATGTACGAAAGTAGCAAATAGAATGGAAGTACAAAAGAAGCGAATGACGAGACATTACAACAAAAAGGTTCATTTCAAAGGCTTCAAAGAAGGGGAGCTAGTACTGAAAATGATTCTCCCAATAGGCACTCGAGATTATTTCCTTGGGAAATGGTCACCGAACTGGGAAGGCTCTTTTAAAGTTCAAGAGGTATTTCCCAAAAATGCGTACCACTTAGCCAATCTCGAAGGCCGTCACCATGAACTAAAGATTAATGAAAAATATCTGAAACTTTACAAACCAACAATCTGGGAAACCCACAAAGATATCTTAAAGAGAAGGTTCCCAAGTTTGTGGATACAACTAGAATAGTAAGACTTTGTTTAGAAATAAAGTCCATCAAGTCCTCAAAAGAATAACATACAATTAGCATTTCGAAAATCAATTCCCTGGATGGCCGGGTAATCGTGCTTTGGGCAGTCAGACCCAGGCCGAGACAAGCAAAATCCACTTCTTCTCCAGAGAGATCCAATCATAAGAACCGAGTTCAACCAGCCCCCACGCTCGGAGGAGAAAGAAGCGCAAAAGTCCCTCCATCATCTCGAGCTATCTGACCTGCCAGTACCCCGATGCGAAATGCTTGCCTCAATTCCCTCTCTAAAGTCTGGAGAGGAAAGCTGAGATGCGACGCGCCAGGGAGACAAAGCGGGAGAGCATGCTCGATTTCACTTCCTTGCACCCAAGAAAGAGTGCAAGAGAATGAAAAGTTGGAGAGAGTCCCTTCAAAGGTACCCACCTATAGAAGCCATGTGCTACTAGTGAGCAACATGACCGCCTGAGGTTGTGGGCCTAGGCTTTCAAGGGACGTGAGGTTGTGAACTTAGGCTTTTGGAATCTCGAGAAGGTTTCAAGAGAAAGAAGATAACAACACGGCAAGACATGTTTGATATGAAGGGAAGAGTCCTCGTGAAGGGAAATCGAGCCTATTTATAGCCGAAGAAAGAAGCGTAACCAAAGAGAAATCCAAAGAGGTTCATGAACCCCGTGAAGAAACAGTAAGAAGTCTTGAAGATCTCGGGAATCATATCTTTTGGGAATCTTCGCAGCCTTAATGAACAACATTTGAAGCTGTTCAAAAGGGAAATAAAAGCTGTACACTGCTTTGAAACGACTGGGAAATGGTTGAAAAAATGCTTCAAGCATGCATGCTAGTAATTGAGGAATTAAAAAAAATTAAATGTTGTTACAATTAAAGAGTCAGAACAGTTTAGGCCGACAACAAGCAAAACGTTTGATCAGCTCGAGACGCTGCTTCTCGCAGAACTATTTCTCCTGAAAGATAACCTGATCCATAATGCACTCTCGAGTTGGAGGTCCAGGCTCTGTAGCAGCTGTCCACATGGCTCGCATCTTCTCGAGTTTAGTCTTGGATTTTAGAGTCTTCTCTCACAGCTCGACAAGGTTTTCTTTCGCTTCTTGAATAACCTCGAGAAGTTTGTCGTTACGCCTGATTTTCTTGTCTAGGAGTTCAATCTTCTGCCTGCCCTGAGCCTTTATGGATTCACGATGATTCTCAGAATCTTGGGCAGATCGGCTGAGTTTTTGGAACTCCTCGTATGCGTCATAGGCCAACAAGTATTGTTGCCGAGCAAGTCTGTAGGCGAAAATCTGGTCCACAATCGCTATGGGAGAGCTCACGATGTCATTCCGAGCATCCCCATATTGATGGAAGCTCTCCTCTAAATAGGCAGTATCAGTAGGAGGAAGCTAAGTACAAACTCAAAGTTCGTACGAAGTGGTTCATTGCATTCAGTGAACCCTCAGAGATCCCTTCCTCTGACTCCTCTGGGATAGAGCTGTCATCCACAAGATCTTCATGGACATCCTTCAAGAATGTTTGTAGCTATATCCTATGCGAGAGAAAACAAATGCTAAAGAGAAGAAACATACAAATTCGAACAATAGAAAGAAAGTGTTCTCTTACATTGGCAGGAGCACCCTCTAGAGTCGCATCTTCATGAGGCGGCTCCTCTATGCTTGACAACTTCGCAACAACAGGAGGAGCAATCACGGGCATCACCTCCACTTCCTCCACTTCAACAGGTGGATTATCAGCACTGTCGTCCCTGGGAGTCGGCACCTCTCGAACCTCCTGAACTGGAGCGCTCTTTCGAGACGCCTCTACATTCTTGAAGGAGTTAGCCTCTTGAGCATCCATAACATCTCGAGGAGAGGATGAAACGGTTGGGGGATCCTCTTCGACGGGTTGTGCATGACGAGGGTCGACCTGCATCATCTTCGAAGATAAGTACTCCATAAGAAAAACAAACTCTGAAACTAAAAGAGGTAAAGAGATACCTCATGGTTAGGGATGGATTCACCAACCCCGATAGTTGACGTCTCGAGAATAGGCAAAGTGGATCCCTCAGCCTTTGAGCTCTGGTCGAGGATTTAGAGATCGGGCTCCTTAAGCATAGGCTTCACTCTTCTTTGAAAGACGCGTTTAAGCCGTTTGGTGGTCAGTGCCCTTTCACTCAGCGGTCTGGAAGGACGATCCTCTCGAGCTTTAGACCGCTCTTCTCTGAGATCACCTTCCTCGAGGGATTGTACGGACCGAACCTTACGCTTCTTCTTTTTAAGAGCTAAGGGCACCTCCTTAGTGCCCGTCTTAGGGAGAGCTGCAAACTAGATGAGCAAAGTTAGAAACATAACATTTAACAATGAACAACATTACGAAAGTTCATAACTTACCTTCTGAGGCAGGGCTGGGCACATAAAGATCCCCTAGAGTACTATCCAGGATGGCCATGTCGCCCCGTAGCTCAGACCAAGTCATAGCCCAATAAACTTGAAAAAGCTCCGCAGCACCAATTTTGCCATTCTTGAAGAAAGGAAATTCGATGGAAGACACAGCCGTTTGAGCCAACAACTCAGCAGCCTCCTTGAAACCCACAGCTGCAGTTTTTCCACGCATAAAAGTTTTATAGGACCTTGGGAAAGGAATGCTAACATCTTGGAAGAAACCAAGTTGCCTAGCACACAGTTGAGGGTTGTACATCTCAAATACAAAGTTTTGTCCAGAATGAACTCTAATCAAGTCTCGGGGCGCCAGAACACTATCCCAATAAGCCCACTCCGTAAGATTGTCTCGAGCAGCATAAAATTTGTTGGGAGGATATGGCTCCCATTCTTGTTCCCTATGAGGGTTAGCCAACTCTTTCATCAAAGAGGTAATAGGTGAAGTGGACCGAGTCTTGGAATTACTGCAGGCATGCAGGGCAACGTCTATCCCAAAACATCTATAACTCTTGAGCACTATTCTATCGAAATAATATAGTCGAAGGAACCAGATGTGCGCTCATAAATGCAACAGCCACATCGGGGCTCTAGATTGATGGTTTGGAAAACCTTTGTCCTCAACTTTAGTAGAAGCAACCCGAAGGCTTCTGTATAACAACTGGAGGAGGAAGGGCGCAAAAGACACAGTGTCATCAGCTTGAAGTAAGAAGTCACTGATCCAAGACCTATAGATCGCAGCTTGCTTTCTTGGACTACAAAAGATATATTTACTGAGCCACTCGAGGAAGAAATCGAACTCTTGCTATTCTCCTCATAGAGCAATAACCCATGTGGCTGTTAATTGTATTGCGGATTTTATGTCCCTTGTATTGGAACCGGTTTCCTTCTGTTCTGTGAAGACGAACATTAACACCCGTAGCAGAGCAACCCGTCAATAAACAAATGTCCTCTAAGTGATAGTCAAGGGTCCGTCGGGAAGGAAAAAGACATTTAGTCTAGAATTCCAGAAGGGGATCAAACTAGAACAGACTTTAAAGTCATTGAACTTCACTTTCCTTGAAATGGATACTAAATCCTTCAAACCCAAACGTTGCAACTTCTGACTTAACTTCTCTTCCCATAACTTAAACCATGCCTAAGTAGAGGCATCGGTTGGGGGAAATCCAACATGTTCCCTAGTATTGAACCAGGAGACATGAGCGCAGAAATCAGGATGACATACTGGAATGGTTGGTGAAGTCATAAGATAGGTCTGAGGGATGTCATAGTCCTTAAAAGCAGACGATCGGAGCATAAGACCTAGAGTTAGAGTTGGCGGTTCGTAGTTCGGGACTGCTATAACAACCTCCTGGTTGGCGAGGCCGTAGTACTGACCGAGTCGAATGAAGTCTGATTCTGTTGTCGCAATAGGAGAATCCATTCGTACGCTGATGAAGAAAAACTCACAGTTTTTTTAAATGAAAAGGCAAGAAAAGCAGTCCAGCCAAAGAAAGGACCGAACTTGAGCACCAAAACACCTCTGGAAGTTGAAGAGAACGAGGGTTTTTGAAAAAGAAAGAAATAGTTGGTATACCGAGCCTTATGAACAAAAGAGCGGGAAAAGAAGCTTGCTCGACAATATTCATGCCAAAACAAGTCGTTTCAAGATAAATATAAAGTTTCCACATTATGTTTAACAAAGGGGGGCTTAATGTTGACACACATGAATTTCTGAGCCTTGTCCCTAGTGGGCCAAACAACAAAGCCCAGGAGTCGTGCCGCTCGAGGGATTGCTCGAGTGCTGAGGAACAATTTTGCTCGGGAAGGAGTTCTCGAGCGCTCAAGGCTAGCCTTACTCGAGAAGCAGCTGTCCGAACTCGAGAAGCATAATCAACCATTACTCGAGAACGTAACGGAGCCACGATCAAGGAGTGCCCTCAATGGCACAACCAAGCCACGATCCAGGGAAAGGACACGTGACAAGTTCAGAAAGAATGACAAAGATACGCTGTGCATGTCCCCTATAAAATAGAAGGCATATCGTGTACACGATCTGGGAAGATATTGAGTCTGTTGAATAACCACAACTGAAAGATCCTGAGCTATAAAAGGATCACAACAAACAACAAACAAAGACACCCAACACAACAATCCAAATAGTCTTTTAGCTTTTACTTTCGATCCTTTATCCTCCACCCTCAGCGCTGTTAATTTTGTCCGGCGTTGTTGACACACCTCCGTCCATCCTCGGTGACGTGTATTAAATTCCGTGGCGGACGTGCATTAAAGGGCTGAAAACTCACGTGGCAGATGTTGTCGAGTTACAACCTTATTGGAGTTTTGTGGATGTATGCAACATTTCCCATAAAGTCGAGAAACAACAAGCTAGAAGAATGCTTGTAAGAACAGCCATGAGAAACACTCCTTTCAAGGGAGTTCATCCTTGAGAACTCCAATACCGACGAATAACAAGGACAATGCCAAGGTTGACGTTTAGCCACCCTCAAACACTAACGGTTAGAAAAGGTGTTTTAAGTGTCAAGGAGTTGGTCATATAGCTTTTGAGTGTCCAAATCGACGAACCATCACTATATGGAGCTCTCGGATGATGATATCAGGTGGTTGATCGATAAGGAGAACCCATTTGGGATGTTGAGAAAGAAGTGGTGGAGGAACCCGATGAGGGCGAGTTGTTGGTTATTCGAAAAGCCCTTATGCAGGCGTGATGCCTGATGAAGTCGACCAACGAGAGATGATATTTCAAACTCTGCATTGTATAGGGAAATGTGTGTCACGTGATTGTCGACAATGGGAGTTGCACCAATGTGACCTCAATTACCATGGTCAAGAAGCTAAAATTATCGACCAAGCCACATCCTCGACTATACAAGCTTCAATGGTTGAGTAAAAAGACTGATCTTAGGGTGACTAAGTAGGTAAAGGTGTCGTTGAGCATAGATCAGAACTACAAAACCACGGTGACTTGGGATGTGGTACACATGGATGTGTGTCACTTGTTGTCGGGAAAGATGTGGGATATGATCGACAAGCAGTTTATGATGGGTACAAGAATACATATTCCATCATTTTCAATTAGAAAAATATTACTCTTTTTCCCCTGACCACCCAAGCACTAGCCAAACCGTCACAAGGAGATCGAGAAATCAGTTCGAAGCTTGTTGAGTTGACTCGAGATAATCGAGAGAAGAAGTATGTATACATCTTGATGTTGTTCGATGAAAGAAAAGATCAGGCCTCAACTATGTCCCCTTGAGTTTGGGCACTTTTACAAGAATCTGAGGACGTGTTTCCCGAGGAAATGCCTGGAGGACTTCCTCCTCTAAGGGACATACAACATCAGATCGACCTCATTCCTGGAGTATCACTGCCTAATCGACCTGAGTATTAATATAATCCCAACGTGGTAAGAACTATAACGACAGGTCGACGGACTCATCAAACGAGAGTTTGTCTGAGAGAGCCTCAACCCTTGCTGCGTCTCTAATAAGAATATCAACAAGTCATTCTCTTTGTTTTAACCATCAGCCTGAACTAACCAATGTTCACATAATTTAAGATGAAAGAGCCAAGGGGATTTGATACACAATTCTCATCGACTGAAGACAAATAAATCTGCTCGACTCAATGAGATCTTCTACAATAGCATCGATCTGCAAATTGACTGTGACCCTCCAACGATTACTGATGGTCCTTTTTGAGGAAGAAGTTTACTGCATCGTTTTAATAAAATAAATAAAGTCATGTCCTTTAGCTACATATAAAATTCTTTTAGTTAGTTCAAACGCCGCATGGTTAAAATGCAGGTCATACACGTTGATTCAGATACTTCAAGAGATTCTTGAAATCCAATCGATCATACCAACGCTGGAGCTTTTATTCCAAAATTAAACACCTCCAACCATGAACCAGACTTTCATGTCCCGAACCATGAAGCTGAGTCGTTTGAGGCCAATAACAAACATTAATATATGCAAAAGGCTGAAGACCAACAACACACCGAGGATGACCATGTTTGGACAACTTTCGTGTAAGCACGACTCATATTTTCCTTAAAAATATCAGAGATCTCCTCACAACCGTTAGCCCATCATTATATTACTTTTCAACAGGTGCAGCTAGAGCGTTCTATAGAGGCTAGACACTCATTGCAGGTGCTGACCCAATCTCGATGGCCATATAAGTTGTCGTCAATCAGAACCCACATGAGAATCCTTCGTCCAACATTGTTTTGTCCAACACATGAATGATATCCACTAGTCAGAGTATTTTAGACATCCTTTTTAGGGACGCGCTGTCTCAGTCGATGTTAGACCAGTAGATGGAGTTAACACGATTCGTCGAGGCAGATCCGCTGTCTCTCGCTCAGTTATTAAGCATTTGTCAAAATTTGAAGACTTCCTTGTAAACTTCTTGAAGCGAATACGAGGGAGATTTGGTAGCGACAAAAGAGGTGGAAGAATTCTCTATCATGGAACGCGCCCAACTGATCATTCGATCAAAGATCAACGACCTTGTGATAGAGCGTGTTAATTTAGAAGACCAACACGGACAACTATTAGTCTGCACCTCTGAGCTTAGATGGCAGCTGAGTTTGATAGAAGATGAAATGATTGCATGTTCATCTAGGATTGCTAGGAGGGAACGTAAGATGAGAGAAAATAAATCGACGCTAGAAGCGAGAAGGACAACAATGGAGCCTGTCTGTCACCAGCTCATTGGTGAAATACCATGATTCAACCTACCAAGTCGAGCTTAAGAGTTTGAGAATGAATATTGCGAATTTACTCGCTAAATAACTAGGCTGGATGTAATTTTATTCTATCCTATTCTTGTTTCCTTGTTCATCTGAATATATTTTAAATAGATTCTAACAGTTTGTTCGACTGAAATTTCAAAACTACAATTGCTTATCGACAAAGATGTTAAGATCTATCAATTTATTTAGGTACTAAATCTTAACCTAAACAATACCCTCGAAATAATCGCTTGGAGATATTAATATGAAAATTAGTATAAATAGGCATGGCTCATTTTCTTCCATTCTTCATGTCGAAAGTCGAAATGTCTCGTAGGGATGTTATTTCCATATTTTCCTCCATTTTCGAGCAAAGCTTTTATTCATAACCTTAAATCCTTTAAAAGCCTATATCCATGACCTTATGCTTGGGATTGCATCTCACTTTAGCTTTTGTGGATGTAGCTCCCGATTCTGGAACTCCGGTGCATGATCGCCGAGACGACAAAATCGTTTGGTGAAATTCAAGCGCAGAGTTGGATATGTCTTCCTTGTTTTGGCACCATCTTGCTACAGCAGTAGGGGAATCGGGGAGGACTTTCGAGGGACTGCATAGAGTGATTGCTTGGATTTGTACTATAATTGGGGCATCTTTTTCCAATTGGCAGAATAATCTTCAACACAAATTCCCCCTTTTAGATGATTTGGACACAACTCTTTTATCGTAATTCCGTGCAACTCTTTTTTTGAACTTGAATCCTGTTGAGAGCAGTGAAACAATTCATTTCAAGTTTCTCCATCTCTATATGCATGGCCACATCATAGTCAATTAACTCCACATCTTTATGGATTTTAACTCAATGAGACTTATATCTTACTTCGACGGGAAGTATCACATCATGCCCATACACTAGACTGAATGGGCTTTGGCCAGTACTCTCTCTCCTAGTTACCCACAATACGTGTACTGTATCTAACAGAACATTATGCCACAAGTGATGATTATCGTCTATTCAGCTTGCCCATTCGTTTGCACTTAGTAAGGTGAGGAATTCGTCAAAGTAAATTGAAATTCTTACATGAAGTCCTTGATTACACTTCAATTAAATACTGTAACATTGTTGACCAAGACATTCTAAGGAATACCAAATCAATAGATGATGCCTTTCTTTCAAATATCTAACACATCTAAATGAGTAATATTTTCATATGCCTTATCTTCTACCCACTTAGTGAAGTAGTTCGTGGCGACTAAGATATATTAGGCTCCTCGGCTAGAACTTGGCCGTATCTCTGATGAGATAGTAAGTTGTGATCGTCGTATTAAACTAAAACATCAGCCAACAGTTTTCCTTTGACTGCTGACTGAGATTTATACTAGAGATTATACAATGACAGGATCAAACTCCACTTACTCGGTCAACCACTTAACAAGGGGCTATCAAATAATGCCTTTAGGACTGGGGATCCTAAAATCACACTTTAACAAATCACACCTAGATTTGACTAGTTGTCTTTAGTCGATTGACCGAAATCGGTATCCTCTAATGGAGGACCCGGATTAAACGTACTAGAAATGACACCAACACATGATCTAGTAGCCTTATAAGCATGCAATCATTCTAACACATTAGCGACTGCATCATTCACATTAGGATAAGACATCTTCCGGTTATTGAAGGAATTTGACGAGCTCCAACTCTGAATCCGTTATTGAGCAATCTTTGCCTTTGACAACAATATTTGGAAGATGAGCGATACCAACAACTTCTTTAATCGGCTTGAGTATTCCGAATATCTCTTCCTCTATCTTGCTATAAGCTTCTTCTTCGACCTTAGGAGGTGTAAAATCTGAATTCCAACCTGTTGCTACTTCGACGGTATAAAGAGGAGGTCCTCCATACGTGATCAGATGCTTAAATCCTCCAACCGATTCTCCTAATGGCCCGATGTTTGGATCACCTAGTCCATATCTCTTCTTGAGAGTCAGGTCTTTGACTGTACCACCAACATATCCTGCATGAACTTCTATTACATTAGGATATGCTTTTCCTTACATCAATTTCACGATCGACCTACAACATCAATTCTCTATGAAGAGCAGAAGGTATAGCCCGTAGCCTCGTGCAACCAATCTCTTCAATAGAGCATTGAAAGTGGCTAGAACATCGATTACAAAAAAGGTAATATTCATCTATAATCAACCAACTTTTAGTCGAGTTAAATAAACACCTAAACACTTAGATGATCCCCATTGAAGGCGCTTATAGACACAACGGTGTCTGACACAATATTGTCATCATGCCCTAAATATCAGTTTGTCAAAAGAGGCATGACATTTACTGTAGTACCATTGTCAAACAAAACTTTTTTTAAAGGTATCCCATCAAAAAGAGCCTTGACGTATAACCAACACATGTGATATTTCATGCCAGTTGTTGGTCTTGAAAACAAATGAACTAAGGGTATGAGCAGTTGAAAAGTCTTTCGTAAGCCTTTATAACAACAAACTCCTTAAATAGTGTAATAACATTACACTCGGCTTGCGTGAGTACACTTCTTTGGTCTACACTATGAGTCTCGCTTTTCAGGGAATGAAAATTCGAATCTTCCAAGTCTTCCCTGTCTACTTTTGGGAGAATGACTTTCTATCTTTGAGATCGTGAATTGTGCTTAGAGTATGTGATGGAGATGTTGTTGCGTCGACTTCCCTTTCAGAAGAAGACCTGGCCCTCTTTGTTTTGGCCTTTTTACGACTTCTGTCTCCCATTCTCCTACTAAGTTTGGGAAGAAAGACATGTATTTGATACCTGTATCCATTGCCCAACAACTAGATGAGGCACCTTGCTCATTTTCAGTTTACCAGAGCAATTAATATTTGTGGGAAATACCTAGATGAACTTCTATTCGCCAGGGTAATAACCATCAACTCGACTATCAACTCCTTTCGCCTAATCTACCACTAATGCAAAAAAAAAAAAAAAATTGATTGAGTTCTGGTTTACCTTCGATAGGAGCTTTCATTGTAGTTATGGTGAACATGTTGGTCGACGGCATAATGATCGGGTTCTAGAAGTAGGTATAAGAGTAGAGGTTTCACAATTGCGAAATCAAGATCTTGTTACTGATTGTTGGAAGGTACCATTTACACACTTTACTTGCCTCAAGAAATTGAGTGATAGGAGGTCAATCCTTTAAAACTCATGCATCAAGTCGAATTTGTGGTCGAGGCTCTGGTTTGGAAGCCATTACTACATCATTGCACTAAAGTATTTGTTGAACTTTAGGTAGCAGATAGTTAGGCAACTCAATCGATGTAGAATCACTGAGTGCCTATGCAAGATGTTGGGGTGAGACTCTTATGGTTTGGAGAGTTCAACAATTGAGGGTCTCTGCAAATGAATAATATGTGACTGAACATAGGGAACCTATTGCAACCTCTACCTACCACATTGATCCTTCCTCCGCACAAGGGAGTTTGTTCCCCAGATTTCCTTGGCATCGAACGACCAATCCCCGTTGCAACCTTCTCCACTGACGTAAGATCAAACCATTCCTCCTTTCACTGAAATTGTAAGAATTTCATTAAAGTAAAGCACCTATCGGTCGTATGAGTGCCATCCATGTGCCACAAGCATCCGTGTGCTATCCACGTAACCTATGACATGATATGTATGAGAGGGTCCGTCCGTGATATGACACTGATAGAATGCACTTGAAAATAATGTCGCAACTTTTGCATAGCGAACTTCAGTGCCAAACACGTCTTCTTTATTGGCAAATAGTTTAGTTCTACACCAGTCAATGTCCAGTTCAAATAATATAAAGCATCTTCTTTCCTGCTTTCATTCTCTTGAGTTAGGAGAACACCCAATAATCCTTCTTGTACCGCTATGCATAGTTTAAGCGGTCTCCTAAGGGTTAGTGAAAGGATTCAAACTTTCTTAATTACGGAAATAAATAAATTAACATTTCAATTTTTAATTAGTCTTGAAATTTTTACAATTATCTGACTGTATTTCTAAACCTAAGATAATCGACCCATGAAAACGTCCCTACTTCTTAAGGACTGTAAAATGAGCGCATGCATGCACAGGGAGGTTAGATAAAGCTAAGTGATACAAGGACCATCGATGACTCATCATCAGCACTATCGACTAGAGCTGTCCGCTTGCTCACCATCGACTAACTCGCACTTAGTCGACCGTCGACGCTAGCCAGCAAGAGATCTGTTGAAGCAAGCCCAGTCGAAGCAGAAGTAGCCATACATTGAAGATGCATTGAATTTCAAGACACTCATGCCTCCACTAACTTGCATTTAGTAGCATTCATTCCCAATAAGCCATTATGGCTAGTATTAAGTCCTGCATGCATTTAGTTAGATGTCTTTGCATTTAATTCCTTTTTTCTAGGTCACTATATAAGGTGCCATTGTAACTCATTTGAGACAACTTTGATTTTCAGAATATAAACCCTTTAGTAAGACTTTGTCTTATATCCGAAGTGAGTGGATTCTCCTTCAACCTCCTTCATTTGGTAATTCCAAGTGTGGATTTTGTTCAACCGATGGTGGTGTATCTGTATCCTCCGCGTTGTTCCGCACCATCGTCTTGTTCGTGGTGGTGTGTCTCTATCCAAGACCAATTGAGTTACTCGAGTCCTCTATCACGGTAGTGTTGTTGTATCTGTGGTGGTTGTTCTCAACCTACCCTTCATCTATTCCAACTCCATTCCATTTCCAGCTTTATCCCCAAACACAACCTTTTGTCCATACCCCACATCACTCCATTCCGCACCCTTAGTGACGTCCCACTTTATTTCGGTATTGGAGTAATCATCCCCGCATCACTAAGTACATTCACACGACCATACATTCGTTAATTAATCCATTCTCACATTCAAAACATTTCCTTACTACCTCAATGTTCATCCCGCTCAACAACTTTCATATTCATGTGTTACTCCACTTGTCAAGTCTTCTTTCATATACTTGCACATTTCTTATTTTCCAAAAGAGTTTAGAATCCTCCCATCTAGGATCCTCCCAATCGGTAACAAAAGTGATTTCGGGTCCTAACAACCTTTCGTCCATACCTCACGTTACTCCATTCCACACGCTTAGTGACGTCCCGCTTTGTTTTGGTATTGGAATCATCATTCCGATGTCGTGCCCACATCATCTTAGTATAAGAGCTCAAGGTGGTTGTTGAGTGCACAGTTGTCAATGTCTGGAAGGTTCCAATGCGATATGACTCTAGGCGAAGTGGACGTTACTCGGCTAGAGCAGCAGATCACCGATCGTCAACAACAACTACAGTCGTTGTGGACTCATCATGCATCGACTTATCGTAGTCGATTAGACAACGATGATGAGAAGAACCCATCGCCTGAGGAGTCTCAACGAGGGTCTTCACTAGAGTATCGTCGATAAGAAAGAAGAGCCCGGCCATGAGTGTTTAGATTCTGGAGTTCGAAGGAAACTTGGACCATGTGGAGTTCATCGACTGGATGCACACAGTAGAACGCATCATGACTATGAAAAGGTGTTCGAGGAACGAAAGGTTATGTTGGCTGCATTAAAATTGAAGAAGTACGCCGTCTCATGGTGGGAGAACACCAACCAACAGCGCCAAAGAAAAGGACATGGTAAGATACCGATGTGGTTGAAAATGGAAGGGCCATAACAAAGAGATTCTTGACGGAGAACTATCCACGAGATCTCTACCTCAAATTGTAGTGACTTCAGCAAGTTTTGAGTGTTGCTGATATATGAGGGAGTTAGAGAGGTTTTTGCTACAATGTGATGTCCAAAAAGCTTCTGAGCAAACAATTACTAGGTATCTTCGAGGACTTAAGCCCCAGATCGCGGGTGCAGTCGAACTTCCACAGTATTGGACCTTCGACGATATTAGAGCGTTTGCCCACAAGGTTGAGCAACAGAAAGCGAGGAGATCGAGTACCCGCCCATTTGCAAATGCTTCGCCTTTTAACAAGGGGAGTTCCTCCCAGGCGAGGTCACCATCGACTACGTAAGAAACAAACCCATCGTCGACTACCAGACATGAAGTCAAGTCGAACGAGCGAGATACCATTCGACGAAGTTTCAAGTGCCAAGGAATATGACACATGGCCTCGGAGTGTCCGACTAGGAGAAATGTTATCATTAGAGAGCTGTCTGATGGAGAAGAAGAGCTCGATGAGAACGTCGATCCAATTTGGGATGCAGAGGAGATTGAGTAGTACCCGGACGAAGGAGAGCTGTTGGTTGTCTAAAAAGCCTTAAGCGTGACGCCCGCTAGAGAGGAGAATCAAAGAGAAAGTATATTCCACACAAGGTGCACAATCGAAGGAAATGTTTTTTTGGTGATCGTCGACAGCGGCAGCTGCACCAATGTGGTTTCGAAAACGGGTATAGAGAATCTCAAGTTGCTAGTTGAATCTCATCCTCATCCTTACCGTTTCCAATGGCTCAACAAGGAGAGTGTTGTTCGAGAGTTCCATTTTCGATTGGAAAAAGCTACAATGATGAAGTCGTTTGCGATGTTATTCCGATGGACGCTTGCCACTTGCTCCTAGCAAGACAGTGACAATTTGATCATCGCACCCAACATGACGAGTATTGCAATACCTATTCCATTAGTGTTGACGAGAAGAACGACACCTTGATGCCGTTAACCTTTCACCCTAGCGAAACAACACAAAATCGACCTCATGGGAGTACAATTGGTTCGAGCAATTCACGAAGGCCAGAAGGCTTAATTTGTGGTTCTTGTCGAAGCAACCCATGATCAATCGACGAGCCATCCTTGAGCCGTATCCATACTCAAGGGGTTCAAGGATGTGTTTCCAGAGGAGTTTCCAGTCGAACTACCACCTTTGCGGGGCATTCAACACGAGATCGACTTGGTTCCAGGAGTATCTCTACCCAACCGACTAGCTTATCGATGCAGCCTTGAGGAAGCGAGAAAACTTCAGAGGTAGGTTGACGAGTTGCTTGGAAAGGGATTGGTGCAACAAAGTTTAAGCCCTTGCTCCGTACGAACAATATTGGTGCCGAAGAAGGATGCCAATTGGCGAATGTGCATGGATAGTCAAACGATCAACAAGATCACGGTGAAGTATCGTTTTCCTATCCCTTGACTAGATGACATGTTGGATGAGTTGTATGGAGCGTAGGTGTTCTTGAAAGTGGATTTGTAAAGTGGTTATCACAAGATTCGGATGACGGAAGGCGATGAGTGAAAGACAACCTTCAAAACCAAGTACGGATTGTACGAGTGGTTGGTGACGCCATTTGGTTTATCAAACGCGCCCAACACTTTTATGCGGCTAGTGACCCATGTATTGCCACCATTCATTGGAAAGTTTGTGGTCATCTACTAACGCGCGTCGTCAACGCAACAAAAATAAATTCCTATTTCGACCAAACTAAATAGCAAGGGCAAGTAAGGGTCGATCCCACAGAGAATTGGGTCGACAAAAACACTCCTAGCGTCGTTCTTGGCAATTGGTTGAGATCAAGCAGAAAAAAATTGATTTTAATTAAAAGCAAGAAATAAAAGAAAACAACTAAGGTTTACGAGTGTTAATAATATCTTGGAAATTCGATTTCCCCTCGCGTCCTATGCACCCGATCCCCTTCTTCCTAATGCTACCAAATTATTATAATTGCTAACATAGGTTGCTAGACTCTCCCCGTAGTCCTCCCAAACATCCGGAGACGTACCACCATGTAGCAAATTCCCCACTCTATTTCTAGGCAAGGAACTAGTGATGACCCATTATATTCAGACCCTATTTACCTAAGGTGTTCCGGTATATCCCTATCCTTCACACTAAAGTCCGGTTTCCCAACACGTAGACTTCTTAGGCTATCCAATTCCAGATCTAACCTAGACTACCCTCCCGATTCTCCCTAGGTTATCGAATCAATATTAAAGAGTGATCAGTCATTTAACAAGCATTAAGAACAAGGTTAGACAAACAATTAATAAAAATCTGAATCACAAAAAGGTAGGAACGCAAGGTTCCATCATAGCCTTAGAAAAACGAATTAGTTCATAGCTAAAGAAAACGAAAACAATAAAATCGACATAAAAAAAACTAAAAAAAGTAAAGAAAGTGGAATTGCCTCTGTCATCGGCTTTTGTGTCCAATAGCCTCCTAGGTCGAATGCCCCCTCAAAAGGGATGAAAAAGTCTTTATATATGACTTAGAAATAACCCTAGAAAATCTAGAAAAAATCTAGAAATAAAAGATTATTAGTGATCCGTGCAGCTGCACCAACCTCTCTGACCAGTTTCCGACCCTTTGCTGCAGCTGCACTGACCTCCATTGCGGCTGCGCCAATCATCCAGATTCATGACCCATCTTCCATCTTCAACTCTTTTCCTCTCATTTTATCTACCAACATAGACAAAGTATAAGAAGTGAGGAGAAACCAAAATACCTAATAATGAAACAACTAAAACGCCTAAAGCTAACCAAAATTAAGCATAAACATGTTCACTTAACTATATTTTCATAGAGTTATCACACCTCCAAACCTAACTTTTGGTAGTTCTTGAGCAAAACAAAAGAAAGAAATAAACTCAAACGACACTCCTCAGACAACCCAAGTCACTCGATCATGGAACATATTAAAAACCTATCAGATATGGCCGCAGACTTCTTGTGTAGTTGGATTTCATTCACTGCCAGCGTGCTCAGTCAACATATCTCACAAGAAATAATTTCATCCCAGCAAGTTACGCACTTAACATTAACAAATCCACACTCCAAATAGTTCATGGCAACCAAATGACTCGCAAAGACTACAACAAACCACTCTCTCCACTCGTCTATGGTTTTTTCAACTTTTCATTACACAAGTTTCATTTTTTTTCTCGGTTGCACGACTCTAAATGTGTCATCAAATTCCTGCGAAAGCTCATGTAACGAATTCTCGATCAATGACTCCCAGTCCAGTTGGACCAAGGCATTAGGGGATAAGGCATCCCTCAGATCGATCATTCAAGCACACAAGGAAGACTCACACCACAAACTAAAGAGGCAATGCCGAACTCAATATGTAATGCAACAAATCACACCCCAACACCCCCAAGCCTAAAGTTGGTTGTTGGCCAAGATCGGATAGCGGTAGTGACGGGCGGTCGACACCAGGAGAGAGGATTGCAGCGAGACGGCGTTTCGTGGTCACTCACGGCGGAACTGATAGGTGGCTGGTCGATCATGGCCGTCGGCACCTGGGAGAATAAAAAATAGAAAGCAATTAGGGTTCTAATATGATTTTATTTTAATATTTTTTAATATGGTGCGCGTCTGAACTGCTCCTGCACCTACATGAGTCTTGGTGTGGCTGCACGGGGGCGTCAGATGTACATGACAGGCTCATTCGTGCAGCTGCATCATTTTTCCTTGGAGCTGCATGATCCGCGGTCATTGCATCCTTGAACACCTAAGCATGAATTTTAATACGAAGAAAAACTAAAAATAAACATGGTAATGAAAAAAACTTGGGTTGCCTCCCAATAAGCGCTTGGCTTAAAGTCTACGGCTCGACTTTCTTGGTGATCATGCTTCTTGGAGTTGAGTGGACGTAGTCCCTCGTTCGACTAGCTCTCCCCGATAGTGCTTCAATCGTTGTCCATTAACCTTGTAGGTTCGATCTAAATTGTCAGCCTTGACTTCTATTGCTCCATGTGGGGAGACAACCACCACTTGAAACGGTCCCGACCACCTGGATTTCACTTTTCGGGGGAATAACCGCAACCTAGAATTAAAGAGTAAGACAAACTCACCTGGGGCAAAGACCCTATTGAGGATCTTGCTATCATGCCATTTCTTCGTCTTTTCCTTGTAGATTTTCGAATTTTCATATGCTTGACGTCGAAGCTCCTCTAATTCGTTCAGCTGTAATAATCTAGCTTCACATGACCGTATATCATCAAAGTTAAGGTGTTCAAGGGCCCAACAAGCCTTGTGCTCTAACTCCACCGGAAGATGGCATGCTTTTCCGAAGACTAGTTGATGCGCGTCGTCAACGCAACAAAAATAAATCCTCGTTCACACAAACTAAGCAGTAAGGGCAAGCAAGGGTCGATCCCACAGAGAACAGTATCAATTAGGTCTTGTAACGTCAAATTCGATAACTAAAATCAAGGTCAAGTGAACAAATCAAATGATGAGAAGTTAAACTAACAGCAACGTGAATCGAATTACCAACAAGAATGAAAGATCTAGGACTACCGATTTCCCCTCGTGACTTATGCTCTCATATCCCCTCTTCTTATTACTATTGAATTTCACCGGTTGTTAATGTAGGCCGCTAATCTCTTCCCATAACCCTCTCGGATATCTGGGAACGTGCCCCCATGTATCAAATTCTCTACTCTATGTCTAGGCAAAGAACTAGTGGAGGCCCTTTACGATTTAACCCTACTTTGATTCCCCAAGATGCACGGTATTTCTACTCTCACACTAAAACCCGGTCTCTCGACTCGAAGGTTCCTAAGGTTATCCTAATCCAGATCTGACCTAGACTACCTTCTCGAGTCTCCCTAGGTAATCAAATCAATATCAACAGTTGATCAGGCTGCTAATACGCATTAAACACGGAATTGGATAAACAACCAACGGAAATTCAAATCATAATAAAGAGAGGTTCAACAATTACACAGGAACACGAGGTTCCATCGTCGTCCTAGAACAAAGAAATTAGTTCATAGCGATGCAACACGAAAGACAGAACAACGATGAAAGCATAATTAAAATCTAAAAGCAAAGGGAAGAGAATTTGCAATTCTCCCCGCCGGCAAAAATCTCCTGTCCTGAGATAACGCCAATTCCCCCCACCTTAACCCTAGCAAGCCTTAAGTTTGAGTATTTATACTAGGGAATAAACTAAAGGACCTAAATAAAAATAAAAAAACTAAAAAATTCGGAGGGGATCTTCTGGTCCTTCGCAGCTGCGAGGTTGACGGCCGCAGCTGCGTAAGTCTCTGTGGTCCGCTCCCTTCAGCTTCTCCGCAGCTGCGAGGAAATCTTCCGCAGCTGCGGAAGTCTCTGTGGTCATACTCCTCGCTTCCTTCTCACAACTCTTCCTTCCTCTCTTCGTTGTTCATCATTTCATCTCCAATTTCCTACACGAACAATAACGGACGTGAGGTAACACAATTCAACTCGAAACCGCAGATCTAAACACTTAAAACGACGGATTAACTCAAATCAAGGCACAAATGTGATCATTTAACTCTACTTTCGTAGAGTTATCACACCCCCAAACCTATCTTTTGCTAGTCCTCGAGCAAAACAAAACCAAAACAAAACGAACATGTAACCAAGCAAAACAAACACATCATACTTGATACTCCCCAGTCTCACCCAAGTCTTCCGAACTTGAATTGTCGTTAATGACTCTCAGCTAAGGACACACACCTATTTTAGAGGTAGATTTCGTTCAAGGCTAGCATGCACGATTTTGTAGTTCTTATAAAACTCGTTCCCTCAATTTGCACACCTCGCGTTGTCAACCCCACATTCTCAATTCTTTCATAGCCATCAAGTACTTTTCTAGACTCAACTCTCCCCACCTTCTCAACTAATTCGAGGTCTTTCTTTTCATCTCATTTTTCTCTTTTCATTTAGTTACACGACCCTAAATGTTCATCAATTCCCGCAAACGCTCGTATAACGAGTTCTCAGTCAGTGACTCCTGGTCCAGACGGACCAAGGCACTAGGTGATAAAGCACCCCTCGGACGAGAACTCGAGCCGCAAAGAAGACTAACACCACAAGCACATATTCAAGCTCAAAATCGACTTTGTTATTTCTCTCTTTTACTTTTTACTCTTTTCTAGCTTGAATAGTGGTGCTCAGAGCCATGGCAACCGTTTTCTTTTCTTTCTCTTTTTCTTTTTCACATTCTAACCTGAATTTCGTCTCCAAAAGATGATTCGAGTGCCTATACTTTTCCTTAATGACTATGCTTTTACAGAGACTGTAGAGCTGACGCTGCTTAGTTAGCTTCCTATCAGGAACAACATAGATTATTCTTTCCAAGAAATTAGCCATGCTTACTAGAACTAATTCCTCCTCCGCCTTAAATGTGCGACCCTAAATCATCCTCCTAGAGTCCGACTCTTCTAATTCAAAATCCTAAGGTTTAACTGAGGGGCATCGACTCAAAGAAAACAACAAAGAACGAAAGACGAAAGATAGACTCAGAAACATGATCAAGCTGACAGAATAAAAAAAAATCACAAGGATAACGTCACCCCCAAACCTAAATCCTGACACGACCTCGTGGCAGGCTGTATCTCCAACAGTGCATGAGATAGATGAAAGTAAAGCTAAGAGAGACACAACCTGGCACATGTCCGGTTGAACTCAGGATCTTCTCCCGGATGGTAGGCTAATCGGACTCGGAGTCGGAGTCAACATCCTCATCATCTGCCGGGCTGGTTTCTGCATCGTCCATAGCAGCATCACTCCATCCCATGGGTCGATCCCATCCCGGTGGGTGGTAGACTGGTTGATACAGCGCGTTGAAGTCGACTCCAAAGGATGGCGCGGCCTGGCGGTTGTACTCCATCTGATGTCGGATGAAGCCCATGGTGTATTGCTGGAAGGCTCGAGTTTGCTGCTGAGCTTCCCTGGTTTGCTGCATGAACTCCTGCATCTGGGCCCACCGTTCTTGCTCGGAGGGCATGACACTCGCAGCAGCTGGACGAGGGCGAGAGACGCCTCCCTGCCTTGTGCCAATCTTGTCCAGCGATTGGTGGTCTAGAGGCTGGCCCGGGGGACAAAGCTCCTCCGTTCTGTCAAACTGCACACCTGCCTTGACACACAACTCAGAAATGAGATAAGGGAACCACAAACCTTGTGCGTCGTCCAAACAACGGTGGATCATCCAATTCAGCAGCCTGCCCACATCAATAGGCATCTCCTCCATGATACAGAAGATGAGCGCCGCTCGATCCCTGGTGATCTCAGTCGTGTTCTTGCTAGGTATGAGCCGGGCAGCTACAAATAAGGCCCACATGCGTGCTTCGGTGGTCAAATCGCTGCCGTGAAGTCTGAGGGGGTCCCGACTCTTGTCAATGTCCACTGGGATCCTGGCTTAGCAATTCGCTCAATAACTGTGTTACTATCAAAACGGTTATTAAGATAATCGAAATATGCCTCAGTGTTGTAAACAGGGAGGCCATAAAATGTGGAAATCACTGATGCACCAAACTTAACCTCCCTGTCCCGAACTCGAATACTCTGCCTATCCTTGTCCAGGGTATGCACGTTTGCATAAAACTCCCTGACCAACGGGACGACGGCCCGCTTTGTCGTTGTACTGAAACGAAGCCACCCCAGACGTTCTAAACGCGCCCGGTATTCAACCAAATCGGGATGCGTGGTATCGAATACCCGCTCAGCGATCAGCGGTCGTTTCATGGACCGTTGGTACGCCACCGACGATTCATTCACTGCGGCCTTATCATTTCCTTTCCTTTGTCTAGAACTAGAGGCACCAGTCGTAGTGCGTTGCTTAGGCGCCATCGCTAATCACGCTATTCTAAGGACTAAGACAACTATTGGATCTCCGGGTGAACAGCGAAGTGGCCGCACACAAATCACCGATAGGACTAAGGGATGGGGAACTTTCCAGATTATCGCCGCTATGGGAGAGTGTGGTCGACCAACGGCAGGAAGGTGGCGGCGAGGTTGGTTGGGTGGTTGGCGGGTGGCACCGGAGAGCGGATTTGCAGCGGGTGGTCGCACAGGAGAGGAGGGGGCGTCGGAGGTCGATGCGTGAGTAGCCGGCGAGTGGAGAGGAGTAGCCGCCGCAGCTGCGTCCTGAGAAATGTGGGAGAAATGATTAGGGTTTAGGTTCGCCCCCTTTTAATTTGTCTGAAATTTCGTCCTCTCGCAGCTGCGAGACATCCCTCCGCAGCTGCGAGACTCTCTGAGAGTCGCGGGTTACACGTCTCTCGCAGCTGCGAGAGAATCCGTCGCAGCTGCGTAACTCTCTGGGAAGGGATTGTGTATGCCTCTTCCGCAGCTGCGGGAGGTGTCCGCGCAGCTACGAGACTTACTGCCTTCTGCTCCTCCGCAGCTGCGATCTACTTCTCCGCAGCTGCGGAACTTACTGTGGATGCTACCTCATTTTCTTTATCTGTCTCTTTCATGGACATGCTTCTTGATCTACTGAAACAAATAAACGATTAAAAATAACTAAATATCGGGAATAAAATGAAAAGACTTGGGTTGCCTCCCAAGAAGCGCCCTGGTTTAGAGTCGATGGCTCGACTTTCGCACGATTTTACGCGTCTTGGAGTCGCGTGGATGTAGTTCCTCGCTCAAGTGGCTCTCCATGATAGTGTTTGAGGCGTTGGCCATTGACCTTGAACGTGGTCTCCGAATCATTCGACTGCAACTCTACAGCGCCATGAGGAAACGTTCTGACCACTTTGAACGGTCCGGACCATCTCGACTTCAATTTGCCTGGAAATAACCGCAAACGTGAGTTGAAAAGTAGTACATACTCACCTGGCACAAATGTCCTGTTAAGGATGCGGCTATCATGCCATTTTTTCGTCTTCTCCTTATAGATAGATGCATTCTCGTATGCCCGATGACGAAGCTCCTCCAACTCGTTCATCTGCAAAAGGCGAGCCTCACCTGATCGGGTTGCATCGAAATTCAGGTGCTTTAGTGCCCAGTACGCCTTGTGCTCGAGTTCCACTGGGAGGTGACAAGCCTTGCCAAAGACAAGTCGGTATGGAGACATCCCGATCGGTGTTTGTACGCTGTCCTGTACGCCCACAAAGCATCATCAAGTTTTAACGACCAATCCTTTCGTGTTGTACTTACCGATTTCTCAAGGATGCGCTTCACTTCACGATTAGAAACTTCTGCTTGTCCGCTGGTCTGTGGGTGATACGCCGTGGCCACCTTGCGTTTCACGCCATATTTGCTTAAAAGTGCATTAAACTGACTGTTGATGAAGTGTGTACCTTCGTCGCTAATGATAGCGCGTGGAACACCGAACCTAGTGAAAATCTGTTTCTGCACAAACTTGACAACCACTTTAGCCTCATTAGTGGGGGAAGCAATTGCTTCCACCCACTTTGAAACGTAATCTACTGCTACGAGGATGTACTTGTTACCGTTCGATGGGATGAAGGGTCCCATGAAGTCGATGCCCCAAACATCAAAAAGTTCAACCTCGAGGATGTTCTGCAGGGGCATTTCGTTTCTCCGTGATATGTTCCCTGTTCTTTGGCACCTATCACAATGAAGAACAAACTGATAAGCATCCTTGAAAATAGTCGGCTAGTAGAAACCTGACTGCAGAACTTTTGCGGCTGTTCTATCTCCACCAAAATGTCCTCCGTAGGGAGATGCATGGCAATGGGCTAGTATGTCCATCATTTCAGATTCCGGCACACATCTCCTGATCACCTGATCTGCACACATTTTAAACAGAAAGGGTTCGTCCCAAAAGTAGTGACGAACGTCATGAAGAAACCGTTTCCGCTTGTGTGCATTGAAATCCTCAGGAATAAATTCCGACACAATGAAGTTTACAAAATCAGCATACCAAGGCACGCTCACATCAACAGACAGCAAAAACTCATCAGGAAAGAACTCATTGATGCAAACCTTGGCTTGAATCACATTTTCGTTTTCTAACCTAGACAAGTGATCTGCTATCTGATTTTCAGTCCCTTTTCTATCTCGGATCTCTAAGTCAAATTCTTGTAATAAGAGCACCCAACGAATCAACCTAGGCTTAGCGTCATTTTTCTCAATCAAGTATTTGATTGCTGAGTGATCCGTAAACACTATTATCTTAGATCCCACCAGATAACTGCGAAATTTATCGAATGCAAACACGACGGCTAACAATTCTTTCTCAGTCGTGGTGTAATTAACCTGGGCATCATCTAAGGTCCTGCTGGCATAGTATATAACCCGAAAAATCTTATCTACCCTTTGGCCTAATGCGGCTCCTACCGCATAGTCGCTAGCATCACACATCAACTCAAAGGGCAAATTCCAATCAGGTGCTATGACTATGGGGGCAGATACTAACCTCTTCTTAAGTTCAGTAAAAGCATAAAGGCACTCAGCATCGAATACAAAGGGGACATCCTTCTCCAACAAATTGCACAGTGTCTTCGTGATCTTGGAGAAGTCCTTGATGAATCTCCTGTAGAAGCCAGCATGTCCGAGGAAGCTCCGAATCCCTTTCACGGAAGAGGGTGGGGGTAACTTCTCAATCGTCTCTATCTTTGCCCTGTCTACTTCAATGCCCTTGCTGGATATCCGGTGACCTAAAACAATGCCATCACGAACCATAAATTGGCATTTCTCCTAGTTCAGGATTAGGTTAGTATCCTCACAACGTTTTAAAACCTTAGTGAGGTTCGACAGGCAATCCGCATACGATGCACCAAAAACAGAAAAATCATCCATGAAGACCTCTAAACCATTTTCAATCATATCAGAGAATATGGCCATCATGCATCGTTGAAAAGTCGCAGGTGCATTACACAATCCAAACGGCATGCGGCGAAACGCAAAGGTACCGTATGGGCATGTGAACGTTGTCTTTTCTTGGTCCTCCGGGGCAATCAAAATTTGATTGTACCCGGAGTATCCGTCCAAGAAGCAATAGAAATCCTTACCCGCCAATCGATCAAGCATCTGATCAATAAAGGGTAGAGGAAAATGGTCTTTTCTGGTGGCCTTGTTCAATTTGCGGTAA
Source organism: Melastoma candidum (assembly GCA_023653495.1). Lineage (NCBI taxonomy): Eukaryota > Viridiplantae > Streptophyta > Magnoliopsida > Myrtales > Melastomataceae > Melastoma > Melastoma candidum. Next base: position 6,718,403 of record CM042888.1, on the reverse strand, counting down.
TCCATGCAGACTCTCCACCCGGTTACAGTACGAGTCGGAATCAACTCATTCTTCTCGTTCTTGACCACCGTCATCCCTCCTTTCTTCGGGACGCACTGCACAGGGCTAACCCAAGAACTGTCAGAGATCGGGTAAATAATACCTGCATCTAGCCACATGATGATCTCTTTCTTCACCACTTCCTTCATGTTCGGGTTGAGTCGCCTCTGAGCCTCGACTGAGACCTTATGATCATCCTCAAGCAAAATCTTGTGCATACACACCGACGGACTGATTCCTCGAATATCCGCTATAGTCCATCCCACTGCCTTCTTGTGTGCCTTGAGGATCTCAAGCAATTCCTCCTCCTCTTCTCCTGTAAGACTGGCAGAAATAATCACAGGTAAAGTATTTGATGGTCCGAGGTACGCATACCTGAGATGATCCGGGAGTTGCTTGAGCTCTAAAGTGGGGGGTTCCTCAATTGAAGGTCGCATTGGGTTCGGCGGCCGCTCTAGCGTGTCAAATTGTTGAATCCTTCGTGTGAATAACGCTAGGGCTTCCTGGGTGTCACAATCGGGGTCGGTCTTCTCTCCTTCATCATCCGAGGTACCTTCATCACCAAGAGGGGAAAACTTGGAAATGCACCTATCAACAACATCCATCCGGAAACAATCAGAATTTTCAGAAGGCCATTTAACAGATTTATAAACGTTAAATGTGACTTCCTGATCGTTGACACGGATTGTCAACTCTCCCTTCTGCACATCGATCAATGCCCTTCCTGTGGCTAAAAACGGACGACCAAGGATGATAGGAATCTCCTTGTCCTCCTCAAAGTCTAACACCAGAAAGTTAGTCGGAAAAATAAATTTATCTACTTTAACAAGAACTTCCTCAATAATCCCTTTTGGGTACGTAATGGATCTATCAGCTAACTGAAGGGACACAGATGTAGGTCTTACCTCCCCCAAACCTAGCTCTTTATACACCGAAAAAGGCATCAGATTTATGCTCGCCCCAAGGTCACAAAGAGCCTTACCTGAGAATGCCGTTCCAATTGTGCACGGGATCGTGAAGCTACCTGGGTCCTTGAGTTTGGTGGTATCTTCTTCTGGAGGATGGCGCTACACTCCTCGGTAAGTGTAACTGTCTCAAAATCGCCCAACCTCCGTTTCTTCAAGAGTACGTCCTTCATGAACTTGACGTAACTAGGCATCTGCTCCAAAGCTTCTGCAAAAGGGATGTTAATGTGTAACTTTTTAAATACATCGAGGAACTTACGCAATTGAGCATCCTCGTTTTGCTTTCGGGCTCTCTGTGGGAACGGAAGCTTCAAGATGTCGATTTCTGGTATTTTCCTCTCTTCCTCCATCTTTTTTTTTCCTTTGTCCTGCGGCAAGTCCAAGTTAGAATTTAATGGACTAGTCTGAGATTTCTTACTAGTTGTCTCCACTGGACTGGATCCACTGCTCTCCTTCTTAGCCTCGGCTTCCTCTGCCTCAAGTGACCGGCCGTTCCTTAGAGTCACGGCTTTTGCTTGCTCCCTTGGGTTGGTTTCTGTATTGCTTGGGAGAGTCCCATAGGCTCTCGAATTCACCGCCTGAGCCAGCTGGCTTACCTGGTTCTCCAGGTTCCGAATCGACGCTGCTTGATTCTTCATCAAGGCGTCTTGATTCGCCATGTACTTGAGCATCATCTCTTCGAGGCTCGGCTTCTTTTCCGAGGCTTCCGCTTGTGCTTGCTGATACTGAGGCGCTGGTGCTGGTGGTCTAGACATACCAGATGGAGGTGCCTGTGCTCTCCAAGAAAAGTTCGGGTGATTCCTCCACCCTGGGTTATATGTATTCGAGTACGGGTTGTTGCGCTGGTTTCCAACAAAGTTGGCTTCCTCCATGCTCATGGTGCACTGATCTGTAAGATGCGCTCCTCCGCAAATCTGACAACCCTGCTGGTTGCTCTGAACCGAACTAACGTTCGTTGCCTCAAATTTCTTAGTGAGAGCGGCCAGTTGTGCCTGAATTGAGGTTAAGGTATCCAATTCAAAGACGCCTTGCGGCTTCCTTCTGTTCATACGATCCGAATACTGGTTCGGCAGACAAGTCTTCCTCATCGTCTCAAGGAGCTCCAGTCCTTCCACATAGGACTTCCTCAAAAAGGATCCTCCAGATGCCAAATTTACGTCCTTCCTGGACGAGTCCGTGAGTCCATTATAGAATGCCTCAAGTTGTCTCCATCCAGGCAAATCATGATATGGGCGCTGTATCAGCAGATTCTTGAATCGCTCCCATGCCTCCACGAAAGTTTCATCGCTGTCCTGTCGGAACGTGGTAATCTCGTTCCTCATCTGAGATATCTTCGAGGGAGGATAATACTGATCCAGGAAGGCCTCCTCCATCTGTGCCCAAGTCGATATTGAATTCACTGGGAGTGAATTGAACCACGCCCAGGCCTTGTCCTTTAGGGAGAATGTGAACAGCTTCAGCCTGACTGCATCTTGGGACACTCCGTTCTGTCTGAAAGTGTCGCATACGCTGAGAAACTTACTCAGATGCTCGTGCGGATCCTCCATCGGTGTTCCTCTGAACTGGACTGTATTCTAAATCATCTGCATCACCGATGTCTTGATCTCGTAATCATGAGCTGCGATGGGCGGTGGTGCTATGCATGACCGGTGAGCGTAAGTTCTGGCCGATGTGAAGTCCATCATCGGCCTGTTATCGACATCTGGGACTAGGTTTCCGTCGATCTGATTTCTGTTGACCACGTCGGCCATAGCTGCTCGCTGTGCTCTCAACCTCTGCCGAAAGGTGCGCTCGATTTCTGGGTCCAATGGAGTCAAATTAGCTCCTTGACTCCGTAGCATAAACTGAAATATAATAAGAGAAAAACAAAAACTTGAACGTCAAACAGTTATCGAAAATAGAGGTAAAAGACAACTAAACGAAAACTAATTCCCCAGCAACGGCGCCAAAATTTGATGCGCGTCGTCAACGCAACAAAAATAAATCCTCGTTCACACAAACTAAGCAGTAAGGGCAAGCAAGGGTCGATCCCATAGAGAACAGTATCAATTAGGTCTTGTAACGTCAAATTCGATAACTAAATCAAGGTCAAGTGAACAAATCAAATGATGAGAAGTTAAACTAACAGCAACGTGAATCGAATTACCAACAAGAATGAAAGATCTAGGACTACCGATTTCCCCTCGTGACTTATGCTCTCATATCCCCTCTTCTTATTACTATTGAATTTCACCGGTTGTTAATGTAGGCCGCTAATCTCTCCCCATAACCCTCTCGGATATCTGGGAACGTGCCCCCATGTATCAAATTCTCTACTCTATGTCTAGGCAAAGAACTAGTGGAGGCCCTTTATGATTTAACCTTACTTTGATTCCCCAAGATGCACGGTATTTCTACTCTCACACTAAAACCCGGTCTCTCGACTCGAAGGTTCCTTAGGTTATCCTAATCCAGATCTGACCTAGACTACCCTCTCGAGTCTCCCTAGGTAATCAAATCAATATCAACAGTTGATCAGGCTGCTAATACGCATTAAACACGGAATTGGATAAACAACCAACGGAAATTCAAATCATAATAAAGAGAGGTTCAACAATTACACAGGAACACGAGGTCATACTCCTCGCTTCCTTCTCACAACTCTTCCTTCCTCTCTTCGTTGTTCATCATTTCATCTCCAATTTCCTACACGAACAATAACAGACGTGAGGTAACACAATTCAACTCGAAACCTCAGATCTAAACACTTAAAACGACGGATTAACTCAAATCAAGGCACAAATGTGATCATTTAACTCTACTTTCGTTGAGTTATCACTAGTCTATAGGGAGACATCCCTATGGGAGTCTTGTAGCATGTCCTGTATGCCCACAGGGCGTCATCAAGTTTAAATGCCCAATCCTTCTACGTTAGACACAGTTTTTTTGAGGATCCGCTTGATCTCATGGTTAGAAACCTCGACTTGGCCACTAGTTTGTGGATGATATGCTGTTGCGATCTTATGTTTCACACCATATTTACCAAGTAGTGCAATGAAATGTTGGTTACGGAAATGCGTGCCTTCATCACTATTGATCGCTCGAGGTACTCCAAACCTTGTAAAAATATGTTTATCTTGAAGGTACAAACGATCCCATGAAGTCGATTCCCCATACATCAAACAACTCTACTTCGAGAATGTTTTGCAATGGCATCTCGTTCCGTCTTGATATATTTCCCACTTTCTGGCATCTGTCACAATGCATAACAAATTGATAAGCATCTTTAAATAAGGTTGGCCAATAAAAACCTGATTGTAAAAGTTTAACCGCGGTGCGATCTCCTCCAAAGTGCCCTCCATAAGGGGATGCATGACAATGCGCATATATGTCATTCGTCTCTGTTTCTGGAACACATCTCTTAATGACCTGATCTGCACATCTCTTGAGCAAAAATGGTTCATCCCAAAAATAATGACGAACTTCATGTAGGAGTCTCTTCTTCTTTTGGACAACAAAATCATTAGGTATAAATTTTGAAACAATGTAATTCACAAAATCAGCATACCAAGGAGCACTTTGATCAATTGCAAACAATTGTTCATCTGGGAATGATTCATTTATGAGTGTTTTGTCTCTTGCCCCATTTTCATTTTCTATTCTCGACAAATGGTCTGCTATTTGATTTTCGGTCCCTTTTCTATCTCAAATTTTAAGATCAAATTCTTGCAACAACACCACCCAACGAATTAATCTCGGTTTAGCATCTTTTTTCTCAATTAAATATTTGATCATTGAATGGTCCGTGAATACTATAACTTTAGCACTGACGAGATAACTACGAAACTTATCAAAATCAAACGCAATAGCGAGCAATTCTTTTTCAGTGGTTGTATAATTCACTTGTGCATCATCTAGGGTACGACTAGCGTAACAAATAACATGAAAAACCTTGCCTACCCTTTGTCCTAACACTAAACCAACCGCAAAGTCACTAGCATTGCACATTAACTCAAAAGGCAAATTCCAGTCCGATGCAATGACAATAGGTGCGAATACTAACCTCATCTTGAGCTCAGTGAAAGCTGATAGGCATGCGTCATCGAAGACAAATGGTTGTCCTTCTCTAATAGATTACACAGTGGTTTTGTGATCTTGGAGAAGTCCTTGATAAATCTTCGGTAAAACCCAGCATACCCAAGGAAACTCTTAATTCCTTTAACAGACGTGGGGGGTGGCAACTTCTCAATTTTTTCGATCTTTACTTTATCAACCTCAATCCCCTTGCTTAATATCTTATGACCAAGAACAATACCATCTCTGACTATAAACTGGCATTTCTCCCAATTTAAGATCAGGTTAGTCACCTGACATCTTTGTAAAACCTTTGACAAATTCATCAAGCACTTAGAGTACGTAGTACCAAAGACAGAAATGTCATCCATAAACACCTCTAGACCATTATCAATCTTGTCTGAAAATATTGCCATCATGCAACGTTGAAAAGTAGCAAGTGCATTACATAATCCAAAGGGCATACGACGGAAAGCAAAAGTTCCATAAGGGCATGTAAAACTCGTTTTCTCTTGGTCTTCCGGAGCAATCAAAATTTGATTGTATCCGGAGTAACCGTCAAGGAAATAGTAGAATTCCTTACCTGCCAACCTGTTTAGCATTTGATTGATGAAGGGCAGGAGAAAGTGATCTTTCTTGTTGCCTTGTTTAACTTACGGTAATCCATGCATACCCTCCATCTAGTAACCGTTCGGGTTGGTATGAGTTCATTCCTCTCATTGGCAATCACCGTCATGCCTCCTTTCTTTGGTACGCACTGCACATGACTTACCCATGAAGTGTCAGAGATAGGATAAACAATACCTGCATCTAACCATTTGATTATCTCTTTCTTCATTACTTCCTTCATGTTCGGGTAAAGTCGCCGTTGAGCTTCCACCGAAGCTTTGTAGTTCTCTTCCAAAAGGATCTTGTGCATGCATACCAACGGGCTTATTCCTCGAATATATGCAATCGTCCAACCTAATGCCTTCTTGTGCTCCTTAAGGATATGAAGTAATCTCTCATCTTCTTCATCCTTCAGACTAGCAGATATGATTACGGGCAAAGTGTTAAAGGGTCCAAGATATGCATACCTTAGATGCTCCGGCAATTGTTTGAGTTCCATAATTGGTGGTTCTTCAGTCGATGGCTTCATAGGGTTCAATGGCCGCTCCAATGTGTCAAACTGATCTACCCTCTTTGTAGAAAATGTCGTGGCCTCCATGATGCTCTGATTTGCATTCTCCGTTTCAACTTCGGCCAATAGATCGTCTTCATTTACTTACGGGAGACACTCAAAAGTATACCTATCAATAACATCAAGAAGGAAGCATTCGTTAGTGTCATTCGACCATTTCATAGATTTATACACACTAAATGTTACTTCCTGATCGTTGACATGGATAGTCAACTCGCCCTTCTGAACATATATCAGTGCTCGTCTTGTAGCTAATAATGGTCAACCCAAGATGATTGGTACCTCTCGATCTTCCTCGAAGTCCAAAACAAGAAAATCAGCAGGGAATATGAATTTATTTACCTTTACCAACACATCCTCAATTATTCCCTTAGGATAGGTAATAGACCTATCTGCTAATTGTAGAGAAACGGATGTCAGTTTTACCTCACCCAATCTTAACTCCTTATAGACAAAAGATAGTATTAGATTAACCAATTGTGCATGGAATCGTAAAACTATCATGATCCTTGAGTTTTGGTGGCATCTTCTTTTGAAGCATTGCGCTACATTCCTCGGTTAGCATCACCGTCTCACAATCGCCTAATCTTCTTTTATTTGAGAGTACATTCTTCATAAACTTGACGTAGCTAGGCATCTGCTCAAGTTCTTCGACAAAATGAATATTAATATGAAGCTTTTTAAATACATCAAGAAACTTACGGAATTGAATGTCTTCTTTTTGTTTCCGTGCTCTTTGCGGGAAAGGAAGTTTTGGAAACTCCATACCGTCCTTTTTAGCTTCATCCACCTCTTTCTTTTGCTTCGAAGGAACTGGAGAAATGGTAGGATCCGTAGGGTGATCGATTTGATTATGTCCGCTAGGAGTGTTTGGTGACTCTTCCTCGGATGTGGTCTGTTTCTTTTCTACACCAATTCTCCCTTCATCAAGCATTCGACCATTCCTCAAAGTGATTGCCTTCACTTACTCCCTCGGTTTCACCTCAGTATTGCTAGGCAATGACTCATATGATCTGGAATTTACAGCTTGCGCCAATTAACTAACTTTGTTTTCCAGGTTTCGGATAGATGCTGCTTTGTTCTTCAACAAAGTATCTTGATTAGCCATGTATTTCATCATCACCTCCTCGAAATTTGGCTTCTTTTCAGACAATTGTGCTTGCAGCTGTTGGAAATCTGAAGGTGCTGGGGCACGATTACCTATCGCTTGTGGACCTTTCCAAGAAAAATTCAGGTGATTTCTCCACCCTGGATTCAGATCTATGCTGTCACTCCCCGAAAAACCGGCTGCGATGGCCCAGGGCCGCTCTTCTTGGTGACCAGCGACGACGTCAACTTCCCCTTTCACATACAAAGGCACGCTACCCCTGTGGCCGCAAAGGTGAAATAATTTTTTACCCCTTTTGTTTTTGCACGATCTGACGTGGGTAGGGATTTTTTTGTTTTACCAAAATTGATTTTTATGATTCATGTGGCCTTTGACTTGTCTTTTAGTCACGGAGTTAATAATGTGGACATTTTACCTTTGCATGATTACTTAAGCCGAAATTATTTTCGAACTGGGCACTTTTGAACAGATGTCCATTTCAAGAAAAAATATTAATTAGTTTTGGCAAACCGAAACATATTTTGCATTTGCGATTACCCTTGCAAGCCTTTGAACCCTCCTATATTTTTGTCATTTGTTTGCATGAAAACTCCGTGAGAAATAAGAATTTTCCGAAGCATCGAAGATCGGCTCAAGCACTTCAAAGCGGTGAGACAAGTCTTGCTGTTCTTATTAATTATTTTTAGTTCAAATATAATTAATACTATTCATGTCCCTACCACATTATATCATCTGCTTTGCATGTAAACAACCAAGGATTCGACAATCAAGCAATATTATCTTCCAACAACGCAGATGATCGACATCAACGGGCCACACAACGCCTCGTTTTCTTTTGACATCACGGAGGACCGATATCAATGGGTCACACAACGCTCCGTTATCTTCCGACATCATGGAGGATCGACATCAATGGGCCACACAACACCCCTTTGATTTGCATGGAAATCAATCGAGCTTTACGGGAATTCGACAAGATGAATTTCGAAGACTAAAGGCCCGAAGGCGTGTGTAACAAACCGCGTTTGGTTGGACCTACTGTGGCCTAAAAACCATCAGTCTGAAGTAAAGCGCTCCCGACCAACATTTCAGGTACAAATGGGAGCGCAGGCCTCCCCGAACCAAATTACATATCCAACTGTCACGGGCTGCGGGCCCAAGTGCATAGGCCCGCAGCCACCACCTTTCCCTGCCCCCTTTTACCTGCATAATTACTTGTGCTTGTATGCATGTCGTTAGACGACTTAGGTTTATTATCGGATGTTAGTATAAATCAACAAACACGAGTTCGGGTCCAACGCCTAAATCGTGTCCAACACCAGTAAAAAAGTGACATGGTTTTGAAGTCATGCTCGGATCGGATCCAACGCCCGTTAACCAAAAGCAAACTTTTGGAGCAAACGCCACCCCTTCTCATGTTTAGAATGTAAGAGCTAGTAAATAGGAATCCCCTAACCGAACTATCTTTCCGACTTAAACAGTTTTAAAAATAAGTCGGTGGCGACTCCGTAATAGCTTACCTAGGTTAAGCGGCAACAACCATTTTTACGAAGCCATCATGGATGAGGGAAAGCGAAACGAGCCACTCCAATTCTCTCGAAAATTCTTTCTGTGGATCATGCTCCGCCTATCGCCCTTCGCCTTCCAAAGGTGCATGGAGACGACTGGCGAGGCCTTGGACAGGCTCGACTAGGAATCGAGGGAAGATCGACCCCTGTCTCCTCCGCAACGCCTCGACGTTTGAGTCCTGGCGTTGGCCGGAGGACACCAGGGGGAGCGGGTCCAAATCCTCGTGTTACACGAACTGCCGCGCACGTACTAGGCTGGAGGGCGCACGTACAACATATTACATCACTCTCGATTAGAAGAAGATTACCTTACTTTCCTTAACCACCCAAGCACTAGCTAGTCTGTCTCAAGATCAAACTCGAGAAGACGGTTCGAAGTTTGTTGAGTTGACTCAAGCTATTCGAGAGGAGAAGTACGTATACATGTTGATGTTATTTGAGGAAGGAAAGGGGTAGGCCTCGACTATGTCCCCTCGGGTTCGAGCACTTTTATAATAATTTGAGGATGTGTTTCCGAGGAGATTCCAGGAGGACTTCCCTCGTCGAGGGACATACATCATCGGATCAATCTCATTCCTGGAGTGACGCTGCCTAATCGACCTGCGTATCGATGTAATCCCGACGAGGCGAGAAAGTTACAACGACAAATCAATGAACTCATTGAATGAGGCTTTGTTCGAGAGAGCCTCGGCCCGTGTTCCGTTCCCGCCATCTTGGTTCCCAAGAAAGATGGTTCATGGCGGATGTGTGTCGACAATCGAGCAATCAATAAGATCACCGACAAGTATCGATTTCCCATTCCTCGACTTGATGATATACTCGATGAGTTACTTGGGTCGACAATTTTCTCAAAGTTGGCCCTACGGAGTGGATATCACCGGATTCGAATGAAGGAAAGAGACGAGTGGAAGACAACGTTCAAAATCAAATTCGGGTTATACGAGTGGATGGTTATGTCATTTGGTCTCTCGAATGCGTCGAGTACTTTCATGCAACTGATGAACTTGGTGTTTCGTCCCTTCATCGACAAATTCGTGGTTGTTTATTTTGATGATATTCTTGTATATAGCCGCAATGATGTGGAGCACATTGACCACCTTAGACAATTGTTCGCTAAGTTGAGGGAACAACGTCTATTCGAGAACAACAAGAAGTGAGAGTTCTCGACTTCCAAACTTTATCTTTCTGGGATATGTCATCTCGAGAAAAGGAATTCAGGTGGATGAGAGTAAAGTTGCTGCTATTCGAGATTGGCCTATTCTCAAGACAACTCATAATGTCCGAAGCTTTCATGAACTAGCATAATTCTATCGGAGATTTATCAATGACTTCAGTTCGATCGCAGCCCCGATGACGGAGTGTTTGAAGGGGACAATTTTCGACATACTCCCACGGCTCAATCTAGTTTTGAGTTGATCAAGAGTCGTTTGTGCGAAGCGCCTGTATTGGCACTCCCTGACTTCGATAAGGTGTTTGAAGTCGAGTGTGACGCCACTGGAATAGGAATTGGAGGCATATTGCTACAACAGGGTCAACCGATATCGTATATGGGTCTCGACTGAATTACTCGACCTATGATAAGGAATTTTATGCTATCGTTTGTGCAATCGAGACATGGAGTCACTACTTGATGCCCAAGGAGTTCCTTATTCATACTGATCATGAGTCTTAGAAGCATATCATTAGGCAGGTAAAGCTTAATCGGCGACATGCAAAGTAGGTGGAATATCTCCAGTCATTCAGTTTCGTCTTGAGGCATAAGCCGGGAGTGAAGAATGTCGTCGCAGATGTATTGTCGAGAACACCAACTCTCATGACCAGAATGGAATCGAAGTTGATTGGATTCGAGATGTTGAAATAGTTGTGCTTGAGTGATGCCGACTTTGGAGACGTGTATAAGGGATCCTCGAGAGATCTATTAAGCAATATCATATGTCCGATGGCTTTCTATTTAGAGGAGTTATGTTATGCATTCATCGAAGTTCTACTCAAGAACATCTTATTCGAGAGGTACATGTAGGAGGACTTGCTGGTCACTTAGGAGTTGGGAAAACTCTCGAAATGCTTCAGGAGCATTTCTACTAGCCTCGAATAGCTAGGGACATACACAAGTTAGTTCGACGTTGCGCAACCTATCAACGCGCAAAGAGTCACGTCCAACCCCAAGGTCTCTTACACACCATTACCTGTCGTTGAACGTCCATGGGAGCATGTGAGCTTGGATTTCCTCCTTGCACTGCCCCGAACACAACGATAGAAGGACTCGACCATGGTTGTTGTGGATCGCTTCTCGAAGATTGCTCACTTTATCGCTTGCAGGAAGTCGGATGTTGCTTCTCATGTAGCAGATTTTATTTCCGAGAGATCGTTCGTCTACATGGGGTCCCATTGTCGATAGTGTCGGATCGAGATGCTAAGTTCTTGAGCTACTTCTGGAAGACACTTTGGCACAAACTCGGGACAAAGCTATTGTTCAGCACCACTTGCCATTCGTAGACAGATGGGCAAACTGAGGTTGTGAACAGGACAACGGGAAGCCTACTTCGAGCTATGGTGTTGAAGAATCAGAACGATTGGGATATCAAGCTCCCACAAGTTGAGTTTGCTTATAACCAAGCCCCGCATTCGACTACACGAGCTACACCGTTCGAAGTGGCATATGGTGTCAACCTGAGGATTCCCGTCGAGTTGCTACCAATGCCTGTCAGGGTATTCTCGAGAAGGATGTGGTTGGACGAGCTGAAGAGATGTTAAAGCTCCACGCGAAGATTTGAACCATTATTGAGCAATAAAATGAGAAGTACCAGTCTAAGGCGAATCGTGGTCGAAATGAGCGGATAATCCAACCAGGAGATCTTGTCCGGGTTCACTTGTGGAAGGAGAAGTTTCCGGCAAGGAGGAAGAATAAGCTCATGCCCTGGGCTGATCGTCCTTTTCGAGTCGTTGAGAGGATTAACAACAATGCATATAAGATCGACTTGTCGGGGGAGTATGAGATCTCGGCGACATTCAATGTCCGGGATCTCGCACCGTACGAATATGATGAAGAGCCCCTTGATTTGAGGACAAATCTTCTTCAGCAAAGGGAGGATGGTGCGAGTTGGATTGAGTAAGGCCGAGTCGAGGTCAAGTCGAAAGAAGCGCTCGAGATGAGGAGCACCTTCACGCTTTGAAGTGGTCGAGTTGAATCGTCAGCTCGAGAAGACTGGAGTTCATCTCGAGGTCGAGCGGAAGGGGCGTCTCGAGAACATATCTCTCCGGGGGGATCTCGAGACCCGAGAACTCGAGAACATTTCAAGACGGGCCCAGCCAATTTCCGACCCAAACTCTTTAAATTAAGAAAGTTGGACTTGCTTTTTTTTTTAATTTGTTTTTGGTTTGATCCATTTTGCCCAAATTTGGTACCCGTCAAGTTCTTGCAAGAACTTTCGCAACTTCGCTTATCGTTTGGTAGATTCCTAGCGTGGTGAGAATTTATCCGAGTGTTCACATAATCGATGGTGTTTCTGTATCCGATTATGTGGCGTTCAACCCTCGTAGCAGTCCTGGTAGTGCTTCGGCTGTATCTAACGGCGGTCCGAGTTTTATCTCTTTCGTTCGTTTCATTCGGTTTGTTCATTCGTGCATTTCGTCGTCGTTGTAGTATTCTCCCATTTTCGCGTTTGGTTTGCGCATCACTCTCGCTCTCTAGGTCACTCGAACATCACTATCCTTATTGAGTCGTTGTAGTCGATAGGGATGAGGATGAGCTTCGATAAGCAACTTAAGTTTCTCATCCATCGACCTTGACACAACGTTGGTGCAGCTCCTTCGACTGTGTACCAAGTGTGGAAAATACTTTTCCTTTGATTCTACTCTCTAACAGGTGCCACGCTTAAGGCTTTTCGGATGACCAACAACTCTCCTTCATTCGGGTACTCCTCAATCTCCTCTACGTCCTCATACGACTTGACTTCAGGTCTGACAGTTTTTCTTGACGTAGTCGACGATGGCTTTTCTTGGGAGCTACACCCCTTGTTGAAAGGCGGAGCCTTCACAAATGGGCGGGTACTCGATCTCCTTGATTGCTGCTGCTCAACCTCATGGGCAAGCGCTCTAACGTCGTTGAAGGTCCAATAATGCTGAAGTTCAACTGCATCCGCTATCTGAGGCTTAAGTCCTTGAAGATACCTGACAATGGCTTGCTCTTGGACTTCTTGGACATCACACTGCAGCAAGAGTCTCTCGAATTCCCTCGTGTACTCCGTTACACTTGAAACTTGCTAAAGCGACTGCAGCTTGAGATAGAGAACTCGTCGATAATGCTTCGGCATAAACCTCTTAGTCATAGCCCTCTTCGTTTTCGATCACGTACGAATTTTATCACGTCCTTTTCTTCGGCGCTGCTGGTTGGTGTTATGGCGTACTTGTTCTACTTTAATGCTGCTTGACCGTGTGTATCCAATCGATGAAGTCTTCGGGGTCTAGGTTTCCTTCGAACTCCGATATTTGAACACTCATTGTTAGGGCTTTTCTTTCATGTCGACGATACTCTGGTGAAGATCCTCGTTGAAATTCCTCACGCCATGGGTTCTCCTCATCGTTGCTATCTAATCGACTGCGGGAAGTCGATGCATGATGTGTCCGCAACGACTGTAGTCGTTGTTGAAAATCGGCGATCTACTGCTCAAGCCGAGCAACGTGTGCTTAGTCTAGAGTCATGCCGCGTTGGAATCTTCCATCCATTAACAAACGTGCGCTCTGATACTAAGATGATATGGGAGTGGCAAGGAATAGATGATTCCAATACAAAAAACGATGGGGAATGTCACTAAAGGTGTAGAATGGATTGATGTGGGGATAAGGACAGGAGGTTGTGTTTAGGAGTGTGGCTAGAACTGGGATAGATGAAGGATGAGTTGAGAACAACCTTCATGGATACAGATTCACCACTGTGAACGAACACTCGGATATACTTGTTTGTACCGTGGATACAGAGAAGCCACCATGAACAAGACGAGGGCGAGGAACAACGCGAAGGATAAAGAAACACCACCACCGGTTGAACTCTCTACTCAATCCGCACTTGGAATCCACTAAATGAAGGAAGAGGTTGAAGGAGAATCGACTCACTTAGGATAGAAAGACAAAAGTCGTTTTCTGCGTTTGAAAATCTGAAAATCAAAAGTTGTTTCACATGACTTACAAAGGCGCCTTATATAGTGGCCTTGGAAAGAAAGGAATTAACTACAAAACATCTAACTAAATGCATGCAAGACTTAATGCTAGTCATAATGGCTTATTGGGAATGAGTGCAACTATATGTAATATAGTGGAGGCGTGGGTGGTAAAAAGAATTAATGCTTCTTCAATGCATGGTTGCTTCTGCCTTGACTTGCTTGCTTCGACAGGCTTGCTTCGGCTGGTCGATGATCAACTGAAGTGAGAGTTAGCCGATGGTGAGTACGCTAAAAGCTCTAGTCGATGGTGCGTCGATGGTCCTTGTATCACCCATCGCTTACTTCAGCGAGAATCTCAATGGGGCAAAACTCAATTACTCGACGTACAAAAAGGAGTTCCTAGTCATCGTTCGAGTTTCGAAGACGTGGAGCCATTACTTGCAGCCCCGAGAGTTCGTGTTGCAGACTGACCATGAAGCTCTCAAATACATCAATGATCAACACAAGCTCAGTCGACGAAATGCGAAGTGGGAGAAGTTTCTACAGGCTTTCACCTTTGTCTTGAAGCACAAGCCTGGAGCGAAGAATGTGGTCGCTAATTCTCTCTCGAGGAAGATGACCCTACTATCCGCAATGGAGACCAAGCTCATTGGATTTGAGTACCTGAAGGATCCGTATAAAGATAACGAAAACTTTGGAGGATTCTTCGCTCAATGGATTCTTGTTTCGAGATTCTAACCTATGTATCCCAGGAGTTCGACTCGAGATCTTCTTATTCATGAAGTCCATGGAAGAGGTTTAGTCGGACATTTTGGAGTCGACAAGACACTGTTGATGCTTCGAGAGAATTTCTATTTGCCTCAAATGGCGAAGCAAGTGAGATGCTTTTTTCAAGATGTGTTGCTTGCCATCCAACGAATGGCAGAGTCCAACCACAAGGCTTATACACTCCATTGCCCGTTCCAGAGAGCCCTTGATAGTATGTAAGTATGGATTTCGTGCTAGGATTCCTGAGAACGCAGCGGATGAAGGATTCAATTATGGTTGTGGTCGATAGATTCTCAAAGATGGCACACTTCATTCCATGCCAGAAGACGGACGATGTATTGAGGTTGCATGGGGTGCCAAAGTCGATCGTGTCAGATCGAGACGTTAAGTTCCTTAGCTACTTTTGGAATACGTTGTGGCACAAACTAGGAACTAAGCTTGTCTTCAGTATAGCTTATCATCGAATAACCGATGGCCAGATAGAGGTTGTCAATCGTACCGTGGCTGCAATACTTCGAACATTAGTTTCAAGGATTCAGAAGGATTGGGATATCAATCTTGCACATACGATGTTTCCATACTTCCTCCGCGTTGTTCCGCACTCTCGTCTTATTTGTGGTGGTGTGACTGTATCCATGCCAACCGAGTTACCCGAGCCGTGTTGCTGTATCCATGGTGGTTGTTCTCAACCTACCCTTCATCTATCCCAAAATCTGTTCCATTTCCAGTCGAATCCCTAAACACAACATTCCGTCCATATCCCACGTCACTCCATTCCACATCATTAGTGACGTCCTGCTTCGTTTTGGTATTGGAATCATCATTCTGGTGCCGTCTCCGCACCACTAAGTACACTACCACGACCAAACATTCATTAATTAATCCATTCTCACATTCAAAATATTTCCTTACTACGTCAATGTTCATCTCGCTCAAGAACTTTCATATTCATGTGTTACTCCACTTGTCAAGTCCGCTTTCATATCCTCGCACCTTTCTTATTTTCCACAAGAGTTCTAAATCCTCCCTTCTGGGATCCTCCCAATAGGTAACAAAAGTGATTCCGAGTCCTCACACCTGCCACTAGGGAACATAATCCTCTCATCTCTCTCTCATCACCACGTATCGAGCTTGGATCCTCACATCTGGTTTCCTCCATTCCTTACCATTGTCCAAACCCCATTTTCTTTACCAGTCCCTCACCCACACAACCAATACTTCACACGCTACTAGCTCATAAGGCTCAAAGGTAGTCAAGTCAGGTGGTCAACGTTGACCACCCTCGTCTTGTTCGTGGTGGTATGCCTGTATCCATGGCCAATCCTTTCCTTACCACCTCAATGTTCATCCCGCTCAATAACTTCTATATTCATATGTTACTCCACTTGTCAAGTCTGCTTTCATATCCTCGCACCTTTCATATTTTCCACAAGAGTTCAGAATCCTCCCATCCGAGATATTCCCATTCGGTAATAAAAGTGATTCCGGGTCCTCACACCTGCCACTAGGGAACTCGATTCCTCTCATATGTCTTTCATCACCACATATCGATTTTGGATCCTCACATCCAGTTTCGTTCAATACTACCTTACTTTGTCTGTCCTTACCATTGCTCATACCCCGTTCTCTTTACCAATCCCTCACCCACACAACCAATACTTCACACGCTAGTAGCTCATATGGCTCAAATGCAGTCAAGTCAAGTGGTCAACGTTTGACTGCGACCATTCTGTCGCTACCTACATAGCGTGTTGGAGCTGGGCGTGGCTACTTTCATCGCCCCACCCTTGGAGCGATGTCAATCCAAGACGATCACAAAGTTTTTTGCCACAACCAACTCTAATGAGATTATCTCTTAAAGTAATGATCGTCTTAAGAAACTAATTACCCCTAAACACTATCTAATAACGTAATTACGCTAAGGGAATCATTTATGTTAATTTCCGAAACTAGTCATTTTTCAGCCGTTTTGGCCCTTAAGCCTATCTCTATAATGACGCGATTTAAGTACTCAAGCCAACCTATTTGCTTCCGCTTCGTCTACCGCTACTCTCGCGGGTGCTTCCGTCGCGCACGAGGGAGTCCACAGACGAACTTCATTGCTATTTTCTTCGCCCTCCTAGCTGGGATAGCAAACGACATCGATCCTTGCTCAATCCTCCGTTACCCCCAATTTTGTATTTGTGTAGTCTAATAATAGCTTATTAATGAAATTCCCATTTTTTAAAATTCAGTCAACCTAAACCTTCAACTGGATTCTCCTTGTTCGTGTTTTGTCTTAGTTTCTGTCGTGCCTCCAATTTGCCCATATAATTGATTGCAGTATCATTCGCATCAATATCCATTGCATTACTCTCCATCATAATGCAAGCTCCTTGTCATTATTAAATCGAAATTTAAAAAATCAAGTCATTACAACATTTTCCCCTTAAGGAAATTTCGTCTCCGAAATTCCTCATTCGAAGATGGACGGATGCTTGGCCCTCATGCTCACTTCGTGCTTCCAAGTTTGTTCTTCCATGTCGGCTCCCCTCCCCGACACTCGAAACACGATATTACCTTCCCTCGAGTGGTTCATTCTTGTCATCCGATCACTTGTTCGTGTTTTGTCTTAGTTTTTGTCGTGCCTCCAATTTGTCCATATAATTGATTGCAGTATCATTCCATCAATATCCGTTCCATTACTCTCTATCATAATGCAAGCTCCTTGTCATTATTAAATAGAAATTTAAAAAAATCAAGTCATTACAACATTTTTCCCTTAAGGAAATTTCGTCTCCGAAATTCCTCATTCGAAAATGGACGGATACTTAGCCCTCATGCTCACTTCGTGCTTCCAAGTTTGTTCTTCCATGTCGGCTCCCCTCCACGACATTCGAAACAGCGATGTTACCTTTCCTCGAGTGGTCCATTCTTGTCATCCGATCACTTGCACCGATTGTTTTATGATGTTCATGTCCTCAATTGTTTCCGCGGGCATTGCTTCCATTCTTAAGCCCGAGTCCGGTTCACACTTCTTTTGAATGGACACATGGGATACATCATGGAAATGTGACAACTCCGGAAGAATGGTAACCTGGTATGCCACCGCCCTATGCACTCCATGATCTTATATGGTCCTATGTACCACGGGTTCAACTTGTGTGCCTTACCTATCCTGAACATTGATCTTATCGGAGATAGTTTAAGGAATATCTCATCATCGACCTCAAATTCCAAAAGCCTCCTCCCTCGATCGGCAAAACTCTTCTCCCGGCTTTGAGCCGCCTTCATCCACTCTCAACCACGACTATCACTTCAGTTGTTTCTCTTATTTCGTTAAACACCTTCCCTCGGCTTATTCCAAAATAAGGGCGACCTACAATTCTTCTTATAAAGAGCTCAAACGCTGCCATTCCAATGCTGGAATGGTAACTGTTATTGTGGTTGAACTCTACCAAAGGTAGATGATCCATCCAACTTCCTTTCCATTCAAGAGCACATGCCTGAAGCATATCCTCCAAGGTTTGAATTGTGGCCTTCATTTCACCATCAGTCTAAGAGTGGAAAGCGATACTCATCTGTAACTTCATATACAAGGCTTCTTGCAAACTTTTCCACAACTTGGCCATAAATCGCGGGGTCGGAGGTGATAATATGCGGAATCCCATGATATCTCCCTACCTCACGGATATAAATCTTCACCAATGTATCCAAGGACCAAGTTATTTGAATTGGGATGAAGTGAGCTGATTTCTTAAGTTTATCAACTACTACCCACACAAAATTCATGTTCCGACCACCCTTGGGTTGATTTGTCACGAAGTCCACAGCTATGTCTTCCCACTTCCACTCGGGCACCGAAGTGGCTTAAGTTATCCCCCAGCTGTCGATGTTCTATCTTAACCCTTTGACGTGTAATACATCGAATCGTACTTGGCCACTTATTTTTTCATATCTGGACCCCAGTAATACTTACGAAAATTCCGATACATTTTTATGGCGCATGGATGTATACTATAAGTTCTTTTATGTGCCTCATCCAACAATCGTTTCTTCACCTCTTCGTTTCTAACATACATTTTGCCTTTGAACCTTAGCAATCCGTCCGAGGTGATCTCAAATAGTGCTCGGTTCCAAGTGCTTCTCGCATTGGGTTCAAATATTCATCTCAAGGTTGAGCTTCTCTTATTGCCCTAATCACCTCCGGCTCCACTTGTCCACGAGCAACACATAGTCATTCATCCGGTTCCTCTAGTCGGAAGTCCAAGTTACTCATTTGCTCAATCATATATGTTTCTTCTATCATAAGACTCATGAGAGCGTCATGCTTGTGACTCAACGTATCCACCGCAACATTAGCCTTTCCCGAATGGGACGAAATATTACAATCATAATCCTTTACCCAATCCATCCATCTACTTTGTCTCATATCAACTCTTGTTCAGAGAAGAGATATTTCAAGCTTTTGTGATCCGTGTATACTTCAAACCTCTCGATGTATAGGTAATGTCTCCACAACTTCAATGTGAATACTATCACCACAAATTCCAAATCATCATGGGGTCCTTCTCATGCTTTTTCAGTTGTCGCGAAGCATAGGCTATCAACTTTCAGTGTTGCATTAAGACACGACCTAATCCTTGTGTGGAAGCATCACAATAAACTACGTATCCTCGGGTTCCACTCGATATCATTAACACCGAGGCGATAGTCAACCTTCGTTTGAGCTATTCAAAGCTTTCATCACACTTATCTGTCCATTGAAAATTGATTCCCCTTCTTTCTCATTAACTTCGTCATAGGGGTTAAAATCCGTGAAAATCCTTCAACAAACACCAGATAATAATCGAACTAACCCAAAAAGCTAAGATTTCTATTATGTTCGTTGGTCGAGGCCACTCCTTCATGGCATCACTCTTAGCCGAATCTACTTCCGCCCCCTCGGCTGGAATCACATGACCAAGGAATGATACTCTACTTAACTAAAACTTTCACTTGTTCAATTTCAGAATTAACTTATGGTCCCTCAATGTACCAAGTACCATTCTCAAATGCTCATCATGCTCCTCTTGGTTCCTGGATTACAGAAGTACATCATCTGTGAATACCACTATGAAGCGATCCAGGTACGGTCTAAACACTTGATTCATCAATCCCTTGAAGACAGTCGATGCATTTATCAGCTTGAAGGGCATCACTAGGAATTTAAAATAGTCGTATATAGACCTAAAAGCGGTCTTTGGAATGTCTTCTTCTCGAACTCCGATTTGATTATATCCCGATCTCAAGTACATCTTAGAAGACACTATGGATCCTTGTAATTGATAAAATAAATAATCTATTTGAGGATGAGGGCACCTGTTCTTAACCATAACTTGATTCAGCATTCGATAATCAATACAACTTCTCATAAACCCATTTTTCTCCTTTACAAACCAAACCAGAGCGCCTCACGGTGACATACTAGGACGTACAAAACCCTTATCTTTAAAATTCTCGAGTTGCTACTTAAGTTCGTTGAGCTCGGCCAAGCATTCTTTAAGTTGTCCGCGAGATTGGGGCTATCTCGAGCATCAAGTCAAAAGCGAACTCCACCTCTCTCTTCGGTGGCAGCCTCGGAAGTTCTCGGGAAATACGTCTCCAAAATCCCGATATCCTTCAAGGCTGGCAACTCCGTTCTCTAATTCATCATCACAACAAGGAAGGCCCCATGCCCCATCTTCAAAAGGTGTTGGGCATGAACCCACGCTTGACAACATCAAAAGCCTCCCTTCTCCTCCATGCATGGTTGTCAGGATCGAGATTCCAAGTAGAATCAACTTGACTGTTGAATCGAATCAAATCATAAAATCGAATCGGGATCGTAAGATCTTATATTATATAACTATTTAAAATATAATTATGATATTGTTATTTTTACTATATTTATTAACATTAAAGTAAATTGAACTTATTTTAATAGGGATAATTTTACAAGTTATAAAAATGTAGAAAGAATCTTAATATTAAATATGTTAATAATATATATATATATATATATATATATATATATATATATATATTATCAAATCTTTCATAATCATAAGTATCATAAGGGTTCCAAAGATATAAATTTTGAATTTATAAAGTCATACTTCTAACAAAAAAATGACTTTTTAATGTCATGTATTTCGATACTTTCGAAATCCCAACATGGTCGCTTTAAGATGATCATTTATGCACTTTCACATCCCTTTAGATGTGATAATCAGATAAAACTTTGTCAGGGTGCAATATGTATAAAAGTAATGGTACCAAAGCACACATCAGTGTAATAATATACCCGAATGCATTAGTATTATTCTAGATCAGCTATTGACATGTCCACCGAGCCTTCAAGATTAGTTTTATCATCCACCAAACCCTCATTGATTCCATCATTCACAATGCCTTCTTCATTGGTTCCATCATCATCACCAATAATATTAGCACACAAATCATGAGATTCATTTGCACGAGTATTCAACACCCCAAGATATGGAACATCTTTCCAAAGCAAGATATTTTAACCACATGGATTAGTGTTAAAATCTATTTCATGGAAGCCATCAATATTAGCTTGTTCCGCATTCTCATCGTGACCTAAAATTTTCAATATTGTCATTATTTTTAAAAAAATAGAAATCACAAATATTATGCTATGAGTATATTTGTTATAAAAATAATGTGCTAACCTGCCGACATTTGGCATAACACGAATCATTTCATCTTCATCAATATCAATTCTTCTAGAGTTCATCGCATGACTTGTACCAAAAAGAGTTAGCCACTCCGTTGTACATGGAAGGCTTCGCTCCTTCTTTCTCCGTGATCCACTCATCGTTAGACGATATATCTTCAAGTTCAACATTTATTTGCTTGAAATTTGGGACATCAACATTCCTTTTTCATTGACGCTCCATTAATTTCGTGTTATACATAACGAAAACCATGTCATTCATTTTATGTTGATGCAAACAATTTCTCCTTTTTGAGTGAAACTAACATAAAATAAAATACGTAAATGTTAGTTTAACTATGTTAAATAATATGCAAATACACTTTCAATAACTCACCATTTCCAATGCACTCCAATTACATTCACAACTAGGTGAGCTAAGGTTAAGCTCAAGATCATAATGGCAAGATTTTTGAATTCACGACATCCATCACCAGAAGAATCCTGCCATTTAGCTACACTAAAATAATGCGACAAACTATTTCATTAAGGAAATTAAAAAAACCATAATGAAAGTAAAAGATGGCTTACCGGGCACTTTTTTAGTCCTAGTTAGCTTGACATTTTCTTCACCCAAAAATCCCCACTCATGTTTAAAGTCTTCAATTTGAAGTTCAATCTTGATTCTTTCCTCCAAATTAGAGACCAATCGTTTAATGCAATGGTACAAAATCTATCTTGATGTCGATATTGTAGTCCGAATGAGATTTGTACTGATATTGAGGATTGAGAAAATATGCAACTGCATGTAAAGGCCTATGGAGTTGGGTAGCCAAACGTTCGTCAATGATGCTCAATATTGGCTCATACCTAGCAAGTAGCTAGAAAACATGTATTTACATAATGAAATAAATATTTAAAGAAATTTACCTTTTTTCAGTTGACCAAAATTATGCTTGATCTTCTTCTTTGTTTGGCGCAAGTACTCATAAAGAAATCCCATTGCAGGAATATCATAGTCAATAAGCCTTAACACTTTTATAAGTGGTTGCGCTGCTTTCATGCAAATCAAAACATGAGACCAAAAGTCACGACAATCCATAATAATCGCCTCAATTTATTTTCCATCGTTGAACAAGCAAATTTACTTTCTTCCACTACCTAGAGCTGAACGTAGTTATCAAAGCATCTTTTTTCTCTAAAAGGCAACCAAAGTCAAATTAGCTGTAGCAAAATGAGTCACAGCCGGCCTTATCCACTCATTGTTTCTGGTGAACTCTCTTAACCAAGTGTGCAACATAGCTCTCGACTATATATAAGTTGTAATCCTCCTAGCCTTTTCAATAGTCACTTTATGCACCACCAATTTCTTTTCAAAATTCTCCAATATCAATCAACACAATATGTAGCACACGAAGTCCAATAAAGCATTTTCCTCTTTTCCATCATCAACTCACCTGCTTTTTTGTAATTAGCTACATTATCAGTCACCAATTGGATGACATTTCCTTCACCAACCTTCTCAACAACCTCATCTAACATTTGAAAAATATTTTCAGCTGTCTTTGAAATGGTCGTAGTATTTAAGAAGACAAAAACACAGTTCCTTTGGGACTATTTACCAGAAAATTACATATAGATCTTCTTTTGATGTCTGACCAGCCATCGAACATGATTGTACAATCGGTTTTTTGCCAATCTTCCTTATACTCTTCAGTAAGACCTTCATTTTTTTAACTTCCTTCTCCAATAATGTCACTCTGATTTTATTAGATGACGGGGGCTTCAATCCTGGACAATGTTGAGCAATTGCTTCCACCATTTTCACAAATTCTGGATTTTTCACACAATTAAAAGAAATTGCACTTGTATAAAAGAAGCAACCAATTTGCTTTCATGCTTTCTCCCTCAAATCTTTTTTGAAGATATGGTTCATAGTTGTTTGATAGAGCTTCTTCACAAAATAATCAAGCTTTTCCTTTCCTTTATTTTACATCATGTCCACAATCTGATCAGCCTCTCCAAAATCAAGAATTTTTTTTTCTTTTTCTCAGCCTCCACAACATCATTTCTTAGGATAGTCAATATTTTCCTTTCATGTCTTCAGGCACTTTGGTACATGGTTCAACATTTACACTCGTACCACCTAAATGATGTTTTAAGCGATAAATTCCCCTGGCTCGAGTAATAGTTGGCTTAACAGACAAAGAAAACTATGGATACTTCCATTGGGTAGAAGGTGACGACCCTAATGAATCGACTATGATATTGGGTGTTAGCTACCACTCCAATTCCTTCATCCTTATTGCCTGGCTTCGATGATCAACTTCCTTCAGACTTTGTTATGTAGTCTTTCAATTACCATATAGTTTAGTTAATGAAGTCTATAGGTCATCGGTTGTGACGTTTACGAAGGGTCAACCCCTCGTTTGAGTTCTTGGCCTCTATTCACACATCATATGCTTGTATGGATAGCTGTTGATTAGGTTTATGACACTACATTTAGTCTCACTGTCTTAACCAATCCACTTACCGATCCCCTCATCACGAACGGTGTAGGAGCCGGCCTCACACCTCCTCTTAGCCTCGGTCCAGTAGACCTTTTCACAGACATCCCGTAGGGGTAGTTCCTCTGAAAGTGTACGGGTTATTTGTATTAATGGCACGTAGTCTGGCTCTTGGCACAAGTGTATCCAAAGTGATACTTCCCACATTTAGAGCAATAAAAGGAGGACCAATTGACTTGTTTTGTTGTCCTCTCCCCCAAGAGAATGTCGTGGAAGGTGTAGGCGCACGAGGAGGCCTCTTCACGAAGGGCCTCGGCCTCATAAATAATCCTCCCGTACTGAATTTCTTCTCAGGGGTAGCTCGCTCTTGACCACCCACTGGGAACCCTATATGGCCTCAAATTTTCTTTTTTCCTGATGGGCCTTCTCCGTGTTTTCAGCTCGACGATATATCTCTTCATAGAAGCTAAGCATTAAGAGGCCATATGGACATGGATGTCCGGACTTAACAGCAACTCAAACTTGCGGGCCTTATTCACTGCATCTATGGGGGGGGGGGACCGTATTTGGACAGCATAGAAAATTTACATTCGTACTCATCCACAATCATGTTCCCTTGTATGAGCAGTGCAAATTCCATTGCCTTATCCCTCTAACGGTGAATGGAAAATATTTCCCTAGGAAGGCCACCTTGAACACTTCCCATGAATCACCCTAATGTGCTTTTTTCCTTGCTCGCTCTCCACTACAACTCAACACTCCGTTAGAGGGAGTACTCGACCATCAACATTCCCTTCTTAAGGGATCATCCAAGGAGAGTGAAAATCTTTTTTAGACAGTCCATGAACTGTTCGGCCTCTTCTGTTCCTCCCTCCCCATGAAAGTCGGTGGGTTGAGCTTATGAAAGTGCTCTACAAGAGCTACCCTCCGCTTGAGCGAAATTCCTTCTCTCGCCTCCGGGATCCATGCACAACCACATGTGTACTATCCTCAGCCATAAGCTCTGTTAACAGTAAAAATTATCATTTAACACTGAATTATCCTCTGATACTATAGACACGTTCATCCAAATCTTCACCTATGCCCATGATGTATTACTCATCATCAATTCATGGGAACACGACATCTCAGGTTTGCTTTCCTTAACATATTTTACAATTAAAATTATCTGGTTCAATACACATCTTTCGGTTACCGCGGTTATAACACTATCTAAACGCCTCAACCACATAACAAGTTTTATAATCACATCAATCCTGCACATCGCGACATTTATGCACATCCTTTCTCAATCCATCATTTCAAAACACCATTGTCATCACAAGGCATGATTCCATCTTTTCCCTTCACTCTACCCTTTCGGTTTTAGCGCCTCTCCCATGTTAGAAACACCTCATTCAACCACATAATCATGCGTACACTTTTTGCAAAAACTAATCGTATTTCAACTCACTCTTTTGCTGAAAGGAATTCAGTCGTGACATCCCCATACACTTCCACAATCATCACACACCTACATATGCACATACCTTCCAATTTTGACTGAAGACCGACATATTTTTCGACTGTAAATTCACTCCCTTATCACTCCATGAGTAATCTAAGCTCCGATACCACTTGAAAGGACTTAACCTTTAGCAATTATAGAAATGAATATATTTACATTTTACTTTTTTATAAATGATTATATTAGTCTTGAAATGCATTTGACCTTAATTCTAAACCTAAAATAATCTAAACACACAAGATGGTGATAAAAACCAACACATTAGTTAATTAATCCATTCTCGCATTCCAAGTATATTCCTTCCCACCTCATGATTCACTCCACTCAATAACCTTCATATTCATGTGTCACCCCACTTGTCAAGTCCGCTTTCATATCCTCACACCTTTCTTATTTTCCACAAGAGTTCGGGATCCTCCCATTTCGGCACAAGATGGTCGGGTCCTTACACCCAGATCATACGAGTGTGGATCCTCTCATCTGCCCCATCTCTTGTATCATCATGGCTCGGATCCTCCCATCCGACCTTTCATATTCCATCTATCCTCTCACGGATCCTCACATCTGATAGTAAAAGTGGTTCTGTGGCCTCACTCCCGCCACTAGGGAATTCAGATCCTCTCATCAGTCCAGCATCACCACGTATCGAGCTTGGATCCTCACATTTGATTTCCGCCATGACTATCGTACTCATGTCCATTCTTACCGTTGTCCATACCCCATTCTCTTACACAACCATATTCACAAGTCACACCCTTTATAAATTCATGCCTCATACCCACACATACAGATCACCTTGCACATACCCAAACCGAACCTCACCAACATCAGCAAAACTTCAGATGCAACTAGATCATAAGGCTAAAAGATAATATGGCCATGGACTAAAGGAAAGAGAGAATATGGGTCGGGTTCGTACATCAAGCCTCCACCCAACACAATCTCACCTCTCCGGCCTCTTCCAATTATCCCTCCTTGCCATGCCCTTCCAAACTTGCTTGACCACCTTGGACCCTTCTTCTTCTCTGCCTTTTCTTTTTCTTCCTCTAACTTCCACTTTCTCCAAACTCCTCTCTCTTCTCTCTATCTTTCTCAGAATGGGATTGGAAAAAATGAGGAGGAAAACACCACCTCCCCATCATCCTTTTCCCTTTTCTTCACTTTCCCCATTATCTATTAATAATATCCCACAACCTAATTTAGGTACACTCCTTTTTAATGGCTTGCCAAGCAAGCTTTAGGACCTCAAACACCATTAGAATTGATTAAATTTCCTTGAGGTCAAGTCAAACATAGAAAACTCGGGTGGTTAACATTTGGAGTTGGGCATGGGCGACTTCGCCAACCCTTGGAGGAATGTCAATTTGCGTCGATCACCAAATTTTCTACTCCGACCAACTCGGTTCCGATTATCTCTTAAACTAATGATCGTCTTAAGAAACTAAATACCCATAAATTTCTTTTGACGTAATTAATCTAAGGGAATCATTTATTTTAATTTCCGAGACTTGTCATTTTTCGGCCATTTTAGCCCTCGAGCCTATCTCCGTAGTGAAGCAATTTTAGTTTGTCGTCAACAAGGGCATCGTCGGACGACCATCTATCGCCCATTTTCATCCCCCCTCCTAGTTGGGATAGCAAACGACATCAATCCTTACTCAATTCTCTATTGTCCCCAATTTTGTATTTGACTAGTCCCACGGATGCATCCGTCTACCATTAGATATCATAGTTGCATCGGTCTGGTGGGACAGACGCATCCGTCTCGGGTCATATCAGAGGGATGCATCCATCCAATCGATGGACACATCCGTCTGCTGTCAGATATGACTTATTTATCCGTCTAGTGAGATTGAAGCACATCCATAGTCAGATTAGATGGATACATTCGCCCAGTCGACAAACGCATTCGTCTGCTATCAGTCAGCCTAAACCTTCAAGTGGCATCTTCTCGTTCGTGCTTCGTCTTGGTTTCTTACCGTGCGTTCAATTTGTCCATATACTTCG
Organism: Melastoma candidum; assembly: GCA_023653495.1. Classification (NCBI taxonomy): domain Eukaryota; kingdom Viridiplantae; phylum Streptophyta; class Magnoliopsida; order Myrtales; family Melastomataceae; genus Melastoma; species Melastoma candidum. Next base: position 6,690,863 of record CM042888.1, on the reverse strand, counting down.
TTGTAACATCATTCGTGACAATATCCATTCAATTATTTACATTGAAAATTCAAAACAACCGAGGTGCACTCAACATTGACGGCTTGGAAAGATAATCTTTTATGCTGTGGAGCGCGTTGTCACATTTTTCATCCCATTCAAAAGGGCTATAATTCTGCATCTACTACTCGATGGGGTGACATCGTCTAGCTGAATTTGATATGGATATGTGGATGTCCCTGAAGGCTCTTCAACTCATGCAAATTCCATTGTGGTGGCATTTTCATGATTGTTTCAATCAATCTGAGTACCCCGATGTAACACCACAAATTCAAAAACATTTCCAGATGCAACTCCAAAGGTGCACTTTAGAGGGTTCATCTTCAAATGATATTTTCGCATTCTCTTGAATACATTCTTTAAGTCTTCGAAATGGTTACCCTTCTGCTTGGAGTTCACAACGAGATCATCCACATAGCACTCAACCAACATTTCTACAGAGCATATCATTGACGATCCGTTACATTGCTATTTGGTATGTAGCTACAAAATTCTTTAATCCAAAAGGCATAACCTTATAATATTATATCCTTTTTGGCATGAGGAAGGCAATCATTTCTTCATCATTCGAGGCCATTTATATTTGGTTATATCATGAAGATGCTTCCGTAAAATTGAGAACTTCAAAGCTAGTGGTTGCATCTACCATTATCTTTTTATTAAGAAGAGGAAAATCATCCTTTGGGCATGCACCATGGAGGTCAAGAAAATCAACACAAACGCGAAGTTGAATGTTCTTTTTGTTAACGAGTATAATATTTACAATCCATGATGGATACTTTACTTCTCGGATGAATCTGGCTTTGATTAGCTTGTTGACCTCTACTTATACTAACGGGATCAACTCCGGATGAAAGCGTCATTGAGCTTCCTTTACGGAGCGAACCCCATGATTGACTGCCAAGTTATGCACAGCGACTTTAGGGTCAAGGCCTGACATTTCCTTATAGGTCTATGTAAAAGCATGTTTATATTCTTTTAACAAATGGACATAAGAATCCTCCTCTTCAAACATCAAACTTGCGCTGAAGAAGGCGGGACGATGATCCTTTTCTTCTCCAAATCCAACTTCCTTCAGTTCGTAAATGATGGACTTATTCCCATCCTCGAATACTTCAGGAACTTCTCTTACATCATCTTCATTGTGAGATGCGTCTTCATCGGCATCTAAAATCGTGAGATGATGAGAAGTGACATCATCTTCAACATTATCTTGAGTAAACCTCTATTGCTATTCGTATCCACTTCTTTGTGGTTATTTTCAACACTTCTACGGCAGCTACCTCCACAATGGTTCGACGCTTCATCCGGGATTGGATTTTGCTATGAAGATCATTTGTAACTGTAAGGACAATTGTGATATCTTTCTTTCGGTTTATTGTCTTCCACAACATTCAACTTTTTGGAGTTTGGCCCAATCTTATCCGTGTAGATCCTCTAGAATCACTCTTTTCTTCTTGATCACTAAGTATATCAAATACTAGTTTTCGTTTGAGTGAAGCTACAAGTCGATCAAGCACCGAAGTTCTCGCAAGTATCGTTGTAGCTTCATCATCATCCTCGATGTATTGAGTTGATGCTTTCTTCATTCGGAGATACATGCTTTCAAGACCTAATTTTGACTTTTGTTTATCACCTCCTAGATTAGCTTCTTTCGACGCGTCCCTGAATGTGTTCAAGTCCTCAGTGTAGCCAGCTGCAGAAAGTAACCTTTTAGAGAGCATTTGTGGGGACTACTATTATTAGCTTTGTGACGGGCCAATTGAGTTATTTTGTCAGTATCATTTTTACACTATCATCACTTACGAAAGGTGGTTGTCATGCTTTCCGAAATGCTTTGGGAATGTAGCGCAAAATTGGCGTACTTTGTTTCGTCGCATCATTTACCTTTACATTTTGAAGCATAAGATTGGCTGGAGACTCTTCTTGTTGGCTAGTTGATACGTCTGTGCTTGATTCTTTCAAGACATTCTTTACTATAGGCTTTGGTTGTGAGGCTTCCACATCTGCATTCTTGTTCAAGTAAAACTAGTCATCAACAAAGTATGACTCTACTTTTGTGAAGGGCTCGACATCTGTCCATACAGTGCATTCATGCATCCATGGTCGACCAAACAGTGTATTATAGTTCGTCTTCGAGTCAAGGACATAGAATTTCACATAAGATTCCATACCACTCATCCTAATAGTAAGGTAAATCTTTCCAACATCTCATTCTTCGCCTGGGTTGACTTTGATGAAATTACATTAACGACAGACCCTTGGTTGATCAATATGAGGTTAACCTTTTGTGTCACAAGTATATCCAGGAACAAATAATGGCCAATTATGAGACTTACGAAGCACAAGAAGATCTTCATCAAAGAATGTAATAGTAGGAAATTATCCTTCTCGTTATCAACTGACATCATCGTGGAGCTTTTTGAGATGTCAACCTTTAGATTGGGCTGCTCTTTATCCATATCAATATGGCGACAACTTTTGGACAAGGTTGTAAGCCTTTGAAATCTCTCGGTAAAGAAATCTCACACCATGATTGGAAAAGACTTGTTGGGTGTTATTTCAACATAAGAAGTTTTCTTCACTATGTCCTCCTTGAACCTCGTCTAGAAAATTTTGTCTGGATAGGAGCTTTCTTCTCTTGAGGCTTCAAAATCTTTCTTCGATTCCTTATATGCGTTATTAAAGTCCAACCTTCTTCAGCATATACTTCCTTATGGCTAATTGCACAACTTGACAACTTAACGATATAACTATCATTTGGCATCACCTTTAAATGCTAGAAAGCAGCCACTCATTAGGGCTAAACGACCCGAAGATAATATTGGGGATGTCTAAACTAGCTATATCCATCAAGTTTGATGAAACCACAAAGCGCAAGTTAATCTAGTTTTCTCATGCAAGCTCCATAACCTTCTCTTTGAAGATGAAACACTTCTCAATAGAATGGTCCAAGACACGGAGGAAGTTCAATCATCTTAACAACAAAAGAAAGTCAAATATATTTACGACATCTGAATCTAGGAAATGATATTATTTATTTTGTCTCTCATCCAAAGTCAGTCGCCTCTTCTCTGTCTGAGAGGTTGCCAAAGTAGGGATTGCAACATTCCACTGTCCATTCTCTTTTGCTTTTGGGACTTTTACGGGAACAAACTCAGTAACAAGCACTTGTTTCTTGCTATCTTTGAAAGCAAGCTTGCCCCAAATTCTATTTATCAGTTTCCCTGTTCCTTTGGATGACTCAGGTACTAGAAGGTATCCTATATCAACTATTATGAAATTCAACTCCATATCAAGTGTTCTTGTAGCTAATTCCTCAAAAGATCGAGGTTGGATCCCTTATAATATCTAGCGTACCCTCCAAAACATTCCTTGAATACACATAATTATTGATATAGCTTCTAATATCCCTACAATTCAGGTTGAGGTTTTCCATCGTTGTCTATAATCAACAACGGGCTCACCTTCCCATCAACGAGTGTTAGTAAGCTCTATCATGCTCACCACACGTCGTATGCTATAAAAGTGATTAAAGAACTCTCTTTCCAATTACTCCCATTTGTTGATACTTCTTAATTTGATATTGATATACCAGTCAAAGGCATTCCCTTTCAAGGAGCGAATGAACTGCTTAACCATTAGGTCTCCGTATGTACCTGCAAATGGTGGAAATGCACATGTCGCCTTGGATTCCCCTTCCATCAAATTGTTGAAAATACGAGGGGTGATAACTCATTGGCATGCTCAAGCTTTTGATTCTTAGTCAATATGGCTTATAGTACGCCAAAGATGTTGCAGATTTTCCTTCAAGCTCATACTTCAGGGCCTCTTGTATTAGTTCATTCATTACGCTAATTGAAAATAAAAGCATCAACAGAGGCAGGTACAACCATATTTAACACATTCTTTCCTTTGTCCTTGCGTACGTGAGAACCTCCTTCATTATATGTTTTCTCAGGTTCATTATTCTTAAGCCTACTTATAACATATTGTTGATTTCCATCCTTCATGAATTTCATCATTATCTGAATTAAGTAAGTAATACGTGGTTCTTCGGTGGTTCTAAAGTTAATTTCATATAGAGGGTCAAAAGGGACAAGAGAAGTATCCGAAATCTCTTTATTGATTGAATAAATGATTGGCACATCTAGGCGTGCTTTGGGAAATGAATTAGTATGACTCCTACTTATTATAGATGCCTTGTATTCATGTTAGCGCTCTAGGACATCTGATATTGGATCAAGCGTCTCGCTCCTCATTGGTGAACGGACGAAGATCGATGAGTCTTTCAGGCTCCAAATCCGTCTCTGTCTGTTGGCTCGTGTTGTCGCAATCTAAGCCTGCTTTGCACGGCTTTCTCCAGTGGGGTCAGGTCCTCATTCACTTCATGTGGTTGTTTATCGCCCCATCCGGTTGGGGTGATTGGCTGCTGCACAGTCACTGGAGGTGGTCTGTGGTAAAATATACTGCTTTGCCTGAGAGGCCAACATTCGGGTCATCGAGCATGTACCTCTGCCTAAGCGTCATGTCCTTGACTTGCTCTACTGCCCCTGCACATACATAGGATAGGTTAGCATTTTCGACCACTTCCCCCACAGTGACTTCTATGTAATGTTTTCCCCATAATAAGAGCTCTTGGTGGGGAATGGAGAGAATGACGCTGGCTTTGTGTAGTCAATATCTCCCTAAAAGGGAGCCAAAGGATGACTTTATGTCGAAAAAGGAGAAAGCTGTCTTATTTTCATTAGTGCCGACACGGAGTCAGATAGATATTACTCCCAAGCATGGGGAAGTATTTCCATTGACACTTACATCTATTTTTCCTTATCAGCCACATCTTCCCCTAGATACTTGTACGCTCAGTGGAAGCACATTAACAGTAGCCCTTTTATCAATTAAAATGTGACGTAACGCCACATTGTTGAATGCCGCTTAAATATGTAGTGGATACATATGTCTCCGAAGCGACGTAGGGGACTCTCTCAGTCATCTGCCCGGAAAGTTCCACAGCATCTTATTGACACCACTTTGGTAGAAAGGAAATGACAATTTACCTTATGTATTATTTCCCTCCTCCTTGGCAAACTCAGCAGGAAGCATGAGGATGTTACAACTTGTCCCATTCACTTCTGGAGGATTTCCAAATTGAAGGGTCTCAGTCATCTGCCCGGAAAGTTCCACAGCATCTTAGTGACACCACTTTGGTAGAAAGGAAACGACGATTTACCTTATGTATTATTTCCCTCCTTCTTGGCAAACTCAGCAGGAAGCATGAGGATGTTACAACTCGTCCCATTCACTTCTGGAGGATTTCCAGATTGAAGGGGAGAGTAGTCGCTCACCGTGTTGGACCCGAGATCACTCTCACTATGTGTCCCTACTTTCAGGATGTCCGAATAGGCCTGCCTTGAGAGCTTTTTCATAGCGCGTCGTGTCCTCCTTTCTTTCCGTATCTTCATCCCCTTAGTAGGTGGTTGCAGGCATGGCGTTGAATTAACTTTTCACCATACGCCCGCTGGTATATAAGGAACATGGACAAAGCGTGAATGTCTAGGAGATTGTGTAGAAGTATTTACCTGCATGAAGTCACGTTTATGTGGGTCATAGCCCTGCCGGTGTTTCTCGATTTGAGAGGTCCCCGAGGAAAGATTTGAAGCAGATATCGACGTACTACATGTCGGAGGATGGACGATTTCTACTTTGATGGTTCCTTCAGTAGACATCTTGGCAAGCAACAGGAAGTATTGGTTGTAACAGGGTTGTCACATCTCGGTAATGAGGATCTCGTGAGCTGCTATGGATTTGCACCAGTAACAAAACATCTCCACCGTTAGAAATTGTGCCAGTGAGGTCTCGTTCCTGACCACATCTAGGTCGTCTTTGGGATCATTTGGTGAATTTGCTTGTCGCACGGATTGTCCCTTGCCTTGTTATGGTCCAAGCCAATCGACAACGCGTTGCCTAGGAGATTTTGCGACGCAAGAGTCCTTTTGGATGTTCTCGACTTCGTCTGTAGCGCCTTGATGTAGGAGTTCCCGAGGGGTATGTAACCCCTCTGTCTGGTGATCGACAGTCGGGATTCTGTTATACTCTTGGTGCCTCATTGGAAGCCGCGATGTTCGTGAGTGAAACTTGGATGGTCCATCAGTGATCACAATAGCCATTTCTTCAAGAAGATTAAGGTCGTACCACTTTGGTTTCCCCTCGCTGAGCAAATACATTCCTGATCGTGTGGCATTGATCTACAGTATACGACGCATCTTATGCCAACGACAACGTTATGTTGCATAGTCTTAAGATTGGCAGGGCATTGAAGTATCCCCTTGCTAACCGGTCGCTTGAACATCATGTTGGCGATGATTGTTTCGCCTGTCTCAGTCGATTGGTCATCGTCCCTCTGCACAAAAAAGAGGTAACGGTTACACAGTTAACATCAAAGGCATTTGGTGAGAGATACAACTTGATCTTCTAATGATGGGGTGTCCACCATCATAACTGTCATGACTTCGAAGTTTTCAGTCAAATCATTCTCACTAGTGCTTCTAGAAAGATTTGGTAAAGAATTTCCGGATGAGTTATTATGGAAGCTTAGCAGGGAACTGGCAACATAAAGTCTCTACTCAATGGAGCCTTTGCAGCGACCTCCATGTAGGACGGAGGTGACTTTGGAGAAATAGATCGAAGAATTTATTCTATCTTCTCCATTTGCTTGCGCACTTGCCCTTGATTGAGTCATGCTCCATTTCGGAGTGCAACCTGATAAGAAATCTCTAGGAGCAGAGACACTTGATGTGTTGTTGCGGAAGTTGTCCAAAGGAATTGTTGATAATGCACCCTTGCTAAGAAGGTTTCTTTCAGTAACCTCCTTGTATGATGGAGGTGACTTACGATTGATGGATTGGAGTAATTGCTTCGTCTCCTTATATATCTCAGTGATCAGTCGGGTCTTGGTAAATTTGTGAGAACTAGTCGATGTGGAGTTTTCAGACGACTGAGAAGGAAAACTGGCCAATTAATTATTCACAGGATTGAAGTTTACAGCATGACCATCTTTAAAGCCATTTGTATACTCGGATGTAAAGAGATGAGGGATGGTGATCGTCCCACTGGGCAAACCAGAAATTTGTGAATACAAAATTCCATAGTCCGAATATAAGACTAGAAATGGAGTATCATATTGAATGTGAGTGTGATTACAATATCTAGTCACGAGAATACGTGAATCCCCTGATTTTATTGTCACTAGATATCCGGGATGTAGATGGACAGACGCTCTGGGAGATATGTTGTTGAAATTGCTGGGGAAGTAAAGCTTGAACCGACGGATGGCGAAGATCATCAGGCTGCAGATACTTGATTTGGAGAGTCTTTTGGAGATGGTGAAGAACACCAAGGCTGTAGCTTGATTAGTCGATCTTGTGAGGAGAGAATGCTCGAGAGCTTCATTAAGCCAAGAAGATCCTCAGTCTTCAAGTTGTTCAGGTGTCCCGTATTTATAAGAGTTGAAGGACTCCTACATGCCTTCTCTGCCTAATGTGGGACAAGTACACATGGGCCTAAGGGCTTTATTGGACTGAACTTCGGCTTGGGCTCGACTATGAGTCAAGCCATAAATCGGGTCAAGATATGGATCACGCCAAATTTATTTTTATAATTGGGTTGCACTTAATTAGTCTAGCTTATGGGATAGATCATATTATAACCCAAAGAAAGACATAAATTAATATAAGCCCAAGACCATTTTATAGTATGATGCCCCAATTGTAATAATTTTACACTAAAATATAAGTGTAAAATATTTTATATAATATCTCTTCATATAATATATAGTTTTTTGATCGAATAACTTTATTTCGATATCAATAAAATTTTAATGTCTATAATATGTTAACAAAAGAACTTCGACTTACTTCTCTGTAACAATTAATTCATGTAGTTTTTCTTTTACTTTTATTTGCCATTTATTGTTGTTAAAATAAAGTACCTATTTGAAATAGTGAATTTCTTCTTGAAAAATAAAGTAAAACTGCTTAGTATTTTTCCTTCTTCGTAGATTTGCCCCTTTATTTTTTGCCCGAAGAAAATCTCCTACACGATGTAACGACTTCTTTCTTAAAGAAAAGTAGTCCTTAGAGTTTTTCTTCTACTTTTATTCACAGTTTTCTTTTTTTTTAGAATAAATTGGATATTTGAAGCAGTTATTTTTTTTTAAAAATAATCTTTAGTGTTTCCTTCCATTTTTTTTATTCATTTCTTTTTTAAAAGAACGTTATTTGAACTAACTACTTTCAATATAATAGTAACTTATATATTTAGAAAATATAAATTGCTACTTAAAGTAACACAACAGAGACTAACAGACGATCTCTTAAAATTTCTAAAATATTCCTCCGTAACAGGGAACCCAAAATCATATGTAACGTGGCAGTCTGTAAATTAGCTGTGGAAATCGTGACGCCATTTTTTTAAAGGAGTTTTAGAGGTTTTGCGTTTCCATGACACTTATCCCACCACGCGTTCAGAAAAACAAATAAATTAAAATAGTTTTTTTTTTTAATTTCAATTCACCAATTCTACCTTCCACTTGGATCGTAATAAAACATTTATCAAATTTCCATGTTTGAAATTGGGTTCTCTAACAGAAGATCGCAAATACTGAATGAGGCAAATTATTGTAAGGGAGGAAATAATACTCTGACCGTTAAATGTCAAAAGCTTATCAATCCCATCCCAAAGAAATTGGTAAATAAGTCCATTCCCGTAAGGAAAATAAATCTGGTTCTGTATTATTTGTGAGAGAATTAAAAAACCCCAACATAATAAAAGAAATAGAAAATGGGGAGAAAGAAAAGAAAAAAGGAAAGGAAGGGAGACAACCGAAGGATCTCCAACTCCTCATTTGTTCCATCATCATAATCTATATCCTCCCCCGGCGCCCCCAACACCCAAAGAAAACCCTAATTCTAATTCCATCATCCCCAATCCCTTCTAAAGCTACGATTTCACCTCCCACCCGATTCCTGGATTTCATAATTTTATTATGTTTTTTCTGGGTATCTCCCCCTCTGCCTTCCCTTGTTGGTTGTGAACAATGATGTTCCTTTTCTGCTCCGACCGCCCCTCCCTTGTTGGTGATTTCCTTTGGCTGCATGTTTTAGCAAATCTATGTTGGAATCCCCCCACCCACACCACTTCCCATATTCGTTTCTCGTGGATCTCATTAGGGTTCTTCCAAGTATTTCCCCAGCTGCGTGATTGCTGATTGTCCGGGACTTATTGGATTTGGAATTCGGGAGTTCTTTTTCCCAAGATAATACCCTTGTTTGTTTTGATCCATCTCTCGAGGAAGTGGGATGGCTTGTGCTGAAATGCCTGAGGGCAGAGATGATTTGGGTTTTTTCGTTTGTTTGATTGATCGTGGATCGATCCGGACTGTCGTCTTTGGACATGTGATGCGATTCCAGAGCTGGGTTTGTTGATAATAGATGGGATTTTGTTGCTGCTTTGATCTGAGTTGTGTCTCTAAAATGCGTTGTCTTAGGGTTTGCTTGGAGAATCTAAGAACTAATTTTTTGTTTGCTGTTTGTCCAGGGGGAGTAAATGTGCGTCTGCGGGATATTGAAGGATTGGCTTGTGCATCCTAGATCTGCGCTCGATGACCTACATTGATTTGCTCTTTTGCTCTGTCCTTATTTATGAGAACTTAATTTGATCGCCTTGGGAAGTTGAATTGTGCCGTGAACTTGGATGGGGCGCCTTGATAAGTCCAGGGGGTTTTTGTCAATCTGGTGCATCTCATTCCACTAGGGAATTTTGCCATGGATGATGCTTCATGCGATGTAAATCACTTGGACGCCAATGTCCTGTTACCTCCTCGTAAGCGGCTGCTGGCAGGATTAAAGAAGCAGAGTTTGGATGTCAGTGAAGGGTCATCGAGTCCATCATTGGCTTCCTGTTCCTCGTCCTCCTCCCCTTCAAGTGTTTTTGAAGCTCATATGAATCGGTTAATGAACATTCATGCAAATCATCCGAGCCTCACGCTTGAGGAAATCGCTGAGGCGTCCGAATCAGCGTCGCTGACAGCTGCCAACATTGCAAAGGCCGCAAGAGCTGCAGCCGAGGAAAAGGCTGCTATTGCTGTCAAGAAAGTGGTGGTTGTAAAGAGTGCTTTGGACTTGGTTGCCTCGTTTTCCGAGGGGAGGGTTGTTGACGAAGGTTCTCCTAGAAGGAACAAATTGAAGAAGCAAGTTCCCGTTCACTCATTGTATAGAGGAAGACCACGGAAAGCCACGAGTTCCAAGACAGACGAAGAGATTGCTCGAAAGTTGCATCAAGTGATAAACAGCTCTCCGAGGATTGTGAAAAACCCTTCTACTCCTGATTCTTCTGGGATTAAGTGTAAGAATCGTGATGTTCCCCACGATTCTTTCCGGAATGGATCTGTAAATGGCGGCACGGTCTCGGAGGTGAGTGGAGTCCTCTGCAATGCATCAGCAAGTGGGGTGGAATGCAAAGGTTATGAACAGGAAGAGATCAAGACAAGTGACAGAGACGATAAACCCCACAGGAAGAGTATTGATGGCATGCTACAAATAGAGAGGGACAAGGCATCGGACGAGAAACACACAATGACAGGCAAGAAAAGAGGCAGGGTCAAATTAAAGAAGCTGCCGCTGAGTATCTGCACTAGCAAAGATAAGGCCAATGTGAAAGATGACACGAAGGAAAGGATCTCCCCACACATCATGAGCTCAGATAACGTGAACGGAAGCATGGGTTCTCATCATAAGGAGTCTCCGGTGGTTGACGGGGCGAAGAAGACGGTAGAGAAGAACGCTAAGCCGCCGTTTTGGAGATGTCAAGAAATAGAGGCTCCACCGGCTTGTGGGAAGAGGAATAAAGTGAGCCAGTAGTAGTCAATAGTAAAACTTGGGAATATTATATATATATATAAGTCACAATAGATTTGCAGATAGGCATTTTATTATCATAGCTTTTGGGTTGGGTTTGGTTATGGGATAGTAGATAGCGCCTGAGAAGAAAATTGGGTTGTTGTTTTGTTGTTTTTAAAATCCTTTTCTTTTGGGACCCCTTGCAATGTTTCCTTCCCCCCCTTTCTTATTGAAGATTGGGATAAAACTTGATTTTTGTGCACGCTCTTTTTTTAAACATTAATCTGTGCGGTTCTGTATATTGGGTTCTTTTCCCACAATTAAATATGTAACGTATATTATTTTTTTATAATTAAAAAGTTTTTAGCCGGTTTTTTCTACTCCAACTCCATTGCATTTTGATTCGGCTAGTCAAGCATCGAATATTTGTAATCTATCAAAGTGCGATTAGGGTTTTAATGAGTCGAGTCTGACTTGACAAAAATCCGTGCTGTTTTACGGATTAGACGGACGATTTGGGCGGGATTTGGCAAATGATTTGGTCCGTCTTAATAAATTTTTAAAAATATTTAATAATAATTTAAAAAATAAAAAATAAATATTCGAAGCTCTTATCGGACTCGGCGAGTATTCTAGTTCGGTGAGATATCTTTAAAAATTTCTTTTGTATTTTTTTTTCTTGCAGGTGGGTTTGCGGGTGTGTTTATTAGGTGGGAAGCGTCTAACGATACGTGCACGTAACGGTTACGTAGTTTACTAAAATTGCTTTTGTTTTTAGTAAAATTTACTAAAAATCGATCTTTTTTTAGTAAAATTACACTTCAAAATTAGTAAAAGATTTAATAAAGTTTACTAATTTTTCACTATTCACAGTTCGTAAACTTTATTAATTTGCGTTTAGTAATTTCACCCGGTTATTTCCAGATTATTTTAGTAATCGTTTACGAAAAAGATCGGTGATTTCTTCATTTTTTTAGTAACGTTTACGAAAAATTTACTTTTCAAGTTTAGTAAATGGTTACTAAACTTTTTAGTAATATTGTCATCCGATTTACCACTTTTTGTTTAGTAATTTTTATTAAAAATTTACTGTTCATATTTAGTAAAAAGTACTAATTTTACTTAGTAAAAGTTCAAAATTTAGTAATTTTTTCGGTTGGCATTTGACTGAAATTAGTGATAATTTATTAATTTATTTAGGAAGATTAGTAAAATACTGTTTAACATAGTAAAATTGTTTGGAAATTACTAAAAATGAATTTTGGTTTCGCAATTTTTTACTAATTTCTACGCGGAATTTTAATTAAATTTGGTAAACTATTACAAAATATTTTAGTAATTTACTAAGTTAAACAGTAAATTCCGAACCTAATTACTAACCTATGGTCATTGTGAAATGACCAATTTTCCCCCGATGACAATTTACGAAATGCTTTACCAACCCAATAGTAATGTTGTCTTCGTCGTCTTCGTTGGTTCCATCGTAGAGCCACCTTCCTCCTCCCGTCATCTCGACCGATTGTCCCCTCGGAGCCGCATTTCTCCGTTCGTCCCCTCCGATCGTCTCCTCCGACCCCCTTCTCGGTTGACATAATGACGTTAGCTGCGATCCCCTTGTTGTTCATCCGCTTCGTTTTGCTGTCCGAGAACCCTTCCTCCCGGATCCACGGAGAATCCTGACATCAGGTGCGATGCCCTTTTCGTTCATTGTCTACCTTTTACTGTCCGATAACCCTTCCTCCCGGAACCACTGTGATGCTGAACAGATACGAAACCAGAAAATACCCTCTTCTCTGGTGAAAGAAAGCCTCCCAAAAAGTAAGTTCATAAATAGGTAGATTCTATGGAACCAGAAGCCTTTGCCCATTACAATTGGTTAGCAGTCGGCATTACGATGAAGTTTCCTACAGCCTGTAGCCTATAAATCACGACTTTGTGCTGCTTAACGTATCGACGGTTCTCTTCATCCACAGGAACGAGGTTTAAGTAGTACTTTACACCGAACTTGTTGTTCACATTACGATGAGTCGGTGTCAACTCATAAGGACTAAGAAATAATCTTGTAGGTATTGATTCAGCTGCAAGAGCAAGTATAAGCAGATTCTGCATTATAATGGAGCACAACCCAACTGGAAAGTCATAGATCAGCAGGTGCAACAGTGGTCCAGAGAGTTTTTGTATTGGGATACCATCTCCCTCCTCTGTCCCTCGAAGAAATGGAAATTGTCTTCAACCAGGAGCACCCACGATTCGGTGAACATCTGTTTCCTCCGTTTATCCATCTCTTTGCTTACTCTTGTGCACCCAAATATGTCCCCCATGGCGTGATATATGTGATTGTAGGTGAGGAGGATACGAATGACTTCTTCAATATTCTCACGGATATGAATGAAGAGCAGTTGTTGAGTATGTCATTTGGTACTACTGAAGAAGTTGAAGAGTTCATTAAAATGTATGCGACGGTTCATGGCTTTTCAGTTAGGAAAAGAGATCGTCAAAAACTTCGAAACGGTGAATGCGTAATGAGAAAGTGGGTTTGCTCAAGGGAAGGGGAATGTTCCGATTCCCATGTGTTGACGGCCAATAGTCGGGTTAGGGCGTTTGTCAAAGACAGATTGCAGTTGTTTCTTCAAAGCTAGAGTCGAGGTTAATGGACAACGGACTTTGGTTGCTGTTCAGTTGGAACACAATCATGAAATGGTGAGTAATGGTTTGTCATATTTCATGCGAGAAAGGCGCAACATTTCAAACTTCCGACCAAGATATGACATTTGTACACCGAATGCTTGAAGTTGGATTTAGGCAGTGCGATATTATGCGACTACTTGTACACGTATCTGGTGGACACTCACATGTTGGTTTCCTAATGAAGGACCTCAATAACCGAAAACTGAAGGAAGAGTCAGCTGGGGATAATGCTAGTTGTGATTCCGTCCTTGCATAGCTCCTTTCTAGGAAGAATAGTGAGACTGGTATGACCTTTGAAACATTTGTAGAAAAAGACGAAGTCAGTCTCATATATTGGGCCTATAGTACATCCATAGCTGATTACCAAGCATTCGGCGATGTAGTCTAGACTCTACGTTCAAGACGAACAAATATGGAATGCAAATGGTCATCATCTTGGGTGTTAATCATCATCATCAAACTATCGTCTTTGGTGCTGCCTTGATGACTTCTGAAACCATTGCTGACTACAGTTGGCTCTTGCATACTCATACACAGGTCATGGGAGGGAAACATCCGATTAGCGTTGTCACGGACGCTGACCGAACGATGATTGCATCTGTGAGAGAAGTTTGGCCATCTACAAGGCACAGGCTATGTCTATGGCATTTCAGCCAGAACATTGCGCATCGTGTACAGGATCCGGGATTGCGAGCCCGTATTTCGTTCTTCATGTACAGCAGAAGACCATCTGAAGAAGTTGGAGAGGAGTGGTCGACTTTGATGACACATACAGGATCGGTAAGCATTAGATTGTTACAACAGATTTATGCATGCAGACATATGTGGTGGCAAACGTATTAACACAGACATTTTTGGGCGGAGCTTAGAAGCGCTCAACGTTGCGAACGAATGCATCGCTTTATAAAGGGATATGTCAATGCGAAACATAAACTGTATGATTTCGCATACAACTTTGAGCGTGCAGTAGTTGAGCTTCGTCACAAGGAATATCAACAGGATTTCAACTCATCGCAGAAGGCGTTCAGGCCAATTACGATGTTGCGTCGACTTGAGGAGGATGCACGTCGAGTGTACACCATGACCTCTTTTCGTAAGGTTCAGTCTGAGATACAAAATGAATCGAGATTTTACGTGGAAAATTTACTCGACGGGAACATCGCGAGGGTGTACATACTTTCATGTTATGATGGTGAGCACAGGTGCGTGCAAGTATCATCTTCGAAGTCTGTTGTCCAACTAAGTTGCAGCTGCTTATATTTTGAGACTTTTGGTTATCCGTGTTCCCACCTATTCCACGTAGCGAAAGTAGAAGGATTCGTGACCATACCAATTCATTTTGTCAAGAAAAGGTGGATAAAGACAGCTAAAAGTATTTACTCTGAAGAATTTTCAAGCCAGGGATGTTGCAGATCTGCACCAGGGTATTCTCATGACAGCATGCAGACGTATGTGCTTTTTGGCCGGGAAGTCGGATGAATCAGGTCGTCAACTATAGAAAAGTATTGAAACTTTGACATCGGAGCTGGAGCTTAGTTGCGGGGACTAGGAGGTTAAGACAAAGGATGATGATTGTGTTAATGTTAATATCGGCGACGAGGTTCGTCGACAGTACGTCATTCATTCTTGTAATATAGACGGTCATGTCGGCACGTCTCAACGGCCTGAAATGTCTAGCATCAATATCAGAAAAGAAGGTAACGTATGCGGTGAAAGTACTTCGGACATAGATGATAATGTATGCTATGATGATAACTCTGTTTATAGACAACTAAATATGTACCCTTAAGACTTAAGAAGGTCAGCAATTCAAGATCACTTCCTTTTACATCCGCCTGGTAATGCAGTACATTACAAAAACAAAATTTTCTAGGCAGTAATGCAAAAAGAAGCCTTTGGCTTAATCGTGCAGAAGTACCACAGTCATGCCCTACATTTCAAAATCACAACCCTCAGGTTTGCAAAAAGGGAGCTCTCTGGTCATATAAGTTGAAAATCTATTCCAGAAATTGATTAACGAGCTTGGCATCATGACAGTTAGCCTGGACAGTGAATGCAAGCGAATTGCAGGGACAGACGTAGTATCATCACTGTCGTCCAGTCGCTTCCTCTTGGTTACGTCATCATTCTTCACCCTCTGATGTATAACTTTCCTAATGTCGTTCCCAGACCACTTAGTAAGACTTATCACTAGCTTCAACCTATCAACATCACCTACAATCTAACAATCAAATTGTTGTCGTGTTAGTCCTGCATTCATATTGACGGATGATCAAGTCATAAACCAGCTAAACTATTCTGAAATGTGACCATACCACTTTCTCAGCCCCTTCAAGGGGTTCAGGTAAGGACATGAACTTCATGACATAAATTCCACATTCGTTCCTGCATAACACCAAATCATACGAGGATCCATAAGTATTTTTCCTTCATAAGAGGAAGAGTTATTGGTAGTTGATCGTACGCATTTCCGGCGGCCATTTGGTTTGGGACATTTGCCGTGTATGTTATGCTCCATGAGCAGATGTCGAGAATTTCAAACCCTTTTGCCTTGGACTTCACTTTATTCTCTTTCATGATCACGTTCACCAGCTTCACAACACGGCGATGAAGGTTTGCCCTCCCTTGGAAGTTGCTCAGTTTGTTGCAAACTGTGTCCATTATGATCACTTCCGATGTCCTGAATAATATGATTTGTAATGCCCAATGTGACTCGCAACGCAAATCGGAATATAAATATGCATTCAAATTACCAAGCTTTTACTAAAACTTAAACCAGACACAAACCAGCTATATGTATCGGATAAGTAATTTTCATCGACACATTAGTAAAATTATTTGGAAAGATGCATGAGGGATTGCTTATCTGTTGCACTTTCGCTTCACTATACTGGTTTGCAGCAAGATTCTGGTAGTTGTTTTTGTGGTTAGTAAAATATAAGAAGACATTTATAAATCAATAGTTAATGCATGACGGACCAACCCCTAACCAACTTGTGAGGTACCATATCCTTTTCTTATCCGAATCCACATAGCTCTGTTGCTGAAAGTCTATGATCTGCATTATCGTTGACCATATATACTCATATGCGTTAAGCTGCATGTGTTGATTGAGTTGAAAGAATTTCTTACATCATTGTTTATCCATATATTAGGTCTAAGAGACAGAATGGCATGCCTATTAACGTGGACAGATTCCGTGACACAAAGACAGTCACTGCATAATAAAGGAAGAAACAAAGTTACATACCCGAATGGTCAACCTTAAAATAACATTCCAATACATAAAGGTCCAGGATAGTGACACTAACCTATGATCCCGATCCTCATTCCAGGCATACTTTAAGATATTCCATTAAGCCAGTGTAAACGTTTTCAGCTCACTTACGGGGATATCCTTTGGAATGATTTTTTGAAGTGCCTATAAACGAAAAATTACAACCGTAGACCAACATAGCAAACCGAATGATCTTGATCGACGCTTCATGTTTCCATTCAATAGTGCCACGTTGTTATACCTCAGGTATGTTTGTACGACCACGCTTCCTTGTTCGCGTTACTGGCTGTGGTGGTACAAATGGGGAGCTCTTGAATGAGGATGGCTTCCTCTCGGCCGTACGACACATATGCCTTCTGTTGAACACATTTGTGGTCGACGATCCGCTTTCCTGTTACATATGAGCATATAAATATTATTGGTACAAAGGATTTTGTATAGTTAAATATAACACTCGACACGATTCACCTTTATTTGAACTTCGGCTTCTTCTCCCACCTTCTTTTTCCCTAGGTCTGTGGCAACAGCTTCCTCTTCAACTACAACTGGATCTCCTACCTTCTCCTTCCTTTTACCTTTTGGAACAACTTCCTCTTCATCTTCAATTGCATCTTCTTCACCGGTTTCCTCTTTTCCTTTAACAATGGGAAGAACTTCCTCTTCATCTTCAAGTGCAGCTCCTTCTCCAATCTTCTCCTTTCCTTTATCTCGCATCAGTAAAGACTTCACAGCTTCCTCAGACTTAGTCATTTCAATCTCAGATTCACTCTCGACATTTGCTCTATGACCATCAGTCGTGCCAACGAATGTGCCAATCTTGTTAAGAACTCGAGCCAGTCGTACCTCATGAGGATCCGAATAATCATCGGTACCTTCCGAAAGTGGCTGCACTGCTTGAGTAGGATCGTTCGGTACTAAGCTTCTTTCAGAAACCATGGTGGAACCCACCTCACAGACAAGTATATTCGAGCCAATGTCCGAGTGACCTGGTTCAGTAGTTGGAGAGACATGGCTAGACTCTTTCACTGGATCAACTGTATCTTTCACTCCTCCTTCGCCATGATCTACATTATCCTCTGCATATCATTTGCATGGGTATTTCTGTAGTCGGGTTGGTTCATCGGAAGACCTTCATAAGCTCTCACTCTTCGAACTTCGGTGAGAATCATGGACAATTTACGTAGTATGTGTTCATTGCTGGCTTGGAGTCATCTAACCGAAAATTCAACAGTCTGGTCATGCATGAATGTTTTAAAATGGTAAATTTGTAACCTATATGATATGCAAATTATAAACAATTATAGTGCATTGCGATGATTTCAAGTTACCTTCAACCGACGCATCACCATTTGCATCTGGCCGGACTCGTTCACACACTCTACTTCTTCATCTGGAACACTTTCAAATTCATCGGCTTCCTGTTAATGGAAATAAGAACAATAAACAATGCAGTCGCATTTCAATTTCGTTCCATGGGCATCACACCATGGACCATACTTACAATATCCGCAAACTCCACACTTGTGGCATTGAAAACGGATTTCAAACGATCGTCATCCCAATCTCGACAAAGTGGTGTCGACCTATTGCTCCTCGATAACATAGCGCCTGCCTTTGAACTTTTACAAGCATAGAATAACTGCAGCATACACAACCAACTACACTGGTTACAAGAATAAGGAATGATGACAGTAATAAGATCACTCATTAAATATTATTAACCAAGAGTATACAAAAAATTCTCACCAGAAGTAGATGCACGCAACCGCCGATATACTTTGCTGCATGTCCTTGAAATGTCTTCACTTGGGTACACAAACTATCAACCACATGAGTTGCCCAGTCAAATTTGCGTATAGCCTCTACATCTCGGGTGGCAAGGAGATACTCCTTGTCGACATCAAACGCTGTTGTTGGGCACAAGAAGCAGCCTATTATGAAAATTACAAACTCCACTCTCTACAACTCGTTGGGAACTTCTCTGGATCGTAGCTGATTCTCAACAGATTCTAGAGAAATTTTTCCTCTCTTTAGCTGATCCTTTAGCTCTGGCCGGACTGTCTCCATGTATCCACTAAATGGGACACCCACTTCGCTAGTCTGTACACCGATTATGACCTCGACATCAGTAGACAGCAAGGGTTGTTCGACACTATCGATTATCATGACCCTCTTCGCTGGATCGAACGTTAAACAGAACTTCAAGGCACTGTGATTGACATGCTTACTTGACAAATGAAGCAGCCCATCAAATCCTAGTTCTATCAGGGCTAACCTCTTGGCCTCGTTGAAGGTGTTGAAGACTGAAAATAACTTCTTCGGATTACACCGTGTATAAAGGTAATCCTGTAATAATACAACCACGGGAAGCTCAATCCATACACGACAATTACTAAAAGCAATCAACAAAGTTGATTGTGCGATTTACCTGGGCAACACGAACACCCTTCGCCTTTTTCTTTTTCGTAGTATCAGGAGTATTTGTATTGCCACCACCAATATTGGAATATCGTTCAATCTCTGCATAAATCACCAAACTAATAACCATATACCCAAAGACAAACCATCTGACCACCGTCTACCCAAAGCTAAACCTTAAACTACAATATGCAAAACGTCTACCCAAAGCCAGACCATCTGACCAACGTCTACCCAAAGCCAAACCTTAAACTCCAATCTGCAAAACGTTTACCCAAAGCCAAACCATCTGACCACCAACCCATTCCAATACAGACACCCAAAAACAAATCCTAACAACATACAGTGGATCGGACGACAGAAACTAGGGTTCGTGGGGTGGGGAAAAGGATGGGTAAGACTTGGCAAGAGGGATTTACCCAGAACCATACACCTAAACCAAGAGGGGGTGGTTGACGGAGATGGAAGGTTCTGGGTTCTCGTGTGGTATAACGAACACGGATTACGGTTTGGGTTGTCGGACGGCAAAAGGAAAAGGAAGACGACGAACGACAAGGAGATCCTACCTGACGTCATAATGTTAACCAGGAAGGCGGTCGGAGGGGACGAACGGAGGAATGCAGCTCCGAGGGGACGATCGGTCGAGACGACGGGAGGAGGAAGGTGGATCTACGATGGAACCAACGAAGACGACGAAGACAACATTACTAATTGGGGGCAAATTGGTCATTTCACAATGACCATATGTTAGTAATTAGGTTTGGAATTTACCGTTTAGCTTAGTAAACTACTAAAATATTTTGTAATAGTTTACCAAATTTTATTAAAATTTCGCGCAGAAATTAGTAAAAAATTATGAAACCAAAATTCATTTTTAGTAATTTCTAAAAAATTTTACTATCCTAAATAGTATTTTACTAATCTTTCTAAATAAATTAGTAAATTATTACTAATTTCAGTTAAAAGCCAACCGGAAAAATTACTAAACATTGAACTTTTATTAAGTAAAATTAGTACTTTTTACTAAATATGAACAATAAATTTTTAGTATAAATTACTAAACAAAAAGTAGTAAATTGGATGACAATATTACTAAAAAGTTTAATAACCATTTACTAAACTTAAACAGTAAATTTTTCGTAAAAGTTACTAAAAAAATGAAGAAATCACCGATCTTTTTCGTAAACTATTGCTAAAATAATCTGGAAATAACCGGGTGAAATTACTAAACGCAAATTAGTAAAGTTTATTAACTGTGAACAGTGAAAAATTAGTAAACTTTACTAAATCTTTTACTAATTTTAAAGTGTTATTTTACTAAAAAATATCGCTTTTTAGTAAACTTTACTAAAAATAACCGTTACGTGCACGTATCGTTAGCCCTTCCGATTAGGTTATTTTATGTGTTCCCGAAAACATCAAGTTGTTTAATTCAAGTGAATGAAAGGAATTAACTCCTTTTAGCGAAGATTTTTTTTTCTCCTTAAATCTTTGCTTTTTTCTTTTTGGGTGTGCCACAAGCATTCCTTACCTTCTATTTATTTATAAAAGAGAATTGGCTGTACAAAAACTTAAAATTTTATTCAATCACTTTTCTTCTGTACGGTGAAATAAGAAAAATTCATCATGATCTCGAACCTTGTCCATAATTGTTCATCATCATTTCAATGACCGCCACATCATTGTCGGGCTCAGCAATTTATTTAACATTGAATCAAACTAAACTTCGATGGTAACGTTTATATAAAACGGGCTGCATTGAGCTTGAATCCATCCTCTAACAAAAGGCTCGGCTACGTTGCTTATGTAAAACGAACCTATGAGAACGACTCGTGAAACACAGATTGTCCGAAGGTCTAATAGAGAATTCACAAGTCAAACGGAAAAAAAGTATAGGTGGCTTCACAAAACTTCAATATGAGGCGGAATCGTTCCAAATCTAAACGTTGGCCTACATGAATTCGCTGTAAACAAACATCCGAAAATGTCAGGTGTTCGCTCCGAAAGTGACCGTTGTTAAAATGTGTGGTCGTCGTATGAATTAAGAAAGAGAGGAAAAGGCAGCAGAACGACATCTTAAGCGGAAACACTTATGGATGCCATCGACGATGCCTTCGGAATGAAACAAAAATGCAACAGCACAAGATCGCAAGAACGCCGGGATATTTAAACGCCTAAATGCGTGAAGATAAAAAGACAATATGTTCGTCTGTAGAGAGGTGTGTATACAATGCCTAAGAATGACTATTTATACTAGGCTAGAACTATGTATATACGGAAATGAAATATTATACATATATTACATGTCCTTTTGCCAATCTTCATGGAATATCTCCTTTCCATTTGAGCAGTTTTGACAACAATTCCCTTCCATGTCTTGAGATTGCCCGAAATCTTTGAGTAAGTCTCAAGTGTAACAAACTACACGGGGGTGTTTGAGAGACTCTTGTTGCAGTGTGACACGTAAGAAGCCCCAGAGCAAACCATCGCTAGGTAGTAAGCCTATGGTTTCGGATGCGGTTGAACTTCAAAAGTATTAGACTTTTATGATGTCCGAGCATTAACGCACAAAGTTGAGTAGCAAAAGGCTAGGAAATCAAGTAACCGCCCGTTTGTGATGGTTGCGCCTTTCAACAAAGGAAGTAGTTTGCTGACGAAGCCACCATCGATCACCTCAAAGTAGAACACACAATCGGCCAGAATATCTTAAGCCAAGTTAAACGAACAAAATCATGTCTAGCGCTATTTCATGTGCTAAGGAGTAGGACAGATGGCCTTGGAGTGCCTCTCAAGGGGAAATGTTATCATCAAAGAGTTGTCTGATGAATAAGAAGAGTTACTCGAGAGTGTAGACCAATTTGGGATCAAGAGGAGACTGAGTACCAGGACGAAGGAGAATTGTTAGTCATCCGAAAAGCTTTGAGCGCAACACCGGTTCGCGAGGAGAACCAATGTGAGTGTATCTTTCATACCAAGTGTAGACAGCGGAAGTTGCACCAACATAGTCTCTAGAACTATGATTGAGTAGCTCAAGTTGCTCGTAGCACCACATCCTCGTCCTTATTCCATCTACGTCGACGAATAAGAAGATGCTAATGCCTATGACCGCCCAGCCCGACGAAGCACCTATCATCCCACAGCCCGCTCAAGTTATCAAACGAATGGAGTTGATTAGGGCGATGCATTAAAGCGAGGAGGTTTACCTTTTGTTTCTTATCGAAGTGATGCAGGATCAATCGACGGGTCATCCCCAAGCTGTAGCTGTAGCCATACTCAAGGAGTTCTCGGATGTGTTCCCTATAGAGTTGCCAATAAAACTACCACCCATGAGAAGTATTGAACACCAGAACGATTTGCTTCCAGGTGCATCCCTACCCAACCGAGCATCTTGTCAATGTAACTATCGATTCCAGAAGATACCACTAAGACAACCGGTGCCAAACCCGTCGGAAATCCTTGGCACATCAAGTAATTGATCCTTGGAGGGTCTTTTAAATGTATGTAATCGTCGTTAATGAAAAAGAAAAATGAGACAAAGAATGACACCCTAAGTAGGAACACTTACAGATGTAATTGATGATGCCTTTGAGAACGCGAAATAGCAAGAACACAAGAAAGCAAAAATGTAAGAAAGCTAAAGATAAAAGACTATATTTGTTCGTCGGTGTTGATCTTTATCAGCGTGGACCAAAATGGCCTAATCTTTAAGGTCTACAACCCTCAACTCTGCGCCCGGCAACTAGGGTTCACTCAATTCCTACGGTTCCATTCTTCCAGTCCATGAAATGTCAGTTGGATCAGCGTGTCTTTATTGCCTCTGTTGACTCTGGGCTGGTCGAGTAGTTCCAATTGACAACGATCCCTAAGGAGTCTAGCCAAAGATGCATATCTGGCGGCCACTCTCCCATCTTCTCCATGTCATGGTTTGACATGTGGAACCTGTGTAAGACTTCACTTCGCCTAGAGATTCATGCTGGAAAAAGCAACTTTGTTTCCGTAGAGATACTTTCTCGGCTCTGTGGGAAGTCTACGAAGAAGCGGTCCTCTGGCGACGGGTCATCTTCTTCAGGTATGATGTAGATCATTAGGAAACTAGTCACCTTGTTCCTAGGAGCAAAGAAGTTGAAGGTGAAGCTTGCTGGAGCTGAAAGATCTCACATTGCTATGGCTCCGCAAGGAGGTCGTGTGAAGGTAAAGGTGTCTCACGGGCCATCGCACGTGACTTCTAATCCTCCGTTACCGACGAGAAGTACCACCGAGCGAGTTGCTCCGAAGAGTGTACCTTCAGTCGCCGTAGCAGGTATTTCTTCATTCTGCATGCTTCTATTTTCGCGGTGAAGTGACGCCTTCTATCTGGGGAGAGACAATTCGATATAGGTTTTTGATAGCGAGGGTGTCCTAACAACATTCCTCTCGCTTCCTGGCTGGGCAGTCTCGACCGCAGGGACGTCTCTGCTCGAAACAAGGATGTCATGGTGGATGCAACGATAGACCCACCACCTGCCAGTAGCAGCGTTCCTGCCGCCCATGACCAAGGCTCCTTTGGTAGGAGTCCGTTCTTCTTCTTCTTCTTCTTTTTTTCGTGGTAGATCATGCACTTCATTTCAACTAACTGAAGTTTTCTCATCAGTCTTTGCACTCCGTTCTCCCTTCCTTTATCATTGTCCTTGAGCGTGGTGTGGGAACTAGGATGACTTCATCTTCTTGGTGTGAGCCATGGACGACTTGGAACGAGCGGTTCTGATTCGTGCGAGCTCCGAGTCCTGCTCTCGATTATTCGAAAGTCTTTCTGACGCTCGTGGAACGAAAAACAAGAAGCTCTCAATACCAAGTCACGACTAGAGGAGAAAGTGTGCGCATGGTCTCTGCCAACCCCACCGATTATTAGGGTGGAAGAACTCGCCCTCACGATCATCTAGCTCTGGGGAGAGCAAGAGGAATTGGCTGCTGCCATCCGTTTCCTTTAGGGAAAGCAAGACGCTATGATAGCGCGAGTGGTAGCTGATGAAGCCCCTGATGCCCTTGGTGGGTCGGTGATCGGACGTCTACAATACCGGAATTGAATCGACGACACCTAGGGTAGAAGATGGTTTCGAGGGCAAGTGAATAAACAATACCGAAATCGAATCCACAGTACTGAGAATGGAAGGTTTCAAGACTCTTTCAAGGTAAAAGAAAACATGAAATCTAAGTTTGCATTGCGTTGAGTTGTCGTTGCGTTTGAATTTATGATTCCTTTTATATCTTCCAGAACTTTGGAGTAGCGATTATCCAGCCAGCATGTGATCTTCCGAGATCATGTACACGATTTGATTCCTATTTTATAGGAACCATGCACGACGTGCTTTAGTTAGTCTCTTTTGGTTGCCACATGTCCAGCCCCATTAGCGTAAATAGACGTGGTTTGATCGGTTTCTCGAGTGTGGAAAGCTATTCATGTCTCGAGATATATTGCGTACTCAAGAAACATTTCTCGAGTGGTGTTAACCTTGAGCCCTTTGTTCTCGAGTAGTGCTCACTTAGACTCCTCGAGTAACCTTAATATTGGTCCATGTTTGCCTTGAATCATATGGAATTTTGCTTCTTCGGCCCATTGAGGACGAAGCCCCAAAAATTCATGTATGAACATTAAGCCCCCTTTTGTGAAACATAATGTGGGGAACTTTATGTTTTTCTCGAGTTTAAAACGGCTGCGTATTAACATCGTATTGTGAAACTTGTCAAGCAAGCATCTTTTCCCGCTTCTTTGCTCGTAGAGTTCCTGGAATACTAATCGTTTCCTTCTTCTCCAAACCCTTGCTTCTTTTCGATTTCCGGAACTGCTTCCTCATCAATGTTTGATCCTTTTCCTGACCAATCTTCGTCTCGTGTTTTTCCTCTTCCTAAAGTTCTGAACATTTCTTCATCAGCGTGGGATTTGCAAGTGATGGCTCCTTGAAGGATGTCTGACCAAGTTCGTTTTGATCAGTACGTACAACTCGCCGACCCACAAGTTGTTATCCTCATTCCTGGCTGTGAACCCCCACTTATGGCGCTCGGATCCTTGCTCCCGCCGACTGCTTTCAAGGAGCATGATATTTCGGAGACCTATCTTTTGACCACGCCAACTATCCTGATATGTCATCATGATTTCTTCGCCCCTGTCAACTGGCTCAACGCAAAAGAGCATGTAGGGTTTTCCCCAACCGACGCTTCTACTGAGAAGTGGTTTTAAATTATGGGAAGGGAAGTTAGACCAGAAATTATGACGTTTGGGGTTGAGAGACTTAGTGTCGATATCATATCTAGACGTCCTGATATAACCGGCTTGAAAAAGTTTTCTTACTTCTTCATACACAAGTTTGATTACTTCACCTACCATTCTTTAAGGAGCTTGTTGTACTGGTTTAAAGATTTCTCAAATTGGGAGTTTGTGTTCTACCAGGTTTATGTCGAAACCTGGCATTTTCGTATAATCCCAAACGGAGTAATCTCAAAATTCACTAAACAACTCTCTTAAGGTATATGCTAGCTCATCGTCAAGAATTGAACTCATATACGTGAGTCTGGGATTTTCTTCCGAACGGAGATTAATGTCGATCAAAGGATCTAAAGTTGAAAACAAAGTTTCTCGACCGTAGCCATTGAGTTGTAAAGAATGAACACATAGAAATGGTCTAAAACTAGAAGAAGAAGATGATAGCGGTGCGATGCAACGCACTTTTTCATTACCTAAATAACCTAAGAGATGTGCTTCTTGGTGCACATTGACCTGGCCCTGTTTTACTTCTTCAATCTTCGTAAGTGCCTTCTCGTAGGAGTCTATAGGGCCCCAACTCCGCCTCATCATCTTGCTCTTGATTTCCTTCCTCGTTCTGTCCGGAATGATTCTCGATCTCGACCTCCGCGTCTCCTACCCTGATTCCAGTTCGAGTCAAGAAAATGTTGCCTTCTGGCATTCCTCGAGGCCTCTCGCTCATCCAAGTGATAGGGATTCCCTCTTCAGGTACGAGCATCCCTGGGTTGTTCTCAAGCTCTTCATTACCCGATGCCTCCACAGTGAAGCTGAACAATGGAGTAAAACCTCTAGTCCGAGGAGTGCCATTCTTGTCGCTTCCCCAACCGGTTGGGAATATAGGGGGTTTGGCTCTCGTTGCCCCAGCCTGGTGGATTACGGCTTTCTCAACTTCCGGATTCAGCGATTGGTTTTCATAGTTTTCTCTCTCTTGTTTCTCCTTCTCGAGGTCTACAATGAAACATAGAGGCTTAGTTTCACAAGAACAACTATTCTTATTATTTCGTACAAGTTCTATTTCATCATTAAGCCATACCATCAGCTCTTTGTATAGAGTCGAAGGTATAGCTACAGCTTTATGTAGCCAATCTCGACCCGGGAGAGTGTTGAAAGTTGATGCAATGTCCAGTACGAAGAAGGCGGTCTCCATTTCGTGTCTCCCGACCTGGAGATTTACTGAGAATACTCTCATGCATTCTGATTTCTTTCCATTGAAGGTAGTAATCGATATCCTTGTAGCTGTTAGCTGCTACCTTTCTTTACCCATTGCAAGGAAATTTACAAACAAAAGGATGTTGACCGTAGCCCTATTGTCTACTAACACTTTATTCATCCGGACTCAGTTGAAGTTCTCTGTGATGTACATGAAGTGAATATGTTGCCTCATCCCGAGAGAAGGTTTCTCGAACCAATGGAGTGGAGATCGGATATCTGACACTCGATCTAGGAACCTTACGTACCGAACCATTAACGTATGTAACTCTCTTACCTTCTCCCGAGAAGCATCCAGGCAGCTCGACCGCGTTGCAGGTCGCCATAAGCTCCCCGTTTTCTTGATGCCTTTCGGGAGTTTCCTCTTGTACAGTTGTGAAGTCTATGTAGTCGTCGTAGATGACATCCTCTTCTTCTTCACCTTCCGCTCGTGATGTCCCTTCTCGAGGCTCATTTGCTTCGTTTGGCGAAACACTTTTGCTTTTCTTAGCCTCCATTTGAGTACGCCTTAGGACTCTCTTGCGTACCGCCCTTAGGATCACTACTTTCTTACAGACTTTCTGTCATTCTGTTTGTGGGTCCTCCTACAATTCGCCCGAAACTCTTAACAGGAAATTTAATGTAAACAACATCTTTTTCCTCAGGATCATAGCCCCGAATTTCCTGTACGTTAGGTTCAATCATCACAACATCAATAAATTCTTTGTGAGATTATCTGTGATCTCGCTCCTGAGATTAATTTCGATCTCTTCATTGGTCGACATCTGAACCAGCTTCAGGAACTGCACCCCGCAATACTTGGTGCACATCTACGGGATGAGAAACTTGTTCGAGGCAATTAATTTGCATTTCTCACAGAGCATTCCTTCCTCGAGAAAGCGAGCGATTTGCGGGCATTCTTGAATGAGTTTTGGGTTGATCTGCGCCACTTCTTTCCCTTTTATTTCAGTAGATGCCCTCTCGAATTTGGTCAGCTCGGGAGCAGAGACATCGTTCTTTGAGGATTTATCCAAGGCCCGTTTTCGAGCGACATGCCTAACTTTTCCTTGACCATTCACGCGCTCAGCATGCGAGGCCGACTGACCTGATCCCCTTCATCATATTGCCTTTGTCGGTACTCATGCCCGGCAAACCCAGATGAAGAACTCCCTGAAGCATGCTTTGGAGCAAAACGGGAGTACGATGGCATCATTCCCATCGCAACTTCCTCAAGTTGAGTTAGGTCATACCATAGGTTCTCCTTGTTCATCTACAAATACCTGCGGAAGTTTCAACACTTTTTTGTAGTGTGGGTGGAGTCCAGATGCCAGTGTCAGTCTTCCTCATGGATATCTCGAACAGGGAAATTTACCACGTTCTTCTCGACCAAGCGCTTGAAAAGCCTATTGGCGATAGAGGTTTCCCAGGACACTTTGATTCCTTGCGATATATTACGAGTATGAGTCTCGAGATAAAGTGCATAAACATCGTCATCAACATTGCATTTCACGCACTTATTTTCAGCCTCGAGAGAATACATATGGACAGTCAGCTCTTCGCCAAAGGGATTATCATCTACCATACTCGACTCATTCACTTCAACAAACCGTAATTCTATAGACTCGATCAAGTCTTCAATCAAGTCTTGGGTTGCATCAGTGAACGTCTCATGCCATTTATAGTGCTTCCTACGTCTCTCTCGATCGTTTTGTGGCAGATTATTGCCAGGACTAAGCTTTATGCACCCTTTAGAATTTTTCTTCACTAAAGGCTCCTACACTGTTGGTTCCCCTTTTATAAACTCAGCTAGGTCAATTTCGGCCCAAGGTTCTATTTGACAATTTATAACTGAGTGAAATTCTTCTAATAAAATATTATGGTACTCAGTCGCCAGTCTCGAGAATTCATAGAAATCTAGAAAGCGCTCTCCCTGGAGTTTCTTCCTTATCTCTAATGATAAGGCGTTCTGTGTTATCTCGAGTTGATCCCTTTCAGCTAAGGCGCTTGTGCATTTCAGCAAATTCTTCATAAATTTCACTAAGAATAGGACAGGGCTCTCCCTAGGGAGTTGTTTCATCCTTAGGATCTCCCCTAATGAAGTCACTGAATCCAGCCTATCAAATGCCTTTAGGAATTGGGTCTGCATCTCGATCCAACTCGGAATGGAATTTGGGAGAAGTCTCAAATACCAGCTAAACACATCTCCAGTTAAGGAATTAGGAAATAATTTGAGCTTTAACATGTCGTTATTCGACATTTCTCCCATCTAATAGGTAAATCGAGCTATATGTTCTACAAGAGTCATTTCATTTTCTCCCGAGAATAAGGTAAAGTTAGGAATCTTGTATCCTCGAGGTATCTCTATCTCTTGTTCTATATATTCGGGAATTGGACTCCTATACAGTCGTATTTCTTCAGTCCTTGGTTCTGGAACCATTTGAGCTACAACTCGAGCTATTTGCCCACTTAAGTCGATTACAGGACTAGTATTTGTTCTTGGTTAACCTCACTTTCTTTAGGTTTGTAGTAAAAACTTTCAATTTCCCTACGTTGACCCGAGGAAGAGTAAACTGGCATGCATTCTGCTCAAGATCTACAAATGCGGGGCTTATATTCTTATCAGGCATCGGACTTCTTGAACCCCTCACATCGACTCTATAAACGCCATTAGAATTCATAGGATGTGTTTCAGTCGTTATACGAACCTCTACTATTAATTAGCCTTCTACTTTCCAGCAGCCCTAGCATATCCCATAAATGATTTCTCTACCAGGGGCTCGATCCTTTTCTCAGATCTATCACCTTTAAGTAAACTTGGGGCATCTATTACTTCTTGGATATTCTCATCCATTCGTATTTCCAATTTCCTATGATTCTCTGCTAATTCTAATTTCAATTCTCGTATAGCACTACCAAACTCTTATTTGTTTGTAAAATCATTAGGTGATAACTAAGCCAGGGATTATCCGGGGGCCATATGAGCACATCCTGATTTTCCTCAACTAGATTTTTATTTGATTTTTCTCAAATGTAAAATCTTTGTAACATTCTTTATGGGACGAGGCATCTCTCAAGAATTTTTTATGGATTTTTTAATTCTTACGACCACTATGGTCGCCAAAAACTTGTTGGCGTCCATTGTTTGGTCGCCGTAAAGTAAAGGTAAATGCAATACCGAAATTGAATACAACAGTATCGAATTTACCGTGTTTTTGTGTTGTCACCGTAAAGTAAATGAATGCAAGCGGAAAAGGTAAAAACAATACTGTAATTGAATACAACAGTATCGAATTTACAACGTAACACTTACAGACATGACTAAAACAGAAAAGCAACAAAAAAGACTTGAGGGCGCTTCACGTCGGACGGTGGCAGATGAACGGTGGCTACGATAGATCCCTCTAGTGAAATCTACCTTAGTAGATCGGCGGTCGGACGTCAACAGTACCAAAATCGAATCGACAGTACTGAGGATGGAAGGTTTCGGGACGCTTTAAATATAAAAGAAAAGATAAAATCTAAGTTTGCATTGTGTGAGTTGTTGTTGTGTTTGAATTTCTGATTCTTTTTATATCTTCCAGAATCTTGGAGTTGCATGTGAACTTCCTAGATCGTGTACACAATTTGATTTCTATTTTGTAGGAACCATGTACGTCGTGCTTGAGTTGGTCTCTTTGGGTTTGCCACGTGTCCTGCCCCATTGGCGTAAATATACGTGGTTTGATCGGTTTTTCGAGTGTGCAAAGCTATTCATGTCTCGAGTTACATGGCATACTCGTGAAACACTTCTCGAGTGGTATTAACCTTAATCCCTTTGTTCTCGAGTAGTGCTCACTCCGACTCATCGAGGAACTATAATATTTGGTCCTTGTTCGCCCTGAATAAGGCCCGTACAAAATTTTACCTTTTCAGCCTATTGAGGACGAAACCCCAAAAATTCATGTTGCAACAATTCCTTATCCGTGTCCGGGGTATAGTAGACTTCAAGTAGTTACCCCTGTTCCAATCCTACAATCAGAACCCCGTCCTTTACTTCAACAAAAAGTACTGAACAGAACCTGTAATCTAATACAATTCTAGAATAATAACTGGTCAAAATATCTTATTGAATCAACAGGGTCATGCAAATCAAAGTCACTTTCCCAAAGTAATGGCACCCAAGCCTTCATTGCTATCCATTACATAAACAGCAGCATAAAATCCCAATTCCTGAACATCATCAGGAATAGTAACTTAAAGAGTCAGATCCCAAAAGTCTTAAGAAGAAACCAAATTCCACAACAAACCAACTACAGAGCATCACCGTCTACAAGAGCAGGGGCCTTCCGTTTTCCTCGGGAATTACATATGCTTTGCCGTTCACCTGGAACCTCGAGGTGAATATCTGGGGGACCTTGACAGGTCCCTCCTGGACCTCCCACGATACGGGGAGCGCCTTGGGGAGTAATCACGACCCCCCTGATGTGGGGACCGCCTTGGGGATCTACGATACCTGTAGTCATCACGATCACTGTGATACCTACCACGGTCTCCCCGATAGCCTGTTTCAAGGAAAGACGAAACACAATACAGCATTAGCATGAAAAGAAATGAGTTGTTTGTCAAAACCAATGGGAAAAATTCTTACCATGGTCCCTGGTGCTCTTCAGCCCAAGATAATGGCCAGGTGTTGGGGTCCTAGCCCTCTTCCTTCGTGACTGAAAAGTACAAATGGACCAACTCAGCCAGCATGTTTGTGACCGAATTTCATGAGAGCTTGGGACAAAGCAGTAGAAGCCATTACTGCTTCGGTATTTCAAGCCCAGTCACGAACGGGCACAACACAAAACATTTCAAAGAATAATTGGGAAAGGAAAGGTTAATCAATCAAAAGAAGAAATAAGAAAGCTACTACTATAGAAGCAAGAAAAGAAATAAAAAAACTTGAAACCTAAGATTTGTTTCCAGTCAAATGGATGCCAGGGCTGAGATACCACAAAATCCTTCCTAGAAACTTGTTGCTAATGTCCGTTGATTAGTTGAGGGTTGAAATTCAGTGCTGAGGTTGTAAAGTTGAGTCGCAATATAGTGGAATTGTTAAGTTGGCGAGTTGCATTTGAAAAGCTGATTAAGCTGGCCTTTGATCAAGCTGTTTCAATAATGTTGACAAGGGACGATCTGTTCATCTTTGGTCTCTGCCAACATAGCTGACTCAAAGTCGTCAGAATATGCCCAGAAAACCTTCAAGTCACAAACAAATCTAAAGCAATTTGAACCTCACACCATGTTTACAATAGGTTGACTTGCATTACCTTCTCAACTGTGATGTAACGCCCTTCAAGAACTGACTGGTTCAGATATTTCACACAGCGGCTAGCATCCTCCGCACTTCCCATAGTGACGAACGCGAATCCTCGGGAGATACGTGTCCGAGGATCCACCACAAGAAAACAAGAAGCCACCTGAATTTCAAGGCAACGTCAAACAAATCAAAATACAAATGGAAGGGGAGAAGAAGCACCAAAAGATAAGCTTACAGCTCATTGTAAGCACAAAACACGAACCTTCCCTTCCTTGGAGAAGTGGTGGTCAAGGTCCTTCTCAGTCACCTTTGTTGACAGTCCTGTAACGTAAAGGGTATCTCCAGGATTGGTCGAATTATCCCTGATTATACATATCATATGCATTAACAAATTAACTACCCGATGAGATACAAGGAAACTCGGATGGTCAATACATGCAAAAAGATAGTTTGCAGCTAGAGCGAACCTGCCATGACTTCTGGACCTCGATCTGCATCAGGCTTAGCCAGGCACCCACGCCAAAAGTCATCAAGCAACTTGTATTATAAATATTATCCAAAGGCAGATGAAGATGTTAAAAACAAGAAAATAACGCCAAAGACAATAAAAGTTTCCACAACAAACCTGCCGCGGCTTCTAGAACGTGACCCAGGCCTGTGTCTTGAATAGGATGGGGACCTTGACCTGGACTGTTCTCTCCAAGTCAATGGGGACCTTGAGTACCTAAAAGCGTTAATGTTGGTTAAAAGCTCCAAGATGGAAGTTCTCTGTGCTTCCGGATGAAACATACAAATTCCCATCACAATTGGAAGTACAGAGGACTCTGCAGTCTGATTTAAATTCAAGGGCCAGTTTGGAAGAGCAGGAGATTTCAGCTTTCTCTATTTTAAGTAATATAGAAAATTTTGAAATCAATTAAATTCGTTAGAAATCAGTTTTCATTGCTTTCATTCAACAAGGATTTTTTTAAAATGATTTCACCTGCCCATAACTTCCAAGAAAGTCCAAAAAGAAAGAAAAACGTACCAGAATACGAGGAGATAATAATGTGAAGTCGCTTACTTTTAAAAATTCATGAAATTGAGACAAACAAGGAAATATCCAGAAATACCAAGAGTGAAAGAAACTGTGTAATCAAAGGGAATCTCAACTTATGGCCTAGTAAGCAGGTTAGTCGTAGCCATAATCAATTCGATGATTAACTAACATTTTCGACGCTTCTTCTCCGGAGTCATCTCTTTGCAGGGGGAAAGCAAGAAATAGAGGTCGGAACAAATCAACCAAGCCACATCAAATTCAGGGAATCCCTAACATTTCCCGACGACCAAACAAACGAACAAAAAGGAAATGAAGGAAAGGAGACGAAACTTACTTCCTACGAGGAGAATCAGCCTGCAATTAAAGAAGGGGGGAAACAAAGCGAGACCAGATCAGGCGCATAAATCAAAAGCGAAAAGAAATGACAAACGTGATAGGGGTTGGGAATTTTACCATCGTAGCGGGCGATTGAGGGAGTATCGGCGGTGTTTGACTCCTAGGGTTTTTGAAAAGGCCGTGTCCGGTTGGGTTGGGGTTGGGATGGAACCTTTCCTAAGTCCTACATTTCATAGATATCTTCGGACTACATATGTCGGTAGGCATCAATTTAGAGAAGTTTATTATTAATGAATGTATTTTTTTTGTTAAGTTGATTATGGATTAGTAATATATTTATTTTATATAATTAATTTTATTTGTAATAATTATGTTCTAATCCTCGACGACAACGAAGTGAATTTGAAATTTCACAAGAAATTATCTATAAAAAAAGAAGAAATCCACCGGAAAAGCTTCAAAAAACGTATTAGAAAAACGTTTCAAACAAAAAACAGCCCCATGGACTCCGAATGGGAATCGACAGTCATGCGAAAGGTGATTTCCCTCAGGGTCACGACAGGACCGTGTTCTAATTCTTGGACGGGTGCGCCTTTGAAGTATAAAAGTATTTAAAATATTACCATTGGCCGAAACAAAACGGATGGAAATTTTTATTTGAACAGGATCTCACGATGAAGAGAAGGTCAACCTTTGCGTGGCATTGCGCCAAGAGGTTGATGGTTACCTCGTACTTTCACAATTGTGAATGCAAAATCTCGCGGTCTATTGAAAATGGCGCATAAATTGTCATATTAAAAAAAGAGGGGATTTAATCTCTAGTCACATGTAATGCATGTGAATCCTTTGTTTATATACTTGTAAGATATTCGATACGTGGATGAGTTGATGCTCTGATGAATATCTAATGGAGCTTTGGGGAGGTAATTTGATTAAGATGTTGGGTCTGTAGAGCTTGATCTGGCGGGTCTTCAAGAGTGACAAAGATCACTAGGACTATAGAAGCTTGATCTGGTTAATCTTCTATATATGGGTAAACAGCTCCAGGCTATATGGGCGTCGACAGAACTTCGTCGTCGGTCCTGTGAGGAGAGAATGCTGGAGAGCTTCACCAAGCTAAGCGATTCCTCACCCTTTCAGTTGTCGGGTCTTATGGGCTTGACTCGACAGCACTTCGATAGGTTGATGAAGTTGTCAGGGTCTGTGGGCTTGATCCAACAGCACTTCGATAGCTTGATGAAGTTGGCGGGCCTATGGGCTTAATCCGACAGCATTTCAGTAGCCTGATGAAGTTGTCATTATCGACGGAATGATATAGTTGTCGTCGAAGAATATAACATATGAGAATGTCACATAGGAAAAATATCGTTGCGCGTAGAATATAGCCACCAGGAGAGCATGGCCGCTTGGAGAGAATAACCGTCAGGAGAATATCGTCGTCGCATATCCGTTATGGGGCCTTCGAAGATAAACCTACTAGAGGGCCCTTTGGAGACAAACCCGCAAAGGGGGCTTCTAAGATAAACACGCAAGAGGGCCTTCACCGCACCACCTGTAGAGGAGCCTTCGTCGTCGCACCACCTACTATAAGGACTTTTGTCGCCGCGCCACCCGCTGAGGTGTCTTGAAAAAACCCGCTAGAAGGGCCATTGCCTTTGTGCTACTACGAGGGGCCCTTAGAGAACTACCCGCTGAGTGACCTTCAAGAAAAAGGACAAGAATCTCTTTATAACCAAATTGGGTTTAAGATAATATGAGAGAATATGAGATTTCACACAAAGAGGGAGAGACCCCTTTTATATAGGGGTTGAGAGACCATTAGGCGCCTTCTCCATACGATGTGGGACAAGGTGAAATCGCCTAAAGTGTCCCTTTCTCTTAATGGAAGTTAATTAAACTATAGAAACTTTCAAGTGGACCGGATGAAATGTGCTAGGAATTGGGCTTTAATAACAAAATATTTAGCCCATTATGTGATTTGGATTTGGTAAAACTTTAATGTCTACAAATTTCCCCACTTTAATTTGTGTCTCGCATGCTTATATGTTTTAGAGAGACAGGAATTAAAGTATTGAAGAGGTGTACGTATGCTTATCTATTGTAGAGTGACGGGAATTTAATTTGTATCTTGTATGCCTATATCTCATTCAGCTAGATGAAGATTGAGTCGTTCACGGTTTATACTCGTGTGAACAAGAGTCTTAGAATTGCTCACAATTTATATTCGTGTGGACAAGGAGTATTATATGAATATTGAACGCTTCACACTTTATACTCGGGCAAGCCAATAGTACATGAAGATATTTTTCTCTTTTTTAACTTTTTTTTCTATTTTTTTTTACTTTTTTTGTTACATTTTTTTTTATATCATATAGTTTAAGCTCATACGACATGAAGCATGATTCTTTAGGCATGGTACCGCTTCAGGAACTTTTCGCTGATTGGCCCGACTCATACTCCATCTTGATCGACTATATGCGTTATAAGCTTCTTGGACGATATATGAACCATCCCATTTCGAAGTGAGCTTGCTTCTATTCTTGTGTATGAAATGATTTGAACGTTGGCCATCCAACAAAAATGTTGGCAGCAAAGATATAACTTTTACATAGAAGTAGAATCCGAAATGACTTGTCGATATGTCAGAATGAACAATGTTTAATATCACATCAAATAGGTTTTGGATAAGACAAATGTTTAACACAAAAGTTGGCTTAGGGCCACCTCGTCTAGATAGTCTGCGACCTTCTCCGTCTATGATGATCTTCTTTTCATTTGCGGTTTTCGTATTATTACCACCAACGACATGATAGTACAATGAAAGAAAGCGAGACTCAATATGAATGATGTATGGTCATGATTCTGCCTTCAATTGATATCACAACTTAGAATGTATTATTGATATATAAGATTGAATTTTTAACTAACCTTCTATTGTACCAACATAATAAGATAATCCTCACTTAAAATAGAAAACGATTTGAATAGTGGATTATGATTAACTTTGCTAAGTGCTCTTTGGCAAGGAACTTAACTTCACGTGACGTTTGCACATTTCTAGCTCCTCTTCAAGACTTCTTTTGGTTCCTCCCTAAGCCTTACTCGACTCCTCGCAAAGAATCGTGACTGTACGGAACAAAAGTATTGGTCACTCCTTAGAGGTGGACGGAGCTCCTGAGAGACTATGACAACACACTCCAAGCAGGAAGCATTGTGTCTCGATGAATTTAGTGGTGGCAGAATGTGGGATGTTCAAGCAAATGATTAATCTGGAAATGACATTGGAGGAACCAGATGGGAGAGTATGCATGGCAAGAGGCCAATTAGAACAAAAAAATCATCGCGATGATCAAGGAGGCTCATGCACATGATGAGTACCTCAAATTAATGCGTAAAGGTCACAGGACAGAGGCATATGTGGGATTTGATTTGTCTACGGACAAAGACCTGAACTTTCAAGGAAGGATGTGCGTGCCCGATATAAAGGAAGTGAAGGATCGATTCTTGGATGAAGCATAAAAGTGGTTATATAGCGTACATCCAGGAATAACAAAGATGTATCGGAATCTCTTCAAGTTCTACTGGTGGTCTAGAATGAAAATGGAGATTGCAAGGTACGTGAACAAATGCACGGAGTGCCAAATGGTAAAGATTGAGCCTCGAAGGCCTGGAGGATTATTGGAACCATTACCAGTGCCTGAGTGGAAATAGGAGGACATAACCCTGGATTTTTTGACAAATCTACCTAAGCGAGGTCGTAAGATGGACTTTGTGTGGGTTGTAGTAGATCGGTTAACGAATCGGCGCACTTCATTCCGATTCAGATCAGGTGGTCCCTAGACTCCTTAGCGAAGATCTATATTCAGGAAGTGATAAGATACCATGGAGTTCCTCCTACGATCACTTCTTATCGAGATCCATGGGCTCGACACTCTTTGAAGAGAGGAGCATAAACTTGGTGGAAGGCGAGCAGGGATGATAATGAGAGTATTTACTTTGGGGATGTTTGGATCGTCACCAAGACGGCCTTCCTGAGGAACTACTACTCATTCGTCTTCCGAGAGAAGAAGGCCCGTTAGTTCATGTAACTGGACTGGAGGGCATGATGGTTGATGAATACGAGGGAATAATTGTGGCTCTGTCTAGATATGGACTGTCTATGAGCGTGGAAGCAAAGGCAAAAGAGGAAGCATTGAATCTCGAGATCAGATTTCAGTCGAGGACACTAATGCTCACAACGTATGAGGAGATTTACTTAAGGGCCAAGAGTGTAGAAGAGGCGTGGGCTGATATAAGGGCTGCAGGAAAGGAGAACGCCACAGGAGGATGTTGGGGATGGGACCACCTCCGAGGAAGAAGTTTCGGGCGGGAAAGGCATCCTCATTCTCCGGATCCATGATGCGTCCTTTGCGTGCTCCGACTCCTGCATGACCATTTCCTTAAGGAAGAGGTCAGCGGGCTACGACGAGCGGACCCCCTCTTTGTGGAAGGTGTGGGAGGGGCTACTACGGGGACACATGCGCTACCAAGGGAGGTGACTTGCTACCGGTGTGGACAACCTAAGCACATCCTTAGAGACTGCCCTCAAGGAGCAGGAGGAGCTTCAGGAAACGAACGGGCCAGGAGTGGAATGGCCGGATAGAGTGTTCCACATCAGGAATGAGGCTAGCCTCGAAGGTGTCTTCTATTAGGGGATCATTGAGTGGACCTACAGAGACAACGAGATTGAATGCAACAATAGAAGTAGATATTACTGCATCGCGATTACTGATCTCGAGTACGGTTTAACTCTAAGGTGAAATGGTACATACGTTTTTTGACACTGGCGCTACACACTCTTTTGTGTCGTATGATTGCGTGAAGAAGCATGGGTGGTTGCAAGGAAAGACATAAACGAGGTTGAGAGTTATATTGCCAACCGGTGTCAAGTATTTCTTGGATGAGCTGTGTTTTGGCTGTGGATAAAAGTTGGTCCGAGGTATATTGTTAATCTGTTGGTGTTTCAAAACTATGATTTTGAGATCATCCTAGGAATGGATTGGTTGGCTTCTTGCCATGTCCAAGTGGATTGTGAGAGGAAGCGCATTTGGTTAATACAGGGGATGGACATTCCCGTGAGTACATAGGCCATAGAGGATACGGCCAAGTTTTGATGGTATCAGTAATGCGGGCGTGCCACCTTGTACAGATAGGGCACAAAGCATTCTTAGCAACTGTGCTAAACAAAGGAGCTGAGGTACCTGTGCTGGAGTAGATTGAAGTGGCAAGTGACTTCCTCGATATCTTTCCTAAGGAGCTGTCAAGGCTACTACCTAAGAGGGAGGTAAAATTTATCATGGACTTGACTTCGGGGACAACCCCTATCCCTAGACCTCCGTATAGGATGAGTTTAGCTGAACTTAAGGAGTTGAAAGCATAGTTGCAGGAACTTGCAGATAAGACTTTATTCGTGCTAGTGTAAGCCCATGAGGCGCTCCCGCATTGTTTGTGAAAAAGAAGGATGGATCAAAGAGATTGTGTATTGATTACATGTTGCTTAACCAACGTACAATGAAGAATCGATATTCACTTCCTCGCATAGATGATTTGTTTTACTAGTTATCGGGATTCATAGTGTATTCTAAACCGACCTTCAATCAGGGTATTATCAGATTGGCATCAGGGTGGAAGATATTCCAAAAACTGCGTTCAGAACGAGATATGGCCATTACGAGTACAGAGTTAAGAATTGGCACGACCAACGAAAGTTTCTGAAGCACGGAATTTCCTTGTGTTCGCAGGTTACCATCGGAGGTTTGTGGAAGGATTCTCTAAGATTGCTCTTTATCGGTGTCAACATGGTGACAACATCTGGACAAAGTTGCAAGATTTTGAAACCTCTCGGGGAAGAAATCCCACACCGTGATTAGAGATGGCTTCTTTAGAGTTACTTCAACATTAGGGTTTCGCTTACCTATAACCTCTTTGAAGTTTGCTTTCTTAGGACCTCTTCTAGAAACTTTTGTTCCTATAGGAAGTTTCTTCCCTTGGGGCTTCAAGATCTTTCTTCGCTTCCCGCTATGTGTCACCAAAGTGCAACCTTCTTCAGCATGAACCTCCTCATGGCCAATGGCGCGGCTTGACATCTTAACGTCATGATTATCATCTGGTATCACTTTCAAA
The DNA here is from genome assembly GCA_023653495.1 of Melastoma candidum. Classification (NCBI taxonomy): domain Eukaryota; kingdom Viridiplantae; phylum Streptophyta; class Magnoliopsida; order Myrtales; family Melastomataceae; genus Melastoma; species Melastoma candidum. The sequence goes on along the minus strand of CM042888.1, from coordinate 6,651,263 downwards.
CGTTGGAAAAGAACCATCTCATTAGAGCTAAATGACCCGAAGATAATATTGGAAGTGTCGAAAGCCTCTATGTCCACCAAGTTTGATGAAACCATAGACCCCAAGTCAATCTTATTTTCTCGTGCAAGCTACATAACCTTCTCTTTAAAGACAAAACATTTATCAATAGGATGACCCATAACACGATGATACTTGTTTATTTTGCTTGTTGTGGGCATTTCGATGGCGGGAGTTCTATCATCTTAACAGAGAATAGAAAGTCAAATATATACACGACATCTGAATCCCTAAAAGGATATTGTTTATTTTGCTATTCTCTAAAGTTGGTCGTCTCTTCTCTGTCTGCGGAGTGGTCGGAGTAGGGGTTGAAGTGCTTGATTATCGTTTTTCCTTTGTGGTCGAGACCTTCACGGGGATAACATCGGTAGCCATCACTTGTTTCTCGTTTTCCTTAAAGGCAGGGTTGCCCCCAATTCTACTAACCGGTATTCCCGTTCCCTTGAATGGCTTAGGTACCGGAAGGTTTCTTACACTAACTCCTACAAAACTCAGCTCCATATCATGCGCTGTTGTAGCTAATTCCTCAAAAGATCGGGGTTTGATCCCATGCAAAATATTTTGGATCCTCCAAAGCATTCCTTGAATAAACATATCTATCGATGTCACTTCATCCCTCGCAACAACGTACAAATTATCGTATAAAAAAATGAGCATGTTCAATCGCTAGTCACAGGCGATGCACGTGAGTCCCCAAATTCTATACTTACATGGTATTTGAAATGTAGATGGGCTGATGCTCTGGCAAATAACCGCTAGAGCTTTAGGGAGATATGTTGATGAAGACGTCCGGCAAGTCTTCAGGAGTGGCGAAGATTACCAGGGCTGTAGAAGCTTGATCTGGCTGATTTTTTGGAGATGGTTGAAGAACACCAGGGCTGTTGTAGAAGCTTGATCTAGAGAGTCTTCTAAATATGGGCGAAGAACACCAAGGTTGCAGAAGCTTGAGCGAGCTGATCTTATGTAGATGGACGAAGAACACAAGAGTTGTTGTAGAAGCTTGATCTGGTTGATCTTCGTCATCGGTTGGCGAGGAAAGGATGCCCGAGAATTTCGCTATAGAGGGAGCTCCTCAATCTTGAAGTTGTGTCGGGGCTTATGGGCTTGATCCGGTAGCTTCATGAAGTTAGAAGGGAGTATGGGCAAGATCCGTCATCACTTTAGTAGCTTGATGAAGTTTTCCTTATCGACGACAGGACATTGCTATAATTGGAGAATACCTCTGAGAATATCGCTTAGGAGAATATTGTTGCATGTAAAATATAGCCACAAGGAGAGTATAGAGAGAATAACCGGGAGAGAATATTGTCGTCGCCTACCCGCTATGGGGCCTTTAGAGATAAACCCGCGGGAGGGGCTTCGTGCGTCGCACCACAACACCCTCTAATAGGGGGTCTTTGTCGCAACACCTGCTAAGGGGTCTTCGAAGAACCACCGCTGATAGGGGCTTTTGGAGATAAAACCCACTGAGGGGCCTTTAGAAAAGTGAACCAGAATCTCTTTATAACCCAATGGGGTTTAAGAGAGTATGGGAGAAGAGAGATTTTGGTTATGAGGGGGAGGGACCTCTATTTATAGCAGTTGAAGGACTCCGGGGTGCCTTCTGTAGCCGATGTGAGACAAGTTGCCCTGGGCTTAGGGTATTGGGCTGGACTTTGAATTGGGCTGGAGTATGGACCAAACCATGAATGGGCCGAAAATATGGGTCAACCCAATTTCTTGGATTAGGATAATGAGCTAGCATATCGGATTGGCCACAATTTTAAAACCCAATATATAAATGGGTTGGGTTTCATGACCCTTGTATATATTATATTGATCAATATAACATATGGTTTTGGACTGAATGACATTATTTCGACATAAAATTTCAATGTCTCCAACGGAGAAGCAGACGCAGAACCCCTGCCCAAGGTTATCCTGCACACACCGAACGCACCATAGAAGTTGGTCAGTCCCTCACCTTCTATGCTCCTAGGGTATATGCCCTTCTCTCCGGCCCAGTACACCGTTCGCCACACCAGCAACCTGCCCCACGCCTCCACCAATGACTCTTGCAGCCTCCGACTGAGAGTCCCTCGTGGTCCCCAAGTCACTTTCCCAAAAGGCTTCATCCACGCTACAGCCTTCGGCACCTCACATCCCTCGTGTGTGACTAACTCTCGAACGAACAAGAACTTACAAGCTCTCAGTACACTATTTGGATTTTACACTATGTTACTATATGATATACTATATTATACGTTCTAAACAAATGTGGCAGAATGACCCTTTCATCTCAACAAAAATTCTAAGTTAAATGTAGAAGGTAAAACTTGACAAACCGGCGTTCTGCACATAAAAGAAAATAAAAGATTAGATAATACTACAATTTCATATTTACAAATTGAGTCACCCACACAAATATTTGTTGGGAAATCAAATCATATCAATAAGATTATGATTTGATAAGATTCTCGTGAATAATGTAATATAGAAGGTTTTGGGCTGAAACTGATCAACAACCTACTATGAATGGAAGTAATTCAAGATTAACTTCCATATGTATCAAACTAGATTTCATTCTATTCAACAAGTCTAATTGACTGAATCTAGACAGATGATGTGGATAATCATCCTAGATAGCGGTTCCTTGGTGGTCAAATCGATCCAGAGAAGGATGGAGACAACCTTATAGAACATTTCCATAAATATGTGATAAATTTCATTCAATGGAAAATCTAATTTCATATTGTAATTATTTGGTAACATAATCCAGGGATTTCAATCACATTAATATTGATAAATTCCTTTTAATTTCGTAACTAAATAATTATTAAACAACTATTTAGTCATAAGAATATTTCATACAAAAAGTTTTCAACGTGAATAGCTTTTATAGTGTGTATGGTTGATTTCTGTTTTGAAAAAGGTCAAGGCTCATCATCAAAACCAATTCAACGAAACTCCAATTCATTTGGATAATCAAAACTTCTGTTTCACAAAAGGTAATTGCGTCGAACTATCCCATCGAACAAAATCGGAAATTTTTTCCTATGGATAATTTTCTAAAGTTTATTACGACCCTTGGTGCTTTTTTGGACATTAATTGTGAAATGCATGTATCTGAAAGGATAGATAAATGGTTGTCACTAATTCAAATGGTTACATCTATCGAGATATTATCCCCCTGTTCAATTTCGAGTTATGTGTAATTGCCTTCATGGGAACGACGCAAAAATATTGAAAACCTTTGGTGGCCCATACAAACATCAAGGAGAAGATAGATCAGGAATTGACCGTTGATGGTGTTTTGGCAATTAATGTCGATGTATTAAAATGAGAATATTGTGGGTTTTCTCTTTCCACTAAGAATTTGGAAAATGAGTAGTGCTCTAGTTAAGCTACCGATCTACAATATATGTCTGTTTGATAAATCTTCTGTGAGTTTCAAAAGTACTTTTATAATTTCGACATAGTTTCTCAACAATTTATATTGGATCTTTTTTTCAAAACTTCCAGAGCCTTGATCGGAAGTAACGCAAAAGGCCTTGATCAGTGAAGAAATGATAGTCTTCGGACTAGGAGGAAAGATGCAGGGAGACAAGGGGTATAGGAAAGTATCCCTACCAGCCTATAGGGACCCAATAGACAAATCGAGAGAGGAATCGTTGAGAACGATGAGACTTGCCTACCTAAATAACTCTTTGACTAAGATGATTCCTAAAGTTTGTAAGGTTGTAGAACAAATAGCTAATGAGAGGTCTATTTTGGTAGACGAAATCTAGAGGATATCCCAAAAAGTAATTAGACACACATCTTTCAATATGATGGATGAAAAATTGAGGACTTACGTCACTCTAACTTTCAAGTTCCCTAGATACTTTAATATGTACTAGGTGTAGCATAAGTTGTGTGTGACCTAAAGCCTTACCAGATGAGTGGTGGAAACCACTGTAAAGGCATATCTAAATCGTAAATGTCGATGGAGTGACAACTATCGTTAGCCACCAAGCTAATATAGTGTTGGCATTTATTTACAGACATATTAGAGAGCTTCTTGCACATCCTTTCTTAGTAGCATATATCAATCTTGGTAATGTTTTTCTTAAGAAACAAAAGGCAAATCGTCCTTTTGTGCAAAACATGCAAAACATTGCTATAAATCTACACTAAAGAAAAGGTGAAAATGAATTCCGATGAGGGATTGGTTTATCTTAAGGAGAAGGTTTCCATCAACTCCAAAAGAGAAATGAAGAAATATTCTCGAAAGAGGTTGGTTGACCCTAAAGAGAAAATCTTTAAGGGAAAAGCAAAAATGGCCTATCCAAAGAAAGAAGCCCAAGCTTATTCCCAACGAAAAGCTAAGAGAAAGAGGAGAACGAAACATCTCAAGTCCCCTAATCCTAAGAGGATGCTCTAGTAAATGAGGATAAGGTTGAAGATCCTTGGTGGCACCCGTTGTCCACGATACAATTCAATTACTACCGAGATCACCTTACGAATGAGTAAAAAATTTCAATGAATGAAGTAATTGGCTTGTATGAGAAATTGCTGTAGAGCCAATAGGAAGAAAAGGAGAAAGTTAAAAATGAATATGCTCGAGGGAAGGGGGCATTCAAAGCCTTCATATGCCAACTGATCTAAAAGGAAGAAGCTGATGATTATTATTTCAACTACGTACTAACCATACTCGAAGTAGGAACTCTTAATGTTCTTGAGGGAGGCCTTGAGGAAGCAATTCCTGCAACATATTTTGTTAAAGAGTCTAGTGAACAAGCTTACGAAAATGCAAGTCATGAGTTTCCTGAAGAATCCTGGTATTTTGATATAACTATTACGGAGGGCTCAAAGGAGGAATTAAAATTAATTATAAGCATTGTATTAATGGTTCGTAGATAGGGCTATGTCATATATCAAATATTTGGAGTTCAGGTTTTTTTATGTGACCTTAGATAGAGAAGAACTACCTATACACTTAAGTTCAATAGCGTATTCTCACCACCACTATATCCATACTATCGTATGAGGTAACATAAATCAAAACCTCAAAGACCGTGGACATGACAGAATCCTCATTCGATGATAACTTTGTACTTCGTCCTTACCTACACTAGGTATTAGAGAAGTAGCCAACGCTAAGAATTAACACATGATTGGTGAGAGTAGCTTCACCTTACCTACATGCTAGCTTGGTGGATATCCTTGAGATAGATTGCTCCGAATCAGAACAGATATCACAACTACCTTCATTGGTAATGTTTTTACTCGGATGTCTAGGATACAGACCCAAGAATGCCATAACATTGATTACTAGCACTATGATGGAGGAAATCGGAGAGAACGGGGAGAGAATAATTATTCATAATATGTAGTTATGGAGAGTAGACATCTTGTTGAACCATGATGACAAAACCCGGATCACTAGGGATTAAGTCACAAGTACTATAGAGACAAAACAGTGAGGATTGCCATTAAAGTCATGTTCTTCAAGAACGCCGTTTATAGCGATACAAAAGAGCTTCTCCATCTCTCATTGATCTCTTTCGAAGGAAGTGTGACACTACTGGAGCTTTGAAGTTGCAGAAGCTTGGTGAAGCCAGAAACTACCCACTTGTAGTTGGTGTGAAAGCACAAGTCACTTTGATGACTAATTGTCTAAACCAGAGTTGTTCTATTTAGATCACAGGATTAGCAAGCATTCTAGTGTGAGATTATTAAACACTGCAATGGATCGTTGATGCGAAACATAACCAGATCGATGAAGTTATAATCAAAGAAAATATTGTGGCATATAATGTGCTACAATGGATTGGACCAAGTAATGCTTCATTTAGCTAAGTTTGAAGCATTTTTCAGAACGAAAGCCCCTTACATAAGACCCATCCCATGGAAGCATGAATTTGAAGTCTTGGAGTCTTAAATGGAACCATTTATGAAGTTAGTAGGATAGTGTTAGTTGGGAATTGATTAAGGGATTAGTTGTGAGTGCATATAGTGTAGTTAGTCTAGAACTCTCTTAGATGTCTTTTTAATGGTTCAATGTAGAAGGAAATAGACAGACCTTTGGAATTTCGAAATTAAGATATTCTACCTATTCTTTGTATCACTTAGCCTAGAATCTAAGTGTGGTGAATTGTGATTGTTCGCAACCTTTCGTTCACGGTGGTTCCATCATTGGTTCCGGGTTTGGGGTTGATCTATCCAGTCCCTACGAGCTTGAGGGTGGTTCTACCTCTTCCAGATCTTGCTCGTGCTCGTTCCTCATTCCATAGAATCAGGACTTCCTATAGTTCATGTTCCTATGACATATCCTTTGCTATTGTCTATGAATTTTACAGAACCTCCATCCTGTAAATTCAGTTTCGAAAACCTAGAGGATCACCTGTCATGTGTCTAGAATAGCCACTGTCCAGATACCATTTGTTTTTCGTGGTCGTGGTTTCTGTCTTGAGACAAACTTTACGTACTATAACATTGGCAGGTTCTATATGAACGGTCAAGCACAATAAGGCTTCCTCTTGTTCATCCTCAAAATCCTCAATGTCATTCCAGGCAATCATTTCTTTCTTGCCTTTACTGAGACTAGAATGTTTATCCTTCTCCTAAGAAGTGGACAATTCTGTCTGATATGTCCCTTCTTTTTACATTCGTAACATATGACCATTCGTGGATCATTATGCTTGGAATATTTTTCCTTTACGTCGCCATTGTTTCTATTAAAATAACGTTTAGATCGAACCTTACATGACATTTTGCAACCATTGCAAGTTTATCATCTGTGTCAGCTTCTGGATCATCGTCAGAAGCTTCTGTTGGATCCTCCTGTACTTGGAATGCAACATATTGTCTTTTCATGTCGGGTTGAGAGGATCTTTCCATCTCATGCGACATCAAAGAACTCATTAGTTGATCTAGGGGAAGAGTGGAGTGCTCTTTCGCTTCCTTTATAGTCGTTTTCTTGGCTTCCCAAGATTTCGAAAGGGGCGTTAAGCCTTTCTAACCAACTCAACATTGCTGTAGTTTTTCCCAAGATGTGCTAAGGAATCTACGAGAAGGTCCAGTCTCTAGAACATTTGTTCAATAGTTTCATCCCCTTTCATGGTGAAGTTTTCATATTGATAAATTAAAATATTCATCATAGTTTCTTTTATTTGGTTTGTCCCAACATACATGGTGACAAGCCTATCCCATATCTCCTTGCCCGAAGTGCACGTAGATACTTTCACAAACTCACTTTCGGATGAAGCACTAAACAATAGATATTTTGCCGAATTTGTAAGTCTTCGAACCTAAGATATTCCTTTGTAGGACGACCATCAATACCATTTTGTTGTTCGATTGGAACAGAAGGTGGACCATCCTTTATATAGGACCATAACTCATCATCAATCGCATCAACAAAGGCACTCATTCGAATTTTTCAATAGGAGAAGTTTTTACCATCAAACATAGGAGGATTTCCTATGTGAGGTTCTGGAACAAAGTAATTGTCCGCCATTAGTTCAAGTTCTACAGAAGTGCAAAGCTTCTACAGAATCTCGAGTGAAAGGACTGCTTCAACACCGTACACCAGTGAATATGACGTCATTTGAGTTGCAATTCTGTGTGTTGTACAATACGCAAAGAAAGATGATATTATTCTTGATGAAGGTGACACCGTTGCTTTCTTCACTTCCTGAAAAGGCGCGGCTTCCGCCCATTTGGAAAAGTAGTTAGTTGCTGCTAGAAGGTATGAATGACCCCCTGACGATTTAGGTATAATAGGCCCTATAACGTCTAGTCCCGAGGCTTCAAATGGCCAAGATGCTACCGTTGGATGACGTCGCTTGGGCAATTGATTGATGAAGTTGGCATGAAACTGACAAGCTTGACATCCCTTGGCGTACTCCATGCAGTCCATCACCATCGTCGGCTAGTAAACCCATTCTATTTAGTTGGAAGTGAAGTTTAGGGCCGGATTGATGTGCTTCACACACTCCGGAATGTGCTTCTTCTATTGCTTTAGTGGCTTCTTTTTCTCCATGACACCGCAAAAACATTCCTTTGGATGTGAATTGGACAATTCTCCTTCATGTTTTCAACTAACATAATAGCAGAGCTTTCTAGGATTCTGTCATTACGAATAGCTATACAAGACAGCTTTTGTCATGAAGATAATGCATGACTACGCTTACAGGAATTAGAAGCCTTGGATGAAAAGCGTCTTGAAGTCCAACAACAGATTGAGTGTTACTAAGCAAGGACGTCGAAATCGTTTAGCAAGAAAGTACGACCCGGCTCCTTTCAAGTTGGCGACCTTGTTTTGACAGCGCGAAGACCTATAATTGTCACACATAAGACTGGGAGCAAATTCACAACCAAATGGGATGGTCCCTACGTAGTCCAAGAGGGTTACACTGGGGGCGCCTACAAGATGATGATGATAATAATAATAATAATAATAATAAATAAATAAATAAAGAATATTTATTATTATTATTATGAAACCAAGAAACAAAAGAAAAGCAAAAAAAGAAAAAAAAAAGCAAAAAAAAGAAGAAGAAAAACATCTTCTTGTAATACTCCTAGCCCGCACGAATATAAAATGTGAACGACTCTTAATATAATACTCCTTATCCATACGAGTATAAACTATGAACAATTTTATCTTCATATAATATACCTTGTCCACATGAGTATAAACCGTGGACGATTCTATTTCATACAATACTCTTGGCTCGTATGAGTATAAACTATGAACCGCTCTATCTTCATATAATACTCATTGTCCACGTGAATATAAACTGTGAACGACTTTTATCTTCACCTAATACTCCTTGTCCATACGAGTATAAGCTGTGAATCACTTCATCTTCATGTGCACTCATGAGTACGTATACCTCATGTGATGCGCCATGACGCAAAACATGATATTAGAAGGATAATATCATATGAGGAGGATTATATTACTCCGGAAATGATCATCTGAATATCTGCGTTTCAAGGATCATGAATCATTCCTTTAATGAAGTGTGAAGAATAAGTTGAATGGGATATACGTGCATATTTTCAAAACTTTATTTCTTATCTCTCTACAATATATAAGCATGCGAGACACAAATTAAAGTGGGGGCATTTGTAGACATTGAAATTTTTTAATGAAATAATGACATTCGGTACAAAACCATATGTTATATTGATCAATATAATATATTCAAGGGGCGTGATATTGAGATTATATAAATTCAAGCTCAACCCACTTATATATCAGGTTTTAAAATTGTGGCCTAGCCCATATGCTATCCCATTAGCCCTAACCCGAGAAATTGGGCTTGACCCATATTTTTTATCTATTCATGGTCTGGCCTATATTCCATCCTAAATTTAAAGTGCAGCCCAATACCTTAAGCCCATGACAACTTGTCCAACATCAGCTAGAGAAGGCACCATGGAGTCATTCAACTCCTATGAATAGAGGTCCCCTCATCTCCTCATAGTCACGTTAACGCGTGCACCGAGTCAGCTTTGGTACAAAACCTTTTGATCTATGCTGTGAAACGAGTCACCTTTGGTGCATAACCTAATGGTCTGTGCTATAGAGGGTTGACACCTTTGGTATAGAACCTTATGGTCTGTGTTGTGCAACTCAGTCATCTTTGGTGTAAAATCTTCTGGTATGTGCCGGGGAAGGTTGATCACATATCACCTTTTTTAATCGCTACTACGTTACGTCTGAGTGACCATCCAAATTCTGAGTGAAGAGTGGATGTAGGCAAGTTGTCGAACCACTATAAAAGCCTTGCGTTCATCAAACAAATCGCAATTACATTCGTATGTTCTATCTCACAGAAACCTATACAAAAGGTTCTATTGTACAGAAGCTTTTTTCCGCTGCGAGATTTTGTGAAAAAGAGTTAAGATCCTTAATTGGAGTTTAACACTACTTCACCATTCTCTTAGTGTAACGAGTTTCTTCTTCCAGACCCAAGGCTTTCCTTAGGTCTCTTGCCAACTCCCAAATTTGGAGTTCAGATTCACATCTCGTCCTCATGGGTCTAAAATGTATAAAGCCATTAACTTTTTGTACATTTTATCCACACTTTTACATTGATTCTGTTTAGAATTTCTTCTCCCCGATTCAATTTTTTGAATGTTTGCCCCGAAGAACTTTCCAGTCCAGAGGTTGCCTTATTCTCTACATGTTTTTTAAACCTGTTTCTTACTCTACAGTGTCTATCATCTCGTTAGTTATCTCACATAATTCCTGGCTAGGTGCTTTAAGCTCTCAAAATTTTTAGAGCTCCCTTTAATTGTTGAACGAGCAAGAAGATCATTTATGTTTCAATAGAATCCAAAGGAATTCGCTCTAGATTATGTGACGAACTTTAAAGGAGTTTTTGAAATTTTCAAAACTCGGGACTTTTCGATGTCTGATGGTTCCCGCTCTATTCTTCAATATAATAAAATAATGTCTATCTTGTGGAGTAGGAGCGGACACGTTTACTCGTGATGGGCCAAATTTTTCAAAAATATAAAGAAAACGACTTCTTGAGATTCCCGAATGATCGTCTCATTAGTATTTTGTGTGTTTCTTCGTTTAGATTTGTTTATTGCGTGATATTTTCGTATTATCTTTATATTTTAAAGATGTCAGGGTTACCCACCCGCGTTAAATAATTTGCATCTGGTGGGTGTCCGACCATGCGCCAGGCTGTAGGTGAGATCAAATGGATACACATCACAATATATTACTCGGTGTAGGTTAGTACAAGCATTTTGGTGATTTCAGTATTTATTAATCTGGATATGATCATGCTCATGGCCAGTTAACATCTGCCCAGATAGTTCACGTGCAAAAGCGCATACTTCTTGTATCCTTTACAAATCATCAGCCATGGATTCATCCCAAGAGCTCAAAGTGAAGATAGTTAGCACCGAGGCGGTGGCCGCTGCGGTGCCGATTCGACAACAACGGCTACCTCTCTCAAATCTCAACCAGCTCCTTCCCCCGATGGATTTCTGGGTCTTCTTTTGCTACAAGAAGCCCAATTTGGATAGGTTTAGGACGTTCGCATCGGTCACTAGGATGCTGAAAGACGCCCTTGCCCGAGCTCTCGTCGATTACCATGGTCTTGCTGGGGAGTTGGTGCCGAACTCAACAGGTGAGCTTGAGCTCCTTTATAACAACGCTGGGGTAGACTTCATCGAGGCTGTTGCGGATGTGACACTTGCTGATCTCAACCTTCGAGACCCCGATCAGAGTGCCAAGGGGAAGCTACTTCCCGAAAGAAGGCGAGGGGTACTCGCCATTCAGGTAAAATGAATGTCCTGTAGATGCACCACTGAGATTATTGGTTAGTTAGCGTCGTTATATCTTCCAAAATTTCTTTCTAGCAGAAGAATTTAAAGAATTTCTGGATCAGGCTACGGAGCTGCAATGTGGTGGGATAGTTGTGGGATGTGCTTTTAGCCATCGAACAGCCGATGCGTACTCTGCGAACATGTTCCTTGTATCATGGGCTGAGATGGCCAGATCAGCAGTGGCTACCCGATTACCGACATTCCACCATCCTCTGATCTGTGCAAGTCACCCGATTACCGAATTCTTTGATTCCTTAGGAGGCGATGGTTCGACCATAAGGGGTGATGCAAACAAGCCAGGAGCGCGGCACACTGTTGAATATCCTCTAATAACAACCGGGGCTCCATCACACTCTAATGGATTTACCCGGAAATGAAAAATACAATAAGTAGATACATAATTTCTAGTGTGATAAAACAACAAAAAATCAGACAATGATAGCGCTAGTAGCGCCAAATGACTTTCAAGCTTGACTAATAGGGCTTTCTAGAGAGAGGTGACGACTCTCCCACACACACCCTTACTCTTCTATCTTTTTTCTCTACTTCCCCCAATGTTCGTTTTTCCTCTATTAACAAATCCCCTAGCTGAGAATGGCTTAAATTCATTATTTAATTTCTTCCGATCCTTGACCCACGACAGGCTTTTTAGCTAGCTTTGAAGTTCTCTAGGATCCTGCGATCTTCAAGCATGCTTCTTTGTCCCACGTCTGACTCTCCTCTCGTTTTCACACAATAATACCTCTCCCTGAAAAATACTCTTGTCTTTTATAACTATGTGCTTCCTTGCCAAATAGAACAACCCATGTAGGCAATTTTTCAGCACAACAAAAGGACCCAATGCTACCTTGTTCCCTCTATGGCTTCCATGACTACATTTACGCGTGTGGAGATATCTAAAAAATGTTGGGCCACACGTAGTCCTTGCCCCTTTCACCAATATACTAAAATAAGAAAGGTAGCGAATTGAACATGTTATTTCGCCCCATAATCCGGGCCAAAGGACTATGAATGGTGAGCATGCCTCTGCGACAATGACAACAATTGTAAACACATGATGATACCACTCCTAGACTAGAGGTTATTCAAGAGGGGTACTAGGACATCCAATGCCCTAATAACCTTGGCAGTGTTGACAGTAGCAAGTCGAATACCTGTCTTATGGGCCTTCATCACGTCGAGGAGCTCAAACCATATATGCATTCACTCTCTGACAAGAACAAACACGGCTCTACGACAATATTGAGTTTTCCTAGATCTTCTTATGCCTATTCATCAGAATAGGTGTTATTCGGAAAAGTGGAGTCTTGATGGGAGGTGTCCTCATTGTTATACCAATCACAATAATAGTAGCCTTTAGATGGTCAGAATCAGCTTCAGACTTCTCGGGTGATTTGTACCCTCTACTTCTCTTTGCTTCTCTAATCCAAAGGTCGAAGAACGTCAGACAATTTCTCGGGTCATCATCGATGCCCTTCGCTCGAAGAGCCTGGATTATATCCTTGTACATCATTTTCATGGTCCTTCTCTACTAATTCAGTATGGCCTACTCAAATCCTCTCTCTAGACTACCCCCTGGCTACATTAGAGCCACAACGTAGACGTCAAACCTCTCTCATGCCTCAATCTTGTTCCCGTTCTTCGGAGATAACTCCTTACGGATGAGGTACAATGCCTTAATTTTGTCATGCTTAATGTCGTTACCTGACCAACAAAAAGAGCTCCTAAGCAAATATTGGCTCTCAATATAAATGGAATTCTTGGCACGTCTGATGGCATTGATGTAACCATCCTGGATACTTCGAATGTTAATGATGTTCTTCTCGCTAACTAGGCTAGCTCTCGAGCAGCATCAGGAGTATCTAGGAACCCAAAAGCAGCCCCGCCATCAATTGATTGGAACAATTAGACATTCGAACTATCAGGGTCATTGGGGATCATGATAGAAGAAGGGGAAATGATATCCTCAAGCTACCTTAGTGGGACAAGCTGATATGTGTCGTCTTGTTTTCTCCATCGCTACTTAAAATTGTACAAGACATCCCAAGAAATGGGACCCTCAAGATGACAATGAATATCATACTATGGTTATCAAGAACTGCCCTTTGTGACCGCAGCACTCGTAAAATTCAGTTGGTGAGCTGGACAATATCCAGAGTCCGTAAGGAGGAGTGGAATAGGGCATCGTATCTTCCATCGCAATGGCCAATGCCTCCAACAAAACTCATGATCCTTCGCTACCCGCCATTTTACATCTCGTTGTCCGCCACAATAATCTTTCGATGATGAGTAAACATGGTTGAAATATGTAAGTCATGGATAGTATTGTTGCCATTATCGAAATTTTGTGGACAGAGGAGGCAATGCACCTCTATGTTCTCGAAGTACCGTTGAGTCATGCCAATCTTTCTTAAGGACACCAATAGAGGTCCTATCATTCCAGACAAGCATCAACACAGACCACCTAGTTATGTGAATCAGATGCTTCACGTTGGAAATGGCATCAATTACATCCACCCAACATTTATGAGGCTCGTAAAACTTGACACCCACCAGAGGGATCTTGAGAACAAAGTTATCAGAATATTAGCATCTTGGTATAGAGAGATCTTGCGTCGTTGTCTCCAAGAGAAGTATACGAGACTCCCATAAATTTAGCCTATCCCATCTCGAACGTTGTTTCTTCAAGGTAAGGGTAGCTGTTGGACTGGTTCAAGATTGATGACAATGGAAATTAAATGTTGTGTTAGTGGAGAGTTAATGAATTTGATGGTGGCAAAGATTAAAAAAGGTTTAGTACTCTAGAGTTAATGGATGCTACTTAATGGGGTAGTTGAAGAGTTTTTCTTTGATCTACTTATGTAATCTGATGCATCACGCATCACTCTATTATTCTATCAATCCAAATCCGGAAAAGAGCATTTGCTCAACGTGTTGTTTGTTTTTTGAGAGTTTCGATTCGACCTCCATCTACAGAAGGTTATGCATTACAAAAGCTAGCGTCTGTAGAAGGTTCTGTTGTCCTCTATCTCGCTTCTGTTATAGTTTCTACCATTGATGCAGGTTTGTTTCCGTAACGTGAGAACGTACAATTGGTATCAGAGCCCTTTGTGATCTTCAGGAGTTGTGGAAGTCTTGTGAATGTTTGGAAAGTTGTTTTTGTCCTACAGAAGGAGATGGAAGCAAGCAGGAGCGGTTTTTCTTCTACGTCGCCTCCTATGTTTGATGGGGAGAATTATCAAGCATGGGCGGTGAAGATGAGCGCTTTCTTGGAAGGTAGTGACTTGTGAGAAGCAGTGGCCCCACTCCCCGACAATCCGACAATCAACCAAATCCTATTTCATAAGGAAAGAGTCACAAGAAAGGGGAAGGCAAAGTCGTACTTCTATGCTGCAGTGCCATCATCTATCTTCAATAGGATCATGAAGTTTCCAACCGCGAAGGAGATTTGGGATTTTCTGAAGATTGAGTATGAAGGTGACGAAAAGATAAGAGGTATTAAAGCTTTGAATCCGATGCGAGAGTTTGAGAGACAACAAATGAAGGAGAATGAGACCGTGAAGCATTTCTCGGATATATTGATCAATCTGACTGATAGAATAAGAGTTTTGGGCATATATATGAAGGATGACAAGATCGTGCAGAAGGTTTGGTGTCATTGCCAGAAAGATTTGAAGCTACAATTGCCTCTCTGGTGAACACCAAGGATTTGTTCGACATAAGGCTGGCGGATTTGTTGAGCGCAGTACAAGCTCAAGAATAGAGAAGGCTGGTGAGAAGGGAAGTCGCTACAGAAGAAGCCTTACCAGCGAGGTCACAAATGAGAGCTTCTAGAAAGGAAATAAGCCATTGAACTAATTGAAAGGGAATGTAGAAGGTTCGGACAGTATTAGAGGTTCTGCTGAATAGAGGCATCCTTTTGATAGTGGTTCTGCTGATCAAAGAGAAAGGTTGGATCCGCGCAAATACTGTGGAGGAAGAAGTCATCCACATTACAAGTGTTGGAGGAGACCAAACTTGAAGTACAATAATTGTCAAAAGTTTGGGCATATTGCATGGTTTTGTCATGAGAAAGATTCTCAATAAGGTGCTGCAGAAGCTGTTGCGAATCATGGGATAGAGTATATGTTTACAACATTGTATGTTACTACAAGATTGAATCGTATAAGCAGGTTTGTGGATAGCGGATGTACCCACCACTTGACGTATGATGAGAAGTCATTTGCAAGTTTAGATTGAAGCTTCTATGCTAGAGTGAAGATCGAAATGGCGATTACATTGATGTTGAAGGAAAGGAGATGTTTTTGTTGATAGTCCAAAAGGTCAGAAGTTGATAAGTGATGTGTTCTACGTACTTAAGATTGACCAGAACCTTTTGAGTGTAGGTCAACTTGTGGAGAAGGGGTACAAAGTGATATTTGAAGAAGGGTTATGTCTGATAACAAATTCTTCTGGGAAAGCGATACTTCAGATTCAGATGAAAGAAAAATGTTTCTCCTTTGATCATGTGTCATAGAGTCAACAAGCTATGGCGGCTCAAGTCAATGAAGTAGAAGTTTGGCACAGAAGGTTGGGGTAATTCCATAACAAATGTATGTAAATTGTATAGAAGAATGAGATGGTAGAAGGACTTTCTTTTCCACAGAAACTTAAGTCCGACTACAAAACGTGCTTTGGGAAAGCAATCCAAACTTCCTTTTGGGAGTTCATGTTGGAGAGCGAATGAGAAAGAAATTGTGAGCAGAGATATCAAGTTCTTTGAAGAAGAGAAGTGGAATTAGGTGAATAGAAGGTCGGATTCTGAGCAGACTTGGCATGCATCACAGAAGCCTGTTCTGGAGGAACATAATGCTGATGGACAGAACATCGAGCAATAACTAAATCCTGATGAGCGAATTGACGATATACCAAAAAGAGGTACGAGATCGTTGACTAACATTTATGAAAGATGCAATATTACAGTATTGGAACCTACTAGTTTTGGGGATGCAAAGGAAGAAACAAAATGGCTAGTTACAATGCAGGAGGAGATTTCTGTAAAGCAGCATGAAGGTTTATGCGATGCAGAACCTGAACAGAAAGTGAAATTCTAATATCTTAGAGGAAGATTTTAATGGCTCAAGGAGAAGATTGGTATTTCAGCTCTTGATCCAAGGAGGAGTCTGTTGGATTGGTTCAAGGATGATGACAATGGAGATTAAATGTTGATGTTATTGGAGTTAATGAGTTGGATGGTGGCAAAGATTAAATAAGGTTTATGCTCTAGAGTTTATGGGTGATACTTAATGGGGTACTTGAAGAGCTTTCTTTGGTCTATTTATGTAATCTGATGCATCACGCGTCATTCTATCATTCTATCAATCCAAATCCAGAAAAGAGCATTTCCTCAAAGTGTTTTGTTTTTCGAGAGTTTCGATTTGGTCTCCATATACAAAAGGTTCTACGCTATAGAACCTAGTGTTTGCAAAAGGTTATGTTGTTCTCTATCTCGTTTCTGTTGTAGTTTATGCTATTGATGCAGGTTTGTTTCCGTAATGTGAGAACACACAATAGCTTTACTAGGAAACTTCGAGATGGCACCCCAAGTCATTGTAGCAAGATTAACAAAATTAAGAAAGTAGCTGTAATATCATCCATGGCATTGTAAGTCCTGTATGTGCATCGTTGTTGTCCAATCCATACATCCCATAAATGAATCGGATGGTCTCTGGTAATTGATGTGAAAACACCTATAACAAGATTTTCATAATTATGACAGGTGAACACCATTTGACGCCCTTTTAAGAAATTATCCCCAATCATCTCCCTCCTGTCATGCCGATTGAAATGGCACACTCGCTATGATGTGATTCCATAGTCAATCAATAGATGATCGGACTATGCCTCAATCCATCGCAGACACTCTCCAAGAGGATTCTCTCATCCAGTTGTTGTTGTTCTCGTTCTCATTCATCTTCCGTTTCCTCCATCGTGGCCGTCCGCATACTTTTTTCTCCCTGCAGCCTTCTGTTCTGCTCCTTCACTTGAGCTTCAATTTCACACAGGAAGGGATGAGGTCAACAGTCTTCACCTTCGTTACTGCAACCGCCCCCACTCCGCCACCATCTAGTGACTGATCATTTCATCTGATTCCCCCTTGAACTTCAAGTACTCTTAATCTCGTATCTAATCCATCCACCTTCCTCCGAAGTTCTCGCAACTTCTCCTTCATTGCTGCGATTTTTGTCAGCATCCTAGTGACCTTGTGTTAACATTGATTTTGATGATGAATTAAGCAACGTGTTACTTATGGTCGGCAATATTGCTTTACAAATTATATGCTTATTTTTAGTGATGAGCTTGAGCAAAGTGTTGCTGAGTCACAACTAGCATGAGCTTTATGTTGCTACATTACAGTAAGATGCTACTCTAATGATACGCTTACCCACTGAATATATGGAAATAAATATTTCTTATTTATGCTATATTTTGAATTAATTCAGAATATATGTCTAAACGTCTTAATACATTGAACTTGGTTTGGACGTTCCAAATCATCTGCTTAGGCAACTCAAAATTATGATATTAGCTTTCCAAGTTAAAATTTGGGAAAAAAGTATTTTATTATGGAAGTCTTCGATCATTTGCAGGACGCTGTAAAGAGACAAATTGTAAAATCAATAATCATGATTATGATTTGATTTTAATAGTTGATCTGATAAGGTTATCAATAGGTCAATTAATTTATAAAACATGAAAATAAATAATCTCATTCGGATGATATAAATAATTAAGGGAAGTTACCGCTTGAGGACTTTCCTTATCGGGCGTAGTGACCGTTGAGCAGGCATCTGCTCAGAACTGTATGAAAATTTGGAAACAAATCAAGGGAATCGTCCTAATGAACCTGGACACCTCCCACGATGATTTCCCCATAAAAATCAAACAAGTCTCTCAGATCAAATTGTCTGAGTGCGTTTGTGTGGTCTGTGTGGTTGTCCAAAGCCTGAGTGATCTGTGTGAAGCTTTAAGGATCTGTGTGAGCTGTGTGATCGACGGAGAACGCAAGGTGCTAAGTGATCGTCCGGTTCTTACCTTTCACAACTGCGTGCGGGAGTGCCAAGGGCTGTGTACTACTTTGGTCATCGTGATAGGGACTGTGTGTCCTCAGTATGTTCAACGAGCGGCTGGCGAACCATCTAAGGGAAGCTAAGTGAATATATGTTTTGATTGCAGTAACCAGTTACTAAACCATCGATAAGAAGTCGTTATTGTCGTGCCTTTTCGTTGGGAAGTCACGAACCTACGGAATTTGTGCAGTTTGACACGCACTTGTGAGTACGCACCAGAAGTCTCGTGCCTGCAAGGTAGAGCAAGAGTTGAGAACGTTGCTGGAGCGGAAAGACGTCCTCCCGAGCACAGGGGTGTTGTGTAGAAGTCTCGACTTCCATATATAAAGGGACAGTAGAGCAGATTGTGTGGGAGCAGCTAGAGCTGAAAATTCCACCTTAAACACAGGGTGTGCAGTGCAGTGAGTTCCGGCTGTGGTAACCATGCACGTCTGAACTGTGTGAACGACGGATAGCTCAACTTCGCTTTGTGAGAAGTCAGGTTTCACCGTGTGAGGAGCCAACCTTTCCTTTTGTTTTTTTTTATTTCAAGTGAATCTATTTGCGGTTGTCTCTCTTGTGCTTATAGATAGGTTCTCATTAAAACGAGACAAAAGCTGTGTAGAAATTCTCTGCTGTAAATCCGAAACAAATTGCTCCTTGGGAAGTCGTTTTACCACCATAAGGAATAATTTTGTGAGGATTTATATTACAACGTTGTCTTTGTGCTTTGATAGGCAGGTTTACACTAAAGCGACATCATGCCGCGTGAGAATCCATTGAGCTATCAACTACTTAACGTGAGCATCCATCTGTTGGAAACGAGAAGGTGTCCACTGAGTGAGGAGCTGATCGTTGCCCTTGAGGGATCTCTAATTTATTTAAGGATTCCTATGAGAAACTAAAAGCCTAATGCAAAGGCATTTTGCACCCATTAGATTATATAGTGGAATCACCTCGTTGGTGGAAAGTAGACGTAGGTCGATTAAGGCCGAACCACTATAAACTACTGTGTGCATTACGATCACGCAAATACTCGTACGAAAACCTACTCAACCAAATCGTAACACTTACAATGAAGCAGATCTCATAATATGTGAAATGCTCCATTATAATACAGTACACTTTCCCTTACACTGAGAAAGAATGGATGAAAAAGTTACAATCACTAATTCACCACCATCTTAGTGTACCTGAGCGATCCAACACCTTGCTCCATCAGATTCGGAATGCCCTTGTGAGGAGGTCGAGCGATGTCGCTCTAATGTCGCTTGATGAGAGCAAGCCAGGAACGTGACGCACTACTAAATCTCCACTGCTCGGATGATTAAGACAATGGTCGGAGATCCACCATATTCCAATGGATTATACCGAAAATGAATGACGCTCCAACTTTCTCTCTCCCACACACACCCCAACGCTCGTTTTCCCTACTAAGAAACCCCCAGCCTGGTTTAAGCCCATTATTTAGTTTCTTCAAGTCCTTGGCCCACGGCCTAATCTTTAGCTAGACTCAATGTTCCTCTGGATCCTGCTATCCTCGACCTTACTTTTCTATATCGCGTCTGACTCTCTTCTTTTTTCCACGTAACAGGCGATGTTTCTAATTTCATCGGCCTTATTAGAATGTAAACATATGATGTCCCTGGCCATCGAGGAAGCACCAAAAGTGAAATCATCAAGAAGAGCAACACTTCCCAGTACAAAATGTGCACCTCTGAGGGGGTCCGTCCGACCTGAACTTGAACGACGTGGAAATGTTTCTTAAAAATCAGCTCAAGTTTGTACATGGGAACCTCTTCTACTTAATTGGCTAGCAGTGTAGTTAACATGTTCTGGCAATGGGTTTTTGTTGACATTTGAGACAGTGGTTAGAGAGATGAACGTTGGGTTGAGCAAAATTTTTGGACTTCCAAATATTGAACCGAAATTTTGACAATTCAGTATTTGGTACTTGGTTCATTAGAAAATTTAAAAATCAAATTGTTTTCATTTTGGAATATTTAATTATAAAAATATATCTAGGATTCTAAATTAGCCGAACTTCGATTATGGTCGACAGCTTTTTGGCCCATTCTTCTTTGCCCATACATTTACACTAGAAGTCTAGAATTAAAACTAAATGTAGCATAACTTCATAAGAAACTAAAGACTATTCGTTGAACTTCATAAGAAACAAGTGCAACTAGGTCAAGGGCTTGCAGCCTTATCTTCTCCCACATAGTCACCAGAAAGAATCGTCTTCCGGATCAAGTCAACTAATTCAACACAGACAATGACTGTTCTCAAGTGCGATCATGAAACTATTAGGAAATCCTTGGTGCGCTTGCTTCTACTTATTGAGCTTCCTCTCAAGTTTGTTTTAAGGCATAAATTCATTCATTTCATATTTATTGTATGTCCTAAGTTTAAAGTTCCTTCATGATGGACAATACAAAATGATGTTTATGATAAGTTTTCGCTCGAAAAAAGAGAAGTTGCAGGAATATTTTAAGAAGTCACGTCAAAGAGTTAGTTTGACTATTGATAATTGGACATCTATTCAAAAAGTCAATTATATGTGTTTGCTTTGACTAATCCCAACGTTGATGAGAATTGGGAGTTGCAGAAGCGGATATTGAGTTTTTGTTCAGTTACAAAACACAAGTGAAAGGATGATGGGATTGGTATTGATAGATACTTGCATTATTTGGCTCTTAAAGAGATTTACCATCACTATAGATAACACAAGTTCAAATAATGTTGTAGTTCGTTTTTATTTTTGAAAGAAAAGTACTGTAACAAGGAAGAGAGTGTGATCAGATGTAAGTTTCTTCATAGGAGATGTGTTGCGCATATTATCTATTTAGTTTTGAAGGATGGATTGAATATGATGTTTAACTTGGTGAAGAGAGTTTCGAGAAGTTGTTGCTTATATTAGAACGTCTCTTCAAAGATTATTATAGTTAAGGAGGCTAAAAAGATCGATAGTAAGGCTTTTCTTGTTTTCGATATGCCAACGAGGTGGAATTAAATGTATTTGACATTAGAAGTAACAATAAAGTTTGAGAAGACCTTCGAGAGATATAATGATGAAAGCACAAATTTTATAAAAGATCTTGAAGACGATAGTGGCATATGTATAATATAAACTTATTTGATTGGGAAAATGTGGGAAGACTTGTCATATATCTTAGGCACTTTTAGGAGATTACTTTGAAAGTTTTTAGTTTAAAGTTTGTTACTTCAAATTATTTTTATCATGAACTACAAATCTTGATGTGGAAAAAATGAATAAGTAGATTTTCATCACACTTGTCTTTGATCCTCCTCAGAAATTTGATTATGTGGAGTTGTGTTTGAATGACACATATCTTAATAAGGCAGATGTTATTATTTCTCAAGTTAAAAACACTCTTTATGATATGTTTGCCGAGCAAAAGGAAATGGATTGTGGAGCATCGTGAATATATGGTGACTAATGATGGAAGTGATGGTGATGGCATTGACAAGGGTCAATCATCAAAGGCATCTATGTTAGATAATGATATAATATTCCAAGGTTGGAACGATTGACATATTGGAATGTCAATGCTATTAAGATTTCCATTCTTGGCCGAATGGCTCATGATATTTTAAACATAAAAGTCTCCACAGTTGCTTCTATGTCCGCATTTAGAACGAGTAATTTTTTTACATCTTTTTAACTCATGATTTATGCTAATACACTTTTCTCAATTTATTGTTTGTATTAAAAACTAACATTTATTCAATATGTAATAGGTGGAAGAGTCATTGATGCTTTTAGAAGTTCTTTGGGTCCTTAGAATGTTGAGGCAACTATGTGCACACAAGATTAGCTTCGTATAGGGCACCCATGTGGAGTTGAATGCACACAAGATTAGCTTCGTATAAGGCACCCATGTGCAGTTGAAGTCAAAGTTGATCATTTTGAACAAGACAAATTTGAAAGTGGTAAACTTTTAATTTCATATTATTCCTTATTAATACTTATTACTTACGCTTTGTATGAAATTAATACTCTTATCTCATGAATATAATGATTGTCCGCACTTACATTTGAACGAAAGGGTACATTGGTGATTTCAATCACTTGCAATTAAAGATTGAAGATCGTTGGGGCTCGTGAGGCTGGTGAAAATGAAGTTATTTTTAATTTGTCGAATGTTTAGCTTATGAAATTGAAGTTTTTTTCTATTATCTATTTGTCCGATGTCGTTGAATTGTGATATATCTGGATGGGCCACGAAATGTTTTCTAACCATCTTAAACCCCATCTAGGCCCCTTTCTCGGCCCCAATTCAATAATTTGGACTCCAATACAAAACCGAAATATATTTCGGTTTTGTATTTGGAGTTCCAAATTATTGAATTGGGCCGAGAAAGGGGCCTAGATGGGGTTGCAACTTAGGTATTCAGTTCGATATTTGATTGATGAAATTTTGAAAGTTTAATATTTGGAATTTATGTATTTGTTTCGATATAAGTTTAGAATATCGAATGCTCACCCCTAAACAAATGTGATGATCCGATCATCCAAGAGGTTTTGGATATTGAATCAGATGGTGATATAATCATTCCCGTGCCATGAAGCTTAAGAGTGATATGGGCAAACCACCTCAGATTGTAACCAAATGAAGAAGGCTTTTCGACTTACCTTCCATGAGCTTGATGCAGCCCATATCCCTCAACCAAGCAAACATGATGATAGCCAATGGATCGCAAGTTGCGGATGGCAGGTTTGCATTGCGGATGGCAGGTTTGGTGGGTTGGGGTCCTCTGGCTCTTGATGGCGGGATGCAGTGAGCTTCTTGGGCTCCTTGGGCTTTGCTACGATGGCAGGTTTGGTGGATGGGGCTGGAATTATTCCATCTCGACTCACCTCGTCAAGCTTCTTGGTGTTCACCGCCTGGAAGAAAGTTTAGAGGGTTTTCCTGATCAGGTAGTGCAATTATTCTCGCGGCAGTAGTTGAATGATTGATTAGTTCTTTCTCTTTGAGTGTCGTCTCGATCTAAGACACCATTTGCCTGAACCTTTAGGCAAACTACTTAATGTCTTTTGCCTAGTATCTCATCAGCTTCTTAAGGTCCAAAATTGTTGAATTCATTTCGACATTGAAGCACTAGTAGTCTAAGAATTCTAGGGTTAATTCCTTAAACATTAAATATAGGTTTAGATCCTTGGTGTAATACCAGTGAAGGGCTGATTCTACCGTCTCTTGGAACCTGGCAATGCGAATTTGTTGTCTATCGAGTATACTATCATCTTGTGACAAAATTGTTTGATATGAAGCTTTAGGCATCCTGTCTCATGAAATTTCTCAAATTCTAGCTTCTTGAGTTTCAGTGCGATTTGGATTTGTGGAACATGATATTCATTATACTCCTAGGTGCGGGACTATGCTCTTAATTCGCATTGAGACGCTCTTTGAGCCTTGCTATATGTCGCGCCTCTTCATCTTGCATATAGGCAATCCTAGATTCGAGTATTGTCTCAAAACATTGTTTTGATCCTTCTCTCCAAATAACTATTACAACAGCCACGTTACGAATTCTATTGCTTGATAAAGTTGGCTCTGTTTGCGGAACTGAAGGCATCACAACATATGCAGAGATCTCAAAGTTGGGTGGTATAGCATCGGCAGGAAGGTAGAATTAGCCCTTCTATCAGTTACGATGCCGAAGCTTAAGGAGTTGGTCTGTCTGCCACCTGCATTTAGGTTTTTGGCCCTAGTGCTAACAATTCTGGATGGTACAATGACAAGTTTCGTGCTTGATACGGAGGGTGGCTTGTGCATGTACGAGTTGTAGAGGGAGGGTATACGAGTGAAGGCAGCAAATCCAGGCATGATCAGGTTGTAGACTGATGGCATAATTGGCGAGGTACCCAAACTCATCGGAAAGTGTGGGTGATACTGTGGCCCCATGGTTGTTGGCACTGTGCATCCAGCATTATGGGCGACAAATGGGGATCTCACGTGACAGCGGGGGCACGTGTGGCAGCAAGTGGTTGCTGAGTTTTTTCGCCATCATTGTTTTAGGGAGGACAATTTGATGCTAAGAAATTCCACCTTGTCTCTCAGGGAGGAGTTGGAAGAGCTTTCGTCGGGACAAGCAGAGCATGGTTGAATGACATAACAACCGGCGGCATCGTTGACTTTTCATCGCTTTTTTCTTTAGAAAAATACGTTCCATTTATATTAATTAGTAATACAATATAGTTTATAAGTAATAGTACAATTCTACCTACGTGCTGAACCTACTATGACAGAGCACGTATGTAGAAGTCCCCAAGTCACCTGTAATAACGAGTAGGAATTAGTCAAATATTAAGTATAGTAACCCAGTTGTATGCAGTTAAGATGTAATTAATGTCTCTTAGTATGTCTCTCAAATCAGGCTTTATTTCCCGAATCTGACATGCACTCGAACTTAAATCGTCCTGAGAATTTCACCTCATGCGTTTAGACTGACATCCGGGTACTCACCTTTCCCGCCCCTTCCGTGCCTCGCGAAAATCTTCCGCTTCGCGAATATACTAGATAGTATTTTGCATTTTCGGTCGTTCCATCCGAATCGTGTCGCCCACAAAATAAACCATTATTGTATCCTTCCAGCTATTGTCCCAGCCCAATTTTCCCATCCTTGAAGGCTTGATTCCAAGTGTGTATCCAAGAGTCTTCCCCTCCTAATCCCTTTCCCTTGCCATATCCCCCTGACTATTATAGGTTGTTCCATTGATTCAATTCTTGTACTTTCCACACGTTTCTATCTTTCACCCATTCAAGAAGTATACCATTATTTTCCGGCAACCAAGAGCATACGAACTACTATAACTACAATCATCAATTCCATATACGCACACGAGCTCATGCCAAGTCTCATACGCATAACATGAACTCAACTACCACCGAATGTCTCAATTCCCAAGGGGATAAGCACAACCCGGCCGCTCCCCCTTTGTCCATTTACGACCTGCCCCATCCCGGCTCAACACGCACAATGGCGCGCACAACGCATGAACACATTTTTCACTCATGCGTAAACAACACTCATCAATCACTATAAACCATCATGAGCACAACTGGTACCCCTTTCTTCCAAGTACCTGTGAATAGCACTCTAAAACAACCATGGATCTGAAATGTCTTTCCCTCATTCTCAGAGGGATCGACCACTCCGACACCTTTAGGGTCGAGACGCCATTTTCTCAACTCCCAAGGTCCGATCGTCCCTCCATTTTTTTAAACCAACCTCATCGGGACTCATTAAATACATAATAACAAAACAATCACTATCCCGAGACACCTCTCGCCCCATTAAAACCTTCGAAGGCGCTAGCCAAATCTGGCTACCTTTTGCCTTCCTTGTTCGGCCACATTCCACACGCAAGCACAAGTAATGCTACGCACACCCATCATCAACATGCACACATCAACAATGATCATCACACCAAGATCCACCCTTCAAAAGACTCGTAAAGAGCGACCTCATCAAAGTGTGTAGTTACCTTACACGCCAAAGAAACCGACTCCCCAACACTTCCAAGGGTAGGACGTTCCACCACTCATTTCTAGAGAAATCTCAGGTCCTTCCCTTTCAAGTAACTCACATACAAACACATTCAAGTCACATAACGCAATGATAAGGAGACAAGATAATATGACCGTTTAAAATAAAGTGCGGGGGAGAGGGAGATGAGGGTTCGTACTTCACATTTTGGCCAGAGTTCAACACCTCCACTTCTCTCCACCTTCGAGTGTTTTCTCTACTAACATGATGCATCCACAAACTTCATCCTTTGACGATCCACACTCTCCGACTCAAGGCTAAAATCTCGTGTCCGGGACTCTCGTGAGTTCAGATATGTAACCGCCGATATTGTCAAATGTTCAGACATGTCGGCGATCTGTTTATACATGTGCCTGTTTTTTTATACATGTCATTTTATTGTTTCCACATGTAGACCTGCTTTTATACTATTTCTGAACTCACGATAGTCCTGGACAAGGAATTTTAGCCTCAACCCACTTCTCCGGCATTCATAAGGCATCTTTCTCCTTGGCCGAATGGGGGCTTCCTCCTCCTTTTCTTAAACCTCCTTCTCGTTCTTCACTTCATCCCCAAGACACACAAGGGACCGCATTTTCTATTATTAGCATAATAAGGAAATTATGAGGCGAACAAGTCTTGTCATTAATTAATTCCACATTGAAGCTGCATTGTAAGCTTATGAAATAATGGGATTCAACCATGAGTCGAGGCCCTTCTTCTTCATAGCTTCAACCCCCGTGTCTTGGGCTCGGGCTCACAATGACGCATGGGGCAAGGCCCAATTCTTCTTGGACCGGCCCATATAACGCCCAAAATACGCATCCACCTTCAACGGTTGAAGAATGTTCGACCTTCATCACCAAGGGGCGTGTAGCTCCTTCAAGTAGTTTGTCATCTTGTTCTATCATTCCATTACTTCTTTACCTTCCACGCATGCTTGTAGGGGTGATATCCAAATTTTGGTTCCCACTTAGGCCTTCTTTTCGTGCCCTTATTCATCTTGTATTATCGTTGATTCGGTTAGGAAGCATGCATTTTCCAGTGTACGTGGAAGAAGATGTGCAACTAATGATCTACAATCCCAAATAGAGTAAAGCAAAAGCCAAAAGTTGTCCGACTTAAAGGAGCATATAGTTGTATAATTTGCTGGCAAATGGACCTCCCATGATGAAATGGGGTTGGGTTATTTATAACCGAAATGCCCGATGGGCCAGTTTTAGACTGCAATCTTATAAAAACCATATCTTAGTCTCCACCACCCTAAAGGGGGTGAAATAAAAGCCCAAATATTTCTAATCATGTAAAGAATAGCATATCAAAAAATGACTTACATTTTTAAAGTGGGTCGATCCAAAAATCATGTTAGACATATGGGACAACTTGAGAAAATCCTATCTCCTCAACCGCGTACTCAAAGTGAATGCATAATATTTTGTTGGAAAGGTATATGAATTTAATATTTGAAAAAAAAAGTAATTTTACAAATAAAATGAGTAGGCCTGACAAAGTAAAAGTACGAAGAAACTCCATATTCAAGAAAAATTACATTGGCATATAAAATCACACGAGATTGCCCAAAATCAGAGCAACACATACTCCAATCGCTTCAAACATAATCACACAACTAATAAAGGAGTAGGAAAAAGACAGCACCTGATTTTTACCATCATGGATTATGTAGATGCTTGGAATGACCACAAGTTGTCCGTGTGGGGACAGCTTGTCCTTACTTGCATTTATCTCCATTTTCTCCATATTCATATGCATTCAAGCGTAGCAAAGACAAAGGGAATAGGGAAGGGCAGTCTTAACAAGTTTCCTTGAAGAAAGTAAGTGAAAAAGAGCACTTATCAGGAGTGGTTACGCCCTTTGACCAATTGTGTTTAAGGGTGTGATCCATATCAACACGATTTTTTTCCACATGCAAAATAAAATAAAAAATACGTATATGGCCAGAACTCATTCATGTATGTATGTTAAGGGTTATGGAGTAAAAAATATGCTAGTGACATCAATTGAACAACGTTAACATAAGAAATAATAATGGAAATATTCAAGTGATTTTTATCGCGATAGTTTTGTAAACTCTCATAAAAACATGTGTAATTTTAAGCTTGATGCACTAAAATAAGCTTATTTATACTTGAAAGAAAGTTCTTCTTGGCGCGGTTCAATTGGCTTATGTGACACGCTAATACAAGCAATATAATTAATACCGGATGGTACGAAAAAGGTGTCAGAAAATGACCGAAAGGGTGTTATGAGTTGCGTACGGACAAAAGGTAAAATGAAAAAAAAAACAAAAAACAAGAACTGGGGTAAGGTGAATGGACAAAGTTGAGATCAATCACCATAGATACAGATTCACCATCGTGATAGAAAACTCGAATAAGCTCGCTCGAACACGGATACAAATACGTCATCGTCAGGAACAGGAGGATGAGTTAAACTTGGAACGGATCTGCTCCAGAGAAATTTGGCTCTTCATAATTCGATCCGGATGATACTAAGTGATAAAAAGAAACAGGACATGACTTTGTAGAATTTGGTTTACCAGTTGATTGCCATCACTCTTATGTGGACACACTTTATACAGGGGTCACTAAGATATAAGTACGAACATAAATGTGATACATGAATAAAATGCATGCATTGACTAATGCATGAACAAGCCACCAATGACTAGTTAGGAAAGTGCATCTTTGACTGGATTAGCTTCTTGTATGTCAAGTTTGAAAGGATTGAATAAATACATTCTCGATCGGATCAACTTCATTTTGCACATCATCCTCCCCTAGTTGAAAAGGATTTGCCTTCAATCTCCATAGTCATCGTCTTTGACGTAGGGGGAGAGATCTTGGACATTGATATGGCCGACGCTTAATAATCTCCTGGCAAAACAATGTTGTATGTGTTAGAGTTGATTCGTTCAACGACATTGAATGGGCCCTTCCAGTCGCGACATTAGCTTGTTTTTCCTCTTTGCTGGGAATCTTTCTTTCCAAATATGAAACCACACTTAGCTTCCTGGTTGGAAGTTCTTCTCTCGTTGTCCGCAAGTAGCCTTTTTGTCGGTAGATATTGTTCTTCTTCGCGATTTGTGTCGAATCTTCTCGTTAGGTGCATTCATCTCCTTATCATGTGTTTTGCGCTCTAACTTATGGTTCTTGGTTTTGGAAGTAAAGACCAACTCAACAAGGATTAAATAATTGAGTCTGTAAACTACCTCGATGGTGAAGCCTTGGTAATATGGTTGGGGGCTCGATTGTAAGCAGACTCTGCTTGGGCAAGTTTCATGTCTCAATCCTTTTGATTCTTCGATACAAGTGTACGAATAATGGTGGCCATCGTGCCTTTCACCACCCTAGTCTGGCTGTTAGTCTGGGGATGATACGCTGAGCTGAAGACCCGCTTGATGTCCATCTTGTGCACAATATCTTCCAAAAGTAGCTGAAAAACTTCTCGTCACGATCTGAAGCTATGGACTTGGACACGCTTTGCAACCACATCACTTCTCGAAAGTAAAGATTGTCAATGTTGGAGGCATTGTCAGTCTTGTGGTAGGGAATGAAGTGGGCATTATTTAGAATCAATTCATCGCCACCATGATTAATTCCTTCTTCCTTTGCATACGTGGCAAACCTAGTATAAAGTCAAAAATGTTCCAAGGGCCTCTCAAGTATAGGAAGTGGTGTGGAGAGTTCTTAGGGCTAAACTCTGCTTTTCTCTTGATGGCACACAGCACATCATTGCATGAGTGCCTCTAAACCCGGATTTGTTTCTCCATTCTAGGCCAATAAAAATTCTCCTGTAGAATCGATAGGTTCTGACTCCAAAGTGCCTACAATCCCTTTCCCATGAACTTCTAAAATGAGTAACTCTCGAATAGAACTCCTAGGAATGCATAACTTCAAACCTTGAAAAAGAAATCAATTGACTTGGTGGAATCGCTAAGCTTGGATGGCACTCTAAGCAAAGGCCTCTCAAAAAATCCCATCCTCCTTGTACAGCTCCTTCGAGTATTCAGACCCTATCAGCTTGGTTTTCATCATTAAGATGAGAGCTACCTTCCTCGAGAGGGTATTAGAAACTACATTCTACACCCCGAGCTTATGCTTTAGAACAAACAAGAACAATTGTAGATACTCAACCCACATGGCATGACGTTGATTCATGACTTGACTAGCCATTGATGTATTTGAGAGATTCATGGTCGGTGCAGAGCACAAACTCGCAAGGCAACAAATAATGACTACAAGTCTCTAGTACTCTAATGATGGCTAAAAACACCTTATCATATGTCATGTATTTGAGTTCAGTGCCATTCAGCTTCTTGTTGAAGGAAGTGATAACTCTCCCTTCCTGTAGTTGGACTCCAACAATCCCTACCCCAGATGCATCACTCGACTTCAAAGGACTTCGAGAATCTGGAGGTGCAACAATTGGTGCCTCACACAATTTCTATTGCCCAAAATTGTGTTAGGCAGCTTTCGTCCACTTGAAGTCCTCTCCTTTAAGGCATTTTGTGAGTGGCGCTATTATCGTGTTGAATTCTCGAATAAAACTTCGATAAAATAATACTCGTTCATGGAAACTTTGAACATCGTGAAAACTTTGCGGTGTTGTCTAGCCCGTGATTGACTCGATCTTGCTCTCGTTGACCTTGATCCCTTTTGACCGACATTATGTATCCAAGGAACACCACACTCAACTTTTTGAGATTTCAAAACAGCTTCTCTTCTTGAAGTATTTTAAAAACTTTCCTTAGGTGTTGGATGTACTCGATTATGCTCTGGCTGTAGATTAATATGTCATCAAAATGCACGATGATGAACTCCCCAATGAATGACCTTGGTACGTGGTTCATTAAGCTCAACTCGTATAACTCATACTTTGTCTTGAAGGCGGTATTCCATCCATTGCCTTTCTTCATACGGATTTGGTGATATCAACTTAATAATTCTACTTTTGAGAACACTTGTGCACTATGCAACTCGTCATGCAAATTGTCTAATTGAGGAATGAAAAAATGACATTTCACTGTGATATTGTTGAGTGATCGATTGTCCATATACATCCTCAAAGATCCATCTTTCTTAGGCATGAGTTTGATTGGCATTGAACAAGGGCTCATGCTTTCTTGAACGAGGGCCTTTCAAAGTAGCTCATCCACCTACTTTTGTAACTCTTTAGCATCCTCCAGGTTTCACTGATAGGCTAGTCGATTTAGCAGGGAAGAGCTAGGAACTAAGTCTCAAATATGAGGGCCTCCTCATACTCTCGTACTGCTTGCATTAGTTCCACGCCTTTGAGAAGTTGGGCTGACTTCTTATTTCCAGGTGGTTCTTCTGGTTGAGACGTCGGGGTAGCAACATGATCTTCTTCTCCTGACTACAGATGGAGTAACTACTGCAAAATCCATTATGAAGGGCTCGTTGATTATACTGTCTTGGTCGTCCTAAAAGAAAATAGCATCCATCTACAGGAATCACTTCACATAACACTTCATCCTGATAGTTTTTCCCATTATGATAGTCCTTAAAGCAAAGACGCACTTCATCTGGATTTTGTTGGCTTGTGTTTATGAAATGTGTCACCCCAATAGATAATGCTTCTATTTCTCTACCACATACATAATTTACATCAATTCCTTCCCATATATCAATATTCCCATGTGCTTCCTTGCCAAAGCCTTGGCGATAAAAGTCGAAGGATACCCATCCTGCATGAGAACACTACTAATGTTGTAAGAACTAGCATGTTTTTACTAAAAAGTCGAAGGATACTTCATTAGTCTACAAGCAAAAACGCATTTTATTTTCTTTACGAATAAGGCATTGTCCATTGGAACAAATAAAACTTTTGCCAAATGTTTAGATGTTCGTCTAAATGCTTACTATATGTCAAGATGTCTTAAAAAAAACAAAGAAAAAAGTCTCAAAGTACAGTGTAAATATGTTGTTTATCAAACTTTGAAAGGTTGGAAGAAGATTAATTAGCTCAGAAGGCATTACTAAGAAATCATAATATCTATCATGAGTTTTGAAGGCTATTTTAGACTCATCTAAATCTAGTAATGTCCAAACTTTAAATCCATCTTAGAAAACCAGTTTACTCATTGCAATTCATCCAAGAATTCCTCTATAACTAGAATAGGAGACATATCCTTGATATTCTTATGATTAATCTTTGTACCCAACACACACTCTCCATTTGATAACCTTTTCTTTATCGAAATCACAAGTGATGAAAAGGGACTATAACTTGGTTGGATGATTTTGTTTGTCGCCATTTCTTACACCTTCATCTCAATGATATCCTTTTGAGTACTTGAACATGTGCAGGGTTACAAGATTAGTCCTTTAATGCCTTCCTCCAAATTAATAGCAAGGTCGTGTTAGCTAAAGGAAAGGCTTAAGGATTGTAAAAAAAACTCTCGTGCCATTACAATATCTCTTGAATCTCTTTAGGCAAAATATTTTCTTATATGCATCCTGATTCTAATGTCAATTGCTCATGTTCTGCGTATTCAAACATACGAACTCCTTTAATTCAGATTTGACATTATCTGTTGTCTTCAAATGAAAACTATTATCGGTCGACAAATTTATTATTATACCTATTGTCTTGAACTTCATGATTATGCTATAAAATTCCCAATTAATCCACCCCAATGTTATCAATCGTACAATCCCCAAGATATGGTCACACCCTTTTAGTGGAAGGCCTTTAAAAATTGTACTTCTTATATTTCCCACCAGAATTGTTTGTTTTTAAATAATCACCCCTAGCAACCATAACCTCCTTCTCCAGAATAACTAAGCCTTGATAGCTTATTTGCTTAGTAACATCTGCATTTAAGAAATTTTAAGTACTTCCCGAATCAATCTATACCACCAACCAATGTTTCTTGTAAAATCCTACCAGTCTCATGCTTTCATGCTATTGTTGCCTTCTCCACCCACCAAGGAGTGAAGGGCATTGAAAGGAATAATCATATCCTATTATGTGCATACATTAGCGGCTCTTCATCAACTACAATAGTTTTGAAACTTTTAGTATGGGTTCCTTCCCATTAGCCTCGTGATAAGAATCATCTTCCACAAATAAGGTACTAGAGAAAGAGTTAATTTGTTGCAATGTTCGAGGACTCAACACAAATATAAACTTCTTGTTAGAGAAATTTACACCAACGGTGAACAACGTCATTTGGTCCTCATCCACCAAGTCTAACATACTCATAACGACACAACCCCATCTTTATTCTCCAACAAGTTTCCTACTTTACATATCCATTTGATTTCTTCAATTGGTCTCCTCATCTCTCTCTGTTTGAACAGCATCAGAATCACAAATAAATATTCCTCCTAACTAATCAGTCCTAATAACTTCTTAAAAAGGTATAGTACAACTCTAACGCATTACTAGGCAAATACATTAAACCATTGCTCGCCTTCAAATTTGGTGGAGTGCCATCCTATTTGAAGAATCTCTCACACTTAAACAGCTTATCGTGAATCTTACCGCATTAAAAGTAAGGAACTCAATCCTTATTGCCATTGTTAGTCCCTCCACACGTAAATCCTTTATTCTTCTCTTTCATTCATTTGTTTCACTTTCATATCTAACTTATTCATATTTAGAAAGAATAATTGTGTGAGTTTTCTTCCATCGATGTCATATGAGAATCCATAGCACACATCCCCTTCATTAATTCTTCAAACATCAAAACAATTAATTCCAACTCCCATTGAATTACTCTGGACTTTGTTCTACTCGCAACCTTTATTGTCGACGGTGATTCAAACTAGCATCGATCTGATACCATTTGAAGTATTGAATTACTAGAAAAACTTCATCATAATCACAAAATACCAAATGACTGGAATTCACTTGCATTCCTCATGAAAATTCAACCAAAAGCACAACAAAGTTAAATTTATCTCAATCAGATGCTCTTTCACAAGTCGGAAGGTTCGCTGGAAGTTGTCTTTGTAAATTTATCTACTTCTTCGCACAATGGCAATCATAATCCAACACTCCATCTTCTCCTCCCAACCAACTAATTCTTATCTTCCTCTATATTTTTTCTCTTTTCCTTTCCAGACCGACCCCTCAATCACCTTTCACCCTTTATTTGATGGCTCGGCTACAACATGTTTATTTTCATGTCTACGCGTATAATTGTGATTGATCCACATCCACACTTTATTAATCCATCCCGGAACATCAAATGACAATTGCTACTTCTAAACCTAAGATCAAAACAAAATTTCCTTTACTTTTACAGTAATCGACTCCCTTAATTCTTCTCATCCTTCCTTGTTTAATACATCTATTTATCACATATCGTACTAATCTTAGTAAAATTCAAACCTTGGTCACTATACAAACTACCAAACAAAATCGAATAATAGAACTAATTAAACTAAATATTAACTAAAATAAATTATCGATATTACAATAATTTATGATTTTTACAATACTACACATAAGATATTTCAATACTACTCATCGCTCACTATCGATTCTAGGACAGATACTTAGATATAAGTAATTGTACTTCTTGATTTTATGACAGATAAGGCAACACATACAGATGTGTGTGTTTTAGGACATATAATGTAAAACGTAGAGATATATACGTGTGTTTAATACACCTTGAAGAAAACCCAATTATCATGTCGTACCCTTTGCATCTCTCATTGTCCGGTCAAAGTGCATTATCTAGCCAAATCTACAAATTATAAAGGGAAAATACAAAACAAAATATACGTTTATGGCATCAACTTTGAGCCAACTTTTTGTTGTCATTAATTTAGTTTGTTATATACTTTGTCACCAACTTTTGTTTTTATATTGATTTTGGTCAATCTTAAATTTCTTCTAGCAAAACCCAAACAATGCCTTAATATAGTCTAGTCCAAGTCCTATATTAGTGGAGATCCAACCTCTCATCCTTTGTCTCACAATCCACTTTACTCGTAGCAGCATCGCCCAATAGAACTATCATCCGACCTTCATCGACTTTAGTATTTTTGACAGCATCAGTAACTATCGTCGAACTTCGGCTTTCAACTCACTATATGAGAGTTTTCAATATGAGAGGTTTCGACATTATTTTTCATTTTTAAATTTTTTTCCCTTTTTAGTCGATAAATGAAAACGTTTTATTAAGACCTATTTAGCTTTCATGCAATAAAATTCAAGATTGGAAAACAAATAAAATAAATGTTGGTGATAAAGTTATATAATAAATTAAATTAATGAAAAAACAGAAAGTTGACTCAAAGTTGAAGCCATTAATAGATATTTTGCGAAAATACAATGAAAAGTGTCTTCTTCTACCTAATTTTCTGACATTTGAAAAAACATATATGTTAGAATTAGCGCAAGTGGGAGGACGATCCATCCTCTATGAGTATAATGTTTCTTTTATCATGAACTTCTATGAAATCATGGGCATGTACCTTAAAGCCACTCAAAGCCAATATTAATAAATTTTGACAAAAACAAAAATGGTGGACAAATGAACATACAAAATTTAATGATTATCATACATCATCTCGTATATTGTGACGTGTCGCATTTTATAACAACATAAAAGTAGTAAAATACAGCCCAACATGATTTTTTAATAACGTAAAATATGATAATAAAATTAAAATTAAATCTAACAAGTAGTTATAACTATAACTCCTCGAAGGTCTTGTCTAATGTTCATAAGGATGTGACATTCTTTTGTCATTCAAGGCTCAACATAGAATATCATGTAGCACATTTCGCGCATTCCAAAAGGTGGTGCTCTCCCTTCGTCACTTCAGCTCGAGAATGCCAACCTTTTGTCATTGTTATATTTTTCTATTTTATATTTATTTTGGAATAATGTAGTACTTTGTTTTATTATGAATAAGTTTTTACTTATATGATAGTCCTATATATATATTAGATTTATTTTGTCATATAATATTATTGTGGTAGTAATATTCCGTAGATCAGATTTATTACCTAAAATCGAGATGGTCTACTTATGCATTTTAATAAATCAAATTATTAAATTATTCAGTTAAATTACTAATTAGTGTAATAGTCATTTTAGAATTTTTACATGGAATCCAACAACGGAAGATTAGGTTTTTGTAGGTTACAGAGTCCTTGTACGCAGTACATCCCGAAGTAAACTGCTTAATGAGTGAATGACCGGCCGAAGTCTAATATAGAATGTGACTATGCAGTCCTAAAAAAAGTATCAACAGTAACAGAAGGTTGATGCAGAAGGTTTAGCTTCTGCTATTAAGGTTCTACAAAACTTACCGGCCTAAACGTGATCAGTAAGGTCTACTGTAAGATTTGAATGATACTTGTAGTAGTAAAAGGTTGTCACATAACCTTGCAAGTTTCTACACTGCCAAGAGATGATCTGCGAGAGCTAGATCGATGGAAACAACTCCAGAATCTGAGAGGTTGTTGTAGCGTTAGACGTTTGATGCAGGACCTTTGGAGTGTTTGCTCAGACGTTTGCATTGTGTCTATTTATATGCCTTTCGGTTTAGCTTTTTATTGAACGCTCGGTGAAATAACCGTTTGCGTAGAAAGTAAATGAGACACATAAAGTTTATAGTGGTTCGGCAATTGCCTACACCCACTCTTCGCTCTTGTAGGGTGGAATTTACTATTTAACACTTATAGCAAATACCGGACTGACAGAAGATATAAAACAATCCTGCAGAAGATTATTGTAGATAGCCTTCAGCGTTTCCCCAACAAATGTACTAATAGAAGGTACCAGGACACTTCTATAGTGTAGAAGATGATGTAGAGCCTTTTGGCTTTTCTATTCACAGTAACCCGATGGGTCGTGATCAGTCACCCTTTGGGTCGTGCACCGATACCTATGACTAACCTCAGAAACTCTCTAGTTGAGGTTTTGCACTGAAGACAGTGCCTAACTCAATAATCCCTGTAGTTGGGGTTTTGTAGAACGTGGCAGCTCCACACAAGCACGTAGCGGCCTTACGTAGGCAAACAACCCCTCTGTCCAATGGTGGATTTTTCCTCCGGCGGTTCCATAACCTATTG
The DNA here is from genome assembly GCA_023653495.1 of Melastoma candidum. NCBI lineage: Eukaryota > Viridiplantae > Streptophyta > Magnoliopsida > Myrtales > Melastomataceae > Melastoma > Melastoma candidum. Next base: position 6,614,163 of record CM042888.1, on the reverse strand, counting down.
GCTCCTCACCAAGACTTCCTCAATGCTTGGCTCCTCACCAAGACTTTCAAAAGCAGAGAGTACCCATGGGGCTTTTCCCAAGCCTAGAGCAGGTACTTCCATTTTGCATAAACACCAATATCGGTGCCTCATCGTGATATTTCCAGACGTAGCCTTTCTTCTGCTCACTACCTTGGCACGTATACACTTCAACTTCTCTCTAAGCCTGATGCACGTCCGTCACGCCACAGTGCAGCCAGATCCTTCTCAACCTCAGTCATGCCCAGCACAACTTACACCCTGGACACTAGTTTGTGCGCACACACCAGCAAACGAGTTAAACAACCGATATCAGTACCTCCCCAGTTTCCTCTAGACGCGGCCCTTCTTCTATTCACTGCCCTAGAACATATATACCTTGATTTCTCCCTAAGCCTTATGTACGTTCATCACGCCGCAAAGCGGCGAGATCCTTCGCGACCTCACTCACGTCCAGTCTAGCTTGTATTCTGGGCACCAGTCTTCTACAATCGAATGTTTAACCCCAAAGAGATCGAAAGCTCACGAGTTTCTCAGGCTACAACATCGTATACAGTATTATACAATCACTCTCCACGCCCACTTGACTAACTACAAGTAATCTTATATTATACAAAATAATAAAAACATATTTACATTAGGTACAACAACAGCTGACAAAAGGCTTTGCAAAACAAGGAAACAACTTGTCAGTCAAATAAAACGTTTCCTCATTATGAGAGATGCTCCATATCTCTTAAGGATCAATCATGTCATTTGGTCATGATTGTGTTCACGATCCGAAGAGATAGTGCTTGTAGAAGTTAAGGTTCGTCTAGCTTTGGTAAATGGAAATCAGATAATATTGGTTTTCATAGGTGGTTGGCAGATCTTCTACATACAGACACTTTTGGGATGCATCCATGTTCAGATGGCTTGTCCTTTATCATGATTCGATACTTTTCATAGATAGAGTGATTTGTTCCCTTAAAGATAATATATCAACGGACATGGAAATGAATCGTAATCAAAATGATTTTAAACCATTTTAATTTATGTAATATACTATATAAATGTATTTAAATAGTCATATGATTAGTTAAATAAATCATTGTAATGATTATATGACAGAAAGTACGTAACAATTATCCCTATAGGTTAGCCTTCTGCAAAGTGGGAGAAGCTTACCTTTTATGTAGCATCGTAAAAACGATAATAACAAAACTATTAAATGAACTTCAGAAATTATAATTTTTATCAAATTTTATGTAAAAATCTGATGTAAGACAAGGCAAAGTCATTAATTACTGCCTCCTACGACGACAGGATCCACATGAATACGGTGGACCAGAGAGTTAGGGCAATGGCTGCAACCATGTAACTCCATAGGAACAGAACAGAGCACTCTTCTTGACCCACGTCGAACAATTGCGTCATCGTCCCTGCCAATAACTTCATTGCTTAGCAATAACAGCATTATCGGACCCTCAAACTATATCTTCCTTATAGAGACACCTACCGATGTTCATGGCCGGTGGCAAGGTGAACTGCACCATCAGGGCGTAGTGGAACAACGGGTCCTGTGCGAGTAGGCCAAGCTTCCCGGCTGCGGTGACAACCCCGATCCCTATCAAGGGGAGTATTACATACCGCACGAAGATCACCCCGACGACGACCCTCCACCCAATTTTCGAAGAGCGCAACCCTGCAAGATCATAAGTCCACATGTTACTTGTTTCACTCTGACATAAAAATTAGAGAAAGCGAGAAACATGTCGTGCCGATGACAGAAATGTAAAGATGACTTTGACATGCGAAACACATTTTTAATTATCTAAGTCCCAATAAAATTAGGAACAAGTTATACAGCAGTGCACAAATACTTCATAGCTGTTAGACTGAAACTTAAGCTATACCTTGTGTAAGGTTGCCTCCTAGGATTAGCGTCATACAAGGAATGGTTCCATCTCTGAATTTGAGAACAAACAACACATTATTTAAGTTGGGCGTGTTTTGGACGACACGACGTGATTCACCAGAAAAGTTAATACAATATTTGTATTCTCACCCGAGCATCGCAATGGTGTCCTGAAGAACTCGCAGTGGTGCTCCTTCTCCGATCAACAGGCCCTTCAGGAAAGGAATGGCACCGAACACAAACCCAACCCCCTGTTTACACACTGAAAACATCACCCTTCTGCAAGCAATTTTTTGACAGCAATCATCTGCTTAAACAGATTCTTTGGCAACTCACGGCAGAAAGGGAGGGAGGCGACATTAATTCCTTGAGGACTTGTTGAAGAGGACCAGTTACTTTTGCCCATATCGGCGTCCTCTCCTCATCTTGCTTCACATTCACGAAATTCAATTCAGCTTTAGGGAGGATGCAAACAAGTGAAAATTTTTCGAATCGATGAGAGTCAGCTCACAGCTTGACTTTCTGTATCTTCGGTGGGCTTCATTATTAGCTGCTTACGGATGCTTGATTCTTCTTGTTCGTTATCTTTGAGAAGTCCTGATGCCATTCCACCACATTCTGTATCAGGTGCCTTCGTTGAAGCCTCCTCTGCGGCGCAAAGCTGTTTGTACCTCAATGACGAGGTCCGTATCAGTTGGTACGTGTGTGTCCAAATGTAGAAGCTGCCGAGCTGCAAGTATTTACGACTTAATCTTTGAGTACTAACTAGATGCTGTAGGAATGAGCAAGTCCTTGAAGTCGTGTGAGATTTTGTTACCGCCATGGAGAAGGATGCGTATGCGATTCCAGCAGACTTGCAGGTGGCCCGATCCCCGAAAGGGCTTCCCTCATCGGCGCAGACGGCGGGGATGATTATGATCGGCAAATTCCCCAAATTCGCTACACGCAGGAAACAAACGAGCATCTTGACCTTAATCTTCCATAAAAATCTTTTAGAATGTTTATGAAGAAAATCTTCCAACCTGCAGAACATGTGGCGACTATGAGGCCATCGAGATATGGTGTCGGTCTCGTTAATTTCACGAGCAAGCAACCCAATAATCCTCCTATCAGGAAAATGATCCCGATATTGACCGGCATGAACCACCTATAGGCACAAACAGTGCAGTTCCGGCAAGTAAGAGAGTCAGACACGAGATCTATACACAAAGTGGTCTCTTCGTGCAAAGTCATCCCAACGGAACTTGCCATGAGATGATGTCATGGAAAGTCACGGCCTTGACGATGCTCGCAAACACGATGGACGGGGTGAACACGATGAACACAATCTGCGAGTCTCATGTTAAGTAAGTACAGCAGTTCATCGTCTTAAATCTAAACCGTAAACAGAATCCTCGGATTGGAGCGGCGGAACCGGATGGTGAGGCAGAACCAAGAAGAAGAGGATGCCCACAGACCTTGTTGAGGGAATTGCGGGCATCGACAGAGAGGAGATCTGTTGGAAAAGGTTTTGATGATGAGCCAGACCTCTGTGCCACAGAAGGTCGAACATTCTTGGCTTTGATGATGAGCCTGACCCTCTATACTACAGAAGGTCGAACATTCTATTCTACAGAAGCTTCTATTATTTAGGACTTCTTGTAAGAATTATTTTTGTAATTAAATGATTAGTTTTCAATTATTTAATTACGAAATATGCTTAATTTGATTAAGATATTTATCTGATCAAATTACCACGATTTGGTTTCCAAATAATCATATTGGAGATAATATTTCTTATAGAAGGAAATAAGATCTCTATTTATGGAAAGGTTCTACTAGACGGTCTACAGGCTTCTATAAGCTTAATTGACCACTATACGACCGTTATTTGCAAACCTATCACTACCACCTGTCCAGATACACTCTCACGTGTGTTTTTATCAGGATGGAATTGACTTCAAGTCATTTGGAAACAAATCAACGATTGTTTCCACTTGTAGAAGGTTATCGAGCAGAACCTTCTGCGATACCTTCTGTGCTGCATTATTTAGGGAAACTATCATATTCTTATTTTATTTTGATATGATTATCTTCCTTGCTGAATGTATGCACGTGTGTATTATTTTATCTATTTTGTAAACTAACTTTTAATTTCTTGTTTTGCAGATTTCGTTTTTATCGTTTCCCATTTATATTTTCTTCTTAGGCTTTGTGTATAAAAGGCCATGCTCTCTCTCCCATTGTAACAACGATATACAGACAATTCTTTTCTCCCATCCCATTCTGTCCAGAGAGAGCGTGTGCTTGAGCTTGCTTTAGTTCTTTCATTCGTTCGAGTTAGTCACACGAGGAGCACTACCGGCGGAAGTTGCATCGTTGGTGAAGCCTTTTGGGAAAGTGACTCGGGGGCTCGAGGGACTCGGTTGGAAGCTGCAGGATACGTTGTTGGAAGCGTTGTGTACGTGGGCAACGTGCAGCGGGCCGAAGAGAAGGGCTGAACCTCGGGAGCACAGAAGGTGAGCGACTAACCAGCTTCTGTTGTGTAGAGCTCTGTGTGCAGGTACCTCAGGACAAGGGGAACGTTGTCACCTCAGGACAAGGGGAACGTTGTCACCTCAGGACAAGAGGAAGGTTGTCACCTCAGGACAGGAGGAAGGCTGTCACCCCAGAACAGAGGGAACGCTGTTCAACCTCAGGACAGGAGGAAGGCTGTCACCTCAGGACAGGAGGAAGGCTGTCACCCTAGGACAGAGGGCACGCTGTTCATCCTAGGACAAAGGATACGTTGTCCACCCTAAGACAAAGGGAACGTTGTCTACTTGCGTAGGGTTCGCTACGTACTCGCGTGGGGTACGCCACGAAGTCGTTATCCTTGAGGGATTGCGCATTTGCTACCTTGTTAGTCACGTTAACGCGTGCAACCTTCTGTTGTGCAGAATCTTCGGATCTGTATAACCCTCTGTAGAGCAGAACCTTCAGGTCTGAATCTACTTTAGTGCAGAACCTTACGGTCTGTACAACTCTCTGTAGTACAGAACCCTACGGGACTGTACATACATTTTCCTTGTCACTTTTGCTACAGAACCTCACGGTCTGTTCAGTAGAAGGTCGACTACTCTTGGTACAGAATCTTTCAGATCTGTGCTTCTCAACTAAGTCATTTTCCTATACAGAACCTTCTGTTGTGGATTGACATACTCGGTACAGAACCTTACGGTCTGTGCTATACCTTCTGTGATACAGAATCCTTGGATCTGTTCTATAGAAGGTTGACGTCTCTAGTACAGAATCACTTGATCTGTGCTATAGAAGGTTAACATATTCGACACAGAACCCTCTGTGTTGTGCCTACCTTCTTCGACACAGAACCCTCTGTATTGTGCCTAAGCTTCTTCGACACAGAACCCTCTGGTCTGTGTTGTGCCTAAGTCTCTTCGACACAGAACCCTCTGGTCTGTGTTGTGCCTTACCCTCTACGATACAGAACCTTCTGGTCTGTATTGAGCCTAAGTTACTATAGTACAGAACCTTCGGGTTTGTGCTACATAACGAGCCTCTACGGCACAGAACCTTCTGGTCTGTGTTCTGCCACTCAAGCCTCTATTATACAGAACCCTACGGGTCTGCTTTTAGTTGCTATCACTTGTGTAACTTGTACTGAGATACATTTGAGTGGAAACCATCCAAATATCTGGGTGAAGAGTGGACGTAAGCAATTTGCTGAACCACTATAAAAATCCTTGTGTCCATCAAACAAATTTGCGTACACAATCAAACGTTCTGTCTTACAGAAACTTACAGGCTCTGTTTAACAGAAGCTTTTCATTCCGCTGCGGGGTAAAACGAAAAAGGGTTAAAATCCAATTTTGGAGATTAACACTAATTCACCCCCCCTCTTAGTGTAACAATTGGTATCAGAGCGGGTTCAACAGAGGCTTAACAGCTTGTTGTAAGATCCTTGAAAAGCTCTTACCAGCTATACACTTTTCTCCACAGAAGCTCTTAGCTCTGTGACTGTTTCTATTCTGTAGAAGCCTACGCTCTATCAGAATCAACCCGCTACTGCACAGAAGCTTTAAGCTCTGTGAAAATCTACTTGGTTCTATTCTGTAGAAGCCTATGCTCTATCAGAATCAACCCACTATTACACAGAAGCTTTAAGCTCTGTGAAAATCTACTTGGTTCTATTCTGTAGAAGCTTACGCTCTATCAGAATTTAACCTCTGTTCCACAGAAGCACCTTGTTCCGTGAGAAACGTTTTGTTGCTCTACTTTGTAGAAGCATACGGTACATTCTACAGAAGCATACTTTCTGTAAATATCACATTTGGCATTTTGTTTCTGTTCTGTAGAAGCTTGCTGCTCTGCGAGAATTCAACAACTGCCACCTGAAAGTAAATTCTCAGTTCTGTCATATTGACACTCGTGCTCTGTTTAACAGAGGCCTGTTTGTTAACTTGACGACTGACTTCTACCCAACAGAAGCTTGCTTCTTTGTTGAGGTTCTATTCGTCAACGTTCTATTCTATAGAAGCATAATACTCTATACGAATCGAACACATGGCTGAAAACTATAATGTGCCTAAACCACATGTTGGGAATCCTCCCATTTTCGATGGTAAGAATTTTTCCTATTGGAAAATTCGTATGAGCGCATTTGTTGATGCTATTGACGAAGACTTATGGTCTTATATAGAAGATGGTCCACCTTCTATACCTGAGAACCAACAATTTGATCGAGAAGGTCATCCTACACGGGAATACCTTAAGATCAGACGACTCACTAAAACGGCAAAGTATTTGATGTTCAATGCTATGTCAGAAGGTGAATTCGTCAAAGTTTCAACTTGCACTTCGGGCAAGGAAATCTGGGATAAACTTGTCACCATGTATATTGGGACAGACCAGATAAGAGAAACTAAGGTGAATTTTTTAATTCACCAATACGAAAACTTCACTATGAAGGCTGATGAATCTGTAGAACAAATGTTCCAGAGACTCAACCTTCTAGTTGATGCCCTAACTCATCTGGGCAAAACCTATCAAAACTCTGAGCTAGTTCGAAAGGTTCTGCGTACTCTACCCAAATCTTGGGAAGCCAAGAAAACGGCTATAGAGGAAGCTAAAGACCTCTCTACTCTTCGACTAGATCAGTTGATGAGCTCCTTAATCTCGTATGAGATGGAAAGATCCTCTCAACCTGATATAAAGAGAGCACCTGTAGCTTTCAGAGCATCAGAAGAACCTACAGAAGGTTCAGATGATGAAGCAGAAGCTGATTCGGATGATGAACTCGCAATGATAGCTAAACGCCTTTTGCGGTTCGCCTCCAAAAAGTGCTTCAATAAGAAAAGCCAAAATCACATGGACCCAAAATCGGTCACATGTTATAAATGCAAAAAGAAAGGGCATTACAGTATAGAATGTCCTTTACTTAAAGAAAAGGAGAAACCTTCTCCTAAACACAAGTTCAAGAAAGCAATAGCTTCTTGGGCAGAACTTGATGATTCTGATGATGAGGAAGCACAAATGTGCCTCACAACTCACACAGAAACTCAAAATGAACTTAATACCTGCTTTCAAACAGAAACTGTTGAAAGTGAATGGTATTTGGATAGTGGATGCTCCAGGCACATGACCGGAGACCCATCCAAATTCTCTCAACTGACTCTACAATGTGGAGGGTCGGTTAAATTCGGTGACAATAGCAAAGGCTCTGTCATTGGCAAAGGTACCATTGGAAGTTCTAACTCCATGGTCATCGATGAGGTTCTGTTGGTTACAGAACTCAAACATAATTTGCTGAGCATTAGCCAGCTTTGTGACAAAGGTTATAAAATAACTTTTGATCAAGACAAGTGTTCCGGAAGCCTGAACAATGAAGTTCGCTTCATTGGGACTCGTAAGAGGAACATCTATACCTTGACTCAGAATAGCTTCTGTACTACAGAAAACTGCCTTCTGACAGTCAAAGATGAAAGCCTACTATGGCATAGAAGGTTGGGACACTCCAACTTCAAATTGTTATCCAAGCTTGTGAAAAAGGATTTGGTTAAGGGATTACCCAATATCCGTTTCGAGCATGACAGCTTCTGTGAAGCATGTTCTCTTGGAAAACAAACTAAGTCTTCATTCAAATCTAAGAATGAAGTCTCTACTTCTCAACCTCTTGAACTTCTACATATGGATCTATTCGGACCTACTAGAGTTCAGAGTGTCGGCGGTAGAAGGTACTGTCTAGTTGTGGTCGATGACTACTCTAGATACACGTGGGTTAAATTTCTAACTCACAAAAGCGATGCTTTTGAAACTTTCATTAAGCTAGCTAAGAAATTACAGAATGAAACTGGTTCTTCTGTAAAAGCTATAAGAACGGATCATGGTACTGAGTTTGAAAACCATGACTTCGCTACTTTCTGTGACGATCATGGTATCGATCACAATTTTTCTGCTCCTTATACTCCTCAACAGAATGGAGTAGCAGAACGGAAAAATAGAACTCTAATAGACATGGCTAGAACCATGATATGTGAGAGCTCTGCTCCACAGAACCTATGGGCAGAAGCTGTTAATACAGCCTGCTACATATCAAACAGGGTTCTACTTAGACCCATACTTGAGAAAACTCCCTATCAACTATACAGGGGGAGAAAACCGAACATCTCCTATTTCCACTCCTTTGGAAGTCCATGTTTCATCTTGAGACCTTCTAAGGACAATCTAGGAAAGTTCGAAGCTAAGACAGATGAGGGCATCTTTCTTGGATACTCTCTGTCTAGCAAAGCTTACAGAGTTCTAAACAAAAGAACTTCTTCTATAGAGGAGTCTATTAATGTAAAAATTAATGACCTACCTACTATCAATACAAGAGATATTATATCTCTAGAACCTACAGAAGATGCTGTAGAATCTCCACCCTCTACGAAAGAGAAGGGTGAACCCTCTGTTCATGAATCTAAAAATGATCTTGAACAAACAAATGATCATTCTGAAGAACATTCTCAGAATAATCAACAAAGCGATATTAGAGCACCTGCTCTTTATCAAAGACGGCATCCTATAGACCAAGTCATAGGAGACCTTAACAGAGGCATACAGACAAGACGTTCTGTAAATGCCTTCTATGAACACTCGGCTTTTCTATCACAGAAAGAGCCAGAGAATATTGATGAAGCTCTCAACGATCCAGATTGGATACTTGCTATGCAAGAGGAGCTTGAACAATTTGAACGGAGCAAAGTGTGGTCACTTGTTCCTAAACCTGGTAACCGTTCCATCATTGGAACTAAATGGGTTTTCAGGAACAAACTAAATGAGTCAGGCATTGTTGTGAGGAACAAGGCTCGGCTTGTTGCAAAAGGGTACTCTCAACAAGAGGGTATCGACTTTGATGAGACGTTTGCTCCTGTAGCTCGTCTAGAGGCAATACGAATGTTATTAGCCTATGCTTGCTTTAACAACTTTAAGTTGTATCAAATGGACGTAAAAAGTGCATTCCTCAATGGAGAAATCAAGGAAGAGGTCTACGTAAGTCAACCTCCTGGTTTCGAGGATCTGCAACACAGAGACTACGTCTTTAAACTCTCCAAAGCTCTATATGGCCTTAAACAGGCTCCTAGAGCATGGTATGAGAAACTTAGCTCCTTCCTTGTCGAAAAGGGCTACAATAGAGGAAGAGTAGATACTACTCTCTTTCTCAAACACAGAAGCAATCATCTCATTGTTGTCCAGATCTATGTCGATGACATTATCTTTGGATCAACTGATGAAACGCTCTGTGATGAATTCTCCAAGCTCATGACAAGTGAGTTTGAGATGAGCATGATGGGAGAACTTACGTTCTTCCTTGGCTTACAAATTCAGCAATCTGCAGAAGGTACATTCTTACATCAAGAAAAGTACACTAAGCAGCTTCTGAAGAAATTCGGCCTAGAAGGCACGAAACCTTTGTCTACTCCAATGGGTACAAATACTCAATTGGACAAAGACGAAAACGGTAAAGAAGTGGATAGTAAGCTCTACAGAAGCATGATAGGTTCTCTTCTGTACCTTACAGCTTCTAGACCTGACATACTATTTAGTGTGTGCCTCTGTGCTAGATTTCAATCAGCACCTAAAGAATCTCACATGACTGCGGTCAAGAGGATCTTTAGATATCTACAGGGTTCTGTGAACCTAGGCATCTGGTATTCAAAGAAATCAAATTTTGATCTCATTGGATATTCTGATGCAGACTTCGCAGGAAGTAAGGTAGACAGAAAAAGTACAAGTGGTACTTGTCAGCTCATGGGAAACATGTTGATCTCATGGTTTTCCAAGAAGCAGACTTCTGTTGCCCTCTCCACTGCAGAAGCTGAATATATTGCGGCAGCAAGCTGCTGTGCGCAACTCTTGTGGATGAAACAACAACTTGAGGACTACGGTCTCTCATTTACAAAAATTCCGATCAAATGTGATAATACTAGTGCTATTAGCCTAGCTAAGAATCCAGTGTATCACTCACGATCGAAGCATATCGAACTCAGACATCACTTTCTGAGAGATAATGTTCAACAGGGTTCTGTTAGTATGGAATACATTAACACTGAACACCAATTGGCTGATATCCTTACTAAACCTCTGGACAAAGAAAAATTTTTCTTTTTCAGAAGTGAATTAGGAATCTGCCATCCTCTTTAATGTCTTTCAGAAGACAATAAGTTAAGTAAGAACTTCAAAAACTTACTACAGAAGGTACACTTTCGTACACTTCATCATAGAAGGTAGAATCATCTACACTCTGCCATATAGAAGGTACATTTACTTGTGCACTTCATTACAGAAGGTATAATCTTCTGTTTCTACTCTACAGAAGGTACATGCTTGTACTCTTCACTATAGAAGGTAGAATTTTTAGCCTTCTATACAATAGAAGCTTGAATTTTACCATCTATCTTATAGAAGGTATAACGATATGTATACCTTAAATCTAACTTTGGTAATTTCCAATTAATTGGAAGTTTACATCTGGAGATATCAATTATCATCCAATAAATATTTAGATATAATCAGAGTCAAATAAAATATTTGTTCTGATCAATATCGTTTCTATTAGGAAATTAATAATCCTAATAATATATTTTGGATATAATATCCATAATATTGAGCTCTTCTACACTGAAGAAGCTTGCAACAGAAGGTTATGAAACCACCTTCTGCGTTGCACAACCGTTGGATTTCCTATTATAATAAGGAAACAAATATTCCCCATATATTCTGATGCGTGTCATTCGTGAAATGACAGTTTTTCATCCTGAAAAATCAAAATCATGAGTATTTTGGGCGGGAGAATATTTTATTCCCAAAAAGAAGGCATTCGGAGGCAGGTTAAAATCATTAACCGTGACTCTCCTTCTTCACACTTCATCTTCAACTCTGAAACTTCCCTGTTCTTGCCCTAACCTCAAAACCTTCGATTTCCCTGTGTCCATGGCACCCAAAGTGAAATCCCTGAGGAAAAAGGCTAAGGCCGGAAGGAAGAAGGCTCGCGCCTCTGGATCGGAGAAGCCTGCATCATCTGCGAGCAGGACTCCACCCCCTTCCTCGCCGGAGAAATCCATCTCTCCTGCGAAGGACCAGACCATTGCTGCCGTTGAAACTCTCGATGGCATGCCTCTCATCTCCACAGACGAAGGGCCCTCAAAAGTCCAAGTCTCCGTGGAAGATACAACCCAGAAGGAACCTCCGATCGTCATGACGGTGGAACCCTCTGTCTCTGAGCCTTCTGTGGCTGAGTGCTCTGTTCCTAAGGCCTCTGTCAAAGGTTCTACTGCGACAAGTTATACACTCCCTGTCGCCCCTACTGCTGAGATTGTCGCATCTGATGAGGAGGTGGAGATCCCCCCTGCTGAAGATGTGCCTGGTGAGGCTGACACAGAAGTTCCTACTCCGGTCTTCACTGTCTCTCCTGATCTCAAGCTGAAAGGAGTAGCTTCTGAGATTCAGAAGGTCTCGCAGAAGCCTGCGGCCACTCCTACCAAAAAGCTTCTCCATGATGCCATGAAACCCGGAGGAGTCTCCTCTAGGACCAGGCTGAAACGGAAAGAGCCCGAGACGGTCAGCACCTCTATCATTGATATGGCTGCCAAAAAGACCAAGTCCCCAGAGAAACTTGTTCCTGAGGACACCTTCGCAGAGGACCTGGATTCGTATATCTTTCCGGTAAATCCTCTTGTCTCTAAGAAGGAGATTGAAACTGTTTTGGCCGATGATAAACTGCCTAAATGTGATGCTGCGGGTAGGCAGATTTCCACCTTTAAGCGGATCGATTTTAACTGGTTTGCGGCTAATGGACTTGATATTGCCCCTCTGCTGGATAGAATTGGTTTGAGAACCTTCTGTGAGACCTATGCAGAGCTGCCTGTCTCTCGTTTGAGAGAGTTCTATGCGAACATCACGTTCCATGAACAGGGCCCGCATGCCAAGTTCGTAAAGACAGTCATTGAAGGGGTCACACTGGTATTCTCTGCCCATGATGTGAATCAATTGTTCTGCTGTGAGGAATATGATCCTCTGATGGACATGGGAAAAGAAGAATCCTATAGCATCATTCTGGGACAGAAGGTCCAAGCGACCAAGTACCTTGAGTCCACCAAGTTGGATCTCAAAACCCGCATTCTGCATCGCGTGGTTCTGTTCTGCCTTCTGCCAAGAACTGGGAGCATTGACACCATCACCTCCAATGATGCGACGTTGATGGCTCATATCCTGAAGGGCATTCCCTTTAATCTTGGTTTGCTGGTGTTCTCCCACATGAAAAGATGCTGCAATACGGCTGGGAAAGCTCTCCCTTATGGCCAGGTAATCGCCGGCCTTCTGAAATTAGCTCGTGTCTCTACTGATGCTTCTACTTTTCAAGAAAAGTGGAAAGTTGGCACTTTTGGACAACAAATTATAGCCAGCATGCATTATGTGAGGAAGGGCTCTACTTGGACCCTGAAAGGGAAGTCACAGGATTCTGCGCGTGATGATGAGGATAAGCTTCTAGAGGCCAAGAAGAATGCTGAAGCATCTTCTGCTCGACCCTCTGCTGCTAAGCCTGCTGGTCGGAGACGTCCTTCATCATCTGCTGAAGCTCAAGTCCCTGTGGATAACACTGCTCTCCTCAATCTTGGGGAAGACATCCGCGTCCTTCAGCGAATGGTCACTGACCTGTTTCGCTTAGTGGAACGCCAGGACAAGCTTCTGCGCAAACTTCTGGAAAAGGATTCTGCTGAGTCTGAGGAGTGATCTCCTTAGTTGCTGTTTCTTTTTCTTTTATGCATTTCTAGCTAGACCAAAAACTGATTTCTGTGGTCTTCTAGATTGTAATAAGTGCCAATTTGTTGGACACATTTCCTTTGCATGAATGGTATTTGAACTTTCTGTCACACCTTCTGCGCTATATTCTGCATGATGGTTTTGAACTTTCTGTTCTACCCTCTGCAAGAATTAAAACTACCTTCTGCACGTTGGTTATGAACAATATGTCATACCTTCTGCAAGAAATTTACTCTTCTTTATCAACCTACATTCATCTTCTTTTTGATGTGACAAAAAGGGGGAGAAAATTGTGTTGAGGGGGAGTACCTTGCTCTGTATTGGTTATAGAAAAATCCTTGATTTTCTATAACTTAATGGGTCGTAGAAGGCTATACCGTCTACGGTATAGAAGCCTATGAGACTGATATAGCTCATAATCGCAACCTTCTGCAGGGAATGCGATTCGTGATCTTTTTAAAGTCACTATTGCTGGGAGTGCAGAAATGAAATATCATCATTTTTGTCGGGTTATATACAGAAGCTCCACGCTCTGTATTAATCACAGAAGCCTTTGTGCTCTGTACAACCTTCTTCATAACAGAAGCTTCTATGCTCTGTTATACAGAACCTTATGGTACTGTACAAACGCGAGACTCTTACTCTCATCTATTTAGGGGGAGTTAGGGGGAGTTCTTGCAAACATATTTCCCTCAACGATGAATGTTTTGTCATCATCAAAAAGGGGGAGATTGTTGGAAAAGGTTTTGATGATGAACCAGACCTCTGTGCCACAGAAGGTCGAACATTCTTGGCTTTGATGATGAGCCTGACCCTCTATACTACAGAAGGTCGAACATTCTATTCTACAGAAGCTTCTATTATTTAGGACTTCTTGTAAGAATTATTTTTGTAATTAAATGATTAGTTTTCAATTATTTAATTACGAAATATGCTTAATTTGATTAAGATATTTATCTGATCAAATTACCACGATTTGGTTTCCAAATAATCATATTGGAGATAATATTTCTTATAGAAGTAAATAAGATCTCTATTTATGGAAAGGTTCTACTAGACGGTCTACAGGCTTCTATAAGCTTAATTGACCACTATACGACCGTTATTTGCAAACCTATCACTACCACCTGTCCAGATACACTCTCACGTGTGTTTTTATCAGGATGGAATTGACTTCAAGTCATTTGGAAACAAATCAACGATTGTTTCCACTTGTAGAAGGTTATCGAGCAGAACCTTCTGCGATACCTTCTGTGCTGCATTATTTAGGGAAACTATCATATTCTTATTTTATTTTGATATGATTATCTTCCTTGCTGAATGTATGCACGTGTGTATTATTTTATCTATTTTGTAAACTAACTTTTAATTTCTTGTTTTGCAGATTTCGTTTTTATCGTTTCCCATTTATATTTTCTTCTTAGGCTTTGTGTATAAAAGGCCATGCTCTCTCTCCCATTGTAACAACGATATACAGACAATTCTTTTCTCCCATCCCATTCTGTCCAGAGAGAGCGTGTGCTTGAGCTTGCTTTAGTTCTTTCATTCGTTCGAGTTAGTCACACGAGGAGCACTACCGGCGGAAGTTGCATCGTTGGTGAAGCCTTTTGGGAAAGTGACTCGGGGGCTCGAGGGACTCGGTTGGAAGCTGCAGGATACGTTGTTGGAAGCGTTGTGTACGTGGGCAACGTGCAGCGGGCCGGAGAGAAGGGCTGAACCTCGGGAGCACAGAAGGTGAGCGACTAACCAGCTTCTGTTGTGTAGAGCTCTGTGTGCAGGTACCTCAGGACAAGGGGAACGTTGTCACCTCAGGACAAGGGGAACGTTGTCACCTCAGGACAAGAGGAAGGTTGTCACCTCAGGACAGGAGGAAGGCTGTCACCCCAGAACAGAGGGAACGCTGTTCAACCTCAGGACAGGAGGAAGGCTGTCACCCTAGGACAGAGGGCACGCTGTTCATCCTAGGACAAAGGATACGTTGTCCACCCTAAGACAAAGGGAACGTTGTCTACTTGCGTAGGGTTCGCTACGTACTCGCGTGGGGTACGCCACGAAGTCGTTATCCTTGAGGGATTGCGCATTTGCTACCTTGTTAGTCACGTTAACGCGTGCAACCTTCTGTTGTGCAGAATCTTCGGATCTGTATAACCCTCTGTAGAGCAGAACCTTCAGGTCTGAATCTACTTTAGTGCAGAACCTTACGGTCTGTACAACTCTCTGTAGTACAGAACCCTACGGGACTGTACATACATTTTCCTTGTCACTTTTGCTACAGAACCTCACGGTCTGTTCAGTAGAAGGTCGACTACTCTTGGTACAGAATCTTTCAGATCTGTGCTTCTCAACTAAGTCATTTTCCTATACAGAACCTTCTGTTGTGGATTGACATACTCGGTACAGAACCTTACGGTCTGTGCTATACCTTCTGTGATACAGAATCCTTGGATCTGTTCTATAGAAGGTTGACGTCTCTAGTACAGAATCACTTGATCTGTGCTATAGAAGGTTAACATATTCGACACAGAACCCTCTGTGTTGTGCCTACCTTCTTCGACACAGAACCCTCTGTATTGTGCCTAAGCTTCTTCGACACAGAACCCTCTGGTCTGTGTTGTGCCTAAGTCTCTTCGACACAGAACCCTCTGGTCTGTGTTGTGCCTTACCCTCTACGATACAGAACCTTCTGGTCTGTATTGAGCCTAAGTTACTATAGTACAGAACCTTCGGGTTTGTGCTACATAACGAGCCTCTACGGCACAGAACCTTCTGGTCTGTGTTCTGCCACTCAAGCCTCTATTATACAGAACCCTACGGGTCTGCTTTTAGTTGCTATCACTTGTGTAACTTGTACTGAGATACATTTGAGTGGAAACCATCCAAATATCTGGGTGAAGAGTGGACGTAAGCAATTTGCTGAACCACTATAAAAATCCTTGTGTCCATCAAACAAATTTGCGTACACAATCAAACGTTCTGTCTTACAGAAACTTACAGGCTCTGTTTAACAGAAGCTTTTCATTCCGCTGCGGGGTAAAACGAAAAAGGGTTAAAATCCAATTTTGGAGATTAACACTAATTCACCCCCCCTCTTAGTGTAACAAGATCCCACCTGGGTGAGGCCATGGAAGCTCCCAACAAGCTTATCATAAGAACTTGGAGGATGGGCATGGATGCCACCCTCAACAGTGACCAAAACCCCATCCCTTTCTTCTCTCTGTCTTCACACCTTGCTGCTAACTCTGGTTGCTTGCAGTTTCCCTTTTTCGTTGTGAGCTCGGGAAGATGGGAAAGGTGGAAGTAAAAGGATGGAGTTCTCCTTTTTTTTTTGTCACTTTAATGATACAATGATAAAGCAGGAATTATCATAATTTTAAATCAAATAAAAAAAAGGTGAGTGAAAGTTAAAGGGTATGTGGAACGTCGACGTGGACATACTTTCAATCATCCGATAAAAATCCGATCTCTGTCGCGATCAAACAAAATAAATAACGATTTATTCGGGATAAGAATTTAACAAGAAGGACAACCTGGTAAGAAGTTTTGGAAAGCCGGTCATTATCAAAGGCGTGCTTTTGATTCCCTTTGTAAATAATAATAATAATAAATCATTGAAGTTATATGTATATTACATATAACACGCCGAGTTCTTTTCACTGTTTATGATTTAAAATAAAATATGTAACCAGACATCCGATTTGGGTCATATTTCATATGTCTTAGATAATATGGGGGAACATCTCTTCATCTATTTGTTTCATATCATCTTGCGGGATACCCGCCCCATTTTTATGTATTGTTCTAGTTAGAAAAAGTATACGAAATAAATTTATTACTATAAAAATGATTTAAATTTAATGTCTTTGATAAAATAATTAAAAAGAAATAACACAGTTGGGTAGTTTTTCTTTTTGTACTGGCTAGAAAAAGTGCTAAAATATAGTTAGAATTCTATTTTTTGTTTAGGATGTGATTTTTTTGTTTAAAGTATGTAGTGGCGCATTTTTTAATTTTTGTTTAAAATAAAAATATCATCCTTAATCTATTGATTGGGAAAAACTTAACTAATATAAGATTTACGTTAGTGAAATTGTCACGTCGTTCGAACTTTAACCAGGTGGGAATAAAATTCAGTGGAGATCTCGTACGATTAATGATTTCTTTTAATTTCTGAATATATCTAAAATATTTTCCAGATAATAATGCTATAAATAAGGAAAAGGGCATTCATTTGTGTCATTCGAAAACAGATAGATTGGATGAACCGTTAAATAACAGATGGGTAATAATTAATAGGATGAGTTTGTTAGCAAAACCATCGAGACTCTAATAAAAACTCATTGCGTGTGTGATCGCTAAATTCGCACACCGCAAGTATACGGATCGCAATAAGTAATATAGAAATTAGTAGAGTTATCGTTCCCACGAGGATAACAATTAAAATCCTTTAGCATACACAATTGCAATTTTTATGTAGCCAAGCAAATAGGAAAAAATGAGTTTTTAAATCTAAAAATTAAACTAGTAAGAAATAAATATCAAAGCAAAGAATCTGAATTCAATAGACGGAAAAGCCTATGATCAAGTATCCCCTCCTTGTTTCGTTAAACCCCTTCATTCGTTTATCCCAAATTTATACTAATTCTCTTTACTAATCGGATTCTTATGTCCCTAAGTGCCTCTCTCGAGTTGACAAAGGATTATTCTAAACCACCATAAACCTATATCCCTATAGTGAATTACGAAGGCCCGAACACATTAAGATTCAATCATTTATTGGTTACCTAGAAGTATATCTCCCGATACTACTTACTAGCCAATTCGCTCCCGCGATATTAACCAAGGCTATTTCGTTCATGTTCTCTCCCAAAATTCCTCTCCCGAGTTGAAGTTAGGATAACAAATCAATACAATTCGGTGATCAGACAAATTGCATGCATTAAGATCAAACGAAATAAACAAACATCCAAAGTACGAATTTGTTCTAAACGAGTTCAGGAAATTCAACTACGCAATTTGGTTCAACATAATCCTAGCAAAAAAGTTTAGCCGAGCATTGTTTTCGAGACACAATTCAAAGAAAAGAAAAGCATCCTAAAAAATAATCTAACTCCCTTCTTCTCCCTCGTCGAAGTCCTTTTTTTTAGCCTAAGGAACAAAATCCTTTTATAGTGTCCTAAAAAAATAACCCTAAAGAATCTATGAAAATCTGGGATAAAATCTTTTTTCTCTTCAATTAGTCATCCTCGCACGGGTAACCTTCAAGTCTTTTCCTTTGCACAGAATCTTTGTATATACGCCAAAATCTTTTTGTTTCTGTTTTTAATCTGAAATAAACCCAAAATTCGGCAATATCCAAATTCTCGAGGGTAATGTGAAATAACAAGAAATAGTATACAATAAGCGCGATATTTTACAAATCTAACAAATTCTAGGTATGAAATTGACATAAATAACTCTACTTTCATAGAGTTATCACACCCCGACACCTAAATTTTGCTAGTCCCGAGCAAAGATAAAAATTAAACGACTCTCCTCAGCAAACCCAAGTCACCCAAACGTGGAAACACCTATCATAACATTCTCAGAAATGGTCGCATCCTTCTCATGCATCTCGATTCCATTCAGTACCTAGCATGCTCATTAAAAGCTTTAAAATACAATATCTTCATCCCAGCAGGTTGCACACTCAACATTAACATGCATACACTCTCAATAGCTCATGTCAACCAAGAACTTGCAAAGATCACCACAAACATCCCTCTCCACTTATTTTTTTTTTTTTTTTTTACTTTTTACAATCATTACTCTTTCTTTTTCTTTTACGGTTGCACAACTCTAAATGTATCATCTAATTCCGGCAAAAGCTCATGTAGCGAGCTCTCAATCAATGACTCCCAGTTCAGTTGAACCAAGGCATTAGGTGATAAGGCACCCCTCGGATCAATCACTCAAGCTAGCACGGAAGACTCACACCACAAGCACATATTCAGGCAACATCTTTTCTCTATTTTTTTTCTTTTTTTTTTAAATTTACCTAAACATTGGTACTCAGAGCCTTGGCAACCTTATTGTCTTTTTTTTTTAACACAATGACCAAAGACTTCGTTTCAAGAGATAGTTCAGGCTACTGCACTCATCACTAGTCACTATGCATTTTAAGGAGATGTAACCTACCGCTGCTAAGCACGCTTCATACTGGGAGATCCCTTTTTTTTAATTCGAAAAATTTGGCACATTAAGAAAAGAATTTCATCTTTTCGTACTTTACGAATGCAAACCTTAATCGCATCATTGAATAAAGACATTCCATGCTCAAGTTTCTAAGGCTACGCTGAGGAGTACCTAAACATGACTCACCCTTAGTAAATATCACTTCCAAAATTAACACCACTCAGTGTCACACGACACCCCAAGCCTAAACAAAGCAACGTCCTCGGTGCGAAAGTGAATAAGTGTGATATACTCAAAAAGAGAGAGGGTATGTGTATTCACTCCGCTATAGCATCTGAGTCGCTATCCTCATCGTCCTCATCAAACATTGAGGGTGGAGTTGGTTGGTCGCCAAGATCCGATATATCCACATTCAGTGCTGCAGCGAGTCGCCGTTGAATTTCTACAGACCTTTGATGGCAAGCAATTGAATATTCCATGAATTCATCCATCCTCGTCCAGTTATCTCGGGCATTAGACGTGCTGGCAGATGGAACGGCAGCGACTTGGTGGCGATTTTGGGTGCGTGATTTTGGGTGCGTGAGCACTTCCCTGGAAAAGAGAAATAAATGGATTAGGGTAAGAAGGAACAATTGTCCGATGTGTTTTTAGTTCTAATTAATTAATTTATTTTTTTAATAATAAATTTTGGTACTACTGCACGAGATTTCCGTGCAGCTGCACGAAGTTTCTGTGCACTTGAGGTCGTCATGGTGCAGCTGCATGAGATTTCCGTGCAATTGCACGAAGTTTCTGTGCTTCGGTGCTCTCCGCGGTGCAGCTACACGAAATTTCCGTGCAGTTCACGAAATTTCATTGGTTTCCCATCCATCTGTGATGCAGCTGCCCGACTTTGCTGCTTTTCACCACTAAACATGACAATTGAAGACATTAAATTGAAATAGCAATCAAAATGAAAGTAATTAGACCTACGAAAACGAAAAAAATAAGAAAGAACTTCGGTTGCCTCCCAAGAAGCGCTTGGTTTTACGTCCTCGGCTTGATGTTCCCAAGTAATCATGCTTCGCTCATCAACATTGTCGTTTGACCTTGATCGACACTTCCACCCAAATAGTGCTTCACTCTACTTGCATTTACTTTGAACTTACCTTCATTATTCAACCTCTCCAATTCAAGAGCTCCATACGGAAACACTTGGGTAATCTTGAACGGCCCTGACCAACGAGATTTCAATTTGCCAGGAAACAATTTTAAACGTGAGTTAAAAAGTAAAACGAGCGGGCCTGGATTGAACTATCGATCTTTGATGCGTTGGTCATGCCATTTCTTCTTTTTATCTTTATAGATCATGGAATTCTCATATGCATCCAGCCGAAATTCTTTAAGTTCATCGAGTTGAAGTAATCGTTGTTTACTTGCAATTTCAAGATCAAGATTAAGCTTCTGGATTGCCCAAAACGCTTTGTGCTCTAGCTCAACGGGTAAGTGACAAGCTTACCCGTAAACCAATTTGTACGGTGAGGTCCCAATTGGTGTCTTGTAAGCTGTCCTATAAGCCCATAAAGCATCATCCAATTTGCGCGACCAATCCTTCCGATTTGGGCTAACCGTCTTTTCCAAGATTCTTTTGATGTCTCTGTTGGATACCACAACTTGGCCACTCGTCTGAGGATGATAAGCCAATGCTACCTTGTGATTCACGCCATATTCCTTCATGAGGGCATTGAATTTGACATTGCAGAAATGTGAACCTCCGTCACTTATTATTGCACGCGGTGTCCCGAATCGTGTGAATATCTGCTTTAGAAACTTCAAAACTCTACTAGCATCATTAGTAGGCAAAGCAATAGCTTCTACCCATTTAGACACGTAATCCACAGCTACAAGAATATATCGGCTTCTAAATGATTAAACGAATGGTCCCATGAAATCAATCCCCCATTCGTCAAAAATTTCAACCTCTAAAATATTTTTCAAAGGCATTTCATCGCAGCGAGATATATTACCAACACGTTGACAGTGATCACAATGAGCAACAAATTGGTGTGCCTCCTTAAATAATGAAGGGCAGAAAAACCTGATTGAAGAACCTTCGCGGCAGTTTTGTGGCCACCGTGGTGCCCACCATAAGGCGATGCGTGGCACTGTTCCAATATCTTCTGCATTTCCTCCTCTAGTACACATCTTCGAATGATTTGATCTGCACACTTTTTGAATAAAAGCGGTTCATCCCAAAAGTAATATCTAACATCATCTAAAAACCTTTTTCTTTGTTGGTATGACTGATCCGGTGGTAGGATATCAGCTACAATATAGTTCACATAATCAGCATACCATGGTGTAGCCACATCAACCCCAAACAGTTGTTCGTCAGGTAACGCATCATTTATAAGTGTTCCGTCTGGGATCCCGTTGTCGTTTTCTAGCCTTGATAAATGGTCTGCCACCTAATTGTTCGCTCCTTTCGTGTCCACAATCTCAAGATTGAATTCTTGAAGCAATAACACCCATCAGATTAGTTGCGGTTTTGCATTAGTCTTTGAAATTAAATATCTTATTGCTGCATGGTCAGTGTGTGCAATAACTTTCGATCCAATAAGATAAGATCTAAATTTTTCAAAAGCATGAACTATGGTGACATTTCTTTCTCCGTTGTTGTGTAATTTACCTGTGCACTATCCAAGGTTTTACTACAATAATAAATTGCATGGATCTTTCTTCTGGCCAAGCACAGCTCCCATAGCAAAGTCACTTGCATCACACATTAGCTCAAAAGGCATTGACCAATCTGGCGCAACAATAATTGGTGCAGAAAATAACCTCTTTTTAAGCTCTATGAATGCCTCCTTGCATTTGCCATCAAAGACAAATGCGGTATCCTTCTCCAATAGGTTGCAAAGTGGTTTCGTTATCTTAGAGAAATCCTTGATAAATCTTCTATAAAAACTTGCATGGCCAAGAAAACTACGCACTCCCTTCACAGATGAAGGTGGTGGTAAGCGATCAATTGTTTCCACCTTAGCTTTGTCAACTTTAATTCCGCTTTCTGAAATTCGGTGACCTAAAACAATTCCTTCACGAACCATAAAGTGACATTTCTCCCAATTGAGAACAAGATTAGTTTCTTCGCATCGAGTAAGCACCGCAGATAAATTATCAAGACAATTCTCGAAAGATAATCCAAAAACAGAGAAATCGACCATAAATACATCAATACTTTGTTCGATCATATTAGAAAAATTGCAGTCATGCACCTTTGAAAAGTGGCAGGTGCGTTACACAATCCGAAAGGCATTCGGCGGAAGGCGAACGTTCCATAAGGGCAGGTGAATGTTGTCTTTTCCTGGTCTTCCGATGTGATTGCGATTTGATTGTAACCTGAATATATATCAAGAAAATAATAAAAACTTTTTCCAACCAAACGATCAAGCATTTGATCAATAAAAGGTAAAGGAAAATAATCTTTGCAGGTAGTTGCATTTAGTTTTCGATAATCCCTGCAAACTCTCCAACCGGTGACTGTTCGCATTGGGATGAGCTCGTTCTTTTCGTTTTCCACCACGGTCATGCCACCTTTCTTTGGAACGCACTGAACTGGACTCACCCACGAACTGTCTGAGATGGGGAATATGATTCATGCATCTAACCACTTTATTATTTCTTTTCTTACCACCTCTTGCATATTCGGGTTGAGCCTCCTCTGTTGCTCGATCGAAGCTTTCTTGTTGTCTTCAAGCCTAATCTTGTGCATGCATAGCGCAGGACTAATTCCCTCAATGTCTGCATAGCTGCTTTATGTTCTCGAAGCACTCCCAATAGTTCATTTTCCTGTTTGTTAGATAATGCAGCCGAATTAATAACTGGAAGAGTACTAGCTGAACCTAAAAATGAATACCTCAGGTGCTTCGGTAGCGATTTAAGTTCTAACTTCGGCGGCTCTTCTATTGATGGTTTTGCTGCAAAGATGGGGCGTTTCAATGGTTCAACCCGTGGCACATGACGCATATATGTAGCCTGCTCTATCTCAGCTTCATCACTCTTCGGTACAACACCTTCAGGTTCATCCTCTTGTGGCCACTCTTCGATTGATGCAACCACGTATTTTTCAAACAAGTCTCCATACAAGATTTCATCATTCACGTCCACGAAGCTGCATTCATCAATCTCGTTAGGAATGCTCATGGCATTATATATGTTAAAAGTTACCTCTTCATCATGGACAAGCATGGTAAGTTCGCCCTTTTGTACGTCAATCAAAGTTCGTCCTGTGGCAAAGAAAGGTCTTCCCAATATGATTGGAATTTCTCGATCTTCTTCATAATCTAAAATGACAAAGTCAGCTGAGAAAATAAATATATCGACCTTTACCAGCACGTTTTCAATTATGCCCTTTAGATAAGTGTAAGACCGATCAGCTAATTGCAAAGTTAAAGTTGTCGGTTTTACCTCCCCCATGTTCAACTTCTCAAAGACGGAAAATGGCATCAAATTGATGCTTGCACCTAAATCACAGAGGGCATAACATGAAAATTGAGTTCCAATGCTACAGACAGGGGATAGTGAAATTACCTGGGTCCTTTAATTTCGGTGGTAGCTTCTTTTTCAAAATGGCATTGCACTCCTCAGTAAGTGCAATTGTCTCATGCTCACCGATTCTTCTCTTCCTTGACAACACCTCCTTCATGAATTTGGCATATTTGGGCATTTGCTCTAAAGCTTCCGCAAATGGAATATTAATCTGCAATTGCTTAAAAACATCTAGAAACTTTCTGAATTGATGCTCGTCAGTAGATTTTTTAAGCCTTTGCGGAAAAGGAATTTTGGGTACAAATGGTGGTTTTGAGGTGTGTACCTTTGTGGTTGCGACATCAGTTGATCCCTTATCATTTGTCTCGCCTCCTTCTTCGCTTGTTTTCTGTTTGTAGCGTTTCTCTTTAGCTTGTTCCTTCTCCACCTCCATCTTCTCGAAGGCTTCTTCGAATCACGACCATTGCGAAGGGGGACGGCGTTGCAATGCTCTCTTTTATGATTTACCTCGGTGTTGCTTGGTAAAGTTCCATATGGTCTGCTGGTAATAGAACTTGCAATTTGCCCCATTTGCACTTTCAATTGTTTAATGGACGTAGCATGGTCCTTCAGGATCATCTCTTGACGCTTTTGAACCTCTTTTTGTTGTTTCCGGGTTTCCTCCTGACTGGCAAGCAACCGGGTTAGTAATTCATCAACATTAGGCCTATTCTCACCAACAAGTGGCTGTTTTGTGGTCATAAAACCAGGAGGCTGATTCATCCTCGGTTAACTTGGTTCTTGTGGCCCTACATTGTTTCTCCATGAGAAGTTTGGGTGATTTCTCCATCCAGGATTGTAGGTGTTGGAAAACGGGTTGATCAGTAGATTGGAGCCTACATAATTTACTTCTGGCGCTTCTACCTGGTCCTCATCTACCTGCACATCATAATACATGCTATTAGATATCGATTTTGGAGTTCGGAGAGCAGCGACTTCCCTGGTGAGCTTCTCAAGCTGAGCGTTTATAGATGTCACTATATCCATTTGCTGCAGCCCGGCGACTTCTCTTGTTGATGTTTTCCACTGACCGTTGTTGGCGATTTGTTCGAACAACTCTAAGGATTCCTCAGGTGTCTTGTTCATCAAAGTTCCTCCTGCAGCAGAATCCACTGTGGATTGAAGCTGATCTGCCAAACCATCGTAGAAGCTTTGCACGAGCATCCACTTCGGGATCTCATGGTGCGGGCATAGACGTAGTAATTCTTTGAAACGCTCCCAAGCTTCATTCATGGATTCAGTTGAATGTTGACGGAAGGTTGTGATCTCGTTCCTAATCCTTACGGTTCGGCTTGGTGGGAAGTATTTGCCAAGAATAGCTTCGAAAGATCCTCCCATGATCGGACTGCCTCTTCCGGCAAGGAATAAAGCCATGATTGAGCCTTGTACCGTAACGAAAACGGAAACAATCTCATTCGGACTACCTCGGCTGACACTCCATTGCATCTAAACGTGTCGCATAAATCCTCGAAGCGAGTGAGGTGCCAGTGAGGGTCTTCGTTTGTCGAGCCTCCAAAACTTGAGTTCTCAATCATGTGGAGTATGGACGGCTTGATCTCAAAATTCTGAGCCTGAATTGCTGGACGAAGAAATCCGTTGGGCTCATGGGGAGTAGGTTGAGCGAAGTCTCGCATCGTTCTTCTTGGAGCTGGCAGATTAACTTCTTGAATCTCGTTGTTATTGCCATTGTTTGGATTTCTGTCTGCCATCATGCTCCGATGACTCCTTCTGAGTGCTCGAAATGTCCTCTCAATCTCAGGATCGAACGCAAATAAATCCTCGCTATGCTAGCGGCGCATACACCTGAAAAAGAGAGAAAGAAAGAAAAAAATTAAACTACTTGGTCAACACAAATTGCTTTCGTTGCAAGTAAAAGATTCTAAAATCTATCCCTGGCAGCGGCGCCAAAAACTTGATCGCTAAATTCGCACACCACAAGTATACAGATCGCAACAATTAATATAGAAATGAGTAGAGTTATCGTTCCCATGAGGATAGCAATTAAAATCCTTTAGCATACACTATTGCAATTTTTATGTAGCCAAGCAAATAGGAAAAAATGAGTTTTTAAATCTGAAAATTAAACTAGTAAGAAATAAATATCAAAGTAAAGAATCTGAATTCAATAGACGGAAAAGCGTAGGATCAAGTATCCCCTCCTTGTTTTGTTAAACCCATTCACTCGTTTATCCCAAATTTTTACTAATTCGGTTTACTAACCGGATTCTTATGTCCCTAAGTGCCTCTCCCAAGTTGATAAAGGATTATTCTAAACCACCATAAACCTATATCCCTATAGTGAATTACGAAGGCCAGAATACATTAAAATTCAATCCTTCAATGGTTACCTAGAAGTATATCTCCCGATACTGCTTACTAGCCAATTCGCTCCCGCGATATTAACCAAGGCTATTTCGTTCATGTTCTCTCCTAAAATTCCTCTCCCGAGTTTAAGCTAGGATAACAAATCAATACAATTCGGTGATCAGACAAATTGCATGCATTAAGATCAAACGAAATAAATAAACATCCAAAGTACGAATTTGTTCTAAACGAGTTCAGGAAATTCAACTACGCAATTTGGTTCAACATAATCCTAGCAAGAAAATTTTGCCGAGCATTGTTTTCGAGACACAATTCAAACAAAAGAAAAGCATCCTAAAAAATAATCTAACTCCCTTCTTCTCCCTCGTCGAAGTCCTTTTTTTTTAGCCTAAGGAACAAAATCCTTTTATAGTCCTAAAAAAATAACCCTAGAGAATCTCTGAAAATCTGGGATAAAATTTTTTTCTCTTCAATTAGTCCTCCTCCCACGTGTAACCTTCAAGTCTTTTCCTTTGCACAGAATCTTTGTAGATACGCCGAAATCTTCTTGTTTCCGTTTTTAATCTGAAATAAATCCAAAATTCGGTAGTATCCAAATTCTCGAGAGTAATGTGAAATAACAAGAATTAGTATGTAATAAGCGTGATATTTTACAAATCTAACAAATTCTAAGTAAGAAATTGACATAAATAACTCTACTTTCATAGAGTTATCAGTGTGCATCTGTTTTATGTGAAACAGTGATCCTTTTGCTATGCGTGTTTCAATAGTAGGTGAAAACAACGTAAAATGTGAGGAAGGGCGAGAGATGACTCTGAATATGTTGAGATCACGTAATATTATCACTAGAATTCTTTTACTACGCATAAAAAAGGCTATCCTTTTCTGGGGGGGTTTGGTTGGGGGGCTTTAATGATGCATTCATTCGTCGGGAGTAATGATTGATTGGTTGATCCCTCCTCTTTCGGTGGAGAATGAATGATGGCCAATTATTTGTTGTCACGTGCTCTTTCCAATTCAAGGCAGTTGTACAAAATCTGCCTAACTCTTCTTCACCCACACTTTGATCATCCTTTTGAAAGGAGCTCCTTTCATTTTCATAACTTCATGGGCGCATTTGGACCGGGTTTTGTACGCAACTTTCACTGTTTTCCAAAATCCTTCTTAGTAAATTCACCTACGACTTCCCATTCCGAGGTCATCATTACTAATTTGGACAGGCACGGAATATGGTGATCTCCATCAGGACCGACGTGCTCATGAAGGTATTCCCGTCTCAAGAAACCACACAGTCGCATACCGTGGCGTCGCAATCAACATCTTGCTGGAAGTGTTTGTTCCAGGTTAACGAGAAGGGTACAATTCGACAGCTGGGAAATCAAAGTTGAATTGTAGACATCCAATTCCATAAGTTGGAGGCTTATGATATTTTTCCCGATGAGCAAACTGTGGGGGTGGTCCCCTTTCCAAAATCGTCGTTGGTTGGGTTTGCCATTGTCGTAGGTCGCATCTGCAGTTCTCTTCTCTGGGAGAAGAAGTTCGGACAGAACTTCATCGAATCTGTCCGTTAATTTATTCGAATATAATATAGGGCAACCCGTCATAATAATAATAATAATAATATTAAATGAGTTGAATCGGGTCGGATAAAATTCATGCATATTCATATTCGATATATATGATGATTAACTCATGTATCGTATGTGGTATGATGCAGTGATATTTTTTTCTTCGAGTATGTCTCCTAAAATTCTCTATTTAATCAATTAAAATCATTCAAAGCAAAATATGCTATATAATAACTATGTTTCGTAAATGATATTTTATAAATAAAACTACCTTAAAAAATAATTATAAAATAAAATATAGATATCAAACAAACATGTAAAAATCAAAATTAACCTTATTAAAATAAATGGTATGACTAACTTATCACAATTTAAATATATTCTATCCTCCCAAAAACTGAAGTTAAATTAAGAAAACATAAATAGAAAAAATTAAAATAAAATTATATAATTCTAGAATATACAACAAACAAAATAAAGTCTTATATAGCTCTACTAAGAATTTCGGTTTTTAGATAACAAAATTTTGGTGGAGACGGTAAACCTAATAGGGACGAAATTAAAAAGAAAAAATACTGAGTTAGGGTTAATTAATAATATTTTTACGGAAAGGTAAATTTTACATTCGATGGATTCACCTAAAATAAATAAATTCGCAAACAAGGCTTGATTAAATCATAAGTTATGTTTTAAACGGCTAGCGTGAGAAGGTACGGCTGTTTGAGAAATGAAATATGCTTTTCAAAATTTTAAATAATTTGACATAATTCTGTTTTCAGATAGTATTTGTACATTAAAGTATTGTTGACACTCAATTTGTCTTAGTGGAACACGCATCGTATAGTGTGTTTGCCATAAAGAAGCAGGACACTGACAATGGAATGCGGAGAGGACTCACCGCGATCACCGATGTCATTGTCGGACAAGCGAAAAAATAAAGAAAGGAAGAGAGTAAGAAGTGGAGGCAACAAATTGTAGCAGTTCGATATGAGCAAAAGTGATTATCATTGTTTTTTTAGTTACTAGTGAACAAAGACTTTGTTGAATAAAAAAGTGTATTTATTTGGAAACAAGAACACAATAAATAGTGTAAAAAATACTTTGAACAGAAACAGAAAAGAAAAATGTGTTTGTGGCATTGCGCGTCTTGCGAAGATAATCCAATTGGGATTTTATAAAGGTCTTCAAGTGGTTAATTGATAAATGTTTTGGGTTATCCGGTGGTTTTCAATCTTCAAGTGTTCTATACACGTTTGTTCACTTTATCTAGTTATACGATTGTCGATGATTGTCACGTTTAGAGAGAAACTGATCATATATTTCCGTTAATAATGTAGATCCCCAAATCGTGTCGGAAGCAGCAACCAGAAACAAGTTGGCCATGCAACTCTCACGATGACTAATGGCACAGTATATCTAATCAACGTTTAGAGAGAAACTGATCATATATTTCCTTTAATAATATTCTCAATTTTCACTTTTCGATTTCCTATCTAATCAACTATTTATTCTTATCCATTCCAAGATTCTCTTGATAATCCATGGAAAGATTTCCTCGAAAATTCAATTAAAGATTTCCTCCAAATAACACATTCATTTTAATCAAAGATTTCAATCAAACCTTTTTTTTTTTAAGATTTCAGACAAATAATTTCTTGCGAGTTAGCAGGCTCCCGGAGAAAGTTCAAAATTATGATGCGTAAACAAGTATCCTTAATAATTCCAAAATTTGGAGTGAGTTTGTTTTTAACCATTAGAAGCATTAAAGCATGCTACAAGATCGACGAGAAGAGTTCCAAATTAACGTTTAAAAATTTTTCTAAAAAGGCGGTATTTTTTGGAAATACTAAAGAGATTTGACGTTATTTTATTTGTTTTCCGCATTTTACTAAAACTTTCGTCGCCGCATTTCTAAAATGCCAAATTATCCGATTTATCCCAAACTATTTCAATTTTTTTCAATTTATATTGTCGTTTACATAATATCTCCATATATCACAAACTTACTCCGTTACTTCTTATCTGTCCTCCGTCAGTCGTCTAGCAACTGGAAATTGACATGGCACTGATATGGCACTAACGCCATCAGTCGCCCCGTCGTGACAAGATCACAATCAGACGGAATGTCATGATTAGTCCTCAATTAAATAAATTCTTTCCAATTAGGCCCAAAATCGGCCCAAAAAATTATCCCCACTCCAAATTAGTTCTGCCCTAATCAGATCTCAGACAACCTTCCCTGACAAATCTCCCCTAGTGTTCACGACCTCCCCACCGACCCACCATCCCCGACCTTCACCGATACACTACCCCTAGTCCTTCCCCAACTGTTTTCGACCTCCCCACCCCAAGATCTTCCCCGATACACCACCTCCAGTGATGCGGGGACGGGGTGGGAGAATTCGGTTGCTGAAAGACAAACGAACAAAGATGACAAACGGTGATGGGTGAGGGTGATAAACGGGAAAAGTAAAAGATAACGACGCGCTAACCTTCGGATACAACCTAAGCCACCACCAAAGAATGGATGTGCCCTGTCAGGCCGCGTACCGATACATCAACAACACCACCGTATTGGACTCGGGGTTGAACGATACCATAACCGGATACAGTTACGCACCACTAGTGTAATGAACGCTTGGTTAATCTCGCCACACACGGAATCCACCGAGTGATAAGAGAAAGGGAGACTCGAGTTTCTGGGTTTGATTCAAATTCAAGATAAGTTGTTCTCAAGGGTTACTGTTAGTATGGTTTTGATGATGTCGTACAGAAGGTAAGCTTCTACTACTCTGCAGAAGGTTAACCTACAAAGATAGTCTCTTTCGTATATTTTGTCACCTAACCATTACCACGAATTATTTAAAGTTATCATATGATTATTTAACTACATTCATATGGTACTTTATGTTAATTAAAATGATTTTAAATCATTTTAATTACGATTTATTTCCATGTGAGTTGATATACTCTCTTTAAGGGAAGAAATCACTCTATATATGGAAAGCACAGATGCAAGGTTATGTCGATTGATCTAGAACTATCAACGGTCAATTTATCCTTCCTCTTTCATCTAAGAATGTCCAGATTCCTTATGAATCATGGCAAAGGATAACACATTTGAATATAGACGCATCTCATACGTGTCTGTATCCAGAAGGTATGCCAACCAATTATGAAAATTAAGATTATCTGATTTCCATTTACAGATGCCTGACGGATCTTATCTGTCCGAATCTTTTGCAAGCCCTATCACATAGGATCTTATCTGTCCGAATCTTTTGCAAGCCTTATCTGTCCGAATCTGACCAGATGGCATGATTGATCCTCAAGTGATATGGAGCATCTCTCCCAATGGGGGAATGTTTTATTTGGCTGATATTTTGTTTCCATGTTTAGAAGAGACTTCCGCCGGCCACTGTACCTTCTGTAAATATGTATTTCTATTTTGTATAAGATTGGAGGACTTACGTGTAGAGTGAGTGTATTGTAGACTGAGAGACTTGTGAGTTTTTGTTCTCTTCGGGGTTGAGCATTCAGTAGCAGAAGGCTGGTTCTCAAGGTACAAGCTAGACCGGACATGAGTGAGGTTGCGAAGGATCTAGCTGCACTGTGGCGTGGCGGACGTGCATCAGGCTTAGGGAGAAGTTGTGGTGTATACGTGGAAGCTTTTACTCGCGGAGGTGCTCTTGTAATTGGTTTGCTCGTGTGTGCAGAAAGCAGGTGTCCAGGGTGTAAGCTGTGCCGGGCGTGAGTGACGTCACGAAGGATCTGGCTGCACTGTGGCGTGGCGGAGGTGTGTCAAGCTTAGGGAGAAGTTGGGGTCTATATGTGTCAAGACAGTGAGCAAAAGAAGGGCCGTGTCTAGGAGATTCACGGTGTGGCACTGACATTTGTGTTTCCACAGAAGGGAAGTACCTGCTGCAGGCTTTGGAGAAGCCCCACGAGTGTTGTTTGCTTCTGGAAATCTTGGTGAGGAGCTAAGCATCGGGAAAGCCTTGGTGAGGAGCCAAGCAGGTTGTGAAAGTGCCGGAGGGAAAATCCACCCTTGGACAGAGGGGCTATCGACCTGCGTAGGGCTGCTACGAGCTTGCATGGAGCTGCCACGTTCTACAGAACCCCAACTACATGAATTGTGGAGTTAGTCACTATCTTCAGTGCAGAACCTCAACGAGAGAGTTTCTGGAGTTAGCCACAGATCTCTGTGCACGACCCACAGGGTTATTGATAACAACCCATCGGGTTTCTGTGAGTAAAAAAGCCGAAGGGCTATCTGCATCACCTTCTACACTACATCTTTTGTGGAAAAGTCGAAGGGCTATCTACAATACCCTCTACAGGAGTATTTTATTTCTTCTGTCAGTCTTGTATTCGCTATAAGTGTTCACTAGTGAATTGCATCCTATAAGGGTGAAGAATGGAGTCGGCAATTGTCGAACTACTATAAACCTTATGTGTCTCATTTACTTTCTGTGCAAACGGTTATCTCACTGAGCATTCAGCGAAAACCTAAACAGGAAAGCAAATCAATAGACACAATGCAAACGTCTAAACAGAGACTCCAAAGGTCCTGCATCAAACAATTAACGCTAGAGAAACCAATCAGGTTTTGGAGTTGTTTCCTTCGATCTAGCTCTCGCATATCTTGGTAGTTTAGAAACGTACATGGTTTTGTGACAACCTTCTACTGCTACAAGTATCTTTCATATCTTGAAGTAAACCTTGTTGATTACACTTAAGGTGGTGGATTTGTAGAACCTTGATAGCAGAAGCGTCGACCTTCTGCATCAGCCTTCTTCTACTGTAGAAATCTTATCCGGACTGCAGATTCATATTCTAGATAAGACTTTGACTGGTCGTTCTCTGATCAAGCAGTTCACTTTGAGATTTGCTATGTACAAGGGTTTTGTAACCTACAGAAACTTAACCTTCCGCGGATGGGTTTTATTAGTTTTAAGAAGGCTATTACACTAATTCACCCCCTCTTAGTGCCATTGTTACACCAACAGTTACAATGCAATGGCTTATATAGGCCACCCAAAGAAAGACAACAAAGGAACGAAATCAAAAGATAAGGAAATAAAATCAAAG
The DNA here is from genome assembly GCA_023653495.1 of Melastoma candidum. Taxonomy (NCBI): domain Eukaryota; kingdom Viridiplantae; phylum Streptophyta; class Magnoliopsida; order Myrtales; family Melastomataceae; genus Melastoma; species Melastoma candidum. The sequence continues at coordinate 6,581,247 of CM042888.1, read as the reverse complement.
ATAAGGAAGGAAAAAAATAATATTTCCTCCCAACAAGATTTGCAAAGATAGTGGAGCAAACACGACTCATGGGCTGAGAGTTATCATACATGAGCTGTCAGATCATAACCGCCTCTTGAGTTTTTCGTCGCTTCAACCTCCATCGCCTGATAGCGTCGCTTTGCCCGAAACCTTTGCTCCTTCGCCTGTCGCTTGATCCGATCACTCTAGCAGCGTGAGTTCAGTTTGTCGCCCGGTCGCAGCAATTAAGGCAATGCCAACACCACCCTTGTCTCCTAAGCCCATTCGTCTCGCATCATCCTCCCTTTGCTGAAAAAGATTTGTCCTCAAATCTAAGGGGTCTTCATCATCTTCATAAGGCGCAAGATCCAAAACATTGAAAATTGCTGAGACGCCTTATTCTCCAGGCAAGTCGATCTTGTAGGCATTGTTATTGATCCTTTCAACGACGCGAAATGGTCCATCGGCTCTTGGCATGAGCTTATTCTTTCGGCTTGCAGGAAATCGCTATTTCCGCAGATGAATCCACACCAGGTCGCCTGGGTGAAAGACTTTCTCTCGTCGCCCTCGATTAGCCTTGGCTTGATACTTCTCATTCTGCTGCTCAATGATGGTGCGAACTTTCTAGTGCAACTTCAACATCTCTTCAGCTCGACGAGCTGCATTGTTGTCTACCAAACCTGTCCGAATCAAGGGTAAAAGCTAAACTGGAATCATTGGGTTAACCTCATACACTACTTTTTTATATAATTATGTATTGTATCTTTTTTTTATCTTTGTTATCATTGTTGCTGGATTTTGTTTTATGACCATAGTATAAGACCAGAGTGTAAGCATGGTGTTATAGCACATTATAACCTGAAAATTGGTTCACTTGCAACAATCTAGTTTACTGCAACAAAAGCGTTTAATTGCAACTATCTGGTTTACTACAACAGGTTCATTCATACAAACTGGTTTACTGCAGCAATCTGGTTCATACAAACTGCCTTACTGCAACAAACTAGTTCGTTCAACAGCAACAAACTAGTTCATACAACAAACTACAACAAATTGGTTCATCAAAATTTTGACAACATAAAGTGAACTAAAGCTGGACAATCCATTAAACTAAATCCCATTCCACCAAATCTAAACAGTCAAGTAAACCAATTCCCAGTCGTCGATGCCTCCATGCTCGAGCCTGCTATTGAGCTTTTTTGTGTTCTCGAAGTTCCCACGTTAAAACTACTTTGAGGACGAGAGTTGTCATCTTCAAGCATCGAGTTTCCTTCCATTTCTACCAGTCCTCTTCCTCCTCCATTGCTCGTCTTTCCCGCCAGCCCTCTTCCTCTTCCCCTGCCCCTTCCTCGCCCCTGTAACAATCGGGAAATAGTCTTACATCCAAAAATTCAGAAATTACAAAGAAATACATAGTTCATAAAGATTACTTATAGAAGATGTAGTCCCAACTATTTGTAGAGGAGCAGGTTCCTCTTGAAGAACTATTTTGCATCCTCTCTTGTTATGCTTATAAGTGTTACAATTTCTATGCTCGGCTATGGGTGCAAATTCAGCCATCAAATGTATTAACCCCTGAAAAAAGAAAGTTATAACTTTTATGACTGCAACAAAGAAGAGCAGACTATAAGAAGCATGCAATGCATACCTTTTGCTTGTTACTTATGAATGTCCCACCTCATCTGTCATTTACAGCCAAATCTTCAAATAATAGGGACAGAAACCACATCCAACTCAGAGTATTCTCTCCATCTATTACAGCCCAAGCAATCGGTACATGTGGTTGTTGCCGTCTCTACCAACCGCCGACAACAATATGCCTCCCACATTTGTTTTCAAGAATGTGCCATCGAATCCAGTCACCTTTCTACATCTAAGTATAAATCCCTTTCTTATCTCAGAAAATCCCACGTATAGTGGTTTGAAAATATTAAACAGACCAGCACTTGGAGTAAACTCAACATCCAACTTAAAAGTGCTATTATGAGAAAAGTTTCCAAAGTATGTAACATATGAACGAAGCTTCTTATAATGGTCTTCTATGGAACCATTAACCGTCCTCTGAGCAACCATTTGGCTCTATAAACCTACAAGTTGCTCATCGTAATCGAATACTTCTCCAATAGATCAGCAACAACATCGTGAGCCCTCATCGTATTAAGAGGTCGATTTTTCTTAATGAACTCCCTAGATAGTCATTTCATAGTAGCTTGTCTATTCTTCAACACCCTTGTACACTTATGCTCTAAATAATAAGACTTCACTGAAACTGTCCGATCCCGTTGCACCAACCCACATAGACACGCCAAGGACAATCAACAACACATGCGCATTCCATCCTCCTATTATCCATTCTAATCCAACATACATTCAATCCATTTAATATATCATAATCTTGAATTGCCTCTTTAAATTGTTTAAGAGAATCAAAACTCAACCCCACCTCAAATCTGAAATTTTTATGGTCACAATCAGGACCATAAACATTTGCATCACATCGAGCACGAGAGATACCTCCATCATCATCTGACCTTTGACAAAATTCTGGTGGATCGTATCCAACCTTATTGATAAAATTCTTCACGGTAAAGTAGCCAATTTTATCCACATCAACATTCTCGATTCTGTAGGTTTTTACACCAACATAACTCACCCTACCCGTCAACCTAAGCTTATCACCCACATGTAAAATCAAATTGCCACGACATTCTTCCATTACCTAACGGCAACTTAAACCACACAACCTCACCGAATGGGACTAGTGAGTCAAGGAAAGTTTTGCATGGGAAGTTTGAAAAAGGATTGTGGGTGGTGGGTTGGGGAAGATTTCCGGATGGGGAGGTCGGAAATGAGCTGGGGGTGGTGGGTCAGGAAAGATTTTGGCCAGTGAGTCACGTTGGTGGGTTAGGAAACGAGCTGGGCTGGTGGGGATGTCAGGAAACGAGCTGAGGTAGTGGGGAGGTCGAAAATGAGGTGGGTTTCTGGTCGGTCGTGTGTAGAAAAGGTCGAGGATGGTGTGTTGGGGTTGATGGGTCAGCGATTTGGGGGTTTCGGGTTTGTGCCTGATTTGGGGGTTTAAGGTTGGGTGGCCGATTTTGGGAACGAAATTAATTTGGGGGGTTGGGGTGGCCGATTTTAGGCCAATTTAAAAAATTATTTTAAATGGGACTAATCATGACATTTCGTCGAATGGTGATCTTGTGACGGCAGGGCGACTGACGGCGTTAGTGTCATGTCAACGCCACATCAACTTTCATATGTCGACGACTGACGGAGAATAGATAAGAAATAACGAAATAAGTTTTGGATATATGGAGATATATAAACGATATGATAAATGGGAAAAACTAATATAATTTAGAATAAATCGGATAATTTTACCTTTTTAAAACATAGAGTTCTTTCAAAACTTAAATTTGTTTTTTCCAAATGTGAAAACCAAACCATATCGCGTCGGAATTTTCGAATTTAAAAATAAATGCAATAAATAAATGTTAAAGATATATTTAATAATTAGGTAAAAAATATAACAAATAAACATAATGTTCTTCGAACCTGAACTTGTATGGCCGACGCATTCCAGCGAACCTCCTTGCCACAAGAACATGCCATTCCGAATTCAAAGCAATCAAGTTTTCCATCCTCATCTCGTATTAAACCATCCAAAGGTGACTATAATTCCACCAAATAGCCACGGCCACCCTATTTCCCAAAATAAAAGAATATCGGTGAGACTATTACCCAGATCCAAATTCGAACCGATCCCTTTAGCTTTGCTGGGAAATTGTCGGCACCTTAGGCCAGCACTTGCAAGGAATTCGTTACTCCATTGAATTGACAACTCTTCCTAGGGTACAGAAAAACTAATGACTAGTCCTTCATCTGATGCTTCCACGGTTCTTCTTTGTTGGCACCGTACATAGTGAACCATGGCCAGGGCTGTGTTCCAATGGGTATATTGTTGCACCTCTTACATATCGCTGATGATTGATTGCCGGTTTCCTGATATTGATAAGCTGGTTGAATGCTCTTTGATTATTGAGCAAGCAGCCAAAGGGTCTGAAGATGCTGCCCCAACTCTCCTGTCATGTGACAGAAACATTTTTTAGCAACTCTGACATAGAAGGATATTGTTTATTTAGAAAGATTCACCTACCCCAATACTTTTGCAGAAGCAAAGCCAGCAGCTCTGATTAGGTTGCTACTGGGCAAAAACTTGACAATTCGATTTCGATCAGCACGCATTGGAGAATGGATTTTTATGAGCTACAATGACAAAGCCAAAAGGAGGCAAAAATCTATCAAACTTGGGGATAAAGGTCAAGGCAGATGTGGAGAAGCATTCATAGTGATCGCGAGGAGTAATTATTATTGTAGTAGCACTGGGTGGAATAAGGGACTTGATGCAATTTGAATATTGTTTTAGACCAGATAGATACAACGTCGGAAAAACTTATGGAACAGAAAGTATTATCTAAGGAGATGATACTTGGTCATACCCCTAAACATTCCATCATCTGATAATAAGCTCTACCATGAAGAGGCATGTGTCCCTGGCGAGATTCTGAGAAGTATCTGGTCCTGAGAAAGCACACCTCCAACAACCTCAGTAACTAAAGAATAATCCTACCAATTGATAAACAAACGAGCAAAGATGATTTTAGTGTTATTTTGGCGACCTTCAAAGATAGCGAAAAAGTTTGTAATAGTTATACCACTCTTTGTAGCCAGGGTCCACCGTAAACCCATACATGTCAACGGATTCACAAATAGATAGAGCAAACTCAAGTGCCTTCTCCCCGGTCCCTTTAGCTGAAGATCCAAAGGAAGTACCTAGCATCAAATATACAGGATTTTCTATAGGAATTTCCTGCAGGAGGAAACATCGGTTATGGAAGCAGTAAGGACAATGAAAAATAAGAAAGTAACAAAAATGTCATAGAGTACAATATTGCATTCAAATAGGAAAATTATAATGTGCAACATTAAGATAATAGGCCAATGATGTCAAAACACTAAGTCAACAAATTTTAGACAACTCCATATTTAACATAAGCATCTTTTATTGAAATAAGAACCCGTTTGGTTTTCGGAATGGAATGAGAATGGAGAAAAAATATAGTGAGTAGGAAGGGAATTGCTCAAAAAAATAGTGTGTTATTTTGAAGGATGAAGAGGAAAATGAGAAGAGAATGGAATGAGGATCCTCATTCCATTCTCCTCCCATTTTAACACATCCTTGAATTAAACACATCATTTTTTAAGCGATTACCTTCTTAATCACTATATTTTTTCTCCCCTCCTATTCCATTCCCTCCGAAATTCCATTCCACAACCCAAACATGCTATAAATACTTGAGATGTGGAATGATAAAAGGCAATTGTCATCGGGAAAGATATGCAAACCGACATAAATGGTCGAATCAATTACAGCGAGTTTGAAAAAAAACCCCTTCAGATTCCCCCATAAAAGTCAGAATTGCTTACCTTTATCATTTTGTTCATGATGTCATGGATTGTCGTTTTGATGATAAGCACCTCCTTTCTTGTTTCTGCAATGGCAGGTGTTTTGTTATATTGATTAAATGCATAAATGGGTGGATAGAGTAATCATTCATTTGATGCATACCATCTAACTCTACAACTTTATCAAGAGCTTTTGCTGATCCTCTGTTGAGGAGTCGAAAGGTGCTTTTCTTACCAATATACTCTGTATAGTTCTGGCATGCAATGAGAGAATGAGAATGGCGCCACAAAGAAGCAAGACAAATAAATCAATCCATAAACACCAGTGAATAAAAACCTGGATCGGTGCACCATTTTCCCTTATAACAACATCATAATCATCTATCTCGTTCCCAAACCTTGTCTTCAAAAGGTCTCCAGAGTTAACAATAACAGCACATCGGTCAAATTGCCGTGGAACATATGGTGGTGTTTGCGGGAGCACTAAAGAAAGTTTCTCCTCACAGAGAGTTCTATTTGCACATCGATTGCTGCAAAACGATCAATTTGATTTTTCAGATTATTAAAAGGTTCAGCAATCTATAAGGAGCTTACTCAAGCCAAGCTAGCTTATTAATACAAGAAAAGGAACTTCATAAGTTATTCACTTCGGAAACTGCTCACACAAAAGAATATGAATAAGGAGGCAAGTATCACCAAGGTTCTAATTTGAAACCTGAATCTTCATTAGTCTTAGGGCACTCAGAGATCTATGACATCATGAGCCAAGCTTACAACAAGATACATTGAGAATTACTTACAGCTGTATACCCTTATTAATCCTGCGCCATGCATAGTCCTCCCAACCATTTGGTAAAGCATCAATGAATTCCCTCGTAAGTATGGTGCTACTATTTCTAACCTAGACAATTCAAATGAAACACATTAAAATGTCATAGAAGAAAACCAATTAGTCTAGAAATCAATAATGAAATAACTATTTATCATAAAATGAATATTTAAAGAACTAAGAACTAAGAAGCAATTGGAGGAACTCAACAGCTAGTCTAGACATGCAGGATGCAGTCCAATTTAAAAAAAAAAATTGCTTAGGAACTTCAAATTCAATAAGCATATGCTTGAGGTAGGAATATCTATATATTATTCACAAGGTTAGGATCATGATAGGTTGCTCTTCTCCAAGGCCAGGTCAAAGCTCTAGGCCAATTGGAAGATAGCCCTCTGAAGTCCACCAGAGAAGATATTCAAGCAAAGATATACAGGTTCAAAGACAATGCTCTTCTCTTCTAACTTGAACAATTTTGTTGTCGAATACTTCAATCAATGATTCTTTCTCGGTATGCAGAACATTCCCAGTTAGCATTGTTAAATACCTTAATTGAACAATAAAGAAATATTTCTGTTGTTTATTCACCTGTTCCCAGTTAACGACACTTTCGCAAAGGTTGAAATCAAACGACAAGCCTTCAAGTTCTCCAGTTTTGGGATCTTTCTGTCCATTGTGGCAATAATTCGTTTCAGCATTAATATTCTAAAGGATTGATAATAAATTTATTCGCCTTCATGCAAGTAGGCAGCGATATAAAAACGGTGAAGCCCACCCATTTAGAAATTGTATCTCTGGGAAATTCAATAGTGACTTCACACAAATCCTTTCCAACAATAGCTCGCAAACCCAAACCATTTGCATGCTGCACCAGAATGAAAATCAGTGAGCAAACAATTAAAATTAAGAATTGGATCCTATGGCACTCAATATGCAATATTTAGCGATCCTTGGCCATGAATCGAAGCTGTCTTGCAACACGGAAGGACTAAGGCAATGAATATGGGAATAGATTACCACACATTTCTGAAAGCTGTCTTGCAAAGACTTTAGGGCCTCCAAATCCTCAGGAGAAGGCCGAGAAATCTCATCTGTACAGACAAAGGTGACGAGTGTCAGACAGAGTTAGGTCAGAGTGTTAAACGCAGCAGAGGAAAGGAAGATAGATGACTGCGTACGGAGATTGGTCACGCTAGTAATGTAAATGATGAGGGCAAAGATCCCAGAGGCCAGAACGAGTAAAAATCCCAAGTGCAACACCTTCATCTCCGTTATGATGCAGTGTGCTTGACGTTCCCGGTCATCATAAAACAAGAATTTCAAAATCTAGAGTTCCTGAATTAGGACAGACATTATGCAGAGGGTGAGGAAAGACGGGACCAAATTAGAAGAAATCCACCGAGCTTTCTTCTCACTAAACCATGAAACTTAATAAAAACTATAATAACAGTAGAGCACAAGCGAGGGTTAATAACTCAGAAACCCCTCAGTCATCCACAATGAACACTTAAAAAATCCAAGCATTCGCCACTCACAACTGAGGAATCTTCCACGGATATAGCATGGCACGAACAGTCAACTGAACATAAAGCAACAATTCCCGATGAAAATCAACCTTCTCAGAAAGCTGTTCACATAGAACGCGTCACAGAAAATAAATGGCCCCAGTATTCGCTACTCACAAAAATTTTGAGCTGGCCAATTCCTAAACGAACTGGATCGAAGGAGGAAACAAACCCTAATAGCCCCAATCAGATCTACTGTAAAAGCCCCGATTCCTGGATAGATTTTTTAGAATATTTTATTCAATTTTTCAGACGTACCACAAACCCTCACGAACCAGGGACGGACTCAGAGACAAACGGGACCTCCGAGGCAAAAGATCACCAAAGGAATCGGAACCGGGAATAACTGCGGCCAGATGTAGACCAATCGAGCCAAGCGGCAGACGCAGACGCAGACGCAGCCACAGATCAAATCGTGAAGGTTTGTCGCAATTCCCGTATCCCGTAACGTATTCGCGTCAGGCATTTCCGTATGCTAATCCTTTCTCGATCTCTCTTTTTTTTTCCATAACGTCAAAATTGTGTATTACATCTAAAATGTTCAACCTAAAACAATTATAGAACCTTTAAAAAATTTCAAAATAATTTTTAAATATTATACTCGTACATCCTAAATTATTAGGACAACGTATTTTGTTTTAAAATCTTTGTATTAACTTTTGAGACCGTGTATGGGTTGCTTTTTATACACAATTCTTAAATCGTGTGTTGGAATCATGTGAAAAGGACGAAAAAACGTGGAAATAAATCGAAAATTTTCCAAGTGCTCCCATAGCCCCCCCCACCTCACCTCATTGGGTACAAATGAACCTCCGGTTGAACAACATTCTACCTCCCCAAGTCACTAATAAATTTTTAATCATCCATTTCTGTTCGCGTAGGAAACGGACCAAGTCGGAAATATTTGGCAATTGGACTCACAGAGAATTGTATGTGGTCGCCAGAAAGATGAATTTCAATGATAAATAATACGGCAGTTACAAGTTCAAAGTTTTAAAAGAAGAAACGAATGCTTACAGCCATAAAAATGAAGGAAAAAACGGTGGTATGGATGACGGAGGCGATGTAGACTCGTTGCTGGAGGTGCGACTGGAGCTGACGTCACTGCTGACGCTGTAGACTCGTCGCGAAACGTAGACCTGGTGCTGACGTCACTGCTGACGCTGTAGATTCGGTACAGTGCGCTGTAGACTTGCGCCCCGTAAAGCAGAGTCTGGCGGATGTCGGATGTGGATGCTAAGGCCTCGGATGGACACCTTGGTGGCGGAGATGCAGGCGGAGGATGATCGTCGGAACTACGGTTGCCCGTCCCGACGGTGGAGGCGATGGTGGAAGCTGGGTGTCGAGACTACGGCTGCTCGTCTCGACGATGGGAGTGCTGGCGGAAGGTTGATCAACGGAGCTACGGTTGCTCACTCCGCTGTTGGAAGGATGACCCAATAAACCCAGGCCGAGGTATCTACTAAACTAAGGGTGACGAACAATGCAAAGTTTGTGTTTGGCTGATTGATCGTGAAAATTTTTTAAGTAGAATCCACTCTCCCTTTTATACTAAATTTCGTAAGTCTTTGCACGCTCCACATGTCCTCGAAAAATCCCTTAAATCGTGGCTTGATCTTAACTTTTCTCCAGGGATCTCGGAGTTTGTTTTTCTTAGAGATTCTTCTAACCTCCACTTAATGAGATCGTGCGTGGGACGTGTTCAGATGAGTTGTAGACTTAGCTCACACTCGTATTTCTAAAAGGGGTCGTAGACTTAGGCTGTTGCGGACTGAGGATTCGGCACAGTCGACGGGCTATAGACTTAGCTAAGGCCCGTGTTCCAATATGGACTGTAGACTCAACACAGGCCCAGAATATCCTATCGTGTCAACAATTTCAATCCCCGAATTCATGTAACTCTTTGAATAACCCGCAACAGTAATTTTCGAAATTCCTGAAATAATGTCTCCAACTCAAATTTTATAAAGTCAAGTTTAATTCGAAACTCGAATTTTTAAAAGTCGAGTTCGAGGGACTTCAACTTTTTAAAATGAATTAGCCTCTTTATTATTTCTTACAGAATTCGGCTTTTAAAAAGCAGAGTTCACTTATCATAGAATTCGGCTTTAAAAAAGTCGAGTTCAAAATGAAGGTGAATTCGAGTTTATAAAAGTCAAGTGCGTGAAATTATTTCAAGAATGCAATTTCTTAAAATATGGCGCCGATGATATTACTACTACTCTTTGCAGTGTTATGCATTAATATCAAACAAAATGACCACATTCAGACGAGCTGCCATACAACAACTTGCTACGTTTCTACACATATTTTAAGACAAAAATTTAGCAGTCATGTGGTCGTATTCTTCTAATTATATTGGTCAGGCAAATAATTAGTACATACGTATTTTTATTTTATTCGTAAGTGATCATTATTATCGAATAAAATATTTTACGTTTTACTTTTTCAACATCTCATAGCGAAGCGGAGTATTCCAACAAATATTATGCGTGGAAGAATCAAACCAAACCAAGAATCAAGCTATATGGTACAGAGAAGCACGTTATGGAGCAAACATTTACAGAAATAAAATATATAAGGATAAGGCAACTTTTTGTCGGATGTGATGTATGATGAGCTTGACATAATAATTGGAGAGTTGTGGGTGAGTGATTAAGGAGGTTCTCATGTGATGGATTATATACTTAGACGTTAAGAATGTGATGAATCACGAAAACTCATGCTAAACAGTTGCGCCCCATAACCCATTAACCACAACTTGACATGTTGGGGTCATCCATCCCATCATTACATATGAAATCCGTAACACAGGCTAGAGTATAACATCTCACAATATGATTCGAGATTTGACAGATTAGTTTGGTGAAGATCGCTTCGAATATAATAAAAATCATCATGGCAATGGACGTACAACGGATTTAATTTTACTCACTCGGCTTGTTGTGTCCTGTTGAGTAGATGTTTTCTTGATGGTTTTGCGATTAATTTTATGCATGAGTTTATGTAGAAAAGGGAAGAGTGAGATTTTTTTTTTTTTACGGACGTTGACTCATAAAAATTTCGGTCTTTCTCGAGAAGAGCCGTGTCACTCTCGAGAAAGTTTTTTGACTAGTATCTCAATAAAAAAAATTTTCATTGAAGACCTCGAGAAAAAATATTTGATTAAAAGAGTCTATCGAGAACTTTCTATATATTACAAGAAAATATAAATATTATATTAAAAAGAAGAACAAAATATATTTTTAGCAAATATTTAATTAGATTCTCCCCAAATTAAGGAACTTGGTCAACAACCGCCCAAACAATGATAAAGTGGAGAACGTGTTTGAAGATCAACAACTGCCGAGGAGAACGTGTATCGACTTGCCGATTGAAAACGTTTGTAAAATCCCAGTTGCATTCTCTTCAAAAGGCAACAACAACTCAAACACATACTTTAGTCTTTTATCTTTTACTTTTGTTCGGAACCTTCCAACCTCAGCGCTATTGATTCTGTTAGGCGTTGTTGACACACCTTCGTCCAACCTCAGTGTCATTGATTCTGTCTGACATTGTTGACACATTTTCGTCCATCCTCAGTGTTATTGATTCTGTCCGGCGTTGTTGATCTACCACCACTTCAAAGCCATGTTCCACCCTCGGTGTCGTCGCATTAAATTCAGGTGTCGTTGACATCCGACCGCCGATCCACCAAGGTGAATTCCATTAAAGGAGTTTGTCGCAGCCGCCGTTCATCCGCCCGCCGATTGTCGTGAAGCGTCACCAAGTCTTTTCTGTTATTTTCCGTTCAGGTAACATCTCTAAGTGTTGCGTTGTAAACCCGATACTGTTGCATTGAATTTCAGTGTTGTGTTTACTTGTTTTACTTGCACTCGTTCACTTTGCGGTGTACAACGCTAAACACTGTAAATTCAGTATCGTCGTATTAAATTCTGGTATTACGTTTACTTTCACTTTACGACGACCACAATATCACTGTAAAATTCGATACGTGTTGCGATGAACACAAATTCCGCGGCAATGAGGTTGAACACAATTTGGCCACCACAGTGGGAGTCAAGGAATTAGAAAAAATTTCTTGAAATATGCCTCGTGCCAAAAAGAATTATATTGAGGTTGATCCTAATGAAATAGGGGATCCCAATGAAAATCAAAATGAGGAAATCCAGGATGCACTCGTAGGGCTCCTAAATAATCCTTGCCTTGGTTATTCGCCTAATGATTCTACAACCAAATAAGAGTTTGGTAGTGCAGAGTTAAAACTCGAATTGGTAGAAAGTCGTTGGAAATTCGAAATGCGAATGAATGAGAAACTTCAGGAATTAATAGATGCCATAAGTCTCCTTAAGGGTGATAGATCTAAGAAAAAGACTGAGCCTCCAGGAGGAAAAACATTTATGGGTGATGCTCAGAGAGTTGGTTTCTCTAATTCATGTTCTTCTCAAGCTCCTACGATTACACTGAATGGGGAAATACCAAGCACTTCTAAGTTAAATCACATAATTATTGTACCTAATCTTGTGGAATCGTAGGTGATAAAGGGATATGATCCCCGATTTAAAAATTTTGTCGAGGTAAAATCCAAACTCATGGATAAGTCTGTGGAGTTAAGGGAGTAGAAATTTCAAGAGAAATCTTGTCAGATTGAAAATGAATGTATGAATAACTTAGTTCTAATGAAGGAGGTTGCAATTGAATCTATTGCTTCACTTGCTAACCAAAACTACACTCCCCTCGAGAGCGGAACTCCTACAGAAGTTGACAAGGATGAAGAAATTATGTTTCAGCAAGATACTCTCTCTCACATCATAGACGCGGTGAGAAAATTGACAAATATGAAATTCACTTATTATTGAGTTAAATAGACATTATAAGTATTAATGTGCAAGAAATTGGAATTGAGGGATTTCCGACGAATGATGGGATCTCAACAGATGATATTTTCGAGATACATATGAATAAAGTACCACTGTGTGATTATCCAATTGGAATATCGAGGAAGCCTATACAATCGAGATATATTCAAGGGCATATCCATAAAAGAGACGTGGAAAAATTTTCATTGAAATGTGATGGATTTGGCTCACCTAAACGGTAAAAAAGGAAAATTACATTGAGAATAAAGTCGAGATGGGATTGAACCCGCAATCGAGAAAAGTGGGTTTGATTAAAAAAGAAGAGAAGAAATATCATATTGATGATTAACAAAAAAACAGGGGGAGAGAGAAAATTGTCTTCTCGAAAAGAAAAAAAACGGCAAATATGCCTTCTCGAGAAGCAAAACAAACGAATATGCTTGTGTTTAAAAAAAAAACTCAAATCAAAATCAAATCTTTGTCTAAAAGCAAACCCACACACGTCGAGAAGATTGATGTGGGTGGATTGAGGAAAATATATCTTAATCGATCCAGTATTTATGAAAGAGACAAAACTAAAAAGACCTGAAAGTTCATAATGTCTAGTAGCCAATTCGTTTTGATAGTGTTCTCGAGACTTCATCATATATAGGTCGTCGTCTTGAAGATAGCCTCCCATCCTTGGTTTTGGAGATTAGCCTTCGTGGAGGAGCATCGAACCAACTCATCCTCGACAATACTTATGGCGACTGACAATGTATCTCTCTCGATTTGGAGTCTTCTAGACGGAAAAGGAAGACAATTGTGTCACTCAGAGAAAGGGATTCAAACAAAAAACATTTTTTATGTGAGCCATGGTAAGGCCCCCAATAACTCGGGGAAGAAAAGTTGGGGATAAAGACAAACGTGTCTTCTCGTGAAAGAAAAGAAAAACTCTAAGTAAAATAAATTTCTTATCCCTATATTTACATTTTCACATCCAAGACCTAGCTCTTGAGAACGTGATGTCACCCATAAGAATACCGATTGACATTACTACAAAAGCAATGATCATGTGTTGACACATGAATTCTGTCCCCTTGTTTGTGTTTTAATTTCAAGGCAGAGAATGTCAAGAGAGGCACGAATATCGTCTCGAGACATGGCTCAAAAGATTCTCAAGAAAGAGTATCTCAAGAGAAAAGTCGAGAAAAACTTGTAAAGTTATAGCCAGAAAACCAAAACAATGTCTGATCTCGAGATCGGAACCATTGAATTTTGTTTCTTGACTTTTGACAGGCCATAACTCATTCAAGAGGACCTCAAATCGGAAAGTACAAAGCATAAAGGTTGTAGCTTGAGAAGAAAGGGAACTAACTGAACTTGTCTCGAGTTAATTCGATTTGTCTAGTAAAAGTTATGATCAAATACCAAGAGGATGTTCTGAACTTGAGATTGACCTGTATAGTTAATTTGATCGGTCATAACACGTCCAAGACGGTGTTGAATCGAAAAGTGTAAAACATAAAAGTTATATCTTGAGAAGAAAGGGAACTAATCCAACTTGTCTCGAGTTAATCTGACCTTTCTAACCAAAGTTATGATCAAACTACCGAAGCAATATCTTTGATCTCGAGATGAGATCTCGAGGTCAGAACAGTTACGACTTCGACCAGTCATAACTCATCCAAGATGACTTTGAATCGAAAAGTGCGAAACATAAAAGTTATAGATCAAGAAGAAAGAAGACTAACATAACTTGTCTTGAGTTAATCTGACCTGTATAGTAAAAGTAATGTTCAAAATACCGAGAGATTGTCTTGTTCTCGAGATTGATCTCGAGATCAGAACAGCTACAATTTCGACCAGCCATAACACATCTAAGATGACCTCGAATGAACAACCCCAAAACATCAAAGTTATAGAAGAGCCAGAAAAGAAACTATGCCAAGTAATGTTGAGTTAATCCGATCTCTATAGCCAAAGTTATGATGAAAATACTTTAAGATTATTATTGTTCCCAAGACTAGATCTCGAGAATAGAGGAGTTCCAATTTCAACTTATCAAAACTTTGCCTAAATTGTCTCGAATGAGAAAACTCAAAACATAAAAATTGTAAAAGAGTCAGAGATGGAGCAATCCCAGCTAATCTCGAGTAAAGTGAAGCTTTGTAGTCAAAGTTATGCTCAGTCGACTGAAACCACGTTCCAGCTTGAATACAAAAGCGTTGCGTTCGATATTTTAGATATATCTCGAGCTACACACGCTAGATTCAGGCGCACTGCCTATCCACACGACCGGAGAGATTACAAAAGAGGTTGGATTTTATGACACTCGAGTTTGTCCAAGGATGGAAGAGTAATGCCCCCTGGAGTGGACTGTCGACACCTCGCTTCATTCTCCGAGCCTTCGGTCGTCGAGAACTAGTGGGTAAGCGTATATTCATGCATATTAACACCCAAGAATATTGAGGCACCCACGATCTATGGCAGTTAACATCCTTTGCCCACATCTTAGGCAGTTAAAGCCTGAGTGGCAAGGAGTTAGTGATCCGACTTCTTAGTATGGTTATTATATTGAGCTTTTCGAGGGACGGGTTGAGGACGAAATGTAAAAGGCAACATTACTTGCTTGTAGAGGCAAGGCCAGAAAATCCTCTCGAGAAGCAATCTCGTTATCCTGGCCTTAATAAGGCCCTTAATTTTAAGTCCTCGAAGCTTATTAGATAATTTTTGCTCTCGGTGTTCATTACCATCTTATATGGAAGGGAAACAAAGAAATTTTCTTATATTCTCTCAATCAATTGGGTTGAAAAATTCTCCCGACATTTTGATTACGTCACAACCAGAAATTAAGTAGTCGAATGGAACTTTTTTGTCATTTTAAAAGTTGTCGGAAGGAGCTAATGGCCCAATGCAAGACGAGGAGGGTCATAATCAGATTGTTGCGCAAAATTGTCTTCCTCGAGATCATACACCAGATCTACGTCGCTCGGGATTATCTATTAAGGGCCACATTGAAGGGCTGTGTATTGGAGACGTTAAGATTCACGATTTCGAACAATGTAAACATTGGTTGACATCACGATACAAAGAGGGGGGCTTAATGTTGACACATGAAAGTTCCGGTCTTTCTCGAGAAGAGCGTGTCACTCTCGAGAAAGATTTTTGATTAGTATCTCAAGAAAGATTTTTGACTAGTATCGGATTCTCCCCAAATTAAGGAACATGGTTAACAACCGCCCAAACAATCTGATAAAGTGGAAAACGTGCTTGAAGATCAACAAATGCCGAGGAGAACGTGTATCGACCTACCAATTGAAGACGTCTATAAAATCCCAGTTGGATGCTTTTCAAAACACAACAACAACTCAAACACAGACTTTAGTCTTTTATCCTTTACTTTTGTTCGGAACCTTCCAACCTCATCCCGGTTGATTCTGTCTAGCGTTGTTGATACACTTCCGTCCAACTTCAGTGCCGTTGATTCTGTTTGGCATTGTTGACTCATCTCCGTCCATCCTCAGTGCTATAAATTCTGTCCGGCGCTATTGACCTGCCACCACTTCCAAGCCGTATTCCACCCTGGGTGCCGTCGCATTAAATGTCGGTGTCGTTGACGTCCGACCGCCGATCCATCGAGATGAATTCCATTAAAGGAGTCTGTCGCAGCCGCCGTTCATCCGCTCGCTGATCGTCGTGAAGCGTCACCGAGTCTTTTCTGTTGTTTTTCGTTCAAGTCATGTCTGTAAGTGTTACGCTATAAACCCGATACTGTTGCATTAAATTTCAGTGTTGTGTTTACTTGTTTTACTTGCACTCGTTCACTTTGCGGTAACACTAAACACTGTAAATTCAGTAGCGTCGTATTAAATTCCGGTATTGTGTTTACTTTCACTTTATGACGACCATAATATCACTGTAAAATTCGATACGTGTTGCGAGGAACATAAATTCCGTGCCAACAACGGGATTTGAAAATGTTTAGATAATTAATTGGAAATATTATTAGTCATATCAGTGTAACAACGAATATTAATAGGGATGTATCAGTGTTTTGGCTCAAAATTGGACTTCCTAAAGTTAATAGAAACAAACAATGGAATATAAGGTATATGGGAATTACATAATCTTATTTACAGTATAACTTGAAGCTGACTTACCCCAAGAAGCTCGATATGGTATGCCTCAAACTTGAACTTTCAACGATTAATAAGACTCAGACAAAGGATGGTTAAGTATATGTGAATCACAAAACCGTGTTTATAGCAGAATCCAAAGTGACTTACCTCGAACCATGTTTGATTAGCCGTCGCTCGATATGAAATATCAAACTTCATAACCTAAAAGATTTCGGTAGCAGTAGAAGGCTTGTCGCATAATCTTTTAAAGTTTGCAAGTTTGAACAACTAAAGCTTGATATGTGAAGTTAATTTCAGAACCTAAAAACAGTTTTTATAACGACAATGGTTGGTAAAAAAGTTATAAAAGCTTTCTTTATTAATGGGTTTTTTAGTCTAAACGATTTTATTTCATAATGTTAATGGTTTTCACGGAAAGATCACTTATCGATTAGTAAATAAAGTAAAAGAAACAACAAGATTTATAATGATTCGTCAATTAATATACCACGTCAACTTGAGAAACTCCTGGCAAGGGAGTTTTCTGAATTTCAAAGATTCTTGTAATAGTTTATTTTATGAATAAAATTATTTATTTCTAACGACGAATAATAAAAAGTTAATGTTGACGATAAAGTTTTTTCCATGCTAACCATAACTAGAAACAAAATTCCATCGTCTCGTTGAAAGCTATTGCCACGCACACTCATTTTCCTCTTTTTCTTTTTTTTTTTTAAAATGGCAAGCCGATGGGTCGGTCATGAAGTCATCGAGCAGAGTTTACTCCTTCTAGCCAGTCCACTATTAATTCGTTTAATTTAACGGCATTAATAATTTCATTCTTGGAATTGGAAATAAACTTTCGACCCGACAGGTATATTTACAGAGAATAAAATTAAAATTAAAATATGACGTGAAAGGTTAACAGATTTGCAATTAAATTTGGGGCCGTCTCCCCACCCAAAACAACTTGGCAAACGCATTGATGTCTCCTCAATAATTTTTTCTTGCTTTTCTTGTAAAAGAATCCACGGGAAGGGGCCAGTGGAGTCAACGTTCGGAACAGTCGATTCATTAGAAACGTAATCCGACGACTTCCCTATTTCTTTTCACTTGTGCTTCTCAAATCATCATCTATTAATTTAACAATGTTTTTAGGGTGTAAATATAAACAAGTAAGATTAATTCAACACGAAATACACCAATTCCTAAGATTAATTCAACACGAAATACACCAATTCCTTTATTTGTAGAATCCGATAAATTTCCTTTTGGATATATAGCGAGAATTCAATTAAAATCCTATAAAGAAAATAATTAATGATTTTTTTCCCCCGGGGGGGGGGGGGGTGGGAGCTCGTGCACCAAATTCAGAAGAGGGGCTTGGCACTTTAAAATTACTAAATTTCACTTGCCTTATAATATGAAAAATAAGTTTTGAACAATGGTTTAGGGTTAACGTGTCCTTTTCTTATGTGTGTTTGGTTATCCTTTCTCTGGGGGGGGGGGGGGGGGAATGAATTGAAATAGTTGTAGAAAGTAAATAAAATAAAATATGAAATATTATTATGGGAGAAAGACGGAGGGAGGATGACGAGGGTCAGGTGAGAAAGAGTGATGGGACGTCCCAAAATTATCGCCAATTGTCTCGCCTAAATCAAATGTTGACATGAGTCCCCCTTCCTCCCTTTTCAACTGCCCATTTTGTTTATTTATTATTTATTGTTTTAAATGCAGTCAGTCCACCATTTAATATTTAATTAACCATCCATAAACCTAAGCATCGCACCCCGACTCGCAATGTCACGTGGCTCGCCTTGTTATTTAAGTTGATTTTTATTTGATTTGATTAAAAAAAAAAGAGAAATCGACGCCAGAAGGAGACAAAAAATGGGAGGGGAGGTGGAGGTGGACCCCACCAAGTCAATTTGCATGAATTCATTTTCTGATTTAGCAAGATTGATCAATTTTCCCCAATAAACGCGTTACTCCCTCCCTTCTTCCTTCCTATTTTCTTTCCCTTCACATTGAAAGTAGCACTCGCGGTTTCACCCATCCCTCGGGACACCCAATCTGAGTTTCCCTGAGCTTTTCATCCCAGAAGAAGCTTCTTCTGCTGCCTCGAGAGCGTGGGGATAGGACTTGGGGTGTCTAAGAAGCTGGTGAGGGAATGGCGGAGAGCAGTGGGTCACAGTCGAGGGAGCTCGACCAGACTCCCACATGGGCTGTCGCCGGTGTCTGTGCTGTTTTCATCATCCTCTCCATTGCATTGGAGAAGGCCCTCCACAAAGTTGGCCAAGTATATGCATGCCCCTCCATTTCCTTTGATGACTTCTTTTTCTTGCTTTTCTTTTGGGGTTTCTCGATCTCGAGGGCTCAATGTTTTGAAGTTTCAATAGTGTAGTTTTTTTGTTTTGAAAAGATTGTGTCAGGGAAAGGGAAAGATGGGAAACATTTGTTAATGGGAAAGATGGAAACTTGACGCCTCTGTTTCGGCATAACGTTTTGTTAATTAAAAATCTCTGCTTTTCGGCACTCCCAACTGTCCTGCTTGATTTTTTAGGCTCTGACGAGGAACTCCCGGTGATCAATAACGTTTGGTTGTGGAGGTGGATTTTTTGGGGGAGATAGTGCTTCTCTAATCCCATGGGCTGATTGCGCTTGTTTTTGTTGACTCGACAGTGGCTTAGAGAAAGGCACAAGAGTGCCTTGTTTGAGGCTTTGGAGAAGGTTAAATGCGGTGAGGTTTTCGCTTTCTGTCTCTGATTGTTTATTGCCAACGTTAGGAGTCTACTGTAGCATGGATTCGTTATCTCTTTTTTTTTTTATTCTGAATCTGAAATGGGATGGAACTTGAATGTGATCGTGGGTTCTTTTATTAAGTTCATTTCTGGGCTAGGAGTTCATGGTAGATGCATAAATTTCCGATTAAAAAAGCCTTAAACACAATCTTATTGTATAATAATTTGGTTGGAAGCTTTCTTATCTTCCTGCTAATTTTAGACATTGTAGCTCATACTGGGAACTCTAATGCAGAACTGATGATCCTTGGCTTCCTCTCATTGTTGCTGACGTTCGGGCAGAGCTATATTTCTCGTATATGCATCTCAACCAGTGTTGTCGATTCCATGTTGCCGTGTAAGAAGAAAGATACGTCAACTGGGGAGAGGCGTAAACTGTTGTGGTACGGGAATGAGAGGAGATCTCTGGCTGCTGGCAGTTACGCTTCTGATTGCGCTTCCGTGAGTGGCTTTATTTCTTTTACTTTATTTGGCAAGTACATTTGTATAGCTTCTTCATATTGGATCCAGATTATTGACGAGCTAATCATATAATGTTCCCTCTAGAAAGAACTTTGATCGCTTTTGCAGTCATGGATAGGACAAACTTGTTCCATTCACGGATAATAATTCACATGGCAGAGTGTTCAAATTATTAACTAGAAATAGTTCATGTGGTACCTTGTTCATTTTAGCAAAGATGCATATTAAATTACAAGATGTATTGTGGTGGGCTTTCATGTAAAAACTACCAAAATCTTTTCCTGTTTTTTTGGTAGGAAGGGAAATTCATAGATGCATCATGGTTTAGCATTTAGGTTACACCATTCAGAGAGTTAGTGTCCACATTGGGATCATCCGTCGGGATGTCCTGTTGCAAAATGTCTATCACATAGTCCAGAGGGAAATAGAAGGTGATAGAGTCCTCTTCTTGGTGCCTCACTTGTTTGGCCAGTTTGTCAGCTACCTGGTTCTTCCTCCTCAAAATGTGGTTGATGGATTTCTCCTCGAAATCATTTAACAGCAACCTGCAATCAATCACAATCGGGTTAATTAGTTGGGGGGCGGGTGGGTGTAAGATCACCCACTATGTAGCGGGTAAGGGGTTCCGTATCAGTCTGGATAGCCAAAGCTTTCAGTCCCAGCTGTTTGGCTAGTTTGAGGCCTTCTACTAGTGCTAGGGCTTCTGCAATGGGGCTATTTGTATTTTGTATTCTCTTGGGGAAGCCCTCAATCCATGTCCCTCTTCTATCCCTTATTACTCCCCCCAGACCTGTGGGAGGCTGGTTCTGTGTTGTTGCTGTGTCTGTGTTCAGTGTGAATGAAAATTCTCTTGAGGGCAGCCATGACGATTCATCATCCACTGTAATGACTATTAACCCTCTACATTTATGGCAGGGTGTACCACTCATATCTGTTGAAGGATTGCATCAGCTGCACATCTTTATTTTTTTCCTTGCTGTCTTCCATGTGTTGTACAGTGCTATCACGATGATGCTTGGAAGACTGAAGGTGTGAATTTAATCATTATGATTTCTGTTGTAACTGAGTTTCTGCTCAAAAGGACATTTAAGATAATGCTTTCGTCAGTATTAGATATGAGATTCAGATTTCTATAATCCTCTTCTTTTTATCAGATTCGGGGGTGGAAACATTGGGAACAAGAAACTTCTTCCGATGAATATGAGTTCTCAAATGGTACGCTGCATTAAGGAGAATATGGAATAGATATATTGATAACATGATTGGATAATGATCTTGCACAAGTGACCTAAAACTTCTTCAAACTGCAGATCCCTCAAGATTCAGACTTACTCATGAGACATCATTTGTAAAAGTGCATTCAAGTTTTTGGACGAGACTACCTGTTACCTTCTATGTGGTAAGTGCTGTTTTTCTCCTTTGTTTCATCCACAGGGGTTTGGCTAGAACTCTGGGGAAGGCTCCTTTTTTTTCTTTTCTTTTGGTAAATAAGGCTGTAGATGGCTCTGTAATATGTAATATGTCCTGTGCAGGGTTGCTTCTTTCATCAGTTCTTCCGTTCTGTACACAAGGCTGATTACTTAACCCTGAGAAATGGTTTCATAGCAGTGAGTATATGCCTCTCCATGTAATTGTTCCATGAACATATCATTGTATGATGAAGTCCATTTTAAACTTTGTTTTTATTAGTTGCACTTGGCCCCTGGAAGTAAATTCAACTTCCGTAAGTACATCAAACGATCTCTAGAAGATGACTTCAAGATTGTCGTTGGAGTAAGGTACTGTGCATGTTTCATTTAACCTTTTTGCTTCCATATACGACATTCGTGTTCTGACATGAAGCTTTCCTGTCTTAGTCCTGTTCTGTGGGCTTCATTCGTACTTTACTTGCTTCTCAATGTCGCAGGTACTAACTTTCAATAAGTGCCATGCTCAAAATTCCTATTTGACATTTGTAATAAATAATAATAGCCAAATCGATCAAATTTACAGGGTGGCATGTACTGTTTTGGGCTTCAATGATTCCTGTGATCGTAAGTGAGGTTCCTTTCGTATGTTTCGTATTGTATCATGAAAATGAACGTGGTGATGAAAATTTTGGATGGCTGCAGATAATATTAGCGGTTGGAACGAAACTTCAATCTATATTGACAAAAATGGCGTTAGAAATCACGGAGCGGCACGCAGTGGTTCAAGGGATTCCTCTTGTACAAGGCTCTGATAAGTACTTCTGGTTTGGCCGACCACAGCTAGTTCTTCATCTCATCCACTTTGCTTTATTTCAGGTATTTGTGGAAACCAATAATTGGTTCCATTGCTTACTTCCCTTTCTGGTCTTCTGACGAGTTTCTGTTTCCTCTTGGCAGAATGCATTTCAAATCACTTATTTCCTGTGGATTTGGGTAAAATTTAGCTTGCCCGTGATTAGTGATTTCAACCAATCAACTAATGTATTTATCTAAATTCATCCCTTGTGCTTCTGCAGTATTCATTCGGGTTGAAATCATGCTTCCATGACGATTTCAGAATAGCTATAGCAAAAGTTGCTCTTGGGTAAGTTGCTTGCCCCAGTTTGGCTTTCTTATTTTGTGTATTACCAGTATATACATTGGAGCTATTTGATGGGAGTTTTCAATTGCCGACTCTCCATGCTAATCTGATCAATTTCTGGGAGTTGATTTCTTGGCATTGCAAGGCATTTGAAGCGAAGTTACACCTAAACTGATTCTCCTGGATTTCAATTTTGTTTGTCTGATTTTTCTTTGCTCTGCAGAAAATTGATGAAAACATTTTATTTGCCTTTTGCAGGGTGGGTGTGCTAATTCTCTGTAGCTACATCACCCTTCCTTTGTATGCGCTCGTAACTCAGGTGCATTTGGACAACTTCATGATTAAGTTTTGCATTTGTGATAAATTTTGAAGATTAGCGACTTCGAGTTCATAACTTAATCTAGTTTCTGCTCTAGTAAATTAGTTAACTTGCAAAAAGTAGAAAACATCATCAAAACACAATCTAGTCCTATTAATTTGGGAAATGAGTTCTTAATTTTTTTTCTGGTATGATCAAAAGATAGTTAGTTGGAACATATTATAGAAATTCCACTTGTATTGTTGCCAATTTCCTGTTTTCTAGTTGATTCTTGATCTTGTAATCCTTTCATTTGCACTATTAATTTTTAATTAGAGCTGGCTGCTTTTGATGGGCTAATCGGCGTGATGATTTGCATTAGATGGGTTCTTGCATGAAGAAATCGATTTTCGACGAACAAACCTCCAAGGCCCTGAAGAAATGGCACATGGCCGTGAAAAGGAGGCAAGGCGAAAGCGGGGCAAGATCCCCACTTCGGATGTTTGGTCGAAGCCGTAGCCCAACCCCGAGCCAAACCCCCAGTTCAACAGTACGGTCTTCAAGGTACAGGCTCCGCCGCCTCAAAACTACAGGAGACTCCACCCACTCGGCCAAGTATGAGGAAAATAGCTTGTCAGAGTACGACACGGAGACATTGTCGCCGGAATCTCCGCGGGAAAAGCTGATACTTAGGGCAGACAGCGAGAGACACCAAGTCGTGGAAGTTAGCGAAACCCGTCTTGGGGAGGAAGCTGGCGATGCGGATGTTGAGGACTTCTCGTTTAGGCCTGTGCCGCCAAGAGATGAACCGTGAAGGCCGCCTCAAGTAGTAGTAGTAGACGACAAGTAGGAAGTAGATTTATAATGAACGGCATATGGTAAAAGTATAAATTATTTTTTAGTATATTCTATTCAACTGAGTGTCCTATGGGCTTTCGGGAAGTTTGACACGTGCACGGTTCAGGAAAGTTCTTACTTCAATGTTAGTTTCGTCTAGGAAATTTTCTTACCTTGTCACTGAATTTGCGTTTTTTCGTACTCAAAGCTCGTTATTTCGAGGAAGTTCATGCCGAAATTCGTTTCGTTGAATAAAGTTCGTAAATGAAATTCGTTTAACTCAATAATTTTATATCAAAAGTTCAGTTCGTGCTCTTTAACAAAGCTCGTATCAGAAGTTAATACCATTTATGAATGTTCATATTCAACGTTCGTTTCGTTTAGGAATGTTCGTACCGATCGACCGGAAAAAGGACACAGTCGACCAATAGTGAAATAACAAATTTTATACTACCTCGATCTACTAGAAATGTTGGATATTTAGTGTCAATGGTGAATAGAATCGTGAGTGTGACCACACCGGATATCTATGTGCCCACAC
Organism: Melastoma candidum; assembly: GCA_023653495.1. Taxonomy (NCBI): domain Eukaryota; kingdom Viridiplantae; phylum Streptophyta; class Magnoliopsida; order Myrtales; family Melastomataceae; genus Melastoma; species Melastoma candidum. Next base: position 6,556,942 of record CM042888.1, on the reverse strand, counting down.
CGATGTGTGAGATTCGCATAGAAGCATTATTGTGGCCACATCAGACTTCGGTGTGGCCACACGAGTGTATCAGTCGTGTACAGAAATATTATTGTACACGCTAGATTTTAGTGCGGCACAGAAGAGCGTCAGTTCATTCACAGAAACATTATTATGGCCACATGAAATTTCATTATAGTCACATCGACTGACGAACCCATTGACAATAACGCGGTGTGTGTTGATCATCTTGTTGAATGAGTGGGGTATTTGAATGGTTACATATGTTCACTATAAATAACTAAAGATAGTTATTGGGAATTAGAGACGGTTATCACTAAGAGAAACTGGTCACACATCCATGACTCTTTGTTTTAAGGAGTTATTTCATGAAGAAACTGTTCACATTATTTAGACATGAATCTTCGTGAAATGACGTGTCTCATCCTAATGCCTTCAAGTTATTTAAGATAACATTTGTGGAAAATAAGAATTATTATTAACTTTCAGATTTGAAACTCCAAAAGTTCTAAACATCATCCTCCTTTTGAGATTTCTTGTTGGAACACTCTGTTTTGTATATCAACGTTTTATTAATCTTCATAACTCTTGCAACTTTAAAGTGCAGGCAAATAATTCATTAAAGAGAGTGCACTTGCGTGGTGTAGATCGCTTTTCTAACATTATTTGTGTATATCGTATTGCTCTTGTCATTCATTGAAACTTTCCCACCAATTCATGAAGAAATTTCCTAACAATTGTGAAAATATTATGGCTTCATTATGTGATACGACAATAAAAATGATGCAGTCCAACGACAATAAATTGGACCGGTTCGGTGACACCGATTACATGTGATAGAAGGAATATATGATGTTCTTTTTTATGACATTGAAGATTACTTACATGCCTGGCTTGGAAGTGACTTCAAATACCTCATCGTTGAACAGTAATGACCACACACTCGTTGCTGAATGAAAGAAACATAAGGATGACGAAGTGCATTATCGCGGTCACGTCCTCAATTTTCTTTCGAATCAAGTTTACAACCTTGTCTCCCTACTGGAATCATCACAAGAAATATGAAGAACTCTCAAGGCTTGCCATCAAACCTCAAAGGAAGGATCACATAAGTTTTTAATCTCGAAGTTTTATGAGTTTCAAGTGAAAGTAATATTTCCATCATAAGCCAATTACACAAATTATTGTTGATGGTTTCCAAGTTAAAGAACCCGAAAGTTGAACTTCTGGAGTCATTCATTGTGGAAGTTATAATATCTAGATTACGTCAAAGTTGGATAGGATACTGGAAGAAATTAATTCACTCTACATAGACATATATTCTCGAGGAAATCAAAAAGCATATTTGGATCGAGGAGGAGTCTCGATCTAGAGACAGAAAGAGTAAGTTTTCGGGATCCATTGTCAATAACATTATCAAAAATGGTGTCATTGTATTGAAAAAGAGGAAACATGATGACACAAAACAATAAGATTTTTCCTAAAGTTGAAAGAAATTCGAAATTGCTTGATCTCATTCATTCTGATATTTGTGAAGGTGTTATTACGAGAGGTGGTAATCGATATTTTATTACTTCTATTGGTAACTGCTCTTGTTGTACTTATGTGTATTTGTTGAAACATATAGATGAGGCCTTTGAGAATTCATTTCTTTCAAAGCTTTAGTTGAGAATCAACTAGGAAGATATATTAAGATTACAAGGAGTGATTGGGGACGAGAATATTTCTTCTTGGAGTTTTCTTTGTTTTGAGAAGAAAATTGAATTATACACTAATCAAGTGCGTCGCGTAAACCACAACAAAATGGTTTGGCTGAGAGAAAGAACATGACATTAGTTGACATGGTTAATACTATGTTATTAAATGTGAGGCTACCTACGAATCTATGGGGTAAAGCACTTCTAATAATATGTCATATCCACAATAGAGTTTCGAAAAGACTAAGAAGTCTCCATACGAGATATGAAAAGGATGGATGTCAAACTTAAGGTATCTTAAAGTTTGAGGTTGTTTGGCATTTTATAGAGTGCTGAATCTGAAACAGTTAAACATGGAGAAAGAGCACTTAAAAATGTACTTGTTGGATATGCAAAAGAATCAAATGTGTATCTTTGTTTGGATTTGTTTTTGAATGTAATTATCGAATCAAGAGATTTTGAGTTTTTGGAAGATAAATTTGTATGTGACTGAAGAGAAACATAATCATGTGAAGCTAGGCCAAAGGGGTTTGATCAATAAGAAAAGGAAATATGTCAACGTTTCTCTCGAATCAAGAAAAAAATACCTGGATAGAAAAATGTTTAGACACAAAGTTTACGTTTTTCCTCGTTGAAGGAAGTAGCACGGAAGTCCTGAATAAAATGCCCATGATATGTAATGTCAAGGATGATCCGAAGACGTATGTGGATCAAGAGATGTGTCGTTTTGTAAGGATGCAATAAATGAAGAGATAGATTCACTGTTGTATAATAACACTTGGGTCCTTGTGAGTTTAATAATGTGATATCGGATAATGGTTTTATGCACAATGATGTAGATAAGTGTTTTTACTCAAAGTTCATAGATGAATACATAGTGATTGTTTGTCTTCATGTGACGACATGTTGATCGTTGAGACTAATGTGAAAGGCATTCAAGAGACCAAAATGTTCTTACTTCATGTTCTTCATGTTTCAAAATGAATGATTTAAACAAGATTGATATGATTCTTGGAATTGACGTTCGCAAAATCATCTCGAAGTTTAGTTATCTAGACTTCAAAGAAGCGAACAATCTTTATGATGCATCGATTAAACTCTAAAGGAATTTTGGTTAGGCTATTAACCAAATAACTATGCAAGCGCAATCGAAAGTCCAAGGTACTCTATGCATTGTATGAGACCGGATATAGCCTTTATGGGTCACAAACCATAAGATACACGGTGATCCCGGGGCCTCACATAGGAAGGAAATAGGGAGAGTATTTAGATATCTCAAAAGAACAAAGGACATGGGATTACATTATGAAGAATATCGAGCGATTCTAGAGAGATACTCTAGTTGGATTACTAACATGTTTGACGATAAGTCGACCTCTAGATACGTGTTGCACTAGGAGATGGTGTTACTTCTTAAGCGTAAAAAATACAAAGATATATAATTCAATCCACGATGAAGCAGAGGTCTTGGCTTTAATAAGCAAAGAGGTGGAATGATTGAGAAATTTGTTAAAGTACGAAGTCTACGTGATGAAGTACGAACTCACTTCGTAAAATTTTACAAACTCAGTTCATAAAGTACGAAGTCTCACAGTACCACTTCATATTTTATGAGGCCCAATACGAACCAGATGGGAGAGGGGTACGAGGCCCAGTACGAAATAGTACTAAACAATACTTACTATTTCGTAAAGTACGAAGTTTACGTGGTGAAGTAGGAACTCACTTTGTAAAATTTTACAAACTCAATTCGTAAATACGAAATATCACAATACCACTTCGTAATATTTTACGAGGCCCAATACGATCCAACCGGGAGAGGAGTACGAGGCCCAATACGAACCCGACGATTATTGTTTGGTGATAGTTTCGTACTTTTTTTCGTAAAGTACTGAACGCTTCGGAAGTGACCGACGCGCACTCCAACCGGGAAAGGAGTACCCAACGTGCACTGTTCGCTTCAGAAGTGACCGTGGATAAGTTGGATCTAAACACGTTGGAAATCTATGGCACTACGAGCAACTGGTGCCCGGAGGTTCGTTGTATGTATGTGGTCGCCGTATGAAAAAGAAAGAGAGAAGAAAAGCAGCGGACCTATACCCTTAAGCAGAAGTACTTACGGATGCCATCGACGAAGCCTTCGGGGGAAGCAGGAATGCAAGAGCACAAAGAGAGCTTGAACGCTGGAATGTTTGAAGATAATAATGACAATATGTCCGTTAGTAGAGAGGTGTCTGTATACAATGCCTAAGAACGACTATTTATACTAAGCTAGACCTACGTATTATGGTAAGGAAATATTACACATATATTGCGCTTCCTTTGTCACCAATCTTCATGGAATAGCTTCTTTCCATATGATCAAACTTGATGGCAATTCCCTTCCAAATATGAAATTGTCCGAAATCTTCCTTAACAACCACTTATTGTCCGCATCGCCAATTTGCCTTCGCCGTAGAGTTTCCTCGTTCGTTGACTGTCGCTTCGTTGACCCTTGTCGCCCGTCGCCTGGTAACCCTGTCGCTTGATGACTGCTTCGCCCAGCAAGCCTTCGCCTGGTGTGTTTCCGTCACCTCCTTACTGGGTTTCCTGTCCCTTGGACCTGTATTCTGGACAGTTGATCCACAGATGAGGCCAAGATCTGTGATTCAGAATTTCTGTTTTTAAACATAGAAAGCCCCCTCAAGACAGACTGAGTTATCTGTCTCGCCTTGAAAAAGACCATGTAATTATTCCCTGTAATTAAGTAACGTGTGCAGGTGATCATAAATCCTTGACTTTCGATATCCCCGAAGCGTATCGGTTGGGATTTCTAGGAGCACTATTGTGATCCCCGAAATCTCTGTCATAATATCTTTGGTGAGAGTATTGTTTTTTTCCTCATAATCCCGCCATAAATGCGATGCCCAGTTTGTATTCTAGATCGCAAATCATCGCATCTGAAAATAGCCAAGCCATGAGGTTTTCTACTCTCCAGTCTTTTACCCAAGATCTTTGTCCATCACCTTATCTTGCTTGAGAGCCTATGTCCATCACCTTATGAAAATGGTCTCTCCCCTTTCCAGATCTCCAATCTGCCTCTTCTGGAAGGGTAGAGGGCCTGAGCATGCTCTTCGGTGTGCCATCCTTAGCGGCGCTTGGTTGAGCCGGCCTCTGGTGTTTTTCGGTGCCTCGAACCTGTGTGGCTACTAGGAAACCATGGGGTGAGGTAATTGTTCCTTTGCTAGCCTCACAGCTCTGGGAGACCCGTCCTGGCACTAGGTTTTCAACTCCACGGCATCCGGGAGGTCCTACCTGGTATCCCTTAAAGGTTAGGCACTTCCGCGTTTTGTTGTTGCAGCCAAGGAAAAACCGGAGATCTTAGAACATGTGAGGGAAAAATCGGAGGGAAAAATCGGATAGCACGTGTAACCGTTTCCCGTGGATAAACCCTTGAACATCTTAGAAAACCCGTATGATCTTCAATAGAGCATTTCCTGATAAACGGAAACGTCGTCCACTGGACCATTCGTTTCTTTCGTATGTACATTCATCATCAGTCAAACCTATGTAATGAACAGATTTGAATGAGAAATAAATGCGGATTTTAGAGCCCCTTCACCTGCCTACTAATGACTTCTGAAACGTCGTCAGTTTTTAGGCGAAGCGACGCTTCTTTTTGGACCCTGGTCATCAAGCGACGTTCTTCTTAAGCCTTAGCCGTCTTGTCGGTTACTAGAAATATAAAGTCTTTTGTGACCAAGGTTTTCCGCTCATATGATCAACAAATCCTTCTCATTCCTTTGCATTCCTAGAAACCCTTGTTCTCTTTCCCAAAACTCCATGGACTCCGGTGCTTCATCCAGTCGTCCTCGGTTCTTCCAACCGTGAGGAGGGTGACGTGGCTACCTTTCAACGGGCTTTTGCCGAGCCCCGGTAGTTTCATGTTTTTCTTTGCCATGAAGCGGAGTCCGATTATGGCACAACCATGTCGGGCCTACAAACCCTAAGTCCGTTTGTTCCTGATGCCAAGCGTCTGATTCTTTTTGATACAAAAATGTTTTTTCTTTCTACTAGCAAGTTGCCTGCTGTGTTCTTCTCTGACGAGTTTAATCCGTCTGGGTGGGGACCGTCCGCAAGGATGCACGTTCGTTGCTTCCCTTCACCAGGATCGAGGCGCATAAAGATTGGGTCTCCAAATGGATGGAAAGGAAAGGCGCTGTCTGGGAAGCGATGGGGATCAAGGTCTTGATCAATGTGTGTTGCTCCCTAGTCGAGCCCAACTTGCCCATGTGCGCATGGTTCTTGTCATTTTGGAACTCCGTCATGAATTGCTTCTATCTCCCTAAGGGATCGATGTCGATCACCTTAGAGGATATCTGCTTCTTAGCTGGTTGCAGTCTTTCTGGAGCCCCCCTTCGGTTTGATTACCGGCACGACGACTTGGAGTTTAATCCCTCAGCACGCATCAGCGAAGTGGCTGAGCGGCACATTTTTGAGGATAGATGGGGACTCCAGCAGGAGTTTGAGTTATACTTGGAGTGGTTATCCAACTACATCTTCTGCAATCGGGGAAAGCGCCCCAGTTCCTACGTGGTTGGGGTGGCCGCCAGTCTCGTTGACGTTGCCAATGCGGATCAGCCGGAGGCTGTGACCTTTGCCCCCTTTTTGTTGAATATGATTTACCGTGGGCTTTACCAGGCGACGACCGACACAGCCAACTTTCCTGGATGTTCGGACATATAGCCCCTTATGGATCGTGTACCTATGGATTGCTTTGTATTTCTCGGGTTTCACCAGTTACCCTCGTGCCATGCGTTCTCGGAGTCAAGTTGTCGCAGCAGGTTCCTCCAAGTACTGGGCCCGCTTTAGTGTTGCTGACTGTCTGCGAGCCCTGCCGGATGGGTATTCGGATGGTAATCCGGGCACGGTATGTTCCTGGCATTTTTCCCTAGGGAGTGAGAAGAGCTTCGCTCGGAGAGGGTCGAATATCTCCGCCCGGCTCTCTTTGGTAGGGACTTGGTAGGAGTGGATTCTGCTGGCCTGACGTTTGAGGTGTAAAATCCTCAACTCTATGCCCGTCAACTAGGCTTCACTCAATGCCCGGCCGTCCCGTTTTTTAAGTCCAAGAATCAAATTTTGCACCAGCGGGCAACGTCTACTTTGGGGTCTAGCATGACTGAGCAGTCTCAACAGTCATACCTTCCTATGGCTCAGATTAGTCCGAAGCCATCAGGTGGTTGATTCCCATTCTTTTCCTTTGCCTGGTACCGAATCTAGGGAGTGCTGCAAGCCTCTCCTCATTTAACGAGGTTGAGCCAAGAGGCAGATTCGTCCCCTCGCCCAGCACTTCCTAGTTCAAGTGGGAAATCTTCGAGGAAGCGGCCGTCATGCAATGACACATCTTTCTTGGGCATGTCAACTTAGTTCATCCCAATTTGGTTGGTCTTAGGCTCATAGGCTGACCCTTTTGTGTTACCGGCATCAGAAGGACTAGGCCTTCCTCCATAGGCTTGCCTTTGCAAGGAGCCCGTTAGGCTACGCAAGCGTCCTCTAGGCACGTCGCCCAAGTGTTGTCAGGGGCTCCTGTTGGGCACCCCATTCCCGAGCGAGTGTCTTCCGGAAATGTATCAGGTATTACACTTCTAGATGCCTTGTTTCCTAGTAGGTGTATTCTTCAGTGTCATTAATTCATTTGCCAAACAAGGTGCTTCCAGCATCCCTTCTGTTGTTGGTGATAACGACGTCCCTGATGACGTCCTTATTGCTTCTTGGTTAGGCGGTCGACGAGCAGCCATCCAGGGTGGAGCCCTGAGTGAGGTGGTACCTGAAGTTCCGCCCTCGCAATTAGACGGTGGAGCCAAAAACTCCTTGGTTGATGATGTTGCTGTCGTCTAACAAACGTCGGCGGGCGTTTTTCGCATTCGGGTGACATGAGCCCCTCAAGAACAGACAACATAGACTCCCTTTAGAGAAGCGAGGGATGTTCCTCGAAGCGAGGCGATCGAAGCCCCTCAAGGCTAGGCGATAGAAGCCCCCCAGAGTCAGGCGATGGAGGCTTCCCAAGGTCCGCGAGCGCAGGTGCCTTTGGTAAGATCCTTGTTAGAGTTGTACCTATGCCTTACTCTCAAGTCGGCATCTGATTTAAACATATTTCCGGCAGCCCTTGCATTCTCTACTCGCCTCTTTCATCGTCACCCTAGAGCGCGAGGTTAACACTCAGGATGATTTCGTCACATTATCATCTGTGATGGACGAGCTGGGGCTGGTGGGTGCTAATTTGCAGGAGCTGAGGGTGATGCTTTGCCTTTCTCGGAGATCCCTTTGGCGTTTATGGAGAGAACGACAAGAGGGTCTCACGCTCAAGGCGAAGCTGGAGGAAAAGAAGTCGTACTTGTCCCAGCCGCTTCCATCTTCCACTCGGGTACATGAGTTGTCTCCAGAGGAGGCCAACCTCCTCAAGCGAAAGGAAGAGTTGTTGGTCGCTCTCCAGTGCCTCCAAGAGAACGTGGACGCTACTTGCGCAGGCCTGAGTGCTGCTCGGGTCAGCGAAGCAGCGGAGCGCACGGCCGCTGACCAAGAGCAGGAGAATCTAGAGAGGGAGTGGTACGAAGCCTTAGATATCGAGGCAAAGGAGATTCTGGCGGCCGACTTGTTGGACCGGGCGAAGCGCCTGTTGCATTCTTTGCCTCCTGCTTGAAAAACTACGTTTGTATCTGGCCCCACACTTTGGGGAAATGTTTTGAAATGATGTTTTTGTGCATTTCCTACTTTGTTGGCTTATACATTTTCAAGTATTTGCCATTAATCTTGAGGTCGTGAACGGATCCATCGAGCCCCCTAGGCGGTATGAATTCCCAAGGTGAGTTTCAAATACCTGGAAATGGCCTTCCCAATTTGGTGTCCATTTTCCATGAAAATAGTCGCGAACTCCTTTGGATGGTCTCATTTTCCAGACTAGATCGCCTTTGCTGAAGGAACTAGGGGCCACTTTCTTGTTGTAATAGCGGGCGATGTTCTTTTTATGAGCCTTTAGATGGTTCAGCACGTTGATCCTGGTAGTTTCTAGATTTTCCAGTTCAATACGCACGTCTCCATCGTACTCCTCGTGTTCTCCGAGGTGTTTGAGGAATCTAAACGATCGATGTCGCACTTCTATTGGCAGCATCGCGTCGTGGCCGTACACGAGGTTGAACGGTGCAATGTCTGTGCTTTCCCTCTTTGTAACTCGGAGTGCCCATAATGTCTTCTGAAGCAGAGTATGCCACGTGCGTGGGTTATCCCTGATCATCCTCTGTATGACCCGCTTTATAAGTTTGTTAGAGGCCTTTGCTTGCCCATTAGACTGAGCGTAGTATGGGGTCGAATTGAGTATTTTAAACCCAAAATCTTTAGGGAACTCTTCCATGAGCTCGCCATTGAATGCCCTTACGTTGTCCACCATTATGAGTTCTTGATGAATTCAATTACGTCTTTCTGGTTGATGGACTTGTATGCTGCCGCCTCTACCCACTTGGTAAAGTAGTCCGTGGCGATGAGTATATAAGCATCTCCTCTACTTGAATGTGGCTGGATTTCCCCTGTAATGTCTAGTGCCCATGTCCTAAACGGCCATGGCTTCACTATCATATTCATGTCCGCAGCTGCGCTTTACTGGCTCGCATTGCTGGCGAGCCTGGCAGGTTTTAGCCATCTCATTGTAGTTCTTGACCATTGATGTCCAGTAAAATCCGTGTCGTTTGGTCGACCAACTCCTCTTAATTCATGTCTGATGCGCTCCACATAAACCTTCATGTGTTTTCATCATGATTGGGATGGCTTTGTCTAGATCGACGCATCTTAAGAGGACGTCCTCATTGGTCTTTCTATAAAGGACCCCGTCGAGTAACGCATAGTGCCTAGCGATTACTCGAATCTTTCTTTCACTTTCGCACGAGTATTTTTGAGGAATTGTCGTATTGGTTCTCTCCAATCCTCTTTCTGTTCGAGTAGGTTGGCAGTATGAACCTCCTTATTTTCTATCTTAGCGCTGTCGGGCCTTTGGTAGTTTGCTTAAGAACTGGGTCGTGTCATTTTTTAGTGGGTTGTTTATCAGTCCAGAGGCCAATTGCGCCATGTAGTTGGCTTCTTGGTTATCACCTCGCTTCACATGTATGACCTTTGCTGTGTCTATTCTCGCGAAGAGCTCTTTTGCTCTTCGTAGGTATTGGCTGAGGTTAGGTGCGTGACACTCACTTTGATCTAAGAGTTGTAGGATCACCAATTGGGAATCACCACATATTTTGACGTTTCCCAATTTCTAGTCTAGTGCGATTTGCAAGGCCAAGATCATGGCCTCATACTCTGCTTCATTATTAGTTACCTTCCCAATGAGGCGACAAGCTACTCTAGTTTCCTCTTTCCACGGTGTCTTAGGAAAGACGTCCATGTCAGCTCCGAACTTGTTGGAGGACCCGTTGAACCACATGGTCCGATTTTCGCACGGGTGGACTTCCTCGTGTGAAGAATCGAGATTGCCTTCACCATGATGAGCGATGAATTCAGCCAAGGCGTGACCTTTAACTGAAGCTTTTGGTTTGTGGTAAATATTGTAGGCTGAGAGTACCAGACTCCACTTGCCGATTCTTCCCGTGAGCAAAGGGATGTCAAAGAATACCTTAGTCACATGGGTCTTAGAGATGACATATATATCATTAGATTCGATGTAGTGCCTAAGTTTTACCACTGAGTAGTACACTGCAAGGCATACTTTCTCAGTTGGAGTATATCATTGTTCGTCTCCGTGAGAAGGCGAGTCAGGTAATAAATCGTTCTTTCAACTCCATCTTGTTCCTGGGTTAGCATAGACATGATAGTAGACTGGGATGCAGCTACATAAAGGATGTATGGTTCGTTGATGTCTGGTGGCTCTAAGACAGGGGGATTGATCAGATAATCCTTTAATTCCAGGAAAGCCCGCTCATGCTGCGGTGTCCAAGCTATTTGTCCCTTTTCCCGCTCTTTCAGAATCGACGAGAAGGCGCTGGTTTTAAATGCCACGTTGCCGATGAAGCGGCGTATATAATTGACTCTCCCGAGGAAGGCTTAGAGTTTCTTCTTACTTCGAGGAGCAGGGAGGTTCTGAATAGTGCGAGTTTTAAAGGATCCACTTCGATTCCCCATTGATGTACCAGGAATCCGAGGAATTGGCCATTCTATCCCCGAAAATCGCATTTTAACGAGTTGAGTTTGAGGTTGTGTACTCGCATCTTTTCGAATGCTTCGCTCAGATGAACATGATGGTCCTGTTTCTTTTTTAATTTTACCACCACATCATCAATATATATCTCAACCGTCAAGCGAAGATTAGATTAATTGCTCTTTGATACGTGACTCCAACATTCTTTAATCCGAAAAGCATAACTACCCATTCAAATATCCCGATAGGATATCTGAATGTCATTTTTCGGACATCTTCTTCAGCAATGAAGATTTGATTACACCCAGAGTATCCGTCCATAAAGGACATTAGTTCATGTCCAGCTGACTTATCTATGAGGTCGCAGCAATGGGCATGGGGTACTTGTCTTTAAGTGTTGCTTTATTTAGATCGTGAAAGTCTATGCATACCCTGATCTTGCCGTTCTTTTTTACGACGGGTACTATGCTAGAAATCTAGTCTATGTACTTAGCCGTCCTGATGTAACCGGCTTTAAACAGTTTCTTGATTTCATCGTAGACCATTTGAGCTACTTCCCATGACATCCTCATCGGAGCTTGTTTTACGGACTTGAAATCGTTGCGTGTTGGGAGTCGGTGTTCAACCAAGTCCCGGTTTAGCCTAGGCATCTTGGTGTAGTCCCACGCGAAACAATCTTTATAGGTATGTAGACCCTTGCTTATGTCAAATGCTTTAGTTTCACTCATAAGGGAACTATGATAGGTGACACGTGGCGAGTCAGCGGTCCTTAGGTTTATTTCTTTTAAAGGATCGCAAGGAATGACATAACTATTAATAACTTCTTTATTAATATTTAGCATGTCTTGTCATGCTTGGGGAGACACATTACATCGTATCTCGATTATTTTGGATGCCCTATAGCTAGCTAATCTCTCTAGGACATCCGATAACGGATCTAGTACTTCACTCTCCATAAGATGAGGATGTGTTGAGGAGTCTATCGGGGTCTAAATCCGTCTCTGTTTGCTGAGCATCGGTGTCATCTCGTACCCCGGCCTCGTGCATATCATTCTCCAAAGGAGTCAAATCTTTGTTGACTTCGGATCGTAAGTCGTCCCCCTATCTAGTTGGAATGATTGGGTTCTGAGGTGGTGCTAGAGGTGGTCCACCATACGAAACTAGAAATTCGTAGCTTCCTTCGCCAGAGGGCTGACGTTCGGGTCTCCCATCGCATACCTTTCCTTCAATGTCATCTCTTTGACTTGCTTGACTGCCCCTGCGCAGATGTAAGGTATATTAGTATTTTCATTTGCCTAACCAATGATAACCTCTAGACCATATTTTCCCCATAACAGAAGCTCTTGGTGAATAGTAGAGGGTATGACACCAGCTTTATGGAGCCAATCCCCCCCAAGCAGGGCACTGAAAGAGGGCTTTATTTCAATGACAAAGAAAGCCGTCTTCTTTTCGTGGGTACCTACTCGGAGTCTGGCGAAAACCATGCCTAAACAAGAGGAGGTAATCCCATTGAATCCACCGACTCTAACATCAGTTTCCCCAAGTTCGGCTATGTCATCCCCTAGACTTTTATAAACCTCTAGGGGGAGTAGATTAATAGTTGCTCCGTTATCAACAAGAACGCGACGCATTGCCACGTTGTTGATCGTCGCCTGAATGTGGAGAGGGAACATATGTTTCTGTAATGGTGTCGGGGGTTCTCTCAACCACCTAGTTGGAAAGTTCTGTTATACTTCAATGACGGTGTTAGGATTAAATGGTAGTTTTAGCCTACCTTCCATATGATTGGCTTCTTTCTTAACGAACTCGGCTGGTAACATGAGGACGTTGCAACTAGTTTCGTTCGCCTCGGGTGGAGTCCCGGATTGAACTGGGATGTAATCACTCAGCGAGTTTGAAGCAAGGTCGCTTTCGCTTGATTCCTTAGCTTTTTGGGTTTCAGGGATTGCCGGCTTGGCACGTTTCTGCACAGCGTGCCGTGCCCTCCTTTCTCTTCGCGTTTTGTTTTTTTTTTTCAGTGGTGTAACTGGGGTTGTGTTCCCATGCCCACTCTCTACCATGTTCCCACACCTGGGAGTACAGGAAAATGAACGAAGCGTGAGTTTCCCGGGGGTTGCAGGCGATCATCGACCTGAACAAACTTCCTTTTGTGTGGGTCATAACCTCTCTTGAGGTTTCCCCCGGATGGAGTCGCCGAAGAGTGAGCGAATTCGGGATCAGATCTGTTACCGGATGGGGGTTCGACCCTTTCCTCCTTGATATTTCCTTCAGATGCCAAACCGGCCAGCAACAGGAAGTACTGGTTGCAGCAGAGTTGGCACATTTAGGTGATGAGTACTTTGTGTGCCGCTATTGGCTTGCACCTATAACAGAGCATATCGGCGGTTAAAAATTGGGCTAGCGAGATCCCTGCTTTCATAGTGTCCTCGTTGTTTAGGAAGTGATCATATTGCTCTGTACTTTCTTTCGCCTGTTGAGGCCCGAAGCGCTCCACAGCATGTCGCCTAGGGGATTTCTTGCTGGATTCCCTTTTCTGGACAAGTTCGTTTCGGCCCACACACAACCCCTCGTCTCATGAGTTCTTCAGGAGTACAGGGCTCCCTGTTCCCATTCGGTGAGAAGTCCCTTCGCTCTAGGCGCTTTTCTCCTCGTTGATATGCCCTTGGGCCATTGCCAACTCCCATGGCCATATCTTCGAGGCGATTGAGGTCGTACCATCTTGCTTTCTTTTCGTTCAGAAAGTACTTCCTAAAAGTATGGCAATGATCGGTAGTGTGCGAAGCATCCATATGCCAGCCACAACGATTGTGTTGCATGTTATTGAGATCAGCAGGACACTAAAGTGTTTCTTTGGTCACAAGTCATTTAAATAGCATGTTTACAATGATTGTTTTGCCAGTTTCAGACGATTGGTCCTTGTCTCCCTGCATTGACAGAGGAGGCACGATTAGGCAATTGACATCGGAAGTATTTATGTCAACTAAATCGCCAAAATGATGTGACTTTGTTAACGCCTGATCCCTTGAGTCTGGGAATCGTATCTTGCACCAGGTTACTGAACGTGATCCAATCCCTAGTAGTATGGGTGAACGACCCATGCCACTTACAGAAGTTCCTCGACTTTTCTCTGTCAGTCCGAGGGACTCGATGGCCCGACTTTAGACGAATTCGTCCATTTGGACCATGAATTCGAAGACTTCATCGGCTTTCGCCTCGTCAAAAGAGTATTTCCTTTCCTCCTGACTCTTTGGGGATGCTTTAGGCCGGAAGTTTTTCTTGGTCAACTCGTTGCATGTAAAGGGTTGCCCTTTCACATTTTCTGCGATGTCGACGTCTACGACCGGTTCCACTTGATAAGTCATCAAGGGCCCCGCGACCAAACTCCCTTTTGCTTGTGTCTTCTCTCTAAGGAGGTTCTCGTATCGGATGGCTCTCCTGGCCAATTCATTCCAATTCTTGAACACTTCTCCCTCTATCTTCTTTCTAACCTGAAGAAGGAGATAGTCTTGGGCTATGGCTATGAGTTCGGCTTCGCACGCAGAGGTTTTACATCTCAGCCGTGCCTTTCTAAGCTTATTCAGGAAGAGAACTGCATGTTCATGTGAGTGAGATATTGCAGAGTCACTACAGGGTCGGTCTGAGTGAAAGCCAGAGTGAATTGAACTTACATGTCATCCGAGTTTTTCACCGAATTAGGAGGGAGGTTTACGTACCATGTAGAAGCTGCTCATGAGAGAGAGCTTTGAAACAGATGGAGTTTCCAGAAACCGTTCGCGGCTTCTCCAGCCTGATGAGTGAAGTGGGCGACATGTTCCACAGGCGAAATGCCTTCTTCGCCCGAAAAACGGGCAAATTCAGAAACGCGGTATCCCCTCGGAAAAGGATAATCCCGATCGATGTTATCAAGGTAAGGAGCCCGATAGAGCTGAACCTCATTGGCATCATCCGCTCCAGGGATCACTTGTTCCACTAATCGAGCGACATAATCTCTGATTTCGGGTGCGAGATCTGGTGGCGCCGCTTCCTTCGACGGTATTCCCCTTCCGTGTACGGGTTGGGGAGAGTACTTAAAGCATTCATGGTTTTCAGTGGGAGCGAATTAGTTATCCACAGGCCAATTGACATTCTCTCTCCTCCGAAAAGGGGGTTGATACGTTACATATGGCTTTGCTGTGCAGCTGTTCTGTACTCGTTTATCACGAGTGGAGGATTATTATGCATGACCCTCTTGGGACCTGTTGGGATGATTGGGACATCGTCCATGTCATCCTTTTTCTTTCCCTCAATGATTGAGGCCCTATGAGGGTCATAATAAGGTTGACGCCTGGTGGCTGACTCATCCTTCCTATCACTGGGCCTGCTCATCGGTACCCCTATCATGGTTCCTAGATTTTGAAAGACAACTTCCATTTTAGAGTCAATCTTCTCCTTGAAAGCGTCGTGCTTCTGGTTGATATCACCGATTTTTTCCATTAAGAGTTGGAGAGTACTCATGATGGTGGACCGCTCTCCAGCTATGGCCGGGTCTGAGTTGTTTCTATCATTGCTCTTCTCTCCATCGGAGTGGTTATCTCCGAGGTTGTTCGAATTACCACCAACTCGGGTTCTAGGCATGATTGGTTTAGATTTCCTCCCACTGTGGTCGCCAAAGGCGTGTTCGCTTCGGAAGTGACCGCGGACAAGTCGGATCCAAACACGTCAGAAATCTTTGACACTACGAGCAACTGGTGCCTAGAGGTTCGTTGTGTGTGTGAGCACAAAGAGAGCTTGACCGCTAGAGGTGTCTGTATACAATGTCTAAGAATGATTATTTATACTAAGCTAGACCTACGTATGTACGGTAACGAAATATTACACATATATTGTGCTTCCTTTGTCACCAGTCTTCATAGAATATCTTTTTTCCATATGATCAAACTTGATGACAATTCTTTTCCAAATCCTAAGATTGTCCGGAATCTTCCTTAACAACCACTGATCGTCCGCATCGCCCATTAGCCTTCGCCGTATAATTTCCTCGTTCGCCCAGTAGATTGTCGCTTCATTGGCCTTTGTCGCCTGTCGCCTGGTAACCATGTCGCTTAATGACTACTTCGCCTAGCAAGCCTTCGCCTGGTGTGTTTTCGTGGTCACCACTTTACTGGATTTCCTGTCCCTTGGACCTGTATTCTGGACCGTTAATCCACATATGAGGCCGGGATCTGTGGCCCAGAATTTCTATGGTTAAACATGGACGTCACGTGCCGTACACGTCAGTTTAGCCTACCTGAATTTTCACGGTACTAAAGGGACTGGAAAGCGAAATACATGCTGTTCTTACTTTCCAACGCGTTGGAAATGCTGAATACATTCCGCACACGAGCTGGAGCTTGATCGCCTTGCCATTCCGATCCGGTTTCTCCACCGACTTTTTTAGTTAACATAACTAGTATTTTCCATGGAGTTCTGCTGTGCTCTTGTATGGGAATGGAAAGTGCAGGGGTCGACCACAGTGCCTAGTGCCACTAGACCAATGTCAGTCAGTGTCTCATCCCACTGGCCGAGGAGTCATCATCCAAAGCCATCCTGTAATCTTATATGTGGGGAATATGGAATACTTTCCACCTAATTAAGAGAGTTGTTGACTTGTAGCTGGGAGTGAAACTTGGAATCGGATTCTTGATTTGTAGAAGCCACATATTTCTGTGCTGTTAAAGTAACATTCTGTTTGATTGATCGACGATCTTCGGCGTTCTATTTTGCTTGAAAGTCTTGAGTTTGGAAAATTTGTTGTAGACTATTCTCCGGATTGCGAATGGAATGCATTCTTGTGGCCTACATGTTCTTCTGATACGTGCATGCGGAGACATCTACTTCAGCAAGTGTCCAAAGTACAGAAAATTTGGACAACAAACAGAGGAGAAAAACCATGTAATGGAGTGATGGCGGACTCTTCTTTGGATGACTCAGTTTGAGGGGACCTCAGTCGTTTGGCGTGCACCAACAGCAAAGAACTCTGATATGACTTCAAGGGGCATGCCCTTGGTCTCGGGAACTTGCAGGAACACGAATATCCATGAGACGATGCAGACTGTAGCATAGATTGAGAAAACACCCGCAAGGCCGATTGAGGACAACATGATCGGGAGGGTGTATGTCACTATGATGTCGCAGATCCAGAACGTCAGTGCAGTTATGGCAATGCACGCGCCGCGGACACGGGTCGGGAAAATCTCAGAGCACAGGATGTTGGGGATGGGACCGAACCCCATGACAAAACTGCAGAAGTAGAGGATCACGCTCACAGTTGAGATGCTGGCGTTGACGATGGAGTTGATGGTGATGAGGCTGCCGAAGATTAGGGTGAAGAGTGATGCAATCAGGAGTGGGATTGTGCCCAGCAACAGCGCCCTAATACATGAAACCGGCCGGTAAGCGCAAGTTCTGTAGGATGAGCAAGATGGAAAGTATGAGAGTTGTTACCTCCTGCCAGAGACATCCATCAGCCTCATGGCGAGACTTATTGAAGGGAGCATCAGCAGAGTCGTTAGGCCGCTAATGAGAAGCGATGCAGAGTCTGGGCAGATCCCGAGGTTTGAGAGGAGAACTCCTACACCAGCTTGCTCGAGGATTTGCGGAGTGTAGTAGAGGACTCCGTTTATACCTGAAAACTGCAGGGACAAGTATTTCATTTATTAGATCTAGAAAGGTTTAGAAGGACGAAAAACCTCCTCAGTCGAATGGTGAGTTTACCTGTTGAAGTATCTGAATCCCAACGCCGACTAATAAGGCACGCTTGATGCCCGGTTCACACAGATCCTTCCAGATGGACACAGCCGGAGCAGTCTGTGGTGCAGGAACTGCTGGCCGTCCGATTGGCTGCTTCCCTAGAATCACATCCTTTGAGCGAATCGCAGATTGACTCACCAATGCCGCTGCAGGAACCAATTCTTCCCCATCAAGGATGCCGCCACCAGTAACAGAGTACATCGATCCAAGACCTGAAGACATGACTGCATCCTGATGCAAGTACAGCCTCTTGATGCCCTCTTCTTTCTTGCCATCGTCGCTGATCTTTTCATATTTCTTGTACGCCAGTTTCCAACCACCACCTATCTCTGTTGCGCTTGCTTCCTCCCCAGGTAACAACAAGCTGCTGCCATGCCTCTGGGATAGATCTGCGTTACGAGGTGTGTCATCCCCGTTTTCCTCGGTCCCTTGGCGTGATAACAACGGGGTTCGAAGGTTGTTCTGTGCGTCACCACCTGCTGCACCCCTCTTGTTCTCGATATCCCAATCTTCTTCTTGAATGGTCTCTCCGACTGTGCTACCCATGGTAGGGAAGAGCAGGCTGCCTGCTCTCGGAAGCTTCTCGTGGATGCTACCAAACAGGTTCACGGTCGGATCCACGAAAGAGTTGGACGGATTAATCAGGCTGCCATTCCTCGACACCATGTTGAATAGGCTGTTGTTCTTAGCCATTGGTCTTCCAACGTACAACGAATCCTCCTCGGGCTTGTACAGCTTGATGCCATGCATATCATCGAGGTCGGGAGAGTGTCCAACTACATATTCCTCGACAGAAGTCTCGGTTCCGACCCCGAGACCCTCAACAAGGAGAGCCAATTCGCCTAGGATGAAACCAAAGTAAGAACTGGTCTTGCATCCCCAACTCGTCTCCACAGATGATGTTAACTGAGGCACGTACCTTGGACATCTGATGTTCCTCGGAGCCTCTGGAGAACCTTGGTGGCCTCAGCCATTCTCCCCTTGCTGACGAGCCACCGGGGCGACTCGGGCAAGAAAAACACTGTGAAGAAGAAATAAGCGAGGGAGGGGATCGACAGGACACCGAGCATGATCCTCCAGCTAGGAGAATCCATCAAAGACATCGAAAACACCATGCAATAAGACATGAACATCCCACCCGACCCCATGAACTGCGGCAGAGTATTAAGCTGCCCACGGATGTCGGAAGGTGCAGTCTCTGAGATGTACAGGGGGACAAGCGTCACGGCAAGGCCTATACCGAAACCGTCCAGCAGCCTCGCCACGAGAAGCATGTAAACATTAGGCGACCACAACATCATGAGGCCGCCGATAAAGTACAGAACTGAGGAGGCGATCAGCATCGGACGCCTCCCAACGGAGTCGGACAGGGGACCCGAGAAGGTGGTGATGACGGTGGCTCCGATCAGCGACATGGCGACTATGAGCCCCTCGATTGTGGGTTCGCCCTCCAAGTGGAATTCCCTCTTGATATAAAGCACAGCCCCTGTCCAAAAAAATCACACAGAAAAGCAACGGAAACTGGGGTCAGTCTCGCCGCAGACATCCCAAACGACCTAAAATCCGGCCTCAGTCGTCAACTGATACATACCTGCGATTGTGGCATTGTCCCATCCCTGCAGCATGTTGCCAATGGTGGCAACAATTGCTATAATCACAGCTCCCTTCATTTTTCCCCCTCTAATATAATAACTTTCCTTTTTTTCCTATAAAAAATTCCTTTCAAAAACAAAAAACAAAACTGAAGGGATGCTACAGAAAATTAAACAGATCTTCTGCAGTTCAACATGTTTTTGATGTCATCTTTAAGGAAAAAAAAGGAAGTAAAAAGATTTTGGGGGGGGGGGGGGGTTAATGATACCAACGGAGGAAACAACAACTACAACGAGGGAAGGGAAGAGAAATTGCTTGAGAAAGTTTCAAAGATATTAGTGGGGAGGGGTTCTTTTTTTGGGGGGGAGTTTAAATTATTAATTCTCAGGGATTGGTGGAAGGCCGAGTGATCAGGGAAACTCATACTATTTCTGGTAAATTATTTTGTTAATCAGATCCAGCTATTATTATTAACCGTCATTTATTACGACATGGGTTTAATCTGGAATAATAATAATACTTAGGCCAAATTATTAAATCTACCCTGAACTTTGGCCCGTTTTTCCGATTTATCCAGAACTTTCAATATTATCATCAGATAGCCTAACGTTTTTTCGTTATCTCAAATATAATCTCTGTCCACCCGACCCTCGGAAGGAAACAGACGTGGCTCAGACGTGTCCCTTGACGCCGTCAATCTACCGTTATCTTCCGACATTTGCTAACATGGTGATGAGTTGTAGCATACGTGGACTCATATGGAGCCACATCGGAAATCGGAATCCTTAAATTCCGATTTTCCTCCCCCAAATTCTGCCCCAAATCAAAACCCTCAACCCTTAATATTTTCCTCCGTCTTGCTTCGGTAGCGGAGGAAAGCGATTCCGAATATCAGGAGCTTCGACGCTGTCATTTCCCTGGCCGTTACCGGAAAGTGTCTTCGGATGAGGGGTTAGGGGTTTGAGGGGCTTAAGATGACGACGGCTGTGGTTGAGGATAAAAGAGAGTTTGCACATAATGTGAAATTAGTCCCAAAGATTTATCACTGAGCGATCGAGTCCAGATCTGGAGAAACCGCTAGAAATCCCCAAATTCCTTAAACCCTCCCTCCCCGCCGACGTCCCGAGTTGCAACTCAGCGCCGTGATCCCAAGTGAACTCGCTCCACCGAGAATGAGATGAGCCATGGCTCTTTTCCCCTCCTCCATCCACCGATCCCTCTCCTCTGCCTCCGCCGTCGTCACCCGCCATTGGGGGTTCTAATTTGGGGCAGAATTTTGGGGAGGAAAATCGGAATTTAGGGATTCCGATTTCCGACGTGGCTCCACGTGGGTCTACGTATGCTACAACTCATCGCCATGTCAGCAAATGTCGGAAGAAAAAGGTGGATTGACGGCGTTAAGGGACATGTCGGTGCCACGTCTGTTTCCGTCTGATAGTCGGGTGGACGGAGGTCATATTTGAGATAACGTACAAACGTTAGGCTATATGATGATATTATTGAAAGTTCTGCATAAATCAGAAAAACGAGCCAAAGTTCAGGTAGATTTGATAACTTGGCCTGATACTTATAATTCCAGTTCATAAAAACTAGTGATGGAATCACTCCCATCAATATTTGCATGTACCCCAAGTTCATCTTCTCTTCAGTTCTTACAAAAAAGTAAGATAAATAAATGATGATACCGTTAAAATTTTATTGTTAAAGAAACGGTGGATTTTCTAGGGCAGAAAATTTCAGACACAAACCATACGACATTGTTTAAAACGGGTTTAAGTTTGATACGATAAAATATGTGTCAAGGGTTTTAAAATTAAAAATGATTATATATGTAAATATAGCCTGTTTAATTTAAAAGTAAATATTTTACAAGGATTTTTTTAGATTATTTTATATATGATTTTATTTTGCAATAAAAATATATTTCTTTATAACCTCTCTTATTTGAATTAGCTGCTTGTGGTCTTTCTTTTCTTCGAAGAATTAGCATAATTTTTTCTTTGTAACTGTAGTTCAAAGAGCTAATTGGTTATAAGTGAATTAATTTTAAATTTTTTAAAATTTTTGAAATATCCTTTAATCATGTTTTTATTTTTTATATTTTGTTTTCATATTTTCTAAAATTTTACCGGTGAACCATTTAACACAAGCCAGAGGGTTAAATTTTTCAGACTTTAATTAGATAAAAAACTTAGGGATAAGGAAGTTGATGAGGTAAAATAACAAGGTGAAATATATTTTTAAGTAATGTTTTTAATTTTTATAAAACATAATATGTTTTTAATGTCTTTTCTAGCTTAAAATACTAGCTAAATTTATTGTTATTTAGTCAATTGATTTATAGATATAACTAATAATATGTTTATTAAAATACTCGCTGAATAATATATATTATTTTTTGATATATAACGGGTTAACCCGTATAATATGTTTATTAAATGTGTTAGGTCTCGAGCTTCACATTTAGGCATAATTGATAAATTGTTCAGTACCGTGTTTGAAGTTTCAAAACACGAACCTATTGAGACATGATACATTTCACCTTCTACGTTCTAATATCAAACTTGTTTGGGGTTATGCGTAAAAGGATTGGATATGAACGGAGAATGTTATAACATAACGTAGGTTCTGTATTACCGACAACCTTTTGTAGGATAATTGAAACCTTCTATAGAGCTGTTGCTCCTACGAGGGATGTATATTTGGTGAACTTCAAGTGTTTGAGCTACATTTCTTCATTACTTTTAAATGATTACGCGTTCCTCTATATACAAGGAGGAATAAGAAACCCAAATGACAATAAAACCTTAAATACAACCTATTTAATGTCTACTTGAATACTTCACTTAAAAATAATTTTCGTTACTAAACTTGTATTTAATTGGATAATAAATTACCTTCAACATCCCCTCTTAATTTATGATCTTAAAGAAGTCTTTGAATGTCTGAAACTTCTTCGAAGACCCCTTCCTGGTAAGAACATATGCGGGTTGATCATGGGTGCTGTGACCTTTAGAAAAATCTCCTTTTGTGAAACCATCTCTTTGTTGAAATGATGATGAAGTTCGACCTTGCATGAAAAACTGGATTCTTGGTCATAACAATTGTAGATTGGTTATCACAGAAGATTGTTGTTGGCTCGTCCACCTTCTGTTGTAAATCTAGAAGTAACCTTCTGAGCGAGACATCTTCTCTTGTTGCTTCATTTGCTGTGATGTACTCAGCTCCTGCAGATGAGAGAGCAATGGTGGTTTGCTTCTTTGAACTCCATGAAATGGGCTTTATTCCAATGTAGAACAAGTATCCTGATGTGCTTCTGCGATTATCCACGCTTCTTGCCCAATCACTATCTACATAACCCACTGGATCATCCTTTTGCTCTTTTTTATACTTCAGTTTGACCTTCTGTGTGTCTTATTAGGTAGCAAACTCACAGAATGAACAATATCAGTCTGAATATGAGTGAGATAGATAAGAGAACCAACCAGGCTTATGTAGATCTTCGAGTCAAAGTGATACGAGGACGACAAGGAATAGATTATTCCAATACCAAAAACGAAGGGGACGTCACTAAGGGTGCGGAATGGAGTGACGTGGGGTATGGACGGAAGGTTGTGTTTGGGGGTGTGGCTGGAAATAGGGACAGAACTGGGGAAAAAAGATAGGTTGAGACTCGACCTCCACGGATACAGAATCACCACCGTGAAAGAAGCACTCTAAAAAACTCGTTTGGCCATGGATACAGATACACAACCACGAACAAGACGAGGGCGAGGCACAATGCGGAGGATACAGATAAACCACCACCGGTTGATACGCTCAACTCAATCCGCACTTAGAATCCACCAACTGAAGAACGAGGTTGAAGGAGAATCCACTCACTTCGGATAGAAAGACACAAGTCTATTTCTGGGTTTACAATATGAATTGATAAGCTAATGTCCTTCAAATGCTTACAAGGGTGCCCATTATATAGGGATTAACAAGAACATAAATGCAACACAATGAATGTAAAAATGAAGCATGCAGGGCCAGATTCATGGACGAACCATAAATGACTTATTGGAAACACAACAAACATGAATGCAAGATAGTGGAGGAGTGGGTGGTTGGACAATCAAGGCGCCTTTAATGCCTGTCTTCAATGCAAGTTGCAGCTACTTCAACCATACTTGTTTCGACAGGTCCTTGCTTCGACGACTCCTTACTTCGACTGATCCGTACTTCGACGGCGCGCAAGATAGTTAATAATGAGCATGCTAACAGCTCTAGTTGATGGTGCGTCGATGGTCCTTGTATCATCCTTCCCTTGTTGAAAAGAGTTTGTCCTCAAACTCACATCGTCGTTATCCTCAACAAATGAAATGAGATCTTGGACGTTGAAAGTGGCAGAAACTCCATAGTCTCATGGCAGATTGACCTTGTAAGCATTATTATTGATGCGTTTGATGATCCTGAAAGGTCCTTCTGCTCGAGGCATCAACTTGTTTTTCCTCTTTGCAGGGAATCGTTCCTTCCTCAGATGAATTCACACTAAGTCTCCTAGCTGGAAAATCTTCTCTTTACGTCCTCGATTGGCTCTTTCCTGGTATCGATAATTAGCCTTCTCGATCTGAGCACGAATCTTCTCGTGGAACATTTTCATCTCCTTTGCACGCTCGTTAGCATCCCGACTAACTGATCTCGCATGACTCATAAGCATTAGTTCGACAGGGACTAAATGATTGAGTCTGTAAACTACCTCGAAGGGTGATGACTGCGTTGTCGAACTTGGAGCTCTATTGTATGCAAACTCCACATGAGCGAGCTTCACATCCTAATCCTTTTGGTTCTTCGAGACTAAAGTTCGAAGAATTGCAGCCATGGTACGATTGACAACCTCTGTTTGTCCATCGATCTGCGGATGATAGGCTATTCTGAAAACGAGCTTCGTTATTAACTTGTGCCACAACGTCTTCCAAAAGTAACTAAGGAACATGACGTCTTGATCTGATACGATCGACTTCGGCATTCCATGCAACCTCAGGACTTCTCGAAAATATAGATCTGCGACATTGGTTGCATCATCCGTCTTCTGGCATGGAATGAAATGCGACATCTTTGAGAATATATCGACAACAACCATGATCGAATCCTTCCTCCGTTGCGTTCTCGGCAATCCTAGTATAAAATCCATACTTACATGCTCCCAAGGATGCTCTGGGACGGGCAGTGGAGTGTAAAGGCCTTGTGATTGGACTCGGTTTTTCGCCTGTTGACAGATGGCACATCTCGAAACAAGACCTCGCACTTGCTTCTCCATTCGAGGCCAATAGAAATTTTCTTGCAGCATCGACAGCGTCTTGTCGACTCCAAAATGTCCGGCTATCCTTCCTCCATGAACTTCTCGAATGAGTAGCTCTCGCGTCTAACTCCTGGGAATGCACAACTTAGATCTGGAAACAAGAATCCATTCACCTGATGGAATCGATCGATGGTATGATTGGTCCATTGGACGATAATCCTTCCAAAGTCTTCATTGTCTTTATAGAGATCCTTTAGGTACTCAAATCTAATCAGCTTTGTCTCCATCGAGGTTAATAGAGTCATCTTCCTCGTGAGAGCACCCGCGACTACATTCTTCGCTCCTGGTTTGTGCTTCAAGACAAAGGTGAAAGCTTGTAACTCGACCCACTTCGCATGTCGTCGACTTAGCTTGTGCTGACTGTTGATGTATTTAAGAGCTTCATGATCTATGTGCAACACAAACTCTCGTGGCAGCAAGTAATGACTCTACGTCTCGAGTACTCGAACAATGGCTATCAACTCCTTGTCGTACGTCGAGTAGTTAAGTTTGGCACTATTGAGCTTCTCGCGGAAGTATGCAATGGGTCTACCCTCCAGCAACAAGACTCCTCCGATCCCAACTCCTTCGACCACGAACAACTTCGCGAAGTCAGGTAAGGCAAGAATGGGTGCTTCGCTTAGATACTCCTTCAATTTATCAATACTATCTTGTGCTGTTGAAGTCCACTCGAACTTATCTCCCTTTAAACATTCTGTGAGTGGGGCTGCGATCGAGCTGAAACTTCGAATGAACCTCCTATAGAACGATGCTAAGCCATGGAAGCTTCGAACGTCATGGAAACTCTTTGGCGTCGGCCACTCCTTGATTGCTTCGATCTTGCTTTTGTCGACCTTGATTCCTTCAGCAGATACTACAAAACCAAGAAATATCCCACTCAGCTGAAAGAACTCACACTTCTTAAGATCTCCATACAGTTTCTCCTCATGAAGTGTGGGAACACAATCCTCAAATGGTCGACATGATCCTCGTTGTTTCGACTGTAGATGAGGATATCGTCGAAGTAGACGACCACAAACTTCCCCATGAAAGGTCGCAAGACATGAGTCGTCAGCCGTATGAACGTGCTGGGTGCGTTTGACAAACCAAAGGGCATCACCAACCATTCGTACAACCCGTACTTAGTTTTGAAGGCTGTCTTCCTTTCCTCGCCTTCTTTGATTAGACTCCGGTGATAACCACTTCGCAAATTCACTTTCGTAGACACCCGCACTCCATGCAACTCATCGAACATATCATCTAGTCGAGGGATAGGGAAACGATACTTCACCGTGATCTTGTTGATCGCTCGACTATCTATGCACATTCGCCAACTGCCATCCTTCTTCGGCACCAATATGGCTGGGACTGAACAAGGGCTCAAACTCTCTCGAATCAAGCCCTTCTTGACTAACTCATCAACCTGCTTCTGCAGCTCCCTAACTTCCTCTGGATTGCATGGATAAGCTGGTCGATTTGGTAGAGACGCTCCTGGAACCTAGTCGATCTGGTGTTGAATGCTTCGCATAGGTGGTAGTTCGACTGGTAGCTCCTCCGGAAACGCATCCGTGAACTCCTCGAGTATGGATATGGCTAGGGGATGGCTCATCACTTGACCTGGGGCTGCTTCGACAAGAACCACAAAGTAAGCCTTCACCTTCGAGAATTGCTCAAACCAATTGTATCCCCTTGAGAGGCGGATCGGTTCAGTGATGCTATCACAGGCTGGGGAGTCAGGGGCATCAGGGTGACCTTCTTCTCGTCGATGCTGATGGAATATGTATTACGACACCCGTCATGTTGTGCGCGTCGATCAAACTGCCACGGTCTTCTAAGGAGCAAGTGGCACGCGTCCATCGAAATAACGTCGCAAACGACTTCATCCTTGTAGCTAAACTCTCCCTCTCTGGGTCACTTGAACATCACTCTCCTTGTTGAGCCATTGTAGTCGATAGGGATGAGGATGGGCTTCGATAGGGAACTTCAGCTTTTCGACCATTGTCCTCAACACGGCGTTGGTGCAGCTTCCGCTATCCACAATCACCAAACAAACTTTTCCTTCGACTGTGCACCTGGCGCGGAAAATACTTTTCCTTTAATTCTCCTCTCTAGCGGGTGTCACGCTTAAGGCCTTTTGGACGACCAACAACTCTCCTTCGTCCGGGTACTCCTCAATCTCTTCTACATCCAAAATAAGGTCGACGTTATCATCGAACTCTTCTTCTCCATCAGATGGCTCTCTAATGACAACATTTCTTCTCGTTGGACACTCCGAAGCCATGTGTCATGTTCCTTGGCACTTGAAATATCGTCAAGCATTATCTCGCTGGTTCGACTTGACTTCAGGTCTGATAGTCGATGGTGGAGTTTTCCTCGTCGTCGTCGACGGTGGCTTGGCCTAGGTGCTACTCCCTTTGTTGAAAGCCAGAGCTTTCACAAAAGAACGGGTACTCGATCTTCTCACTTGTTGTTGCTCAACCTTGTGGGCAAGCGCTCTAACATCGTCGAATTTGAAATACTGTCGAAGTTCGACTGTATCCGCGATCTGGGGCTTAAGTCCTCGAAGATACCTAGCAATGGTTTGCTCCTGGGCTTCTTGGATATCACACTGCAGCAAGAGTCTCTTGAACTCCCTCGTGTACTCCAATTCACTTGAAACTTGCTGAAGCAACTGCAACTTGAAGTAGAGATCATGTCGATAATGATCCGGCAGAAACCTCTTAGTCATAGCCCTCTTCATGGGTTCTCCTAACCATCGCTATCTAATTGACTGTGGGAAGTCGATGCATGATGTGTTCGCAAGGACTGTAGTTGTTGCTGAAGATCGGCGATCTGCTGCTCATGCCGAGCAACTTGTGCTTCGTCTAGAGACATATCACGTTGGAATCTTCTTGCCATTGACAACTGTGTGCTCTGATACCAAGATGATACGGGGACGGCAAGGAATAGATGATTCCAATACCAAAAATGAAGGGGACGTCACTCCATTCCGCACCCTTAGTGACGTCCCCTTTGTTTTTGGTATTGGAATCATATGTTCCTTGTCGTCCCAGTATCACAAAGCCTTCTGTAGAGTCTTCCTTCTGTAGCTTTTTATTGAGTCACCTTGGAATAGAAATTGACTTTGCAATCTTCATACAAACCTTCTTCAACAGATCTGCTATGTTCTTCTCATGAGAAATGAAAATCCCTCATTTCTTCTGCTTCACTTGAAATCCGAGAAAGTACTTCATCAAGCCAAGATCTGTCACCTCGAACTCTTCTATGGCTTCCTTGAACTTCTGTAGCAAGCTTTTGCTAGTGCTAGTTTAGATCAAATCATCGACATAGAGACATTCTATTAGAAAATTAGAACCAACCTTCTGTATGTATAATGAAGGTTCTACTAAGCTTCTTGAGAATCCTTTCTTATGTAGGTAAGAATAAATTATGCAATTCCATGCTATGGGTGCTTGCTTCAAATCGTTAGAGCCTTCAATCACGAATCCTTGTGGTTGCTTTATGGACACTTCTTTTTCTAATAATCCATTTAGAAATGTTGACTTGATATCAAGTTGGAATACTTCAAGCTCCTTCTATGCTGTAGTGGTTAGAACAGCACGGATTGTCCCCATCCTTACTACAAGAGTAAAAGTTTTTGTAAAATCAACAACGGTCTTCTGTGAATAGCCTTTTGCTACGATGCAAGCTTTATTCTTTTGCACGCTGCCATCTTCATTATACTTAGTCTTGTAAACACACTTCAACACCATAGCTTCTTTTCCTTCAAGGAGATCGACCAATGACCACATGTCATTCTTCTCCATAGAAGTCATCTACTCCTTCATGGCATTTCTCCATTTTTCTTCTTTGGCTGCCTCCTCAAATTTTTTAGCTCAAATGCAGCAAGAGCAAAGTTAGCTTGCTCATAAATTTCAATAAAGGATCGATACCTCCTCGGTGGTGTATCTTCAATATGACCATTTGCTTTTGGAATGGTTTTAGAGGAACTAGCTTCTGTTGTTCTGATGGGACTTTGTACTGTAACTTCTGATGCTGCTTTTGTTGTTCTAATAGGGTTATGTATAGAAGCTTATGTTATTGCTTCTATAAACTAGAATATCTGAGTCATAGAAGAAAACATCTCTCGACAGAACTAACTTATCAGTTTTCAGATTATACATTTGATATCCCTTCGATTCATCACTATATCCGATGAAAATCAACTTCGCACCTTTCTCATCAAACTTTTCTATTCCTTAAGAAGGTGTGAGTGCTATCAATACACCCAAATACTTTCAAATGATTCACCACAGGTTCTTTCTGTGTCGTGATTCATATGGTGTTTTGTCCCTAACCGCTTTTGTAGGGTATGTGTTAACAACTGCTGCCCAGAACTTGTTGGGTAGACCTTAGCCATTCAGCATGCTTCTAGCCATCTCCACTATGGTTCTGTCCTTTCTCTCTGCGACTCCATTATGCTGTAGAGAATACTGCACGGTCAACTGCCTCTATATCCCCTTCTGTTGGCAATAGTCCAAGAATCGTCTTGATTGAAATTCTCCTCCACGATATGTCCTCAAGGTCTTAATTTTGTATCCACTTTGATTTTCTATAACTGCTTTGAACTTCATAAAGATGGTTAAAACATCTAACTTCTTCTCAAGAAAACAAAGTCAAATCATTCAAGTATAGTTATCTAGAAACAACATAAGGTATCTTCTGTTACCGAGAGACGGAGTTTGAGTCGGTCCACAAATATCTCCATGAACCAGCTCGAGAGGGGCTTGAGCTCTCCATGATGTGTTTGGGAATGGAAGACGATGATGCATTCTGAAGACAAATCCTTAAGAGACGTCACCTTCTGTAGCTTGTATGAAAGGTAGTCCTACCACTATATTCTTCTGCTTCAATAGAGCTAGACCTTTCCTATTCAAATGTCCATACCTGAGATGCAAAAGATGAGAATTATCTAAAACCTCAGTTTTGAGAATGACGTTGCTACAAGGAGCCATCCTTAATAGGAACAAATTGTTAGACGTCATCTTCACTTCTGCGACCTTTTGTCCGTTTTTGTCTGATATATCACATTGACCTTCTGCGAAAACCAACTTACATCCATTTTTCACCATCTGTCCCACACTTTGTAGGTTTTATGCGATTTCTATAGTGTAGAAGACGTCGTGAATTCTCTTATGTTAAACTTCTACACTGAAAACTGAAATCATACCTTTACCTTCTATCTTTAACTTCTTGCTATCTCCAAGTTCCAAGAGAGAGTTGTATTTCTCATCAAGCTCCACAAAGTTCTTCTTGATCCTTGTGACATGGTTCCTACAACCACTATCGAGGAAGGATATCTCATCCATATCTTGCATTGAGTTAGAGGAAGGATAGAAAACTTCAGAAGGTTCATCTTCCCTAGAGAAATTTATCAAGCTTATGTCATCTTGCTTATATTCATGCTTTTGCTCTTTATCTTTGTACAAGCAATCACGATCTGAATGATTGGGGAACTTGCATATCCTGCATCGAAGACGATAATCTTTTATTCAATGATTATTTTTTCTGCAGATGCAGCATCTTGCTTTTGTTTCTCCATGACTGCTTTTGTGCTGACCTTCCGGTGGTCCTTTTACATAGCCTTTGCCTCTGCCACGAGACCTGTTGTTGCGTCTTTTGCCATAAAACCTTATGTTGTTTCCAGAACGTTTTTGCTTCTACTCAAAAACATTCTATTTTGCTTAAAATGCTTGCTCTACCGGGGCTGTGTACTTGCTGACCTATTTCTCATGGACTTCTAGAGAACCCATCAACTCATAGATGGAGATTTTTGTGTGATCCTTCATCTCTTCAATCATGGTTACCACATGCTCAAACTTTTGTGGAAAGCTTTTGAGGATTTTCTCCACGACTTTTCGATCCGGAACAACTTGTCCGCAACTCTTCAATTGATTGAGGATCTCCACGATCATTGAGAAGTAGTCTTTGATGGTTTCTACATCTTTTAATGCTAGATTGTCGAAGTCTCTCCAAAGGTTCTACAGCTTTGTAAAGAAAACCTTCTATGATCCTTTGAACTAATTCTTTAGGACCTCCCACGCTTCATTCACCTTCTCAGGTCGAATATCCTTAGGTAGATGGTCTTGCTCGCGGATTGTTGTAGAATCCGTAGAGCCATGACAGTCTTCATGATGTTCTCCTTGTATGTCTTCTGCACATCTTCTATGGGGTCGATGACACTTTCTGCGGAAGTGTTGCCACCTTCTGCGGGAAAGTTTCCTCCTAAAACTTCTTCATAGCCTTCCTCCATAAGTTTCCATAGATCTTGCGAAAAGAAAATGATCTCCATTTGAGAAATCCAATAGTCGAAGTGCTTGCCATCACAGATAGGGATTTGGTTGGGAGAAAGGGTGAAGAACATGTTGCCAGCAGATGCACACATGACCTTCTGCGCTTTGATGCCAAACTTGTTGGGGGTTATATGTGAAGGAATTGGATATGAAGGGCGAAGGTTCTAGCAGAACGTAGGTTATGTACTGCCGACGACCTTTCGTAGGATTATGAAAACCTTGTGTAGAGCTGTTGTTCCTACGAAGGATGAATATTTGGTTGAGTTCAAGTGTTTAGGCTGTAAACTATTTTCTTCTTCATTACTTTCAATGATTACACGCTTCTTTATATATAGGGAGGAGTAGAAAACCCAAATAACAAGAGAAAGTTAAATACAACCTATTTAATGTCTACTTAAATGCTCCACATAATGCTCCATTTAATGATAATTTTCGTTACTAAATTTGTATTTAATTGGATCATAAATTACATTCAACAATCTTAATGTCATGAGCAGACCATGCCATGCTCATTGGATCATGAAAGGGTTATCAATAGGATTTCTTTTGGCTACCGTACTCCAAGTATATAAAATTGTTCGGGTGGTCCTTCACTCGAGTACAATACCCCACCACTATGCATGTTCGATTTAAATGGTCGACACAAAACAATCCGTCGCAAGTTGAACCAAATAACAAGAAATGTTGGACCAATCATGACTTCGCCTATCCATTTGGAAACAATTTATTGTAAGATGTGTAGCTTTACGTATCAATCTTCTTATTATGATGTTATCTTCTATTTTAGTGGGTCATAAGCCCAATCAAACAAATAGTCATATTGGGCCAAATCAAGGTAACATTATGGCTATGCACGCAATTCAGTCAAAATGGAAGGTGTCTATTATAAAATGCTTAGCTCTTGCTATTATAAAATGACCTGAGGAGTCTTATTAAATAAAGTACATCTAAAGGTGTTTAATGCAACAATAGTGCCTAAAATGCTCTCGTACTCTTACAACCTGTTTGATTTTCGGAATGAAATTTTGTATTTTAATGAAATAGGAAGGGAGAAAAAATATATTGATTAGGAAGGAAATTATTTCAAAAAATGGTATGTTTATTTCAATGATGAAAAGGAGGAGAGGAAATGAATGGATAAGAAATAAATGGGACATACCCTATCATAAGCAAGGGAATGCCCCATCCCTTTCATTATTCTTAAAAAATAAGGAAATGTAAAGGAATGAAATAAAAGGAGATACAAAAAAGAAAATAAATAAAATTATTTGTCAATTCCCTTCCTTCCTCAAATCCTTAAACCAAACAAATTGTGCTTTGATTGTTGTTGAATAAAATTGATGGTCTTAATGTTGTACAACAACCGATGTCAACTATCCTAAAAGCTCGAACTATTAGGTGCATACCTGACATAATTTATATTTACATTTTTAACACTCCCTTCCATGTTGAGCTGGACTGGAGTGTTTGGCCATTTTTTCGATTCCCTGATCTAGGTGTTAGGTGTGCTTATTTGGCGCATTTCTTTTGCTTAGGGGTTGAGTTTCCTTTTTCAAACTTATTGGGGGTTGTGGGAAAGGTTTGGATAGGAAAAAGAGAACGTAAGAACAAAATGCATGTTTTGTATTGCCGACGACCTTCTGTATGATAGTTAAAACCTTCTGTAGCGTTGTTGCACCTACTAAGGTTAGATATTTGGAATGTTAGTTTCTGAAATTGCTTGCTCTTACTTAATCTCTCATTTCTTCTGTTGAACTTGAAATCCAAGAAAGTACTTCATGAAATCAAGATCTGTCATCTCGAACTCTTCTATCATGGATTCCATGAACTTCTGCAACAAGCTTCTACCGGTGCTAGTGTAGATCAAATCGTCTACATAGAGACATGCTATTAGAAAATCGGCACCAACCTTCTGTATGCATATCGAAGGTTCTACTGAGCTTCAGGAGAATCGTTTCTTCTGTAGGTTGGAATCAATATAACAATTCCATGCTTTTGGTGCTTGCTTTAGACCATATATAGCCTTATGCAGTCTGTAGACTTTGTCTTATGCGCCTTCCATTACAAATCTTTGTTGTTGTTCTACGTAGTCTTCTTCTTATAGTACTCCATTCAGAAATGTTGACCATCGAGATGGAAGACATCAAGCTCATTCTATGTTGTACTGGCTAGAATAACACGGACTGTTTCCATCCTTTTTATAGGACTAAAGAGTTTTTGTAAAATCGAAATCGGGCTTCTATAAATAGCCTTTTGTACTATGTGAGCTTTATGCTTCTGTACTATTCCATATTCATTATAATTGATCTTGTAGACCCACTTCAAGCCGATAACTTCTTTTCCTTTTGGGTGATCGACTAATGACCATGTGTCATTCTTCTCTCTAGAAGTCATCTCCTCCTTCATGACATTTCTCCATTCTTCTATTTTTACTATCTCCTCAAAGTTTTGTTGCTCAAATGTAGTGTGAGCAAAGTTAGCTTGCTCATAAATTTCAATTAAGGATTTATACCTCCATGGTGATGTGTTCCCAATAGGATCTTTTAATACTAGAATGGTTTTACATAATTTAACTTATGTTGTTCATATAGAATTTTGCACTGTAACTTATGATGTTACTTCTGTTGTTTCGATAGGGACTATGCAAATGCTTTTGCTACTGCTTCTATAAACAGGAATGTCTGAGTCATAGAAGACTCTTCCGCCCACTTCCAATCTGCAAGTTCATCAGAGATAAACATTTCGATAGAACTAACTTGTCAGTGTTCGAATTGTATAGACGATAACCCTTCAATTCATTACTTTAGCTGATAAAAATTAGCTTATCACATTTCTCATCAAACTTCTCTCCCTTCGAAAGATGTGAGTGCATATTCACCACGAGCTTGCTTCTCAGTCAAATACTTACAAATTATTCACCACGGGCTTCCTTCTATGTCATGCTTCATATGGTGTCTTGTTTGAAATCGACTTTGTAAGGGATCTGTCCAGAAGGTTTGTAGATGTGTTCATTTACCTGCCCATAACTTGTTGGTAGACCTTCAGCATGCTTCTGGTCATCTTTATTATGGTTATGTTCTTTCTTTCTACGACTCCATTATGTTGTAGAGAATATTGCATGGTCAATTGCCTCTGTATCCCTACTGTTAGCAATAGCCCAATGATTGTCTTGACAGAAACTCTCCTCCACGATCTATCCTTAAGGTCTTAATCACCTACCCACTTTGATTTTCTACGAGTGCTTTGAACTTCATAAAGGTGGAGAAAGCTTCCGACTTTCTCTCAAGAAAATAAATTCAAATAATTCTAGTAAAGTCATATATGAACAACAAAAAGTGCTTTTTTTTGCTACCAAGATAGGGAGTTTGAGTCGGTCCACATATGTCCACATGAACCGGCTCGATAGGGGCTTGAGCTCTCCATAACGTGTTTAGGAATGGAAGACGGCGATGTTTTCCAAAGACGCACCATTCACAGACGTCACCATTTGCATCTTGCATAGAAGGTAGACCTACCATCATGTCCTTTTGCTTCAACATAGTTAGACTTTTCCTATTCAAATATTTGTACTTGAGATGCCAAAGATGAGAATCATCTACACCCTCACTTTGGTGAACAACATTGCACTTTATGATTTATGGAGTGTACAAGACGTTGTGCATCTTATTCTGTTGACCTTCTGTATTGAAAATTGAAACAACACATTTACCTTCTATCTTCAACTTCTTGTTATTTCTAAGTACAAAGAGAGAGTTGTACTTGTCATCAACCTCCACAAGGTTCTTCTTGATCCTTTTGGCATGGTTGCTACAACCACTATCGAAGAATCATACTTCGAGCCATCTCAACAATAGTCATGTTCTTCCTCTTAGTAACGCCATTCTGCTGAGGTGAATATTTCAGCTGTCGTTATATGCTTTGCTGCTTGCATTGATCTAGAAACGGCTTGTAAATGAATTATCCTCCACGATCTGTCCTCAAAGTCTTTATTTGATATCCACTTTGCTTCTTTGCATTGGCTTTGAAACTCAATAAAGTAGTAAAAGTCTCCGATTTCTTTTTAAGAAAGTAAAACCTTATCATACGAGTGTAATCATCGACAAATAAGAGAAAATATCTCCTGTTACCGATCGTTGGAGTTTGGTTTGGACCACAGATGTCAGCATGCACCAATTCAAGATGGGCTTTAGCTCTCTAAGAGGTAATGGGAAAAGGAAGATGATGTTACTTCCCAGACACACACCTTCACAGACGTATGTTGCTGTTTGCTGTATTTTTGGAAGACCTATGACCATATTCCTCTCTCGCAACAACGTTAGGCCCTTGTGATTGAAATGTTCATATCACAAATGCCATAACTGAGCTTCATCAACAACTTCACCTCTTCAATGTAACATTCAAGGACGAATTCATCTTCAGCGGAAATAAGTTATTAGCCATCATCTTCGCTACAACGATCCTCTTCTCTTTTTTGTGAACAATCTCACATTGACCATCGGCAAAGGTAACCTTATAACCTATCTTCATCATTTGTAGTACGCTTAAAAGATTCTGATCAATGCCCGGAGAATATAACGCATCATTAACTTGCTTTTCTTCACCATTTACTGCTCTTACAGCAACGATTCCCTTTCCTTCAATCTTTATCTTTTTGCTGTCTCCAAGCTCTAGCAGCGAGTTGTAGCTATTGTCGATCTCCACAAAGTTTTGCTTATTTCCTGTCACATGATTGCTGCAACCACTATCCAAAAACCACATTTCATTCATATATTGCATTGCATTGAAACAAGAATAAAATACTTGCTTCGATTCTTCTTCTTTTGAAAAATTTATCGAATTTTGAGAGACATGTTGTTGCGGCTGCTTGTCTTTAAAATAACAATCTCGTTCTAAATGATTTGGAAATCGACATCTCTTGCACCTGAAATAACAATCCTTTGACTCATGTCCAACTTTTTTACAAATGTAGCAACTACCTTTGGAATTTCTAAATCTACTCCAGGAATGGTCTTCTCTACTATGGAATTGGCGTGTTGTTCGTCCTCTGCCTCTTCCTCGAGAACGGTCTCCACGATCATAAAACTCTTTGCTATTGTTCCCAATACGTTCCTTCTACTATAACTTCTATTCTAAAACATTTAACTTCATTTGAAAAGCTTGTTCAACGGAAGTTGAGAACTTACTCGTCTTTCGTATGCTTCAAGAGAACCCATTAGCTCATACACATAAATTTTTCCTAGATTCTTCGTTTCTTCAATTACAACAACAACGTGCTCAAACTTCTGCAGTAGGCTCTCAATACTTTCTCCACAACCTTCTTGTCGGGAACTTAATCACCGCAACACTTGATTTGATTCATGATTTCAAAAACTCTCGAGAAGAAATCTTTCACCGTTTCGGACTTCTTCATGACCAAGTTATCGAAATCCCTCCACAAGCTTTGAAGCTTGATGAAAATCACTTTCTCCGAGCCTCGAAATTCTTCCTTTAATATGATCCATGCATCTTTCGCCTTCTTGAGACCATAAAGCCTCAAATAAATCGTCTTGCTTACGGATTGTTACAAGATCCGTAACGCCATCACATTCTTCATCATGTTTTCTTTTACCTTCTTTTCTTGTGCTCCAATACCTTCTTCCTCACTTGATGAGTCATCATTTTCTTCAAAGCCTTCATCAACGATTCTCCACAAATCTTGTGAGAGAAGGATAGTCTCCATTTGCGAAGTCCAATAATCATAGTGCTCTCCATCAAAGATCGGGATTTGGCCGCACGAGTAGGAAAATGACATGCTGCTGGAAGACGTAGCCATGATTTGTTGCACTCTGATACCAAAATTTGTTGCGGTTGTTTAGAAAGCGGTGCTTTACTATATCACAGGAAGAGTTTCTGAAAATAAGGAACAAGGAAATTTGAAGAGGATATTTTGGCTAACTGCAGAGCCTTCTTCTTTCCTTACGACAGAATGCCTTCTTTGTCTTTCTCTTACTCTCCTACATCATTTGGAGATTGCTACTCCTTATATAGAATCCTAGGAAAGATCTAGAGCAAGCATTTACTCTACCCTAATTCCTATGACACTCCCTCATAGTTCCTAAGCGATTAAAATCAGCCAACGTTCAAGACCACTAACACACTTAATGAGATTACAAATTATAAAACGACATTTAACAATTAGTATAGTTAGTTTTTATAATATAAATTTTAACGAGTCTAATGGGTCTAACAGGTTGCACGATGATAACCAAAATTTGATCTATTATATTGTCATATTTTAACAAATAGATACAATAACGACAATAACCCATTAACATTTGATCCAAACATTAAAATAACAAGTCGTGTTCATATCGTGTGTTAATTATTGAGAAATATTAAAATATAACGTTAATTATTATACTATTTACATTGAGAAATGTCTTTGTTTTAAGGCCAAATGCTCAAATATATCTTAAACTTTAATGCTTTTTTTTCGATTTAGCTTAACATTTGTAAAATATCTTCTTACATCCCGACGTTGAGCCGTTATCTTCATTATATTCTATGTTAGCGGTCGACGCTAACGGAGTCCTACGTGACGTTGATATGACAATAAACGCTGTCAGCACCACGTTTAATCTATTTTTTTCTCAAATTGAACTATAAACCCCCGAATAAAGCTCTAAATTTTAATCTCATTCTTAAAGAATATTTTAATTATACTTCCGACCAATCCTACACCGGCACCCGACCATAATCTCACCCCGACCTTTAATCCCCGACCACTATCTCACCCTAACCCTCGACTCCTAATCCCAAAAAAGTTGACATCTCAATAATGTTAGTTTGGAGTTGTGCGTTTGTATAACAATGTTGACATACATATGTAGTGTTATTTGCTTGGATAATGACCGTGTGTTTGCATAGATAATGTTTGACAATGTGTTTGGGTGGCCATGTCCTGAAATTTGACTCTAATGTAATCCTGGATATGTTTAATGTATTTAACTTTGACTCTAATTAGAACAACTACAATTTGTTCATAATAGCTAAAAAATATAGTACAATATTTGTTCGCATTGGGGACGGCTACGGATCATATGATGGAGATAACAGTCCAATGTTGGGATGCGAGAGAATATTTTTCAGATGTTAGGGTACAATAGAAAAATGTGATAAAGTTTATGATATATTTGATAATTTAGCCTGTGGAAAAAATAGATAAAACGTGGCATTAACGACGTTAATTGCCATGTGGGATTCCGTTAGCAGGGACGACTAACGAAGGATATAATAGAGATAACGGCCCGGCGTTAGGATGTAAGAGGATAATTTTCAAATGTTAGGCTAAATCGAAAAAAAGTGTCAGTGTTTAGGATATATTTGATAATTTGGCCTTGTTTTAAAGGTTGAGATAACACTCTCATTCAAACTCATGGTTTGAAATCAGAGATCGTGTATCAAGAAACGTTAGACAAATTATATAAATACCAAAATATGTAAATACACATACTCCCCATCGTCAATATATGGGCCAAATGAATACTTGTTAGATGTTGTACAAGAGTCGATGTCAACTCTCGT
The DNA here is from genome assembly GCA_023653495.1 of Melastoma candidum. NCBI lineage: Eukaryota > Viridiplantae > Streptophyta > Magnoliopsida > Myrtales > Melastomataceae > Melastoma > Melastoma candidum. The sequence goes on along the minus strand of CM042888.1, from coordinate 6,518,509 downwards.
AAAAGCTCGAATTGTATGAAGGCGTGACATACTAAAATAGTTTCATGCCCAACAATCCACGTGTGTCTACTCGTGTATGAATCCATTGACTAGACATGAAGTACTTAACAGATCATGTATGGATTTCCTTACTACGTGTCCAAATAGTGTATAGACATGGACATGATCTGCTACCCATTTTGCCCCTTAAATCTATCACGACCAAGATATCTCCCATCCAACTACGAAAAATAACATTGTTGCGTCTGTTGGCTCCCAAGCAACTTGCCACGGGTACTTGACAGGACTACCCTCAAATCAACCTTACAACGTGTCCAACCCTTTTTTCCTTATGAACACAATGACCACAACCAAGAAGACACCCAACCCAGCATGATGGTGACAACCACAAGCATTACTACTCACAATAATACAACGAACAATGAACACACTCGTGCTTACAACTAGCCCTCACTCTCTCCCTCAGTATGGGTACCTCTACCCACCTTTCTCATTCAAGTCTCCACGTCACTTATTTATAGGGGCCAAGGGGAGTTAGATCTGATTACAAGGGCTCAAGACACTTAGACTCCATACGGCCAAGAAGGACCTGAAGAGTCTCTACAGCTTGAAACACTAAGGGTCACCCTATGCCAAGAACTTCAAGGGTTGTCTACGGCTATGTCAGGGTGCCTGCCTCCTCTTGCAACAGTCATCTGAAGGGATGCTTAAAGTTGCATCAGAACTCTTCAGTCAACACTCTCCATAAGCAACCTTTAGGGAATCTCTATTGCTCTTGTGGTACACCACCTTTGTAGCATCTAATGCATAGAAGTAGGTTCGCCCACAAGGAATGCTCAACAACCAGATTCCTCCCTAACCCACAAGTCTCGTCGCAATTTAGATTAGGAAATATTTCCTTAATTAGAAAATATATTACTTATTTAATTCTTTAGTAACTTTTTATCATATATATTAGTATGAATAATTCCAAAGAATATTCCTACTTAATTTCATATTAAATAATTATTATTAATTAAATAATCATCTAACTAACAAAAACATTCCTTGCTGTGTATTCCAGTCTTCTATTTCGTAGAAGATCAGACTTTTATATGGCTGGTCATCAAAATCATACTAATAAGGACGACATGTTAGTAGCCCAATGTCATGAGAGAGAGGTTGGTAGGGCGTTCTTACGAGGGAGGCGTGAATTCTAAATCTCACAATCCGAAATGTTGGCTAGAAATAACTTACAAATTATCAATGCTTGATGTCCTTGATCTAATAGGTCAACAACATAAGCATATGATGAAGCTTGTCGCATTAAGCCTACTGATATATTATGTTAAAACATTCATAAAACATTATACCCCTAATGTGACACTACTCGTCTATATGTTATAGAAATATGCTTGCACTCATTTACTTGAGGATTCAAATTCATACTTCAAGTCCTTCTTCAAAGGCAATTTTGCCAGGGACCATTCAAAATTCTTGATAAAGTGTTCCACCCCGTAATGGCAAAATAAGGATTTCTTCATATCATTACCCTTCAAGAAGAATGAAGATATAAATCCCATGAAAGCCAGTCATTCAGATATGACTCCTGAAGATTTACATTAGCAGAAAATGAGTGTCAGAATCTGCTATTATAGGGCGTGTGAAGCTTTTTATGTAAATAAACGGTCAAAACAAAACAAATGAAAGAAAATGTTGGTTATGAATCAACCATTGAATTATTTCTTACAATATGATAATTTCCTCTCCTCAATAGAAATACCTTATTCTCAAGGCTTACAAAAGCTAAAGTGTTCTCCAAGAAGCACACACTGATTAAGGAACACACTAAAGCATTGAAATATCTCAAAGAAGCACTACAGGTTTTCCCCCATTAACAATTCCCTCTGATGTTGTCGGACTTCTTCAGACAGACGCCAACGATGAATTTTGGGGTGCAATACTACTTGAAGAACAAAATGACAAGATATATATTTGCGCATACGCCAGTGGTTAGGTCAGACAAGCTGAACAACATTACCATTCTACAACCAAAGCGATATTAGTAGAAAAGAAAACCATCAAGAAGTTTGAATTCCATCTTATTGGACATCATTTTATGGTTGAGTGTGACCAATCGTCCTTTCCAGCAATGATGAAATTCAAGCAAAAGAAAATTCCAAAATGCTCAATTGCTAAGATTATCAGAATGGTTGTCACAATATTCATTCATTGTGAAACATATTAAAGGAGATAATAATGTTGTTGTAGATTTCTTACCCAAACCATCAAAAGACGCGCTGGTGTTACTAGTATACATGCTAAATATTATGGTAGTAACTAAAGTTCTAAACTATCGTTTTCCTCCAGAGATTACCTCTATACTTCATGCACCTCAGGTTTTGACATATGCAAAAAACTATCTATGACAATATCAGTTTATGATTGGGCTTGATAAAGCCCATGTCCCTCAACCGAATGAACATGACATCCAGTGGGTCTGGTGTTGTAGTCAAGTCCTCCAGTTTGCATCGGGGACGCTATGTTTGTGCAGGCCTTGGCTACTGTTGTCTTGCCATGGTAACAGGGAGTCTGAAACGAGTGGTTACAGGGATTGGGGGTCTAAGAACAGCTGCAATGTACGTCCTTGGCACATACGAGGTCGGGGGTAGAGTTGCTCTCATTGACTGCTTACTGTATTCAGTAGTTGTTGTTAAGCTCCTGGGTATGAACGTTATGGCTGGTTTTGTATAAGGAGAAGGAATCAGCCCGTCTCGACTCGCCCCATCGAGCTTGGCGACGTTGATTACCGCCTGGGCAAAAGTTCTTATTGTTTGTTCAATAATGTATGGCATGTATTCTCGTTGGAAGAGTTGGAGGAAGTCATCGATAAGCTCTTTCTCTCTTAAGGCCGGTTTTTTCTGCGAAACCATATGCCGAAATCTGTATGCAAACTCCTTAACGTCTTCTGCCTGTAACGTTTCAATTTTCTGAGGTGTGAAATCGTTGGCGCCACATTGAAGTTGTAATAATTCAGGAAGTCAAGTGTGAGTTCCATGAATGTTGCATATTGGTTCAGGTCCTTGGTGTAGTACTAGTGTAAGGCCGAATCTGCCAGGCTTTCTAGAAACATGGCAATACGAAACTTGTCATCTACGGGGTAGACTGCTATCTTGTGGCAGAAGTGTTTGAGGTGAAGCTCCGGACATTCCTTCCTGCAGAACTTCTTAAATTCTGGCATTTTGAAATTTGGAGGAATGTGAATATGAGGAACCTGATAATTGTACTCCTAGTTATGAGCTCGGTATCCCTAAATGGCATTCAAGTACTCTTCCATCTTCTCCAGACGATGAGCCTCTTCTTCTTGCATAGAAGCAATCCTAGCCTTGAGTCTTGTCTCGAAGGCGCTGAGCCGTTGTTGCTCACCAAATAATTCATTTACAATCACCGCGTTACGTGTTCAGGGGCTTGGCAAAGCTGGTTCCACAGGTGGAGCCGGGGGTGTGGTGGTTGGTATGGGGATCCTGAAGGTAGGAGGTGTAACAACAGTTTGGTGATAGGGAGTGGGCCTAGGTGTTGGTATTTGGACATGGGGAGTTGGCCTTTGGGTTGATGGTTGTGGGTAATATAGACATAGATATGGTTGTGACATGGGAAGGGAAAGAGGTGGCACACGAAAGTATGGGTTATATAAGGATGCTACACTTGTGGAGGTAGCGGATCCGGGCATGACCGGGTTGTAAGGAGATGGGGTGTTTGTTGAAGTGGTTAGGCTAGGATGAAGGTACGGTGGTGGCATCATGGATGAAGGCCCTGGCATGATAGGGGGAAGGTGTAGATTTTGGGTGGTAGAAGGCGTTGTTGTTGCCACAAGCTGTCGCTGAAGGAGCTTAGCCATCATTGTTTTAAGAGAAGCGAGCTCAGCCATAAGAGACTCAACCATGTCACCGAGTGAAGAACTACTAGCGCCTTGGGCCAACACATCTGAGGTGGGATTGAAAGGAGTTGTGATTGGTATAGCAGTGAGGATTGCATTACTGGTGCTGTTGATACAACCAGCGGTGGAATATATGTAGTTTGGGGTAATGGAGGAAAGGCGGATGCCGGGACAAGCAAGGCTGGTTCCGTCGAAGTGGGAAGCTTGACAGCAACGGGTGGCGGAATGGCAATGGTGACCATGACAACAGGGACAAGTTCATCTTCTGCAGCAAGAGCCGCAAGGATCAATGCAGGACCCGCAGAGATCTCGGCCATTATCATTCGGATGGAACGAAACTTATGACGTCTCCGATATGGAGCTATTGCTCAGTACCTTGTTTAAGAAGAAAGTAACATTCGATCAGTATCAAACGGTGAGATACTTTGGATGCATGACATGTCTAAAGTAAGGATTGGATTGTGATTACAACGAATTCAATCCAAGGGAAAAGAAGTGCATTAGATAAAAGCCGATAAAAGATAATAGTCAAAATACAGTTCATTGAAAGAAAAGATAGAATGGGCTTGCTGATCCTAAGATGATGGGGAGATATCTGCCGTCAAATGTGATTCCATGGGGTGATGCGCTTCATCTGAAATCGAGCAGACCAGGCGTCGATGTCTGTTTGACGCTCTATGAGAGGTTCGATCTCTTCCTCCTTGAGAGTCATTCACACATGAACGATATGTGCCGTCACCCGCCGAACTACACCCTTTGTTGATTGGCTGACCAGGTCGATCGGGTCAAATGGTCTATCTGGCGCTGGTCTGATCCGCGGTGTTCCCCCAAATGGTGCATGACCCTCGCTAGACAGTAATAGGATGTCCCAGTGATCCCAACGATCGGGATGTAATCTCCATCCGGGGAGCTTGTAACGGCCCAGTCCACGTCGAAGCATTTGGCCATTTGGTAGAAGTCCTCTGGTTCCAGCGAGCGAAAGAGAGCTCTGATCCTTGCGAAGGTGCGGGTTGGAAGTCGAGCATGATCTGATGTGCGGTCGAGCAAATCTGGAAACTGCTTCCGCCTAAACGACACTCTAGTGATGCCGATGTGAGTTTAGAATCATGCCTGGAGCAATGAGAGGCTGAAGGAGAAGTGATGGTTCCAAACTCCTTCCCTTGCTTTTCACACTATCTTGGTGATGCCGATGTGAGTGTAGAATCATGCTTGTAGTTTGTCTCACCAACTAGATTGGGTAGGAATGGTTGTCCCTCGAGGATGGCTTTCGTCAGATAGATTGCTCGTCCGTGGATTGATTCCTCTTTGTAGGGGTAGAGAATCGTTCCCGCGAACAAGAGGATGAAAACACGTGCCGAACCTTGACCATATCCTCTTTGTGGTATGTACGGCGTTAATTAGTATTTGCAGAGTTCTTTGACGATGATGTGCCCTTCCATTGTGAATAAAGCGAACACGTTCATCGGAGAAATCTAAAGCAGCCTAGCGATATACTCCCTCGGCCTATCAATGAGAAAAAGGCGAGATTCCGGAGAGAGAAGGAAGGCTAAAGAGGTATCCATATCCATCGTGGTGTAAGCTCCAAGGAACCAAAGTGGAAGGTGTATGTGTTCGAATTCCATCGTGCGATGAGGTTTGTAGCATGAACCAATCAATCTTGAGACGGATTAGATGAAGAAGACCTTTGAGCTTTAGCTAGACGAATTCCTGCTCCGAGGGTCTGAGCATCTTGAACTAGTCACGGAGTTGGTGAGATGATGGAATATTTATGCGCAGCGCGATTAACTCAATGAGATTAACCTGTATGCTTAGACGTAATTCGATTGTAATAACAATCCAATCTAACTCCTAATGTGAGATAAATTTGCACACGAGTTCTCTCATACTTGAACAGGGATGATATTGAGCAATTATAAATGTGTCGATGCATTGATTATTGACCAACAGATACTCATGCGAAATGAATGCAAATGAGTGCATTAGCATAAAGAGGGGAGGTAGGGAAGGGAGAAAAGAAATTGCGGAAAACCCCCCATGGCCAAATCAAACCGCTGCAAAGCAAACATGGTTAGTATTACAATTTATCACATACAAAACATACCTTACACCTGTCCCTACACATGTTGCAGACACTTTGTAACAAACATGTGCATGTGCGGCATCTGGTACATGTAATGAGTAAACAATTCTAGACTTGAAAGAGGTTTCTAAGACCACCTTCGGACAAAGGGAGGTGGGCCCCTGACGAGCTACCAACGGCGAAAACAGGAAAATATTACAACGATAACAAAACACACGAACGAACAAACCGAAGGAAACGAACGAAAGGGATAGAACTCGGATCGCCGCTGAATACAGCTGAACTACCACAGGTTGCCATGAAGGTTTAACGCAACAAAACCAAATACACAAACACCACTAATTATGGGAACGCTTAGATAAAATCTCGTACGCTTGGAATCCACCAAATGATAAGAAAAGTTGCACAAAGATCTTGCAAGAACTTGACGGCTGCCAAATTTGGATAAAATATTCAAAAGGTTCTATCTAAACCTAAACACAAAAGCCCTATTTATAGAAGACCTAAACTGGACTAACCCTAAATCCCAGTTAGGCCCAAAATGGAAAAAACCAAAAGAAAATTAAAAAAACAAGTCTAACGTTCTTAATTTGAAGAGTTTGGGCCGGAATCGCCTGGGCCTGTCTTGAAGTGTTCTCAAATTTCTGGGTCTCGAGTTCCCCCTGGAGAGATCTGTCTCGAGGCGCCCCTTCCGCTCGACCTCGAGATGAACTCCAATCTTCTCGAGTTGACGAATCAACTCGACCACTTTAATAGTGTGAAGATGCTCCTCATCTCGAGCGCTTCTTTCGACTTGACCTCGACTCGGCCTTGCTCAATCCAACTCGCACCATCCTCCCTTTGCTGAAGAAGATTTGTCCTCACATCATCTTCGTAGGGTGCGAGATCCTGGACCCATACACCCGGCAAGTTGATCTTATAAGCATTGTTGTTGATCCTCTCGACGACTCGAAAATGACCATCAGCCCTGCGCATGAGCTTATTCTTCCCCCTTGTTGGAAACCTCTCCTTCCGCAAGTGAACCCAAAGAAGATCACTTGGTTGGAATATCTGCTCCTTTCGCCTTAGACTAGTACTTCTCATTTTGCTGCTCAATAAGGGTTCGAATCTTCGCGTGGAGCTTTAACATCTCTTCAGCTCGTCAAATCGCATCATTCTCGAGAATACACTGACTAGGCATTGGTACCAACTCGACGGGAATCCTTGGGTTGATACCATACACCACTTCGAACGGTGTAGCTCGAGTAGTCGAATGAGGGCTCGATTATAACCAAACTCAGCTTGTCCGAGCTTGATATCCCAATCCTTCTTATTCTAGGACACCATAGCTCATAGCTCGAAGTAGGTTTCCCATAGTCATGTTCACGACCTCAAGAAGTTGCTCAAGAAGTGGTGTTGAACAATAGCTTTGTCCCGAGCTTGTGCCAAAGTGTCTTCTAGAAGTAGCTCAAGAACTTGGCATCTCGATCCGACACTATCGACAATGGGACCCCATGCAGACGAATGATCTCTAGAAAATGAAGATTTGCTACGTGAGAAGCATCATCCGTCTTCTTGCAAGCTATCAAGTGAGCTATCTTCGAGAAGCCATCCACAACAACCATGATCGAGTCCTTCTGTCATTGTGTTCGGGGCAGTCCAAGGACGAAATCCAAGCTCACATGCTCCCATGGACTTTCAGCAACAAGTAATGGTGTGTAGAGAAACCTTGGGGCTGGACGTGACTCTTTGCGCATTGACAGATTGTGCAATGTCGAACTAACTTGTGTACATCCTTGGCCATTTGAGGCAAGCAGAAATGCTACTGAAGCATCTCAAGGGTTTTCCCAAGTCCTAAGTGACTAGCGAGTCCTCCTCCACGTACTTCTCGAATAAGATGCTCTCGAGTAGAACTTCGATGAATGCATAATTTAACTCCTCCGAATAGAAAGCCATCGGACATATGCTCAATAGATCTCTCGAGACATCGCTTATACACCTCTCCAAAGTCAGCATCACTCGAGTACAACTCTTTCAACAACTCAAATCCAATCGACTTCGATTCCATTATGGTAATGAGAGTTGATTTTCTCGACAATGCATCTGCAACGGCATTCTTCACTCCCGACTTATGCCTCAAGACGAAAGTGAATTATTACAGAAATTCCACCCACTTTGCGTATCGCCGATTAAGCTTTACCTGCCCAATGATATGCTTCAAAGACTCATGATCAGTATGAAAAATGAACTCTTGGGCATCATGTAGTGACTCCATGTTTTGATTGTACGAACGATAGCATAATATTCCTTATCATAGGTCGAGTAATTCAGTCGAGACCCATTAAACTTCTTGCTGAAATACAATACCGATTGACCCTCTTGCAGCAATACGCCTCCAATTCCTATTCCTGAGGCGTTACACACGACTTCAAACACCTTCTCGAAGTCAGGGAGTATCAATAAAAGCGCTTCGCACAAACAACTCTTGAACAACTCAAAACTAGATTGAGTCGCACTAGTCCACTCTAAAATCGTCCCTTTCAAACACTCTGTCATCGCGGTTGCGATCGAACTGTAGTCCTTGATAAACATTCGATAGAATGATGCTAGGCCATGAAAGCTCCCGACTTTATGAGCTGTCTTGGGAATAGACCAATCTCGAATAGCAGCAACTTTACTCTCATCCACTTAAATTCCTTCTCTTGAGATGATATATCCTAGAAAGATAAGTTTGGAATTTAAGAACTCACACTTCTTGCTATTCCCGAATAGATGTTGTTCCCTCAACTTCTCGAACAACTATCTAAGGTGATAAAGTGCTCCTCACCATTGCGGCTATAGACAAGAATATCATCAAAATAAAGAACTACGAATTTATCAATGAAAGGACGAAACACCTGGTTCATCAGTCGTATGAAGGTACCCGGCGCATTCAAGAGACAAAACGGCATAACCATCAATCGTACAACCCGAATTTGGTCTTAAATGCCATCTTCCACTCGTCTCCTTCCTTCATCCGAATACAGTGATATCCACTCCGTAGGTCCACCTTCGAGAAAACTATCGACCCATGCAACTCATCGAGCATACCATTAGGTCGAGGAATGGGAAATCGACACTTGACGGTGATCTTATTGATTGCTCGACTGTCGACACACATCCGCCGTGAACAATTTTTCTTGGGAACCAAGATGGCGGGAACGGAACACGGGCTGAGGCTCTCTCGAATAAAGCCTCGTTCAATGCGTTCATCGACCAGTCGCTGTAGCTCTCTCACCTCGTCGGGATTACATCGAGACGTAGGTCGATTAGGCAGCGAAACTCCAGAAATGAGGTCGATCTGATGTTGTATCTCCCTTAGCGGAGGAAGTCCTCTTGGCTTCTCCTTAGGAAGCACATCCTCAAATTCTTGTAAAAGTGCTCGAACTCAAGGGGACATAGCCGAGGCTGCTCCTTTCCTTCCTCAAATAACATCAACATGTATACATACTTCTCCTCTCGAATAGCTTGAGTCAACTCAATAAACTTCGAACCGTCTTCTCGAGTTTGATCTCGAGACGGTTTGGCTTCTGCTAGGGTGGTTAAGGAAATTAAGTTTACCTTCTTCTGATCGAGAGTGATGGAATATGTAATCTTGTACCCATCATAAATTGCTCACCGATCATATTGTCAAGGCCTTCCCAACAACAAATGACACGCATCCATGGGTACGGCATCACCAGTCACCGTGTCCTTGTAGCACTGACCAATGCTCAACGAGACCAACACCTACTTATTCACCCTTAGATCACTATCTTTGATCAACCATTAAAGTTTGTATGGTCGAGGCTGTGGTTTAGTAGATAACTTCAGCTTCTCGACCATGGTAGTAGCGGCCACATTGTTGGTGCAACTCTCACAGTCAACAATCACGTGACACACCTTTCCCTACACCATGCATTGCATCTGAAAGATCCTCTCCTGCAGGTCGACTTCATCAGGCACCACATTTGCATTAAGGGCTTTTCGAATGACCAACAGTTCGCCCTCATCAGGTTCCTCACTACTTCTTCCTCAATATCCCAAATGGGTTCTCCTTCTCGATCAAACACCTGATCATCCTCCAAAAGCTCCATAAGAGTGACAATTCGTTGATTTGGGCACGCAAAAGCTATATCCCAACTCCTTGACATTTAAAACACTTTCTCAAGACGCCAGTGTTTTGGAGTGGTTGAAATCCAACCTTGGCCTGATCCTAGGTATTACTTGAGATTGGATTTCTCGAGGACGAACTCCCTTTGCTGAAGGGAGCGTTCTTTAGAGCTAGCCTCACAAGCGTTCTCCTAGCTTGTTGCTTCGCAACTTTGTGGACTAAATTGCATACATCCGCGAAACTCCAATAAGGCTGCAACTGGACAACATCCGCCACATGAGTTTTCAGCCCTTTAATATACCTTGCAATGGTTTGCTCAGGGGGTTCAACTATATCACACCGGAGCATCAATTGCTCGAACTCGCGAGTGTACTCAGAAGCACTCGAAGATTGCTGAAGCGAGTTCAATCTGAGAAACAAGTCTTGCTGATATCGCTCGGGAAGAAACCTCTTCTTCATCTCTTGTTTGATTTTGTCCCACGAGGGAATCTTCTCTTTCCCCTCTCGACAACGCTGCTGATTCAAGTTCTCCCACCATAAACTAGCATACTTTCGAAGTCGAAGGGCCGCCACCTTAACTTGCCTTTCCTCGGGAATCTCTTCATAGTCGAATACTCTCTCAATGGCATGAAGCCAATCGAGAAATTCCTCGGGTTCTATCTTTCCCTCAAATTCAAGAATGTCTACTCGCATATTTACAGGACGAGCGGGTTGACGTTCTCGAGTTTTCCTCCTGGGTCCTCAAAATATCTATCCACAAACCGATTTTCTTCTGCGTCCTCAAAATATCGAGGAGACTGTGGTTTAAGTTGTCTCACTTCCACAGCCATCACTTCCACCGGACGCTCAACAACAGATTTGCATTCTATGACAACCACCTCTTTCAAATAACCCAACGCACAACACAACCATGCACTCTCAACAACCCAACGCTCTACAACCGCGTGCTCTGATATGGGCAAATACTACAACGACGACGAAATGCACGAACGAACAAACTAGAAGGAAACGAACGAAATGGACAAAAGGGATAGTACTATGATCGCCGCTGGATACAGCCGAAGCACCACCATAATTGCCATGAGGGTTTAACGCCACACAACCGGATACAGAAACACCACCGATTATGGCAACACTCGGATAAAATCTCGCAACGCTTGGAATCCACCAAACGATAAGAGAAGTTGCGCAAAGTTCCTGAAGAACTTGACAGCTGTCAAATTTGGGTAAATATTCAAAAGGTTCTGTCTAAACCTAAAAACAAGAGTCATATTTATAGAAGCCCTAAAGTGGGCAAACCTTAAATCTCAAATAGGCCCAAAATGGATAAAACCAAAAACAAACAAGTCCAACTTTGTTAATTTAAAGAGTTTTGGCCAGAATCGGCTAGGCATGTTGTACGAGCGACCTCCGGCCTAGCATGCGAGGGCGGTACGAACGACACGAGGGTTCGAGCCCGCTCCCCCCAAGTACCCTTCGGTCGACGCCAGGACTCGAACGTCCAGGACTGCGTATGAAACCGGGGTCAGTCATCACAGATTCCTAAGGGTGAATGGCGGAGCATGGCGAAGCGTGATCCACAGAAGGAATTTTCGGGAGGATCGGGAGTGGAATGACACGGAAGAAAATTGATTTGTGGCGATTTTCATGATGGCTCCGTAAAAATGGTTGTTGTTGCTTAACCTAGGTAAGCTATTACGGAGTCGCCACCGACTTATTTTTTTTTAATTGTTTAAGCCGGAAAAACAGTTCGGTTCAAGAAGTACTATTTACTAGCTCTTACATCTAAACATACGAAGAGGTGGCGTTTACTCGAAAGGTTTGCCGTTGGTTAACAGGCGTTGGACCCGATTCGGGCATGACTCCGGACTCATGTCGCTGTTTTACGGGCGTTGGACCAGATTCAGGCGTTGGACCGAAACTCATGTTTGTTGATTTACACCAACACGTGGTAATAAACCTAAGTTGCCTAACGCCATGCGTACAAGCACAAACAATTATTCAGATAAAAGGGGGCGGGGAAGGATGGTGATTGCGGGCCTATGCACTTGGGCTCGCAGCCCGTTACAGATGGATAAGTAATTTTATTCGAGGAGACCTGCACCTCCCCTTTGTACCTGAAGTGTAGGTCGGGCACCTTTGCTTCAAACCGACGGTTTTTAGGTCGCGGTAAATCCAACCCAATGCGGTTTGTTACTTGCGCCTTCGAGCCTTTAGTCTTCGAAATTCGTTTTGTCGAACTCCCGTGAAGCTCGATTGATTTTCATGCAAATCAAACCAGAATGCGGTGGTCAGAAAATTTTAATTAAATATTTGAAATAATTAAAATTTACTATGTAAGTCGGAGTGGCGCTGCGTAGCCCGTCGGTGTGGATCTTCCGTGATGTCGGGAGATAATATTCCTTTGTAATAAATTCTCGTTGTTTTACATTAAAACAGAGAAGATGATGGGAAATTGATAATATTCAAATTTAACTAATAATAATGGTAAGACTTGTCGCAGCAGCCGGACGGAATCTTGATACTTTGAATGAATCACAACTTCCTTATCGGCAAAAGCGTTTGCGTTGAATCTAGACTCCTACGAGAGGTTGGCGGTTTTTTCGCCGTACTTCCCATGCAAAAGCACGACAATTGTTAAGATTAGGGCTAAATATCAATTTATGGTCTTAACTTTGAGCCAACTTTCTGTTTTGTCATTAACTTAGTTTTTTATTTAATTTTGTCACCAACTTTTGTTTTATTTTCATTTTGGCCAATCTTGAATTTCTTCTATCGAAAGCCAAACAATGCCTTAATGTACAATTTTTATTTATCGACAAGAAGGGAAAAAAAATTTTAAAAATTGGGAAATAATATTGAAACTTTTATGTGTTTTTTAATTTTAAAATTTTGATGGACAAATCAAATGAATTGGAAGCCGAAGTTAACAATAGTTGTTGATGCTGTCAAAAAATACGCAAAATCGATGATGGTCAGATGATGTTCTATTAGGGATTGCTACTACAGATAAAGTGGATTATGAGGCGAATGAATGAGAGGTTGAAACTCCACTATTATAGGACACGAGTCAGACTATATTAAGGCCTTGTTTGGCTTTCACTCGAGGAAATTCAAGATCGGCCAAAATCAAAATAAAAACAAAAGTTAGTGATAAAAGTATATAACAAACTAAGTTAACGACAAAATAGAAAGTTGGCTTAAAGTTGAGGCCATAAACGTATATTTTGCCTAAGATTAGTAACAAAACAACTGTATTAATGAAAGACGGTAGACTCTCCTAAAATGTTTAGTAAGCTAAAATCTACAATCTTAAGTGATTTTGAAGCCCGAATGGTCGAGTAAGAATTATATGTGGTAAAGACGACACTAAATAACTTGCGTAATTGCCAAAACTCAAAATCCAGGTGAAGACCCGCGAACAAATCGAACAAACATTAAAATTTAATAAATTGGAGAAAACAAGCAGAGAATCATTGTTAAAATTCATTGTTCAATTTCAGACTAACGAAGGAATCAAACAACTATTATTCGTATTCACTTAAAGAAAGATAAATAAATAAAGTAAATTCATACACATGTTAACCCCCCAAACATATCACGATCGTTGCTCAGATTAATATCGCCATTGATATTTTAAAAATAATTACTGGGAAGGGGTTCATTACCACCGAGGAGACTCAGAGATCGGCTGCTTGCACCGGGAGCGATGTTGGCGTCTGGCCGCAAAAGGGAGCCGATTATCCGCCAGGGTTCGAGCCTAGCCATGCGCTGGGTTAGTCGCCGTGGGACCTGGAAGGATGGGGGGACGTTGTCGGGATTGCGAGGAGAGGGAGGCTTCGCCGAAAGGACCGCAGATCTGGGGACGTCCTGGGCGAACCCGAAGCCGAGGCAGTTGAGAGTGTCGAGCGGAGGCAGGGGTTGAACCAGTGGTGGTCGAGAGTGTCGAGCGGAGATCGGGGGCCAAGCCGATGGTGGCCGCTGGGAACGCCGGGTGCGGGTTGCCTAGGTCTGAGGAGGACACAGGTATGGCGGCTGGATCTAGACTGGGGGTGCTCCGAAGCTCAAGAGAGGGCTTGGGTTTGTCCATTGGTCGGGACGGCCAGATCCGGATTTGGGTGTGTCCGGGCGAGTTGTCGCGGTCTTGGTTGAGCAGGGGTTGGCCTTCCCCAGGATGTCGAGGCTACAAGAGGGACAGTAGATGGCTGCTGGAGTCGGATCTGCAGGTGTTCGCGTCGAAAACGGATCACGTCAGAAATATTTGGCAATGATACTCACAGGGTTTGTAGATGTGGTCGCCAATAAGTAAATGAAATAGATTGAATTAAATATGCAAAGTCTTACAATTAAAATAAGGTGCTTATAGCTATAAAAATAAAGCAAGGACGATGGTGCAACGTCGTAGACTTGCTTCTAGGCGCTGCAGACTAGGAGGCGAGGTCGTAGACTTGCCACTAAACGCTGCAGTCTTGCGAATCCGAGCGATGGGGATGTCGTAGACTTGGCGCTGGGCGCTGTGGACTTGAGAATTCGGGCGATGACGCCGTAGACTTGACGACAGAGTGCTGTAGACTTGCGACTCTGGACGGCGAAACTGGTCTGCTGGGCTTGGTGAATGTAGTGTGGTCGAATGTAGAGGCGGATGTGGATACCAAGGCTACGGTTGCTCACCCTGGTGGCGGAGTCGAATGCGGAATTGCGTGCCGGGACTACGTGGCTCGTCCTGGCGGTGGAATGCTAGCGGGGAGTTATTACTATTGCTACGATTGCTCACTCTGATGGTGGAAGTGAAGGCGGAGTTTGGCTGTCAGAGCTACGGTTGCTCACTGTGACGGTGGAAGTGAAGACCAATGAAACTTTAAGAGCTTTGCCTAGGCCGGGGAATCCTAACAATCTAAGGGGTGATGAGCAAATAAAGCTTCTGTTGGCTGATTGGATCGTGAATTTTCCAAGGGAAGATCTCCTCCCTTTTATACCCGGTCTGTTACGACCTCTGAAGATCCTCTAATCTAAACCACTCCCGTAAATCTCGGAGTCAACACACTGTCCTCTAAGGCGTGCCACTCGTGCGGATGTGGGTTGTAGACTCAACTGATTTCGGAGTTAATAAACCGTCATTTGAGACGTGTGATCTTTGCAGACGTGGGCCGTAGACTTCCCACTAATCTCGGGGTCACTAATCAGTCATGTAGTTCGTATAGATTGGAGCTATAGGCCTGGTGCGAGCGTCCCGTCTTTTCTCTCCTGGGTGCCGCGTCCTACTGCGGACTTTGTCAGAGAATAAGCCCAAGATAGTCTATCATGTCAACATCGGGTTGATGGGGTTCGCTGGGGAGGGCAGAGAGGCGCTGTCGGGGTCACGCGCTGTCGGGGTCACGCTTGCGAGGCCGGATCCGGGTGGTCGAACCCAGAATGGGACATCAGGCCATCGGGGTTTGGGAAACTGATTGTTGCCGTGGGGAAGTGTGGCGGGTTTGGCCGACGAAGTCCTCCAATATGAAGAGGCGAGTCAGGGGATACATGTACTGAGGTCGTCTCGGTTTGCATCAGCACTGGGGAGGGGTTGAGGAACCGATAAGGGAGGCGTACCAGCTTGGACGTCGTCGTTGCTGCTACCGGTGACGGTGGAGAAGACGGCGTGGCGGGAGTCCGGGATTGGGATGAAGTGGTATGGAGTGATCATCGGTCGGCCTTGTCCAGACAGAAAAAAAAGGTCCTCCGAGGAGGTTTTTGTAGTGTTCTCCACCCCCGAGGAAAGTGGAGCCCCTTTTGCCACTCGAGCTGGGTGGTGTATGACTAGTAGAGGGAGCGATGCATTCCTGCTGCTGCTGCTTTGTCGTCTGTCCTTGGGCATCATGAGGGAGTGTGGGTTGACCGCTAAAGAGGGGGCTGGAGGCTTTCGTGAGAGTGGAGCCTAGGTCATTGGGATGCGGCAGGCTTGCAGGTCCTTTCGACCATCTCCCTGCCTCTATTCCTCAATGATGAAGATTGCTTAAGGGCCTTGATATTCTCGAACTGCGGTCCATAGACGGGGAGGTTGGGATTTCTTCGGAAGGGGGCAGAAGATTGCAGTCGGGAGCAAGCCTTTTTCTCTTGGCCAGAGGGTAGACACTCCCCGTTACTGTCAAAGGATTTCATCCAGGGGAGAATTTCTTGCTGCAAGATGAAAGTCATCATTCTTCGCAGAGGTGGCGGTTCCAGGAAGCCTTGATGCATGTCGTCCATGAGCAGAGAACGTCGAGAAAAAATTGTCGAAAATAACATTCCACTTGTTTATAACGTGTGATGTCGACTCTCGAGCTGCAATCTTCATTTTGTTTATTATTATTTTTTCTTCGTGTGTGGGCAAGGCTTTTCCCCATACGTGGGATCAGAGAATTTCCTAAAATAAGTTGAGATGAATATTTTTTAGAAATCGCCAATTGAGTCCCTAGATTAAGTTAGGTTACTCAAATTAGTCTGCACCTAAATGAGAATCTGAAAAAAAATCTCAAGCTAATCCGTGAACTTTAGGATGTCCCTTAAATCGATCTGAATTGAACAAAGGGGTTCAAAAGTTACGATTTCGTTTCCAAATTTCAAAGTCAGTGCCATTTCTAATAAATTAAGGAAACGATCGGGCTATTAAGTGCCAAAAATTAAAAGTCGACCGGGAGGTTAGTCCCTAGTAAAGAGTCCTTTAGCAATTCAAAATCAACCATCTAATCATGCTCAGGCATTATTAATTTGACATTGCTAACGATTTTCATGAAATGCTCTTGAAATTAGTTTGGTTAGTTTTGAAATTAATACAAGTTCAATCTGACTTTTACTAATAACGATTAGTGGTTAAATTCAGTCATTTTATTGTAATGTCCCAAAACTAGCCAATTTGTACTGATATGCAATTTGGGTATCTACAGTTTGTCCCTCCTTGCGAGAGAATCTGAAAAGATTTCCATGCAGGGATGTCATAGATACCCCAAATTGTGTATTCAAGGGATCCTTGATAAACTTGTACCCCGAGATATCCTCAAGAAAAACTATTAGCTATAAATGAAACCCGTGAAATACGAGGGTAATCAAGCATGTTTGATTATTGTGTTCATGTATGACATGACACGATTTATTTTGATGAGGTTTATTATAATTATTTCTAAGCGAGTTTGGAGAAGGGCTTTCGACTTCTCTCATGCCTCTTGTTTGTTTCGTGAAGGTCGTCTTAGTTGGACTTTAGAATTCTTTTGACTCAGATGCTCGTGTACCAGTCGAACGAGTCTTTTCCAAGGTTATAATGTGGTTTGGCACAAGGCCCTGTCGGTGGAGGCTTATGAAATTGTTGTCTTGATGGACGAGTCTAAGGACCTCATCAGAAGCTGTTAGACCATGGAGGTTTCACCGTTCGAGAAAATTCTCCATATTCTAGACAACTGGTTAGTTAGGGCGCTCCACTGGGGATTGGAGACTACCTTGCGGGTGATTATAGACAATGATCAGTTTTGGAGTATCCTACTCTTGTTTTGCCATGAAAGTAGTACATTTGCTCTTATGAACCTTTTTGACGTCCCTGGAACTTTGCTTTGCTCTTTCGATTATTTTGCGTTTTGCTCTTTAAGACTTTGGTTTTTGCACTAATTTTGCTCTTTCTTTGCTTTCATGCAGGGATTTTCCCCATTTTCTTTCTTTTTCTTCGCTTTGTTGGAGATGCTTTGGGTTCCTTGGGGATTTATATTTCTTGTTGGTTTGGTGACTACATTCTTGTCCTGAGAATGACTTAACTGGCATGCATGTCGGTTGATGGTGCATTTTCTCTCAAACCATGAGAAAGTGTTGCCTCTGTGGTCCATCGCTCCCGATTTCTGACTACAAGATCTCCTTTTTCCTTATTGTGAGGCGGTCCTTATATTTAGGGGGTGTAGTGTATACGGAAACTTCGACTTTGCCTTGGAGGGGCTAACAATGGTCATGTCCGTGTTTGGGATAGAGAATAAATGCTCGATCTCATCTCGGTTTGAGCATCTTTTGTCAAAGGATTCGTTGTCCAACTAGACGTCTATATGTAAACCCTCATAGTGTTTGCACTCATCACTCTAGGGTAGGTGTTTAGGAGTGGGTTTTCCTTCTCCACTCTCGCCAGAAATATTCTTATTGTCAAAAATCTTTTTAAATTGTATGCAAATGGGCACACAAATGCTTGAGTAATGAATATGTTTAGGTACGCAAACCTCATTAGGGAATAGTGCACCGAGGTAGTGTTTGGACATGTCCGAGCTTTGTGGGGAAAACTGTTTGTTCTTTTCGTACTCTAGTCATGTTCTTTGAGATTAGACTCGGAATGGCTTCCATCTGACTACCCTTTGTACCAAATTGTGTGGATGCTCATGTACCTACACAGTTGACAACGGACATAGTCGAAGTTAGCTCATGTACTTCGACTCTTGCTTGGGGAAATAAAGATAATGTCACGTATCCGCTGGGGAGATGAGATGAAGATGTTTGTCTCAATTGCCGCTGGGGAGGAATATGCTTCTATATTCAACTCCTGCTGGGGTTTGCGGTGTGCTCATGTAACCGACTCCAGCTTGAGGAAATGGGAAGCATGACTTTAGCTGGGAATGATAAGAAAATTTATTAGGGAATAGTGTAGATGATACTCCCTTTCATGGAGTTATCCTTGGTGATAACAAAGGCAATTTCGAATCTTTGGCGCACAATTTCCACCCGACCGCCCACGCCTTTGTTCGTAATGCAGGATGTTCATGTACCTACTACGCTCACCAAAGGGCGAATAACAAGTGCGCTCATATAACTTGTTTCGTAGAGAAAGTATTAAAATTGGATTAATACTTCCTTTTATGTATTTTCGTCATAGCGTTTTTGTCCGATGGAATCAAAGGATTGACGAAATGCTACTCGTGCCTTATGTCAGTTGTATAAGGATGCTCATGCACCTATCAAGCAGATGGCGAGAAAGCAAGTGAGTTCGTGCGACTTGTTTGTTTTAGAGTAGAAACAAAATTTGCTCATATAATTTTGTTTGTAAGAAAGGTGAAGTAGAGTTTTGGTACTTCCCTTTTTATGTGGTTTCATCATTGTGTCTTCATCCGCAGGAATATAATGATTGATGAAATGCTACTCTTGATATGTACCGTTGTAGAAGGTTGCTCATGTACCTGTCAAGTAGATGACAAGAAAACAAGTGAGTTCGTGCGACTTGTTTCTTTTAGAGTAGAAATAATGTTTGCTCATGTAACTTCATTTTTTCTTTGCAAGAAAGTGAAGTAGAGTTTTTGTACTTCCCTTTTATGTTTCGCCAGTGCATCTTTGTCCACAGGAATCAAACGATTGACGAAACTGCAAGAAGTCCTTGGCTTGAAGCTTTGTCGTCCTGCCACCCTCGCCTTTGTTATAAGAGTTTTGTACCATTCGTCTGAGGAGCTCTTGTAGGACCTACTCACGAGACAAAGGACATAAATGAAATCGGCTCATGTAATTTCATTTAACTTAATGAAGAGAGTAATAATTGTGTGATTATCCCTTTTCATGTTTATTGTCAGTGTTCTGAAGCTCTAGTTTGAAGCTTGTCTGATAAAGGTTGTTTTGAAGCTCTAGTTTGAAGCTTTATTATTTGTCTTCATTGGCTGCTTAGGGCGCTCATGTACTTATGAGACAAGCATGGATGGTGAAACAAGTAAGCTCACGTAACTTGTTTTTATGTATAGAGAGTATTAATTAATTTTTTTGTTTGAATGAATACTCCCTTTCATGTAATTTGTTCTCTTGTTGATGACATGTTGCTTCGAAGCATTAATTCGAAAGTTGTCTTGATTGTCATGATAGGACGTTGTTGTACCAACATGTAACAAGGACAAAAATAAGCAGGCTTATGTGACTTGTTTTTACTGAGAATTATTGATCAAGGAACGAATATTCCCTTCATGTATGTTGTTGTTTTAACAACGAAGGCTGTTTCAAGATTTTGGCTCGAAACTTTTCTATCTGGCCACCTTCGCCTTCTCGTCTGCCCAGGTTGTTTATGTGCCTATGAGACAAGCCGAACTCCAGTCTTCTCGACTTGACGAATCAAGTCGACCACTTCAACAGCGTGAAAGCGTTCCTCATCTCGAGCGCTTCTTTCGACTTGACCTTGACTCGGTTTTGCTCAATCCAACTCGCATCATCCCCGACCCAAGACCATATTTCAAAGAGCAGTACAGTTGGACCTCACGGTCACCCCCTAAAAATCCCAGCCCCGGGTTCGAGCATACCTAGAAAATGCCTTGGAAAGTAGTAAACGAACACAACCATGATGGTAAACAAAGGGCATTTAGCCAAACAAGCACTTGCACAAAAAAGAAGTCCTCTCCGCATGTGGATTAAATGTAAGAGTTTTCGGTAAGAATCCACTACGGACTCCCTAGCGGAGTCGTCATCCGGGAATGTACACACGCCCTCCGGCCTAGCACGCACGCAGCAGCTTGGACGACACGAGGATCCGGGCCCGCTCCCACAGGTGTCCTCCGGTCGACGCCATGACTCGAATGTCGAGGCGCTACGAAGGATACCAGGGTCGAAACTCCCTCGATTCCTAATCGGGCATGCCCGGGCCCTTGCCAATCGTCTCCATGCTCATTGGGAAGGTGAAGGGTGATGGGCGGGAGCATGATCCGTAAAATGAACTTTCGGGAGGATCGGGAGCAGCTCGTGTCGCTTTCCCTCATCCATGATGGATCCTTAAAAAGTTTGCTTGTTGTTGTTTAACCTAGGTAAGCTATTACGGAGTCGCCATTGACTTATTTTTAAAAATTGGAAAAAACAGTTTATTCGAGGATTCCTATTTACTTGCTCTTACATTCTAAACATGCAAAGAGGGGCCGTTTTTACTCCAAAAGTTTGTTTTCGGTTAACGGGTGTTAGACCCGATCCAGGATTACTCCGGAATCATGTCACTGTTCTAGAGGCATTGGGCCCAATTTGGGCGTTGGACCTGAACTCGGGTTTGTTGATTTATAGTCACATGCGGCAAAAATCCTAAAGCCTACCAGCATGCACCACAACAATCACAATCATTAATTTAGATCAAAGTGAGCGTGATACAAGGTCCATCGACGATGATATAAAGACCATCGACGCACCATCGACTAGAGCTGTCAACTTGCTCATCATCGACTAACTTACACAATGTCGAAGTAAGGGTTCGTCGAAACAAGTCACCATCGAAGTACGGACAATTTGAAGCAAGCCGTTGAAGGAAGCTGTCGAAACACAACAACTCCAGTTTTCATATCCATTCATCATTTTCCAGTCATGCATTAGCATTTATGTTTGCTGCATTTCCAATAAGCCATTTATGGTTCGTCCATGAATCTGACCTACATTTATGTACTTGTTCTGGTGATCCCTACATAATTAGCGCCCTTGTAAGCATTTGAAAATCTTTAGATCAGATTATAAACCCTTTGTAAGATCTTGTCTTTCTATTCGAAGTGAGTTGATTTTCCTTCAACCTCGTTCTTCATTTGGTGGATTCCAAGTGCTGATTGAGTAGAACATTCAAGCGGTGGTGGTGTATCTGTATCCTCCGCGTTGTTCCTCACCTTCGTCTTGTTCGTGGTGGTGTCTCTCTATCCACGGCCAAACGAATCTATCGAGTCTTCTTTCACGGTGGTGAACCTGTATCCGTAGAGGTTGATATCAACCCTTCCTTTTTTTCATCATTCCTATTTCCAGCCACACCCCTAAACACATCATTTTATCCATACCTTACGTCACTCCATTCCGCACATTAAGTGACGTCCCCCTTCCCTTTCAGTATTGGAATCATCTATTCCTTGCCGTGTCTGTATCATCATGGTATCAGAGCACACGGTTGTCAATGGCCGGAAGATTCTAACGCCGTTTTTCTCTAGACGAATCACACGTTGCTCGGCTTGAGCAGTAGATCGCCGATATTTAACAGCAACTACAGTCGTTGTGAACACTTCATGCATCGACTTCCCTCAGTCGATTAGATAGCGACGATGAGCATAACTCATGGTGTGAGGAGTCTCAACGAGGATCTTCACCGGATTATCGTAGGGAGGAGAGAAGAGCCACGACGATGAGTGTTCATATTCCGGAGTTCGAAGGTGTCATAACCCAATTTTCTTTCTACAAAAATCACAAAAAAATAATAAGAAAATTGAAAATCATTAAAATCATAAAAAAATCATCGAAAATCAATAAAAATCTTCTAAAATGACTAAAAATCATCTAAAATCGCTTAAATCCCACAAAATCATAAAAAAAATCTAATAAACCCACTACCTATAGATAGCTAGACCCGGGGACTCAGGAAAAAAGGAAGAATGGAGAAGAAAGGAACGCTTGAAAGAACATCGAGACTCCGTCGCCACCAAAGACGCTCGACAACTCCGTCCACGACACGCGTTACCCGACAATTCGGTAAATTCTTTCCTTTGCTTCTCTTTAATTAGATGAATTTAGCTACTTTGATTCTTTTTACCTTTTTTTGTTTTTCGCAACCAGCAACGGCGGCGTCCGCGACACCTACTATCGAGACCGAGTTTGATTAGGTGAACCAGAAGCTTGCACCAAATACAGTCGCCGGCATGGAGTGCCATCTTCCGGGTGTATTTGTACAGATCCTGGCAAACTGCGGAGCTTATTGAAGAGGTTCAGTGGGTCATGCATCAATCCAAAATTATCATCAGGATCCCCAATCTGAGAAAGCTTCACATTTGTAAATCCCAATGTCAGCAATAGTTGTTCAGGCCAATCGCTGTAGAACTGGACTTTCATTGCATTAGAGTGTGCAAGTCGTCGTCCCGTATATCAGCTACTACTCTGACATCCGGAAAGTCGACTTTGAAGACGTCGCTCTTAAGAAGAAGGGAGATATGGAGTGCAGAAAACAAATTGCAGCAGAAAGCAAGTGATATAGGTGGATTATCCAAAGGAAAGATGCAGATCTCAAAATTCTTTCAAGTTTGTCCAATATTTCTCTGGGGGAATCAAAACAGGGCTAGAGCTGGAGCAGTAGCGAGCGTGAAAGTCCAAAATCTAGGGAGGCCATCACCAACCTGCGCCAAAGAGAACTACTTGTGCAGCTCCACCAGTGAAGGAGTTTACAGCAGCCTCCAGCTTCGAATCAAACCATAGTGACCTTACGGCGAGAATTACTCCAGAGATTTCACGAGCACTATTTTTCCGATCCTTTCTCGTCTTCTCGTGAAAGCTTCTCAGGTGGGCTTCCCTCTCAAGCACTGTGAGACCGATTTCACCAGTTACCGATTTTCCCCGGCGGGACCTCTTTACGGACAACTGATGCTCATTGGCCATCCACGACCGTATTCTTATGGGCCCGGTTTCCCACCAGAAATACTTCCGCCCTGCCGTTGCTCCTGTTGAAGATCAGAACAAGAGGGACGCAGGCTCTGTGAATGCTTTGGGGAACCCTTTCTCAGTGTCCTCTTCTGCCAACCATAGCACCACGAGTAACATTTTTGGATTCAATGTACCAGTATAGAATGGCACTACATCTGATACACAAGGGTCCATATCATTCGGTGTATCCAATGGAACCTCTCAAATTCCTGCGTCTACGTCCAGTTTGGGGTTGTCATCTTCCACCCCCCAGACGGTTCCCTTTCAGTTGGTTCTTCTGCCTCCACTTTCTCTTGTGGATTGGCTGGGAACACAAACACCTCATCTGGGAGTTCCCTGTTTGGTTCATCTGCCGACGTCAAGTTCTTCACGGGGACATCTTTGGGGATAACTTCGTCGTCCTCCTCGGAGAGTACTGTTGTCAGTTCAAGCAGCGGCAGCAGCGGCAGCAGCCGCCTACCCGATCCAGACAGCAAGACCACGACGACTTGCTTTATAAACTCGAATCCGCCATCCAAAGGCTTTATGACGCGGGAGCATGTAAGATCGTCATCTTGGGACTGCCTCCGATTGGGTGCTTCCCGATGCAAGTCACTGCCAGCAGCCTCTTTCCGCCCAATCACTGGTTCCAGCGCAACTGCGACAACGACCAGAACAGCGACTCTGAATCCTACAACAATGTGCTACAGTCCCGCCTCTCGAGCCTGAGATACAATCTCCAAGGCCACGAGGTCTCTTACGCCGACATCTACACCCCGATGATGGACATGATCCATGACCCGCGGTTTTGATGAAACCTCAGACGGGTGCTGCGGGACAGGAGTACTGCTGGAAGTTGGTCTCCTCTGCAATGAAATCTCCTCAGTTTGCAACGATCCGTCAAAGTACGTCTTCTTCGACACGGTCTACACCACCGAGGTAGCCAACAAGTACATCCCCGACAGCATCAAGCGAGTAGCCTATCTTCGCTGACGGAGGCTCCCCCAAGCAAGAGCGACGGCTAGAAGCAGCTCCGCACCACGGCCGACCCCTGATTCTAGCCCCCATCTTCAGCGGGCTCCGACTCCGAGTCCCGTTGTCCAGATCCGGCGGTGGCGTATCCATGTTCCCTCCGGCGTACCCTCCAGCCGCGACGTCTTCGGATCTGATAGCGGCAACTCCACCTCGTCCTCCGACGTCACCAGCAACCTATCCGTGCCACCACCGCCGGTTCAACACCAAGTCCCACAGGAACGGCAGCGACGTCGGCGTCGCTCAGACCCGATTCCGGCCATCGGCGAGTCAGCCTTCAAGACCCACGCCCCAAGCTCGGGGAGGGAGACTCAGAACCCACGTCCTTCCAGCGTCCTCGGATCCGGTGGCTTCAAATCCCAGCGTATTCCTGCTCTTCGTGTTGCATCAGCATTCGGATCTACCTCTTTTCAAAGTCTCAGCCCCTTGCCGAACGAGGACTAACCCATTTTCAGGCGAAGCAATCGGGGTTGTCGGTTCTCACCAAGGTAGGAGGTAATGTTTTTATTTTCTTTTATTGTACGATTGATCGTTGGCTTCATTTTTTTCTTTTTCTTTTGTTTTATTATTATCATCTTTTATTATTATTATTATTATTTTGCAATATGTGTACGTGTGATGAATTTTTTTACTTTTAAAGGCTTGTTAACTTAATTTATCATGTTGGCTTATCTTAATAAACATTTTAATCATTCCGTACTTTCAAATCCTTTTTGATATTTTTAAAGCTCATTTTCTTAAAAAAGTTTTTAATCCTTTTTTATTTCAATTGTCTTATAACATAACTTTAACCGTTATCTATCAAGAATTCGTATTATTGCAAGTTGTTCTTCAATTAATCCTGTCTCAAACGGTTTACTTCGTTTATTCGGTACTTATGCAGGTATTTCGGGGGCATGCTTAGCGGACAACCAAGGCACGCATCCCATTCGACGCGTTCAAGATAATGAAGTATTCGAGGGATTATCTGGATTCTCGAAGATCAAGACCCTCTGAAGATGGCTTCGCACTCACCAACGTTACGAAATCAGCGGCTCACCAGGTTCATCGTCAACCTATTCTAAAAACGGCACCGTGAGGTATAAACGCTAACGGGAGCGTTCTATGAAGAGCGAGCAATGGTTCAACATCCGGTTCTCCCTTGAATTTATCTTTTCGCTTAGAAACTGTTAAGGGTATTAATAAATCTATGATTATCTGCATTTTTGCCCAAAATCAACTTTCATGAAATATTCTTCTAAAAAATGAGTCACGTAGATATTTTAAGTATTATTAAGCTCGAGATTTTTTTTTATATATATCAAACAACTTCTTTTTCTAAAACCGAGCTTAAATAAAATCGGACACCAAAAACACACGAAAAAGCCTCCCTTTTCTTTGCGATGCATGCGATTTAGTAATCCTTAATTCCCGAACCTTAACGAATCTCTATAGTTTTTCTAACTTGAATTTAAAATAAGTTAGTGGCGACTCCGATATTTTCAAAATCCGAAGCCTTATCGTCAAGGGAGGATATTCATTTTAAATGGAACCGGAAACGGGATCACCTGCGACAGAAGGAAACTTGAACCCCGAGGAGTTCATCGACTGGATGCACACGGTAGAGCACATCTTCGACTATGAAGAGGTGCCCGAGGAACGAAAGGTTAAGTTGGCTGCATTAAAGTTGAAGAAGTACGTCAGCTTATGGTAGGAGAACACCAACCAGCAGCGTCAAAGAGAAGGACGTGATAAAATCCGAACATGGTCGAAAATGAAGAGGGCTATGACTAAGAGGTTTTTGCTGGAGTATTATCGACGAGATCTCTACCTCAGGTTGCAGTCGCTTCAGCAAGCTTCAAGTGTGTCGGAGTACACGAGAGAGTTCGAGAGACTTTTGCTGCAGTGTGATGTCCAAGAAGCCCAAGAGCAAACCATTGCCAGGTATCTTCGAGGACTTAAGCCCCAGATCGCGGATGCGGCCGAACTTTAACAGTATTTCAACTTCTTCGATGTTAGAGCGCTTGCCCACAAGGTTGAGCAGCAGCAAGCGAGACGATCGAGTACCTGCTCTTTCGTGAAGGTTCCGCCTTTCAATAAGGGGAGTAGCTCCCAGGCAAAGCCACCGTCGATGACGACGAGGAAAACTCCACCATCGACTTCCAAACCCGAAGTCAAGTCTAACGAGCGAGATAATGCTAGACGATGTTTCAAGTGCCAAGGAGTAGGACACATGGCTTCTGAGTGTCCATCGAGGAGAAACATTGTCATTAGAGAGTTATCCGATGGGAAAGAAGAGTTCGATGAAAACGTCGATCCTATTTGGGATGCAGAAGAGAA
Source organism: Melastoma candidum (assembly GCA_023653495.1). Lineage (NCBI taxonomy): Eukaryota > Viridiplantae > Streptophyta > Magnoliopsida > Myrtales > Melastomataceae > Melastoma > Melastoma candidum. The sequence continues at coordinate 6,491,707 of CM042888.1, read as the reverse complement.
TGAGGAGTACTCGGACGAAGGAGAGTTGTTGGTCGTTCGAAAAGCTTTAAGCGTAACACCTGCTAGAGAGGATAATCAAAGGGAAAGTATTTTCCACACCAGGTGTACAGTCGAAGGAAAAGTTTGTTTGGTGATTGTAGATAGCGGAAGCTGCACCAACGCTGTGTCGAGGACAATGGTCAAAAAGCTTAAGTTACCTACTGAAGCTCATCCTCAACCTTATTGACTACAATGGCTCAACAAGGAGAGTGATGTTCGAGTGACCCAGTGAGCGAGAGTTCCATTCTTGATTGGGAAAGGCTACAAGGATGAAGTCGTTTGCTACGTTATTCCAATGGATGAGTGTCACTTGCTCCTAGGAAGACCGTGGCAGCTTGATCGACGCGCACAACATGACGGATATCGCAATACATACTCAATCAGCGTCAACGAGAAGAAGGTCACTTTGATGCCCCTGATCACTCAGCCTATAGTTACACCACAGAATCGATCTTCCGATCAGCGTCTCAAAGGAGTTCAATTGGTTTGAGCGATCCATGAAGGAGAGAAGACTTATTTTCTGGTTCTTGTTGAAACAGCCCAAGATCAATCGATGAGCCATCCCCGAGTTGTATCCATACTTGAAGAGCACAAGGTTGTATTTCCGGAAGAGTTGCCAGTCGAACTACCATCTATGCAAAGCATTTAGCACCATATCGACTTGGTTCCAAGAGTGTCCCTACCTAATCAACCAGCTTATCGATGTAACCCTGAGGAAGCAAAGGAACTTCAAAGGCAGGTCGACAAGTTGCTTGAAAAGGGATTGGGTTGAGAAAGTTTGAGCCCTTGCTCAGTTCCAACTATATTGGTACCGAAGAAGGATGGTACATGGAGAATGTGCATGGATAGTCGAGCGATCAACAAACTCACGGTGAAGTATCAATTTCCGATTCCTCGACTATATGACATGTTGGATGAGTTGCATGAAGCGCAGGTGTTCTCGAAGGTAGATTTGCTAAGTGGTTATCATCATATTCGAATGAAAGAAGGCGATGAGTGGAAGACAACCTTCAAGACTAAGTATGGGTTGTACGAATGGTCGGTGATGCCCTTTGGTTTGTCAAACGCACCTAGCACATTCATGCGACTGATGACTCATGTCTTGTGACCATTCATGGGGAAGTTCGTGGTTGTCTACTTCGACTACATTCTTGTCTACAATAGCAATCTTGATGAACATGATGAGCACCTTCGCACAGTGTTCGCACACTTCGGGAGGGGAAGCTGTATGGAAATCTTAAGAAGTGTGAGTTCTTTCAGCCGAGTGCGATATTTCTTGGTTTTGTAGTATCTACTGAAGGAATTAAGGTCGACAAAAGCAAGATCAGAGCAATCAAGGAGTGGCTGACGCCAAAGAGTTTCCACGACGTTCGAAGCTTTCATGGATTAGCGTCGTTCTACAGGAGGTTCATTCGAAGTTTCAGCTCGATCACAGCCCCACTCATCGAATGATTGAAGGGAGACAAGTTCGAGTGGACTTCAGCCGCACAAGCTAGTTTTGAGCGACTGAAGGAGTGTCTAAGCGAAGCACTCGTTCTTGCATTGCCTAACTTTGCGAAGAAGTTCGAAGTGGAATGTGATGCATCAGGAGTTGGAATCGGAGGAGTATTATTGCAGGAAGGGAGACCCATTGTATACTTTAGCGAGAAGCTCAATGGTGCCAAACTTAACTACTCGACGTACGACAAGGAGTTCCTAGCCATCCTTCAAGTACTCGAGACGTGGAGCCATTACTTACTGCCCCAAGAGTTTGTGTTACACAGTGACCTTGAAGCTCTCAAATACATCAACGGTCAGCACAAGCTCAATCGACGACATGTAAAGTGGGTCGTGTTTCTACAAGCTTTCACCTTTGTCTTGAATCATATACCGGGAGTGAAGAATGTAGTCACCGATGCTCTCTCAAGGAAGATGACAGTACTATCCACGATGGAGACAAAGCTGATTGGATTTGAGTACTTGAACGATCTGTAAAAGGACGATGAAGACTTTGGAGGGATTTTCGTCCAATGCACCAATTAGGTCGTCGATCGATTCCATCAGGTGAATGGATTCTTGTTTCGAGATTCTAAGTTGTGCATTCCTAGGAGTTCGACTCGAGAGCTACTTATTCGAGAAGCCCATGGAGGAGGAATCTCTAGACACTTTGGAGCCGACAAGACATTGTCTATGCTTCAGGAGAATTTCTATTGGCCTCGAATGGAGAAGCAAGTGAGAGGACTTATTTCGATATGTGCTATATGCCAACAGGCGAAGAGCTGAGTTCAACCACAAGGCCTTTACACTCCACTCCCCGTCCCAGAGCGACCTTGGGAGCATGTAAGTATGGATTTTGTCCTAGGATTACCGAGAACGCAGCGGAGGAAGGATTCGATCATGGTTGTGGTCGATAGATTCTCGAAGATGGCGCATTTCATTCCATGCCAGAAGACGAACGATGCAACCAATGTCACTGATCTGTATTTTCGAGAAGTCCTGAGGTTGCATGGAGTACCAAAGTCGATCGTATCATATCGAGACGTCAAGTTCCTTAGTTACTTTTGGAAGACATTATGGCACAAGATGGGAACTAAACTCGTCTTCAGTACATCATATCAACCGCAGACCGATGGATAAACGGAGGTTGTCAATCGTACTATGGCTGCAATCCTTCGAACCTTAGTCTCGAAGAACCAGAATGATTGGGATGTGAAGCTCGCTCATGCGGAGTTTGCATACAACAGAGCCCCAAGTTCGACAACGAAGTCATCACTGTTCGAGGTAGTTTACAGACTCAATCCTTTAGCTCCTGTCGAACTAATGCCTCTGAATGATGTGAGATCAATTAGCCGAGATGCTGAAGAGCGCGCAATGGAGATGAGAATGCTCCATGAGAAGATTCGAGTCCAGATCGAGAAGGCTAACAAACGCTATGAAGAGAGGGCCAATCGAGGACGTAGGGAGAAGATTTTCCAGCCAGGAGACTTAGTATGGATTTATCTAAGGAAGGAACGATTCCCCACAAAGAGGAAAAACAAGTTGATGCCTCGAGCAGAAGGACCTTTTAGGATCGTCGAATGCATCAACAATAATGCCTACAAGGTCGAATTACCAAGAGAATATGGAGTATCCGCTACTTTCAATGTCAAGGACCTCATATCGTAAGTTGAAGATGAGGATTCTACGAGTTTGAGGGCAAACTCTTCTCAACAAGGGGATTATGATACAAGGCCCATCGACGATGATACAAGGACCATTGACGCACCATCGACTAGAGCTGTCAACTTGCTCATCATCAACTAACTTACACAACGTCGAAGTAAGGTCCATCGAAACAAGTCACCATCACAGTACGGACACGTTGAAGCAAGCCGTCGAAGCAGAAGCAACTCCAGTTTCCAGATCATTCATCATTTTCCAGTCATGCATTAGCATTTATGTTTGTTGCATTTCCAATAAGCCATTTGTAGTTCGTCCATGAATCTGGCCTTGCATGCATGTTATCCAAGTTCATTATCTTGCATTTATGTACTTGTTCTAGTGATCCCTATATAATGGGCGCCCTTGTAAGCATTTGAAAACTTTAGATCAGATTATAAACCCCTTTGTAAGACTTTGTCTTTCTATCCGAAGTGAGTAGATTCTCCTTCGACCTCGTTCTTCATTTGGTGGATTCTGAGTGCAGATTGAGTAGGGCGTTCAACCGGTGGTTGTGTATCTGTATCCTCCGCGTTGTTCCTCACCCTCGTCTTGTTCGTGGTGGTGTCTCTGTATCCACGACCAAATGAGTCTATCGAGTCTTCTTTCACGGTGGTGAACCTGTATCCGTAGAGATTGATCTCAACCCTTCCTTTTTTTCATCATTCTTATTTCCAGCCACACTTCTAAACACATCCTTCCGTCCATACCCTACGTCACTTCATTCCGCACCTTTAGTGACGTCCCCCTTCCCTTTCGATATTGGAATCATCTATTATTTGTCGTCCCCGTATCAGAGCGGGGAATGGCGGTGACTGAGGGCTTATATACCTTGGCCCACGGCCCGTTACGGTGATAATAAGGAAAATCGGGAGGCCCGCACCTCCCTTTATACCTGTGTTTGTCGGTCGGGGCTGCTTTGGTCATTCTTCGTCATGTTTTTAAGGGCGGAGATCCAACCTACGCGGTTTGTTACACCCGCCTTCAATTCTTTGATCTTCGATATTCGTCTTGCCAAAATCCCGTGAAGCTCACATGATTTTCATGTAAATCAAATAAGAAAGCGGTGGAGGTTAGAAATTTTAATTGAATATTTGAAACAATTAAAATTTACTAGTAATTCGGAATGAGACTTACGGGGTGTTGTGTGAGCCGTTGATGTCGATTCTCCATGATGTTGGAAGATAATGTCATTTGGTAGTGAATTTCTCGTTATTTTACATGTAAAACAGAGAAAATGAAATGGGAAATACCTGGCCTGAGTATCGATTAAATTTGAACAAAATTCAATCAAATTGGATTAGTAAGGCATGACTTACCATTTTGAGGGAGGGGAATCGAATTGACTTGTGATCTTTCGAGAATATCCCAAATGGCTAGAGAGAGTGGTTCCATGTCCACTCCATTGATCCATACATGTTATGAACCCTATGGAAGAGAAGGAATATCGGAAGTATAATGTTCGAAACATGGAATCAAAGAGACAAGTATAAGTAGTTATGCCATCGAAAGAATGAGAATCTAACCATTCATTAATTAGACCAATTAATAACAAGCTTGTTTGTCAAATTTCACAAAGATCTAACGGTGGGATGTTATTCAACATGGCAAAGAGTGATTCAGCCAATCTTCCACCATTTCTTCGAATTGCACCAAACAATTGATCATTAAAAACAAATTCTAACTTTTCATAGACTTCTCTAAAATTCGTGAAATTTTATCAAAAGCTAGAAAACTTTAGTTTTATTCAGCATGTAAAATGTTAACGAAAGACAACGTTTGGTGTGCCGCCAGTAAATTGATGAATGTGGCTATTCAAACTGGAGATGTTCCAGTCGGACAGCTTATAGGGGTGAGTTTGACCCCATTGACCGTGGGTCTAAGTTGCTCAAAACGAGAAATGTGAAATATGAAAGTTCTAAAGAATTGAATATCCAAACTTTAGGTTCCAACTTCAGTCCATTCAGAGTTCAGATGTGCAAGTTATTCCTTCTGGTGCACAGACTATTCATCCTGCCACTGGAAGGCAAGAGGCAGGGGACGACCCTGTCTTCCCTGAATTTTTAGACCAACCAGATTGACCCGAATGTAAAATCTCAAAAGAGTAAAGTTGTATAAAACTGAAATATGATTCTAGAGACACTAACTTCATAAAAGTCTAATGCGTGGTGTGAAAAGTACACATTTTTCTTTGCAACAGTATTTGTCTGCTGCAGGGTGCAGCGTTGTTTTTTTGTGTCCAGTGCACTCCACTAGTGATTTGACCAGATCATGTTGTTTGAATGAAAAAGTTCAAAGCATGAAAGATTTATTCCAATAAAAGAGGTATCTGATCCAATAAGTTTTAGGTCAAATAGAGCTTTGGTGTTAAAGTTATGTGCAGAAAACCGAGTCAGCCTTTCTGCTTGTGTGCAGGCCAAGGCTAATTTGCAATCCAATTTTCAATGGACAAAATGCGACCAAAAAGGGCTCAAATGAAAAGGTTTACTACACGAAAGTTTTAGATAAGTTGAAAAGGTAGTGATCCCAAGTAGTTTCAGGCATATCCAAGGTCTACAAACCCACTTAGATCCAGTGGAGTGCGACTGCTGCCTCGCGGATGCACGAAACATGTCAATTTTACTCGTTGACATTCAAGGACTAAAAACATCGGCTAAACATGTTTGTTTGGGAAAGTGGTTTACATGAAAGTTGTTCCTCATTAAGAAAGGAATCCAAAGAGTCTAAAATCAGCTTAATCTATGCATTCAGTAAAGAGTTATGTATAAAAACACGAAGCAATGACAGCAGCGGCGCGCATCTTAAACTTCAGCACGCATCCATCTAAAGAATCGGTCATAACTCATGCTATACATGTTCAATTTCAACAACAAACTATCCACACGACCAGGGAAGCGACCAAAGAGGATAGACCTAAGTAGGCTCTGTTCCATCGCCAGACAGAAGTGACGCGCCTTCGAGAGTGGGCTGCCGACACCGTACTCCCCCTCCCAATGACAGAACAGGTGTTGTTGCAGTAAATGGTGAAGATCGTCGCTGGGACAGCTTGGGGAACAAGAGGGCAATGTTTTGGCCTTCACAAGTCATGGAGAATGCCTCTGTTAGATCCCCACACTTGCACATGTAGATAGGTTCATTAGATTAAGAGATGGCCTCCCGCGAAGCCAAGGGGGTTGCGGGAGGCAATAGCTGAGCCTTCCTTGTCTTTGGAAGAGGGGAGGGAGCCAGGTTCTGGACGCAAAGGGGGGTGAGAAGGCGAGCGCCACCATTGGAGACGACGAGAATGGATGTCGGAGGCCGTCCGACGCGGACACCACCCGCTCTAGCTGCGGCTGGTCCTGAGCTCTGGGGGCCCGGCAGTGAGCTGGCTGGGGAGAGGACATCGACCTGGAGGGGGATGTATCTGTCTAGTCACATAAACACACAAGAAGGTTAGTACCACATAAATAATTAACGTGATAAATTTTATAGTGGTTCAGCCAACTTGGCATACGTTCACTCCTCCCAATAGGTGAGTTCCACTATTAGAAAATAGCATGTATAACACCTCATATACACAGGTAGAGCTTCTTCTTCACAGAGGCATGACTCCTCCCAGATTGAGACACAACTAACCCTTTCTGTGATTCACTGCACAGTGACCCCTTTGCTAAGGATCTCCTCAATATAACCACTACAAGGAGTGCCCCACATAAGCAAACAGCTCCCTTTATTCCGGGTCACATATACGGCTTCTCACTGACTAACTTCTGGGTGACTCCCGTGTCAAGGTAAGCCTGCAAACAAACGATAACACCAAAAACTCTGTCAGCAAAAAGAAAATTTTAACATCTTCCACCACTTTCTTTCTTACAACACTAGTAATTATAGCTTTTGGAGGGAATGACAAGAATATAATCAAATTATTTTAAATATAAAAAAGTTAAATCAAATCTGATTTGATTATCAATCAAGATATAAACAATCGTATCATTAGATTGTTTTGTTAGAAATTATTTTAGAACACCTCCTAAGTTATATGGATATTTTCCAAATCCTTCTCCAATCAATTTCATTTTTCTAAAATTGATTTTTTGTTATTTGATGGATATTTACCTTTAGTTTTCAAAAAATCAAAATTGATTGATCTAAGGATGATAAGCATACGTAGAAATAGAATTTATTTCCAATTATTTTTTAATATATTCTAAATAGTATATTAATCGATTTGGTAAAAAGAATCATTCTACTAAATGATTATCTATTATGATATTTCAAAATTAGAATATTTAAATAACATAAGCAAAAATAATTTGGCTTAAATTTTATGGAAGTATTTGTCTCCTCGTTCACTCAATAGAAGTGAGCTAATATAAGTTTTAAAAGTCAAAACCATCTCAAAAGTCTCCCTCTTTTTGATTAAGACAAAACTGTCATTAAAATAGGAGAAAATTAAATGTTTTTGCAGTAAACTCCCCCTAAGTCTAAGCATTTTAGTTGATTCTATGTATTGACATATTCAATAATAATAGAACCACTTTGAACGTTATCACGAATAAAGTGATGTCGAAGCGCAATGTGTTTTGATCTTGAGTGGTACACAAGATTCCGTGTCAAGCTAATTGCACTAGTGTTATCACACTTAGCCATAATACTCTTAAGCCTAAAGCCATAATTTTCAAGTTGTTGTCGCATCCAACGAAGTTGTGCACAACAGCTTATTGTTGCAATGTATTCCGCTTCTGCTGTTGATAATGCAACATAAGTTTGGTTTTTTAAAACCATGATATCAACATGTTTCCCATAAGCATGTACCAGAAATACTCTTCTGTTCTGGTCTACTTTATAGTGAGCGAAGTGAATCAAAATATCAAATGAGGTTAGATGAAAAGACTTTATGATACCATAATCCCAAATTCACAAGTCCAGAAAGATATCTGTAAATTCTTTTGACTACCATCGAGTGAGATTTTTTTGATGTAGATCAAAATCATACACATATGCACACAATGAATAGTATGTTTGGTATAGAAGCTGTAAGATAAAGTAAAGATCCCATCATACTAGAGTTTAGGATCTACATCTTTACCTAATTCATCTTTATCTACCTTAGTGTGGACACTAATAGGAGCAAATAAAGGCTTTGAGTTTTCTAACCCATATTTCTTCAGTCATTGTTTAGTGTCCTTTTCTTGAAAAATGAATGTACCTTAAGCATTTTGACGAATTTGTAAGCCAAGAAAGAAGGCAAGTTCTCCCATCATGCTCATCTCATATTCATTCGTCATGAGTTGAGAAACTTTTGTACACAACTCTTGATTTGTTGAGCCATCTACATAGATTTGGACGACTAGTAGATCTTTATCTTTCTGTTTAATGAATAAAGTAGTGTATACATTTCCTCTTATGTAGACTTTCTCTATGAGAAAAGAACTTAACTTCTCATACCAAACTCTAAGAGCTTATTTTAGACCATATAGAGCCTTTGAGAGTTTAAAGACATAGATTCGAAACTTAAAATCCTCAAATCCTGGAGGTTGTTCTATATAAACCTCTTCTTTAATATCACCATTGAGGAAAACATTGTTTACACCAATTTGGAACAACTTAAAGTTGTTATAACATGCATAAGCTAATAGAAGTCCCATCGTTTCAAAAATTACAAGAGCAAATGTCTTGTCATAATCAGTGCCTTCTTCTTGGGATTATCCCTTTGCAACAAGTTGAACTTTGTTTCTATAACATAACCAGACTTATCAAATTTATTTTTGAATACCCATTTTATTTCAATTATAGAACGATCATTTGGTCGTGGTATCAGATTCAACGCCTTATTTCATTCAAACTTATTAAGCTCTTCTTGTATAGCAAAGATCCAGTTTTGATCATTTAAAGCTTCATATCTTCTGGTTCGTTTTTAGAGAGAAATACATAATGTTCACAAAAGTGACTTACCGAATGTCGAGTTTGTACACCTTTCGAAATGTCCCCTGTTACCTGATCAATAGGATGACATTTTTTATATATGGGTGGTAATTTATTTTGAGGATTTTGCTCAAAAGAGTGAGTTTCCTATATAGTTTGTCGAGTTTCCCAAATGTCAGAAACTTCTTTCTGGTTTTCTTAATAATTTGTAGAAGAAATATGTTATATTGAATACATAGGAGCTGCATATGTTGTTTCTTTAATAATTTCACGTGAATCATTAATTCGAACGTTAATAGGTTCTTCCACAATAAAAGTTCTCTTATTGAAAACTTTGTAGGCTTTTCTAGTCATGGAATATCGCAAGAAAATTTCTTCATCTCATCTAACGTTAAATTTACCTATATTATCCTTTATACGTTCAAAATATAACATTTACTTCCGAAAGAATGGAAGTATAAAATGTTTGGCTTTCTCCTTTTATATAATTTATTGGGAGTTTTGTCTAATTTAGTCATAATAAGGACTCGATTAGATACATAACAAGTAGTGTTTACGGCTTCTGCCCATAGCCTTTGTGGAATTTTACTTTCATATAACATAATCCTTTACGTACCTTGTAAGGTCCTTATTTTCATTCTACTTCTCCATTTTGTCGAGGAATGTAGGATGTAGAAAATTTGTGAGTTATACCATTTTGATCACATAAGGAAACTTTACAATTTTCGAATTTTATTCCATGATATGTTCTCAAACTCCAAAGAGAATGACCACTCTCAATTTGAAGTTGTTTTATGAGATTTTCAAAAACTTCAAATGCTTCGTTCTTATGAGCTAGAAATCTAACCTTGTGAACCTGGAATAGTCGTCAACTACTACAAGTTCATATCACTTTCCTCCTAGACGTTAGGTTTTTGTAAGATCAAACAAGTCCATACGCAATAGATCCAAAGGCCCGGTGGTTGAAACTTCACCTTTTGAGTTGAATGAATGTTTTATTTGTTTTCCAAGTGAGCATGCTTCGCAGAAGATCACTTGTTCAAATTTGATATTTGGAAGCCCTCTTACCAAATTCTTTCTTGCTAGCTTAGACAATAATTGATAGTTGGTGTGTCTCAATCTTCTATGCCATAAGGAACTTTCGTTCTTTACAGATAAAATACTTTTTTCTGCAGAAGAAAACTTCCCATGCGATAAAGTATATATGTTCATTCTACGGTTTTCGATGAAACATATTTAAGTGTTAATTTTTTCAGAACAACCATTCTGATCAAAGGCGATTATATATTCCTTGTCATACAATTGGCTAATATTATAGCAAATTACGTTTTAGTTCTGTAACAAGCAAAACATCATCAACAACCGTACTGTCAACAGTTCCAAGAGGTAATCGATCGATCTCTTATTTTTATAAGATGTAGATGCGTTTTCCTTTGTGAAAGTGCATTCATTTTTGTAATGTCCGGTCTCTTATATTCATAGCGGATGACTTCTTTGTTATCATCTTGCTTTGAGCTTTTACGTGTATCACCCTTTTTATTTTAAAGGCGATTCTTAGACATGAAATTTTTGAATTTTCTGGCGAGAAAAGAGAATTCATCATCTGAGTCATCTTTTATCTCATCATCAGAAGATTTGGATGATTTTGTCGATGCTCTAAAAGCAATTAAATTATACTTCTTTTCTTCTCTAGCAATGTTCCCATATTCATAAGACATTAACGATCCCATAAGACTTCTTTTTTTCTATAGCCGTTTTCTTGGCTTCCCAATATTTGGGTAAAAACCGAAGAACCTTCCTAACGAGTTCAGTATTAGAGAATATCTTCCTTAAATGTCCCAAACTAGTTATAAGATGATTGAGTCTATCATACATATCTTTAACAAACTCGTCGCTCTTCTTTTGAACTATTCATTTTGTTGAACAAGAATGTTCATTTTTGTTTCCTTGTCTTGACTAGTACCCTCATAGGTAGTAATCATTTGAAGGCATTGCACATACAAAAATGTGCTTAGTCATTGCGTTCAGACGAATTGCACTACGTCGTTCTTTTGTTTGAAAATTATCAAAGAAAATTTCCAGTGTAGTAGGAACTATGATCGGCCCATTCTGAATTTTGTCTCAACATTCAGCTTCTAGAGCTTCAACAAATATTTGTAGCTTTATTGTCCAATAGGAAAAATGTTGACCATCAAAGAGATGAGGACGATGAGTATCATGTCCTTTTCCCAGAAGAAATGCATAAGCCTTTTCTACTCAACTAGCGGTGAAGCTAACAATGTTGTGAAGTTAAACAATGTTCACACTAAGAGGGGGTGAATTAACGTCTTTCGTTCAGATTGAACTTTTAAGACAACTAAAACACTTTTCCCGATTTGCGGAAGCAAACGTCTGTATCGTACGAAATCGTGCTCGAACAGACTTTTGAAACAACGAATCCTAATAACAAAACTAATTAGCTGTAAAGATATTCTAATAACATAACACAATCACCGCCTGTGTAGATGTACCTGTTCGGTCACATAATCACACAAGAAGGTTAGTAGCACATAAATAACCAACATGCTAAATTTTATAGTGGTTCAGCTAACTCGGCATACCTACACTCTACCCAACTGAGTGATTTCCACTATTAGAAAATAATACGTATAGCAACTCCTATGGAGAGGTATAGCTTCTTCGATACAAAGGCGCAACTATTCCCATACTAGGACACAGTTAACCCTTTCTATGATTCATTGCACAATGACCCCTATGCTAAGGATGAAATTTTCGGATGGTGACTCCACAACATGCACGGTCTCCGCGAGACAGCGACTACGTGGTGAGCCCTACGCTAGCAGAAAACGAACCCTGTCCATGGTTGGAAATTTTCGACGGCGATCTCTACAACCTGCACAATCTCCTTGAGATAGCGACTATATGGCGAGCCCCACACGAATACGTAGTGAGCCTTACCCAAGCAGATAACAACGCATGTCCAAAGATGGATTTTCACGACAGGGGCACCACAAGACCCGTGCGATCTCCTCAAGATAACGACTACACGGTGTGCTCCACGTAAGCGAGAACCTCCTCCAGTTCCGGAGAAGCGAGCAGCTTCTCCATGACTAACTACACGGTGACCCCGTGTTAAGTTAAACACGCAAACAAACGAAAACACCAAAACTCTCTCGGCAAAAATTAAATTTTAACAATTGGTCTCCTTTTCTTTTCAGCCCAACGCACCTCCTTTATCCGTCTTCCACCACTTACACTAATGTTTTTCTTTCTTACAACATAGTAGTATTTATAGGATTTGGGGCAATGATAAGAATAGAAACAAATTATTGAATGATAAGAATAGAAACAAATTATTTTAAATATTAGAAAGTTAAATAAAATCAACTAATTGATTTGATTATCAATCAATATATTGGAAATTATTTTAATACATTTTCAAAGTTGTATGGATATTTTTCAAATCATTTTTTAATCAATTTCATTTTTCTAAAATTGATTTTTTGTTATTTAAAATTATTTCCTTACTTTTTGTATAATCAAATCAATCTTAATTTTCAATCAATCAAAATTGATTGATGTAGGGATGATAAGGATACGTAGAAATACAAAACTATTTTCAATTAGTTTTGAATATATTCCAAATAGTATATTGATTAATTTGGCAATAAAAATCATTTTTTAAAATGATTTACACGTAGAGAATGTCAATTGATATTATCTATTATGATATTTCAAAAGCAGAATATTTAAATAACATAAACAAAAATAACTTGCCTTAAATGTTACGGAAGTGTTTGTCTCCCTCGTTCACACAATAGAAGTGAGCTACTACTACAGGTTTTAAAAATCAAAGTCATATCAACACAATCAGAGCGTCTGCAGCGGCTACCATCGCGACCAGGTCCCGCACTATTTGCGGGCAAAACATGTCGCGATATATTGGGGACTCAAGCGTTGAACGAAAAAAGTGGTCTTCAATATAGTAAACGAACAAAAGAACAATCTGAATTTCACTAAGTATCAAGGAAAGAACTTACAACCATTGCACAACACTTAAAACGATTACAAATGGTCAAGTTGACCATAAAGCAGCCCTACAGGGTCATAAAATAATGTTTGTGTGTCTTATTACAAGCCGGAAGTAACTATTTATAGAAATCCTAAAACAAAATGCACTGAAATTGGAATCAATTGCTTCATTTCATCCATTTGCAATCGTCACTTCATCCTTTGTTGTCGTGAACACTGCTTCAGCCCTCACATCGACTCTGCTTCAGCCTTCAGCGTCGACGCTGCTCCAGCCTTCATCGACGTTGCTTCAGCCTACACCGTCGACGCTGCTTCTACGCCATCCGTCGATGGAGCTGCTTCTACGCCCGTCGTCGATGGTGCAGCTTCTACGCCAGCCGTCGATGGTGCAGCTTCTACGCCAGCTGTAGGTAGAGATGCTTTTACGCCAGCTGTCGACGCTGTCGAGGATTTCTATCGACGAACCATGGAGTTCTTCATCATCGATGGCATTTCTCTCTAGGCTTGCCGTTATACATGATCTCGTCGATGTTAGGCATCGACCTTGCCCAAAATGTCGTTTTACCTTGTAAACATTTTGCCCCCTTCCAAGCCAAAGATAAGCTATGTTTGGCGGTCCATAACGAGTACCTTTCAAGGAGAGAGCCTCGGCATTATAGGGCGGCCCCACTGTAATGATCAGAAATTTTGTAATTGTAATTATGCGAATGTAAGATGTGGTGGAACATTTGGACAACCTCGATTATTTGACCATAATTATTGCCAACCTATTAAATTTAAACTTGATGATAACTAGAAATTGGAAAATGGTGGGACCCTAGTTATTATTAATGGACACTAAGCATGCTAGAGAAGAGGAGGCATGAGGCGGTACGTGAGATAATAAAAAAAAAAAGAAATGGAAAGATTTTATGAAAAAAAAGGGAGAGTTACCGGAGAGAAGCCGGAAGAAGAAGAAGAAAAAAGGAAGAGAAAAAGGAAGGAGAGAAGCAGAGATACGGTGACGTCAAGGACGGATTTACGTTCGGAACCTCGAGGAAGGGACGTGTTAAAACGTCCGACCCGAAGTGAAATCGTACGAAGACGTCGAGAACTTGAAGTATTTTGCGGAGGAAGTGGAACGAGGTACGTCCACCCTTTCTCTGTTTCTTCGTGTTTGTCCTCGTCAAGCACTAGTCGTTTCATTGCTGCTTGTATTCGTGAGTTTGATCAGAGAGTTGTGTGGGCGTGAATTTCATACGTTTCAATCTCTTTGTTCTTCGTTGTTCCGTCTTCACTGTGTCTTGCATCTTTCCCCGTTTTCCCCTGGTTCTCTTGGTGTCGTCGTCGTCTGCTTGGGTAGATCTGTCTCGCTTGGTGGCTGTATCAATAGAACCTGTAGTCTTCTCGCCGTGGCTTTGGTTGTGAGCTGTGTCTGGGGATGGGAATCTTGTCTTGGGTTAGGTTAGGTCCAGGCGAGCTATCTCGGTTGATCGTGTGTCCTGTATTTCTGAGTTATGTTTACACTGTGGCTGTCCGTAGGTTCCCCGTTCCTGTTCGTCCAAGCTTAGTTTTGGAGGTTTAAATGCTTTGCGGATCTGGTGGTTAGTTGACTATGCCTCTCTTGCGTTACTCCCTGTGATGGTATGTGTCAGATGATGACTTGTTGATTATTACAATTGATTCCTCATTCATCAGTTTTTTTGGGCTGTTGGAATATATTGGATTGAATTCTTGGTGATTTGGGAGCTTTAGCTGGGGCATTTTGTGAAAAAGAAGCTGGTGCTTCGATTTTGGTGGCTATACGGTTTCCTTAAGTTCAAATGAAGTCGCAGATTCACTGCCTTCGTTGCTTTTAGGGAGATTTATAAATCCCATGATGGTGTCGTCATTTTAAAATTCAATGGCTGCCTTCTTTACTTAATTGCTTTAAGGTAACGATGACTTCCTTGGGTAGCGGTGTCTCCGTAGCCAACGATTCTATTTTTATGGTGGATGAGCTACGGAAAATTTGCTCGTTGTGGTTGATGAACTTGCGCTGGAATGCTCGAATAATCAGCCGTTCTAGGCTGGATAAATTGGCCGGGAATGATGGCCAGAATATCACGACGGAAGATAGTCGTGAGCGTTATTAAGACGCTCTCAGCGAGGATATTTCTCGACAATACTGACAAGACGGAGAAGTCTTGGGTGTATAAAAAAAAGGGGACTGTAAACAAAGTCCCGATTGAGAATGGTCAAGTGTGAGGATACTGCTTCCACACGGGTGTATGTTGATTATTAGTTGGATACGTAATCAACTCGGTGAGAGTTGATTAGATGACCGATGAAAGAAAAGGAAATTAGTAATAAATTATAAAACGATTATACTAGTTTTTATGACTAACAAATAATGCTTAGTATTGTTTCTTTTTTTTCAGGTACCGAAGTTAATATTTGCACAAAAGGTTACATTTGTGTATTAAACCGATGTATACTAGAATATTGTATATTAAGTCGTCGTTAGAATTATAAAAAAAAAATCGGGCTATACCGCAAATGGGAAACTTTGGAACCTTTCACCCACTCTTGGGACAAGAGTGGTCACCGTCGCTCATTCGACGTGGTGAAGAGGCGGGTCGACGTTACTCGGGTCGATGTTATGATTAACCATCAAGTTGAGATCATGTAAATCGTGGAGTGACCTTCGACGTTTGAGGACTGCTTCTCCAGTGGGGCGAGGCGCGCCTTGTGGCACCTTTATCTCGACGATGTGGAAGCTCGTCGATGGTGCCTTGGTCGATGTCTTGATCAGCCATCAAGTGGTAATCGAGTTCGATAGGGGCTCGTGAATAGAAGAAGGCTCGGGAATAGAAGAAGGCACGTGACTTTATTTTGACGGCATTAAAAATTATACTTTCTTTCTTCTCTAATGAAACCTACATTTCATTTTTAAAATCATTTTCCATCTTATAATGAAACCGTCCAAACAAGGCAAGAAAGCGTGGGAGTGTCGACGGACAAAGTTGCTCGTGTTCTGACCTTTGTGAATATCCTTCCACACAGGATCACGTTAAAATCATTCTCCTCGATAAAGTTATCATATTTATATGTTTGTGCCCTGTGCATAAAAGCGACAATTCTTTGTATTAATGGATATTGCTGCGTGTATTTTATGACCATGGACAATAGTTACAAGTCCTAAAAATTGGTTTGGATTCATGCACCCAGGGTTGCATGCATTGAACCTTCACCTACCCACATGGATTAATTATATCACAAGGACAAAATAAAATAAATAAGATTCCTTTCATATTTGGTAGAACATTTATTACTTAAAAGCACCCGAAATTAAATTCGCGTCCTCTTTTAAAAATAATGATAATTATAACAATTTTCTAACAGTTGAGGAGCATTGAGTTTCACCTAAATAAAACTACGAATAAATGAGAATATTAGAAAGCTGAACGATCGAATAGAAATTTGTGGCTAATAAGTAGAAATATGGCTCAAATGCATTTAGCTACGGATCATAGGAATAACTATCATGGAAAGCAACCAGCGACGGAAATGGTCGAGTGGTATTCCTGATCATAATTTATATGAATCTCACAAGAGTTAAAAGTAACATGCCCAAAAAATTATTACAAAGATCCAAATAATCCATGAATGACATGGTCGATGTTGAAATCAAACCGTTTTTCCATCTCCTTCGTATTAATATTTTAGTTTCCAGTAACATGAAGATCTATTCATTTTCCTATTTCTGTAATGATTAGTCTCAAATTTCTTAAACTGTAGCATGATGCTTCCTGGTAAGTAGAAGTAGATCAGGCTTATCGTCTCACGAACAATACATCTTTCCAGTAGAAAGCCTTGATTTGTTTCCCGAAGGGATTCAGTTTCGCATTTTGTCTTCCGCGAGCATTATTTTTTCCATCTATGCGATACCGTCCGTGGTCGAATTTGGACGCTCAAATTATACAGTTTGGGTTCAAATTTATCGAAGAATTGTAAGCCTCTAACCATCCATACGTTAAACCTTAAAAAGAAAATTCATGGTGATTACTCCGTGATTCTGCTCCTCTGATTGCCTTCTGGATGATGATTTGTCGTGGTCAGGCGTTAAGATCTCCACTCAATATGTGAATTATCACATCGTCCATTCTCCAAAAAGAATGGCCATTCTAGCACAATATCGTCAAGAATGGCCACTAGAGGTGATTAAATAAGAAAAATATTACAAAAACTTGAAAAATAATGGTAAACCTTGACAAGTCTCTAAGAAAGTCCGAGAATATCATTGTCGTTCATGCCTTCATTTTGAGAAAGAACTATTGGTTTGAAGGGAAAGTTGATGTAGTATAATGGGATTATTGAATGCAGAACCATCATCCATTGTGAACTTTCGAGTAGAAGTAAATCGAAACATACCAATGTATCTGACCGTTGCGAAATTACGAGGAACAGCAACAATATTATTAACGTTTCAATAGTAACATGACACCACCGTGTCGGTTAATTGTCCGAAGTCACAGAACCGAAACTTGTACAACTGTGAATAGAAATAAGAATCCGCATCCCACGAGTCATTTCTAATGATGGTAATATCAAATGTCTGCAAATGCGCCTCAGTTTGATTTGTGAATCATAGTAGTCTAAGCTTCCTCGAAATGGCTAAGTGTGAAATATAGCCAGGTAATGGGATCATCGGTTCATTATTATTCTGGGAATTGTTTTATATATTTGAATACTGAGAATTTAATATGAAGAAAATGGTAGGAAAGGAAACATGAAAATGATGGTTGTTGGTAAGGAGTACAAAGTAATTCCGGACATGCGTCTGAGAGAGTCACGTTTTTTGGGCATGCACAAGTGCCAGCCCTACTTTTTCTTGGCATATAAGAAGAAGAAAAAAACTCCAATAAAATAATATTATTTTTTTCGTGGAAATTAATTATATGACGCAATGTCTCTTAAGGCATTTGTTGAGCGGAGGGCACACGTGTTTTGCTCACCAAACCAACCCCCATTTTTTTTTTCCAAATACAAAAACACTAAGCAACCACATTACTCAGCTTCCACACCAAAAAGCAAAGTTCCTGATGCTCTCAAATCATCTGCTTTCCTTCGTCTGCGTTTGTGTTGGTTTCCTTTGTCTCTCCTTCTCTTTTAAGGCAAACTCATCCATCTCCAACTTTTTGGGGTTAGCGATGGCACGCAGCGCCGAGCAACCAGATTTCATGGACAGCCTTGACGCAAACCAAGAGGACTACTGTTATTCGCTAGATATGCTCTGCTCGCCTTTATTCCAGCCTCAACAAGAGGAAGAAGAGGCGGCGGAGGCAGAAGAAGTGCTTCTTCGTCAACAACAGCTAGAAATGACTGCCATGGTTCACGAATCCTTAGGAAAATGTCTCACTGATGCTAAACCCGGGTCTGATAGGTCTCATGGGCAGGCCTCAGGGAGTGGCCTTGAGGAAACTCTGCGCCAGACCGAGGTTTTCTCTGAATCCTTGGATCATAATGTTGATAGGAAAGGCTCAGGGTCAGCTCCAGCCCTTGATCAACCAAAAGACGCACAGGCCACTCGGCCGAAACGCAGAAGACCGCGGAAGAAAGGTCTCATATGGACTCAAGCGGAGCATGAGTGAGTCTTGATATTTTCGTTGTTGTTGTCTTGATTAGGGTGCTATTGTCTGATTTTGTTTGATTGATTGTTTTCTTTTATTTTTCTGGTAACGAAAGGCTCTTCCTTGAGGGTGTGGAGATGTATGGAAAAGGTGACTGGAAGAGCATAGCCAAGAATTATGTTCACACCCGGACATCGGCTCAGGTTGCTAGCCATGCGCAGAAGCACTTTGGCCGCATGAAGAAGAACGAGAAGCCGAATAAGGTTGAGAAGCCACCTAGGGGTCGCCGCAGCAAAAGATCAAAGGCGTCGAAGGGTTCCTCAGTGGTGACCAAGCACCCCATCCATCAGAAAAAATTCTCCATCGTACACCCAACCTTTTATGTTCCGCCACCGGATAACGGTAATGTCCCTCCAACCGATTCAAACCCTCAAATGGATTTCGGGAGATTCCCTTTTTCGTATACAAACTCTCTGCTGAAGGGATTCTGCAGATTTGATTCGAGTATTTACATCCCGACCGCAGATTCCGCTACCTTCTCTCTTACCGATCCAAACCCTCTGTCTAAATTCGCCAAGGTCTGCCCTACCAGTTATGCCCCTCGGTCGAACTCCACAAAGGTTCAGGTGTTCCCTAACCTTTATTTACCTCCGTCGAACAATATCAACCCATCCTTTGAAGATTTGAACCAGCCTTCGACTGATTTCCCTATCAATCCTACCTCAGACAGCACCACTATCCTCCCCAACCCTTATATCCCTCCATCTGAAAATATATACTCCAATTCCGATCCGCACATCCTTACGCAGGACTCAATTTCTCCACAACCCTCTACCGAAATTAGTGTTCATCCTACCATTTCGGTCCCTCCATCAAATGATTTACCCATCAACCCTGATGTAGACTTCCCTTCACTTGACTTTCTCGAAGATCCAAGCCTGGGAAGCATTGCTTCTTCTCCGCTGTATTGCTCATTCAAATTTACAGATCTTGATGAAAGCCCTACACTAGATTTTCTTGATACCCCGCCATTGAACATCAACACCGACATCCACAACACCATTCAAGTTCCTCCATCAGACGTCAACACATCTCCTCAAAGCACCTCTCTGCCTCAAAATGATCAGCTTTGTCCAGCCGGCAGTTTCTGATGTTCTTACAATGAAGTCTTCCAACATCAATCATACTGATTCCTTTACTCCATTTGCTTCTGCTGATCAGACCATTCCTATCACTTCTCATGATGACACCGACATGGGACAAATGTTCTCCGAACAGCATTTCCTTCATCAGAACCATAGTTTCATGGAATCCATGGGGATGTAAAACTGTTCTAGTTTCCGTTTTTGAGTTACAGTTGCATGTTTCGGTGGATGGTTTGCTGTTGTAAATGCTTTGACTGCATGGTCGAATATCGTGGCTCTTTTTGTTTCGGTATCATCAGGAATAATTCGAGAACTAACTGTGATGTTTCCGAAATGGAAATGCCTACAGACTTTCTTCACTTGATTATCGATGTATCTTGTCGTGTTTGCTATATGGGCTATACCGGAGATTAATGGGTCGTTAGAATGATTATCATCACGTCTGATCGTCGTAAAGATGCTTTGTTTATATAGGAAGAAGATTGTTACTTACTATACGGGAGGCCTTCAACAACAATCAACATTAATAGTTATTCTTTCGCACGTCCAGAAAATGTAGGCTGGAAGCATCGATTTTTCTGGTCGATAATATGTTTGTGGATGGATATATTTGAGAGACCGCCGCGAGATTATCCAACCCGACCGTGTGTGCAATTGTTCGTGATGATCTTACAAGTTTTGCACATTCCTGATACGCGAAAATATTTACAAATAGAATTGTTCGGGGCCATCTTACAAGTTTTGCGGATTACTTAATGCAAAAATATTTATGAGCCTAGGGAAATTATAATACGCCATAGATGACAATGCAATATTTGTTGGGGTTATGTGTGTAGTATTGGATAGGAATGGAGAAGGTGCTAGCAGAACGTATGGTTTGTTCTGACGACCTTCTGTAGAATAGAGGAAACCTTCTGTAGAGCTGCTGCACCTACAAGGAATGTATATTGGAGTGTTTTTGCTACGAAAATGATTTCTCTTTATTAAACTTTCTCTTATATGAAATGTCTACACGTCCCTTTATATATAGGGAGGAGTAGGAAACTCAAATGACAATAGAAACCGCTATATTTAATAATCTACTTAAATGCTCTACTTAATTACCCACTTAAATGACATTGTCGTTACTAATATTGCATTGAATTTGATCATAAATTACCTTCAACACCCCCTCTTAATTTATGATCTTCAGGTAGTCTTTGAAAGTTTCGAACTTCTCCGAAGACACCGCCTTTGTAAGAACATCTGCGGGTTGATCATGGGTGCTGACGAGAAAAATCTCCTTCTGCGAGACCATCTCTCTGATGAAATGATGACGAAGTTCTATATGCTTCAACATTTGCATGGAAAACTGGATTATTGGTCATAGCAATTGCAGATTGGTTATCACAGAAGATTGTTGTTGGCTCGTCCACTTTCTGTTATAACTCTAGAAGTAACCTTCTTAGCCAGACGGCTTCTCTTGTTGCTTCATTTGATGCCATGTACACAGCTTCTGTAGGTGAAAGGGCAACGGTGCTTTGCTTTTTGGAACTCCATGAAATGGGCTTTGTTCCAATGCAAAACAAGTATCCTGGTGTGCTTTTGCGATCATCCAGACTTCCTCCACAATCACTATCTACATAACCCACTAGATCATCCTTCTGCTCTTTTCTATACTTCAGTCCGACCTTCTGTGTCCTTTTAGGTAGCGTAGAACCCTTTTTGCTGCTGTAAAATGAGTTTTATTGGGGTTGCTCATGAATCTAGACAGCAAACTCACAGAATGAACAATATCTGTCCGAGTGTGAGTGAGATAGATAAGAGAACAAACCAGGCTTCTGTAAATTTTCGAGTCAAAGCCTCAGTAGAATCTTCCTTCTGTAACTTCTCATTGAGTGACATTGGAATAGAAATTTGTTTTACATTCTCCATACGAAACTTCTTCAATCCGCTATGTACTTCTCTTGAGAAATGAAAATCTCTCCTTTCTTCTGCTTTACTTGAAATCCTTGAAAGTACTTCATCAAGCCATCATCTGTCATCTGAAACTCTTCCATCATTGCTTTCTTAAACTTCTGCAGTAAGCTTCTGCTGGTGCTAGTGTAGATCAAACCATCCACATAAAGACATGCTATTAGAAAATCAACACAAACCTTCTGGATGTATAACGAAGGTTCTACTGAGCTTCTGGAAAATCCTTTCTTCTGTAGGTAGGAATCAATTTTGCAATTCCACACTCTTGGTGCTTACCTCAAACCATATAGAGCCTTATGTAGTTTGTAGACTTTGTCTTTTGTGCCTTTCATCACGAATCCTTGTGGTCGCTCTACGTAGACTTCTTCTTCTAGTACTCCATTCAGAAATGTTGACTTGACATCCAGCTGGAATACTTCAAGCTCCTTTTGTGCTGCAGTAGCTAGAACAATACGAATTGTCTCCATCCTTGCTACAGGAGCAAACGTTTTTGTAAAATCAACACATGGCTTCTCTGAATAGCCTTTTGCTACGATGCGAGCTTTATGCTTCTGCACGCTTCCATCTTCATTATACTTGGTCTTGTAGACCCACTTCAAGCCGATAGCTTCTTTTCCTTCTGGGAGATCGACCAATGACCACGTGTCATTCTTCTCTATAGAAGTCATCTCATCCTTCATGGCATTTCTCCATTTTTTTCTCTGGTTGCCTCGTCAAAGTTCTGTGGCTCAAATGCAGTAACAGCAAAGTTAGCTTGCTCATAAATTTCAGTGAATGATCGATACCTCCTTGGTGGTGTATCTCTAATAGGACCATTTACTTTTGGAATGGTTCTAGAGGGACTAGCTTCTGTTGTTCATATGGGATTCTGTACTGTAACTTCTGCTGCTACTTCTGTTGTTCTGATAGGGTTCTGTACAGATGCTTCTACTACTGCTTCTATATACTAGAACATCTGAGTCATAGAAGTCTCTTTCTGCCACTTCCAAGCTGCATGTTCATCAAAGATAACATCTCTCTATAGAACTAACTTGTCAGTGATCGAATTATACAGACGATATCCCTTCAATTCATCACTATATCCGATGAAAATCAACTTATCACATTTCTCTTCCTTGAGAAGGTGTGAGTGCATATCCAATATACCCAAATACTTTCAAATGATTTACTACGGGCTTCCTTCTGTGCCACGCTTCATATGGTGTCTTGTCCCTAACTGCTTTTGTAAGGGATTTGATCAGAAGGTAGGCAGATATGTTAACAGCTTCTGCCAAGAACTTGTTGGGTAGACCTTTGCCATTCAGCATGCTTCTGGCCATTTCTAATATAGTTTTGTTCTTTCTTTCTGCGAACCCATTCTGCTTTGGAGAACATTGCATAGTCAACTGCCTCTGTATCCCCTTCTGTTGGCAATAGTCCAAGAATGGTCTCGACAGAAACTCTCCGCCGCAATCTGTCCTCAAGGTCTTAATCTTGTATCCACTTTGATTCTCTTCAAGTGCTTTGAACTTCATAAAGGTGGCAAAAGCATTTGACTTCCTCTCAAGAAAATAAAGCCAAATCATTCCAGTATAGTTATCTACGAACAACATAAAGTATCTTCTGTTACCGAGAGACGAAATTTGAGTCGCTCCACAAATATCTGCATGCACCAGCTCGAGAGGGGCTTGAGCTCTCAATGATGTGTTTGGAAATGGAAGAAATGATGTTTTTCGAAGATACATCCTTCATAGACGTCACCTTCTGCAGCTTGTATAGGGTAGTCCTACCACCATATCCTTCTGCTTCAATAGAGCTAGATGTTTTCTGTTCAAATGTCCATACCTGAGATGTCAAAGATGAGAATAATCTACAACCTCAGTTTTGATAACCATATTGCTGCAAGGAGTCATCTTTAATGGGAATAAATTGTTAGACGTCATCTTCACCACCACGACCTTCTGTCCGTTTCTATCTGTTATCTTACATTGACCTTCTGCAAAAACCAACTTATATCCATTTTTCATCATTTGTCCCACACTTAGTAGGTTATGTGTGATTTCTAGAGTGTAGAAGACATCTGCATCCTCTTCTGTTGACCTTCTGCACTTAAAACTGAAATAACACATTTACCTTCTATCTTTAACTTCTTGCTATCTCCAAATTGCAAGAGAGTTATATTTCTCATCAAGCTCCGCAAAGTTCTTCTTGATCCCTGTGATAAGGTTACTACATCCATTGTCAAGGAACCATATCTCATTCATATCTTGCACGGTGTTAGAGGGAAAATAAAAAACTTTAGACGGTTCATCTTCCTTAGAGAAATTTATTGAGCTTCTGTCCTCATGCTTCTGTTCATGCTTATGGTCTTTATCTTTGTACCAACAATCACGATCTAAATGAGTTGGAAATTTGCATCTCTTGCACCGAAGACGACAATCTTTTTGTTTCATGATTATTCTTTCTGCAGATGCGGCATCTTGCTACTGCTTCTCCATGACTGCTTTTGTGCTGACCTTCTGGTCGTCCTTCTGCATAGTCTCTGCCTCTGCCACGAGACCTGCCTCCACGTCCTTTGCCGTATGACCTTCTGTTGTTTCCACAACGGTCTTGCTTCTGCTCAGAAACATTCAACTTCGTTTGAAAAGCTTGCTCCACCGGGGCTGTGTACTTGCTGACCCATTTCTCATGGGCTTCTAGAGAGCCCATCAATTCATAGATGGAAACTTCTGCGAGATCCTTCATCTCTTCAATCACTGTTACCACATGCTCAAACTTCTGTGGCAAGCTTCTGTGGATTTTCTCCACGACTTTTCGTTCTAGGACGACTTCACCGCAACTCTTCAATTGATTGAGGATCTCCACGATCCTTGAGAAGTAGTCTTTGACAGTTTCTGCGTCTTTCATGCCTAAATTGTCGAAGTCTCTCCAAAGGTTTTGCAGCTATATACAGATCACTTTCTGTGACCCTTTGAACTCCTTTTTTAGGACCTCCCACGCTTCATTCACCTTCTTCAGGTGGAATATCCTTGGGCAAATGGTTTTGCTCACGGATTGCTGCAGAATCTGCAGAGCCATGGCATTCTTCATGACGTTCTCCATGTACGCCTTTTGCTCACCTTCTATGGGGTTGATGACACCTTCTGCAGAAGTGTTGTACCTTCTGCGAGAGAGATTCCTTTTGGAACTTCTTCGTAGCCTTCTTCTACAAGTTTCCATAGATCGTCTCCATTTGAGAACTCCAATAGACGAAGTGTTCACCGTCGAAGATGGGGACTTGGTTGCGAGAAAAGATGAAGAACATGTTGCCAGCGGATGCAGACATGACTTTCGGTGCTCCGATACCAAATTTGTTGGGGGTTATGTATGTAGGATTGGATAGGAAGGGAGAAGGTGCTAGCAGAACAGAGGTTCTATACTGTTGACGACCTTCTGTAGGATAGAGGAAACCTTCTGTAGAGCTGTTGCACCTACGATGAATGTATATTGGAGTGTTTTGGCTACGGAAATGATTTCTCTTTCTTAAAATTTCACTTACATGAAATGTCTACATGTCCCTTTATATATAGGGAGGAGTAGGAAACTCAAAATGACAATAAAAACCGTTATATTTAATAATATACTTAAATGTTTTACTTAATGACCCACTTAAATGACATTTTCGTTGCTAACATTGCATTGAATTGGCTCATAAATTACCTTCAACAATATTTGGCCCTGTTTAGCTGTGTTAAAAAAGTTCGATGCGTGGTTTGCTTCACTACTGATGTAGTTTTCTCATTATCTGACAACACCTTGATGCTCCACTATAATTTTCTAAAATTTGGAGATGAAACTTGAAGTGACATTCCGGGAATCAACTTAGTGATTCCTCGCATGTAATCCCTTGTTAAATGCAATATTTTGAAAGCTTTTGGTTAGTAAGTATGCATGTGAATGATCGTCATAGCGATTTATCATAATAAGCAAGAACGGTTTCTAATCGATAGCGGTTTCTCATAATAATATTGGCAAATCCAATCCTTTATATGTAATCGAGATGGTGTAATTGAATGATATCTTTTAAGCTATAACTTCCACCAGAGAAAAGAAACTTACAGCCATGTTGCAACACTTAAAACGATTACGAATAGTCAAGTTGACAATCAAGCAGCCCTTCGGGATCATAGAATGATTGTCTGGTATCTTACAATAAACCATGGACGACTTATTATAGACAAACCTAGATAACTGTCGACTAAGACATATTCAAAACGTGCTAATTACTAACTTACAACCAATTGCTACTACCATCTCATCATCGATAAGCTCTACCGCCGAAGCTCACAACGTCGACAGGCTTCTGAGTCAACATCAGCTTCATGCTTCGATGATCAGGGTAGTTACCCCAAATCGAATTTTTGGAATTTTGAAGATTGAACGAAGCAAATCCCGATTCAATGTTCCTTAAATTGTTTTACGAATAAAAATCAAAATTTAAAATCAAGTGACTAAATCGAAATTTCAGTAGGTCGAAGTTTTAGAATTTCTTTTTCTCTCTGAAAAATCATCATGAACATGATTGGGTGATTAATTTCGAATTAGTTACATGCAACCAATTGTATTCTATCGCACTACGTTACAAATATGTTTATTTTTCGACATAACTAAAAGCAAAATTTTAGTAGTTCAAAATTTTATTATATTTCACATTGCTAATAAAAATCACCCCTAGACATGGTTAGGTTGCTAATTTTAAAGAGATTAGTTACATGAGACTAATTTCTCATTATATTTTACTTTTTTCAGAAGAAAACCCCTTTTTATTCATTTTTTTAAACTTTTAGCATTTTGCTTTGTTTTGTGTTCATAGAAATTTGAAGATTTAATAATTTTTGTCTTTTTACTATTCGGTTTGAGCTCTTTTGTAAGATAAAATTAATTTAAGATCAATACGTGATTAATTGAAAAGAAAAATAAATCCTTACAATCCATCCGTGATTCTCATAAGGACCGTGTGAAATTAGAAACATTTCAACCACGATCTCACGTTTTCTTTTAGACAAAATTGAGCGGACTAATATGAGAAGATAAAACAAATCAATGGACCCAATCAAAGATTTTGCAAAATTAAAAAAATAATAATAAAAAAATAAAGAGAAGGCCACTCTCGCACGGAGCACTCTTCTCCCTTCCACACACACTTTCCCCACGTGGGTATAAAGAATATTTCTGTTGGGGGGAGAGGAGTTGTTGGAACAGAAAAACAAAAAGCAAAAAAGAAAACAGAATCAGTTGCAACAATTTTTTCATCGTTCCTCCTCTCCCAGCTTTGAGTCTCCCCCCTTCAACTCCGCTTCTTCCCATCATCCACCAGCAGACGTCCTCCAGCCCCTCCGACCTCCAGCAGCTTCCTGTTCAGCCGATCCTTCCCTCTCCAGTCAAGGTAAGCAGAAATCCTTGCGGAAACCCCCTAGAGCTGACCCTCCAGTCGCCACCAAGGTTGATCGCAGTGAGATGGAGCCCAGCCAACGCTCTCTGGCTCCAACCTGTCCATCCCCGGCCTCCCTTGCCGAAGTCGCTGCAGCCGGTTAAGAGTGTTCAACCGACGGATTGGATTCTTTCGGACCAATTTGAAGGGAGTTGGCATCTCTTCAGCCGAAGTCTCCGCAGAAGATTTCATCTCGGGCGGCGTCCTTGCTTGCTGTGTTTTCAAACCTGATAAGCTGCATTGATAGACCAGATGCGTCTGGAGTGTTTTCGCTCTGCCTTATTTTTTGCTTAAAACAACAGCAGAATTAGATATAAGACCTCCGCCGAGTCCATCTGTTTCATTTGAGTTCATAAATGGCCATGAATAGCCTTATGTTGTTGATTTGACTTCCAGTGCCTTCTTATTTTAGGATGAACAGGTCACTAAAGAACTAGAATGAAGCTTCGAAGAGCCTTCAAAACGGCTAAAGCAGAGGATAGAAGCCGTATGCACACTTGCTGATCATGGCCAGAAATGCGTTCTGAGCCGTTGGTTTGATCCTTCATCTGGTTTGCTGCAGCTTGTTTGTGGATTTGCGTTGCTAATTCATTCATGCTTATTCTGACTCATTGGGGATGGCCTGTTCATGTTAAATGTCATCGCTGCAGCCAATCAGATTATGTCAGATTGCTTACTCTGTTTTGTTTAAGAATTATTTTAGCTTCGCAACCGATTCAACCTAGATATTTGCTGTTTGTTTGCTACTTGTGATATTTTCATCATCCATTCGCAGCATTTTGTTATAATACTTCAGATCTTCGCTACTGAACCAGCGATTGGTACATATGTATGTTTAGCCAACGAGCTTATTCATTCACTCGTTTTAATTTTAACCTCATCAATGTTTGGTACGTTTTCTAATCGGTCTAGCATAGTTTCCGTTGCTTATTTCGTACTATAAGTTTCTTATTTCCAAGTTGCTGCGACTCTCATGGTTGATTTACATTTCTTAGGTGTTTCTGATATGACCTGCTAGTTTGTTTGTTTTCACTTCGATCTCATTGTTCGTTTCCGCTCTCATTGTATTGCTGATTTTGCTTTGGGTTAGTGTTTCAACTTTGGGATTAGTTTGTGTAGGAATCAGCTTGTTTGGTAGGGTATCCTCGTGATGGGCTCCTCGCTCAAACCGTTGATTTATTTTAACTTGCTGCAATTCTCATTTTTGTCAAAATGTGTTTTCTTGCTAACGACTACCTGTCTGCTTTAGCGTCATTATTAGTTTAAGATTCGCTGCAATTTCTTCATTATTTGCTAGTTCACCCACGTTGATGATTTATAAACGGAACTTTAATTTCCTCTGCTGGTTTAACTGTACTTTGTGAACATGCAACCCCCTTACCTCAATCTCATATTTGCGCTGCACATAAACCTTGTCTGGTCAGTTCGGTTTCAATTTTTCTTTTATAGATTGCCTGCCTTCGTTTTGAACTGCTATGCTACATGTAACTCAATCTGGTTTGTGAGCCTATTAGTTAGTTGCTTCTGGTCAATAATACCGTTTCATCTAATTTTGCTTGGGTTTGTTGCTCATTCGTTTAATAGCCCATCATTCCTTGTCCTATTAGCTCATTTTACATACATGTTCACTAGCGTGTCACATATGATCCGTAATGATTTGAATTGACTTTTCTTAAACGCAAACTTTCTTTTCAACCTTCATTGTTGTCATTTATTCGGTTTACCACGAGACAGACGGAGATTTTTCCAAACACGATTGAACAAACCGTAGTCGACCTTCAGAGAGACCATGGAGACCCGGGAAACAAGATTCCCGCGACGGTGAGCAATCTCACCCTTTCTTTTGTACTGATTTCGCTTTACTTACATGAAAGTAACGTCTTCCCCCTCTTTGTCTTGTCCCTTTTCTATTCTGGACATGTTGGGACACGACCGAGCAACCTTGGATGGACATGGAGCATGTTCACTCTCGAATGCAAAACAGGACAGCTCAACGGAGGTATATACTTTCGTTTGGATCTTGAGTTTGGAATGTTGGATTGAGCTGAAATTTGTGGTATTAGATTTGTATCTTCCTTAGCTTCGTTTTAAGTATTAAAACACATAATTTCATGCTTAGAGCTGAAAGTTACACCCCATTCTTCGCGGCTGTTCAAGTCTGCCGTTGTATGTTCTTGTGTGTTTACTTGCCTTGTGTTTGATTGAACGTTCTTTTGTGTTGTTTTTTTTACTCCCCAATGGTTCATTTGACTGACTTTTATTACATTGAAGTTTAGGGAGTGTCATCTACTTCACATTTCGATCGTTTATATTTTATTTTTATACGTGTTCTCATATGAGCTTACATTTCACATTCGTAAATTGATTTTTTGGAATAATTTGCCTATGACATGGTTATTTCAAAATAGGGTCGTTACTTAGCTTATGAAAACATGATTTCATCTGCTAATCCGTGTATACTTTTCTTATCGTTTGTCACATGTGAAAACCGACCCGCATCGATTCGGTTAACGCTTGGGATGCATTCACGGTCAAATGGTGCAAATCACCCACGTACATTATCCGTCCATGTTCGAGGACTTGACAAGACAATCCTTAAAGACCCATCACATTTGGGAGGATTCTCGAAGACGCGTGTAACAAACCGCGTGGATTTCTCCGCGTGTGTAAAAACCGCGATGATTGAAGACTTTAAAGCGGCCTCGACCGTCAAGTTTAAGGTACATGAGGGAAGGTGCGAGCCTTCCCGAGTTTTCTATTTTTCCACCTGTAACGGGCCGTGGGTCCAAGTGCATAGGCCCACGGTCACCGCCTTTCCCCGCCTACTTTGATCTAAATAATTGTATGTGATTGCGCATGTGATCATCACATATGAATTCGGGTCCAACGCCTGAATCGAGCCTAAGCTCGTAACCCAATGACTTGAGTCTGGGCTCAAAGGTCCAGATCGGGTCCAACACCCGTAACCGGAAATTTTTAAAAGCATCGCCACCCCTTCTTCGCATGTTTGTGTGAGAGAGTGAGTAGCTAGGAATCCCCGAACCTTCTTTGGTTTTTCCGACTTTGTAACATTTTTTTAAAATAAAGTCGGTGGCGACTCCGTTCTTCTAGCTTACCTAGGTTACGCGACAAACAAATTTATTTTTACGGAGCCACGAAGGATTACGGTCCTCCCTTTTGTTCCCATCCGGAACGAGCGGGAAGGACGCACAATCATCTTCAACACAACATCGACGATCGAAGAACTTCAAATATCGAATAGAAGAGATGACCCCACATATATCGAAAATCTGGCAGGTAAATATATTCGTGATATAATCAAATATCATCTAATATATCTCCCCCAAGAGATATTTCTCACCTTCCGTATATTTCACGAGCGAATCAAATATACTCCAAATCGCAATATAACCGACTTCGGGCCAAAAATCCTAACAAACTCCACCTTGGGCCGTAGTTCGTAGAACGTCTGAGGATTTGTCACTCCATGTACCAGTTTCACCCTGAGACAAACTGTGAATATCTCCCTTCTTCTCCCCTAGCCTACGACGAGCCTAGTCAACGGAACATCCAAGTCCATCCACGACGGACTTGACTACCCACATCTTCTTGCTTCTCTGAGATCGCGACCTATTACCCCGTTTATCCGATGACTGACTACTCATCTTCAAAGGTTCATGATGCCTTCCAGGAGACCCAACAGTGGTAATAGCAACGGCACCTCTTATAACATATAAGCACTTCAATCGAATCCCAATCATCTACAACCGCCTTCTTCGGCAAACATTGAGGGCTCCACCTAAAGCATAAAATTTGTACCATTTGGCTTCTAAATCACTCACGGAAATAATATTCCTCATGATGCCAGGCACATGTCGGACACCTGCCAACTCTCTCACAGCTCCATCCTTCATTATGAGCCGAACCGTTCCCACACCTGCAACCTTACACTTGTGACCATTGCCCAAGCGTACTTCTCCACCTACAGTAGAACAATATGCGGTGAACATCGCCCTATGAGGACTCATGTGAAAAGTACTCCCTGAGTCGAGAATCCAATCCTCGTCCGATGGTCTCTCCGACTCGGTTTCAACAGTCAGCACCTCGCTAGCCATGAGTACATATCTGTCTCTGGCATCATTGTCGCTGGTATACACAGCAACCGTCGTTGACTCTTGCAATCCTCCATCCTTCCCTGTCAGCTTCCTGTAGTTTTTCTTTATGTGTCCCTTCTTACCACAATGGAAGCATCTTACCCCGCCGTTATCTTTGGATCTTGTCCTACTTACTATTAATGCCTCCATCATCGGTTGCCCTACTTCACCCGTTAACTCTTTATCAATCAAATCTTCTGATAAAAGGGCAGGCCATACCTCGTCAACAGTGAGAACACTTCTCCCATACAAGAACGTCTCCCCGAAGCTCTGGTATGAAGCGGGCAGTGAACATAACAGCAACATCGCTTGGATCTCCTCATCGATCTTGTCATCGATCCTCTCCAAATCCAAATATGCAAACAACCAATTATTCAGGTAGGATTTAATGGACATGCCTTTCGTCATTCTGAGCATGAAAAACCTTTGTCTGAGAAAAAGTTTGTTGCTCAGAGTCCTCATCATGTACAGACTCTCCAGCTTACTCTTCGGAAAGCATCATCGTCTTCCATTTTCAAACACATCATGAAGAGCTCAAGCCGCTCTCGAGCTGGTTCATGCAGATATTTGTGGACCGACTCAAACTCCGTCTCTCGGTAACAGAAGATATTTTCTGTTACTCGTAGATGACTATACTAGAATGATTTGACTTTATTTTCTTGGGAGGAAGTCAGATACTTTCACTACCTTTATGAAGTTCAAAGCACTTGCAAAAAATCAAAGTGGATACATGATTAAGACCTTGAGAATAGATCGCAGAGGAGAGTTTCTGTCAAGACCATTCTTTGACTATTGCCAACGGATGGGGAAACAGAGGCAGTTGACTGTGCAGTATTCTCAACAGCAGAATGGAGTCGCAGAAAGAAAGAACAGAACCATAGTGGAGATGGCCAGAAGCCTGTTGAAAGGCAAAGGTCTACCCAACAAGTTCTTGGCAGTAGCTGTTGACACATCTGCCTACCTTCTGAATAGATCCCCTACAAAAGAAGTTAGGGACAAGACACCATATGAAGCGTGGCACAGAAGGAAGCCCGCGGTAAATCATTTGAAAGTATTTGGATGTATTGGATATGCACTCACACCTTCTCAAGGAAGAGAAAAGTTTGATAAGAAAGCTTGGAAGTGGCAGGAAGGGACTTGTATGACTCAGATGTTCCAGTATACAGAAGCAGTAGCAGAAGCATCTGTACAGAACCCTATCAGAATAATAGAAGCAGTAGCAAAAGTTACAGTACAGAATCCCATCGGAACAATAGATGCTAGTTCCTATAAAACCATTCCAAAAGTAAAGGGTCCTATTGGAGATACACCACCAAGGAGGTATCGATTATTCACTGAAATTTATGAGTAAGCTAATTTTGCTCTTGCTGCATTTGAGCCACAGAACATTGATGAGGCAGCTAGAGAAGAAAAATGGAGAAATGCCATGAAGGATGAGATGACTTCTATAGAGAAGAATGACATGTGGTCATTGGTCGGTCTCCCATAAGGAAAAGAAGCTATCGGCTGGAAGTGGGTCTATAAAACCAAGTATAATGAAGACGGAAGCGTGCAGAAGCATAAAGCTCGCATCGTAGCAAAAAGGCTATTCACAGAAGCTTGCAGCAAAAAGGGGTTCTACGCTACCTAACAGGCACACAGAAGGTCAACCTGGAGCATACAAAAGAGCAGAAGGCTGATCTAGTAGGTTATGTAGATAGTGATTGGGCAGGAAGCCTGGATGATCGCAGAAGCACATCAGGATACTTTTTCTACATCATGGAGTTCAAAGAAGCAAAGCACAGTTGTTGACTCATCTGCAAAAACTGAGTACATTGCAGCAAATGAAGCAGCAAGGGAAGTTGTCTAGCTCAGACGATTACTTCTAGCGTTACAACAGAAGGTGGATGAGCCAACAACAATCTTCTATGATAACCAATCTACAATTGCTATGACCAAGAATCCAGTTTTCCATGCAAGATCGAAGCATATAGAACTTCGTCATCATTTCATCAGAGAGATGGTTTCGCAGAAGGAGATACTTCTAGAGTTCATCAGCACCCATGATCAACCAATAGATGTTCTTACCAAGGCGGTGTCTTCGGAGAAGTTCGAGACATTCATAGACTTCTTGAAGATCATATATTAAGAGGGGATGTTGAAGACTTCGACATGATCTAGTAGTCCATATGTAGCTAACAATAGAGTCATCACATCTTTCCAATAAATGTAGTTTTGCCCATCTAATTTGACGGGAATTGTTGGAATTATTGTTGGGGTTTGGATAATTTAGAAGGAGTAGGAAGTAGATGAGGATATTGATGAGGAGGATGAAGATGAGATAAGTGAGGGAATTGTGTTTGCCATTGTGCCGATAGACAATAGCGGAAGAGATGAGCCGGCGAAGTATTTCGTCTTAGGGCTCTGATACCATGAAGAGAGAAAAAGTGAAGATAGAAGAAAGGAAGGCTGAATTCTCACTTACCGTGAGAGTTGTTCTCTATTGCTTTATAAAGTGAATATAAATAATACAGGAATAGAAGTGCATCAAGACAGTCCTAATGTGACTAAGCTATATATGGAAATGAGAATTATATCCTATTTATGAAGGCTAAGATTACGGTAATTTATCTTTATCTCTATTAGCTCCAAAAGTTTTCTTTTGGTTAATGGGTGTTAGACCTGATCCGGGTATGACTCCGGACCTGTGTCAATATTTTATGGACGTTGGACCCGATTCGGGCTTTTTGGGCCCGAACTCATGTGTGTTGATTTAGCAAACAACATGCGACGATAAAATCCTAACATCATGCACCTCAACCATAGATCAAAGTGTGCGAGGACTGGTGGTGATCGTGGGCCTATGCACCTAGTACCACGGCCCGTTACAAGTAGAAAAGAAAGAAAATTCAGAAAGCCCGCACTTTCCTTTGTACCTTAGGCTCGACGATGAGAGCTTTACATCAATCGAGCTAGTCAGTTAGGGCCGCGTTCGAGACGTGCTTCCACCACGGGCTTCCCCGCGCGCCTCCAGTCTTCAAGCATTGTTTCTCCAATCTTCGGGGTCGCTTTGTCAAATCCTCAAACTCATTGGTTGATTTTTTATGTAAATCAATAATGAAATTGGGTGGGTTAGAAAATTTCAATTGAAATAAACCGAACAAAAATGAAATTAACCATGTAAATAGAAGTGTTACTCACGGGGCGCTGTATAGCCCGTTGGTGTTGATTCTCCGAGTTGGCGGAGAAAGATGTCGTGAATTCTCATGTGGATTCTATGAAATGTGAGCCCAATTTCGCCGTATTTTCATGCAAAACTCGAGAAACTACGTTAGTTTCTGTAATACTCCAAATTTGCAAATCATCAACAATATCTTAGGAGGAGGAAAAAAATCTTTTTCCTCTTAGGGGGAGAAAAAACGCTTCAAACTAGGATCTCCACCTTGATAATAGGAACCAAAATAATGATCAAATATCACAAAAAATTCAGAATCAAGGGAGGATCAACCCCGCTCTCTTTCACAGCACCTTGGCGCCTGAGTCTTAACGTCGACCGGAGGAGCATCAGGGAGCGGGTCTCGGATCCTCGTGTTGTCCGAACCAACATCGCGCGCCGCAAGGTCACTGAAGGGCGCAGTTTCATGTACTGAAATAACACGTTAATTTATCCAACAAATGAATATATCAATATAAATAAAGCTTATGAAATAACTCTTGGTAAAAAGAACAGCATTAACTTTAGTAATCTCGAAATTGTAACCTAACAAAAAACATATGGAATTGTCAAAAGTAAGAAAAATTATCTTTATATTTTAACACAATAAATTTTGTACTAACAAACCACATGTCTTTGTTTTATCAAATCAAAATATTCAAGTCTAGAGAAATAACGAAAATTAAAATAAGAAGAAAGAGGAATTGTTACCCTCCCAGACCGACATCGATCTCCCATCTGATTGTGTGCCGGCCGTCAAGGCTCAGGCGTCGAGGAAGGAGGTCTGGTCCTGGCTGAGAACGAAGCTGGTGGCTAGAGTAGGGAGTTGAAGGGGGATTGCCGGCCGGAGTGAAGCTCAGGTTCCACTCCTGATTGCAGTTATGGCATAGGACGATGAAGACGCTGGAGAGGAGGGGATGGAGGCGGATCTGGGCGGCCATGATCTTAGGAAGCCCGAATGTTGGGTTTACTGTTGTGATTGGTCGATGTCGGTTCAAGGCGTATTGATTTGGTCGCCGAGGGATGAGTCGGGCAAGCTTGAGTCCGACCGGATTCATGGGTATGTCGTAATGGGTCGAACGGGTTGGCTAAGGGAGTAGAGCACCAAGAGAGGTGCCGAGCCGCTAGGGTCATTGCCATTGGCGTCTGGGTCGACAACTAGAGGAGGTAGGAGCTGGGATTGATCGTTGGGCATGTCCTAGGAAGTTGTCTGAGGAGTACGGCGACGGTGGAGGTTAGGCCATTGAAAAACGTGGACTCGAGATCTACTCCTATCCGACCTGCACAAGAAAAGGAACGACATCAAAGCAAAAGGGAACTTCCCATGACGCTCATGTGGATCACGAAAAGCTTGGATGCCTTTTCTTATCAAAGGAGAGACTAATGATTGGTTGGGTATAGACGATTGCGGCTCCATGAAGACCCTGAGGAATTTCAGTCTTCTTTATTGGTGTGGAGTCATACATATTTGTCCTCCATCTTCAGCACCCGTACGACTTCAGGGTCTCAACGATGTGGATCCGGATTGGTAGAGAGGAGTTTTCATGTCTTTGGCATGGACCTAGTTTGGCTAGAGGATGACAGGGGCGCGGCAGGGTAGGAGTAGGAATTAGTCCTTCTTTGGCATAAGTGATCTCCCTTTTCAGTCCGTTCTGGTGAGTGAGTGATGAAGCAATGTTTTCTTTTCTCCTCTACCCTTGTCGTGTCTTTATTCCGAGCCAATCTGTTAGGAAAATTTTCTGATCTCCAAAATCCCGGGGAGAATCGTGGTAGTCATTGTGGGTTATGGGCGTGGAGCATGCGGAAACCCGCGAAAATTTTTCCTGGAAAGGTGATCAAGTCTTCTCCTGAATCTGTTCGTTTAAGGATTTTCTCCGACTGGGGTCGACAATCCGGAGTTGCCGAGGTCGAACCAAGTAGCTGGTTGCCAGCGTGAGTCCTTTAGGATTGAGTTGGCGTGGATCTTGTCGTCAGGATGTCGTGGCTTAATGTGCCAGGATGAGGAGTAGTTAGCTAATATGGAGGCGTGAGCTGTGACCAACGTGCAGCTGTGGTTGGGGGAACTTTCCTTGTGGTGTTCTTTATTGTTTTTATCGTGCTTTATAATGTGAAAATCAATTGGCCAGCTTGCAGGTAATGGGGGATGGATAATGATCGGCTGCGACCTCATGAGGTCGAGAATCTCCTTAAGGGTTTCGATTTCCCGGGGCTTTCACATTTGATGATGTTCCTTTGAGTTCTCTATTATTTTGATGTAGGTCATGGAAAGACTTCAAGTCATCGTGGTGTAGGCCCTGTCATGGCGCAGGTTTTGACGAGTTGGCGAAGAAGATACCCCAAATTCTCACACCACTCGTAATCGCTTGGAATTACATCACCGTAAATTGCTCGAAGATGCAACGATCTTGCTCTTCGGATATTATGTTCAAGTTTCTTCCATCGAGTTTCAAACATCAATTTTAGTCATCCTAACAAATATGGCCGATGCCTCGTCCACTGAGAGAGAACCCCACTCCGGCACTCCATGAACAAATATGTCCACCAGAGGGGGGTGCTTCAGCTCACTGCGATGACGGTGGGGAAGGCAAACAAAAATAACACTTCTAATCATTCTCATCCCCGACCGCCTGCTTCACGATAGTTTCCCCAGATGCGGACCGGCTCCCAAGAAAAAAAGGGGATGGACAAAATCAACAACAAGCAGACGTCAACCTCATGATAACATGCTACACCACCTCGGATGTCCATTCTCAGTCGAATTATGAGCAAAACTTCCCTATCCACAACTGATGAAGACAAGTACAAGGACTACACTTGCCGCACTAGACGAACTCCCTCTTCTTTTTTTGCTTTTTGACGTCACGACGATGACCAACCTATCGGCGTTGCAGCTTTGCCTCGGGAACCTCACAGCTACACCTGTTTTCCCGCCTCCCCCTACTTCTCCTTCCTCGACCTTCACAACCTAGCCATATTTTTATTTCTCGGGCCCTTCCTTCATACTCCTGGAGGGCAGGGACTTCTTCTCCTACACACGGCTTCTGCTCCTTCGATTTGGCCTCCATTTGATCGTCTATCCGGCTTCCTCCTTTAACTAGCGATTCTCCCTTATCTTGACAAAAAAATCTCGCTTCCTGCCATCACAAACCACACAACCGCATCTCCTTTAACAAGCAGCGACGACGGGATTTTTTTCAACCACGGCAGCATAGACATCTTTCCAAGTCCAACCAGCGACGACGAGATTTTTTCCATCTCCTTTAAGTAGCGACTCTCACGTCTGACGAGACCAGACGTACAGGACAGACAAGGACAGGGAAGGAGCTCCGAAGAACCCAGGGACTCGATGGAGTCTGCTATACCGACCGACCTCCTTTCCGTCTCCCACCTCGGGAGACCTCTTATCTCCTGTCAGATGTCCCACTCAACTAGCAAACCCAAGGAAGACCCCGCTCTACCCCAACGGCCTAGGTGCATAAGCTCGCAGTCACCACCCTTCCCCGCCCCCTTTTATCTCTATAATTATCTATGTTTGTATGCATGTCATTATGTGTTTAGTTTTATTACCGCATGCTGGGTGTAAATTAACAAACATGAGTTCGGGTCAAATGCCCGTAAAACAGGTACATGAGTTCGGAGTGATGTCCGGATCAAGTACAACGCCCTTTTACCAAAAGCAAACTTTTGGATCGAACGCCACATCTTCGCGTGTTTATATGTAAGAGTTAGTAATTAGGAATCTTTGAACCGAACTATTTTTCTGACTTAAAAAGGTTTATTAAAAATAAGTCGATGGCGCCTCCGTAATAGCTTACCTAGCTTAAGCAATAACAACATGTTTTCTACGGAGCCATCATGGATGAGGGAAGGCGACACGAGCCGCTCCCGATCCTGCCGAAAATTCCTTCTCTGGATCATGCTCCGTCCTTCATCCGTCGCCTCCGAAGGAGCATGGAGACAATTGGTGAGGGCCCGGGCAGGGCCGATTAAGAATAGAAGGAGGATCGACCCCTATAGTTGCTTGACTCGGTGCCCTTTGTATGCCTTCATGATTGTATTTCTTTACCGCTTTCTAGGCATTTCTAGCTGCACCCGAACCTAGGGCTAGGATCCTTAGGGGGTCACCGTGAGGGCCAGCTGTACTGCTCTTTGCAGCATGGCTTGGGTCGAGGCCCGCCTTCCTTTGTTAGAAGGAGGTCTTAGAAACCTCTTCCGAGACTAGAATTTTTTGCTCACTACAGGTACCAGACGCCACGCGTGCATATGCTTGTTACTAAGTGTCTGCTACATGTGCAGGGATAGGTGTCGGGTATGTTTTGTATGTGATTAATTGTAACGCTAACCCTGTTCGTTTTACAGCGGTTTGAGTTGGTTAGGGGGTTTCCGCAATTTATTCTCTCCCTTCCCTACCTCCCTTCTTTATACTATTGCACTCATTTGCATTCATTTCGCATGAGTTCCTGTTGACCAATAATCAACGCATCGACACATTTCTAATTGCAAGTATGAGAGAACTCGCATGCAAATTCACCTCACATTAGGAGTTTGATTGGACTATTATTAAAATCAAATGACGTCTAAGCATGCAGGTTAATCTCATGAGTCAATTGTGCTGCACACAGATATTCCGTCATCTGATCAACTCCGTGACTGGTTCAAGATGCTCAGACCCTCGGAGCAGGAATTCTTCCAGCTAAAGCTCAAAGGCTTTCTTCATCTAATCCGTCTCAAGAATGACTGGTTCATGCCACAACACCTCATCGCCCGATGGAATCCGAGCACATACACTTTCCACTTTGGTACCTTAGAGCTTGCACCACTCTACGAGGAATATAGACACCTCTCTGGCCTTCCTCCTCTCTCAGGGATCTCGCCTCTTCCTCATCTTGACAGGCCGAAGGAATATATCACTAGGTTGCTTCAGATTTCTCCAGCAAACGTGTCTACTTCATTCACAATGGAAGGGCACATCATCGTCAAAGAACTCTGCAAATACCAATTAACGCCGTACATACCGCAAGGAGGAGACGGTCAAGGTTCGGCACGTGCCTTCATCCTTTTGTTCGCAGGAACGATTCTCTACCCCTACCAAAAGGAATCAATCCACGGACGAGCAGTCTATTTGATGAAGCCATCCTCGAGGGACAACCCTTCCTCCCCTACCTAGTTAGTGAGACAAACTACAGCCTTACCAAGATAGTGCGAAAAGCAAGGGAAGGAGTTCGGATCCATCCCTTCTCCTTCAGCCCCCCATTGCTCCAGACATGGTTCTACACACACATTGGCATCACAGGAGAGTCGTTTAGGCGGGAGCAGTTTCCAGATTTGCTCGACCGCATATCAGATCTCGCTCGACTTCCAACCCACACCTTTGCGGGGGTTAGAGCTCTCATCCGCTCTTTAGAACCAGATGACTTCTACCAGATGGCCAAATTCTTTTACGTGGACTAGGCTATTACAAGCTCCCCAGATGGAGATTACGTCCCGATCATTGGGATCACTGGGACATCTTATTACTGTCCGACACGGGTCATGCACCAATTTGGGGGAATCTCGCGGATCAGACCAACACCAGATAGACTATTTGACCCGATCGACCTGGACAACCAACCAACAATGGGTGTAGTTCGGCGGGCGACGACACGTATTGCTCATGTGTGGATGACTCTCAAGGAGGAAGAGTTCGAACCTCTCATAGATGTCAAGCAGCCATCGACACTCGGTCTGCTCGATTTCAGAGGAACCCCATAACCCCTTGGGATCGCATTTGACGACAGACAACTCCCCGTCATCTTAGGGCTTGCGAGCCCATCCCATCTTTTCTTTCAATGAACTATATTTTCACTGTTATGATGAATTGAACTTTATCAGCTTTTGGCTAATGTGCTTCTTTCCCTTGGATTGAATTCGTTGTAATCGCAATCAAATCCTTACCATAGACATGTCATGTACCCAAAGTATCTCGTCGCTTGATACTGATCGAATGTGTTTTTCTTTTCGGAAGGTACCGAACAATTGCTCCTAGCAAGCGTCCCAGATTTCGATCTTTAAGGACAGTTATGGCGGACACCTCTCCGGAACGCATTGTAGCTTCCACAACTATTGATGACGAGGGCGAACTCCCTCCGCCCACCACTGAAGTCATAGTCGTGACATCCACCCCAACTTTCTCCTTGGACGCGTCTGCGTTCCCTCCATTCTTCTCCCAAGCCCTGGCCTTCGCTGTCGGGCAGTCTTCAGGCGGAGGCATGTCTCCGACATACATACCACCGCTGGCGGCCTTCACAACAAAAGCGATTTAAACCTCATCTGCGCCACCGACAGTCGCGCCACTCGATGCGAGTCTACTCGCATCAGCCTAAGGTGCCGACATCGGTTCTTTGGGAGGCAAAGTAGAATCCCTCGTCACAGAATTGTCAACCTTGAAAACTATGATGGCAGAATTGCTTCAGCGACAGCTCGTGACAACTTCAACCCTTGCTACCACCCAGAATCATCATCTGCTTCCGGTCATGCTAGGATCCATTGCGCCAGCAACCATGGTACCCCCATATTGTCCCTTCCCTCAGCCAGGCTTTAGCGCTCCTTCAAGTATCTCTCCACTATACCTCCTAGTCATGCATGGGTCTGCCGCCTCTACCGTATAGCCTCCCTATACAATATGTATATGCGCATGCCAACCCCTCCCACAACTTCGTCACAACCATATATGCCACCTTACTACCCACAACCACCAGCTCCAAGGCCAGCCCCCTACGTCCTAGCAATGTTCGGGTCAATTCCCCACAACCAGACTTCATTGCTAGAAGAAAGACCAACTCCCCACTTCCTTGCTAGCGTCCCAACCCCCAACTTTGGGGAGCCACAACCAAGTGCAAGTCCTTCGGCCCCACATGTTAAGGCAACCCCGCTCAATCCCAGGACCCTAATGCAACCATAGTAGACGAGTTGTTGGGAGAAATGGGACAGGCTAGCACCTTTGTGACAAGACTCGAAGCAAAAATCTCATCGATGCGAGAAGCCGAGGCCAAACATTTCGCGAGGCTTGAGGAACGTATCAATGCCCTCCAAGGGTACCACGCGCAAACATGGGAGTACAATGACTTACAAGTCCCCCATTTTCAGATCCCGCCTAAGTTCAAATATCCAGAGTTCGAGAAATTCAAGGGCACCGGATGTTCTGAACAGCATTTTAAGTATTTCTACCACAAGATGTCAGTTTACCCTACGGATGACAAGCTTCGCTTTACAATGTTCCAAGAAAGCCTGGCAGAATCAGCGCTCCAATGGTATTATTCCAAAGATGTGAAGCAATACGCGACATTCAAGGAGCTGACGCTCGACTTCCTCAACTATTACAGTTTCAATGTTGAGATGGCACCGACACTTTCTGATATCCGCAAACGGAGATTTCGAGGAGAATCGATCAAGACCTTCGCCCTCCGCTGCCGTGAGATGGGCACGCAGATCAAGCCTTCCATGTAAGAGCGAGATCTCGTCACCGAATTCCTACAATTGCTATGACGTGAATATAGGCCGTTCATGATCGGTGGACGGGCACCACTAACATTCGCCCAATCAGTTATTGCTACCAATCAGCTTGATGAAGCAAGCCGTGATGGTCTTATACCGACCGCGACGCCAAAACCAACGATCAGGCCAAAGTCCAAGGAGCTCATTGCAACCGCCGAACACAGTAGGCAATCCATGAGGACAGCACCACCCCCAACATCATAAATGCCAAGGTCGTACGTCGCGGCTGCAGCTAGGCCCCCAACACCCGTCGTCGCTCGCCCCAGAGCACTTGTGCCAGTAGTAATGCATCAACGGCCAAGGTTTGCTCAACAAGAACGTCCCCCGACGAAGATTGGAGGACTTGACGCCTACCCCCGATCCGTTAGATGTCATGTTCGTCTGGTTGAGAGACATGGGCTTCTTAAATCCGGTGGAAGCCAAAGCAACAAACCCCTCTTCGTTTGCCTAAAACCCTAAGGTGGTCTGCCAATACCATTCTGGAGTGGCGGGGCATGACACCAAGGATTGCATTGTCCTCTGGTCTAAGATCCAAAACCTATTGGACGATGGCGTCATTGCATTCGCCTCACCGACCACGACCCCGAACGTCAGGAGCAATCCTCTCCCAGAACATGTCAACTACATTGGCGCCAAGTCATTCTCACCGCTGACCGACCGGGAAGAAGAAATATACATGTACAAGTGCGAACGGACAACTACCGAACTCGTCAATGTGGTTCATGCTAATCGAGGCCGGAGTCGAGGTTGGGGTTGAGGCCGAAGTCAGCCTAATAGAAGGACACATCCAATGACGGCAACTTCAGTACTACCGGATGGTTTCACATCGATAAACCCTCGAAGGCCCAAAGCACCGTATGTCTATGTTCCATTCGGGGAAGCACAACCTGGAATGTCATCCCAGGCGAAGGGCTCGCCATTGAAGGAGCCAAGAGTCCCTATAGTGATCAGGCCCAGTTACGCACCGTCAAGTTCAGAAGTTGAACTCATTACTCGTTCTGGAAGAGTAGTGCCTGCTCCTGAGGCCCCGCTCTCAACTGAACCTTCAAAGCCCAAAGTGCCCTCGAATGAACAAACCTGCAAGGTGATTTATACAGTGAAGGGGAGTGATTATGACATAATTGAACAACTCCGAAAGCAGCCCGCACAAATCTCCTTGTTCAACCTCATCCATTCTTTCGACAAACACAGGGAAATGTTGGAGAAATTTTTAGCTGAGGTGCATGTGCCAGAACAGGTTGAAGTCGACGCATTGGATGCATATATGAGCAGCATGTTGGCGAGTAATGTGATCACTTTCTCGGAAGATGTTCTACCGGAGCAGGGACCGAATCATAATAGCGCCCTTTTCATCACTCTCACATGTCGTGATACTACCATCTCCAAGGTTCTTATTAATGGCGGATCGGGGGTCAATATCATTCCGATTTTTGTAACTCAGAAACTCTGTATTAATATGGAGAAGCTCCCGCAATCTAGGTTGACGATTCGGGCTTTTGATGGCGCAAAACGTCAAAACCTTCTTCTCTACCCTGTTCCAAATCCTTGAGACTGCGGGTTCTTTTAACATACTACTGGGGCGCCCGTGGATTCATCAGGCTGGGGCAGTCCCATCAACACTTCACCAAATGGTCAGATTTCCCTTAGACGAGAAGTTCATTATAGTCAGGGGAGAACACATGATGGAGCTCTGCCATGAGATCAACATGTCGTACGTTGGAGAGCCAACCGAAGAACCATCAACGATCCAAATGCCGGAGATGGTGAACATGGTCAGCCGTGACTACAAGTCGGACCCCTTGATGACATGAGGCAAGATTAGCACTGCAAAAGAGTTCCTTAGACATGGATATCGGCTGGGCCAAGGACTTGGAGTTTGGGGACAAGGTATCATCCATCTAATTAGCATTCCCTCTCCGGTGGGAACGAGCGTTCTCGGGTTCGAATGCAAGGTGCGACGCAAACAGGAGAAACGCAGTAGCGGCAAGTGGTTAATCCATTTCGTCCGCTCATCGCACAGTATGAAGCATGTATCCTCAACTTATTACACGTACACGACTTGATAGTCGAATTCCTCGACGTATACGGAGATTCGGCGCTCATCATCTCTCAAACGAATGGAGCATAGCGCACACGGGATTCAAAGCTCATCCCATACCAGGACTACTTACAGACATTGGTACGCCAATTTACCGACATTGAGTTCAACTATCACCCATAAGCAAACAACCGTTTTGCAGACGCGCTTGCGGTCTTTGCATAAATGATTCCGTTAGCCGGAGAGATGGACATCGAACCTCTCCGCATCATACTGACGTTCCAAGTTGTATGCATATTGAACCATGCCAAACTGAAGACTCCTCACCATGGTTCACAAACATCAAGGCCTACCTAGAGTCAGACACTTTTCCCTAAGGAAGCATAGGAAAAGAGCGCAAGTTCTTCAGAAGAATCGCAAGAGGTTTTTTCCTTGATAGTGACAACGTG
Source organism: Melastoma candidum (assembly GCA_023653495.1). NCBI lineage: Eukaryota > Viridiplantae > Streptophyta > Magnoliopsida > Myrtales > Melastomataceae > Melastoma > Melastoma candidum. The sequence goes on along the minus strand of CM042888.1, from coordinate 6,447,047 downwards.
TACAAGAAATCATTCATGACAACCCTCATGCGGTGGGTCATTGAGCAAGAAGCTCATGCCTTTATCGTTGAAGTACATGACGATGTTTGCGGACCACACATGATTGGATACGCACTCGCCCAAAAGATAATGTGCCAAGGCTACTATTGGCTCACAATCGAAGCCGATTGCATGTGCAACGACAAGGTGCACGTGCCCCAACAAGACTTTACCCACTCTTCGAACCGTGGCAGTTCTCAATGAAGGGCATGGATGTAATTGGACCGATCAATCCCAAGGCATCCAACGGACATCGATTCCTCCCAGTTGCCATCGATTATTTCACTAAATGGGTCGAAGCCCAATCTTTCAAGGAAGTTATGGCAAACAATGTCGTGCGATTTATGCGGGCAAAACATCATCGCAGATACAGAGTTCCAGAACTACTGGTCACCAACAACGGAGCCAACTTCAACAGCAAACTAATGGACTCCCTCTGCAAGGAGTTCCGAATAAAGCATCTTAACTCTTCACAGTACCGTCAACAAATGAACGGACTGCAAACAAGAATTTGAAGAAGATCCTTCAGAAAACATCAATTACGTATCGCGACTGGCACGAGAAACTCCCTTTCGCGTTACTTGCCTACTTGACGACGATACGCACCTCTACTGGGGCAACTCCCTTCAAGCTCGTCTACGGCACCCAAGCAGTCATTCCAGCAGAAGTCAAACTGCCGACTCTCATAATCTCATCCCAAAGCAACATGACAGAAGAAGAGAAAGCCAACCATCGGTTCGGCCACCTCGACTTCATAGACGAGAAACGACTCATTGTCGTTCATCATATGCAATGAATGCTATCGACAGTGTATGTCCAGGGCATTTAGCAAGAAGGTCAGGCCGATGAGATACAAGCCAGGCAACCTTGTTCTCAAGCAGATTCTACCAAACGTCAGAGATCCTAGGGGAAAGTTTGCTCCGAACTATGAAGGGTCATTTGTTGTCAAATACGCCTTTTCGGGAGGAGCAACCATCCTAACAAAAATGGACAGATAAGACCTACCGCAAGCAATCAACACAGATGCTCTCCGACGATACTATACCTAAAAGGTGTCAAAGCTCCAAGCCAAAGACTTGTTGCAGTTTCGTCAATCCTTCGATTCCTGCGGACAAAGATGCACTGGCGAAAAATAAAAGGGAAGTACCAAAACTGTACTTCACCTTTCTTCCAAAAGCGAAGTTACATGAGCAAACATCGTTTTTACTCTAAAAGAAAAAAGCCGAACGAGCTTACTTGTTTTCTTGTCATCGGTTTCATATGTACACGACCAGCCTTATATAACAGTCCATGGCAAGAGTATACTTCGTCAATCCTTTGATTCAATCGGACAAAGATGCAATGGCGAAAAGACATAAAGGGAGTATTAATCCAATTTTAATACTTTCTGTACCAGAATAAGTTACATGAGCTAACTTAGTTTCCGCCCTTTGGCGAGTGTAGGTACATGAACATCCTGTATTACGAACAAAGGCGTGGGCGGTTGGGTGGAAATTTCGAGCTGAAGATTCAAGATTGCCTTTATTATCACCAAGGATGACTTCATGAAAGGGAGTATCATCTACACTATTCCCTAACAAATTTTTTTATTATTTCCCAACTGGAATCATACTTCCCACTTCCCCATGACGAAGTCGGTTACATGAACCCACCGCATTCCCCAGTAGGAGTAGAATTTTCAATCATATACCTCCGCAGCGGCAGTCGAGATCGACATTCCCCACCTCTTCTCCCCGGCGGACACCTGACTTTGTTTCACCAAGCGAGAGTCGAAGTACATGAGCTAACTTTGACTATGTCCGTTGTTAACTGTGTAGGTACATGAGCATCCCCACAGTGTGGTACAAACTCCTAGGCAACGGCGAGGGTGGTCGGGTGAAAGTCGTTCCGAGCCCAACCTTGAAGAACCTAACTGAGGCACGAGCGCACAGGCGCCTTCCCCAAAGCTTGAACATGTTCAAACTCCATACGATACCCCAAAGAGGTTTGTTTATCCAAGAGTATGCATTTCTTAAGTATTTGCATGATCATTTGCAGTTTCATATCATCAAAATACTTCTGAGCGAGAATCGAATAAGACAAACTCATTCTTTAAACACTTACCCAAAGAGAGATGAAAGTAAATACATGAGAGCTCTTCCAAGCAGGCGTCTGGACGGATAAAGAGTCCTTTGATGAAAGATGCTTAGATCGAGATAAGATCGAGCATTTATTCTCTATCCCAAATACAGACAATGAACATTGCTATCCCTTCCGAGCCAAAGTCGAAGTTTCTGCACACACTACTCCCTCATAGTCTAAGGATCGCCTCACATTGAGGTTAACGAAGATCCTATAGCTAGAAATCGGAAGCAACAGACCACAGAGGCAGCACTTTCTCCAGGTCCAAGCGAAGAGGCACTATCAACGGTCAAGCCTGCCAGTTGAGTCGTCCCCAAGGATGGAATTTCTCCAAACACACAACAAGATAAATTCCCAAAAGAGTACAAAGCATCAACAGAAAAGAAAGGGGGTAAATTCCTACAAAATAGCAATGAAAAAGTATAAACGGAGCAATGGCCAAAGTCTTCAAAAGCAAAGCGCAAGATGAAAGTCAAAAGAGCAAAATATAGCACCATGACCGACATTGACGGTTGCAAGAGCAAAGATGTTATTTTCTCAACAAGTCAAGAAAAAACATTCTCCAAAGCGGAACACCTACCAATGAGCGAACTGTTCGTCCCCAACGAAACGCCTCAACTGGCAAGCAGTTCTAAGATAGAGAATTCACTTCAACAGTGAAACCTCTACAGTCAAGTTGTTTAAAACGATGAACTTGGAATCACGACCAAAAGGCCTTACGCCGAATCCACGTTACAACCCAATAAAGACTCCTTCGATTAGTACATGAGCAACTTAATCAAAGGAAATCTGAAATCAGACCAAGACGGCTTTCAGAAACAAAAGTGAGCAGTGAAAGAAGTCAAAAGCCCTTCCCCAATCTCGTTTGGAGACAATTTTAGCAAATTTGATTAAAATAAGCCATGACATGCATAAATATAGTAACCATACATGTTTGATTACTCTCGTATTTCACGGGGTCTCCATTACTACTCATAATATTCTTGATGAGTTTCGAGCTTTCTCCAAATCCACAATTTGGGGTATCTATAATGTCCTTGCGAGAAAATCTTATCAGATTCACTTCTAAGGAGGGACAAACCGTAGATAACCCAAATTCTCACACACCCGTAATAGTTTGGAATTACATAACCGCAAATTATTCGAACGGATGCAGCAATCATACTGTTCGAAAATTATGTTCAAGTCTCTTCCATCAAGCATTGAACATCAATTTTAGTCGTCCTAACCAATATGGCCCATGCCTCGTCCACTGAGAGAGAACCCCATTTCGGCAATCGCTCCATTAACAAATATGTCCACCAGAGGAGGGTGCTTCAGCTCACTGCAATGACAGTGGGGAAGGCAGCAAAAAATAACAGTTCTAATCATTCTCATCCCAGAAGCCACCTGCTTCACGATAGTTTCCCCAGCACAGATGCGGATCGGTACCCAAGAAAAAAGGGGGATGGACAAAATCAACAACAAGCAAACGTCAACCTCATGATAACATGCTACACCGCCTTGGATGTCCATTCTCAGTCGACTTATGAATAAAACTTCCCTATCCACAACTGATGAAGACAAGTACAAGGACTACACTTGCCGCACTAGACAAACTCCCACTTCTTTTTTTGCTTTTCGACGTCCCGACGATGACCAACCCGTCGGCATTGCAGCTTTGCCTGGTGAACCTCACAGCTACACGTGTTTTCCCGCCTCCCCCTACTTCTCCATCCTCGACCTTCACAACCTAGCCATATTTTTATTTCTCGGGCCCTTCCTTCAAACTCCTGGAGCGCAGGGACTTCTTTTCCTACACACGGCTTCTGCTCCTTCGATTTGGCCTCCATTTGATCGTCTATCTGGCTTCCTCCTTTAACTAGCGAATCTCCCTAATCTTGACAAAAATATCTCGCTTCCTGCCATCACCAACCGCCCAACCGAGCCCTCCACACAACCGAGCCTCAAGGTAGGCCCGACTCACCAACGGCATGGAGACCCCCTAGACCAGCCCAAACCTGACTCTCAGCCTGCTACAACGAGGAGTTAAGAAAGCATCAACTTGGGTTCGATCACGACAAGCAGCGATGACAAGATTTTTTTTCAACCACGACAGCAGAGACATCTTTCCAAGTCCAACTAGCGGCCAACTCTCACGTCTGACGAGACCAGACGTACAAACTTCCCACGACAATAGTCCAATATTGTTCCTTCACATGTGCAGGATAGACAAGGACAGGGAAGGAGCTCCGAAGAACCCTGGGACTCAACGGAGTCTACTATACCGACTGACCTCCTTTCCGTCTCCCACCCAGGGAGACCTCTTATCTCCTCCCATATGTCCCACTCAGCCACCAAACCCAAGCGAAGACCACGCTCTACCCTAGCGGTCTTGAACCCAGCAGCTCCTACCTTGACCTTTTGCCCTCTACCGCACCAAATGTATCAATCCGGCTGCCTCAAGGAGATAATGATTCCCTCAACCGCAATCGTTCCTTGGAGATTCACTTCCCAACGACCAAAGTTTGGGAAGAGCCGATCTCAACCCCCAACTCAGGGGCTCCACTCTAGATTCTAGAGGCGGTACCGAGCACCAAATCCCAATGGTTATCCCGATACCCAGCCAGAACAACGACGGCTCACCCCGACCACGAAAGACAAATTACTTCCCAATTCTAGCCAAAAGGCCCGACCCCCTCCCAGTTCCGACCACAGCCTGCGTTATCACATAGTCTCCCGATTCCAATCATCCCCCGAACTCCAGATTCTCTACGTACAACTCCTCCCACGCCCAAATCTGCGGCTCCCCGATGACTTTGCCCTCTCCAACCGCGATGCTGACGACGCCTCTCTGTCCCGAACAGCAAACCACCTACGCCTCCACGCAGAACTGAGCAAAAAGTTTGAAATTCTAAATACCGAACCGAATTGATGATCGATATTCGGTTCAATTTTGGTTTTTCATAAAAAAAAATTTTATATTTTTAAATATATACCGAATTGTTATTAAGCTAGAGTCTTGTTTGGGCTTTTGGCCGAAGGTCCATCCTCATTTAGGTCGAATTGTTAGGGTTGCTGCTCTACCTTCCGCCGCCGCCTTTTCGTTCCCATCGCTTGTCCTGCTCTCTCCTCCGCTCCCTTTCTGCCTCATTTCCCCCAGTCCGAGTCCCCTCCGTTGGTGCCTCACAGAAATGCTTCTCCACGCTCAGGGACCCCAGCCCTAACTGGTCTAATCGTCCCCCCAAGGAGCCTATCCTGCTGGATGGCTGCGATTTCGATGGTGATTATCCAGACTATCCCTCTGGATACGAGTTGGGCTAACTATGTATTATCTTCATATTGACGCTTTTTTCAGAAAAAATGAAGGAGAATTTCGTTGAGGATTTTGATAGCCATAACGAAACAGTCTTCCAAGCTAGGTTTGGGATTAGGTGGTATTCTTGGTCTTTCGACTCATCATACATGCATGCATTCGGAAATTGGAGTTCTGGGTTTCAATGGAGGGAAGAATCAAACTAGGGAGATCATAGAAAAAACATATGGGAAAGATTGAGTGACGTGGAGTCGGACGATGAGCTCTCTAGTATAGGTGCTGCTTCTGATAGGGTCATGCTTGGATTACCCGCAACCGGTGCCCTGAAACTAGGGGAAGTGAAAATCGTGTTAGTTGTAGCTTGTTAGGATTTATTAATTCAATTTCAAAAATCCTGTGCATCTGAATATTCATTGTCCTGGCAGTTTTAGACTGATGGCCTTGAGATGGCATCCCGACAAGCATTAAGGCCCTTCTCAGGTCCGTCCTTCCTTTTCTTTCCTATTTTCTTTGCTCGACTGTTTCAACTAAGACCCTGTTAAAGCAAAGGGTATGAATTTCATTGCCTCAATCTTAGTGAATAATAGTATTTACCATGTCCATGCAACCAACCCGCTCGGTGGGACACTGTAGGCTAAGCTGGTACTAATTCTGCAATCCTGGCCTAATATGACAACTAACTCTTGTTTCCCGTAGTTGATGGCCGAAGAGAAGTTCAAACTTCAAACTATGTGTTAATGCCTACAAATCACTCTGCAGCGCTGTTTACAAGGTAATACGACATTTTGGACAAGGTCGATGCCTAACATCGACGAGACCAAGTGTAACGGCAAGCCTAGAGAGAAACACCATCGATGATGAAGAACTCCATGGTTCGTCGATGGACATCCTTGACAGTATCGACGGCTGGCGTAGAAGCAGCTCCGTCGATGGCTAGCGTAGAAGCTGCTCCACTTACGGCTGGCGTAGAAGCTGCTCCATCGACGGCTGGCGTAGAAGCTGTTACCTCGACGGTTGGTGCAGAAGCTGCTCCATCGACGGCTAGCGCAGAAGCTGCTCCATCGACGGCTAGCGTAGAAGCAGCACCATCGACGGCTCCCGTAGAAGCAGCAGTATCGACGGCTACGTAGAAGCTGCTCCATCGATGGAAGGCGTAGAAGTAACGTCGACGGTGAAGGCTGAAGCATCGTCAACGAACGCTCTAGCCGCTCCATCGATGGAAGGCGTAGAAGTACCGTCGACAGTGAAGGCTGAAGCATCGTTGACGAACGCTGGAGCAGCGTTCACGACAACAGAGAATGAAGCAGCGTTCACGACAACAGAGAATGAAGCAGCGTTCACGACAACAGAGAATGAAGCAGCGATTGCAAATGGATAAGATGAAACGGTTTATTTCAATTGCAGCACGTTTTGTTTTAGGATTTCTATAAATAGTTACTTATGGCTTGTAATACCACACTGATAATCATTCTATGACCCCGAAGGGCTCCTTCGTTGTCAACTTGACTATCCGTAATCATTTTAAGTCTTGTGCAATGGCTGAAATTCTTTCCTTTACACTTAGTGAAATTCTGATTGTTCTTTTGTTTATTTACTTTATCGCCGTCAATCAACACTTGAGTCCCCGAAATATCGCGACGTGTTTCGTACGCAAACACGTATTTGACGACCATAATGGGAGTTGGAAATGAGGTTCGGATGAATATGCGAAATGTCAACACGTTTTCGGTCCAGTGAATGGGACGATGATCCCTTTTACGACGAAGGATTTGTTCGATCGCCCGATGAAAATTCGGATGAGGCGTTGAAAATTACCCTTAGAGAGTCGGATGCGTGAATATCTATAAGAAATGCCTTCCGTAGTACAACGGAGCGATTAGAAAATATGTGTCGGGAAATGAAACCTTTTACGTCTGTTGATGAAAACGAACAGATGACCGTTGAGGGTGATCCAATGGAACGTCCTCGTTCCAAAGGGGTGTGGATGCAAAGGGAACTTCCCTCGCCACAAAAGAGCGTCGATGTAAATGGGGCTACGCTCGTCCCCTATGAGGGTCCGCTCTTTGGGGTTGAATGTTACCCCCTGATCGAACCCGGTTACCACTTGATAGCTGATAGAGACGTCGACCAAGGAACCATCAACGAGCTTCCACATCGTCAAGTCAAAGGGTCCAAAAGGGCACCCTCGCCCCTCGAGACAGGCAGTCCTCAACCGTCGAAGGTTACCCCACGATTGACATTGATCTCCACTTGATGGTTAATCATAACATCGACCCGAGTAACATCGACCAGCCTCTTCACCCTGTCGAAGGAGCGACGGTGACCACTCTCGTCCCAAGGGTGGGGCCGCCCTTTAATGCCAAGGCTCTTTCCTTGAAAGACAGTGGTTATGGGCCGCCAAACATAGCTTATCTTTAGTTTGGAAAGGGACAAAATGTTTACAAGGTAAAACGACATTTTGGGCAAGGGCGATGCTTAACATCGACGAGACCATGTGTAACGGCAAGCCTAGAGAGAAACTCCATCGATGATGAAGAACTCCATGGTTCGTCGATGGACATCCTCGACAGCAGCCGTCGATGCTGTCGAGGATGTCCATCGACGAACCATGGAGTTCTTCATCATCGATGGAGTTTCTCTCCATCGACGGTTGGCATATAGAAGCAGCTCTGCCTACGGCTGGCATAGAAGCTGCTCCATCGACGGCTGACGTAAAAGTTGAAGCATCGACGGTTGGCGTAGAAGTAGCAGCATCGTCGGCTGGCGTAGAAGCAGCAGCATCGACGGCTGCGTAGAGGCAGCTCCATCGACGGATGGCGTAGAAGCAGCGTCGATAAAGGCTGGAGCAGTGTCGACGATGAGGGATGAAGCAACGTTCACGACAACAGAGGATGAAGCCGCAATTGCAAATGGGTAAGCTGAAACGGTTGATTCCAATTGCAGCACGTTTTGTTTTAGGATTTCTATAAGTAGTTACTTTTGGCTTGTAACAGACAATCATTCTATGACCCTGAAGGGCTGCTTGGTTGTCAACTTGACTATCCGTAATCGTTTTATGTGTTGTGCAATGGCTGTAAGTTCTTTCCTTTACACTTAGGTAAATTCTGATTGTCTTTTGTTCGTTTACTTAATTGTCAACCACTTTTTCATTCAACACTTGAGTCCCCAATATATCGCGACGTGTTTTGCACGCAAACAAACGCCTTCTCTTCTACTGGCAGGGGTTAAGGAAGCGTCATTCGTCACCCGCCACCAGATCCATGTACCTCGTACGCACCAATAAAGCAAGTCGGGTTCGACAGTTCTCTCTTAGAGGTTATAGATGTTCTCTCTTACAGGTTATGGATATTCTTCTTTTAATTGGCTTTAGGCCCATAATCGGTCCAATTGAAAATTTGAACAATCCAAATACCGAACAGTAATACCGATTTGGAGGATAAAAACTTAGAAGTTTAGAATTTGAAATTTCGGTATTTGATTTGGTTCGGATTTGGAACACTGAATGCTCACCACTACCTCCACATGCAGTGACGACCCCCGGCTCCTCGACGCCCTCGTCTTGGGACAGAAGGCAAGTCTTCTTTTCCGTTTAATTATTTTGGAGTTGATATCCACATTTTGTTCTTGTTTTATATAATTATTATTATTGTTCGTGGTGATTGTCTATTCTCTGTCAATGTATGTTCACTTGCATTTTCTTTATTCTATTATTTTCGATGACATCGTTCAAGCCGCACGCAAAATGTTCTCCTAGATGTTTAATTAATTAGTTAAATTAAATGTCAATCTTGGATTTCTAGTTTTAATTAAAATTCTAATTTTAATTAAAATTCGTAACCTTTTAATTAAAATTCTAATTTTAACTTAAATAATTAACGGTCCCAATCTCTAGTAAAATGTTGAATTTTAATTAGTATCCACGATTGCATGTAACCCGATCCTTAATGTCCATTTGATTTCTGTAGTTTCAAATACAATTGTAATTTGTGTAATTTCTATTTCACTGAGCATTTTACTATTACTTTCATTTCATCAATGAGTTAACTTCAGTTTTGGTGCATGTTCCCTAATCATGTCTTTCGCGTACTTTCTACTTTGTTTCGCATGTGAAACGCAACGAGATACGACGGACAGTTGTAGGACATGTTCAAAGCACAAACACTTAATCGGAAAACTCTCGATGGAACATGTTTCCTTATTTTTACACGAAGAAAATCAAGGTTCGACTCAATCATCTCAAACGGTAAGTCATGCCTTACTAATTCGGTTGAATTTCGTTCAAAATTTAATCGACATTAATGTATACCAATTTCCCACCATCTTTCTGTTTTTGCATGTAAAACAATGAGAATCTACTACCAAGAAACATTATCTCTCAACATCACGGAATATCGATATTAACAGGCTACACAATGCCCCTTTAAAGACAGAAAGCTTGAAGGCGCGTGTAACAAACCATGTTTGGTTGAATCTGCCACAGCCTAAAAACCGTCGATTTGAAGTAAAGCGGCCCCAACCGACATTTCAAATACAAATGGGAGGTAGGGGCCTCCCCGAACTAAATTACATACCCACCACTAAAGGGCTGCGGGCCAGGTACGTAGGCTCGCAGTCACCACCCTTCCTCGCTCCCGTTTATCTCAATAATTGTATGTGTTTATACGCATGTCATTAGGCGTTTAGGTTTATTCCCGCATGCTGGGTGTAAATTAACAAATATGAGTTCGGATCCAACGCCCGGATCGGGTCCAATGTCGGTAAAACAGTGACATGAGTCCGGAGTGATGCCCGGATCAGGTCTGATGCCCGTTAACCAAAAGCAAACATTTGTAGCAAACGCCACCTCTTTGTATTTTAAGATGTAAGAGTTAGTAATTAGGAATCCCTGAACCGAACTGTTTTTCCGACTTAAGTAGTTTTATTAAAAATAAGTCGGTGCCGACTCCGTAATAGCTTAGCTAGGTTAAGCAATAACAACATGTTTTCGACGGAGCCATCATGGATGAGGGAAGGCGACACGAGCCACTCTTGATCCTCCCGAAAATTCCTTCTATGGATCATGCTCCGCCTACGCCCGTTGCCTCCGAAGAAGCATGGAGACAATTGGCAAGGGCCTGTGCAGGCCCAATCAGGAATCGAGCGAGGATCGACCCTTGTCTCCTTCGCAGCGCCTCAACGTTCGAGCCCTGGCATTGACCAGAGGACACTTTGGGGAGCAGGACCGGAATCCTGCTAGGCCGGAGGGCGCGCGTACAGAGGGCATCAATGCAGAAGAAGTTCAAACAAGATTAGTGAAAGATTTTGGCTCAAGTTTCGTTGTGAATGTAATTAGAATTTTATATATATTGTTTGGTGTGTACCTAGCATAGCGGAAGATAATTTTCGAAAATATCTCCAAAATACGATTTCGAATATATGTGATACGTATAAATTAAATAATAAAATACATTAAATAAAATCTTACATCGTAAACTAGACTTGTAAGATACGTTGAAACACAACCGCATTTTCAAAAATTTCAATTGTGATTCCTCTAAATGTATTTATGTACACGGAACCTGAACACTTCGAACTCAATATCGGTTGCTGGCCCTTGGAGTTCTCTTGTGAAATTCTTTTCGGAAGCCTTGTAATCCTTTCGTTTTCTCTTTGGCAGATCGATTTCATTTTCTTTTGCCGAATGTCGCTCTTAAATAGACAGTTTCGCTTTGGCACGGCGTGCATTTCGTAACCCATAATTACTGCCATTTTTAAATCAGTATATTAAACAATTAAAATTTAATCACCTGATACCACGTAGCAATGCTACTTGGTTTTACAACCTAGCACTACAACAATTTTGATCAACTACCATGCTTAATTCCCTACGTTTATTGTTTGTGCTGGAAAATTTTAAAATTAACAAAACTTAACCACACATCTGAAAAAAGAGTAAACACGGTATAAAATTAATTACAATAAAATAAAATTTTAATTACAAAAAAAAATTAAAAGATTTTAAAGTTTGTTGGAACCACGATAAATTAATTTATATCTTCTCCCCCACAAAACTAATAAAAATACAATAAATCGCTGTTCAAAAACTGCGGCACTACCCCATAATATCCCCAACCATTTGTTTTCCTTCTCTTTTATTTCCTCCTTTGACTAGAAAAACATAATCTCTTCTCCTTCTCTTCTCTTTATTTTCTCCTTCAAGAAGCTTCTAATTCTTTGATTTACTGTAGTGTAAGGATTGAAGGATTTGTACAAGGATGGCAACTATTTTTCTGTCTCATGTTTTAATTTTTACTTTAATTATTATTTAAACGAAAAATATTTATGTTAGAAATCTCCATTTCATATTGTTCCGGGTCTATCAATATAATGTTCTACGGATGCTTTCGGGGAAGCAATTTGTAAGTTCTCTTTTTCTTATATTTTATTTTATAATCTAACTTCAAAAATTTCTTTTTTATTATTCCTAATTATTATTCTTGTCGGTGCAGCATCTATAAGCGGAAGATCTTGAATTTTGAGAGAGAAGTCAAATAAGAAGTGTAGAAGTTAATGTATTTTACTTTTTATATTTTGTACAAAATCTTTCCTTGTATCTTTTTTTTTATGTTCGTTTTGTGACCTTAAAATTACAATACATTTTAAATTTATTATTATGTATTATTATATATATTTTAATTATATTAATATTATTAATTTCAAAATTTTTGCAATTTAATATGTACACCATCACTCCTCCGCGCTTTTCTCTATGCTTTTACTTTCGTGGAGACTCTATTTACCTACTCTTTAAAGTGTAGATAAATGTAAGTTATAGAGTTGGGAAAACTTCTTTTTTCTTGTAGCGTAGGTTTTAATATTATACATCAAATTATCAATTTTATCGTGGACTTTGATTTATCCTATATTTTTATAAATATATCTGTATAGCCCCAACTTCCTCCGTTATGTCAAAAAATATTCTCGGTTAACGGCTTCTGACGTAACATCGACGTCGCAATGAAGGTCATTAATTGTCCTGTTAACTGACACGTGTCCTTATATGATTCCTCCCACTTGCTCTCTTGTTTCTGTCCTCCCACTGCCAAGCTCACCCCCTTCCACTCTTGTTTCTGCCCTCCCTCTCCTACCCATTGTAGTGATGGGCTACAGATCCCAACTCACTTCCCCGTTATTGCTCCGGTCCCTCGCTTTCCTCTTCCTCACCTATGGCACATCATTTGCGTTGCCTTAAGAGGGAACACTCGGTCTTCAATCTTCGCAGGATAAATGAAAAAATATATATAAAAGTTTAGAATAAATTTTATAATTTGACCTATTTATATATATATATAAACATATTTTCTAGTTGAGATGGTGTGCTAATAAATGTAAATTCATTGACCGGAGTAATGCGTAGACATTTTTGTCTCCTTTTTGTTTTGTCAATTCGTTTTCTCCTCCGGTCTTAATTCCATTCGAATTTATTTTGCTTTTAAATTTAAGTATGGAACAATCTTTTAGTACGAAACACGTCTTAATATATAATACACATACATATGATAACCGTTGACATCTATCTGATTACTGAAGCCACTTTTTATTTCCCTTAAAACAATACTTTAACTCATATCTCGGCACGATTAACGCCCTCATCTCCGGCCAAAACAATTGTGATCCGAACACAATGGGAATTGAGTATTTAGCAGCGATCCGATCTCCCTGTCACGACAACGCAGAGCTGATTGGGAGATCGAAGTTGTCATGAATTCACACATCTCTTCACCATTGAATCACAAAGTTATACATTTAGCGTTGAATTCATGGACAGAAAGAAAGGAGAAGTTTAAAAAATAAAACAGAGAGAAGATTGTCAAATCCGGGGGAGATATTCAAACAAAAGATGGCCGCCCAAATCTGAAAGCAAAGGACCTTCTCCCAAACTCGACTTCCTCTTGTTGCCATCTCCCGTCGTCGAAATTCTCTGAATAGCTCACCTTATCGTACCCCGATACCCGACCAACGTCCTTCCTTTTAGCCAACCCCTTTACTAAGCTCGACGACTCCGTCTTTGCCTTCTCGAGGGTTCTCCACACAACCTTCCTGGCACGTCTCCAACACACAGAACGCTTCCTCCTCCCCCCTCGATACCAGCTGCTGCAATAACCTCCTCAACAACGATCGCCTCCCTGATTTCCTGCCTACCAGGCTCGCACATTCAGTTTCCTCTTCGCTCTCTTCCCGGCTCATTTGAACATGAACCATCGATGGATAAGAGGTCGGATTCATGCCAAGCCCTCTTTGTCTGGGCTTATGCGACTAAAATGGCGAAAGAGGCTATGAGCTAGCTGGGACGGAAGTTTCCTTGTTTATATGGTTGGCACCGATTTCGTCTTGGTAATCGCCCGTGGTTGTTTGCATCGTAAGTCAACAATCATCCGGGAATGAATAAAAGTCATGTGAGCTTTACTTGAGGACAAAATTGATGAGAAATAAAATTATTGTCGGACTTACTTTAATCTTTCTTAAGCCATATTCGTATATTTTCAAATAAGGTTTTGATTTTTTTTATCGGGTCGTCTAATGGAATCCCCTAAAGGCTTATTATGATCACATACTTCTGAAGTCTCTAAATATCAGTTTGTATTTCTAACGCATAATCAAAAAAGCTAATTTAAAAAAGAGAAAACGACGGAATTTCAAAGCATTCAAACATAGTAAGTACTGCGGTGGAAGCTAAGGCTCAAGCAAAGAGAGAAGCAGAACTTTCTGGTATCCTTCGCTCTATTAAGGAAATCGCCGGATTAATCCCTGGACCTGCCAAGGAAGAGGAGAGCGATGATCCTGTTAATGGAGAGGATAATGATGATTCTGTTGATGGAAAGGAGATTGATGATGCTGACAATCCGGACTTGGAGCCCGAGAGACTCCTCCGGGATGTCGAAGATGCTTGATCTAGATAAGGAATACGTAGTCGTTGATGTCTGGGAGCGACTACGAGTGTATAGACTAACGAAGCCTAGAGTTAGTCTAGATTTGTGTCTTGAAAGCAGTTCACTGGACGTAGATAGTCCCGTCCAGCGTGCTGAAGAGGATGAGTCGAATCTAGGTTTACAATCGTGTGTAGATTCGACTGGTGTTGTATTCCATCCCACTATGAATAAAACAACGTTTTGTGATAAGTCAATAGCTGAATCACTAGAGGATTGACGCACATTAATGACACCTCATGATCCTTTAGTTACAGTAAATTTAAGTGATGATGCAATTCATCGACCTACCTTTATCATTGGTTCGATCAATACATATCTCTTTCAATCGATCCTAACCCTCCTAAAGGAATTCAAAGATTGTTTTGCAAAGGACTACATTGAAATGCTTGGTTTAGATCCGCAACTTGTCGAGCACACTCTACCTACTAAATCAGACTTTAAACCTGTGCAACAAGCTCCGCGCCAACTACCAACCGAACATAGATAACAAGTCTATGAAGAGGTAAAAAAGTTGTTCGACGCTGGGTATATAAGAACGTCTCGATATACAGAATGGAGTTCTGTTCCTGTAAAGAAGAAGAATGGAAAGATTCGAGTTTGTATCAATTTCAGAGACCTCAATAAAGCAACTCTAAAAGACGAATATCGTATGCAGTAGCAGATGAACCTATCGACAAGACTTCTGGGCATCGAATTATGTATGGATGGGTATTCCGGATATAATCAGATCTTTATTGCTGAAAATGATATTCATAAAACAACCTTTCGTTGTCCTTTTGGAATTATTAAATGGGTTATTGTTACACTAAGAGGGGGGGTGAATTAGTGTTAATCTCCAAAATTGGATTTTAACCCTTTTTCGTTTTACCCCGCAGCGGAATGAAAAGCTTCTGTTAAACAGAGCCTGTAAGTTTCTGTAAGACAGAACGTTTGATTGTGTACGCAAATTTGTTTGATGGACACAAGGATTTTTATAGTGGTTCAGCAAATTGCTTACGTCCACTCTTCACCCAAATATTTGGATGGTTTCCACTCAAATGTATCTCAGTACAAATTACACAAGTGATAGCAACCAAAAGTAAACCCGTAGGGTTCTGTACAATAGAGGCTTGAGTGGCAGAACACAGACCAGAAGGTTCTGTGCCGTAGAGGCTCGTTATGTAGCACAAACCCGAAGGTTCTGTACTATAGTAACTTAGGCTCAATACAGACCAGAAGGTTCTGTATCGTAGAGGGTAAGGCACAACACAGACCAGAAGGTTCTGTGTCGAAGCGACGTAGGCACAACACAGAGGGTTCTGTGTCGAAGAAGCTTAGGCACAACACAGAGGGTTCTGTGTCGAAGAAGGTAGGCACAACACAGAGGGTTCTGTGTCGAAGAAGGTAGGCACAACACAGAGGGTTCTGTGTCGAAGAAGGTAGGCACAACACAGAGGGTTCTGTGTCGAAGAAGGTAGGCACAACACAGAGGGTTCTGTGTCGAAGAAGGTAGCACAGACCGTAAGGTTCTGTACCGAGTATGTCAATCCACAACAGAAGGTTCTGTATAGGAAAATGAGTTAGTTAAGAAGCACAGATCTAAAAGATTCTGTACCAAGGGTAGTCGACCTTCTACTGAACAGACCGTGAGGTTCTGTAGTAAAAGTGACAAGTAAAATGTATGCACAGACCCGTAGGGTTCTGTACTACAGAGAGTTGTACAGACCGTAAGGTTCTGCACTAAAGTAGATTCAGACCTGAAGGTTCTGCTCTACAGAGGGTTATACTGATCCGAAGATTTGTACAACAGAAGGTTGCACGCGTTAACGTGACTAACAACGTAACCAAATGCGCAATCCTCTTAAGGAAAACGACTTCGTGGCGTACCCCACGCGAGCACGTAGCGGACCCTACGCAAGCGAACAGCGACCCCTGTTCAAGGATGGATTTTCCCTCCGGCGGCTCGACACGACCTGCACGATCTCCTCGAGATAGCGACTATGTGGCGTACCCCACACAAGCACGTAGCATACCCTACGCAAGCACGCAGCAGACCCTGCGCAAGCACGCGGCAAACCCCACGCAAGCAGACGGCAGCCTCCGTCCTAGGTTCCTGCACACAGAGTTCTACACAACAGAAGCTGGTCAGTCCCTCACCTTCTGTGCTCCCGAGGTTAAGCCCTTCTCTCCGGCCCGCTGCACGTTGCCCACGTACACACGCTTCCAACAACGTATCCTGCAGCTTCCAGCCGAGTCCCTCAAGCCCCCGAGTCACTCTCCCAAAAGGCTTCACCAACGATGCAACTTCCGCCGGTAGTGCTCCTCGTGTGACTAACTCAAAACGAATGAAAGAATGAGAGAACTAAGGAAATTAAAACAAATGAAGCTCACGCTCTCTCTGGACAGAATGGGTGGATGGATTCGTTGTAATTACAATGGAGAGGACGTGGCTATTTATACACTGAATTCTAAGAAGAAAATGCAAGAAGGAAAATATAAATGCGTAATCTGCAAAAAGAGAAATTAAAAGTTAGTTTACATAATAAACAGAATGATATACACGTGCAAGCATTCAGAAAATAAATCAGAATAAGATCATGATATATTTTCCATGAATAGTGCACCACAGAAGGTATCGCAGAAGGTTCTGCTCGATAACCTTCTACAGGTGGAAACAATCGTTGATTTGTTTCCAAATGACTTGAAATCAATTCCATCCTGATAAAGATACATAGGAGGACGCATCTAGACAGGTGGTAGTGATAGGTTTGCAAATAATGGTCGTATAGTGGTCAATTAAGCTTACAGAAGCCTGTAGACCGTCTAATAGAACATTTCCATAAGTAGAAGATATATTTCCTTTACAAGAATTATTATCTCCAATATGATTATTTGGAAACCAAATCGTGGTAATTTGATCAGATAAATATCTTAATCAAATTAAGCATATTTCGTAATTAAATAATTGAAAACTAATCATTTAATTACAAAAATAATTCTTACAAGAAGTCCTTAATAATAGAAGCTTCTGTAGAATAGAATGTTCGACCTTCTGTAGTACAGAGGGTCAGGCTCATCATCAAAGCCAAGAATGTTCGACCTTCTGTGACACAGAGGTCTGGCTCATCATCAAAACCTTTTCCAACAATCTCCCCCTTTTTGATGATGACAAAACATTCATCGTTGAGGGAAATATGTTTGCAAGAACTCCCCCTAACTCCCCCTAAATAGATGAGAGTATGAGTCTCGCGTTTTTACAGTACCATAAGGTTCTGTATAACAGAGCATAGAAGCTTCTATTATGAAGAAGGTTGTACATAGCACAAGGGCTTCTGTGATTAATACAGAGCGTGGAGCTTCTGTATATAGCCCGACAAAAATGATGGTATTTCATTTCTGCACTCCCAGCAATAGTGACTTTTAAAAAGATCACGAATCGCATTCCCAGCAGAAGGTTGCGATTATGAGCTGTATCAGTCTCATAGGCTTCTATACTGTAGACGGTATAGCCTTCTACGACCCATAAGTTATAGAAAATCAAGGATTTTTCTATAACCAATACAGAGCTAGGTACTCCCCCTCAACACAATTTTCTCCCCATTTTTGTCACATCAAAAAGAAGATGAATGTAGGTTGATAAAGAAGAGTAAATTTCTTGCAGAAGGTATGACATATCGTTCATAACCAACGTGCAGAAGGTAGTTTTGATTCTTACAGAGGGTAGAGCAGAGAGTGCAAAACCGTCATGCAGAATGTGGTGCAGAAGGTATGACAGAAACTTCAAATACCATTCATGCAAAGGAGTTGTGTCCAACAAATTGGCACTTATTACAATCTAGAAGACCACAGAAATCAGTTTTTGGTCTAGCTAGAAATGCGGAAAAGAGAGAACATCAAGAGATTTCATTTTTCCTCTTCCTCCTCAGAAGGGACTGCATCAAGATTATCACGGATAACCTTTGCTTGACGTTCCAGCTCGCGAGTCAGGTTCTCTACCATTTTGCGTAGGACGCGCATATCTTCCTCATTTGCTACAGCCTTCTGCTGGAGGTCCTTGAGGAGAGCAGTTTGTTCCAGGAGGATGGTCATCTCAGCAGAGGACTTGGGTTGTCTCTGTGCTGAAGGAGCCTTAGCTGCAGAGGCAGAAGCAGAAGGTGCAGTAGCAGCCTTTCTGGACATTCTGGCAGACAGGGGCTTATCCTCATCATCCTCAGTGGTGTCCTGTGACTTCAATTTGAGAGTCCAGGAGGAGCCCTTCCTTACATAATGCATGCTAGCTATGATCTGGTGCCCAAAGGTACCAACCTTCCATTTCTCTTGGAAAGTAGATGCATCAGTAGAAACACGGGCAAGCTTAAGAAGGCCGGCAATTACCTGGCCATAAGGCAGAGCCTTTCCTGTTGTATTGCAGCAACGTTTCATGTGCGAGAACACCAGCAAGCCAAGGTTGAAAGGGATTCCCTTCATGATGTGAGCCATCAGTGACGCATCAATTGAGGTGATGGTGTCGATGCTCCCGGTCCTTGGTAAGAGGCAGAATAGCACAACTCGATGCAATACACGAGTTTTGAGTTCCAGCTTTGTGGACTCCAGGTATTTGTCCGACTGGACTCTTTCCCCCATGATGATGCTGTAGGATTCCTCCTTTCCAAGATCTGACAGTGGGTCATATTCCTCACAGCCAAACAATTGGTTAACATCATGTGCAGAGAAGACAAGCGGAACCCCTTCAATCACTGTTTTGATGAACTTGACATGAGGTCCTTGTTCATGGAACGTAATGTTACCATAAAACTCTCTCAGGCGAGAAACGGCCACCTCTGCATATGTCTCACAGAAGTTTTTCAGACCAACTTTCTCAAGCAATGGAGCAATGTCAAGATCATTTGCCTTAAACCAATGAAAATCAATGCGCTTGAAGGCAGCGAACTGTCGACCAGCAGCATCACATTTGGGCAATTTGGTATCGCCAAGCACAGTTTCTATCTCCTTTCTAGAGACTAGAGGGTTTACCGGAAATATGAAGGTATCCAGCCCCTCAGTGAAGGTGTCCACAGATTTCTCCGGGGACTTGGTTTTCTTTGCAGCCGCTTTGACAAGAGAGGTGCTGACAGTCTCGGGCTCTTTCCGTTTCAGCCTAGTCCGTGAGGATACACCTCCTGACTTGATGGGATCATGGAGAAGCTTTGTTCCAGAGGGTGCTGCAGGCTTCTGGGTAGCCTTCTGTGCAGCAGAGGCAACGCCTTTCTGCTTGAGGTCAGGGGAGACAGAGATGACAGGAGCAGGAGCTTCCTCATCTGGTTCCTCTGGTGCGTCATCGACAAGGGGCACTTCCACCTCCTTATCAGACTCAGCATTCTCCTCAGGAGTGGCGACCTTTGATGCATCAATGTCATCAGCTGCAGTAGAACCCTTGGCAGAGGGTTCAGGGTCAGGGAGTTCCTTTGTCGCAGCGACCAGGGATCCCTCAAGTGCTTTCTCTTCCACTTGGATTTGGGCTTTTTCAAGTCCCTTGTCCTTGGAGAGTGATTGCATGTCATCGTGGGTCTCGACAACAGCAGGAATGGTCTGTTCCTTCGCAGGAGAGATGGGTTTCTCCGGCGAGGAAGGGGATGGAGTTCTGCTCGCAGATGATGCAGGCTTCTCCGATCCAGAGGCGCGACCCTTCTTTCTTCCGGCCTTAGCCTTTTTCCTCAAGGATTTTGCCTTGGGTGCCATGGATGATGATGAACGAAGGTCTGGAGTTTTAGGGCAAAAAGAAAGGGGATGCGATGATCTGAAGGTGGTGAACAAGAAGGGTGACGGTTGTGGGTTTTTAAGTTGACACAAAAAGCCGGTTTATGGGAATAAAATATTTTTCCCGCTCAAGTGATCTATTTGAGATGTCATGTCAAACTGTCATGCATCAGAACACGGGGGAAAGGAAATTTTATTTCCTTAATTCGATTGTGTGAGGCGAATGGCTTTTCAAGGCAAGAAAGACATCGTCACCTTCTGTTAAAGCTTCTTCCACACCGAAGAGCTAAATATAATGGATATTTGTATCCAAGTATAATTTATTAGGATTTTAATATTCCTAACAAAGAAAATTTCGATCAGAATAAATATTTTATTCATCAAAATCTTTTATTGGATGATATATTATATCTCCAGATTTAGTTTGAAAGTTACCTAAATTAAAGTTTAGGTAAGCATTTCGTAAGACCTTCTACAAGGTAGAAAGTTTAATCAACTCTCTGTAATGAAGTGTACAAACAATTGTACCTTCTATATGATAGATGGTGGAATTTAACCTTCTATTGTATAGAAAGCTAAATATACGACCTTCTATAGTGAAGTGTACGACGTTGTACCTTCTATAGTATAGAAACAGAGGATTATTTCTTCTGTATGAAGTGTACAAGTATGTACCTTCTGTTTGATGGAGGATGAAATTCAACCTTCTATTATATAGAAAGTTTAATATTCTTCCTTCTATAGTGAGGTGTACGAATGTGTACCCTCTGTAGTGTAGAAACAGAGGTTTGCACCTTCTGTAATAGAGTGTACACTTATGTACCTTCTGTAGTAAGTTTCTGAAGTACTTACTTAACTTTTCGTTGTCTTATGAAAGACATTATATAGGATGGCATATTCCTAACTCGCTTCTGAAAAAGAAAAATTTTTCTTTATCCAGAGGTTTAGTAAAGATATCAGCCAATTGGTGTTCGGTGTTAATGTATTCTACATTAACAGAACCCTGTTGTACATTATCTCTCAGAAAGTGATGTCTGAGTTCGATATGCTTCGATCTCGAGTGATATACTGGATTCTTAGCTAGGCTAATAGCACTAGTATTATCACATTTGATCGGTGATAACTCTGTGAAAGTAGGGTTATTTCGTATCCTTAACGAGGCTTTATGTGGTTAGTCGGATGAGTATTGATAGGGATTTGGTAGGATTTGAGTCATTTTTTAGTTTAGTTTTATTTTAAGTCGATCTTTGTTATTTTCTTAGTTTTTGTTTCTATTTCGTCTCGAGTCGGTTATCTTGTTGATGCCTCTTGGTTTGTCATATGTTAATGCAGGAAAATGAAGGAGATTTTGAAGCTCGGACGAAGAAAAGCGAAGAGGAGCGAACAATGGACAGAGAGCTGAGGGACGCGTCCTTCAGATCTCAGGGACGCGTCCCTGGAGGTTCTGTAGCTGACGAAGCTTTTTGCGAGTTTTGATGGCTAACCGCTTGAGGAGTCTTCAAGTCTTCCAAAGACTGCATTATGGAGATATAGAGGATCAACTAGTGATTTAGTTGGTAGTTTTAGATTTTATTTTATTTTATTCTCCCTAGAAATATTGCCTAGATTTGGAGAATCTTAGGAAATATTTTCTAGAGGATCTATATATCCTAGTTTTAGAGGTAACTCTAGAGAACCTTCCATTTGGCTTTTAGAGTCTTTTCTTTTGGTGAAGAACGGAGGAGACATTCGACTCGGAGACGGCTAGAGTTGAAGCGGAGATTAAGACTAGGCGACTACTTCTCGGATCGGAGGATTCGAGAGGGCGTTTTTCTTTTCTTGCCCCTCTTTGATTATTATGTCGCTCTCCTTTTCTTTTGAATTTGAGTTGAATTTCTTTTACGTTATGAACTAATTTCGTTTTCTAGGACTTCAATGGAACCTAGCGATTTTATCTAACGAGTGAATTCCTTTTCTCCGTGTTATGCGAATTCGTGTGGTTACTTATTCATATCTTGTTCTTAATGCGGTTGATTGACTGATCACCAATTAATTTGAACTGGAGACCTATTCGAGCTTGGAAAAGTTGTTTAGGTTAAGCCGTGGAGTGAATAGCCTAAGTTAGCATCTCGTTGGAAAACGGAGCTAATTAGCGAGAAGGATAGGAATATACCTGATTGCCTTAGGTAGCCATTTAGGGTTGTTGCATAATGGGTTCCCACTAGTTAATTGCCTAGGAATAGAGTGATTAGCTCGATACAGGGAATACGTCTTTAGAGCACTCGGGAGAGGCGTAAAGAGATATACGAACCCTAGGTTAGTAACTTAAGAATTTGATAACTGGAGAAAGGAAGGAACGAGTTAGATAATTCGTTAGGGGAAATTGATAGTCCTAGGCTTTTATTAATTGATTTAATCATCGTTATCTGCACTCTCTTTTTCAGTTTTACTCTCAATTTAATCTTGTTTGACTTGACCTCGAATTTGTTAAACGTGCGATCGTTAGGAATTGTTCTCTGTTGATTCTCTGTGGGAACGACCTCTACTTGCCCTATCTACGAGTTAGTTAGGTTTGTGAGAGTAATTAATTTGCCGCCTTCGACAAGCGTGGTCAATCGGTATCTTTGTAAATGAGTGACCATAGTCCTCAAGTTGTTGTTTCATCCACAGGAGTTGTGCACAGCAGCTTGCGGCTGCTATATACTCAGCTTCTGCAGTGGAGAGGGCAACAGAAGTCTGCTTCTTGGAAAACCATGAAATCAACATGTTTCCCATGAGCTGACAAGTACCACTTGTACTCTTTCTGTCCACCTTACTTCCTGCGAAGTCTGCATCGGAGTATCCAGTGAGATCAAAGTTTGATTTCTTAGAATACCAGATGCCAAGGTTTACAGAACCCTGTAGATATCTAAAGATCCTCTTGACCGCAGTCATGTGAGATTCTTTAGGTGCCGATTGAAATCTAGCACAGAGACATACACTAAACAGTATGTCAGGTCTAGAAGCTGTAAGGTACAGAAGAGAACCTATCATGCTTCTGTAGAGCTTACTATCCACTTCTTTACCGTTTTCGTCTTTGTCCAATTGAGTATTTGTGCCCATTGGAGTAGACAAAGGTTTCGTGCCTTCTAGGCCGAATTTCTTCAGAAGCTGCTTAGTGTACTTTTCTTGATGTAAGAAAGTACCTTCTGCAGATTGCTGAATTTGTAAACCAAGGAAGAACGTGAGTTCTCCCATCATACTCATCTCAAACTCGCTTGTCATGAGTTTGGAGAATTCTGCACAGAGCGTTTCATCAGTTGATCCAAAGATAATGTCATCGACATAGATCTGGACAACAATGAGATGATTGCTTCTGTGTTTGAGAAAGAGAGTAGTATCTACTCTTCCTCTATTGTAGCCCTTTTCGACAAGGAAGGAGCTAAGTTTCTCATACCATGCTCTAGGAGCCTGTTTAAGGCCATATAGAGCTTTGGAGAGTTTATAGACGTAGTCTCTGTGTTGCAGATCCTCGAAACCAGGAGGTTGACTTACGTAGACCTCTTCCTTGATTTCTCCATTGAGGAATGCACTTTTTACGTCCATTTGATACAACTTAAAGTTGTTAAAGCAAGCATAGGCTAATAACATTCGTATTGCCTCTAGACGAGCTACAGGAGCAAACGTCTCATCAAAGTCGATACCCTCTTGTTGAGAGTACCCTTTTGCAACGAGCCGAGCCTTGTTTCTCACAACAATGCCTGACTCATTTAGTTTGTTCCTGAAAACCCATTTAGTCCCAATGATGGAACGGTTACCAGGTTTAGGAACAAGTGACCACACTTTGCTCCGTTCAAATTGTTCAAGCTCCTCTTGCATAGCAAGTATCCAATCTGGATCGTTGAGAGCTTCATCAATATTCTCTGGCTCTTTCTGTGATAGAAAAGCCGAGTGTTCATAGAAGGCATTTACATAACTTCTAGTCTGTATGCCTCTGTTAAGATCTCCTATAACTTGGTCTATAGGATGACGTCTTTGATAAAGAGCAGGTGCTCTAATATCACTTTGTTGATCATTATGAGAATGTTCTTCATAATTATCATTTGTTTGTTCAAGATCATTTTTAGATTCATGAACAGAAGGTTCACCCTTCTCTTTCGTAGAGGGTAGAGGTTCTACAGCATCTTCTGTAGGTTCTTGAGATATAACATCTCTTGCAATAATAGTAGGAAGGTCATTAATTTTTACATTAATAGACTCCTCTATAGTAGAAGTTCTTTTGTTTAGAACTCTATAAGCTTTGCTAGACAAAGAGTATCCGAGAAAGATGCCCTCATCTGTCTTAGCTTCGAACTTTCCTAAATTGTCCTTAGAAGGTCTCAAGATAAAACAAGGACTTCCAAAGGAGTAGAAATAGGAGATGTTCGGTTTTCTCCCCCTATATAGTTGATAGGGAGTTTTCTCAAGTATGGGTCTAAGTAGAACCCTGTTTGATATGTAGCAGGCTGTATTAACAGCTTCTGCCCATAGGTTCTGTGGAGCAGAGCTCTCACACATCATGGTTCTAGCCATGTCTATTAGAGTTCTATTTTTCCGTTCTGCTACTCCATTCTGTTGAGGAGTATAAGGAGCAGAAAAATTGTGATCGATACCTTGTTCGTCACAGAAAGTAGCGAAGTCATGGTTTTCAAACTCAGTACCATGATCCGTTCTTATAGCCTTTACAGAAGATCCAGTTTCATTCTGTAATTTCTTAGCTAGCTTAATGAAAGTTTCAAAAGCATCGCTTTTGTGAGTTAGAAATTTAACCCACGTGTATCTAGAGTAGTCATCAACTACAACTAGACAGTACCTTCTACCGCCGACACTCTGAACTCTAGTAGGTCCGAATAGATCCATATGTAGAAGTTCAAGAGGTTGAGAAGTAGAGACTTCATTCTTAGATTTGAATGAAGACTTAGTTTGTTTTCCAAGAGAACATGCTTCACAGAAGCTGTCATGCTCAAAACGGATATTGGGTAATCCCTTAACCAAATCCTTTTTCACAAGCTTGGATAACAATTTGAAGTTGGAGTGTCCCAACCTTCTATGCCATAGTAGGCTTTCATCTTTGACTGTCAGAAGACAACTTTCTGTTGTACAGAAGCTATTCTGAGTCAAGGTATAGATATTCCTCTTACGGGTCCCAATGAAGCGAACTTCATTGTTCAGGATTCCGGAACACTTGTCTTGATCAAAAGTTATTTTATAACCTTTGTCACAAAGCTGGCTAATGCTCAGCAAATTATGTTTGAGTTCTGTAACCAACAGAACCTCATCGATGACCATGGAGTCAGAACTTCCAATGGTACCTTTGCCGATGACAGAGCCTTTGCTATTGTCACCGAATTTAACCGACCCTCCACATTGTAGAGTCAGTTGGGAAAATTTGGATGGGTCTCCGGTCATGTGCCTGGAGCATCCACTATCCAGATACCATTCACTTTCAACAGTTTCTGTTTGAAAGCAGGTATGAAGTTCATTTTGAGTTTCTGTGTGAGTTGTGAGGCACACTTGTGCTTCCTCATCATCAGAATCATCAAGTTCTGCCCAAGAAGCTATTGCTTTCTTGAACTTGTATTTAGGAGAAGGTTTCTCCTTTTCTTTAAGTAAAGGACATTCTGTTTTGTAGTGTCCTTTCTTTTTGCATTCAAAGCATGTGACCAACTTTGGATCCATGTGTTTTTGGCTTCTCTTATTGAAGCGCTTTTTGGAGGCGAACCGCAAAAGTCGTTTAGCTATCATTGCGAGTTCATCATCCGAATCAGCTTCTGCTTCATCATCCGAACCTTCTGTAGGTTCTTCTGATGCTCTGAAAGCAACAGGTGCTCTCTTTATATCTGGTTGAGAGGATCTTTCCATCTCATACGAGATTAAGGAGCTCATCAACTGATCTAGTCGAAGAATAGAGAGGTCTTTAGCTTCCTCTATAGCCGTTTTCTTGGCTTCCCATGATTTGGGTAGAGTACGCAAAACCTTTCGAACTAGTTCAGAATTTTGATAGGTTTTGCCCAAATGAGTTAGGGCATCGACTAGGAGGTTGAGTCTCTGGAACATTTGTTCTACAGATTCATCAGCCTTCATAGTAAAGTTTTCATATTGGTGAATTAAGAAATTCACCTTAGTTTCTCTTATCTGGTCTGTCCCAATATACATGGTGACAAGTTTGTCCCAGATTTCCTTGCCCGAAGTGCAAGTTGAAACTTTGACGAATTCACCTTCTGACATAGCATTGAACATCAAATACTTTGCCGTTTTAGTGAGTCGTCTGATCTTAAGGTATTCCCTTGTAGGATGACCTTCTCGATCAGATCGTTGGTTATCAAGTATAGAAGGTGGACCATCTTCTATATAAGACCATAAGTCTTCGTCGATAGCATCAACGAATGCGCTCATTCGAATTTTCCAATAGGCAAAATTCTTACCATCGAAAATGGGAGGATTCCCAACATGTGGTTTAGGCACATTATAGTTTTCAGCCATATGTTCGATTCGTATAGAGTATTACGCTTCTATAGAACAGAACGTTGACGAATAGAACCTCAACAAAGAAGCAAGCTTCTGTTGGGTAGAAATCAGCTGTCAAGCTGTAGTTGTTGGATTCGCAGAGCGATAGGCTTCTGCAGAAAATGCCAACAGATTGTATGCTTCTGTAGAATGTACCGTATGCTTCTACAAAGTAGAGGAACAAATCGTTTCTCACAGAACAAGGTGCTTCTGTGGAACAGAGGTTAAATTCTGATAGAGCGTAAGCTTCTACAGAATAGAACCAAGTTGATTTTCACAGAGCTTAAAGCTTCTGTGCAGTAGCGGGTTGATTCTGATAGAGCGTAGGCTTCTACAGAATAGAACCAAGTTGATTTTCACAGAGCTTAAAGCTTCTGTGCAGTAGCGGGTTGATTCTGATAGAGTGTAGGCTTCTACAGAATAGAACCAAGTATGTTTTCACAGAGCTTAAAGCTTCTGTTGAATAGCGGGTTGATTCTGATAGAGCGTAAGCTTCTACAGAATAGAAACAGTCACAGAGCTAAAAGCTTCTGTGGAGAAAGGTGTATAGCTGGTAAGAGCTTTTCAAGGATCTACAACAAGCTGTTAAGCCTCTGTTGAACCCGCTCTGATACCAATTGTTACACTAAGAGGGGGGGTGAATTAGTGTTAATCTCCAAAATTGGATTTTAACCCTTTTTCGTTTTACCCCGCAGCGGAATGAAAAGCTTCTGTTAAACAGAGCCTGTAAGTTTCTGTAAGACAGAACGTTTGATTGTGTATGCAAATTTGTTTGATGGACACAAGGATTTTTATAGTGGTTCAGCAAATTGCTTACGTCCACTCTTCACCCAAATATTTGGATGGTTTCCACTCAAATGTATCTCAGTACAAATTACACAAGTGATAGCAACCAAAAGTAAACCCGTAGGGTTCTGTACAATAGAGGCTTGAGTGGCAGAACACAGACCAGAAGGTTCTGTGCCGTAGAGGCTCGTTATGTAGCACAAACCCGAAGGCTCTGTACTATAGTAACTTAGGCTCAATACAGACCAGAAGGTTCTGTATCGTAGAGGGTAAGGCACAACACAGACCAGAAGGTTCTGTGTCGAAGCGACTTAGGCACAACACAGAGGGTTCTGTGTCGAAGAAGCTTAGGCACAACACAGAGGGTTCTGTGTCGAAGAAGGTAGGCACAACACAGAGGGTTCTGTGTCGAAGAAGGTAGGCACAACACAGAGGGTTCTGTGTCGAAGAAGGTAGGCACAACACAGAGGGTTCTGTGTCGAAGAAGGTAGCACAGACCGTAAGGTTCTGTACCGAGTATGTCAATCCACAACAGAAGGTTCTGTATAGGAAAATGACTTAGTTAAGAAGCACAGATCTAAAAGATTCTGTACCAAGGGTAGTCGACCTTCTACTGAACAGACCGTGAGGTTCTGTAGTAAAAGTGACAAGTAAAATGTATGCACAGACCCGTAGGGTTCTGTACTACAGAGAGTTGTACAGACCGTAAGGTTCTGCACTAAAGTAGATTCAGACCTGAAGGTTCTGCTCTACAGAGGGTTATACAGATCCGAAGATTCTGTACAACAGAAGGTTGCACGCGTTAACGTGACTAACAACGTAACCAAATGCGCAATCCTCTTAAGGAAAACGACTTCGTGGCGTACCCCACGCGAGCACGTAGCGGACCCTACACAAGCGAACAGCGACCCCTGTTCAAGGATGGATTTTCCCTCCGGCGGCTCCACACGACCTGCACGATCTCCTCGAGATAGCGACTATGTGGCGTACCCCACACAAGCACGTAGCATACCCTACGCAAGCACGCAGCAGACCCTGCGCAAGCACGCGGCAAACCCAACGCAAGCAGACGGCAGCCTCCGTCCTAAGTTCCTGCACACAGAGTTCTACACAACAGAAGCTGGTCAGTCCCTCACCTTCTTTGCTCCCGAGGTTAAGCCCTTCTCTCCGGCCCGCTGCACGTTGCCCACGTACATACGCTTCCAACAACGTATCCTGCAGCTTCCAGCCGAGTCCCTCGAGCCCCCGAGTCACTCTCCCAAAAGGCTTCACCAACGATGCAACTTCCGCCGGTAGTGCTCCTCGTGTGACTAACTCAAAACGAATGAAAGAATGAGAGAACTAAGGAAATTAAAACAAATGAAGCTCACGCTCTCTCTGGACAGAATGGGATGGATGGATTCGTTGTAATTACAATGGAGAGGGCGTGGCTATTTATACACTGAATTCTAAGAAGAAAATGCAAGAAGGAAAATATAAATGCGTAATCTGCAAAAAGAGAAATTAAAAGTTAGTTTACATAATAAACAGAATGATATACACGTGCAAGCATTCAGAAAATAAATCAGAATAAGATCATGATATATTTTCCATGAATAGTGCACCACAGAAGGTATCGCAGAAGGTTCTGCTCGATAACCTTCTACAGGTGGAAACAATCGTTGATTTGTTTCCAAATGACTTGAAATCAATTCCATCCTGATAAAGATACATAGGAGGACGCATCTAGACAGGTGGTAGTGATAGGTTTGCAAATAATGGTCGTATAGTGGTCAATTAAGCTTACAGAAGCCTGTAGACCGTCTAATAGAACCTTTCCATAAGTAGAAGATATATTTCCTTTACAAGAATTATTATCTCCAATATGATTATTTGGAAACCAAATCGTGGTAATTTGATCAGATAAATATCTTAATCAAATTAAGCATATTTCGTAATTAAATAATTGAAAACTAATCATTTAATTACAAAAATAATTCTTACAAGAAGTCCTTAATAATAGAAGCTTCTGTAGAATAGAATGTTCGACCTTCTGTAGTACAGAGGGTCAGGCTCATCATCAAAGCCAAGAATGTTCGACCTTCTGTGACACAGAGGTCTGGCTCATCATCAAAACCTTTTCCAACAGTTATAATGACATTTGGCCTAAAGAATGCTGGAACAACCTATCAAAAGGCAATGAATCTCATTTTCAACCAATTGGATCGACAGTCGAAGTTTACATCGATGAAAAATCTTTTACAGATGATTGTCATGTCAACGATCTTCGAAAGGCTTTCATTCAGATGAGGAAGCACAACTTGAAGATCACTCCCGTGAAATGCGCCTTTGGTGTATGTGCTGGACAATTTTTGGGATTTTTAGCCCACCATCGAGAGATAGAGATTGATCCTGGAAAATCAGGACAATACAGAATTTACCTCCCCCGTCTATTAGAAAACAACTTCAAGCATTTTTAGGGAGAGTAAACTATTTACGTAGGTTCATAGGCAATCTTGCGGGTCGACATTGGTGTTCTCAAACTTGTTACGAGGACACAATGGTTTCGAATGGACCAATAACCACCAAGAGGCCTTCAAATCTATTAAGTCATATCTCACCAACCCACCTGTTTTGGCTCCACCAAGATATGATCGATCCTTCTCGCTATATGTCGCCTACGGGAGAACGTGTACTTGGATCGATGTTGGTACAGGATGATGACCAAAGAAAAGAGCGGGTTATTTGTTACCTATCTCAAATACTTTCTCCAATTGAATGTAGGTACACTACCAAGGAGAAGTTATGCCTTTCATTATATCATGCTGTCATGAAAGTTCGACATTATATTGGAAACAGTATATGTAGTATCGAATGCTCCTGTACTAAAAATGTTATTCGACAGCCCTATGTTGTCAGGCAGGCTGAGCAAATGGAGTCTTATTTCGTCTCCTTTCGATCTGCAATATCGACCACAGGCGTCAGTCAAAGGACAAATCTTGGCCTACTTCCCAGCCCAACATACTGATTCCAAGACAACAGACTCCCAAGATCAGATAGAATTTTAGAAGCTTGGTTTGATGGATCCGTGTCTGGCAAAGGAGTTGGGGTAGGAGTTTATGTCCTATCGCCTTTAAAAGTAAAGCATAAGGTAGCTTACAAGATCGACGGTAGTTTAACAAATAATTCTTTCGAATATGAAGCTTTAATCCTTGCTTTACAAACAATGATCGATCTTCAAGTATCACTTGCAATAGTTCGAGGAGACTCACAGCTTGTCATCAATCATGTTCTAGGATTGAGTATGTGTACCTTCGATCATCTTCAACGATACTTGGACAAAGTACACGAATTAACTTCATTCTTTAAGGACATGCGTTTCGAACTCGCCCCTAGGGAAGAAAATTCCGAAGCAAACCAGTTGACACAACATGCTTCTGGATTTAAGATTAGCCCTCAATTGTCGCAAGAAATTGGAGGGCACGTACAATCATTATCTCTATGTTAGCCAATGACACCACACATGTAAACGCCGTTAGTATTTTCCATACGACAACTGATTTGAGAAAATTATTCATTGAATTTTTCTCCAATCTTGGGAAGGGACAACCCGCCAAGTAAAGTTGTCGAGGCGATTTTACACGCTAATCGAAACGTACTGTATCGAAAGCATAATGATGGTGTACTTTTAAGATGCGTCGATATGGATGAAGCAATTCCCATAATGATAGAAGCGCATCAGGGATTGTGTGGTCCTAATATGTGCTGGTCGATTAGAAGACATGGTTTTTATTGGCCGTCGATTATGAAGGATTGTATAAATATGGCTAAAGGATGGGAGAAGTGTCAAAAATATGGGCATATATCTCACTTATCAGCAACTCACTTACATCCTGTAGTTAAACCTTGGTCATTTCGATCATGGGCTATGGATATGATTGGAGAAATAAGACCAATCGAGCAATGGGCACGCTTAT
Organism: Melastoma candidum; assembly: GCA_023653495.1. NCBI lineage: Eukaryota > Viridiplantae > Streptophyta > Magnoliopsida > Myrtales > Melastomataceae > Melastoma > Melastoma candidum. The sequence goes on along the minus strand of CM042888.1, from coordinate 6,415,662 downwards.
ATCCTTGTAACCACAGACTATTTTACTAAATGGGTCGAAGCAAAGGCTTACAAGAATGTCACTTAGAGTGATATAATAGATTTCCTTCGATCAGACATCATGTATTGATTCAGCATTCCTCATAATATTGTGGTCGATAATGCTATCGTTTTTAATGGCAGTTTAATCAAGGAATTCGCATCCGAGTTTGGATTCGTGTTGACAAATTCTTCTCCTTACTATGCTCAATCGACCAACAAGATCGTAAAGAATGCAATTCAGAAGATGATAGATGATAATCCTCGACCGTGGCATACATTGTTACTAGATGTACTATGGGCCTTACGTGTTACTAAACGGGAAAGCATTGGTCAAGCTCTCCATACAGTCTAGTTTATGGACATGATGCGATCCTCTCCCATTGAAGTCCGTTATAAATCGATGAGGTTTCCGGCTCATCAAGACAATCGCCCAATCGATTATGAGGAGTCGATGCACCTGGAGTAGGAAAATTTAGAGTTGACTCGTTGTTAGGCATTGAATCGAATACAAATTCAAAAGGAAAGGGTCGCTAGAAGTTATAATAAAAAGGTTGTTCTAAAGACCTTCAAGAAGGGAGACTTAGTCTGGAAAATGATCCTCCCAATTGGGAGAAGAAATTATTTTTTGGGTAAATGGTCTCCTATTTGGGACGGACCTTTTAGAATCGACGAGGTATACCCCAAAATCACTTATCATTTGTCATACTTAAATGGCAAATTGCATGCTTTAAAAGTCAATGGTAAACACTTGAAAATCCATCGACCAACCCTATGAGATTTACATTCGAAGGAGATTCAGTCTCGATGTCCCGAATTGTGGTCACAATTAATTGGGATTGTCGAAGTTACAGAAGAAGCTTAGTCGATAAACAAAATCAATCCACTATGAAATAATATAATTACAAGTGGTTCGATTCATATATAAAAATATAATAATAAATTACATTTGGTCGAGACTAAACACTTTCGATCTTCGATTGCCGCAGGAACTGTTGTAGATACGAAGGTCGATTGTTGCAAGCACTGGAGTGACTGCTGCGAGGCTCCGATCCTCCCCTCCTTGTCCTTCTCCATCGGGCTTCGATGAGCATCTACATTCGGGGAAGCTTTCCCTACTTCGTTTTCTCCCGAAGTACCCCGAAAGTCCACTATTGTTGCAGCCTTAATAGCAAGCAACACTAGTATGGAACATTCGAGGAGGCCAGGAAGATGTTGTTGCTCGATACCACGAGGCAACATTTGTCGTCTTGGGCGAACATCCATTCACCCAGTTGAAGTTGTTGCTTCAACCGTGGTGGCAGACAACAGAAGTATATCCCCACCTAAGGTTGGGAACCTAGGCTCTCATGGGGTCTAAGGTTGAGAACCTAAGCTCTATGAATTGGGGAGAAAATTGTGGGTTTGGAAGAACAGCTTCTTGGCGGGACATCGTGGCTGAGTTGGTCAAGTGAAAAGTGTGGGCTAATGACCGCCCACCCTTTTGCTATTTACAGGTAGTCATTTAAGGCTGCATCGATCGTGGAGAATCTCAACAGTCACTAGAAAATCTTAACGATTCCCTAGGGATCATAACAACTTCATTAAATTAACTTTTTAATTTCCCAAATGTCCAAATTTAAATATCTTATATTTGCGACAATTTGGAGTTCGATTATGAGATGAATCGATAGGGCAAGTCGGTCGAAATTGAGATTTGTTCAAACTACCGAATTCATCAAATAAAGAGAAAAACAAAAAGTTCATTCATGGCGATGGCGTGACATCGACGAAATCACTGCGCAGAACCATACAAGAGCCCTACTACTAAATCGGCAAAATAAGCCCACGTGTTGTTCTTGACCATGAGGACATTCACGGCTTTCTGGAAGGAGATCAGGTTGTTTATCTCGTACGGAGGTAGGCGATTTGTTTTGACTTCTCACTCAGCCTCAGACAACTCCTTCTCTCTAACAATCACCTCGGCCTCGATTTTTTCCAATTTCGACGTCAGATCAACGATTTCACCCTTTAATCGGTCTCGTTCATCGATCAAATGTCGATGCACAGAAGAAATCGACATCGCCTTGTGCTGGGCAGAGTCATGGTTCATCAACTTCGTGGAGAAATCCTTCCACTGTCTCGCATACGACAAGAATCTCTCCCAATCTTCCCAAGACTTCCAAAACGTTTCCTTGAGTCCTTGGCAGATGCTGAGCAAGTTGATGGGAGCCTTGGCATGTCTCTCTATAGCTTCCATGACTCGAACCTGCTCGTCGAAGTTGGATGCCGATGGTTCTTCAAGTCGGAGCACTTCAAGCAGCTTTTGAGCAAGCGATGTGGGGTCGCTCGGATCGACACTCATCTAAGCCACGTTGCTTGAGGAGACTACATGACTTAGGTTCGTGGAGGCCTTTCATGGTGACAGCTCAAAGTTTTGCTGATCAAAGTAAGATATGTTAGTCCACATTCTTCGGAACAAATTTTACAATAAGATCTAATATCCGACGATTCTCGAGCATCTCGGTCAAGTCAGCGTCATCTAACCCTCTAGCGGCTTCCGGCGTACGACAACCTATGTCGACGTTGACTGGGAGTGTCACATTTGTCGAATCTGGATCATTGACCTGTGAAGGTATTGTGGGATAAGAGTTAACGGGAGCATCATCGTGTTGTAAGCCTGTGACTTGACAAGTTTGCTCAGGAATGGATTCCTCGATTGTTGGATCACGGTTAGATGCTAGACTGTGAGACGAGAGTGTAGCGACCTGGGTATACGAAAAGTCAAGTAATATTTAGGTTTCCTTAACTTGAATTCAATCGACATACCTGTTCGTTCGAAGTAAGATTTGCTTCTTGAGAAGCAGGTGCTCTGTCACCTTCACTGATCTCCTCTGTCGAACCTTCCCCAGAAGCGTTATCTGCCGGTACTACGGTCGCAGCTTCGACGTTAGGAACATCTTCTACTGGAGGAGATGGTGGAGTGAATAGATTGTCATACTCAACCTGCATTTGCGCATAATCAAACCTTCGACGACTTATATTTCGAAGAATATTTTAAAAAAAATAAAACTTACCATATCAGAAGCCTGAGTTATCTCTTTCATCGAAGGAAGAGCCTCTTTGTCAGTAACATGTGGGGGGCCAACTTCGAACACTTCCTCCTCATTCAAGAGAGTCACTTCTGGAATCGAAGATGGCTTATTTTTCCTAGGTCTTCGACGGAGTTTCGTACTCCCATTTTTCGCAACTTCGTCAGACGATTCACTTCTATTCGAAAATGCCTGAGTGGTCGGCTTCTTAGACACTATTAATGTGGGTGTCCTTTTCCTCTTCAGTCTTCCTTTTTCTGTAGGAACTGATGGTGCCACAGAATCTAATGCCCCTGTCGACACAAATTTGTCAGGGTCATTGGTTAAGCTAACAAGGAAGATTCAATGGTAGTATCTGTCATTAGTGATTTTTCTTGCTTGGCGGTTAAAAGGTTGCGAAAGTTTTCCGGTTGCAACACCGCTTCGTTAGCTTTCTTGGAGAAGTTTGTCTTCGACGGCATCTTGCTGAAGGTCTTATTCCAACAGCTGTCGAACCCTTTTGTTGCATCAAATCCTTCTAATGTGTCAGGGAAAGTAATCGACACGATTGCACGATCCAAGATGGCAAATAACTGCATAATCAAAAAGATATTATTACTAATCAACAGGGTAAAACTGTATCGAATCTAAGGTCGATACTTACCGAATTAGCATAGCCAAAGTCGATGCCGACACGCCCTTCTAAGTCTGTGTTGAAGGAATCAACGAAAGGAAAGGGGCTGCTTTGGGCGAACCCTAGTTGCCGTACTACAAATTGAGGATTGTAAATTTCGACGAAAAAACTTTGGTATCACTGGCAACCAAGTCTCTAGGAGTTAGCGCATGGTCCAGAAGTGATGCGATCCCAAGGATTGTCGAAATTCGTATATCCTGTCGTTTTGAGAGAAGGGTCGCCAGCAGGGTTTCTCAGTATACAGGAGTCGATGTAGGCATCCTGAGGCAGTGTCTCTTTCCCAATTTTCATATCGGAAGAAACGGATAATATTCAGACCCTAGCATCCAGATGGGTTTTTGTCCAAACGCAGTTCGAAGCTGTACAGGTGGGGGAAGTACAGATGCGCCCATGCTGCAGTGATCCACAAAGGACCCGAAGTTGGCCTCGAGAGAAATCCTCTTGGGTTTTTTAGATCGACGGCGATTGCTTCGAAGTGAGCTCGATACACCAAGCTGAGGAGAAACGAAGCCATCGCTATTGGCTCCTTCGCTTTTGCCAGGGAGTTAGCCACTGGTGCCATGTATTTCAGCGATTGCTTGCTTCGACTACAGTAAATGTACTTCGACAACCACTCGATCATGAACTGGTACTCCTCTTCTTCTCCCCAATCCTTCGGATCCTTCGACAGATGAGCTTCGATGACTGTCCCGATACGTTGTTTCTTTTCGAACTTAAAGTCACCAGTCTTCTCGATCAATCTGACGGGCTGTCCATAAGGATAACAACCCGTCAAGAAAGCTACGTCGGGGATGGTCACGGTCATAGGACCTTCTCGTAGGTAGAAGCAGTTGGTCGAAACGTTCCGCAGGGAAAGGAGTGTTGCGACTGATCGATGGTTGCATCGCATTGGCTCTGTCGACATATTAACCAAGTGATAAATTCCTATCGCTTCCCACTTACTACGTCGATGCTCAGTCCAAAGCCTAATCCAGTCGACGAACTTATCTACTCCTGTACTAGGACAGCTGTGTCGGGTCGAATCACTAGAGTCAGGGGATCGACACCAATTACCTCGACATCGGGATAACTGTATGATTAGGGAGAAGATAATCAATGGACATTGGGCTGTCCGCAGCACGGATAAAGGAACCGCCTCTGAAGAACGGACCCAGAGTGATCTGCCCATTCTTCCTTGCCTCTTCGTCCGCGAAGTCTAAAGTTTTCCTAGCTCTACAATCTGTCGCTTGACTTCGAAGTCTCATGAAGTAAACTTCGGATCCCTTCAGCGACGTGTAATTATAAAACGACTGGGGGGCCATGGCTGCTTGCAAATGTTAGAGAAAGAAAGTAAGAGAGAGGAGCAGACGTCGCAATAAGGGTAAAAGAGCAAGAACGGAGGCAGATGAAGAGACAGCAAGGGTTTTATAGAAGAAGATTGAGAAAAAGAACCGGCGTGTTGAAGGCAGGGGGCAAAATGTTTACATGGTAAACGTCATTTTTGGCCTCGCGATAGGCTTCGAATGAGACCAAGGTCGACACCACTCGGAAGATGTTCGCTGATGCAGTGTCGAAGATGATCTTCAAGGCAAAGGTCGATGCTTCATCACGAACTGGTCGATGGTGTAGTGTTCGATAGTGTTGATCGGTCGATGACATGGACTCGTCACTCGATCGATGGTCAGTTTTAGGACAATTAGCACGTGTTAATTATGCATCGGTTGACAGTTATTTAGGTTAGATCTATAAATAAGTCAGTCCTGGCCAATTGTAACATACAGACAAACATTCTATGACCCCAAAGGGCTGCTTGATTGTCAACTTAACCATCCGTAATCGTTTTAAGTGTTGTTCAATGGCTGTAAGTTCTTTTCTTTACACTTAGTGAGATTCTTTATTGTTCTCTTGTTTGATTACTTTATTGGCGATCACTTTTTTATCAACACTTGAGTCCCCGATATATCGCGACGTGTTTCGTCTGTAAACAATTTCCTAAAAAGTTTTGAAAAACTAAAATTCTTTTACTATACATACAACAAATATCAAAATTTATATATGTGAAATTTCTAGTATGTAACGTTTATATATTTGTAAACGTGATACTACTAATCGTGTATTGTACCTTACGAGACTTGTGAGCGTCATGGGCTTTTTGTTTTCTTCGAGGGTTAAGCATTCGGTTGTGATGGCTGGTGTTCCTGGTACAACATCTGTTGAAATTAGTGAGGTTGCGAAGGACTTTGTTGCATTGTGGCATGACTTGGGGTGTACATGTATCAGGAAAGTGAGAAAGAGAATAGCTGCATTCAGGGGAATATGATGAGGTACTGACATTAGTTATTTTATAACTGATTTATCTGTGTGTGTAGAAAGCTAGTGTTCATGGTGTAAGTTATATCGGACGTGAGTGAGGTAGCATGAGACTTGGCTTGTGGCGTGGCAGATGTGCATTAGGCTTAGGGAGAAGTCGGGGTGTACACATGCCAATACAGTGAGCAGGAAAAAGACCGCGTATGGAAGGAACACGGTAAGGCACTAACATTGGTTGTAGAAGGGATGGTACATGCTGCAAGCTAGGGAGAAGCCCCAGGGGTGTTGTCTGCTTTTAGAAAGTCTTGGTGATGAGCCAAGCATTGGGAAGTCTTGGTGATAAGCCAAGCCGAAGGAGAATTTTAGCCTAAGATAGAGGTGTTGTTTGCCTCCGTAGGGCCACTACATCCTTGTGTGGAGCTGTCACGAGTTAAACCCAACCAGAGGACTTTTAGAGTTAGTCATTGTTCATAACTCCAACCACATGGATTGTGAACTCAGTCATTGTTCACAGTGCATTGTTTCTACCAGAGAGTGTTTGGAGTTAATCACAAGGCTTATGTGGAAATTTCATATGAATTATTTATGGAGAAGCTGAAAGGTTGTTCGCATCACCCTCTACAAGAATGTCGTTGTACCTTCTATCACTTTACCTCATAGAGAATCCTAAGGGTAATCTACTTGACTTGTTGTAGAAGCATTCTTGTGTCTTTTAATATAATAAAATATAATAAGCCAAAATAAAAAGTTATAACATTATCAAACTTTGGAAGATAACAAAATAGAACGAAATTCATGTTGATGTATTTTCGGATTTGCTGAGATAAAAAGTTATAATTGGAAGATAAAACGAAAAGAATACGAGAACTAAAGAAGCAAACAGTTGGATTTCACCACTATGAGTTGATTGCATAATACTATTATTAAGTATATGAAGAATGATAAGAGTTTTGAAACATTTTCAAGTTGTTATGTTTAACTCTCACCACCTCAGTAAGATGTTATAATACAAATTTTGCAATGGAAATAACGAGCACACATTGCCTCTTGTTGACACTACCCCTACTTCTGATAAATTGCCCAACATGATTAGCTAAACCATTTGCAAAGTACAAAATCATGTAATCAAACAATTCGTGTTTAAATGCACAACATTTTATGTTCGCTTGATGATGCGCGTCGTTACCACAGAAAAATAAGTTCCTATTTCGATTTAACTTACATCGTAAGGGCATTGACAATATACCTCTAACGTCGTTCTTAACACTTAATTGAGGTCAAGCATAAAATAAAGAAAAGTGTTTGCAAATAAAAGTACGAAGGAGAAATTAACAAGTAACTATCAATAGTGGAAATATCTAGGACGTCCAACTTCCCCTCGCGTCTTATGCATATGATACCCCGTTTCCTTGTCAAATATGTTGAGGCCTCTGTAATACTTTGGTTTCATGCACCTCTTCGACATCTACGACTTTCAAATTCAACAATGCTTCCAAATGATCACCATGTTTGCGTGCGTCGTCAGCATCACGACCATTTCATAGATTTATACACATTAAATGTCACATCCTAGTTGTTGACACGGATAGTCAGCTCTCCCTTTGTTCGTCTTGTGGAGAATGGCCAGCCCAAGATTATTGAAATCTCTTGATCCTCCTCAAAGTATAAAATGGGGAAGTCAGCAAGAAATATGAATTTATCTGCCTTTACCAACACATCCTCAGTTATTCCTTTAGGATAGGTAATAGACCTATCAGCTAATTGCAAAGACATTGATTCGGGTTTCACCTCACCCAATCCTTACTCCTTGTATATAGAGAATGACATCAAATTAATGTTTGCACGTAAGTCACATAAAGCTTCTCTAGAAATTGTTGAATCAATTATGCACAGAATTGTAAAACTACAAAGATCCTTTAATTTCGATGCCAGCTTCTTTTGAAGGATTATGCTACATTTCTTGGTTAGCACCATAGTCTCAAAATCACCTAATCTTATTTTATTATAGAATATGTCCTTCATAAACTTGACGTGGTTGGGCATATGCTCAAGTGCTTCTGTAAAAGGACTATTAATGTCAAGCTTTTTAAACACGTCAAGGAACTCGCAAAATTGGGCGTCATCTCTTTACTTTCATGCTTTTTGTGGGGAGGATAGTGTTAGACGTTCCATTTTCTCCATCCCAGTTTATGTCATCACTATGCTTTGCTTCGAATGAACAGAAGACTTGGTAGGAATGACACTCTCCATGGTAGATTGATCTAATTGTGTCCATTGGGAGTGTTTGGCGACTATATCTCAGATGTAGTATGATTCAGTGCTTTATCAGTGCTTTCTTCCTCAAGCATCCGACCATTCCTCAAAGTGATGGCCTTTGCTTGTTCCCTCAGATTCACCTCTGTATCACGTGGCAATGACCCATATGGTCTAATTTTTAGTTTGTGCCGACTAACTAACTTGATTCTCTAAATTTCGGATATATGCCGCTTAGTTCTCATCAATGCATCTTGATTAGCCATATACTTCATCATCATCTCCTCAAAATTCAGCTTCTTTTATGATCTATGTGTTTGAGATTGATGGTAATTTGATGGTTGTGGTGGTGCTTGATTCCCTATCGCCGGTGGTCCTTTCTAAGAGTTCAGGTGATTTCTCCACGTAGGATAGTACGTATTGGAGAAAGGGTTATTCTTCGGGTTTCTGATGAAATTTGCATCCCCATGCTCGTCGAAATGAGTTGAAATTCATGGTCAACTGCTTAAATTCGCTTCCTCCATGCTCGTCGTTAACGCAATAAAAATAAATTCATATTTCAACCTAATTAAAATAGCAAGGGCAAGCAAAGGTCGATCCGACGAAAAATTGCACTGACAAAATACTTCTAACGTCGTTCTTAGCATTCAATCGAGGTCAAGCCAAAGAAAAGTGTTTCTAAATAAAAGTACGAAGGAGAAATTAACAAGTTACTATCAATAGTAGAACTATCTAGGACGTCCAACTTCCCCTCGCGTCTTATGCATCCGATCCCCCTTTCCTTAATGCTATGAATCATAACAATTGTTAACATTAGATTCTAAATTCTCCCCATCTTTCTCCCAAACATACGACGACGTATCACCATGTATCAAATTCCTTACTCCATTCCTAGGCAAGAAACTAGTGGTAAAACATTATGTTTCAATCCTATATGAGTTACCTAAGGTGTCCCGACATTTAATTTCCTTCATAGGACAACTTCAGTTTCCCAACATTTAGACTACTTAGATTATTCTATTCGAGATCTACTCTGGACTATCCCCCCGAATCTCCCTAGATTATATGATCAATATTAAGTGGTGATATGTCAATTAACATGCATTTTGAATAGAACTGGATAAACAATTATGAAGATTCGAATCACATAAAGAAACAGAGTTCACGAGCTACATAGTAACACGATGTTCCGTCGTAGCCCTAGAAAGACAAATTAATTCAAAACTAAAGTAAACAGAAATATAGATTCAATTCCAAAGGTAAACAACGACATGAGAAAACTAAAACAACAAATTGGTTGGAATCGTCTCCAGTCATAGGCAACTTGTCACCAGCCACCTCCTAGGCCGAAACCCCCTTCAAAGAGATGAAGGAAGTCTTTTTATATGTTCTAGAAATAATCTTATAGAATATAGGAAAACCAGGAAAGGAAGTCCTTGTGCAATGGCACCAAGTCTCAGAAGGATTTAGCCACTCACATTCTTCTCACAAATTCTTCATCTTGTCTACACAATTTCACTTTTGCTCGAAGGATTGAGTGTGCATAAGAGGATTGTGCTTGATTGAAATAAATGCGAAAAGTCTGTCTTAGAGTGGTTCGGTCAAGCTGACCTACGTCTAATCCACTGAGGTGTAATTAACTAGGCTTATAGTATCCCCCACATGGTGGGATAATAATCTTCACACAGAAAATAAAGATTCCTTACAACCAATAGATAGTTTTTCACGAAGTAGATGGTTTTTTCGCCGTAGAGAAATGCTTTCTCTTACCAGTTGTCTTGTCTTGATAAGATTGTGAGTAAAATCACAAGAGACTCTACAAAGGTGATATTATTAGTACGTAAAAGTAGATTAAAGAGAATCGTCCCTCATAAAGCAGACGCTCACGTTTCTCCAAGTGCAGTATGGTTATCACAATTGTGAATCACGGCATTCCACACCCAGTGCTTAGGGTGACAATTTCTACTCTTACGGCTCCCACGCAACTTGTTCTACTATCCCTCCATGAGGTTGAGACTTCTGCACATCAACTATATACTCATGGTGAACCTTTCAACTCTAGGGGCGTTCACACAGGCTCTACCTTGTAGACACGGGACACTGCCTTGCACCCGCAAGTGCATCTATAACTTAACAAACTCTGTTAGTTTGTGACTTCCTCAAAAAGACAAAATAGGAACTACTTCCTACTAATGTTAGTAATTGATTTTTTGCAATAAGAATTGAAGACACATAACAGACCATAAATAAATCTTAGATGAATCAATAATTTGATTAGTTTTCATAAGTTAGGAAATTCCTTTAATTTGGGCAATTGAGAAGGAAGGCTATCAATCGACACTTTTCGTCGTTAAGTAGAATCATCATTCTCTATAATTCATTTGTTTAATTAGAAATTAATCATAAATGATTCGATCCTACTTTTATCGAGGTCAATAACATAATTCAAATATAAAATTTGAAATTGTCATTTCATAAAATATGTTGCTAGAAAAATGTAAGGAATGTTCCTCAGTACGATTAGTTCAAAAAATTATGAAATATGAAAAAGAGCTTCATAATTGTTGCATCATTATCTCTAAGTTGTTACTTGAACTTGAGACTTCGGTTCACAAGGAAGTAGCTCCTTCTACAAGAGACTTAAGGCGTCAATGGTAAAATCGCTTCTTGAAGTAGGGATTTGATAGCGGTTTATAAGATAAAAAAAAAGGTTATTCCGAGTAACTACTTTATGTCTAATAAGAACGAAGTTGCTCTTGAAAATCCTAAGGGATTAATTATTTTAAGAGGAAAGTCAATACTTGAAGTAGAGACTTTCTTTTGCCTAAAAGAAATAAGCAAAAAATGGAAGAAATTATCCCGAGGGTTATCATTATTTTTTGAAAGGAGAAAGTCGATACTTGGCTAAAACAAATGGATAAATAAAATTGGGAGGAAATATGTGAGGGTTATCAATATTTTTTTAGTAGCGACTTTCTTCTTGCTTTTGCGTGGACTCTACTTTCGAACATGAAGAAAAATAATTTCCAAACGGGATTAACGATAACGCTAAGTATATTCACAACATATCCTCTTGTAAACACATGCATCACCGATCTAGGGACCAAAACGTATTTTTTCCCGGTCTTTGGAAACGGTTTACATGTATAAGGGCATGACACCACCTCCCCCAATTAAACCCAAGACCCCACATCATTCTTCTAGATTGGTGAACACATGATTCGACATGTAATACAACAGGTAATAGGAAACTTCTCCCACATTGGAACACCCCACCCAACTCCTTTGTTGCAAGATTGCCCTCCGACACCACGGCAAGTGTCTTAGGAGTGAAACGTCCATCCATTATGTGGCGTCGCACTCACTCTTAAGCACGACCAGCCTTATCACCACACAAAGAAAGCAGTTTTCCTTTCTTATCTAGCATTCCCTTTCGAAACAACTCAGTCTTTATTAGAATTCAAATGTATAACTCACAATATTCTCCTTACACCCCTTTACAAGTGCTTTTATATATAGGGATTCATGGCTATTCACAAAACTATACACTAATTCCTAAGGATCGTGTCAATTAAAGATCACCAATTGTAATTACCCTCTAATGCCCTTTGGGGTCACACCCTTTCTCATTCTATGTGCGCCTTACAATTGTTGTGTCTGTCCATAAATGTCCCTTCACCAAGTGATACGGCATGCTCGTGCCTTTCCATGATCATGTCCTTTCAGGAACTCACCTCTTCGAGTCCACCCCCATTGGTGCTCTCTTCCGAACATTGCTCATAGGACCGCCCACGAGCATCCCTCATGCGTCTGCACCTAAGTATCCTGACCACGTTGCGCCTCGTACCCAGATCCATTGCCCGAGTACCGACTCAAACTCTCACTTGATATGTCAAGTATCTATGAATCCAAGGGCGTTCGTTGTTATCCATGTGCTTCGACCCGTAGACGCCGCCCAAGCAGCCTTGCTCAAGCATCCGTTGACTTTGGGTACCGACCCTCGTCTTCTCCCTATAACAAACGTCCCCTTCTAGAAAGAGTCGACGCCCTCGTCGACACCCTTCTAAGGCACGCCTTCTCTACATCCTTGGCCTTCTGTGGGCATCTTTCTTCACGACTCACAGTATTGGAAGCTTCCGCGGACTTGTCGTTTCGTAGACCCTCACTCGTTCTGCTTTAGTATCGTTCATCAGTTGTATCGCCCCTAAGAGCTACAGTGGAGCTAGTCGAAACAGGTTAGGGGTTGTTTCCTTACATATCGCAGCACCAAGGTTCGGCTCCTCTCCCCTAGGGCATTCTCTTGCCCTATGAGGACCACCATAAACGAAACATCCCATGTGAGCCTCAGGATCCGTTCGTCGCTCATCCCACACTCTACCCTTCACATGATTTCTCGGTCATCCCCGTCGCCCCGTTCTGATCTTCGACGATCCACATGCCCTTCATTATGCTCCTCATCAAGTGACCCTTTCTCACTAGCCATGTACCTTTCCCTTTGCTCGTTGCCCCCTCCTACCTGGAGATCAACCAAGGCATATGTAGCCGCAATCGCAGAGGGGAGGTCTCGCATGTCTCATTGCTTTAGTTCCAACTATTCCCACGGTTGAAATCCATGAAGGAAGTTGAATAATCTGTCCACCTCGAACATGTTCGAAATTTCCAGCATCAACGACGTGAAGTCCTTCACATATTCCTTCACGGTTTTGGTTTGTTTGAGGCTCTACAGCACCTCTCTTGCAACCCAACCCGAGTTACAAGGCTGTTATTGGTCCGCAAATTCCATCTTGAGAGTCACCACACTATCGATCGGTGGATGACCTACACTTAAGTCATTTATCATTCTGGTCCGCCATCAAAGCTTTGTGTCTCCCATAAGATATATCGTCGCTAACGACCCTAGACCCTAAACTCGACACCTTCTCGTTCTTGGGTGTCCTTGTCTCTATGACGTATTGCTCAAAATCCCACAGCAATTCTACAACTTTCACATCGGGACACCCATCAAAAAATTGAGGCTCGAGAATCGTTATTCATGATCGTACCTCTCCACCAATTGTAGGAGCAGCAACCGCTCGCTTGAGGATCGCTATGTCCTCTTGTTGGCTATACAATCTATCCACCACCGCACCCAGCGAGTTGAGAGTGGCCTTAATCGTCTTATTCCAGCCATCAACTCATACAGCCGTCCCATACCGGTCATCATCTCATCTAGCCTTGCAATGATCAAGGTGAGATCCTCGGTTGAAGGCTCGCCAATCATCCTCTCCAATCGGTCAAATCTTTCGGTGATTGTTATTGCCTACATGAATTGTGCTCTGATACGAACTATCACATGGGAGAAACAACCACCCATAAATGATCACCCCTATGTGGCATCACACTCGGTCTTAGGCACGACCAGCCTTATCACCACACAACGTAAGCCTTTTCATTTTCTTATATAGCGTTCCCTCAGGAAATAACTCAATCTTTAATAGATATCAAATGTACAACTCTCAATACTTTACTGACGCCCCTTTACAAGACCTCTTATATATAGGAGTTCGTGGCTATTCACGAAACAATACAACAATCCCTAAGGGTCGTGTCACTTAAAGAACACCAAGTGTAACTACCCTCTATTGCCCTTTGGGGTTACACCCTTTCTCATTCTATGCACCCCTTACAATTGTTGTTTCCGTCTATAGACGTCCCTTCACCAAGAGATACGTCCAATCCCTCGTTGACATGCTCATGCCATTTCACGATCATGCCCTTTCACGGAATCCCCTCTTCGAGTCCACCTCCGTTCATGCTCTCTTCTCGAACATTGTCATAGAACCACCCACGAGCATCCCTCAAGCGTCAACGCGTGAATATCTTGGTCACGTTGCGCCTCATGCCCAACTCAATTGTCCGAGCACCAACTCGAACTCTCAATTTATCCACATGTATCCATGAACACCTCGACATTCGTTGTTGCCCATGCGTTCTGACCATGGACGCCGCCCAAGCAGCCTCGCTAAAGCATTCGTACACGACAGGTACCTACCCTCGTCTTGTCCCTTGACAGCAAGCCTCCAATGGGACTCCTCTGACCTTGATTGGGCATCCTTATGCATACACCCAACAATGGAAATCATGCTCAATTCAACTAATGCTTAAATCTCACATCTTGCATATTCAACCAAACAATAAAATTCACACTCATCCCACATGTGTACGGTTCACATTACCCACACAACTATTATTCACACGTACATAACAACTTGGCACATCTTTGTCATGGCAGATAGAATAGGAATGTAGTGAAATTTTATTACAAGGTTTTGTAATAATTCTAATGAACACGTCCTTACAGATGGTATCAGAGCGTCGTTCACAATGTAGTTATATAGTTGGGAAGTGAGTCGAAAATGTGTAGATTATGACTGCGAAATGGAAGAGTGTTTGTATATGCATACAGTTTCGGATTGACATAGTGATATTATATCTGAGTCTTTAGTGTAAAAGATTGAATTGAAATGACACAAGATTTTGCAAAATGTGTGTGGATGATGGTATGACAATATGAGGTTTTTGGATGCTTGAAAGGCGTTGGGACCAAAAGGGATGAGTGGAATTATTGTTAAAAAAAATGATGTTTCATGATATGAAAGGAATGACACAAGTGAGAACTCGAGTAAGTATCAAGGTATTCGAAAGCAATGTGATGAAAAGGGTATGAAAAGTGTTTGTGACGGTTGAGTAGCATCGTGGTTGTGACAAACCGATTACTCGAGTGTGGAAATGAAAAAGGAAAGACGAAATTTGATATAAATGGTATGAGAATGGAGTGTTGATAGGATGATATAACGCGGTGCAATAATGACCGCGGATGAGCTCGTATGTATGTAATGCACAACTATAAATCCCCAAGGCTTGTATGATGGTAACCCCCCTTGTTTAATATGAGGATTAAGGGTTGTCGTCATTTGAATCCCTTGGAAGGGGTGTCGTACAAGTATGTGACCCTTTGAGATCGGGTAACGATATGATAATGACGATTATATGTGTGAGTTGAATTATTCCCTTGCTAAATATAAAGGTGGAGAGGTAATATAATGATTCTGACCCCCCATGAGTGGGAGAGTCAAAGAAACACAATGATGCCCTCTGTGATGAGGTTGCCAACCTTTTTAATGAGGAGTATTGATGAAAGGAGTAATGTAGTTTTATGAGAAGATCAAATGTGTGAAAGTGATTTGATAAGACTTATACGATGAATCGTAAAATTTGATTGAGAATATTTAACTAGAGTATTGGCCGTAATAGTTGAGTCATTTGTTGAAATGTTATGACGAGAATTATGTTGTTTATTTAAGATCTAATGTATTTGTAAGTTGTGATGAATGAGAAGACCTCCATTAACGGAGTATGAAGCTTCACTCAAACATCGGTAAACTGGTGTTTAGGGAACAAATTATATGAGCTTTTTGTTAGTGAATTCACTTCTTGAATTATGCTTGAATAAGTAAGAACTTGAGATATCGCTTGAAGGAGATGCATGAAAATTATGGAGAGGAAGGAATTTGGGCACCTGAGTGAGATTATAATGAAATGATATTAATAAAGGGTTCAATTACTAGAATCGAAGTGATAAGGACTGAAATACGTCCATCCAAAGTATGAATGATAGTCGAGATTGGTACAAATGTGGTAAAGTGTGTGAATGAGAATTATAAGGATCCTAAAAGGGAGATAGTTGAGAGCTACCCGGAATGTAATTAAATATGAGAGTGATTAATGAGATAGTGAATGATGGGTAAGGTACTCCCACATTAGGAAAAATATATCAAGTAATAAAACACAGTGAAAAGGGAAGAGGACAAACACCCTTCAAGGATTAATCCAATCCCAACGGAATCAGTAGCTCAATCCCATACACTACCTCGAGTCCGACAATCGAGTAATCCAATGTGGAGCTTAAGTGTCCATGAACTCTTCTTGAGATAACTTGATGTCTCAATCCTTTCTTAATCTTGCACACCATCATCCTTAGTATAGCGCCCATGGTCCTGTTCAAAGTTTGCCCATTGACATGCTGGAAGATCCCGTGATCAGTGTGAAGGATAAACTCGTTAGGCAAAAAGTAATGGCTCAACGTTTCCAAGCCCGAATAATCGAGTAAAATTCCTTATCATAGGTTGAGTAACTCAATCGAGCACCGTTTAACTTCTCGTTGAAATAAGAGATTGGTCGATCCTCTTGCAATAATAGTACTCCTCCAATGCCAATGCCGAAAGCATCACACTCGACTTCGGACACCTTTTCAAAATCTAGAAGTGCCAACATTGGCATTTCGCAAAGTCAACTCTTGAATAGCTCAAAAGCTAGATTGAGCTGTTGTCAACCACGCAAAGGTTGTACCCTTCAAACACTTCGTCATCGGGGCTGCAATAGCACTGAAGTTTTTTATGAATCTTCCATAAGAGAAGCAAGTCTTTGGAAACTTAAGATGTCATGAGCTGCCTTGAGATTGGCCAATCACTAATGGCTACAATCTTGTTTTCATCAACTTGGATATTGTCCTTCGAGATGACATACCCCAAGAAAACAAGTTGGGGGCGTCATAAACTCACACTTTTTGTTGTTTCCAAACATATATTGCTCTCTCAACTTCTTGAACAACTGTTTGAAATGATCCACATGCCCATACTCGTTGCGGTTATATATGAGAATATCATCAAAATAAACAACAATAAATTTCCCGATGAAAGTTCGAAACACCTAGATCATCAATTGAATGAAAGTGCTCAGTGCATTCTAGAGACCAAAGGGCATAACCATCCATTCATACAACCCGAATTTAGTCTTAAATGGAATCTTCCACTGATTGCCCTCCTTCGAATATGATGGTAGCAACTTCGAAAGTCCACCTTCAAGAACACTTTTGGTCTATGCAACTCCTCAAGCATATCGTCAAGTCAAGGAATAGAACTATGTACTTGATGGTGATCTTATTCATCACTCGAATATCAACACACATCCATCATGAACCATTCTTCTTTGGCACGAGTATTACGAGAACGGAATAAGGGTTGAGACTTTCTGGAACAAACCGATTTTGTATTAGCTTGTCGACTTGTCACTGGAGCTCCTTAGCCTTGTGGATTGCATCAATAGGCAGGTTGATGTGGTAACGAAACACCAGGATTGAGGTCGATTTGATGTTGTATATCCCTCAATGGAGGGAGTCCCCAGGCATTTCCTCGGAAACACATCTTCGAATTCTCGGAGTATCTGCCGGACTCAAGGAGGCAATATGGAAGTTTGCTTTATTACCTCCTCACATACCTAACATGTACACACGCTTCTCTTCTAGAATGGGTTGGTTAGCTCAACAAGCTTCAAACCGACTTCTCAATCTCTTAGTGGCGACTTGGCCAGCACTTGGTTAATCTTCTTCTGATAGAGGATGATGAAGTATGTATTCTTATACCTATCATGAACTATTTGTCCGTCGAATTGCCACAGTCTTCTCAATAACAAGTGACATGCACCCATGGGCACTACATCACAAGTCACATTGTCTCGATTGTACTGGCTAATGCACTACGAAATAAGGGTTTGCTTAGTTACTCGAATGTCACTCTCTTTGCTCAGCTACTGAAGCTTGCATGGTCGGTGGTGTGCCTTAGTTGGCAACATCAATTTCTCGACCATGGTAGTGGAGGCTACGTTGTTGCAACTATCACTGTCAATTATCACATGACACACATTTACCTACACGGTGCATCGAGTATAAATGATCCTCTCATTTTCATCCACTTCATCTAGCCCCACGTTTGCATTAAGAACATCTCGAATTATCAACAACTCGCCCTCATCGAGTTTCTCAACATCTCAAATGGGTTGGCCTTCTCATTCATTCGCCTAATCATCGTCATAAAAAAACTCCAAGATAGTGACAGATCGTCATTTTGCTAAAGGAAAGAAAAGATATATAATAAAAGTCTAACTAGATAATCCGAATGTCAGGGCAGAGATGGATTGCTCAACAAGGTTGGTGGAGCAGGCACCATCCCTGGACTACATGCTATGAGAGCAGGCTATCAGACCCTTCCCATCGCTTAGTTGCCCATCGCTCGATAGCTCCCATTTACAGTTTCTGTTGACTAACGTCCCTCATCGATTGAATCCTCGTCGATTAATAGTGCTTTGTTTGACTGTTTCGCGAGGATGTTTACTTTTTGGTTGTGGTCGAAGCAACCCAGGATCAATCGTTGGAACATCCACGTGCGAAAGCTTTAATCAAGGAACTACCACCCTTACAAAGTATCCAACACCAAATTGATTTGGTTCCAGGAGCTTCCTTACCCAAACCGACCAGCTTATCGATGCAATCCCGAGGAAGCGAAAGAACTTCAAAGGCAGGTCGATGAGTTACTGGAGAAAGGTTTGGTACGAGAGAGCTTGAGCCCTTGCTCGGTTCCAGCTATATTGGTGCCAAAGAAAGATGGCACATGGAGAATGTGCATAGATAGTCGAGCGATCAACAAGATAATGATGAAGTGTCGTTTCTCAATTCCTCGGTTAGATGACATGTTGGATGAGTTACATGGAGCGCAGGTGTTTTCAAAAGTAGACTTGCGAAGTGGCTACCACTAGATCTGAATGAAGGAAGTGACGAGTGGAAGACGGCTTTCAAAGCCAAGTACGGGTTGTACAAATGGTTGGTGATGCCCTTTGGTTTGTCGAACGTGCCCAGCACGTTCATGCAACTAATGACCCATGTCTTGCGACCATTCATGGGAAGTTCGTGGTTGTCTACTTCGACGACATTCTCATCTACAGCTGTAGTCTCGACGAACATGTTGAGCACCTTCGCATAGTGTTTCGCACACTTCGCGACAAGAAGCTATATGAGAATCTCAAGAAATGTGAGTTTTTCCAACCCGATTTAGTATTCCTTGGTTTTGTAGTGTCAAGCGAAGGAATCAAGGTTGATGAAAGCAAGATCAAAGCGATCAAGGAGTGGCCAATGCCAAGGAGTTACCACGACGTTCATAGCTTCCATGGCTTAGCGTCGTTCTACAGGAGATTCATTCGAGGTTTCAACTCGATCGTAGCCCCTCTCACTGAGTATCTAAAAGGAGAGAAGTTTGAGTAGACTTCAGCCGCACAAGTTAGTTTCGAGAGACTGAAAGAGTGTCTAAGCGAAGCACCCGTTCTCACCTTACCTGACTTTGCGAGTGTTAACCTGGCTTTGATGATGAACTTAAGCAATGCATTACTGATGGTCAAAAGTAATGTTTCACGAGTTGCGTGCTTATCCCTAATGATGAACTTGAGCAATGTGTTACTGAACCACAGCTAGTAACTGTTATATGTTGTTGCGTTACAGTAAGTTGTTGCTGTGACATTACGTATACATATTGAAAATATGGAAACAAATTTTCAATACCCACGTTTTATTTTAGGTTATCTCAGATTATTCGTTTGAGTGTCCAAATTCAATTAATATGATTGTTTGATCTCATTTTATACATTTAGGAAACTAAATATTGAGAGATTGGGTTACCAAGTTTATACTTGTAAACAAAATATTTTCTTCTGCAGCAGTCCTACGCTGTAATAGGATAAAATCATAAACCAGATAAGTTTGTTTATGATCTTATCTCAATTATCGATCAGAGGAGAACATCTTTAGGATGATTTGTTTATAAAAATTGGAAACAATTAATTTGTTTCGGATAACAATAGTTTATTTGAGAATAGTTATCGTTGGGGACTTTCGTTCTGTGGTATAGCGACCCGTTGAACAGACCGTTGCTGAGTTCTAGCTGCCAATTTTGGCAACAAATCTCGAAGATTGCCTAGACGTCATCTAGGCCTAAGTAGTCTAAGTGCGCTTTGTGCATCGACGGAGAGCGGAAGGTGCTAAGTGTCTCCTGGTTCTTTCTCTTGCAAGCTGCGTGTGAGAGTGTCAAGTGGCTAAGGTCAGACCCTTTGATCGTCGTGAGAGGGACTAGGTGTCCTCGGTGCGTTCAACGAGCGGCTGGCGAATTGTCTGAGGGAAGCTAAGTGAATACCTGTTCTGAATTCAGTAACCAGTTGCTAACCCATCGGCAAGAAGCCGTTCTTGTCATGTCTCTTCGCAGGGAAGTCTCGAACCTACGGAGTTTTAGCAGTTAGACACGCACTTGCGGGTGCGCGCCAGAAGTCTCGTGCCTGCAGGGTAGAGCAGGAGTTGGGAATGCCGCCGGAGTGGAAAGTGGCCCTCCCGAGCACAGGGGTGCTGTGCAGAAGCCTCGAACTCCTGCTGACGAACAGTAGAGCAGGTTACGTGGAAGCCGCCGGAGTTGAAAATTCCACCCTAGGCACTGGGTGTGCTGTGCAGTGAGTCACGGCCGTGGTAACCGTGCACGTCCGAACTGAGTGTAGGACCGATACCTTATCTTAGTGGTCTTTGTGGTTATCTTTGTGGTCTTGGTGGTTCTTCTCTTCGTGGTCTTTGTGGTTATCTTTGTGGTCTTGGTGGTTCTTCTCTTCGTGGTCTTTGTGGTGATCTGTGTGATCAACTTCGTGGTTGTCTCTTAAGCAATTACACGCTCATCTTAATGAGAGACAAGATCTGTGTGGAAATCCTCTACCGAATGACAAACTGTTGAAGCAATCCTCTACTGTGAATCAGAAACGAGCTGCTCTCTGAGAAGTCTTTCTGTCACTTTAAGGATTATTATCTAAGGATTTATACTCTAACATAACGTTGTCTGTGTTCTTTGATAGACAGGCTTACGTCTTAGTGACAACGTTCTGTGTGGAATCCATTGAGCTACCAACTGCTGAGTATAAGTATCATTTTGCTGGAAACGAGAAGACATCCACTGTGTGATTATGCTGACCATTGCCAGGAGTGATCGTCAATTGTACAGGATTCTAAATCTCACTTTATGAGAAACTAAACGCTTAGTGCAAGGACTCTTTGCACCCATTATTTTCAAATAGTGGAATCACCTCGTTGGTGGAAAGTAGACGTAGGTCGATTAAGACCGAACCACTATAAATTACGGTGTCCATTACGATCGCGCAACACTCGTACGAAAACCTACTCGACAAAATCGTAACGGTTACAGCGAAGCAGATCTCATTTTGAGAAACGCTCTGCTAAGATATAGTACGCTTCCGCTTACACTGAGAAAGGGTGAAAAAGTTATAAACACTAATTCATCCCCCTCTTAGTGTTCCTGAACGATCCAACAAGTGGTATCAGAGCAGGTTTGCTGGAAAGCTTTCTGTGTGATTGCTAGTACAGAACTTTGTTGCTGAACCTATGGATCAAAACAGCTTGTTGCTTAAAGTCTTACATTAAGCACAGTAAGGTGCTGCTGAGTACTGAGCAGAATGTCGATGCTCTTGACTGATGGTCATTCGACCGAACGTCCACCGCTCTTTGCTGAACAACACTTCTCATATTGGAAAATGAGAATGGAGTTGTTCATTGGAGCAAAAGAAACCGATTGCTAGCACATTATAATGGAAGGAGACTCGTTATTCCTCCATCTAATCCTAGCGACTCTCGGCATGAATTTGAAAGGAAGAGAATTATCTCGCTGAACACAAAAGCTAGGTACTACTTAGTGTGCGCCCTTGCTGGAAATGAGTTCAATCGCGTCTCTACTTGTAAGACGGTGAAAGAAATGTGGGATAGACTTGCTTTGATCTATGATGGAACAGAACAAGTCAAGGAATCCAAAGTGAATGCATTGGTAACTCAATACGAAGCATTCAAGATGAAAAAGATGAGTCAATAAATCAAATGTTTGATAGACTCACCGAAATCACTAATGCCATGAAATCCCTTGGTAAAACCATTTCCAATTCTGAGCTAGTCAGAAAAATACTTCGCTCATTGCCTAAAACTTGGGAAGCCAAGAATACGGCAATTGAAGAAGCTAAAGATTTGACGAGCTTAAGTCTTCAACAACTGTTTGGTTCTCTTGTCGCTTACAAGAATGAGAACAAGTTTGCTGAAGAAAAGAAGTTGAATGCTATTGCATTTAGAGGGAGTGTTAAATCCTTCGATGAATCTGAGGATGAATCCTCATCCAATTCAGAGGATGAAATCTCCTTCATGGCAAGGAAATTTAAGAAGTATCTTCGCAAAAATCGTTTCAAGGGAAAACGAGATGCTAAAAAGAAGAATGCAAAATCACACCAAAGTAAAGGTGGTGTGCGCTATGAGTGCAACAAACCTGATCATATGCGATCAGATTGTCCACTATTAAATGAGAAGGAAAAACCTTCTAAATACAAGAAAAATGCCATGATGGCATCTTGGAGTGATAGTGATGAGGAATCTGATCAGAACGATGAAACGGCAATCATCTGCTATATGGCGCAAACTGATACTGAAGCTGAGAAGGTAAATGTTTTCTCTCCCTCCGATCTATCTACTGATGATATTGATAACCTTTTCTCAAAACTCTATGACAAACTTGAGTCATTGACCGCAAACAATAAGGCTCTCAAGAAAGAGAATAAATTCTTGAGTGCTGAGAACGCTTCTCTTAAGGAAGAGTTATCAGCAAAGGCTAAGAAAGCGGTAAAACAACTTTCTCAATCTAAGTCAAAGATTGAGGAACTGCAACAGCAACTCAGTGTTGTTCACAACAAAACTGATTATGCGTAAATGAGATGCATGATTCCAAAAATGAGAAACATTCACGTCATGGGAAATATATTCCTCCTCATGTTTGGAATGGCGAGTCTCATTATATTATTCAAAGGTTACCTAGGCTTTGCTATTATTGTAGAAAGCCGGATCATTTCATTAAAAATTGCCATATACGGCGAAATGATATGCTTGGCATTACTTCTAAAGTTGATGGTTCTATTGTTAAATGGAAGCAACGACTTACTTAAGTTCTTCTTCTATTTCAGGGATGCTTCAAGTCCATCGCTAGGACCATATATGGTACTTAGATAGTGGCTGCTCGAGGCACATGTCAGGAGATGTCTCCTTATTCTCCACACTGGTTTTCCAGGATGATGGTGCTGTCACTTTTGGCGATAATGGAAAAGGGATGGTTAAAAGAACAGGAACCATTTGTTGTCCTAACTCCCTAACCATTGAAGGAGTTCTTTATTTTAAAGACCTCCAACACAATTTGATTAGTATCAGTCAATTGTGCGATAAAGGTTGTCATGTTTCTTTCGATGAAATGACATGTAACGTTTCACGGAATGGTGTTACTTGCTTCATTGGTGAACGCAAGAAAAACATCTATATCTTGTCTTTTAAGAATGTCTCCGCTGGAGAAAATTGTCTCTTGTCTGTTAAAGACGAGGCTACTTTATGGCATAGAAGGTTGGGACATGCAAACTATGACTTGCCGTCCAAACTTGCCAGAAAAGATGCTATTAAGGGATTGCCCGAAATCAAGTTTAACAATGACAAGTTTTGCAAAACTTGCTCTATTGGCAAACAAATAAAAGTATCCTTTAAAAGTAAAAATATGATTTCAAGCAAAGTACCGCTTGAATTACTTCATATGGACTTATTTGGTCCAACAAGGACTCAAAGTCTAGGAGGTAAACGTTATGGATTAGTTGTGGTAGATGCCTTTTCCAGATTCACTTGGGTTAAATTTTTAGCTCACAAGAGTGATACGTTTGCAACCTTTGAAACTTTAGTCAAACAACTTCAAAATGAGAAAGGTGTTTCTCTACGAAGCATAAGAACGGATCATGGTACTGAATTTGAGAACCATGACTTTACTTTATTTTGTGAAGAATATGATATTAACCATAATTTCTCTGCTTCATACACTCCACAGCAAAACGGAGTTGTAGAGAGAAAGAATAGAACCTTACAGGACATGGCGAGAACCATGTTACTGGAAAGTGAGGTTGCTAAAAATCTTTGGGCTGAGGCTGTAAGCACAGCATGCTATATCTCAAATCGAGTTCACTTAAGGTACTCCTTAGGTAAAACGCCCTGTGAGTTATATAAAGGCAGAAAGAGTAATATCTCATACTTCCATCCATTTGGAAGTAAGTGTTATATCTTGAGACCCATTAAAGATGGTGTCGGAAAGTTTGACGCTTGATCTGATGAGGGCATATTCTTAGGATACTCCCACACGAGCAAAGCATATATAGTCTTTAATAAAAGAACTCTAACTGTTGTAGAGTCCATCAATGTTAAAGTTGATGATTCTCCGACACAGGAGGAAGATGCTGTGGAAGCAGCAGCACAATCCTCAACAATAGTATCAAATGAAACATCAGAGCAAACAATTGCTGACAATATTCCGAACGAAAACACTGTTGCAAAGGTACAGCAAGTGCCTGCTGCACACACTGAAAATGTTTCTGGTAGTTTCCAGGATATACAAATAGAGGATCGTGTTCCTTCTTTATATGAGAAAAGACATCCTACTGACCAAGTCATAGGATCATTGCACACAGGAGTGCGAACCCGACATACAGGAAGTATGTACTGTGAACACTCCGCTTTTATTTCTCAAAAGAAACCTCAAGGCATTGATGATGCGCTTGATGATCCTAATTGGATCCTGCAATGCAAGAGGAATTGAACCAATTTGAGAGAAACAAAGTTTGGAGCTTAGTACCTAGACCTAATTATCGTTCCATTATAGGAACAGAATGGGTTTATCGAAATAAACTTGATGAGTCTGAAAATGTTGTAAGAAACAAAGCCAGACTTGTAGCAAAAGGTTACTCTCAAGAAGAGGGTATCGATTATGATGAAACGTTCGCTCCCGTGGCGCGTCTTGAAGCAATACGCTTACTTCTAGCGTATGCTTGCTGTAATAACTTCAAGTTATTTCAAATGGATGTGAAAAGTGCATTCCTTAATGGTGATCCAAAAGAGGAAGTTTATGTTGAACAACCTCCTGGATTCACCGATCCAAAATTTCGTAATCATGTCTATAAGCTATCTAAAGCTTTGTATGGACTTAAGCAAGCTCCGAGAGCATGGTACGAAAAGCTTAGTTCCTTTCTTATAGTAAAGGGATATAGGCGAGGAAAAATCGATACAACCTTGTTTCTTAAGAAATAAGATGCTGATCTTTTAGTCGCTCAAATATATGTGGACGACATCATATTTGGTTCAACTAATGAACAACTATGTACCGAATTCTCTAACTTTATGAGAGGAGAATTTGTGAAATGAGTCTCATGGAAGAACTTACTTTCGTCCTTGGACTCCAAATCAAGCAAACTGAAGATGGAATTTTTATTAATCAAGAAAAGTACAGCAAACAGCTGCTCAAGAAATTTGAGGTTGAGAATGTTAAACCTTTGTCAACTCCTATTGGTAGCAATACCAAAATTGAAAAAGATGAAGGTGGAAAGGAAGTTGATTCCAAACTATACAGAAGCATGATAGGGTCATTACTCTATCTTACTGCTTCGAGACCTGATATCATATTTAGCATATGCTTATGCGCTAGATATCAGTCTGTTCCAAAAGAGTCACATCTTGCTGCAGTCAAGAGGATTTTTAGATACCTCGCAGGGACTGTTAGCTTAGGTCTATGGTATCCCAGGGGATCGTTGCTGGATCCTATAGGATATTCAGATGCGGACTATGCTGGATGCCGCATAGATAGAAAAAGTACATCTGGTACTTGTCAATTACTAGGAAATATGTTAATTTCCTGGTTCTCTAAGAAGTAGACATTCGTCGCTTTATCCACAGCTGAAGCTGAATACGTTGCAGCAGCCAGTTGCTGTGCTCTGTTACTATGGATGCGACAACAACTTGAAGACTATGATCTTCATTTCAATAGTATTCCATTAATGTGTGATAACACTAGTGCAATAAATTTATCACGAAATCATGTCTATCACTCGAGATCTAAGCATATCGAGTTGAGACATTACTTCTTGCATGATAATGTACAAAGTGGGACAGTCGAGATTCAGGATGTAAATACTAAGCAACAATTTGCTGATATTCTTACCAAACCACTTGACATGGAAAGGTTTGAGTATTTACGAAGTGAATTAGGGATATGTAATCCTAATCTCTGAGATGATGATATTGTCATCTAACCATTCTGAGAAATTTTTGATAGGAAAATAAAAATTTCCTAGGGTGCCATTGCCTTTTCTATTTCTTTTATTTCCTTCTTTTTCGATAAAATATTTTATAAAAAGAAACTACCCATACGGTTATCACACCTAAAATCCTTAACTTCCTTCGTCTCTTCTTCAACCACAACCTCCTTCCTTCCACACTTCTTCTCAATCTGATCATGGCACCCAAATCTGCGAAATCTTCAAAGGGGAAGGGAACCCCTAAGAAACGGTCATAGTCTGTGACTGCTTCCGTCCAGCAACTCTCTATTAAGGAGAATATCCCAGTTACTGAGGGGGAGCCTTCGCTGATGGATGCCCCTGCTCCGGTGGTCACTGAGACCAAGGAGACACCTGATGCTGTTCCTATTAAGAAAATGTGGCTTCGACTGTTGATGCCATAGTTCTTGGCGAATCTGAAGTTGCTGCAGAGAAAACCCTCACTGTTGAGGAAGAAATCGCTGCACCAGAGGAGGTTACCAAGTCAACACCGGCCGTGTCCGAGTCTCCTGACAAAGCGGACACCTCCCTCACTCCGGATCTAGAACTCTCTAATGATGAGAGCAAGGAAAGTGAGGATCTTGATGCTACCCAGTCCGTGGATGAATAGGACTCTTCTACTGAGAAGACCCCTGCTGCGGATGACACTGTGGAGGTGGTTGGCCCTGTTATACAGAATCCTCCTCCTGTTCGCTCTTCTCTGGGCATTGCTTCTCGCACCAGGATGAAGCGACCTTTCGCTGGTCTAAAGGATGGTATACATTCTAGCTTTCCTGGTCATAAGAAAGTGAAAAGTACAGATTCTTCTGTCTTTATCCCTGAGATTGATCAGAATGTCTCTCTGGCTGAGTTGAATCGCATTCTTGCGGATGACACAATGCCAAATCGTAACATGGAAAAGCGAAACATTGCTGCATGCAAGCGTGTTGATTTTGACTGGTTCACTCAACATCAGTTGAACTTTGCTGAGATGTTTGAGAAATTGACCTGGTAGTCTTTCTGTGAGTATGATGGCATAGGTTCTATCTCAAAAGTCAAGGAATTTTATGCCAACATTACCTTTCATAAGGAGGACTCACTCATTAAGTACATGAAAGTGCTAGTTGATGATAAAGTCTTTGCCTTCTCTGTGTTTAATGTTTGCTGCATTTTTTACTCTGATCCCTTCAACAATCTGATGGTGATTAATGAGGGAAAATTGGAGGCTTATCAGACCATCAATGACGGTGAGGTTGTTACTGTCAGCGGATATTTGCATAACACTGGGTTGAGCTTTAGCAACAGGATGTTTCATAAGGCAGTAATGTCTTGCTTAGCTCCTCGTATTGGCAGTATTGATACTGTCATGCCCAGATATTGGAATTTGATGGTTCATCTCAAGCGAGGTATTCCTGTGAATTTGGGAAGTGTTATCTTTGGCCATATGGCTTCTTGTGTTCAGGATGAGAACGAGGCACTTCCATTTACACATGTCATTACTGCATTGCTGCAGTTATATGGGGCACAGATTGTTCCTGTGAATCAAATGGACACCTGGACTACACAGGTTATTGGAGCTAACTCTATGGCGAGTATGGGCTACCAATATGTTGATGGTGTCTTCATCAAGAAACCAACCAAGCGAGAAATCGATGCCTCTTTCCGTAGCAAGGCCACTGTTGAAACTGGCAAGTAGCGCCAAGCTAAACGTGAGAGGAATGCTGTTGCATCCAAAGATGAGCCCTCTTCCTCCTCCACGTTGCAGAAATTCCTCTGTGAGGAACTCAACTTTACTTGTCGCTCCATTCTTGAGAGGATGGACGCATTTGCTGAGAGACTTGGGCGACTGGAAAAGATGATCCAGACTCTGCTTGATAATGCTGAGGATTGAGCTATGCTCTCCGCTGAGGATTGAGCTACTCTCCTCTTTATCTTTAGATGTCTCTGCTCACTGGTTCTTGCGGAATGAGCTTTGCTCTTCTGCTGCTGTTCTTGTTTTGAAACAGTTCGGTCTTACTGGATTGCAGCAACTGATGGCTGCTTTTAGCTTTGTCTTTTGAGTGCCAGCACGTTTTCGCTGCACTAGAAATAAAACTATCAGTTGCTTTACTCTTTTTGATATGACAAAAAGGGGGAGAAGAATAAGTTCAGGGGGAGTTTTCAACGACAACGAGTTTTCCAAAGGGTGAGTTGAGAGATTATTGAACTCAAGCTCGATCCCTAAGAAAGATCGTGTTTTGTCATAATCAAAAAGGGGGAGAATGTTAACCTGGTTTTGATGATGAACTTAAGCAACGCGTTACTGATGGTCAGAAGTAATGTTTCATGAGTTGTGTGCTTATCTCTAGTGATGAGCTTGAGCCATGTGTTACTGAACCACTGCTAGTAACAGTTATATGTTGTTGCATTACAGTAAGTTGTTGCTGTGACATTACGGATACATATTGAAAATATGGAAACAAATTTTCAATACCCACGTTTTATTTTGTGTTATCTCAGATTATTCGTCTGAGTGTCCAAATTCAATTAATATGGTTGTCTGATCTCATTTTATACATTTAGGAAACTAAATATTGAGAGATTGGGTTATCAAGTTTAAAATTGTAAACAAAATACTTTCTTCTGCAGCAGTCCTACGCTGTAATAGGATAAAATCATAAATCAGATAAGTTTGTTTATGATCTTATCTCAATTATCGATCAGAGGATAACATCTTTAGGATGATTTATTTATAAGACTTGGAAACAATTAATTTGTTTCGGATAACAATAGTTTATTTGAGGATAGTTACCGTTGGGGACTTTCCTTCTGTGGTACAGCGAACCGTTGAGCAGACTGTTGCTGAGTCCTGGCTGCCAGTTTTGGCAACAAATCTCGAAGATTGCCTGGACGTCCTATGTGCCTCTTTCTCCATTATAATAAGACTAGGGATGACATATCTTATTGCCTTTGTGCGTCTCAGTGGTCTGAGTGGTCTAAGTGGTCTAAGTAAGCTTTGTGCATCGACGGAAAGCGGAAGGTGCTAAGTGTCTCCTGGTACTTTCTCTTGCAAGCTGCGTGTGAGGGTGTCAAGGGGCTGAGGTCAGACCCTTTGATCGTCGTGAGAGGGACTAGGTGTCCTCGGTGCGTTCAAGGAGCGGTTGGCGAATCGTCTGAGGGAAGCTAAGTGAATACCTATTCTGAATTCAGTAACCAGTTTCTAACCGATCGGTAAGAAGCCGTTCTTGTCGTGTCTCTTTGCAGGGAAGTCTCGAACCTACGGAGTTTGAGCAGTTAGACATGCACTTGCGGGTGCGCGCCAGAAGTCTCGTGCCTACAGGTTAGAGCAGGAGTTGGGAACGCCGCCGGAGTGGAAAGAGGTCCTCCCGAGCATAGGGGTGCTGTGCAGAAGTCTCGAACTCCTACTAACGGATAGTAGAGCAGGTTGCGTGGGAGCCGCCGGAGATGAAAATTCCACCCTAGGCACTGGGTGTGTAGTGCAGTGAGTCACGGCTGTGGTAACCGTGCACGTTCGAACTGAGTGTAGGACGGATACCTTATCTTAGTGGTCTTTGTGGTTATCTTTGTGGTCTTGGTGGTTCTTCTCTTCGTGGTCGTTGTGGTGATCTGTGTGATCAACTTCGTGGTTGTCTCTTAACCAATTACAGGCTCATCTTAAGGAGAGACAAGATCTATGTGGAAATCCTCTACTGAACGACAAAGTGCTGAAGCAATCCTCTACTGTGAATCAGAAACGAGCTGCTCTCTGAGAAGTCTTTCCGTTTAAGGATTATTATCTGAGGATTTATACTCTAACATAACGTTGTCTGTGTGCTTTGATAGACAGGCTTACGTCTGAGTGACAACGTTCTGTGTGGAATCCATTGAGCTACCAACTGCTGAGTATAAGTATCATTCTGCTGAAAACGAGAAGACGTCCACTGTGTGAGGAGCTGACCGTTGCCAGGAGTGATCGTCAATTGTACAGGATTCTAAATCTCACTTTGTGAGAAACCAAACGCCTAGTGCAAGGGTTCTTTGCACCCATTATTTTCAAATAGTGGAATCACCTCGTTGGTGGAAAGTGGACGTAGGTCGATTAAGACCGAACCACGATAAATTACTGTGTCCATTATGATCGCGCAACACTCGTACGAAAACCTACTCGACAAAATCGTAACGGTTACAGCGAAGCAGATCTCATTCTGAGAAACGCTCTAGTGAGATACAGTACGCTTCCGCTTGCACTGAGAAAGGGCAAAATAGTTATAAACACTAATTCACCCCCCTCTTAGTGTTCCTGAATGATCCAACGGCGAGGATGTTCGAAGTCGAATGCGACGCATCCGGAGTTGGAATAGGAGGAGTGTTGATGTAGGAAGGGAGACCCATGGCTTACTTCAGCGAGAAGCTCAATGGTGCGAAACTCAACTACTCGACTTACGACAAGGAGTTCCTAGCTATCGTTCGAGTTTTAGAGACATGGAGCCACTACCTGCTGCCTAAAGCGTTCGTGCTACAAACCGACCATGAAGCTCTCAAGTATATCAATGGTCAGCACAAACTCAGCCGACGACATGCCAAATGGGTAGAGTTAATTCAATCTTTCACTTTCGTACTCAAGCACAAACCAGGAGACTTAGTGTGGATTCATCTGAGGAAGGAACGATTCCCCACAAAGAGGAAGAACGAGATGATGCCTCGAGCAGAAGGCCTTTTCAATATCATCGGGCGCATCAACGACAACACCTACAAGGTGGATCTTCCAAGAGATGGAGTTTCTACCACTTTCAATGTCAAGGATCTCATTCCATACGATGACGATGACCATACGAGTTTGAGGACAAACTCTCTTCAACAAGGGGAAGATGATACAAGGACAGTCGTCGATTCGCCCACACCTCAGCCACCGTCGTCTACCGGAGGTATCAACTTGCTTGTCATCAAGTAAGCGTGGGGATGAGAGGAGCACGGAGCGACACGACTCTCAGGCGACGAATAACCAAGAGACGCTACGAACTGATTCGTCTGACAACTTGCAGCCCAAGGGTCTCGCCTGCTCCACTACCCTGCTCCACCAGTTTTTCAGATCTTGTCGGAAGGAAATAATATTTTTCCTTATCTTATCATACTATCTTTTATTTTATTTCTCTTATCTTTTATTTTGTTTCCTTTATTGTCTTTCCTATGGGCAGCCTATATAAGCCCTTGCTTTGCAAGGATTGAAAACAACTTTGATTCAGACTTTTAAACCCATATTAGACTTTTGGTCTTTCTATCCGAAGGAGTAAATTTTCTTTAAACCTCGTTTCTCATTTGATGGATTTCCAAGTGTAAATTGAGTAGAGTGTATCAACTGGTAGTGGTGTGGCTGTATCCTCCGTGTTGTTCCTCGCCCTCGTTCTTGGTCACGATTGTGTGTTTGTATCTGTATGACAGGCGAGTTCTATCCGAGTCTTCTTTCACGGTGGTGTATCTATATCCATGGAGGTTGATCTCAACCTATCCTTTCATACCCATCCATTCAGCCATCATGTTTCATTATCTACCCTTCCGACCATTCCCACATCACTCTATTCCGCACCCACAGTGACGTCCCCCATCCTTGGTATTGGAATTATCTATTCATTGCCGCAACACCGCATCAGTTACCCCATATTCCACCTCTTAGAAGACGAACGATGTATGAGGAGTTGAGTTCGAGATTAGACTGCCCTAACATATGTTCTTTTTGTTTATAGAAAGACATTGGACTGATAAACCCCTAATTAAATAAATATAATGTTATTTCTTTTTAAACATCTTTTCTCATACATTTAACTAAATAAACATGTTATATTTAGGTGATTTGGAAGTCATATAACTCATCCTCTCTTATTTGTTTCGACATCACGGATTAGTATTTTCCCGTTAAATCCTATGTTAGTTTAGCGACCATCAGCTCATACTAGAGTCATGCAATATAGGCGAAAGTCTTCATTCTGATCGACTTACAAGGCAAAAATATGAATAACTAGAAACGTATTCATCATATTTGTGGCCTTAAAGAATGATCGTATGGAAAAGATTTTCCCCTCCAATTGTAGACAATAGTGAACTATTCGAGATGGTATCAATGTCACGGGAGGAAGTATATTTCACATACATGTGTTATGTTGGCAGCCTATTTTAACTTGTTTTAAATTAACAATATAATTGTTCCATGGTGTTTCTTATTATCTTTACGACGACCAATTGAAGAACATCCCCCTTCGAGCCAAAAAAGAATATGTGGTAACATATTTATCTTGTGAGGTGTCCCGAATTTTGCCAAAATATGCGCTTTTTACGCTTGTGTGGTAGTCAAGGAGGCTTGAACTAGCCAAACGAAGCGGACGCAACCAATGTGGATGAAATTTAAGAAATTCCTACAAAAGACAATGAAGTTGAAGATGTTCATGCCAAATATTTCTTTTGATAAGTAATCAGATCACTAGATAAAACGTCGTTTTGGTTACTCATGCCAAATATTTATATACATCAAACACGATATGGAGTTGCTACAGAGGAATAGGAGCGATTTGAAGTGAATTTGATATAATTTCTTACCGAAAATTGGTCCATGTAAACCATCGAAGAACTTCCCCTAATGTGTCCATGAGTATGAAGATGCTACAACGTTAGATTAGTCAGCTTATCCTAATTCTATGCAGCCTCCTGTACCACGCCCCTTAGCCCCTTAGTCGTTATTAGAAAAGAAATCCAGCACAAGCATAGAGTCAGTTATCAATAGAATTATCTTTTCTTGGATATTTCTTATAGAACCGTGTTCTACATTTTCAACAAAAGCACGCATTAGGTTAACCTTCACTTTATAATTCATGAGTGTGGTTAAATTAACTGAATCAGATAGCCCCATAATCCTAAAGTTTCAAAATAATATTTATTAAAAAATATTTTTACAAAATATGAATATTTCAAAATTTATAAAATAATGTTTCAAATTCCAAACATTTCCAAACTTTTTTGAGACGAAATCAACATTATAACACTGAATTGTTGTCATTATTTAATTAATTTTAAAATATTTTTTTTTTCGACCTCGGCGTAATCCATGCAAAATTGCTGACAGCGGTTTCCCGATGTGGCAGCATCCCCCAGGTGAAGACACCAAACCCACCCCTTCGACGGTGCGACGATGGTACACAGCGCGTATGACGCACAGGAGCTCCTCCCCAGCCCCACCCAACACCAAATCCAGGCCCTCACCTCCCACTCCTCCTCCGGCGCTACCTCCCTCCTCCTCGGATGCTCCGACGGCTCTCTTCTCGTCTACGGCCCCCCAGACGATCCCCCTGAACCCTCCTCCCCTTCCCAACCCCTCTCCTCCTACACCCTCCGCCGTTCTCTCCCTCAATTCACCAAGCGCCCCTTCCTCTCCCTCCAGGCCCTCCCCTCTCAGGACCTCCTCCTCTCCCTCTCCGAGTCCATCACCTTTTACCGCCTCCCTGGCCTCGAGACCTTGGCGGTCCTTACCAAGGCACGCGGTGCCAATGTTTATTGCTGGGACGACCGTAGGGGTTTCCTCTGCTTTGCTAGGCAGAAGAGGGTTTCCATCTTCCGCCATGATGGCGGCCGGGGTTTCCTCGAGGTCAAGGAGTTTGGGGTTTATGATGCTGTCAGGTCGATGGCTTGGTGCGGAGAGAATGTGTGCCTCGGTATCAGGAGGGAGTACGTGATCATGAATTCCTCCAATGGGGCTTTGTCTGAGGTCTTCCCCTGTGGTAGATTGGCTCCGCCTTTCGTTGTCCCTCTTCCTTCTGGGGAGCTCATCCTGGGGAAGGTATCGATTTACTGATTTTCTTGGATTATTTTGTTGCCCTCTATTGTGAATGACATCTCTTTACCTGTCATGGAAGATGTTTAGGGAGATGCCTTGATGCGATCTTGTGGATTTATCTTGTTTCTGTGGCATTCAGCATGATTTAGAGAGAATATCCAGTGCGTGAAATGTGTTTCCACAAGTAAGGATAGGGGAGGATGGATGTATATCTACACATACACATGTTTCTATTGTACATGGCTGATATTTAGAATCTGGCTTTCCGGCTGTTCTATTGGTTTGCTGGATGGAAACCGGGATGCCCATTTAATAATTCAAGTGAACGGAACTTTTGGTATGCTAATGGTATCTCTTGTGGGAATGATGGCCTTGTCTGTTACATTTTTCAAAATTATTGAAGGTACTTAGTTTGGCTTGCTCTTTTTGGTTATGAAGAGAACTGGCTAAAGAAATATTTGGGAAAAAAATGAGAAGAGGCTTTGGCATTGTTGAGGTACGATGTAGGCTTCCATAGGTTGTGAATGAACTTGTTGTATATCTTTGATTTTGCTAAATGCACAAGAAGTGATTTCGCTCTTGATTTGAAACAAATCTCGGTCATCAACGTCAGGACAACATTGGAGTAATTGTGGATCAAACTGGGAAGCTACTTCCGGAGGGCAGGATATGCTGGTCAGAGGCACCTTTGGAAGTTGTCATTCAGAAACCCTATGTAGTAGCCTTACTGCCTAGATATGTCGAGGTAAGGCGATGATGGATTTAGTAGTTTCTTTTATCATTGTGACCTAATCATTGCCTGAGCTGCTTCGCCTCTGTTGATATATCTCTCACAGATACGTTCACTTCGAGTTCCTTACCCATTGATACAGACAGTTGTCCTTCGAAATGCTCGTCATATAATTGAAAGCGGCAGCGCCATTGTAGTTGCGTTGGATAATTCTATCTATGGACTGTTTCCAGTCCCTCTTGGTGCACAGGTGCCCCTTACCCTTTATCTTGATGGTTTGTTCTGCACCGGACCAGTAGTGGATGGCCAACAGTTTTCGATGGAAATAATGTAGAAACTTCATTGTAATGCTGCAGATTGTACAATTAACTGCATCTGGTAATTTTGAGGAAGCTTTATCCTTGTGTAAGATGCTTCCACCAGAGGAGGTGAGCCTGAGAGCTGCAAAAGAGGGTTCAATTCATATAAGGTTGGTGCTCTTTTGTATTACAATTTTTTTTAAGACAAAAGTGTCAATGAATGTTTTTCCTATGGAAAGCATTGATAACATAGGCTTTGACAGGAAACTACAAAATCCAAAGAAAAAAAAATGGAAAGTAAAACACAAAGCAAAGTCGTCTCCTTTAGTAGGGGGATTGTTTCTACCTGTATAACTTTTTTTCCTATTGTGTCACATCACTTGAATTCATTTTTACCCTTCTTCCCATGAGAAAAGAATGAGAATACAATATCGTAAGACATCATTCATAAAATAATTTCCACCATCTGTAGTTTAAAATATGGCCAGCTGCCCTTCTCCAATTATGTAGAAAATATCATTTAAAATGAAATATGAGCATTGCTCGGGAAGCATGCAATAACGTTTGCCATAATCATTCTGTTTATGGAAATTACTTGGGGGATAGTAGACTTTCGCAAATTGCCCTGGCAACCTGTGCCGGAATATTGGTACGTTGACAAGAAGCGTATGTTAGGTTCTTTCTTCTCAATTTTTTGAGAAGTAACAATATTGTATTAGTTTCCATGTTCTGAGATTGATGGAGACATTATAAATTACTATTACATAACTAAATCTAGCTGCTTTTGTATAGCAGGCATAGATGATCCTAATATGTTGTGGTTAATGTAGTTGTTTTCATTTTAGAGTTGTCAATATTATTTCTAAATTCTTTTCTATTGATTAAGATAGGTTCAACTTGAGCTCATTACTGATCGAAGAATGGGTTCGGCCGGTTATGCGAGGTTTCGTTTATCAGGGTTTCATTTGGAGTTTCAAGACTTCATAACTGTTCTCAATAAGAGAGGTTCACCTTTCCTATGAGAAACAAATCACTTGGAACCTAATCACACTGAATAAAATTCACATTTGACTAGGATTGGTAATTTTATACACCTGACGATTTATGTAAATACGATAATTTATGAGTAGAAGCAAGTCCAGATTAATCTACTATTCGAATTTCAATATGTTAACTAACATTTTTTTTCGTAACGTTACATTATGTTACTAGGTAAACAGATTGTGATATTATGAGAATATAATTTCAAATGTTTGTATGGACGATTGTTTTGGCTCTGTAAATGACTTGGAGAAAATTCTTGTTGGTTTGTGGATTTCTGATGTTTTAAGATAAATTAATAAAAGGATTTTGTTAACGCGTGCCCTTTAGGCACCCGTTAAGTGTCATTTAATGTGTTCTAAATTTAGTGATTTAGCATTTAATATGTTTTTTAAGTTGTTTTTTTTCATTTACTATGTTTTGTAAGTTGTGTTTTTTCTTATTTTAGAATATTTTGAAATTATAAAACTACATTTAATGATATTAATGATTATATTTATACTATTTAATCTCTTGACTAGCGTCCTTAGGGCATTCGTAAACAAAACCCTTAATAAAAATTGAATTTATAATATACTCTAAAAAATGGACAACAAATAACCTGTAATTGGTTGAACTGATGTTGATCAATTTTTTTTTTAATTTGAGACATTAATTTTCAAATTATTTCTTCGGGTAATTATATATGCCATCCTAACTTGTGCATAAGTTTTTGTTTTGATTCGAATTTTAATAAGAGGCATAAATAGACAATGGATTGTGATATGAACCCAATTTTGGTACCCGCCAATATTTATGCAGGTGTGGATATGCATGTCTATTAGCATTCAAAGCCAAATATTGTATGTGAACATTTTAGTTTTGCGGTAAGCATGTGGTCGCTCCAAAATGGGTTAATAATTGACTATAGGATTGTACTGTAGGGAATGCTAAGGTGATTCGTACTACTTGTGGCTCTGGCATGTCAATATTAAAGATTGTTCCATTGACTCCACCAGTTTCCTTTTCTCACTTATATATTAATGATTGATTAGTAGCCATGTTTAACTGACCATGTTCTCTCCCCTATTAACAGATATGCCCATTATCTATTCGAAAATGGAAGCTACGAGGAGGCAATGGAACATTTTTTTGCTTCTCAAGTAGATATAACATATGTCCTTTCTTTATATCCCTCTCTTGTGCTTCCGAAAACAAATTTAATACTTGACACAGAGAAATTGATTGACATCTCTTGGGATGCACATCTATCTAGAGGATCATCTGGCATGTCTGACGATATGGAGTCTTCCTCCCCATCATATCCACCAGAATATGAGGAAAATTCAGCACTTGAATCAAAGAAAATGAGCCATAATACTCTCATGGCTCTCATAAAATATTTGCAAAAGAAGAGACAAGGCATAATTGAAAAGGCTACTATTGAGGGAACAGAGGAAGTTGTATCAAATGCCGTTGTTGATGGCATTCATTCATATAATTCAAGTAGGTTTAAGAAATCAAACAAGGTATTTCTTGAGTGACTCAGAGCCAGTATATTATTTTATTTGAAATGGTTAAGGACATAGTTGATCCAAGTTAATTTTCTGAGTAATTCTTTTCAGGTATATATAGTGAGACATGTGTTTGTTCTGCATGGAGAGTGGACAGAAATTTTTATTTAGTGTCTGCTTAATGAGAGTTATTATTGTAAACGTGCTGATGTTTTGTATGCAAATTGTTTACTTTGCGTAGTTTCTTTGTGGCATTTCCCTTGTGGATCATCCCTGTTCCTGCATTAATGCAGTTTAATCCATTACTTCTGTTTTAAGAATTTCTTGTTCATTGTCTCTCAGGGTCATAGCAGCATTCCCATCAGTTCAGGTGCTAGGGACATGGCAACAACATTGGACACAGCTCTACTTCAGGCTCTGCAGCTCACTGGACAGTCTTCTGCTGCTTTAGAACTGCTGAAGGGTCTTAATTATTGTGATGTAAAAATCTGCGAGGAGGTTCTTCAGAGCAGTAATCAATACTCAGCTCTGGTGGAGCTTTACCGGAGCAATGGAATGCATCGAGAAGCTTTAAAGCTTTTGCATGATTTGGTGCACGGAAAGCAAACAAATGAATCCGGTGCGGAAGTGACTCAAAAGTTCAATCATGAGTCAATCATTGACTACTTGAAGGTTAGTTCTTACTTCTTCTTTAGTTATGGAAGGATTTATTGGTAAGCTTATTTGCCTTGTTTTGATTTTATACACCTTGGAAAGCTGTTATGCTCCATTTTTTGGTCTAGGAGCTCAATTAAGGACTCACCCTATTTTTGGAAATGATTATGTGCAGCCACTCTGTGGATCCGATCCTATGCTTGTCTTGGAGTATGCGATGTCTGTTCTGGAGAGCTGTCCCGACCGCACAATTGAACTTTTTCTGTCAGGAAACATTCCCGCTGATTTGGTTAACTCTTATTTGAAGCAGCATGCCCCAAATATGCAAGCCAAATATTTGGAACTTATGCTTGCAATGGATGAAAATGCAATTTCTGGAAATCTGCAAAATGAAATGGTATATACATCTTGCCTTATTTTGTGTTTCAGAGGTTGCTTGCTTACTGTTTCTTTCTTAGTAATAGCAGTCAAGATTTTATAAGCTGTACATGGGGTCGAAGCATGCAGCAATTATAGCTCAATTGTAGCGTATTTTCACTTTGTAAATGTAAAAATGAATGTCTCCACTACACATAACACTCCCAGCCCGGGTAGTATTGGTTGGGAGAAATTTGCGTATTAGTATGCGGAGCTTTGTACAGTTATACCGTTAGTTTTTTTAAAAAAAAATTGTAAAATATAGTCGAAGTTTTAAAAATACCCGATTTACCATTCCTAGGACGAGTTTTGAAAACGTGTCTTCCAATTTACAAAGAAGATGAGTTTTCAAAAACTGTCACTCAAATAATAAGAGTAAAGGCGGGCTTTCAAATCCCGTCTTTCCCTTCTTTCTTTTTTCTTTAAAGAGAGGAGTGCGAAATGGGGAGGGACGACGTGTGGGAGAAAGGGAGAGTGACATGGGGGTAGGGGGAGGGTGTACGGGAGAGGGAGGGGAGAGGAGCCTAGGGAGAGGGGTGGGGGATGGAATACAGGGAAGGGAGTGGGGCCTGGTGGGAGAGGGATTGGGAAAAAGACAAATGAGGAAAGTGAGAGAGGGGGAGAGTTGTGAAAGAGGATGGTTAAAAAAATTAAATGACATGAAAGACGGGTTTTGAAAACCCGCCTTTCTCCTTATTATTTGGGTGAAAGATTTTGAAAACTCGTCTTTTTTGTAAATTGAAAGACGCATTTTTAAAAATCGCCTTAAGAACGGTAAATTGGGTATTTTTAAAACTTCGACCATATTTCATAATTTTTTTTAAATCAGTGGTATATCCGTACTAACATCTTAGTATGCGCCCTTACATTTGCAATGCAAAGGGGTCTTTTTAATCTTTCGAGCTCAGTTTGCCCCAAGTTTTGCCTCATGTCTATTGATGTGGGCCTCCATAGATATTGGCAGATCAGATAGGTAATGAAGTCAATTGGAAATCAAAACAAAATAATTTTCAACCGAAACAAGATGAACTAAGTCCTTTCACTTTATGAAACAATATTTGTTGTACTGGAAACTCGATTTTCATTGGAAAATTTGGATAAATGAAGCAATCTGCAAGGTTTTCATGGTGATTTTCTTGTTGTAGGTGCAAATATACCTCTCGGAGGTTCTTGAATGGTTCTCTGATCTTAATGCTCACCAAAAGTGGGATGAGAAGATTTATACTCCAACCAGAAAAAAATTGTTGTCTGCATTGGAAAACATCACAGGTTACAGCCCTGAAGCTTTCTTGAAGCGGCTTCCCACTGATGTGTTGTTCGAAGAGCGTGCAATTTTGTTAGGAAAAATGAATCAGCATGAGCTGGCGTTGTCTCTTTATGTCCATAAGGTATTTTTGTCATATGAATAATTATTTATCCTTTTCAATCAACGTTTACTGAGAACAATACTTTTGAATTGTTTTGAGAGGATATATGATTTTTGTGCATGCTTTTGTGGTGTTTAACATTTGTATGATTTTTGAATGTATAGTCATGATTTTACAATTAAGTATTAGTTCTTTCTATTTATATCATGGGTTGATGTCGACCTATACAAATTGGATGTTTCTCCTCTACATATGATTTTTGGCAATAAAATCTTTTTTTTATTTCAAAACAAAATTTGAGTTGTTTCTTTTCCAAGAGGTGTTTTAACCATATGTCTGTTCATGGACTTCCTTCTATTTACTAATAATTGTTATGGTCCAGTCCCCATTCTCTAAAGTTCTACAGAGTACAGATTCGGTGTCATGTTTTGTGTGGACCATTTGTTTCATTAAGCTATCAACAATCTGAATCTAGTGTGATTCTTGTACTGATACGTGTGGTTGACCATTCAATTTGATTGTTTGCTAATTCCTTTCCTTGTTTTGCCCAATGTTTCCCCTTAATACTTTTGCAATGCACGTTGTTGCCTATATTTTCTAGTCTTTGCTAGTCATTTGGAGAAGGTCGGAACTTAACATGTGTCATTATTAGCTTCATGTACCAGATCTTGCACTCTCATACTGCGATCGGGTTTATGAGAGTGTTGTTCGCCAGCCATCTGCAAAATCTCCTGGCAGCATATACCTGACTCTTTTACAAATTTACCTCAATCCTCGGAGGACAACAAAGAACTTCGAGAAACGGATTACAAATGTAACATCATCCCAAAACACCACCATCCCCAAGGCAAGTACTGGGTCTTCATTTAAGGCTAAAATTGGTCGGGCTGTCAAAAAAATTGCTGCAATAGAAGGTGCAGAGGACATGAAGTATAATCCAAGTGGCACTGATAGTGGGAAGAGTGATGGTGATGGAGATGAGCCAGTGGAAGGAGTATCCACCATCATGCTTGATGAGGTTCTCGATGTGCTAAGCAAAAGGTGGGATAGAATCAATGGTGCTCAGGCTCTGAGACTCTTACCAAGGGAAACAAAGTTACAGGTATTATATACACAAACAGTTAGTCTTTATTTAGTCACATCAGTGCTGGTGTTTTCTTAAGATTAGATTGTTTTAAAGGACAAGTTAGTGGCAAAGATCAAACAACTTTTTCTTTTTGAGCCCTTGAAGGTTCCCTGTGCTAGTGGTCCTGAATTGTTATCATATTGCACATATAGCTCAGATTTTCTTTACATGCAGAGTTTGCTCCCTTTCCTTGGCCCACTTGTGAGGAAGTCCAGTGAAGCACACAGGAACTATTCAGTAATCAAGAGCTTGAGACAGAGCGAGAACCTTCAGGTAGCCTTGTTTATACTCCACAACATGTTGTTTTGGACACTTTCTTTCTTTTGGCAAAACAAAATGGTGAAGTGACTCAAATCGAGATATCGATATGTTAGATTCGTTTTATTCTGCACATTCATAAGCCACCTTTAAGGTTGCCATGACTAAGAATTGATGGAAATGTGAATATACATTTTGATGAAACATTGTCGCTCCTTTGTGTCTTTGAGTTCCCTCATAATGGAATAGTTGGAGGACCCTTGATTGTGCTTATCATTTCTGAAGCTCGTGAATGTTTGTAGATCTGCTTCTTCTTTCTTTTATCTGCTTCTTTTTTGCTACTATTGTTTGCCTCAGCTTTTATAATAAATGACCGTGCAAGCAGGTGAAAGATGAATTGTATTCCGAACGGAAACCAGTGGTGAAGATAACCAGCGATAGCATGTGCTCCCTTTGTAATAAGAAGATCGGGACGAGCGTTTTCGCTATTTATCCAAATGGGAAGACTCTCGTTCACTTTGTATGCTTCAGGGACTCCCAGAACTTGAAAACTGTCACCAGAGGTTCACCGTCATGGAAAAGATGAAAGGAAGCCTGCCGGTACTATGTCTTCATAGTGGCCGCTTGTACAGTAACAAATGCCTGCATGTTGTGGTGTAGCAAAGGAATTCTCATCATTATTCTCCACCAACACTGCTTATGAGAAATGTTTTTGGGCGATTTGGGTATGCCTTGTCTTCCTTTATATGGTTTTTTGGGTTCATTTATAAGATGAGGCCTCCAATGCATAGAGTTAAAAAGAGTGATTGAGATTGAGAGTTTTCTACTGTGATATTGGTTAGGCTTGTTCCGTAGTTGTAAAGCGTGATAAAAATGCCGGGATATACTATATAATGCATTACTGTGGAGGATTGTACCCAAAAATTTGCTAAATTAACAGAAACCGCGTCTTCAATGAAAATGGTGAATTCTCAA
Organism: Melastoma candidum; assembly: GCA_023653495.1. Lineage (NCBI taxonomy): Eukaryota > Viridiplantae > Streptophyta > Magnoliopsida > Myrtales > Melastomataceae > Melastoma > Melastoma candidum. The sequence goes on along the minus strand of CM042888.1, from coordinate 6,373,150 downwards.
CCCCGTTTTTATATAATATATTTCGTCCACATAAAAATGGGGTTGAGAAACCTGTCTTTCGGGACTCAAATTTTTTTTTTTAATTTTAGCAGGGAAAGACGAGGTTAGGAACCCTATCACCCATTTTATGAAAAAAATTTAAAAAAAAGTGAGCGGATGGGGACTGAATTAAGTGAATTTGTCATCCCAAAAAATACATTATATGGACTGAATTAAGTGAATCTGTCATCCTAAAATTATGATTCATTTCTTATAGCAAATATTCACTTGTAGCATACCACACCTCAATACCGCGTTTTTTGCTCCCAAAGTTAAAAAAAAATTGAGTCCCAAAAGACGAGGTTCTCAACCTCGTTTTTACGTGGACAAAATATATTGCATAAAAACGAGGTTGAAAACCGCGTCTTTCACCATTTTCATCATGGATGTGGTTCGCAATCACGTCTTCTGTGTATTTTGAATGGTGCGATTGGGAACTTAAAAGGCTATAAATTTGTAATTTAGTAAACTAGAGCTGCATTTGGTGAATTTTTTTAAAACCAACGTTGTTTTCATACAAAACTCCATTAATGTGATGTTAATCTCATGAATGGAAAAAATTTTAGTCTTCTTTCGTCTAAATATGGACAGAAGAAACACCACGAACTCTTGAGGACATACCTGCCTGTGCTGGTAGCTGGGAGATGCAAGCACGTCTTTTCGGTTCATTCTGTATTCTGAATATTGGGCACGGGACGGCTCTTATCAGCAGCGTAATTTCGACTTATTCATGTTATTAAAGTCAAATGCAGCTTTTTGTTGGGCAGATTTTTAAGTTATTAGTTTAAAATATTGCTTATATATATTTATTGTTTCCTAAAATTTATCATATATATCCTATATTATTACATAGTATTGTGAGTTAGAGAATGTCTGTTGGCTTCCATACTTCAAACCTCTCAAAATTAAACAATAATCTGGTTTCTAGCATAACATAAAAATTAGTATTCAACATGAAAAAAATTAGAGGCTTGCATGATAATAAGGCTACTTAAAAAAATTGTCTAACCAGAGTTTGAGAAATTACCAATTTATCGGCAAGACATTTTCTAAACAGCAACTCTCAGAAATTTCTTTTAAAAAGTTTTCAAAATCGTGATTTAGAACATCAATTTTTTTTAATTGTCGCTGTTTCAAACCGCGATATAAAAGAATAGAAAATTAAATGGCGATATTAGAAAACTTATAAAAATTTTTACAGTGTGGCTGATCAAAATATCTTTCTAATAAATTAAAAGACGTTGCTCTCAAGAGTGACTCTGGAGCAATAATGAGCTACGATTGGTTTATGAAATATCTTAGTGGGCATATTAACTGTTAATAATTGAATGCTAATTTTTCGTCTTACTTTTTCTTTAAAATGCTAACTGTAATTAAGATAAAATAAAAAATAATTATTAATTCACTTCAAATTAAATAATGTATTAAAGACTTTGTAATTATAAATTTTAGTATTACCAAGTGAAATTGTGCACAAATCTCATTATTTGTTATTAAAGTAATTAAAAATGATCTTTTCTTAATTGATTACCTTACATCGTAATTACATATAAATTTATAAATTGATTAAGAAAAAGTGTTTCAATATGAAATGAAAAATATTAATATTATTTGTTAAATTTTACATTTGATTTAGAAAAAAGGTTATACTTGTAAATAAAATGGTAAAAAATTCTCAAACTTGTAAATCAAAGTCAAAAAGTTCGGGCCTTAATGCTTATTAACGGTATTAAAATTAAGTCATAAAAAAATTTAAAATATCGATTTAAAGTCATGAAGGAAGTTTTTAAAGGTTGGTCAGAAAAAAAAGTCTAATAAAAGCTCGTGTCTTCAATCAATATTTTTCCCTGAATATAAATTCTAAAATCTTTCGATATGAAATGAGCTAAGAGCTAACAATATTTTAAGTTAGATTTCAAAAAATTTAAACTTTGAAAAAATAACTTTAACCTATATTTCAAGATTTCATTTTATAACGGTTAAAGGTTTATCATTTTTAAGACATAATTATAACAATTAATTAATTTGATATTTCTTCTTTATTGGTTCTCATTTAAATTAATTGTAAATCTGAATTATTTATTTTCAGCCATACTTTTATGTTTTAAATTAGTTAAAGTCATTGTTATATAGTTAAAAAATTATAAATGTCTCTCCTCGTAATAAACATCTTTGAAAGGATTTCTGCATTTAAAAAAATATTTTTTTTTTTATATAAGGAAGGAAACACACTCTATATTTTTTAAATATAATTCTGATTTCTAAATTAATTTTTTTGGATAAATTTTGTAGAATTCAGTTAATTAACTTTTTTTAATTCAACTGGATTTAAAAGAAAAAACAAACTCGCCCCTTTAACCCAATTAAATTAATATAAAAAATAAACTTTTTTAAAACCTTTTCATTACTTGTTTATTTGCATTTTTTATAATCATTTAGTTTATGTATTTAAATATAAAAAATCAAAAAAAAAAATTTGTGGGATCCACTATCACCCCAATTATAGAGGAAAATTATTTAATCCAAAATCAATCCAAAAGTTATAAATTATAATTTTATTAAAGTGTTTCTACTTAGAAGTCAATAATTATAATTTTATTAAATTTCACAGGAAAAAATTCAAAATTATTTTTGAGAAAGTTTCTAAATATGTAGCATTTAATATTTTTAATTTTCGCTAAATTCTGAAATTAATTTAGAAAGTAAGGGGTAAACCTTCGAACTTTTAAATCTAAAACACTAGGATTATTCTCCAAAATTTTTAAATGAATATTAATATAAATATTACAGGATCTTGTTTATGTTTATAAGTAAATTTTTATAATGAATTTAAATTAATTTGGGAGATTTAGAAATCAATTGTAATTTATATAATTTAGTGTTTTAAATTTAAGGTTATACTGTGAATTAGGATAATTTCTCCGAGAATATTTTATAAAATCAAAAATATTTTATGAAAATAAAGTCGCCCTTATTAATAACTGAAATAAGATGGTATGAGTTTGTCTTTTATTTAACAGTTTCCCAAAACCCTAATCGTCACCTGCCCTTAGCCAATAGACACTTAACCCTACAAACAAACAAACCCAGAAGCCTCAAATAAACCCAGGAGCGTCTGCCGTCGTGAGTGTTGTTTCTTAATTTCTTATAATGTTTCCCTTAGTTATTGTATCGAATTCGAGCCATGAATTGGATTGGTTGAGCTCGGAGAGATGGTGCTGTATTCTTGTTGGGTTGCGTTGTGGATTTGCTTTCACAATGGAATTTATTCCATTGGAATTGAGTACTCTGTCCGTTTGAGTGGAATAGTTGATTTTCTCTTTCGAGTTTTTCTGTACTTTTTCTTGGTTACTTGGTGGTTTTGCTTTAGGCGGAGAAGAAGCTTTGATCGATGTATTTTTCGTGGTCTTTTTTCAGGTGTGTTAGAAGATCTTAGTCCCTGACCCCGACCGCTGACTTTTGGAGGTCAGTTGGGATCCTGGGTCGGAGTCTGAATCAAGTATCCATATGGGCATGGAGTCAGTGCACAACACTACAGGGACAAATGAAGTAGAAAATTATGATTTCACAGACAGTGAATTGATTTATTATGTGAGGAATGCCCTCGATTCAACCACTTCGGTGAGTTTTGATGGAGATTACGTTTCTTTGTCGACACTGGCATGCAAGGTGTAATATATTCCTGTCATGTATTCTTTCAGGATGATAGCAGTTATCAGGAACTGGTAGGACTTATGCATCACAAGGAGAGGCTTTCACCCGATCAAGTTGCTTTATTATCTGTAGGTGTTTTGGGAAGGTCGTTGATGCCTGGAAGTAGTTTCCTTATATTTGTCTTTTATTGAGTTTGTGCGTCCACTTTGTTAGACATGTCTGAAGGCTTTATCGGGCGCGGTGTCTTGCATAGATATGACTTGCCATAAAGATCTTCTTTCCTCTGTAAGTTGTGAAATCTGTGTAATATTTTCATTTAGTGTTTTCTGGACTTCTTGCTGAACTCTGGGTAACTTCCAGATTTTTGCAATGAGTCTATGGAGACATGGAGTCGAAGCATCCGATGCACTGGCCGACCTAGTTGTGTCTCTGGTATATCATGCTCTGCTCGCTTTCTAGAATTTCAGTCTTCATTTTAACCCGAGTTCCTCATATTGAGTTTTTGTCCTGTCAGGCTGTTTCAAATGGAAAATTTGTTGACCTGTGCTTGGCCATGCTTGTGAGGAATTTTATGCCACCATATAGTTTCATGGACTCTCTCAAGGAGCCACGTGGCCTTGCCCGGAAGGCTCATGCCCTTTCTCTGGTGCATTCTTCTTTGGAAAGCATTTCCCGTCTTGTTCCTCTGGCGCCTACGAGGTTAGCAGCATTAGTTGTCCAGGAGATGCCTAGGATACAAGAAAAAGAAAAGATAGGACAGGCTGGAGCTGTAAGTTTTCTTTGCTCCCTCCACATATTTTTGTAGACCGCAGCATGATTTTTTTCCTTTGCAGATATTTTGCATTATATTTCTACTGTTACTGTAATCTGTCGACTAAATTCTTTTAAAACATAACTGGCCTGTTGTGACCTCTGTTTCTAGGGTGATCAAATATATGTATTGTGCTTGTTTTATATCTAGGTTACGTTTTTTTGCTTCAAATATTGGATAATTTCTGTTTACTTAATGAGAATCATTGGCACTTTTGCAGTTGACAAATATTAGAATTTTTGTGGAGAACATGTTTAGATTGGAGAGTGGTCCAGTTGGAGCACTTGTTGGAAGTACAATGCTTATGGCAGTCGTGGACAGACTACTAGATTTGGATGTGAGTGTGGCCGAGTTTCATGAATATTTTGGATCAGTTAAGCCTTATTAACTGTTTGTTCATGGATAATGTTTAGCTGGATATCAGCTGGGATGACATTTTAAAAGATGAGTCAAGCAGAGGTATATTTGAGATGGAGTTAGAAGATTGGGAGTACGAGGGGGAGGATGCAGATGACCTTGAACAGGTAAAAAATTGTTCATCTTGGAGCATTGTCAAATATATCTTTTGGTTGATTTCTAATGGCCACTGGAAATTTGGTGTTTGGCCTCATTGCAGTATATTTGCCTGAAATGACTGAATGATCTTGATCTGATATATTATATTCTGTTAAATGAACTTTTACTGTCAGGAAACATCATATATCGTATTCTGTTAAATGAATTTGTGCTGTAACTGAATGAGTTATCATGATTTATGCATCAGTATCAGCCTATGGCTTTTCCTTTCGTTCTTGGAAAATGAGCTCATGAGGTCTTGAGTTTCTAAAAGTGTCACTGTGTTTTGCATTTATTCATCTCTTGTGAAGGACATAATTTATTTGGTTGTGGCACTTTTAGCTTAGATACTTGGAACTGCTTTATGTGAAGTTACTTTATGCATAAATATAAAGGTTTGAAAATTGTGAACAAGTAGTTATATCGAATTGGGTTATCAAAGGACAAATTTTGCCTTTTTCATCCAGAATCGCCCTCATTGCTGGTAATTCACCAACCTTTTCTTGAGTTGATGAACAGTCAAAGCTGAATAGTGTGCAAAATCCCTCTTCAGTTTTTCCAAAAGATATGAAATGGCGCTGGTATGCTGGAAATAATTTTTTTCTTGGTAGAGAACTTGACAAGCAGATTGCTTGGATTGTTTGTGATAGAGAGAAGGCCACAATGAAAATATGATTAAGCTTCTGTTCAGAGTGCATTTATCCTTTCTTAAACTCCCTGTATCTGAAATTCCACCTTGTTGCTTCAATTATGTGGGATGAAAGTCTCCATGTTGATTGATCCTTTAATGGACTTTTTGATTTCTTAAGCGGAGAGGAAAGAATATCAGTGCCTTTGGGAATAAATGACTCTTCAATTGGATTGATTGATGCACTTTGCAAGATAGTTGATGGAAAGGCAAGTCTCATGTTCACTATTCATAAAAATGTACAGTTAAAGCGCTGGGTTATCCTATCAAATTATACTGAGCCCATTTGTCTCCTGGTTTGTCATTAAATCCTGGATGAATCAGTGAAGCGGATTATAAACTAAAGAGTCATGTCGGATGGTATCATCAATTTGACAGAAAATGAAGGCCTGCTACTAGGGACTTGATCCAATGGGTCATTGGAGTGGATGTTATCTTTACAATAATAGACACTAAGATGCATTCCTTTTAATAATATGAATGGCTTGGTTAATAAATCAAGTGTGCATTCAGGTAACTGGGTGCACAGGCATTACTATGAAACTCAGGAGAGGAAGAATGTTAATTTCAATTTAACACCCCATCTAAAGCTAACTGCGAAGCTTTTGGATTGTGATCCTTCGGATTATTTTCTAATGTAACTTTATTTCTTCAAACTGGGAATTGCCAAGTTTCCTGACAAGTTGGTTGAACTCGGATCAAGATTGTATTTGGATCGGATTTTTCCCATTCATTTAGAATCCAGTTGTGATTTCAATGCCTGAATTTCTGGAGCAGGGGTTGGGTTTCGCTTGCAATTCTAATGTATGCTCCAAACACGTGGTATACTTGTTCTGATTGTTAGGAAGAATTCCTGTTCTTAGCTCATTGTGATATAGAGAAACTAATAATTTAAGAGAGATTTGTTTCTTGAGAGGGTTATTCTGGCCCATGAAATTTTGTTTGAGATATTTTTTCATATGTACAACAATTGGTGGTTTGCCAATAATCTTCTGTGTTGATAAGAAAAGGTTCATGCTTTCAGATTATCGGACAGTCCTTAAGCAGAAAGGCCCTGTCTCGAAATGCATCTGCGGAGCAGTTGGATGCGCTATTGGTGTTAACTTTTGAGCACCTTGAATCTTGTCAAACACAAGGAAGATTAAATGAGGTACTAATTTTAGGCTTGCTGTATTTATTCTTCTTATTTTTGCTGGTTTTACTTAAAATCTGACTTATCTTTCTGTTGCGTCAAAGGTGTTTAGCGTTCTTCTGCAATCATTTTGTAGAACCGTTTTAAATGCATACAAGTCCAAGTTTACACAAGTGAGTAACATATATTTCTCTGCAAATTTTATAGCTGTAATTGTCCATGCATATCATTCCCTTAAAAGTTGTACACATACTTTGCAGTTCGTTATGTTTTATGTTTGTGCGCTGGATCCCGAGAATTGTGGTGTGAGTTTCTCGAAGACCCTTGTCGATCTCTTTTGCAGTGACTGTCCCCCGTTAACAAGGTAGGATGGACCATTACTTTCATTCATTTCTTTGGAATTTGAAGTAGTGATGTGCCTTTAATGATCTTTCTTCTTTTGGGGAAAATTATGGCGACTAAAATTGTGAACATATAGCCCAGTACTTTTCCAGCCCTGCACGTGGCAGAGCTCTGCATAAGACATCGCCTTCTTCAGAGGCAGGAAAGATGCTTATCTATATTTTTCGAAGAGGGAACCGCATGATTTGATACATCGAACCTGCTAGAGGAAACTAGAGTTCTGGGTTTATCCATAAGAGGCCAATTTTCGGTCCATGAAATCATCCTTCGTTCTGGCTGTCCTAAAGATAGCTTTTACCTTAGGATTTAAAAAACAAGTGAGAATCTGGTTTCATATAAGTGAAACCCTACAATTCAAGAGTAATGATCTTTCTGTTTTTCACAGGATGAGTGCAGCTGCATATCTTGCTAGCTATCTGTCTCGGGCTATGTTCTTGTCTGATAAAGTTGTATTAACAAATCTGAAGAGGTATATTGCGACTCCTCTTTCCCATGGATTTATTTTTTCTGTTTTTTGTTTTATCTTTGCTTATAGAGATGTGTCTAAGCCACCTTCTATTGTCCTGACTCACCAGATTGGTCGACTGGTGTGTGGAGTACTGTGGAATACATGGCGATGACTGTGACTTGAACCCTGAAGCTCATCGTATTTTTTATGCTGGTTGCCAGGTAAAAATATATGCTGGAATTGCCTTTCTTGGAATTTTGATTAGCTACTGTTCTTCTACTGAAAGGGTTTGCACAGGAAATCTGTAGTGGTAAGTTATGCTTTCAGTAAATTACAGTCTAATTCGCTGTATAGTTTCCTCATAATACGGAGATAGGCCTTTGAATTTGTAAAATTGTTTGCGGTAGCAATTTTTCCGAACAGTTTCAACTTATAGGTTGAGAATGGTCTATTGACCAAAATCACACATGCAAATTTTGGGGTTCTTGACCTATAACAGATAGAGGAACTATTCTACTGTACTTTGTGGGCTCCTTAAATATAGTCCTCGGGAGTATAGATGTACCGTTTCTTCACTCATGGCTATACTAGGCAGCTGCTTCATTAGGTTTGCATGAAATTTGAGAGAAAAATGTGCCCTCTGCCTTGCATGCACTTTTTTTATTTATTAATGCCTCCGTTGGGATAATTAATGCGTGGTTTTTGAGTTGGGGGTTTTATTTTCAGAATGTTATTGATGCATTTTGCTTCTCTTCAAACAGGCCATAATGTACATACTTTGCTTCCGAATGAGAGGAATCATCACAGTCCCATGGCTGAAGTCACAGCTTTCTATGATGCCCATTGAAACTATTCTGAAGCACCCATTGGCACCATTGAAGGTAAGTCTTGTGTCGATTCTGGCTATCACCATTATTGAACTCTTGTTTTAAAAGAACTAATAAAACAATGAGGTATGGAACTCTTAAAATAACACAAGAATAAATTATTGCAGTTTCATAGTATCAACATCAATATCAACCTTTAGCAAAAGCCCATTTGGATATCTGAGGTTAGGGAAGATTCAACATGTGTATAATCTTAACTTTACAACTAATTATAAAGAGGTTGCCGATAATTATAGTTGTGAGAGGTAAATATCACAGAATTAAAGAATTATGTGATGTACATCTGTCTGTGCATTCCAGGTTTGCCTACCATCCGTCGTTGAAGAATTTCTAGGACAGGCGAAAGCAGCGAGGCTGTTTACTGTCTCAAAGACATTCATCTTTGATGACTTATTAGAGTCCGAACTTTCAAGGGCCTTTGGCGGCTTGGAGAGGCTTGACATGTTCTTCCCCTTTGATCCCTGCTTGCTAAAGCAAAGCGACAGGTCTATTTCAATAATCCTTTACCTCAGGGACACAGATCTCATTATCTATTTTTTACAGAGCTTGTGGTGCATGAATTTGAACTTGCATTCGTGTGGTTAACTTGTTCTCGCGAGAAGACTTTGATCCTCGGGCTACATCCTGCTTAGGACAAAGATCTTGATATAATTTTGAATAATTTTGGATCCACAATGCTAGGAATTTAGAGTTTTTTTTTCCCGAGTTTGAGACAAAAACTTGATATTAAGGTCATGTTTGTGTGTTTTTACTCCCCCTGACCTCGCTATAATCATGTCTCTGGCCTCTACAGCTTCATTCGGCAGCACTACATATACTGGTCAATGGTTGGCAAGCATTATGCTAATGACGAACAAGGAAGCAGTGATGAAGAAGAAGATGAGGAAATCACGGTAAAAGGTAACGATAACATGGCAATGAGCTATGACGATGAGGGCGTCAATCTGGATGACTTTGACCTTGCCATGACAAAGATGTCCATAACGCCCAAGAACCACTCCTTGATTTATGGGTATGGTGGGGAGTTGCAGGAGCTTTCACGGATGCCTTCTAAGATTAGGCCGTCAATGAGCCCGCCGGAGTTGTAGTCGGAAAACAATCACGCCTTGTGTAACATCTATATGGATGATGTATAAATATAATATGTTAGGGACTGTTTGCCTCAGCTAAGGTCCCGCTTTCTTTGTCATCTTAAACAATTATGTAAAAACCTCTTTTAGTGGACTGATTAACTTTATCCGTGTATGGACTTTATGACAAAAATTTCAGTTTGAAATTCAATGTCGATGTATTAAGGTTAGCTCGGGTTTACAAGAGTCCAGGAAAGATAGATTAAAAATATTTTAGTGTAAAGTGTGATGGCTGACTGGACATAAATTGTATTCACAAATAATTTCTTTTTGTTTTTTAATCTCCTGTTAATCCAGGAGAGAGCGTAAACATATGGACCCCCAAATCCCTTTTGAGGTTCACACAATTAAATAAGAATCAGATTTTGATTCTTTATGCCCTTTACAATAAATGTACACATATTTACATTGTTTACACGGATGGCTTTTTGATTGGAAACGACTCGGGTTTCTTTGCTTGGCCACTGGTTCCCCTAACCCGCGGCAGAGCCCCGAACCGACCAAACTGAACACCTGACTGAAGAACAACCTATGCTCTTCCGTCATGAACGTTTGACTCACAGAGAGAGAGAGAGAGAGAGAGAGAGGGTCGGGTTGATTCCCTATATCTTACAGTTGACCCTCTTCTTGGAATCTTGGACGAACATGATAGAGGTTGACCTGTGAAAGGGATGCGGCCCGTTAGTCCTATTGAAACTCTCAACTTCATCCGCAATAATACCAGCCAACTGTGGATTTATGTGGCGCAATTGCAACTAAAAAGTGACGAATTCAGAGTCAATTAGCAAGTAATGAAATCCAAGTTACAAGGACAAAAGTACTCACTACCATTCGAAGCTCGTGTTTGGAATACCTGAAGAATGCAAATATGACAACTTGCAAGGCTAGATTTCGAAGCTTGCTGTCACAAAGGGTGACTAAAGCTGCTGCTCCTAGTCCTGCTGCAATCTAAGGACTACCTGAAATAGCCCAAAATTCGTGTTATCTGTCGTAAGTTGAAGAGATCATTTGGGTAATGACAGAATGAATGTTTCTCTAATAACCGTGGGGTAATGGAATAACTATTCTTACCTGATGACATGACACGGGATATATTTGACCTCAGCCAGCTGCTTGATCAGAACCACTAGTAAATTGGGGAGAATGTGTTCTCACAATGATCTGTCCCTGTCCTGGCGCAGGCGCAGCCATACCTGTCACAGAAAAGCTCGTCCATCTGAAACTCAATTTTAATAAACGTTCAATAGCTTAAGTAGCCATTTTCAGTCATCAAATCCAGAACCAGGGAGATGTTTGTTTGGGACATCATCATCGAAATCTAACTTTGGGGTTCTAGTCAACTAGGAGTTGCCATCAGTTTGCTCTCCGTCGAACATGAAGTTGATCCTTGTTGGTTTCACATGCCCATATCAAAATATAAAGGAATTAACTATATCAATTAGGATATGCCACCCAAAATCCTGGAGGACAAGACCCAACTACATATACCTAAAGTAAAATTTCTTATCGTAGCTTGAATTTTAGATCAAAGAATAAGAACTGGATTGACATACACACCTTGTGGATAAGGCGATTGCAATGGTGGAACTGCAGTCACATTCCCTCCATTGAAATTGGGTCCCCCGAGTTGCATCATGTGCTGACTCGGCATGCCGTAACCAGGAACCACCGCATAACTATGACTACCAGGGGGCGTATGACTCGACTGAGCCAATGGATGTATACTTGAACCACTTGGTGAAGGTGTCCCATACAGTTGCAAATACTGCTGAGACAAATAAGGAGTGTACATACCCTGAAAAAGTTCATTAAGTTGTTCCATATTTAAGCTTTTAGGGCATAAGCAGATAGATAATTCAATATCAAGGCTAAGACACGGTATCAACCTGAGTGTAGACATAATCGGGCCCATACGCCGCGTACCTACAACCCCACATCACGAAGTTAAGAATGACTAACCAGAAGATAACTCTCACACTTCCATAAGTAAAATAATTCTTGCCCTCTCAATATGTACTCTTATTGACAACACATTAACAACCGGATTCTAGACGGAAGCTCAGAAAAAAATAGACCACCTAGGAATAACACACTTATGAGAAAAGCAATACCAATCAAATGGTTCTAATATCAAATCCTTCTAAATTCACATTTAACTTAGACATTCAGTTGAGCAATGTGCTTTTATCAGGAGAAATAAAAGAGACCTCAGTTTTCATAAATCAGGTTTCGTTTCACCAAGACAACCATCAATTGACAACTAGGAGAAGAGAGCACTAAACATGATCTTGATTACAAATATTTATGTTTTGTAATCAACCAAAAACAGAAAGCTCATGATGATATCCAGTTTAACAAAATAAATCGAACTTCAGAACCCAAATAGCAGAGTGACGTATAATTACTTACGTGTAAGGCGGATACACATATCCCGGCGGGTAGCCATAAGAGCTGGGATGATGATACAGAGGCCCTCCCATAACATTCCCTCTTGGCATCTGCACGCTTCCAATCAGTGGTGGCATTGGTCTCAACCGTCCTAAGCAAATTAAGGCAAATGAAACAAAGAAGCTTGATTGATATAATAATAGAAATAGATAGGATGAAAATATAGCATTGGGCTCCATGCGAGTAAGTTCCTTCTCCATTTCCGGTATAAAGTCCCTAAATAATGGTAATTCTTGCTTCGTTCTTATAATATGAGCCCTTATGCTAAAAAAAAAAAAAGAAACACCAGTCAATGAAATGAAGACGATGGTCAGATCAATGACAGATAAACTTCCCAATATATAGCTAATCTCTACATCATTTCTTATTCAAATATTGAAATAAGTCTCATGGTCATTGCAAACATAGCAATTGTCTTACATAGTTTACTGAGCTGCGAACAAATTGTTCAGCAACAACAGCTCTTTACTTTTATTGGTTAATAAACCTCCTGACAAGCAATACAACACCATTTATACAATACGCACTCAAAATACACAGAAACAAGGAAAAATCTGGCAGATCTCCTAAAAATAGACTTCTGTTTATTTATTCATTTAAGAAAACAATATTACTGAAATCATTAATGTGCATAATTATAAAAGAACCTCCTCCTGATTCAAACTATAGTAATGTTAGCCGTACTGTCCCATTGTCGTTAATGCCAAAGATGTATGACACAGAACATACCATATGGAAGAGGAGGACGAGGCCGACCGAGAGACGCCAAATTACAGTTTGCCCTCCTACCATCAATAACAGGGCTTGGATTTTCACAAGCTCTTCTTGCCGATTCAGGATCACAGAAAGTCACCTAGCTTCCATGCAAATCCAGGACCGGAAAAGCAATTTAAACTGCTGTTATTAGTCAATTCGTATGGGATAAAGGAAGTATAACAGAAAGTAACTTGATTAAGCAACTGCTTTCGCTTCTGAGTACTCTAATTGTAGCTTTCTGCCAGCAACATCAACAGATTAACTGAACTGTTCTGAATTCTTATAATCATTTCCTTTAATACCAGTAACGAATCCAACTCAAGAGACTGAGCCACACCATCTCAACAAAGCTGCCTTAACAAATCCAACTAGAGTGCTACCCAACTTCACAGCGAGGGTGCAGGCTACCCTGCCTTCCTACTCCAACCATATTACAGAAACACAACGTGCACAGCATCAAGAAAGCATAAATGGAGTAAGGAGGGAGCACTGTTCTTACAAAGCCATAGCCCTTGGAGCGCCCTGTATTTTTGTCAGTAATGACAACAGCTTCAAGGATATCACCAAACTGCTCGAAATACCGGCACAGGGTATCACTCTGCGTCTCCCAGGCCAATCCCCCCACGAAAACCTTGGTATGCGTCGTATCCCCAAACCCAGCAAACGGAGAACTAGGAACAGGATGATTATATGCCATCCAACAAAATAGAAAAACACAACCAAAAAAGAAAAGAAGAAAAACGAGAAAACTCAAGGATCACAACAAAGACACAAACTTTACTCTACCCATCTCATAAAACACTCGGTCACGTCACATGGATATAAACACAAAAATTCAAGCCTATACATGATCAAAGCACAAGCAAGCCAACCCAGCAAGTCTAAAAAGACCCGGACACACGAGCAAAACCCAACTTCGGAAAAGACCCAGAGACAGGAACCCCTTGCTAAACCCAAAAGAGGGCTTAATGATCAAATCAAACCAAGAACTATATCAGTCCACGACACATATACGCAAAACCCTAACGAACAGTAGTAAAATTTTAAGAAAAAAGAAGGGGGAAAAAAAACGAAAACAAAAAAAAAAAGACTCCGGGACTTTCCTTTCTTTTGGGTTTTTGGCAGAAAATTTGAAACTGATCAATCGAGGGTGATGAATGACGGGGATGATGATGATAATAATAATAATAATATAAATAAGAAAACGATGTTGTCGTTCGTGGCGTGTTGTGAAAAGCCGATCGATCAAAACCAAAGCCAAAAGAGCGCGCCCGTCGTCTTGATCTCATTTCCTATTTATCATAACTATTTATAAAATGTATAAATGCATTTGTTTTTCTTGCAAGGGAATCTTCGGGACGCAAATTCTTATCGGAACCTCTATCTATTGAGATTTTACCTCCTTCCATCTTAAGAGTCTGGAAAGCCAACGCCATAACCAATTTGAACAAAACATAAAACAACGTTACTTCTTCTTCTTCTATGGTTAGGATAGGACTTGGACAATGTTTCCCTAAAACTAGAAAATTAGAAAAAAAAAAAAAAAAAAGAATTTTTATTTTCTGGTTGGAGTGTTAGGACATGACAAAGCAAAGTAATACATATTTTTCTTAGCCGCGAAGATAGAAGAAGGCGACCGAGGGAGGCCGACAGTCCGTGGGATTGGATTATATGCCGACTCTCAAAAAATATAGTTTTTCTTTTTATTTTTTTGAAAACATTGGATTCATTCAATTGCATGTAGCATCGCGTATTATTACGATATTATGTTTGTCCTTTCGTACTACAACAGACAACATTTAATATGTTACGGAGGGATGGTAAACCGTCCTTTTGACAAGATCTTAGTCAATTCTAGTCAATCGTTTACTAAACAGTGATTCTTTTAATAGATTTTTACCAATAATATGGTTAGTATTTTACTAAAAGTATCGGGGTTAGTAAAATTTAGTACAAAGCCCAATAGACTTAGTAAATTTAGAGACTAAAGGTCTTAGTAAATTTTATTATATGATTTACTAAAAATTTTAGTAAATTACAATATTGTATTATACGATTTACTAAATATTT
The DNA here is from genome assembly GCA_023653495.1 of Melastoma candidum. Lineage (NCBI taxonomy): Eukaryota > Viridiplantae > Streptophyta > Magnoliopsida > Myrtales > Melastomataceae > Melastoma > Melastoma candidum. The sequence continues at coordinate 6,358,130 of CM042888.1, read as the reverse complement.
TAATAAATTATAACATTGTACTAAAAATATTAGTAATTTACAATTTTATACTATGCGATTTACTGTAATAATTTAGTAAAAACTTAGGAATTTACTAAACAGTATCAGGCTTAGTAAAAATTTTAGTACAAAGCCCAATGGGCTTAATAAAACTAGAGATAAATGCATAGCAATAGGCTTGATAAATTTTACTACACGATTTACTAAAAATTTTAGTAAATTACCAAGTTTTTACTAAATTATGAATCATATAGTATAAAATTGTAATTTACTAATATTTTTAGTAAATTTACTAAGTCCATACTTAACTTTTACTAAATCCAATTACTAATATTATTACTAAAGGTTGGTAGTAAAAATGTATTTAGTAAGACACAAGTAAACTTAATTGTAAGTTTAGCCCGCCCCGTTTGGGGGGGGGAGTGACTCGTGCAGACAGCATTAACAACAAATTTCCTCGACGAAATGAATAGTAACGCAAAGAAAAGAAAAAGGTGTTTTGGGGGATGATGGAGCGCTTGCGATCTGGAATATTGTTGTCCCTTTCCTGTCTGCCATCCGATTAAAAATAAACATTTAAAAAAAGAATAGACAGAGAGGAATGCATTTGTGGACATGAACAGGCCCCTGGGTTTTTTTTTTCTTTGGCTTGGGATGATTTGATTTGCGATGGGAGAATTGGGACAAAGCAAGACGTCACGATCTCGCCCCACCTCCCAAAGTTTGGCTTCATTTCCTTCTGATGATAAATCATATCATAAACAATTGGAAAGTAGGGTGGGCAGGGCAGAAACCTTTCCCATATTATCCATGCCCCGACGTTACGAACTCGTATAAAGATGCTCCGCCTATTCAAGCAAGTTTTCAAATAATTCATGAAATAATTGTCGCATCGATCGGATTACTTGTATTCATAAAACTTGGGGTCTCCAAGTATCAAAATAAGTTTAAAAAAATGGGTAATTAAATGGCAAAGACCGAATCACAAATCTAATCGGGCCTATAATGCCTAAACTAAACAAAGGATATCAAAGGAGGGAGCACTGTATAATGGGCCCAGCCCAAATATAATGAGTCCATGAATTCGTAATTTGTACTGCCCATACTTAAGGTGGCCGGATCTATAGAACCTTGATAGCAGAAGCATCGACCTTCTGCATCAACCTTTTGCTACTGTAGAAACCTTATCAGGACTGCATAATCATATCTTATATCAGACTTTGGCTGGTCGTTCTCTCATCAAGCAGTTCACTTCGGGATCTGCTGTGTACAAGGGTTCTGTAACCTACAGAAACCTAACCTTTAGCTATTGGGTTCTATTAGTTCTAAAAAGGCTAAAAAGGCTATTACTTTAATTCAACCCGTCCCTCTTAGTGTTATTGTTACACCTACACAAGTGAACAAATTAGTGGCGTCTCTATATCTTCACTTAGTAGATTCTAACTATAGATCGAGTTAAGTGTGTCAACCGGTGGTTGTGTATATGTATTCTCCATGTTGTTCCCTCGCCTTCGTGTCGTATCACTTTGATGTTTTTGTATTTATGTGTACGTTCGAGTCTATCCCGATTCTGTTGGTCGCGGTGGTATCTATGTAACCAGTCATTGAGTCGTTCCTTGAAATTTACTAGTAATGAAGTCTATATATCCTGTAGACGTAGCGTACTATTATCCTTCACCCGACATTGAGTTGTACTCTCCATGCCTTCTCTTCAACACCTCTATTTAAATAGAGTTTCCGTATAATTTCCTTTTCCATCAACTCGAGCCACCTAATCTTTTCCTCCCAAAAACGGTCACGCCCATACTCTTGGGCTGCCCCTGCTTCGCCGTGAATCAAAAGTATAGAGAAAACACGAATGTTTAAGAGAAAAACAATGCGTACTTACAAAGGTTTTGTAGGAAACACTAAGAGAATGCAATTAAAACTAAGAGTTGTGAGAACCTAATTTCTATTTAAATTGTGATTGCTCTTTTTTTACAATGCGTAAAAGCCTATTTATACAAAAATCACAACCATCTGTCCAAGATTTCGGAGCTATGTATATGTTGAGTGGCTTCAGTTACGTTATATCGTAACTATTACTAAGTAATTTCTTTTTCTTCATTATCGTGACACGTGTCCGTCGTTACTACCCGTGTCATTCGCCTGCCTACGTTGGAAACTATCACTCTCCTCCACGCAAATGACGGAATCCGGACAACCAAGCGAACATGCACGCCATGCAATACCCTTTATAAAGCGAGCGATGGTGAAGGGCTGTGATTTTCTTGGAAAAAAGGTGAATTTCAAGCGACGACACTTGGCTATGATTGCTGAAAATTAGGTGATCTCCATATATGAGGCATGGATCCATCCGTGAGAGCATTTTTAGTTTATGGGCCTATGGACTAAAATTTTTCAGTAAAAAACAATGTCATCCAAGATAGACATCAAGCTCAGCCCCGAATAAATTTCTTTCTGGCTCCTAGCTATCTCGACAAAGCTTTTAGAGAGCATCGACAACACAAACTCCCATGAGCAGAGGAATTCACACTTTGCTGCTCACCAGGAGCTCCCTAGAACACTGAAAATGGAAATTTGAAATCGGGCCCCTCCCACGAGGAAAAGAAGGCTCGCTAACATTTCATGGGGAGTTACTCTGCTTGGTTTGGGATTTACCTTTATGAAAGAAAGATGAGTCCACTGCAAGAAAAACGACATTAAGTGATTTTGAAGAGGAAAATTTGGTCACGTAGATCTTCTATTTTGCCAGAATTCGTTAATTGCTCCGTACGAATTTACAATGGAAAAACTCCTGTTCGTTCGTTGATCACTGAAGAAAAGGTTAGCCATAAATTGGGAGAGTTTGCCTTTAGAGGAAGATGCTGCTCCCCCCATGAATAGTTTTGACTTTTTGCTTAAAGCAGCGTCTTTGAGGGCCATCGCCAGAAGTTCCAGACATAGCAGCACCCGTTGCTATATATATCTTCATTTTATCGGCCGACAATTGTCGGAACCATGGAGCCACCACCGCTCACTATCTCTGCTCTTCGACAATCCAAGAACATCATGAAATCCTCATGAAATCGCCTGTGGTAAGCCTCAGGTACATTAGGGGGCTCATCCTCGCCGTGCAGATGTTCCATTCATTATTTTCAATGTGTTTCTGCGCCTGAGCAAGGATGATAATTCAAGGGGCTCTTTAAACAAACACAATTTACATGAAGGTTTTTGATATAAGTAGGTCAGGTCACCTTCGGACAATCAATGAAGACAACAAGCTAAATCCACGAAATGCAAGCTATTTGAGGGGAATAACCTGCCGCAGAGTGACCTGGGTACACTCGAGAAGAAGCACCTTGGCCGTTCTTCTAACTTCACATACTTTTTTGGGAACTCAGGCAACATCCTCAACAAGGAGTTGAAATCGTTACCCGGGAGGTCATTGAGTATTTTGGGGGTTGATGCCCAGCAACCTTGCAGAGGTTCTCCACTGCTCAAATAATCTTTGTGGTGTACAACGTGTTTGGGCCAGAGGATCAACCTAAACCCGCAATGACTAAGGTCGTGTGGGCGGTTGGGGGACATAAAGTCATCACGGCTTGCCCGATCAACGGTTTTGTCATAGATTATGACACCTTTATGAGGAGAAAAGGTACGACATATAACTGAAGCAGAGAAATCATCGAAATATTGGATGTTTGTGTTGAATGTGACTCTTGTTAATCAACGACGGAGATAACAGAGATGGTTCTGATCATAACAGGATACCTGAATTGATGAATTGCAAGCTTATTTGTTCTCGCCAATTCTATCATTCATGCAAACTAGACCTGCTCAAGGGCTCCGTCCCCCAATTGACCGACCGATCCGCCCGCCATTTGAGTGGATTTGGACATGGGTCGTTTTTTATCATGATTTTTAAGCCAATTAAATTTTGGGCGGGCATATAAAATAATAACCTTACCTGGCCCGCCCCGATCTGATAAAAATAATAACTAGGTTTCTTACTTTTATATTTGTATTTCAACGTTTACTTGTATAATTAAAAAGTATTTATATGAATTTAACTTTTCTTTTTTATTATGTTTTATTTTATATTATATTATACATGTATTTTGAGCCGGGCCTGATTTTAGGTAAGAAATTTTATGTCCGATAAATCCGATCCGGTGTTAGGGCTTGGGCAGGTTTGGACAATAAATAAAAATGTTTGACCCGAATAAACCAGATCTGAGATTAACCGAACCCCCCATGGAGCAATGTGTAATACAAACCAATTTCGATGTATTCATCCTCATCCGTTTCCTTATATCTTAATGGCTCTGCTCGGATATACCTATATAGAAAGTTGAAGGATAGGAAAGATGGTGTTCCTATTTATGGAAGACGAGGATAACGATGTCTTTGGAAAAAAACTTGAAGTAGGGTGGAAAAATTATACACAAGAAGAAAATTTTTATATATTTAGACAGACTTAATGAGTTATATGTTAAACGCAATGGATTGGTAATATAAAAAATTCCTCCGGTAGATTGGTGGACTAATAGATTCTGACGTTCGTTAATTGTCTCGTTGAGTGCCACGAGTCCTTATCTAATTCACCCCCGTTTTCTCTTATTTCCGTCCTCACGTTGCCGCCGAGGATGCCCTCCCCTCTCATCCCTGCCCACTGTTGTTAAGGCACAGAAATCCCCAAGAAACCTCTCTACCCTCCCAGAGGTGATCCCCAGGAAGCCCCAAAAATCGTCAGCCCTCCCAAATATTTCTTAAAATTCATATCATTAAATAATATTTCAACCAAATCAAACCCCTTTTTTCTCAATTAATTTGAACTGGGTCGGATTTCTCTCATATTAATCTAAAAGGTTTAACTTAATTTTGTACCCAATGGGATTTGATGGAAACAACTAGTGGTAGCGGCGGTACTGGCCCCGATGGAATTTCTGGAACAAAAAATTGGGTAATGCCCTCCTCCCTGTGCCAAAAGATTCCCAGTAATCTCGCCAAGAGAAACCAGCAGCAGCGGATGTCCGAAGTGGAGATTTTGTTTCCCCGATCTCACCAAGAAAGAAGCCGGGAGTATTAGAAGAGGTCCAAAGTAGATATCAAGAAGGGGATATTATTGTGAGGATGGTAGCGGGGCTTCGTGTGGATCTCTGGCCATTAACGACGGTGGATAGGGAGGAGAGAACAGAGCTTTCTTTGCGGCGACAATGGGAGGGAGGACGTAAACAAACGACAAAGGGATAGGAATCGAATAAGGACACGTGACACTTAACAAGACAATTAACGCCATCCATTGCCACATCGTTACAGATTCACCAATATAACTGATGATATATAATGGAAGAAGTTAAAGGCTATATAATGACTTTCGAAATGACAATTTAATAATTTGACATAAAAATTATCTCAATATAAAAAATTACTTTTAACAAATATATTAAGATTTATATTAAGTGCCTTCCTTTTAGATATTAAATATATTTTTATGCTGACTTATTTTATTATGAAATTCTAACTACGCTTAAATTATTTTTTTATTGTGAATTAATTTTGAAATTTTAAATATTAATTTTATCTCTTTTATATTTTATTAAATTATATGAATAGCAGTTTTTGGATGTACAAATAATTTCATAGCATGTCGTCTCTACCGGTTAGGAAACGAGTCACGTATATCGTATGAACACGAAATACTTACCGGGTCGGACATGAGTTTACCTTATTAAGTCATGTCCAAATCATGTATAAACACAAATATTATCACTTAATTATTTTTCCACCCCACGTTTAATGTGTTTCCCTTAGTAAGAAAATTCACCCTACATATTCCATGACGAGCAATGGCAATGTGTCAACATAATGCAAGCAGCTAGCTTTGAAATTTTAGAAATAATATCTCAAAATCGGACTTATCGCATAAAAGTCAGACTTATAAATTCTGACCGCCAAAGACTCTTAAAAAAGTCTGACTTGTAAAATCCAACATTCGAAATTTAGAAGAAAAACTTTTGAAATTTATAAGCGTGACTTCCTTCATGAATAAAATCGAATTTTATAAGTCGGATTTTAAATATTATTTTACAAATTTCGAAACTATTAATCTTATTTCGAAAATATTTTTTTCCATCAAACACTATTTCGGAACATAACTCCATTTAATAACTGATGATTGATCATAATGGAATGTACCTCACCACAAATTCTAGTGAAACCAGGATGACCTGGAATGTCCGAATGAACAAGCACAATAGCCGCAAGGGCAGCTCAGTTGATCGTATCACAGATTTAACAATGTATGGTCCTCATTATCACTGCAATCTAAACGAATACTAGGGATCTCGTGGACCCTGAGTGTTCTCAGAGTTTAGGGCTCACTACAGGGAGTCAGTCGCTTTTGCCATGTTGCTCTCCGATTTCTTGCAAGTAATGCTCCGCATCCAATGCCGCCATGCACCCTGCATTTTTTGAAAGAACAAAGAGTTGAGTACTCTAACCATAAAAGGAAATGGTCATAATCAGCCCACCACAAAATGATGTTTCACATCTCAATCCAATAGGAACACCCATCTTCCACCAAGGCAGAACCGGAGGGTAACATAATAACCCAGAGCCCTGAGAGCTAAGTGATAAGCAATATTGCAACACCCAATCTTACTGACCATCATCACTAATTCATAGAGTACAAAAACCACTACTGGTTACGTAGACCCAAGATTGAATAAAATGATCATTCTTATACAAGGACTGATTACTTCAAGGAGCATCGTAACTTTCTGTACATGATCTAAACGTCAAGTTTCTGGCGTACTCTCTTGTTTCACGCAAATAAGCTCACAAAAGCGATTCTCAAGCATCCTTCTCAAATATAATCATATGATACCTAATCTCCGAACATCATCATCTCCTAACAAAGTAAGCTATCTTGGAAAACTAGTATCAGTAGTACGCTATCCAATGGGAGTGGAAAGGAATAGTTGCAGAGTGCAGTGACAATGAGGTAAATAAATAAATTTTAAATTACGTTATGCAGACTGTGAAATGTTAATAAATATACAGGAACCACCGAAAATTTCGATCTTTCCAAAACTTCATCTTAAAACTCCAGTTTTAACCCATTTGCATCATGAGTGAGGCAACTAACCATTCAGTGGTGCACATCCATACCAAGCTGCCTCACAGGCAAGCATTCTTGCTAATGAAAATGTTCAGCTAAAAATAATATAAAACCACACATAAAAGACTGAACCAATCTACTTAAATGCGACCCATTAGTCTATCTGATTACATTCACACCAAGGTAGAACAATCCCAGATTGGAAAGACCAGGCGTGTGCTTCATAAATGTCAGCATCTAAATTAACCATGTTATTTAGTGTACCATGAGTTCACCAAGCGGCAACAAAATGTTCTATCTACCAGGCCAAGAGTGAATCAGTTTTAGGAAATGCATCCCATGTCGTGTACCCAAAAAAACCTCAATGACCAGAGTAAGAGAAAAGTCAACTTACCAGTTCCTGCCGCAGTAATTGCCTGGCGATACTTTTTGTCCTGGACATCCCCTGCAGCAAACACCCCCTTCACACTAGTTTGGGTCGTCCCTGGCTTAGTGACAACATACCCATCAGCATCCACCTCCAGCTGCCCCTCAAGGAACTTTGTGGCCGGCTCATGTCCGATAGCATAGAACAATCCATTCACCTTCAAGTCAGTAACCTCCCCGGTAACGACATTCTTGACCTTCAGTCCTTCCAACACTTTACCACCATAGGCCTCCTCCACCACACTGTTCCACATAACTTCTATCTTCTCATTCTTCAGTGCACGTTCCTGCATTATCTTTGATGCCCTAAATTGATCCCTCCTGCCAATATTGTTGACAAGTCATGTAACCTAGTTTAGGACTATTCTCAAGAATAGGTTCAACATCACAATGGATCTGGACTTATAGTAACATTACAAATAAATCCTTCCGCTTCCTCACAAGTGGCAAGCAACGTATCACAAGTGGCAAGCAACGTAGAATGCTCAGGATCATTATGCATCACAACGCAGTCAATCGTCAAACAAATTATGATCTCTTTTCAGTCATGCCCAAAATAGGCAGCTAATAATTTAAAAAGCAGTGCCATTCACAATGGAGTTCTTTCTTCAGAAAACATTTTAGGAATCATAGGCATTCCCAACTGTCGGTCATTCTTTACTTAAGGGACAATAAAAAGAGCACAGTACGCAATTTTTTTCAACAACATTGTTAGAACAATCCTATGGCTGCAATCTGAAAATTTCCTTCAAAGGGTGATAATATCATTCACGAATTCGACGGCTTGTCCCAGATGCTTCAGAAGCATCAACAACAGATAGCAAGTAACAGTCATTCAACCTATACTTTGGAAATAACAAAATCCGGCGTATGAAAATATCACCTGTGGATGATGTAAACCTTGGAGCCGAACTTGGTCAAGAAATTTGCCTCCTCCATGGCCGAATCTCCTCCTCCGATGACGGCCAACCCCTTGTTCCTAAAAATTGGTGCGGCCCCGTCGCAGACAGCACAGGCCGAAATACCCTTATTCCAGAATTCCTCCGAACCAGAGAACTTGAGCTTCTTTGCAACAGCGCCCGTGGCCAAAATCACCGAATCGGCCTCCAGGGTCCTCTCGGGGGTAAAAACCCTAAAAGGGGTCGCCCTAAGATCGACCCTAGTGGCGGTCTCGGTGTAGATCTTGGTCCCGAAACGGAGGGACTGGGCTCGGAACTTATCGGTGAGGTCGAGGCCGGTGATCCCGTCGGGGAAACCGGGGAAGTTCTCGACTTCGGTGGTGGTGGTGAGCTGTCCCCCGGGGGCGATGTCGTTGGCCATCCAGCCCTCGAGGAGGACAGGGTTAAGGTTGGCGCGGGAGGCGTAGATGGCGGCGGTGTGGGCGGCGGGGCCGGAGCCGATGATGCAGATGCGGGTCTTGAGGGTGGTACCGAGGTCGTCCATGGCGGAGGATGAAGGGGCAACTGCGGAGGCGGAGGAGGAGATGGTGGCGAAACCGAAGAGGGTTCGGGCTTTGGCGAGGAAGGAGCGGAATTTGGGCATAAAGGAGTGGGGAAGGTGTTTTGTAATCAATCCCTAAATGGGAATGGGAATGGGAATGGGAATGGGAATGGGAACAGAGAGAGGGGAGGCGGGAGAATTAATTGATGACGGCATTGTCGAATGGAATTGTTATTTGCCCGGCGGCTGACGATGCAAATCCAAAAAATGGTTTTAGTTCTCTGTCTGGGTCACTGCCCTAGTGGGGAAATGGAATAACCTTCGTGGGGGGAGACCGACCTCCAAACGTCTTGCGTTTCCTTTCCCATTTGGATCCAAATGTAATGTAATTCCACCTCTCCAATTTTTTGAGGATCATCGAGCTAATTTAACCTCACTTAACAGAAAAAAAAGAGAGGTTATTAATTGTTCCATAAAAAGTATTATTAATGTGGGGCGATGAGAGGATTAGGCAAAGGTGCAGGGGGGAAAGTAAGTTGGTCGTATCGTAATTGGGGGGGCCTCGTCGTCCATCGCCCCCATTGGATGGACTACCCAACTCTGCCCTATTTTTTTATGACGTGACATTTCACATTTAAACCAAAAAAACAGAAGGAATAACGAGGAAATTTAGATGATGTGAACCGGGGCTACATTTTCGGCGTCCCCATGGTTTTCCAGTAATCTACCCCTCCTTTTTCCAACACTGTAAAAAAGTAGCGACTTTCAACGCTACGTGAAAAAAAGTAAAGTTTGCCCAAAGTTGCTGTTTAAATGCAGTCGTTGGAACACTCACCCACTGTAGTCAGGTGTCCTACCCAGGTCTAGTCTTAATTAGTCGGAGCGAAGCTTCGAAAATCGGATGGGTAATTAAAACAAAACAAAAAAAATAGACTTTTTTTTCGGCAAGTGTTTCATTGATTCAATTAATAGTACATGCGAAAAAATCGACTTACTAAGAGAGTAACCCTGAGATCCCATAATTTATCGTATCATATATCCAATCAATTACCACAAGTTATAAAAGTGGCCTACATCAAGCCATAAAACACATTAAATACATGAAATACGCGTATCTCAATAACTTTAGTGAGATTTCATATATTGTCTTATATTACAATCCGTTTCATAAAAAAAAAAAAGCAGAAGGTTTAAAGCTATACGATTAATGAAACACAGAGAATTTCCTATATTTTCGATGTAATGCTACGTGCTGTGTTTACCGATTAAGAAACGAGTCATGTATAGATCCTTCCAGTGAGCATGAAATAGTTAATGAGTCGGATACTAGTTGGCCTTATTAAGTCATTCCCAATTGAGTTTAAATACGAATCCAATTACTCGTTTTTTCTCCCTACGTTTTTAAGTTGTCTGTTACCCTTAGTATAAAAAAAAAAAATCCACCGTACTTATTCTCATGACCGTGACAAATTAATAATTTTTTTTGTTTAGTTTTCAATTTAAAATAAATGAATCAGGAATCTCTAAACAATTTGAGACAAAATGAAAAAATGAAATTTTAAAGCTCATATAAATATTACTTTAGGAAGACGAATGTAAAAATGAGAAATTGAGTTTATTGTGGTGTATTTCTGATGGATATTCTTAGCATGATATCATCAAACATTCATATCAAGGTAAGAAAAATAATTGATAGTCCGCAATTTTGTCTATTCTAATAATTTCTTTGATATCATCAAAATTCATATCCAGGTAAGATTCATAAAGATGCCATTCAGGGGACCACAATTTCTATATTTCCGTCTCTTAACAACAAACGTTTCTAGGAGTAAGCATCGGGTCGGGTAAAACAAAAAAACAGGTACCATAGAATCGATGTCAATACATATTTTTGAAGTTTGGCCTTATCCGAAACAACGTTTGTGATTTCATCGTTAGCATTACGAATAGGGCCTGATTGAAAACTAAAATTGATTTAAGACCAAATTAAAAACTTTTGAAATGATAGGCCAAACGTAAAGTTTAAATTCATTGGGCCAAATATTGATATTTTTCCAAACAAAAACCACACTTTATAAAAAAAAAATTATAAGAACAAATTTTTTTAATCATATATAACTTTTTATTAATTTTAATCATATACATATGTGTGTTTGCACTGATGGGTGACAAAAGAAGTTCAATGGAGGCTTTGGAGGATGGCTTGTCTTTATAAGAAACAAAATCATAAATAATCAATTCAAGCGGTAAACGACTTGAGTTTATAAAGGAGATCTCATGTCAAATCCTATTATATACGATGACTCTTGTTAGAAGACTCACACACACTAAAGTTAAGTGCATTACTAATGTTGAGTCCGAATTTGTCTGACCGAAGTTTCGAATACCAGACAAGCAAAAAAAAAAAACACAAATCAATTGAATAATTCGAGGGAAGTGAGGCGAGAGGAGGCATATGAAAGTACAAGGAGGATAGCGTCCTGAAGCTTGTTATGTTGTCATGTGTGCGTCATGTCATCAAAGTTAAATGTAAACGGAGGCTAAAATTAAGCAAAATTAGTGAATGTGTTCTACACATCGGGATAGATAGGGATTAGTAGGTTTCGAAAGGGTTGTTTCAGACGTGACACTGAAACCTAACCTATAACGTCTGTTTCCTTATTTTTACCAACTTTACGTTTTGGCCTGACGTTTTAAACGTTTTTAATTTGGCCTTAAATCAATTTTAGTTTTCAATTTGGCCCTATTCGTAACGCTAACGGCGAAATCGGAAATGTCGTTACGAATAGGGCCAAATTGAAAGCTAAAATTAAATTAAGGCCAAATTGAAAACTTTTAAAACGATAGGCCAAAACGTAAAGTTGGCAAATTCATTGGGCCAAATATCGATATTTTGCCTAGATTAAATAGATTCTAGGTTCTAAATTTTTAAGGTGTAAAAATATATAATTAAGGCTAAATTATCAAATATATCATAAACTTTGGCACTTTCTTTCCAATTTAGCCTAACATTTGAAAAATATCCTCTTACATCCTAACGTTGGGCCGTTATCTCTTTTTTATCCTCTGTTAGTTGTCTCTGCTAACGGAGTCTTACGTGGCGCTGACGTGGTAATTAACGTCGTTAATGCCACGTTTTATCTATTTTTTCTCAAGCTAAATTATCAAATATATATTAAACCTTGTTACTTTTTTCTAATTTAGCCTAACATTTGAAAGATATCCTCTTGCATCCCAACGTTGGACTGTTATCTCCATCATATATCCGTAGCTGTTCGCAATACAAACAAATCTTGTACTAGATTTTTTAGCTATTATGAACAAATTGTAGTTGTTCTAATTAGAGTCAAAGTTAAATGTTTTAAACATATTCAAGATTACTAGAATTTCAGGACATGCCCATGCAAACACATTGTCATACATTATCTAGGCAAACACACAGTCATTGTCCAAGCAAATAACACTGTTTAAGTATGTCAACATTGTTATACAAAAGCACAACTCCAAACCAACATTATTGATATGTCAACTTTTTAGGGTTAGAGTCGAGGGTGAGGGTGTGATATTGTTGGGGATTACGGGTCGGGGTGAGATTGTGGTCGGGTGCCGGTGTAGGATTGGCCAGAAATATGATTAAAATATTCGTTAAGAGTGTGATTAAAATATATTTGGGGCTTTATTCAAGGGTTATGGTGCAATTTGAGAAAAAAATAGATTAATCGTGGTGCCGACAGCTTTAATTGTCGTATCAATGTCACGCAGGACTCCGACGCTAACAGGGTTCAACGTCGACCGCTAACAGGGTTCAACGTCGGAATGTAAGATGATATTTTTCAAATGTTAGGCTAAATTGGAAAAGAAATATCAATGTTTAGGATATATTTGATAATTTATTATGGAGAAAAATAAATTAAACGTGGAGTTGACGGCGTTAACTGTCATGTCAGCGCCACGTAGGACTCTGTTAGCGGGGATGGCTAACGGATGATATAATTGAGATAATAGTCCAACGTTGGGATGTAAGAATATATTTTTCAAATGATCGAAAAAAGGTATCAAAGTTTAGGATATATTTGAGTATTTGGCCTATAATTAATGAAAGCTGAAACATGAAAAATCTCATAGGATTCTTGAATTGATGAATTGCAGGCATAGTGGTTATCTCGAGTCCAACATTCATGCGAAGAACTTTGTTTGAAATAGCGACTTTAATGTGGCAAGATGAAGTCGCTTCATGGGCATCTAATCCGGTCATCATGAAGTTGTTATTCAAAGTAGTACCTTTGTCTTGCCACCCGAAAGTCGCTACTCTGCAACTAAAGTCGCTACCTAAATAAGCGAATTTGGGAATGATACTCTCCTAATTTTAAAATTTATGATCGTATTTCACAAATTACTTTTAAAAATAAACTTACGTAGGTATATTCCTCTCCTTTTCCAGTTTTATAGCAAAAAACACATGCCCCAATCAGTTGTATTTGAGAAGGCACAAAAGGGATTAAAAAACCATTAATTTAGAATACATAATTTACTTAAATAGATAACGAGTTCTCTTAGGACACCCACTGTATTTTAAATTTTGTGATGCATTTAATATGTTTCGTAAGTTATGTTTCAGGTACTTATAAGTTGTGTTTTTCTTATTTTTAAACATTTTTAAATTATAAAACTATATTTAATGACATTACACCCGTTTACAGAACTTTTTTTCTCCTCCTTATCCATACAAGAAGAGTCATATCAACAATAATATCTTGTTTTTTTTTTTTTTAACGAAACGTGGTTAATTGTTGTCCCGGCCAAAACCTATGCGGGAATCCAAACTTCTGATGATGTTCTAAATTCTAAAATAAGGCCGATGTCCCGGTTTTCTTTTCTCCTCTTTATATTCCCCTTTCCCTATATGGATGTGGATTTAGATATACAAGTTGAATTTTGACTAAACTGAAAGGTTTTCAAATAAAAGTACAAGTGAATGTAAAATGAAATCCTATCATACTTATTCATAGTATTATTATAAATTTATAATTTAAAAAAGAAGAAATTACCTTCAAAAAAAAAAAACAAATTTTCTATAATTTATGAAGCAACAAAAAGATCAATCAATGATCACGTTAAATGAGATTGGGGAAGTTATGAAAATGGATTTGGAATTCCATTTGAATTGAGATGTCCTCGTCCGCACCAAATTGTAGTTGAGATTGAACTCGACGATACTCTCTGAGTACAAATATTAGGGGAAAAGGATCTCATTCCTTTCTTTCCATGCGTAGATATGATGGATGGATGACATTAGAGGGAAGCAAAGCGTTACAAGTTGAATGAATGATCGGGTAAAGCAAGCTTTTGCATTTACTTCCATTTTTCCTCTGATTGTGTAAGGATTCAAGAAAAAGGGGGCAGCGATCTTCGGCAAACATCCGAATGTATGGTCTTAGGCCCGCCCATAAAGCCCACTTCTCTTTACAACTAAAAAAGCCCACATTTCTTGTTTAAAAGAACTCATATAATGTTTGAACGATATGAGTATAAAAGTTAATTGAACGATATTAAAATAAATAAATATCGGATCGTGCGTACAAAATTCATGTGTGATTAATTTACATTTTGTTTCGAGACGAGATTTTAAGGAAAATAAGATTTAAAAGTATTGACTAGGTTTTCCTGAATTTTTTTTTTTTTAAAGTTGGCAATAAATTAAATCCAGAAAGACATCTAACAAACATCAGACAGGCTGATCAAACCCTTGTTGTCATCGAGAGAGATTGAATTCCTCTTAATGAACTCCAAACAATCCGCGATCGCCTCCGAGTTATAGTTACCCGACCCGGAATAAACGAGAGCCGACGTGGACGAGGAGGAGGAATAGGACGATGACGACCCACCCGGATCTCCATCCGACTTCGTCTGACCTTGGCTTGAGAGGCTTCCAGGGAAGGAGGACACAATGACCGTACGGGCACAACCGTCGTCTCCACCGCTTCAAAGCCCGGAAAACTTTAGCAACCCTGACACGAAGCCGTTGGATAGAGAAACCGAGACTCGTCTTCCTCTTCCTCTTCTTCTTCTTCTTCTTCTTCTTCTTCTTCTTCTTCTTCTTCTTCTTCTTCTTCTTCTTCTTCTTCACGGTGGGCATGACCTTGATGTGTATGTCAGGTTGAGGGCAGACTCCGGTTGCGTCTACTCTCCTGTAGTAAGAAGGCTCCATCTGTTCGTTTGTTTCGTTTTGGTTGGCAAATGGTAAATAAATCAGGGAGAGAGGGAGATGGGTGGTGATGAAGAAAGAGGAGTTGAGTTAGGGGAGTGCATAAATAAATATAATTAATTATTACTACCATGTGATGTTGTTGTCGGTCGACTTTGAATTAGTATTTAATAATTAAAAAAAAAAACACACACACTTTGGTGATTGGTGAAGGTTTCATGGGCATAATTCCACCGGAAGCTTGGCTCCCATTAAAATATTGAGTCTCTCCACCGTAAATTTCTTTCTTCTTTTTGTTAGGTTTTGCATTTATGGTGATTTATCTAAAATTTTCACAAAAGTTTTGACTAATTATAAAGTAAAATTTTCAAGCTCAGAGAAATGAGAGGGTGGTTTGGTCCCAAACCAGGGAAAAAAAAATTAATTTGTATTTTGGATTTGGAGTGTTAGTTGATGACTTTTAGTGGGGAGGTGTAGTGTTTCCCGTGTTGTTGTTGTTTGTGAATGCGAGGCTATTACTTAAAATACTTTTTTGTTATATTTATAGCTTGACTTATATAACTTGGGTGCGTCTTCTAATCGTCAAATTTTAATTTCGAATATAAAGTAAACAACAACCACGGTCTTGTCAAGATCCGAATATAAACAGGAGTGATCAAATGCAATTGTTTTGAAATTCACATGGCTGCCCGAGATTCATGGGGGCAGAGTTTGGTGATTAAATTATTAAACATCACTCCTTGATGGTAATCGATAATTCAATTTCTAATCGATTAAGAAAAATTACATAATAAAGTCCTTGAGCCAAAGTTTCTAAAATTTTCAATATTTAGCGGCTCATGAAACTTTTACCGTGAAAGTATATATATTTTTACAAAACTTATTAATACTATTTTATAAAAATATGTACATTTTTATGACCCATTGTAAATGTCGTCGGATCATTACGAAAAAAATTTCTTAATTTGTAAACATTATTTCGTAAAAGTGGAGGAAACAGTGTCGTACAAGTACAGAAATTCCCGTGCGCCTAAATTTAGCATGTTACTCTTGTTTTGGATGGAGAATGTCAGCATGAGAAATAGCTTCTTCAAATTAAGAAACAAAAACTAATAATTTGAACCTACAAATAAACATCATTCCAGACGCGACGGGAGGTTTCGAGAAATCAAAAATTTAAATGAAGGGGGGGGGGGGAGGCTGGTGGAATTGTACGTCAGATGAATTTTAGGGCTGCTCTCCTGCCTGAGATTGGACGGACAATGTAGAAAAGCCGGTGCTTACCACCACCTAATATTTTAATTGATTCGAAATCCCTTACCATTATATAAATATCACTCACGGATGAAATAAGCTATGTGTTTTCAATGAAATTATTATTCACTTTACTCCATTAAAATAATTCCCAGTGTCCGAATCTTGTTGATAAGAAGAGATATTAAACTTTGGAAGAGTGAGTAGTATATTATATCCAATAACGCATTAACCACATACGGCGTACTGGATTTAGTGATTTGATCTCTAAAGAGAGTAAGTAAATGCACAACCAATGGATATTTTCACATGAGACTGAGAGGACTCATATATATATAAATTAATTTATTGAAACTCGCACACGTTATATCAATTCCCATTACGTCCGAAATCACACACCCTCTCTGTGGTTGATTGATTGATTGATGTTATAAAATATATTTTGTCATATCAGATAGTGGAATTAGGTGGCCCCAAGAAAAATTGTATGTTTTTTTTTTTAGAATGAAGATAGACAGACAATCATATATAAAAAAAACGCTCCTAAATCGGACGAACTGTATGCGTCCGATTCCTAAGTAAAGGATCTACGGCTGGTTAGGATAGGTAGGGTGGCCTTTGTTATGATGGGACGAAAAATAAAGGAACAGAGGCTGTGAAAAGGACTTGAAGGACCGACCAGTCATTATTGCCTTTTTACAATTTGGGCATGAGGATGGGAGGTACCTACTTATTGCCTGTTTCTGTCGCGAACTGAACTCTAAATTTTACTTGAATGATCATGGTGTGTATGCCTGTGAAGGCGCGACATGTGGTTGATTGCGGGTATCATCATGATCATCGTTGGTCCATAGGCATGTGAACGAGGGCGGTTCGGTTCCTTGGAAGTCAATTAACTGAGTATACCCTTTTAAGGAGCCATATGGTTTCACGAGTAAGCGGAAGGGGTGTGCTTGCGAACTGAACTCAACGGACTTGGCCCTAATCTACCGAAAGTTGATGTAGCTAAATCAGTTTCATACATTATATTATTATTAGTTCTCAGGTGGAATCAAAAGACAGATAAGAGAATATAATCGTTGACTAAGAAACTCCAAAAACGTACTCGGGGAAGCGGCCATTGTCCCAAGCACGGGCGATTCTGTAATCAGTACTAAAATTAGGCCATTTTTAGTAATATAGTACTAAATAATATCATTTGTTAGTAAGTAGCTCCGAAAAGTTTGGTAATGGACCATTGAGCATAGGAAAAGATTAGTACCAATGTACAAAATTTTACAAAACTCCCTTGTTGAACAGGTAAAATGTACTAAATGTATATTTAGTAATTTACTAAACAGTAAAATTTACTAAATTTGCCGTCAATGGGCCCGTAAAGTCTTTGTGTACATTACACTAAGCACGGTCATGAGAATTTAGTAACTCAGTGAAAAGAAGCTCTATACAGGATCAAGACGAGGAAATGCCTTTATTTCTCCTCGAAGAAGTCCGCACACTGGTATACCCGCTAAAGCTCAACTAGCTGCCAATGAAAGAAAGGTGAAAGAGGAGGCGGGGCTTTATCCACATCCACAGGTTAGCTTGAGAGTGAACTTTGCTTTCTTAGCCAGTCGTGTGTAGAGATCGAGATTGAGTAATTTACTAACTCGGTGGGAACAAAATCAATCAATGAAGAGAGAGAACTTTCAAAAGGAAGAAGAGTGCTGTTTTCTTCTTTTCCAGAGGATTGGTGAATTGAGTTCTCCTAGATCACTTCCTTATTATAGGAGTATAATTCTGCCCAGCTGTTACTTCCTCCCCTGGCCCCCCGAAAACCTTAGCTTTGAATCAGCTTAAATGAAGGTACCATACGAGAGGATATCTAAAAGAATGCAATAGAACACCTTCTCCGATGTCAGGAGATGAAGCCAATCGGGCTGGCGGAACGGTCGAATGAAAGAGGTAGCCGGGTTAGTTAAGTTGATATAGTTGTTGTACTACTTAACTGGGAACAAAAAATAACTTACGTAAGAACTGGAAAAGTATGTACTGTTGGGGGGTTATGTGTGTAGGATTGGATAGGAAGGGAGAAGGTGCTAGCAGAATGTAGGTTCTGTACTGCCGACGACCTTCTGTAGGATAGAGGAAACCTTCTGTAGAGCTGCTGCACCTACGAGGAGTGTTTTGGCTACAATTTCTCTTTGTTTAAACTTTCTCTTTTTTTCATTCATTCATACAAGAAATGTCTACACGTCCCTTTATATATAGGGAGGAGTAGGAAAAACCAAAAGACAATAGAAACCGACATATTTAATGACAGATTTAATAGCCTGCTTTAATGACCCACTTAAATGACTTTTCCGTTCCTAAATTCAATACCCATTAATATTGATCATAAATTACCCTCAACACCCCCTCTTAATTTATGATCTTCAAGAAGTCTTTGAATGTCTCGAACTTCTCAGAAGACACCGCCTTTGTAAGAACGTCTGCGGGTTGATCATGGGTGCTGATGAACTCTAGAAGAATCTCCTTCTGCGAAACCATCTCTCTGATGAAATGATGACGAAGTTCTATGTGCTTCGATCTTGCATGGAAAACTGGATTCTTGGTCATAGCAATTGCAGATTGGTTATCACAGAAGATTGTTGTTGGCTCGTCCACCTTCTGTTGTAATTCTAGAAGTAACCTTCTGAGCCAGACAGCTTCTCTTGTTGCTTCATTTGCTGCGATGTACTCAGCTTCTGCAGATGAAAGTGCAACAGTGTTTTGCTTCTTTGAACTCCATGAAATGGGCTTTGTTCCAATACAGAACAAGTATCCTGATGTGCTTCTACGATCATCCAAGCTTCCTGCCCAATCACTATCTACATAACCCACTAAATTATCCTTCTGCTCTTTTGTATACTTCAGTCCGACCTTCTGTGTGCCTTTTAAATAGCGTAGAACTCTTTTTGCTGCTGTGAAATGAGTTCTGCTGGGGTTGCTCATGAATCTAGATAGCAAACTCACAGAATGAACAATATCAGTCCTAGTGTGAGTGAGATAAATAAGAGAACCAACCAGGCTTCTGTAGATCTTCGAATCAAAGCCTTCTGTAGAATCCTCCTTCTGTAACTTCTCATTGAGTGACATTGGTGTAGAAATTGGCTTTGCATTCTCCATACGGAATTTCTTCAATAGATCTGCTATGTACTTCTCTTGAGAAATGAAAATCTCTCCTTTCTTCTGCTTCACTTGAAGTCCGAGAAAGTACTTCATCATGCCAAGATCTGTCATCTCAAATTCTTCCATCATGGCTTTCTTAAACTTCTGCAGCAAGCTTCTGCTGGTGCTAGTGTAGATCAAGTCATCCACATAAAGACATGCTATTAGAAAATCAGGACCAACCTTCTGTATGTATAACGAAGGTTCTACTGAGCTTCTGGAGAATCCTTTCTTTTGTAGATAGGAATCAATTCTGCAATTCCACGCCCTTGGTGCTTGCTTCAAACCATATAGAGCCTTATGCAGTCTGTAGACTTTGTCTTCTGTGCCTTTCATCACGAATCCTTGTGGTTGTTCTACGTAGACTTCTTCTTCTAGTACTCCATTAAGAAATGCTGACTTGACATCAAGCTGGAATACTTCAAGCTCCTTCTGTGCTGCAATGGCTAGAACAGCACGAATTGTCTCCATCCTTGCTACAGGAGCAAAAGTTTCTGTAAAATCAACTCCAGGCTTCTGTGAATAGCCTTTTGCTACGATGCGAGCTTTATGCTTCTGCACACTTCCATATTCATTATACTTGGTCTTGTAGACCCACTTTAATCCGACAGCTTCTTTTCCTTCTGGTAGATCGACCAATGACCACGTGTCATTCTTCTCTATAGAAGTCATCTCCTCCTTCATGGCATTTCTCCATTTTTCTTCTTTGGCTGCCTCCTCAAAGTTCTGTGGCTCAAATGCAGCAAGAGCAAAGTTAGCTTGCTCATAAATTTCAGTGAATGATCGATACTTCCTTGGTGGTGTATCTCCAATGGGACCCTTCTCTTTTGGAATGGTTTTAGAGGAACTAGCTTCTGTTGTTCCGATGGGATTCTGTACTGTAACTTCTGCTACTGCTTCTGTTGTCCTGATAGGATTCTGTACAGATGCTTCTGTTACTGTTTCTGTATACTAGAAAATCTGAGTCATAGAAGACTTTTCCTGCCACTTTCAATCTGTATGTTCATCAAAGATAACATCTCTTGACAGAATTAACTTGTCAGTATTCGGATTATAAAGACGATATCCCTTCGATTCATCACTATATCCGATAAAAATCAACTTCTCACCTTTCTCATCAAACTTTTCTCTTCCTTGAGAAGGTGTAAGTGCATATCCAATACACCCAAATACTTTCAAATGATTTACCACGGGCTTCCTTCTGTGCCACGCTTCATATGGTGTCTTGTCCCTAACTCCTTTTGTAGGGGATCTGTTCAAAAGGTAGGCAGATGTGTTGACAGCTTATGCCCAGAACTTGTTGGGTAGACCTTTGCCGTTTAGCATGCTTCTGGCCATCTCCACTATGGTTCTGTTCTTTCTTTCTGCGACTCCATTTTGCTGAGGAGAATACTGCACAGTTAACTGCCTCTGTATCCCCTTCTGTTGGCAATAGTCCAAGAATGGTCTTGACAGAAACTCTCCTCCGCGATCTGTCCTCAAGGTCTTAATCTTATATCCACTTTGATTCTCTGCAAGTGCTTTGAACTTCATAAAGGTGGTGAAAGCATCTGATTTCCTCTCAAGAAAATAAATCCAAATCATTCTAGTATAGTCATCTACGAACAACAAAAAGTATCTTCTGTTACCGAGAGACGGAGTCTGAGTCGGTCCACAAATATCCGCATGAACCAGCTCGAGAGGGGCTTGAGCTCTCCATGATGTGTTTGGGAATGGAAGACGATGATGCTTTCCGAAGACACATCCTTCACAGACGTCACCTTCTGCAGCTTGTATAGAAGATAGTCCTACCACCATATTCTTCTGCTTTAGTAAAGCTAGACCTTTCCTATTCAAATGTCCATACCTGAGATGCCAAAGATGAGAATCATCTACAACCTCAGTTTTGAGAACCACATTGCTGCAAGGAGTCATCTTTAACGGGAACAAATTGTTGGACATCATCTTCACGACCGCAACCTTCTGTCCGTTTCTGTCTGTTATCTCACATTGACCTTCTGCAAAAACCAACTTGTAGCCATTTTTCATCATTTGTCCCACACTTAGTAGGTTCCGTGCGATTCCTGGAGTGTAGAAGACATCGTGCATCCTCTTTTGTTGACCTTTTGCACTGAAAACTGAAACAACACCTTTACCTTCTATCTTTAACTTCTTGCTATCTCCAAGTTCCAAGAGAGAGTTGTATTTCTCATCAAGCTCCACAAAGTTCTTTTTGATTCCTGTGACATGGTTACTACACCCACTATCGAGGAACCATATCTCATTCATATCTTGCACGGTGTTAGAGGAAGAATAGAAAACTTTAGAAGGTTCATCTTCCTTAGAGGAATTTACCGAGCTTCTGTCCTCATTCTTCTGTTCATTCTTCTGCTCTTTATCTTTGTACCAGCAATCACGATCTGAATGAGTTGGGAACTTGCATCTCCTGCATCGAAAACGACAATTTTTTGTTTCATGATTATTCTTTCTGCAGATGCGGCATCCTGCTTCTGCTTCTCCATGACCGCTTCTGTGCTGACCTTCTGGTCGTCCTTCTGCATAGCCTCTGCCTCTGCCACGAGACCTGCCTCCACGTCCTCTGCCATAGGACCTTCTGTTATTTCCAGAATATTCTTGCTTCTGCTCAGAAACATTCAATTTCGCTTGAAATGCTTGCTCCACGGGGGTTGTGTACTTGCTGACCCGTTTCTCATGGGCTTCTAGGGAACCCATCAATTCATAGATGGAAACTTCTGCGAGATCCTTCATCTCTTCAATCACGGTTACCACATGCTCAAACTTCTGTGGCAAGCTTCTGAGGATTTTCTCCACGACTTTTCTATCTGGGACGACTTCTCCGCAACTCTTCAATTGATTGAGGATCTCCACGATCCTTGAGAAGTAGTCTTTGACGTTTTCTGCGTCTTTCATGGATAGATCGTCGAAGTCTCTCCAAAGATTCTGCAGCTTTATAGAGATCACCTTCTGTGACCCTTTGAACTCCTTCTTTAGGACTTCCCACGCTTCATTCACCTTCTTCAGGCCGAATATCCTTGGGTAGATGGTTTTGCTCACGGATTGTTGCAGAATCCGCAGAGCCATGGCATTCTTCATGACATTCTCCTTGTACGCCTTCTGCTCATCTTCTGTGGGGTTGATGACACCTTCTGCGGAAGTGTTGTCACCTTCTGGGAAAGAGATTCCTTCTGGAACTTCTTCGTAGCCTTCCTCTACAAGTTTCCATAGATCTTGCGAAAGGAAAATGATCTCCATTTGAGAACTCCAATAGTCAAAGTGCTCACCGTCGAAGATGGGAATTTGGTTGGGAGAAAAAGTGAAGAACATGTTGCCAGCGGATGTAGACATGACCTTCTGCGCTCTGATACCAAATTTGTTGGGGGGTTATGTGTGTAGGATTGGATAGGAAGGGAGAAGGTGCTAGCAGAACGTAGGTTCTGTACTGCCGACGACCTTCTGTAGGATAGAGGAAACCTTCTGTAGAGCTGCTGCACCTACGAGGAGTGTTTTGGCTACAATTTCTCTTTGTTTAAACTTTCTCTTTTTTTCATTCATTCATACAAGAAATGTCTACACGTCCCTTTATATATAGGGAGGAGTAGGAAAAACCAAAAGACAATAGAAACCGACATATTTAATGACAGATTTAATAGCCTGCTTTAATGACCCACTTAAATGACTTTTCCGTTACTAAATTCAATACCCATTAATATTGATCATAAATTACCTTCAACATGTACGGTAACCCTCATTCCCCTACTGGTGGACTCTTGCACAAAAATTACTAATTCTTTTAATTTTTTGCTAGTAAATTTCTAAACGCCGCGTAAAAGGCCTCTAGGCTTAGTAAATTGTTCCACGTACGTACAGGGCTTTGTACATTTTACTAATCAACGAACGGTGAAAGTTTAGTAGATCACAATACAGAAATAAAAATCTAAGGAAATTATAATACGACACTAATATTGTTAGAAATTTACTAATGGACTTAGTAAAACTCTATAGACTTTTACAAAGCCCACGGTAGTAGTACCAATTTTTTTTTTCAAAATTATACTAAAAATTTTAGTAATTTATTGACTCGGACACTGATAACTGATCCCAAAATCGAACCCCCATCCTTTGTATATGTGCGGGGCATGCCTCTTGTACAAACTTGTCAAAAAATCGGACCCTCGGCATGAACTTGTCCATCCCCACCATCAAAAGCGTCACAAATCCCTCAAAATATATCCAACATCGTCCCAAAAGGCCTTCACCCAGCGAACCCACCATCCTTCTTCGATCGTTCCAGTAACTTGTAAAAGTTGTGGTTGGGCAAAGCGAGAGACATACTGTTTGATTCCCAAAAGTTGAATGCATGAAGGGTAAGATCACATTGACCAATGAGGGATGAGAAGGTTCCAAATCCCTTTTGATTTGAATGTGGGACCTGATTAATCAACCGGGACCATGTGATAACTTTATGAAAATAGAGTTAATGGATCATATTTTAGACATAATTTTGGTTAGTTTTAGGCATTTTAGTCGTTTAATTATTAGGTATTTTGATTGCTTTAATGTCTCATCACTTTCATATACTTTATTTGTGTTGGTAGTTAAAATGATAGGAAGAAGACTTAAAGATGGAAGGAGGAGCCATGAAGAAGTTGGATCCGAATGGTCGATGCAGCTGCAACAAAATCAATGTATATGTGCGAGACGCATGAGAGGGTAAGCTCCTAGGTCGAATCCCCTAGGAGGCTACTGGGGACAAGAGCCAACAATGAAAACAATTTCCCTCAACCCTATTTTCTTAGTTTACATTATGTCGATTACTTTTGGATTTGATTTTATATTTTCATTTACTTTAGTTATGAACTAATTCGTTTTTTAGGGCTATGATGGAACCTCGTGTTCATATGTAACTCGTGAACTTTTTTTCTCCTTTTTTGTGATCCGGAATTTTATTAATTGTTTATCGAATTCTGTTCTTAATACATGTTAATTGACTGATCAACCTTTAACATTGATTCAAAAACCTAGGGAGACTCAGGAGGGTAATCTAAGTTAGATCTGGAATTGAATAGCCTAAAAAGTCAATGTGTTGGGAAATCGGCTTTAGTTTGAATGATAGGGACCAAATCCAATGTTAGACTAGTTTCATGTTACTAATAGGCTTTGCCGGGGCTTTAGTTTGAAGGAAGGGCGTAGTTTCATGTAACCTACGGGCTTTACCCGTAGAGGTACCCTTACAATAGAGTCATCATCCGACCTTCATCGATTTTGTGTATTCTTGACAACATCGACAAATATCGACCAAATCCAGCTTCCGACTTAATCTAGCTATCGAAACCTAAAACAAAAAACGTACTAGAGGTTTTAATATTATTTTTTAATTATTTTTAATTTTTTAGTTTATAAATGAAAATCGTTAGCTTGTTTGACTTTCTCGTGTTAAAATCTAAGATCGGTCGTAATTAATATAAAAATAAAAGTTTGTAATAAAATTATATAATAAATTATATTAATAATAAAATAAAAAATTAACTAGAAATTAACGATATAAATTAATATTTGCCGTAAAACAATTTAAGGCAAATGGCGGAACATGAAATTGAAGGGCAGGTAGATGGCAAGGGGCCCTTGGAACAACCCAAAATATGGATTCATTCCATCCGAACCCCAAGCCCCAAGATGTTCTCCTCCTCCCTTTCTCTACCCCCAAAATCATCCTCCTCCTTGAATCCATCAAATAAATGCTTTGATTTCTAGGGTTATTTCTCAAGGTTTCGATTTTTCTCTTTCTTTCTTTTTTTTTTTCATAACTCGGAGGGATGGCGTACCCCTCCCCTTCTTCCAACACTCCATCCGACGTCGACGACAACTCCTCCGTCATGCCCCCTTCGTCCTCCTCCACCTCCGCCGACCTGGATCGTCCCCCGGACGATGGCCCTGCCCCCGTCTCCTGGCCTGAGGACGGCCTCGTTACCCCCTCCTGGGCCCGGGACCTCATCTCGACGCTCGACTGGGCTTCCAGGAGGATCCCGCCCTCCGACCTCCCCCGCTTTTTGCCCGTCGAGGTCTTCGACAGGCTCGTGCTGACCGCCTCCAAGCTCCTCCACAAGGAGCCTAACCTCTTGAGGGTAGAGGTCGGGGAGGGCTTCTCCGGGGAGGTTGTGGTCGTTGGGGACGTCCACGGCCAGTTGCATGATGTGATCTTCTTGTTCGAGGATGCCGGGTTCCCTGGCGATGATAGGATCTTCGTTTTTAATGGGGATTATGTTGATAGAGGTGCTTGGGGTCTGGAGACGTTCCTGATCTTGCTTGCTTGGAAGGTGAACATTCTTCTTAATGTTTATGTTGTCGAATATCATCATCGGCTTTTCATGTTTGGTTCCTTTCGATAGCTTTCCTCAATGATCAGATGTTGGGTGATGTAGTGAGTAGCAGTTGTCGATTACTAAAGTTGACCCCTATTCTGATATGTATACCCTGTGAAGGCTCTTCAAAATGTATTTTTGTTTTGCTAGCTGAATCTTTCGGAAATTACAGGCCATTAATTCATGCATTAGCAAAGATATGAAAAGAATATTTCATTCACATCGAAACAGGACCCTTGCAGCCCATAATGCCGACGGTATTATAATTCAAGATTAAAAGTTTTTGGCTGATGCTTAGACTTCTCTTTCGCACTCTTAGCTGGAAACCCTGGGTATGCTAATAGATTGTTTCGGTGGTTGCTGTTGTTTGATGTCCTTTTCGATACTTTTTGTTGATCGATTGTTGTATCCTTATTATTCAATGAAATCAGGTCTAGGTTTGTTTAGTGAGAAAACCGAACAATTGGGTGGTGGGAATAATATGGTCACCAGCTGAATGAAGGGGTTTCTCGGGGAAAGAATCGTTGCTTTGCTAGTTTATTTATTCTTTCTGTAGCAACCTCTGCTTGTTTACTCATTCTTAATTTGGTTTTCTTACGAGTCCATTTCTTAAAAGTTGATTTGCATGACTAGGTATGTCTGCCGGATAGAGTGTACCTCCTCCGTGGAAACCATGAATCCAAATACTGCACTTCTGTTTACGGTTTTGAGAAAGAGGTTTTGACAAAATATGGCGATAAAGGAAAACACGTGTATAGGAAATGCCTGGGATGTTTTGAGGGGCTACCATTAGCTTCGATAATTGCCGGACGTGTTTATACAGCTCATGGTGGACTTTTCCGAAGCATTCCTGTCACACCCTCAAAAAGATCGAAAGGGAAGAAGAATCGGCGTATTCATTTAAACCCTGAAGTTAGTACTTTATCTCTTGGTTCCTTGGAAGAATTATCTAAAGCTAGGAGATCGGTTCTCGACCCTCCTTGGGAAGGGTTGAATCTCATTCCCGGTGATGTGTTGTGGTCAGATCCATCCATGAATCCCGGCCTTTCTCCCAATACTGAGAGGGGCATTGGGCTATTATGGGGCCCGGACTGTACTGAGGAATTCCTAAAGAAGTACCAATTAAAGGTTATTTCCTCATCCATGTGCATTGATTTATTTCTCTGATAGGCATGGCTTGCTAATATCTGTATAGATTTAGCTAAAGGTTTGGTATTATCTCATCGCTTTGTTACTTAGAAATTATGTTGAACCCTAGTGAGTTTAGCGATTGACCAGTTGGTGTAAACTTTCGGCGTGTCACTTTGCTAAAGGATTTCGAGAAATTGTCTATTGGGATCTGTTTAACCAAGGAACTCCAGTAACTAGGAAAATCTTGGTTGTTGTGATGGATTTCTCAAATCTAGGTAAAGGGTTGATGTGGTTCCTCAAATTTAATTTATTCCCAACTTGTGATTAGGCTGTTGGCTGCTATTGTCCAGTTAATTATTAGATCGCATGAAGGACCAGATGCAAGGGAAAAGCGGCCAGGCCTTTCAGGAATGGATGAAGGGTACACAATAGATCATGTCGTTGAGTCGGGGAAGCTAATAACGCTGTTTAGTGCTCCAGATTATCCTCAGTTTCAGGTAGAGTTTCTTTTTAGCCCTTCAGCAATACATGAATCGGCTCTTTTTCAGAGTTTCTTTTTAGCCCTGAGCATCGGCTCTTTTTCAGAGTTTAATATTTTGATATTATGTTAAACACCTTATTTATAAGGTTAATGTAGGTTAGGTATGCGTTCATCATTTCCTTGTCTTGCATTTGCACAGTCGAGATGCCTGATAAGTAAACCTTGATTGGTCAATGATACCTCTTTCAACAGGCTACAGGGGACCGATACCGGAATAAAGCTGCTTACATAGTGTTAAAACCCCCGGATTTTGATACCCCTGTCTTCCACACCTTTGTCGCAGTCGTCCCTCGGCCAAAGGTTTGATTAGTTGCACCTCTGGAGGAATATGAAACTTGGTCTGGTATCATCATCTCATGATATCTGTAAAACTGTTTAACAAACATTGGGTTTCCTTTCCTTTGGTGCAGGCAAACCCTTACTATGATTTTGAGTACGTAATTGACTCGGACGAGGAATTAGACCTGGCGGCAATGGTACCTGCAGCACCTTGAACGGCGGAAGGCGAGTGCTTCAGTCAACCATTTGTAGCATATGATTTAAGATATGTATCATGTTTCTGCCTGTGTGCGTGCATTTAATTGTGGTTTGAAGAAGCCTTAGGTAGTATTCGGTACGAATTCTCTCTGTTTTTTTTTTTTGAAAAAGCAAAACTATAGTAAAAAGCAGTTTCTTCGGTTTGGGGAAGTGGTGAGAGATTTTGGGGGCTTTAATTTTTCCCAGAAATGTTTCAACGAGGGGTTGCCAATTCATTTTTACAGGGATATGTTCTATAGAATACTAGAATTTATATTGTTTAGCGTTGTTGCCTGGCCTTATCAATTACTGCCATTTCATTTCACTCCGCGAGCATGACTTCTGGAAAGTAGTATTTATCTATATCATATGACTTGCAAAAGGTATTTACAGTCAGGTGGACGGCACCACATGGAATCGACCATTCAAAAGCGCATGCACCGTGACTAACAGATTAAAATAAAAACATAGTAAGCTTTAAAATTTCAACTATACAGTCCTTAATTTGAATTTTATGAGTTTTCCTTTAAAATTTTAACTATACGGTCCTTCATTCGAACTTTATGAGTTTGACTTGAACTCGTTAAGGGAGGCGGGTCCTTCATTCGAGGTGGGCAAACGGGTACGGGCATGAAGGCAGACAGGAGAGGGGGCAGATTAGGGGTGTTAATGACCGGACTCGGACACTATATCCAAGTTTGGGCCCGAGTTAAATGTTATCGGGCTTGAGGATTAATCAAGCTTGGGCCCAAGCCCGATCAATATTTTGTGTCCGAGTCCGAGCCTGAGCTCAACCCGAATTCGAAAATACAATTATAAGCATAAAAAGGGATCTACTTATTGTTCATTTCATAAGAGACATTATCTATATTTAAAGTCGGTCACAAACAAAGGGGCATGAAATATAAAATCCACATAGGGGATGTAATAGAAAATTCACATAGGGTGCTATAATGTTCATGATTTGCATCCAACTTCTGGAAACTTTTGTTTCTTCTCGCCTTCCTATTGCTTTCGATCACCCTAGTTGTTTAACATTAAGAAAAAAAATTAGAACTATAATAAAAATAAAAACAATCTCAATTGTTTTGTTGTTACCATCAAGTGGGAGAGTGATTTCTATTGGCTCCTTGTTAATCTGTCAATGTAAGAAAATAGAAAACAAATTTTAAATGAAATAGAAAATGTCAAAAGATAGTATTCATTAGAAATATTACCTTGTTGGTCTTCTTGACTTTGTGCTGATTTGTAAGCCAATCACCCCAACAAATAAGCATTTGTATAGTCTCTGAAAGTAACGATTATCGAAATGCATCAATAACTCTTCCACCGGCACTAAAAGTAGCTTCTGAAGCTACACTAGTAATGGGATCGAAAGAACATCCCGCGCCATCTTCGACAAGATACGATACTTTGTTGTACTAAATTTCCACCAGTCCAACATCAAATGTAGCATCTCCAATATCACTCATATGACAATCCTCATCGAGATACATATCCAATTCGGACTTCCGAGAATGAGTGATACCTACATGCTTCTTCCTTTTAAACTCTTCAAACTTTGACCAATAAGGCTCACAACATAAGGTTGATGAATGAGTAGGTTCAACTATAAAACCTTCACCCTTTGAATAATGCTCATCAGTCGTACTTTAACTTTCCAAGACGTACGCCTCATACATATTGTGTAAAATACAACGAACCTCTTTAATATTGTATTTGACGTTCTTTCCTGAGTAGTGTTTTGGAAAACGAAACTCAATCACCAAGAACTTGTATCTTGGGTCTAATACAACCGTTACAGCCATCAACAAGTTACATTCGCTCCAATATTTGTCGAATTTCTCTTTCATACTTCTCACAATCTTAAATAGAAAATGATGCTCATCACTAATCTCAACAACATTCTTATCCAGCATCATTTTCACCCTAAAATCTTCATGAAGGAACGAGTTTGAAGTAGGATACTCACTACCTGAAATGGTATTAGTGACGGGGTTAAAAACCTCAAACACGTCACAAACTTGTTTGACCATTGTCCAATCATCGGTGCTTGGGCAAAACTTTTAATTTGATTCTCGCTCCATATAGCGAGGAAAAACATCCTTAAACCTCATTGTCCTTGTCAACATATCAAACGTTGAGTTCTATCTTGTTTTGCACTCATGATGAGTTTTCTGAAGGATATCTACAATTTCTGTGAGATATCGGCAAATGTCCTAATTCGTACCTCGATTTGGTTGATAAATGCCACGTTATCGTGCATTTTTTTGATAATCTTCTCAATTTCAACATGGCCATGTTCAAGATGTGTACACAACACCGCACATGTAATAATTTTCCATTGCAAAGCAACTGCTTATTCCTTGAGAAAGAGTTTCTCAAATACCTCAATGTTGCATCATTCTTTAAAGCAATGTCAATAGTAAATTACCTATAATAAATAAAATGAATGATGTCAAAATATTTCAAATAAATAGAATTGAATAGTAAGTAAAAATTAAATAATAAGAGTTCTCTTGTACCTTACTCTTGATTCCCTATTCCGTCAAACATTTGTAAATTACATTTGATATATCTATTCCACGAGTTGGAGGGGCCAGATGAATTAAATTCAAAACTATTTTTGTAATTTCCACAATTGATCAACAAAATGGCCGGTGACTATCATATACTCAATACGCTGACATGATGACTTCCACATATCAGTAGTAATATTAATCGCACTTATTTCCTTAAACATGTTAAAGATACGTTGTTTCTCCAACTCATACACTTCGAAGCAGATATAAAAACAGTCGATAACTCACCCACACCCCTGTCATTGCCCACCGGAAGAGGAGTCACTTTGCTCATCACTGACTAACAGAGCGACGAAAGTATTGAGCGACAGCTTCAAGCGATAGGAATAAGGCGACGCAACCTACTCAGCGACGATAATCCAAGCGACACTCATTCTAGGCGACGACTTTAAGATTCGAAGTTGAAGGGTCATGAAGCCAAAGAGTCTTGGAGAAGCTGAATTGATTTCCCTTCTTCCATTCATGTATCTACTCATTTATGCGCCTTCATTTATGTTTGTTTCATTTCCAATAAGCCATCTATTGTTCATCCATGAATCTAGCCTTGCATGCATCACTTTAGGTTCATTTTCTTACATTTATGATTTTCTTTTGGTGCCCCCTTTAAAAAGGGCGCCCATTGTAAGGATTTGGCATATTATTCAGAATTATAAACCCTTTTGTTAGACGTTGTCTTCCTACCCGAAGTGAGTGGATTCTCCTTCAACCTCATTCTTCATTTGGTGGATTTCCAAGTGTAGATTGAGTTGAGTGTATCAACCGGTGGTGGTGTATCTATATCCTCCGCATTGTGCCTCGCTCTTGTCTTATTCGTGGTGGTGTATATGTATCCACGATACAAACGAGTTTATCTGAGTTTTTCTTTCACGGTGAGGTTTCTACATCAGTGGAGGTTGAATCTCAACATATCATTTTTCCCTTATTCCTTTCCGATTGATCCCCCATACACACTTTCCAAACATACCCAATACTCCATTCCGCACCCTCATTAGTGACGTTCTCGTTTGTTTTCGGTATTGGAATAATCTATTCCTTGTCGTCCCCTATCATCTTGGTATCAGTGCTCAAGGTTGTTGTTGAGCGTACGGTTGCCATGGCCAGAAGACTTCGTCGTGGTATGTCTCTAGACGAAGCACATGTTGCTCGGCTGGAAAACCAGATCGCCGATATTCAGCAGCAGCTACAGTCATTGCAAATCAATAGAGCTTATTCATCACGTAGTCGTGGGGACAACGATGACGAGGAGAACCCATGGTTTGAGGAGTCTCAACGAGAGTCTTCACCAGTGTACCGTCGGCAGGAGAGAAGTACCCCGGCGATAAGTGTCCAGATTCCGAAGTTTGAAGGCAACTTGGACCTCGAGGAGTTCATTGACTGGATGCACACGGTCGAGCGGATCTTCGACTATGAAGCGGTGCCCGAGGACCAAAAGTTTAAGTTAAGTTGGCAGCATTAAGGTTGAAGAAGTACGCCAGCCTATGGTGGGAAAACACCAACCAGTAGAGGCGTCGAGAAGAATGTGATAAGATCAGGACGTTGTCGAAAATGAAGACGGCCATGACGAAAAGATTTTTGCCCAAGCACTATTGGCGAGATCTCTACCTCAAGTTATAGTCCCTTCAGCAAGCTTCGAGTTTTGTTAAGTACACGAGGGAGTTTGAGAGGCTCTTGTTGCAATGTGATGTCCAAGAAGCCCCCGAGCAAACCATTGCTAGGTATCTTCGAGGACTTAAGCCACAGGTTGTGGATGCAGTTGAGCTTCAACAGTATTGGACATTCGACGATGTTCGAGCGCTTGCCCATAAAGTTGAGCGGCAGCAAACTAGAAGGACGAGTACCCGCCCTTTTGTGAAGGTTCCGCCTTTCAACAAGGGGAGTACCTCCCAAACGAAGCCACAACCGACGACATCGAGGAAAACTGCACCATCGACTTCCAAGACAAAAGTTCAAACACATGATTGAGATCCGGTGCGACGATGTTTCAAATGCCAAGGATTAGGTCATATGGCATCGGAATGTCCAACGAGAAGAAATGTGTGGAGAATTGTCTGATGGAGAAGAAGAGTTTGATGATAACATTGATCCTATTTTGGATGCAGAGGAGATCGAGGAGTATCCGGACGAAGGAGAATTGTTAGTCGTCCGAAAGGCTCTGAGCATGACACTCGTCAGAGAAGAGAGTCAAAGGGAAAACATCTTCCATATAAGGTGCACTATCGACAACAAGGTCTGCCTTGTGATAATGGATTGTGAGAGAGCTCCACCAATGTTGTTTCGAGGATGATGGTTGAGAAGTTGAAGTTACCCGTATAACCCCACCCTCGTCCATATCAACTCCAGTGGTTCAACAAGGAGAGTGATGTTCGAGTTACCCAGCGAGCACGAGTACCATTCTCAATTGGGAAAAGCTAAAAGGACGAAGTTGTTTGCAACATTATTCCGATGGACACGTGCCACTTGCTCGTAGGTAGACCGCGGCAATTTAATTGACGCGCACAGCACGATGGGTATCACAATTTATATTCCATCAATATCGATGAGAAGAAGGTCACCTTGATGCCCATGACTACTCAGTTTATCATAATATCGCAGAATCAACCCACCTAGCCACCGCTCAAAGGAGTGCAATTGGTTTGAGCAATCCACGAAGGTGAGAAAGCTTACTTTGTGGTTCTTATTGAAGTAGCCCATGGTTAGCGCACAATTCATCCCCGTGTAACGGAGATACTTGATGAGTTCAAGGACGTGTTTCTGGAGGACCTACCTGTCAAACTACCACCCTTGCGAAGTATTCAACATCAGATCGACTTGGTTCCGGGAGCATCCATACCCAACTGACCAGCCTATATATATAACCCCGAGGAAGCAGCCGAAATTCAAAGGCAGGTCAACGAGTTACTTGAAAGGAATTAGTGCGAGAAAGTTTAAGCCCTTGCTCCGTACCGGCAATATTGGTGCCGAAGAAGGATGGCACATGGAGAATGTACATGGACAGACGCTCAACAAGATAACGATGAAATATCGCTTTCTGATTCCCCAACTAGATGACTTGTTAGATGAACTGCATGGAGCGCATATATTTTCAAAACTGGATTTGCGAAGTGGTTATCACTAAATCCGAATGAAGGAAGGTGACGAGTGGAAGACAACATTCAAAACCAAGTACGGGTTGTACGAGTTGTTGGTGATGCCTTTTGGTTTGTCGAACGCTAGCACGTTCATGCGGCTGATGACCCATGTCTTGTGATCACTCATGGAGACGTTCGGGGTTGTCTACTTCGACAACATTCTCATCTACAACAGCAGCCCTGATGAGCACATTCAACACCTTCGAACAATGTTTCACACACTCCGTGACGAGAAGTTGTATGGAAATCTTAAGAAGTGTGAATTCTTCCAACCCAACGTAGTATTCCTGGGTTTTGTAGTTTCAGCCGAAGGAATCAAAGTGGACAAGAGCAAAGTCGCAGCAATCAAGGAGTGGCAGGTGCCTAGAAGTTTCCATGACGCTCGAAGCTTCCATGGCCTAGCATCATTCTACAGGAGGTTCATTCGAGGTTTCAGCTCGATCGCCGCCTCACTTACCGAATGTTTGAAGGGAGAGAAGTTCGAGTGGACTCCAACCGCTCAAGTTAGTTTTTAGTGACTAAAAGAGTTTTGAGCGATGGGCCAGTTCTTGCTTTACCTGACTTTGCGAAGATATTCGAAGTCGAATGTGACGCATCCAGAGTTGGGATAAGAGGAGTGCTGATTCAGAAAGGGAGACCCATAGCTTATTTTAGTGAGAAGCTCAGTGGCACGAAACTCAACTACTTAACGTACGACAAGGAGTTTCTAGCTATCGTTCGAGCCCTTGAGACGTAGAGCCACTACTTGCTGCCCCAAGAGTTCGTGATGCACACCGACCATGAAGCTGTCAATTACATTAACGGTCAACACAAGCTTAGTCGGCGACATGCGAAGTGGGTTGAATTCCTACAACCTTTCTCCTTTGTGCTCAAGCATAAGCCTGGAGCGAAGAATGCAGTCGCGAATGCTATCTTAAGGAAGGTGATCCTACTGTCCGCGATGGAGATAAAGCTAATTGGATTCGAGTACCTCAAAGATCTCTACCAGGACGATGAAAACTTTGGAGGGATTTTCGTCCAATGCACCAATCAGGCCGTTGATCGATTACATCAGGTGAATGGATTCTTATTTTGAGATTCTAAGTTATGTATTCCCAAGAGTTCGACTCAAGAGCTGCTCATTCGAGAAGTCCATGAAGGAGGAATCGCTGGACACTTTGAAATTGACAAGACATTGTCGATGTTTCAGGAGCACTTTTATTGGCCGCAAATTAAGGAACAAGTCAAAAATCTTGTTTTGAGATGGGCGGTATGCAGGCAAGCAAAGAGTCGAGTTCAGCCTCAATGATTATACACTCCTTTGCCCATCCCGGAGCTACCATGGGAACATGTGAGTATGGATTTTGTGCTAGGATTAACCAAGATGCAACGACAGAAAGATTCGATCATGGTTGTGCTCGATTGATTCTTCAAGGTGGCGCATTTCATTCCCTGCCACAAGATGGACAATGCAACTCACGTAGCAGACTTGTACTTCTGAGAGGTTTTGCGGTTGCATGGAGTATCTAAGTCGATCGTATCAAATCGTGATGTGAAGTTCGTGAGCTACTTTTGGAAGACATTGTGGCACAAGCCTAGGAACCAAACTCGTCATTAGTACAATGTACCATCCGCAGACTGACAACCAGAGGTTGTCAACAGAACCATGGCAATAATTCTTCAAACCTTGGTCTAAAAAAACCGGAAGGATTGGGACATTAAGCTTGCTCATGCAGAGTTTGCGTGTAATCGAGCATCGAGTTCGACAACTAAGTGTTCACCCTTTGAGGTAGTCTATGGCTTAAACCCCTTAGTACCTATCGAACTAATGCCTCTAGTTGAAGATGAAAATTTTGTGAGTTTGAGGGCAAACTATCTTCAACAAGGGGAGGATGATACAAACATGGTCGACAACTCGTCCACCGGAAGAGGAGTCACTTTACTCATCAGTGACTGAGTGAGCGACGAATGTATTGAGCGACAGCTTCAAGTGACTGGAATAACGCAACACAACCTACTCAGTGACGATCATGCAAGCGACACTCATGCATCTACTAATTCATGCGCTTGCATTTAGGTTTGTTTCATTCCCAATAAGCCATTTATGGTTCATCCATGAATCTGGCCTTGAATGCATCATTTTAGGTTCATTGTCTTTTATTTATGATTTTCTTTTGGTGCCCCCTTCAAAAAGGGCGCCTATTGTAAGGATTTGGCAGATTATTCAGAATTATAAACCCTTTTGTTAGACTTTGTCTTCCTATCCGAAGTGAGTGGATTCTCCTTCAACATCATTCTTCATTTGGTGGATTTTCAAGTGCAGATTGAGTTCAGTGTATCAACCGGTGGTGGTGTATTTGTATCCTCCGCGTTGTGCCTCGCCCTCGTCTTGTTCCTGGTGGTGTATTTGTATCCTCCGCGTTCCCCTCTGTTTTTGGTATTGGAATCATCTATTCCTTGTCATCCCCATATCAGCAATCATTATTGAAAGTGTCACGTGATAATCTTTTCCATTGAGGCATCCCACACATCTGCATAAGGTTAAACGTTCTTCTTCGACAATCGAAAATGAATGCTCATAAAT
Source organism: Melastoma candidum (assembly GCA_023653495.1). Lineage (NCBI taxonomy): Eukaryota > Viridiplantae > Streptophyta > Magnoliopsida > Myrtales > Melastomataceae > Melastoma > Melastoma candidum. The sequence goes on along the minus strand of CM042888.1, from coordinate 6,321,694 downwards.
CATTATCCAATGAACTTAAGTCTCCCTCATTCTATCCATATCAAGAATACAATCCATAAAAGATGAAGACAGTACCTTTGCGGTAGCATCATTGCGCTTGAATGATAATTTCGGTTGCCTTTGTTGAGAGACTTTGTAAGAACAACATTCTAGATTTCTCTTTAAGTGACTCGTACACGAGTGTTTATATGAAAATACAGTCTTGCAATATTTTCATTCCGCTTTCTTGACTCCGTCTTTGTTAGTCACGATTGTCATCCCATCCCCAGAAAAGAAGTTTTCACTCTCTTTTTCACACGGAACTCTTCTAGTTGTATGCTTTCAATTGTGACGTCCACATAAGTATTTCCTCCAATATTGGATCCTTCAGCTTGAGATCCTGAATCCATCTGTATTACCTAAAAATTAAAACAAACATTATAATCACGAAGCACTAGATAAAAAATTTTGATTTTTATGACAGTATCAAATATCGAAATATAGTTGGGGGAGAGCTCTTCGAGTGATTCGGCAGAATGAACAAAATAAAATAAAAATAATAAGGCAGTCCAAGAACTCATTTCAATAGGTAACCCAAGATACAGAACCTTGGCACTGAGTTTGTTATCGGTCAATACTCGAAATTCTGGAAATGCAGCATCGGTTAGTAATCATTGAAAAGAAAGCATTAACACAATGAATCGGGTCATATAACAAACACCCTCGCAACCACCCACAAGATGATGAATAACTAGGAACAAAAGACAAACAAACTAGCCAAGGTATTGGAATTTTCATACAAGACAACAACTTGTGCCACCATCTAACATCCCCGGTAGACATAATCAAAAAGGGGAGGGCAGGGGATGGGATCACCATGCTCTACCCAAAATAAAGTTTTTAAGTAAATTTATACAACTCTTTTCTGGACATGGAAGAAGATTGGGAGACCCTAATTTTCAAGATGAGGAAAGAATTCCCATTACCCCTTGAGCAGAGATTGAGCAAAGATCATCAATTAGATTAAAATTTTCCACAACTAGACAAAAAACCCATTATGCCAACTACAAGAATCCATCGATACATCAAAATCCATCGATACTCAACCAGACAAAAACCCATCAAGAATCCTCAGACGATCCCCGCAAAAGCTACAAGCTCGGGAGATACCCGAATTGCAAAGAGTTTACAGATGGAGATGAGGAAGCAGCATTGCAAGACGAAAGCGGGAAACACTTTAAATTATTTTTTATATTCTATTTATTTATTTTATTATATAAATCAAGCCGGGTCAGGCGACATGTCGGTGTCAACTTCTGGCCTAAGCCCGGCTTGAATGTAAAAAATATGACCTGAGCCCAGACTAAAGCCCAACCAAGATTTGACTTTTATCGAGCCGACCCGAGTAGTTCGCGAGCCGGCCTGACTAATTAAGACCCCTAGAGGGAGACGGGAAGGGGGAAGTTGAAAGTGAATTAATTCGTTTTTTTTTAATATAGCTTAGAGGAAGTCGAACTCTAGGAGAGAACTCGAACTCCATGAGTTCGACTTCATGTGGAATCATCACATACTCATGAAGTTGAACTCATAGAATTCGACTTTGCCACAGTTGATCGGAACTCGAACTCTTACAGTTTGAATTATTTCTATTTTGAAATCGAACTCTAAGAGTTCGAGTTAGGGGCTATAAAATCGGAATTTTAAAAGTAACCGCATATATGAAAGTATTTTATAAACTAACGGTAAATGGGAGCAAAACTCCTTTCCCTCCACCCCATCCCAATGTCCCTCAACTAACATCCCACTTATACCAAATCATAATTAAAAACACACAGAAAAGCATATTTCAATATAATGAGGACATTTGCGATGATGGCTTGTTTCACATGTGTTGGTATAGGATTGCACTAAGGGGGGTTGAATGAGTGCCTTAAGATTTTTGACACGTTTTTTGCTTGTATCTGATTATAGAAGCAATGCTCTGTCAGATTACAGAAATTGGATATGCTGGATAGATTCCTAGTTCTGATGTATAATCTTACGTGTTAATAACACAAAGGTTTATAGTGGTTCGGCAAATAATGCATACGTCCACTCTCCTAGCGCTCACCCCAATTAGGGCGTATTCACTATATGATGATCAAATAAAGTTACGGATGCACACTTCAGCTTGAGATGTGACTAACCACTTACATGTACACCAGGTGACTAACCCAACCCGCACGCAATCGATGTGACTAACTCCAGCTCCTCACTGAGCTCATGCCTTCACGGCTACCACCTGCCCTCGTGGCTTGATGGCTACCACCTACCATTGCACACCCCTGTGTGACTAATAATAGAAACAAAAATAGAACAACAGAACAACCAGTCTGTTGTTTACAGAAGACTCTCTCTCGAAGAGGTGATCGGCTTGGTGAATGAACAATGGATGCTCTAAGCTTTTGCAATGGTGAAGACTCAATGATTATGATACGCTTTCAGGTAGAACGATGAGTTGGAATTATGTCTTCGCTCTTGCTTTTAAGGTTGTCCATAGATAGGAGCTTCCTAATCAATCATAACGGCTAGTTGATCTCTTGCCATTTGTTCCATGATTCGGTCATGTAGGATAGTTTCCAACAACATAAACATTATCCATAAAACATGAGATGAACAAACAAGATTTGAAATCAAATATATTGTATTTCGCACAGAGTTTATTCTGCAACAGCAGAACCAGAACTTTTCCGTATATGGAATTGGCATTGGGGTTGATTTGTTTCCTCTATATGAAAATGTTCCCATATGTAAATTATGGTCACCATACAAGGGAGATTTCAACCTGATTAGGTCATTCCATACCAACTGTCACAGGGACGAGACACACCCAAAAAATTTTCTCGACCCTAGGGGCATCGTAACTTCCCCAGAAGCACGACTATCTCGCATACTCGGATTCCCCTTGGTGCCGCCCACACTCACCCAGTGTTTAGCTCACGTTCTCTCGTGTATTGCTCACGCTCACACTTGAGGGACGCTCGTAAGGACAAGGACACGCTCACAATGTACACAAGGATTTAGCCAAGGCATATATTGCATTTCCACTCAATCTTAAAATGACTTGCCCACGTCCCTTTACATTACTTACTTATAGGGGACATGGGGCATGCATGCTACTTACAAATGTACATCATGCAACCAGCTCTGACCTGCAAGAGCATACCAAGGGTCGCCTGCACCCATTCTAGTCACGTAAACGGCAGCCCAAGGGCCGTCTGCTAATTATAAGTGCACTTAAGTTTAGGAAATATATTTCACGATATCTTTCCAAATCGCCTCAAGGAATGATCTTGACAAATTATTGAGTTAATTCAATAAGAATTAACATTAAGTCGTATGAGACCATTATCTCACGTGCTCACATACTGAAGAATCTCCAACAAGAAAATCGTTATTCACAGAAGTGACATTCTGTACCCCTTTGTAAGTACTCCAGTAAGGAGAGTTATATCATCAGCAACACAGAAGCTTATCTCTATAGTGGACTTGACAATTGATCTTATCCTCAGAACATCATTTTTTATGGCTAGATCAATTTTTCCATTAATGTCTTTCTACATAACTCTTTATGTATTATTCAGATGACAGAAACCAGCTTCTACACTCGAAGACCTATTCCTCTGTACACGTAAATAGCACATTAGTACATAACCTTTGTCATCATTAAAACCACATTATATTAAAAACATGAAATTATAATCATCTTGTAGTATTGTATTTATATTATAGTACAAGGATTACGTAGAGTTTGAGAGAGATACTAGGTATAGACGAGAGAGGATTAGAGAGGGTGTCAAATCCAAAGTTTTGTTACTCCATTTGTTATAGTAATTTTTTAAAAAACTTTATTATTCGTAAACATAAGTGGAATAATAAACTCGGTGTCTCATTAAGTTTTGTTAGACTTCGAATCGACAGCGGAATCACATTCGACACATAAACGATTTCCGAAGATGGGAAGGGGGGTCGGATAGCATTAGTAAAAAAATACATCCCTTTATTGGGAATAAGACACAATGCCAAATCCAATTTTACCACTCCCTCCCCTTCCTTTTCTTAGTATTATAAACAATGTCTACGTCGTCATATATTGTTGTTTAGAAAGCATGCCGTCTTTGTTTTTGTCTTGATTTGATGATTATTATGGACGCGGCTAACGTCCCATTCGTGGGATGTCCCCTTTTTATACTAATTTCGACCTTTTATTAGTACATTGTACAAACGAAATTAGTACAGTTGTAATTACTATAATTGTACTAATAAAAAATTAGTACAATTTATAAACGTGTACTAGTACAACGTTTGTACATTTTACTAAATTGAACAGTAAAAGTTTTATACCGATTAGTACAATTGTAGTAAATACAACTATACTAATCGGTGCAAAACTTTTACTGTTCAATTTAGTACAATGTACAAACGCTGTACTAGTACACGTTTATACATTGTACTAATTTTTCATTAGCACAATTGTAGTAATTACAACTGTATTAATCGGTACAAAACTTTTACTGTTTTAATTAGTACAAAGTACAAACTATGTACTAGTACACGGTTTGTACATTGTACTAATTTTTATTAGTACAATGTTAGTATTTACAAATTCCCAAAGCCTAAACCCGAGCCTAACTCCGAACCGGCCGTGGCTGTGATTTTACCATTTTGCACATTTCCCCCACCCAGTTGTTCTCCAGCTTCCTTGGAGACTTTCTCCCAAAGTTGTCCATCCAGTTGTTCCCCAGCTTCATTGGTTACGCATCCAAGCCTGCGAAATAGGCTGATCGCGGTGACGATGAAGGGAAGGTATGAATGTCCGCGTAAGGGCAATATCCAAGTTGGAAAAAGGGGACACACAAAGCGGACCATCGCAGCGGCCGTCAAGCTAATATGCCTAATAGGTTCTCCCGAGTGATCGCTGCACGCGCGCCCTCTGGCCTAGCTCGCGCGAGGCGGTTCGGGCAACCCAAGGATCCGGGCCCGCTCTCCCGAGGCCCAGTCCGGTCGGCGCCACGGCTCGAGCGTCGGACACTACGGAAAGGGATCCGGGTTGGGCCTTCCCTTGATTCGCGAACGGGTCTTTGGGACGTTTCGCCAACCATCTTTAGTTCTCTGAAGGTGGCGAGCAAAAGGCTGCGTAAGACCTCGCTCACGAATTTTGGGGAAGGGCTCAAGGAGCGGCTCGTATTGCCGTTACCTCATCCTAAATGGCTCCGAAAAAGGGTGTGGTTTAACTTTGGAAAACTGTTCGGAGTCGCCACCGATTTAGTTAAAAATGTGATTTTAAGTCGGAAAGATCAGAGTTTGGGTTCGGGGATTCCTATTTACTAACCTTTGTATTCTAAAACATGCGAAAAAGGTGGCGATTTGTCCAAAAACTTGAGTTTTGATTGACGGGTGTTGGGCCCGATCCGGGAGTAGGCCAGACTCTCATAGACGTTTTAACGGGCATTGGACCCGAATTATGTTGGTTTGATTAAAGTAAACATGCGACGTAAATCCTAGAGCCTAGACAAACGCACAACCACAAACAAGTATTTAGATCAAAAGGGCGGGGAAGGGCTGTGATTGCGGGCCTATACACTTGGGGCCGCAATCCGTTACAAGTGGATTCGAATAAAATTCGGGGAGGCCCGCACCTCCCCTTTGTACCTTTGATTGAGTTTGGGACCGCTTTAAGCCTTCGAGCCCACGGTTTGGATACATACGTCTTCGAGTTAATCTTTGAAATTTCGAAATTGATCTTCCGAGATTAAGTACTCGATGTACATGCAAAGAAAAATGAAGAAGTGGTCAGAAAGTCCCAATTTAAATCGAAACAAATAATTAGGACTTAATGAAATAAAAGCAATACTTACGGGGCGTTGTGAGCCCGTTGATGTCGATCGTCCGCACCGTCGAAGGATGACATTCCTTGGTAGTGAATTCCTCGGTGTTTACATGCAAAGTAGAGGAAGAGCGAATGCCATGCCATTAATATCGATTTAATTCAAATTCAATTGAATTAAATTAGTAAGACATGTCTTACCGTATGAATCGGTTGAGTAAGGTCGCGATTCTCTTGGGGCCTCGTAGCTCACGGCATTTGTAACGAAGTCCAGTCTATCAAATAGAGAAGGGAGCTTGAAGGGGCCTCGAACCCACTTGTCGCATCTGGTAAAGGGAGAGGGGGGTTTCTTCTCTGATTTCCCAACAGCTACCGAGCCCCCCCTCCCCCGGGTTTTGTCGCCAATGTTGACTCAAGGCGGGCAGCGACGGCTTTCAGAGCTCGGGATCCGGAGGTGCTGGAGCTTCGCGACGACGGGGTAGGGAGGACGCCAGGGATCGGGACTCATGGGGGCGCCGAGATGTAGGTGGGTTGCTGGGGAGCGAGTGTCGAGGGTTTGCCACAGCCGAGCCCAGGAGCACGAGGGGGGGGGGGAGAGGCAAGCCGTCACCAAGCTGAGGACGCCGGGAGAAGGATTGCAGGCTCGGCTGGAGCCGGCTCGCAGCTGCCGCGGAGCTGCTGGAGGGCTGAGGCGGAGGGAGCTTGCCGGGTTTGTTGGGGATGGCCAGATCCAGGACGGGAAAGGCTGATGCTGGGGAGGAAGTGCCGGAGACGGACTGTGGAGCTGCAGGGCCGATTCGCTGCTGGTTCTTTGGACACCGGAGGGAGATGGGGGGAGCTAGCCAGGGGGCGGGGTTTGCTGTTGTCGTCGTTGAGGAGGCTGGAGAGAGAGGGAGGCTGGGCGCGCTCCTATGGATGTTGGGGATGTCTAGAGGATGAGCTGCCGTCACCAGAAGAGGTCTGCTGGGCATGGGTGACGTGGGGGAAAGGAACGGCTGCTGGGGGAGGACTTGGTGGCGGCTGGGAGACGTTGGCAAGGAAGGCGTGCCGGCTGGTCATCGGATCCCCCTTTCTCCTCCTCCTCTTTGACTGCTGCAACAGGGGAAAACCTCCCTTCGTCTTCAACCTGCTGTTGTTGTGAAAGCTGCTGGTGGAGCTATTCTGCGGCACCGGTGGTTCACCGGAATGCCAGGAGGATGGGTTGTCACAGCTGTCAATTCTGAAGACGACGGGGAGGGTGACGATCTGCTTCCGTAGGTTGTTGTGGGACGCCAGAGGAGGGCGACTACCACCGCTGGACCTAGGGACATCAGGAAGGCAACATAAGAGTATTGGAGAGGAGAAATGCTTGTTGTTAGCGTCACCAGCCATCATGCTTGAGGATTGCTCGTCAAAATTGGCGTCTGGTGCTTTGGGAAGCTGGTTCGCTACTATGAGGAGCTGATTCACGGCTACGGGGGAACTAGTTCGCTGCGACGTGAGGCTGGTTTGTTGCTGCAGGGATGCTCTGGTGCGGGGCTGATTTGCTGCGGAGGGCTGGTGTAGGAGAGTTTGCTGCTGCATTAGTTTGGGTGTAGTATTGGTTCGCCGTTTTGGGGTGGCCAAGAAGAACTGAGGGATGTCATTGGAGGTCCAGAGGTAGTCGCTGTCGTCGTAGCTGAGGTGTGCCGGTGCTGGTTCGTGGAGATGCTGGTGCAGCTAAAGAGGGCAGAACGTCTCCGTCTTCGAAATGTATACCTGCACATGAAGAAGAAAAGATCAAAAGGACAAGAGGGCTCCTTACGAGGGGTCTGGAGGCTATTCCTTGCTAATAGAAAAACAGTTGGAGCCGACTGAGGCGCCTATAGGAGGAGATTTGTCTCCATCACTGCTGCTGAGAAGGGATGTCGGTGGTTGTTAGCAGCGGCAGTTGGTGACGCTGAAGTTGTCGTCGGAGGTTTATGTCGCTGCCGGCGTGTCCAGAAGAGCCGAAGTCCACCACCCCCAGAGGTCAGACCTGCCCTTCCTTGTCTTCATCCAATCCCCTTGTTTGGGTCGGCCACTAAGGGAGTCCTTGTTGAGTTTTAGTTGCTCTTACCTTGGCAAGGATTCGTCGAAGACGGTTGAGATCCTTGGCGGTGAAGGCAGTTGGAGGCCGGCTGATCCAGGAAGGGGAGAGACTGTGCGAGAGGAAAGATCGTCTCCAGAGGTGAAATTTCATGAAGCTTTTTTTTGACCAAGGCCCCCCCTGGCGTGAGGAGGTAAGATTTCTTTTTAAAGCCTCCCACCCTTCTAACTATCTCGTTAACTCCCCTCCTCCTTCGAATTGTCTGGTTTCTTCTTCTCCTCTCTGAAGCTCTTTGTTCTTTCTATTTTCTTTTCAATTGTCCTCCCTAATCCAGTTAGCCCCTGATCCTTTTCAGCTGGGGAGCTGAAGTCGTTAGGAGACAGGATCATGCTAGGGCGTCGTCCAAATCGTCTTTCGCAGGAGGCAGAATGCGACTGAGGATTCAGGGGGAGCTTCATGCTATCAGGTGCGTTGGGATCGAACGCAGCAGGATCCTGTCGGGGATTGCCGGATCGCAGGTAAGCTTTAATTTCGATTTGGGCTTGTTTTAGGCTTTTATTTTGGGTTGGGTTTGGGCTTTTCTTATGGGCTGAGCTGCCTTGGGCTCTTTGGGGAAATGTGGGTTGAAATTTGAGGGCTTGGGTCTGCTCAGGCCTTCTTCTTTGGTTTTCTTGTGGGTTGGGCTGTCTTTGTCCAGCTTATTGCTTAGCTTCCTCCTTTGGGTTGTTGTCTTCTTGTCGTCGATGTCCTTGTCTATTCTTTGTCCTGTTTTCTTTGGTTTGGGTAGGTAGCATTTGGACAGGTGGCTGAGGAAGTGGCTTGAGTGATGGTGATGCAGCTGTTGTTGGGAGTGGATGTTGGGCAGCTGTGGTTGATGAAGCTGCCACTGCTGTTGATAATAGTGCTGCAGTTGCTGTGGATCATAGAATTGCTGAGGGAGCATTCTGGATGGATTGCTGCTGCTGGGCAACGATTTGCTGTCGAGCCTGGTAATAGTATCATATGCTTGGCCATTCTGCACATTATTACCCGGCTGCTCGGTATTCTGCATTGGATTATGAAACATAGGAACCACTTGAGTTCCTACCGCAGACTGTTGAGAGTGATTTTGAGGCACAAAATTGGGGGGGGGGGCCTGATGCAGATTCCATTTGTGACTCGATGAAGTTGAATGCTACGGGTAGTTATTGTTGAAACTGTTGTGGTGACGTTTGTGATAGAAATTGTTGTGATGATACATGCTGAAGTTGTTGTGACGTGGCCGTTGTAGAGTCTGTTATTGTTACTATTGCGTTTGCTGACCATTCTTGTGGCAGTGATGACTAAATCATATGCTGGATCATCTGCACTCTAATTCGTTGGGTTTTACAAGTTCCTGGCCGGGGCGCAGATTAGCTACACTGGGAATATTGCTGTCTGGAAACTGACTTGCTCAATCCGACCTAGGGAGCTGTTGCCGTGACTGCCCCTGATGATGAAGCGAGGAATTCTCTTGCTGCCATATGTGGCATCTGGCCTGCGCAGGCAAACCGACGGGATCCCACTCGTGTGAGCCAGGTATGTCATTTGACATTGTGGAATAGGGTGAGTAGAGGTTGTAGAGATGCGGTTGGGGATTTGTTGCTGCCTCTACACTAGCTGCTTATGGGGCATTTGTGAATGCTATTGTTGCGTCTGCATCTTTTCTGTGATGCCTGGTTGGCTACCAATTAACTGTCGCTACTGACGTCTTTGTAACTGATGTTGTGTTTGTAGGTACTACGAGCTGATGGTATTGGAGAAGAAACCAGCCTGGTGGAGGCTTACTTTGAGCGGCAACCGCTGTAGCTGTAGCAGATTGCTGCTGCGACTGTTGTTGTGATTGTTGCAGCTGTAGTTGAGAAGCTTACACCAAAATGGGACAGAGCTGCTGCCACCGGTGTTGACAATCCTCGGAAGGTACTGCCAAGAGGAGTCGAGAGCCGGAGAAGGAAACTACCGCTGCGATGATCTGGGGGCCGACATTGATACAAGCCGGATGCTCTTCTGCTGGCGTAGGAGGAGCCGAATGATGGCCTGCTGGCGATCGGCTGAAGATCTCGTCGGTGGTTCCTTTTCTCATGCTGTTTGTATTTATATTAGACTTTATGTAAAGTTCGCCGCAACGAAATTTTAGGTGGTTGTGTTGTGCTATTTACGGCATTGTAATTCACGGTTTATTTGAGGTATTACAATCGCGAAGTCGACGACCATCGTCAAGGGGACTACATAAGTCGCACGTTCATCAGGGACAGTTCAATGCAAAAGCACATAGAGGAACATTACTTAAGTTATACACAATAACTTGGCCGCGATATTTCGACGCGGCTTCGAACCCAAAAGAGCGTTGACAGTCTGCGGTCACCTATGTCCTTCAAAAGAAAACTGCTTCTAGCAGCAAGAGCCCCCATTTTTTACAAGTCCAAGAATAGGTTCCTCGGGTAGTCCTGCGTAGACGTACATACAACGTAGATGAGTTAGGAGCGGACAAAAGGTGGATGAAAAGTTATTAGTGTTTTATAGACGTACACATACCAGAACAAAAGCACTTGTCGTTGCGATCGGCTCCTCGAAGAATTGGATGCTAATCTCCTGGCATCGCCACGAGACGAAGGCACCGCCACGAGACGAAGGCACCGCCACGCCAAGAATGCACAACGTAGTGGTTGCTGAAGGGAAATTACTCGCATATGATGGCTGCATCGTTCAGTGCAAAGGATGGGATATTAGTGACCAATGCCATGCACGTCTTTTGGACAGAAAAGAGTTCCTCTGCAGCGTTGACGAATGAGTAGCGGTTATGGTAGTTTGGGTAGTTCCAGATAAGGATGGACATTCGTTTGGCATCTCCATATTATCGACGCCCTCTACCACGGCCAGGTCAACAATGCCTCTTGTATCCTATAACAACAGCTCCCACACTAGCGTGTTGCCGTAAACCTCCAGCTTCACATGCATCTGGAATATTTTATTTGTACCCAGATGGAGAAGGTGGAGTATTGGCAGGTGCATGACCCTGAGCACACGCTCCACAGTGGCATCGCAGTTGGTTTCGTTGAGTGGGGGTTCTGTTTGCAGCAATTGAAGTATCGAAGCACGCAGATCACGGACCCAATGTCCGTCCGGATGCATAGCATCTATGTTGGTGGGCAGACGCATGTGAAAAGAAATGTCGTAGGCCGGGTGGTCTGACGAGGTACGAGTTTCATACCATATCTCCACCATTACCCTACAGGCTTTTTCACAGGGAATGGGTCGGATAGAGCTTACCTGGACGTGGTAGTTCGTTGATGGTGGGGTGTCATTCGCCATGGGATCCCCAAAGAGCTGCTGCAAAAGTCGGTCCTCTGTAGAAATGGATAAGGACAGAGGTGAAAGCATTTGAAGATTGCTCCCTTCATGTAATTAATGCGGTGATAGGGGAATTGGTTCTCCGTCACGTCCAAATTACTGCCCTCCTGTGGTTGGTAAAGTTATTAATTCTCCCCCCTCTGCGGATGTTTGCTGGTTTACAGATGATGAATTGGTTTAGGGAGCCCTAGAAATACGTTCAATCTGGTAAGGGGATAAAGCGTTGTTCACACTCTGGCACGAGCGAGAACAGAAGGGGAGGGATAGAAGCTATTCGGTTCAGAGCTGTATGGCGCAGAACTGCTTGTGTGTCGCAGACGAGACAGAAGGGGAGATCGGATAAGTACTTGTGTCGCAGAATCAATTGTGGGCAAGGATTGTGTGAATCCGGTTCATACCCGTGTGTGAGTATTCATTGTGTGGTTTTTAAAGTATGGAAACTGAAGACATAGCCAAGTGTTTGATGATCGTGTCGTGAATGTCGGAGGAGCGGCTAATGGAAATGTCCTTTGGCTTGGCAGATGAGGTGGGGCAATTATTCAGGTTGTACGGTTCACGGCTTCTCTACGAGAAAAAAAAAACAGCGACGTCGGCGAGATGGTGCGTGTGTAATGCATAGTTGGGTTTGCTCGCGCGAAGGCCATCCGAAGCGTAGATCTGATATAGCCTGTGACTCACGAATGAGGGCGTCCACGAGGTTGGGTTGCCTTGTGAGGTTAGAACGAGAGTGAACCATAATGGTCGATGGTGTATCACATTAGCGAATTTGTGTCACAATCATGAGTTGGTGCCAAGCCCTCTACCATGTTTCATGCGCGAACATCACACAGTGACGAATGAGGACATGGCAGTCGTGAAACGAATGTTAAGCGTAGTATTTAGGTAATGCGAAATAATTTGACTACTAGTTTACGCTTCTGGATGGCATGATCGCGTCGGCTTCTTAATGAAACACATGAACAACCGCAAACTCAAGGATGAACGTTCTGGTAGTTGCTCGTTGTTTGATGCCGAATATACTTATCTACTGTACAGACAAGCTTCCGATCAAGGCATGTCATTGGTGAACACCGTTGAGGATGACGAAGTCATCCGGATGTACTGGTCTGACATAAAATCCAAGTTGGATTACAGAGCATTCAGTGAGATCATCGTTTTAGATTCAACCTTCAAGACCAATGCATATGGCATACAAATGGTAGTCCTCGTCAGCGTCAACCACCATCATCAGACAATTGTCGGGGCCGGTTTCTGAGACAACGGAGGATTACAAGTGGCTGTTAAGTACTCATGCACAGTTAATGGGAGCGAAAGTACCGATCAGCGTGGTCACCGTTACCGATAGGGCGATGATCGCGCCGTACGAGAAACATGGCCAACTGCAAGACAACGTCTTTTCCTTTGGCATATGAGTTGCAATAATGTCCGTAGGGTACATGATCCAATGTTGAGATAGACCATCTCTTCGTTCATGTACAACGCAAAGTCCAGCGATGAGGTGGAGCAAGAGTGGGACGTGATGCTGAAAAATACTAGCTCAGTTAATATTCAATTGCTGAATCGACTATATGAGAGCAGACATATGTGGTGGATGACATATTGTCAAAGACATTTTTGGGCCGAGCTAAGGAGCACGCAACGTTGTGAGCGGATGCACGCGTTCATGAAGGGAAACTTGAAGATAAAGCACAATGTTTACAAATTCTTACATCACTACGAACGAGCTGTGGAAGATTTACAACATAAAGAAAGCATGGCGGATTACAATTCTGCAAACAAATCATATCAGTTGCGCACTATGTTATGTAGCCTTGAGGCGGACGCAAGTCAGATCTATACTCTTACCTCGTTTCGCAAGGTACAATTGCAGATCCAAAGGGAAGCATTGTTTTTTGTCGAAGGTATGATCGATGGAAATATCAATCGAGTATATCGGCTAGGCAATTACGACCAAGAATCTATGGGGGCCGAAGTATATTCATGCAAGTATCGACAATAGTTGAATTGTAGCTGTCCACATTTTGAGACGTATGGCATGCCTTGTGCACATATCTTTCACGTTATGAAGGTCGAAGGCATGAAGTGTATCCCACCACCTCTCATGCTGTATCGTTGGACCAAAGGAGCTAGAGTAGTAGATTTTTTTGTCGCCGGTGTCGACACGTACGACATCAAATTTAAAGAATTCTGACAAGGGATACTAATAACGGCTTGTCGTCGTCTATGTTTTCTTGCAGGAAAAGTGAAATCGCGTACGATCATATCCATCGTTCCATCCAAGAATTGACTCTAGCTTTAGAAAATCCAGATGTGGGTGAACGAAAAGCTTTATAGGTTAGTGATGTCAAGTATAAACGCAAGAAAGTGCAATTCAATGGTGAATCTATGCCCAGTGTGTCGAGGGTAAACCAATATGATATATGCAATCTGGAATTGGGGCAGCTCAATACAATTTCAGAGACGACTTCAAATAGAAAGCACAACGACAAGATTACGAGGACATGTTTGTGATTGGCCAGCTGAACATATAATCCCAAGTATTTACAATTTGTGTTTTAAGTACGTACATTAGTTGCCATCGTTTTGTGCACAAAAAAAACTACTATGCAATATATGCAGGCAGACCTATAATCGTTTAGGGTAAGATCAAAAAATATCAAACAAAAAAAATGATCTTTCGCAGTTCTCAAGATAGGCGTTAGGCGATGGCACGATGACAGGGGGTTTTTTCATAGCGACACACACTCTCTTCTTTCAACCCTCGTTCATCTTGCCCATGACAGTCGTCTTCACTTCGTTTCCTTGCCATTTTATGAGACTGACCGTCAAACGAAACCTATTCAACGGGCTAACCCGTTGCGAGAAACAATAACATGGAAAGCATCAGATACATATATAGCAAATTCATATGAAAAAAGAAGGCTTTCGTATGATTCGCTAACTCACCACGTCCCCAAGACCCTCGGATGGGTCCGACATGAACATGAACTTCATAACGAAAAGTCTGCAATCGGTGCTATGCAATGAAAAAGGAAAGGTCGATGTTTGTCTTAAGAAGTTAATTATATCAGATATATATTTAGATATAGAAGATAACTTACTCGTTGCCCAACAAGAATTGCTTTGGTACGTTCGCAGGGCAACGAAGGGGCCATGAAGGAAGGTCTGGTACGGTGCTCGCACTCGAACGCTCGGCATTCGATTCCAAAATAAATCGTACAAGGGTCAACACTCGCATATGCAGGCCTATTCTCCCATGTAAGTTCGATGATCCTTGATGCATCGTGTCTAATATGAGAACTTCACCTGTGGTAAAATTAACTACCTGTAGAGTCTAATGTGACTCCGCAACACACACATGTATGTATATCTGTAAAAGATAAGATAAGCTAACAGATATATTGAGTGCCACCGGAATTCGCCCCAGTAGTTGAATTCGCCACTGGCGAATTCAACTACTGGGGCCACGATGTCTTCCGGTGGCGATTTCTCGTTACGCGCTGGCTGTTGGGTCGTTATGCCATCTGCCACTACCCGAACAAGGCTTTGTCCTTGTCTGATCTCATTGATCAATATTTGCACTTGCCACTGCATATCTTTCATACCGTTCTTGACATTTCGTACACACCTATCTACGGACTGAACCCCCATAAAAGTAAAGGCTCAGCATGTTCTTCTTGCACGAGTAACAGATAAACATCTAAGCATGATGGATCGACATTTACCTTTAAGTTCCTTATAATGAACTGAATTTCGTCATTCTCATCAGGGCCACCACGACCCTCAATATTAGGCGTCTCAAATCCCACCTGAAACTGAACATTTGTGAATAATATAGCAATTGTTTGCAAGCCCGTATGTTAAAATTAAAGTTACATCAACCATATCATACCTTTTCCACACAACTCTCGTTCGACAGTTTGAAAACTGCATGAAATCTGTCATCATCCCAATCCGCACATAATGGGGCCCTCCGACCAGATCTTGAAAGTGGTGATCCAGGCTTAGATATCTTGAATGCATAAAAGACCTGCAAAAGTTGCTGTAAAATATCTATGCAGTTAAGAAGCGAAAAAAAAACATCGGCACAAATTGTACGCATCCTTAAGTACACAGGGAATGCATGACAAACAATAGTACTTACTGTAAGGAGGTGTATATCCACCTAGGGGTTTTTTTTCCCTTGAAATGTCCTCACAGCTTCGCACAGGAGATCTACCTCGTGAGCCGCCCAATCAAAGTTAACAATCGATCCTGTGTCACGTGTTGCCAAGAGATAGCCCTTTGGGATATCAAAGGCAGTACCCGAACAGAAGTAGTAGCCAGAGATGAATAGTACCAGTTCCGCCTTGAATAAATCGTCGGTCGCCTGCCTATCTTGCAACGTATCCTCGACAGACTTCATGGAGATCCTTCCAACTTTCAGGTGTCGATTAACTCACGGTGAACATATTGTAGTGAGCCTTTCAACGGAATGGGGACTCCTGTGCAACGGACTCCAAGTATCGCTTCTACATCAGCCGGTCTCAATTTGTGTTCGACATCGTCGATGACCATCACACTTGTCACTAGATCGAACATCATCAAGCATGGCCTCAATGCCTAATGGTTCATGTTCCTGCTTACCAAGTGAAGGAGTCCGTCAAAGCCAACTTCTCTAGGCACGGCCTTCTTGTCGTCATCGAAGGAATTGAACAGCGCACACAGCTTCTTTGGGCTACAACGGGTGAATATGTAATCTTGCGACAACACCAAATGGAGTTAGCAAGAACAGTGAGGCTCCTCATCCCCGGCCGCAAGACAGACGATCGGGAATTCACCTTCTCTTGGCCAGATGCCTTAGGACGTTTAGTCGCTGACCGAGGCAGTGCATCACCTTCGAAATCTTCGTTGTTAACGTCTTCACCAACATCGGGGTCCTCCATATCCATCTCTGATCGACTTAAGCAATAAAGGGGATCAATCCGTGCCCTAAGCAGACGCCACAGCGAATACACCCAAATTGGCTAGACCTAAGCAATAAACAAAATCACAAACCCACGCCACCGCAATCACCTTCCCCCAATCCATTCGAGCTCTCAACAAACGGGATGAATCCATGCCCTGAGCGGACGCTGCAACAAACGTACCCAAATCACAACACCACGCCTTGTCCAACGCATCCATCTTCCCCAACCCGAATTCAACTTCGCAAGCAAACCCAATACCAACAGCCCCGAGAGACCACCAAACCGAACCCATTCCAACCCACTTGCATCCCGTACCGACCCATGAACGTACCATCGTTGTGTGGCTGAGTTTCTTGAAAATGCATCCAAGGAAGGTCACCAACGAACAAGAAGGGAGAGTAGAAAGTGTTAGAGTGTCAAGCTTCGGGGTAAAGTCACCAAGGAAGATAGCCAAGGATGCGGGGGAACAGTTCGGTGGGGAGAGGGTATGTGAAAAATGGTAAATTCACATCCACGACAGGTAAGGATTTAAGCTCGGTGCGATTAGTAATGTACTAACCATTGTACAAACTAAAATTAGTTCTTAAAAAAATTTGTTGTTTTGTAATTACTACAATTGTACTAATTTTAGTTAGTACACTGTACAAACGTGTACTATTAGTACAATGTACAAACGTTGTACTAGTACACGTTTGTACAGTGTAGTAAATTTAACAGTAAAAGTTTTGTATCGATTTGGTTTGTACATTGTACTAATTAAAATTAGTACAATTGTAGTAATTACAAACTGTACTAATTTTGTTTGTACAATATACAAACGTTGTACCAGTACACATTTGTACAGTTGTAATTACTACATAAGCGAACTGTAATAATTACAAACTTTATTAATTTCGATTGTGCAATGCGCTAAAAAGAGTCGAAATGAGTAAAAAAGGGATGTCCCACGGTTGGGACTTTAGCCGCGTCCGATTATTAAAAATAATGGAATCATCCCGATCTGATCATCTCTCCTTCTTCGTTTTGACCTTTTGAATTTAGGGGACAAAGTAGTGGATATGATGATGATGATTGGTTTGGTGCCTTTTTGAAATTAAAAAGGACGCGTTTGATGTTGTTGGGTTCACACCCTCAAATTGCACCTTTGGACATCAATTGTCATCTTTTCCCTCTGAATGTCCCAAAATTCACTAATTTCCAAATAATAATGAGAATAAAACCCATGGAATTTAGTATCAATCGAGTTATAAGAGGGGACAAACTTTTGATTATTTCCTTGTCCTATGATATATTTATGCATATCGTTATTCTTTTCTTTTATGAACTGGAAATAGTTGAAAAGAATATATAAAGGGAGAAATATTAAGATGAAAACAACATCCGAAAGGACTGAATATTTAGACTCGGCTTCCTCAGATTCCCCCCGACACGTGAGGGTGACTCAGCAAACACTTTTACATGTTCTTACCTTTTTTCTTACCTTAAAGCACAAAAGTGAGAGAATATAAAGACAATATAATTCTATAAAAAAATATTTAAGATATTACCATAAATTAAAAATATATTCATATGGTAATGTTTGTATTCTGATAAATTTCAGTTTTAACTTTGCTTGACATTTCAGAGGTTACTACGAAATCAGGGCTTAGGAGTGGGTTGGATTGGGAGACAAACGAATCCAAAGCATTAAAATTGGAATTGGGAAGAAAAATATGGGTGGGTTGTCGTGATGTGATCCCCATCTCATCCCCAAATTTCCACTTTGAAGGGAAAACGAAGCAGACCTCCGTGACAAAACAAAAACATAAAGAAGACGACGAACCACCACGTAATTTTTACATTTACCCGGCAAAACACGTAAAGCAAGTGGCAAATTTCCACCTCTTCCCTCAGTTTGTTACCGACGATTGTTGTCTGTCTGTCTGTCTGTCTGTAAAATTGCCACAACACAACAAGGCGAACAACACCCGCCTCCCCCCTTGTTGACGACATCCCCTTTCTTTCGTTTATGTTTTGTTGTATTCTATTCATTCCGAAATACTGAATGCAAATCCTTTTGTAAAGGCAGTTTCATCATCTTCGTCCTTGTTTTCTCTCAAAGGATGGGATTCCTTGACCTCTTCGTCGTGGCCTCCATTCCCATCCTCAAGGTTCTCCTCGTCACCGCCCTAGGGCTTTACCTCGCCCTCGACACCGTTGATATCCTGGGCGAGTCCGCCAGGAAGCATGTTAACAGGGTACGCCTGGAACCCCTCTCCCCCCATTTTTCTCTTGATGTGCCTGGTTTCGGCTTTGGTCTATGTCCTGTGTTCGTGTTCAGATGGCGTTCTTCGTGTTTAATCCCGCCCTCGTCGGAAGCAACCTCGCTCGGACGGTCACGTCCGAGAGCATCCTCAAATTGTAAGTGATGATAGCCGGTTCCCCCTTGGCTTCGTCCCCCCCCCCCCCCCCCTCCCCCCAGTTAAATAATTTGTTTGATCCCTTATCTGGGATTACATCAGGTGGTTAATGCCGGTCAATATCTTAATCACGTTCTTGATCGGATCGGCACTCGGTTGGATGCTCATCAAAGTGTCAAAAGTTCCGTCGCACTTGAAAGGCCTCGTCTTGGGTTGTTGTGCCGCAGGTGAGCCTTCCGCATGACCAATCAGCCGAGGAACGTTAGCTCCGTCTTACAACTTTCTTCATGCGGGAAAAGAATACTCAGAATCTCAATTTTTTTTTATGACCTGGGCAGGAAATCTCGGGAATTTGCCGATCATTATACTCCCTGCAGTCTGCAAAGAGAAGAGCAGCCCATTTGGTGATCCTGAGTCCTGCCGGGCTAATGCGATGGCATACTCTTCGCTTTCCATGGCGGTGCGACAGATCTTTTCGTCAACTGAAAAATTACTCACCAGTTTGCGCATTTAACGGAGGCAGTAACTTCTTCGTTTTCAGATAGGAGCCGTATATTTGTGGTCCTATGTTTTCAACATCGTGCGAATATCTTCAATGAAAGCAGCTGCAGAATCAAAAGTGGCCGATCCGACGATGGACAAACAGACGCTGCAGCAGGAATTCAGCGAGCCGCTTCTTACATCGACAAACTACGATTCCATGGATGATATCAATGGTTATGAACATGTCCTGGTGATTCCGTCCTCAAAATCTCTGGCAGATAGAACGGTTTCCATTTGGACAAAGGTGACGCAGAACCTGGAGAGCTTCGCTGAGAAGATCAATCTTAAGTCTCTGCTAGCTCCATCAACAATGGGAGCGGTAATTTGTTGTCGCGCCTCATCTGCATCTTCTCATGTCTTACATTATTATGATATTTGCGTCCTTGATTCAGATTGTAGGATTCATCATTGGTGGAGTGCCTCTCATCCGGAGATTGGTTATTGGACAGAGCGCCCCGTTTCGGGTGATAGAAGACTCTGCTTTGTTGTTGGGGTAGGTAACAGGGGCATCACGTGTAGTTTACCGTCGAAATCATCAAATCACCTGCCAATATGCAAAATGCGTGCTTTGATTTATTTGTGCAGGGATGCTTCCATTCCTATAGTCACATTGATCATGGGTGGGAACTTGCTCCGAGGTAAGAACCACGCGACCGTGTAGAAATAGGCACGGGCCTTGCTTTCGTGGTAGGACAGTTACTGATTCTTGTAGTCTGAGTATGTTTCCTACAGGACTGAGGAGCTCAGGGATTCAGAGGTCGCTGGTCATCGGAATCATGGCTGTCCGTTACGTCTTGCTCCCTATCATCGGAATCGCCGTCTTGAAGGGATTGGCATACTTGGGTCTCTTGCACGACGATCCTCTGTACGTGTTCATACTTCTCCTGCAGTACGCTCTTCCTCCTGCGATGAACATAGGTAACAGACAAACCCTTCCGGATCGTCAGAATGTCATGACTACCCATTCTATGTCGAACGGCTGCCGGAGAGTTTTCTTTATCTTGGTAGGTACGATGACGCAATTGTTTGGGGCCGGGGAGAGCGAGTGTTCAGTGGTGATGCTGTGGACGTACGCCTTCGCTTCTCTTTCGCTCACGCTATGGTCGACCTTCTTCATGTGGCTAGTTTCATGAACCGTCCGTGCTCCAATGTTGATGGGTGCTACGGTCGACACTGGCTGACGAGATTTTTTAGCAGAATTTTGATAGGGACAGTAGCTAGTGATCTTAGCAGTGGAAAAACCTTTTAATCCCTCCTCGATCATGCAAAGCTCTAGGGATTATGTAGGTTACGTAAAGCAAATTGAATACCAATTCCCGTATTATTACTGAACAACATTAGTTTGTTTACCTTCACATGGAAGGAGAAATAACGTGGACTAAAATGGAAGAGTAACTAAAATTCGAGGACCAATTCTGTAATATCAAGCTACTAAAAATGCCAAAAACTCCAACCAATTTACATGAAATGCCACAGGTCGTACTCTGTTGGGGAACTCTTGCTCCGCTCGACCGCCACCCCCCCCCCCCCCCCCCCCCCGGCGCCTCCGCCCTTCAGAGGTTATCTTCGATTCGGTTGGCACTCGGTGGTTTAGTTTTGGTGCTTTGGTTAAGGGTTTAGCAGTGCAGGTTTTATGGAATTAGGGTTTAAGGGAATTCCTTTTTTTAAAGCTCAGTAGATGCAAAGACGATGAAGGAATAACGTCGGGGCATTGAGTTTTTGAAGCTTGGGAGATTCGTTACCTGCGCCGATAATTGTTTCTGCGGAAGAAAAACGAACTCCGGCGCAAAATCGGCAGATGTTTGTTGAAATGATTTGTTTCAGAAAGACGTAATTTGATGCTTTTAAAAGGCAGTTGGGGATTAAGAATGAAGCTCGAAGCATATGCAATGACTGATGCCCCTTGTCTGTCTTGTTTTCTATAGGTGTGGCGTATCCTTGTTGACCGGTCAATGCACTCCTCCCTTCATTGTTGATGTATCGAAGACTATTGACCCAGCTTTTACCCCTTTGTCATTCGAGAATTAACAAAGATTGCACCATTTCTCCTTCAAGGTCAGATTCTCTTTTTGTGTTTTCTTTAGTGACTGCAAGATATTTGAAGAGGAATGTTTTGCATTTTCGTAGTCTTTCGTTCAGTCTCCTCCTTGTTGACGCTGCTCTGGTTCTTGTTCTAGATGGAAATGCTTTTCTGAAGCAGTTACCGGGCGTTCCAAGAGTAACTGCACGGCATGGTGGTGTCAAAATTTACAAGGTCAGCATTTTATTTCGACACGGTATTCGTCAATGATTTGTGATTTCTTTTGCTTTGCTGATTCACCTGCTTATTAATTGGATAAAACAGAAACGTGTTGTGAGTTAGTTATGTGCTCGGAAATAGCTGGGTGTGTCTCTTTCTTGCTTCTGTTTACACATGGTATTTGAAAAAAGTGTTGTGCTGACCGTCAAGTGCTATCAACAAAGTTTAGATGAATAAATGAATTTGTGCGGGTGAATAAAGGTTTGAGGTTAGAACATTTTCTCTAATATGTACGATGGAGGGGTAGAGCAGACAAAGCTCCAACGGGATATATTCCTATCAGTTTACCAGGATTTCCCGATGTGAGAGGGGACATTTAACATAATAGAGTTAGTTTCATTTTGGATTAATAACTCTAGGGCACTGTGGATTTGTCTGCTCCATTTAGGAGTGAATTAGACAGGTGACAAGCACAAGGTAAATACTAAATATATGTAGGTAGTGGTTATGGAGTGTCTTACCCGAGTATATTAGCCCTTGACTATCAGTTACCTGTTTGTTGCGAACTTTATTCATTGCTTGTGAGTGACACCAGGTTGCCTGTTTTACGAATAATGTTTCTCAATGAGTTACACTTTATTGTGTTTTCGCTTTGGGGTGATTTTACTTTCACCTTAACTCAGTACAATATGTCCCGAGTATCTTGCAGTGAGCCGAGGATATTCTCGTGATGGAAGAAAGTATGATCTTTTCGGCAGTGCAAGACCAGGGGATGAGAACTTCAGGAAAGCGTGGAAGGAGGCTGCAGAGGATGAGACAACATTGTGGACAGGAAGTGAAGATGAAAGTGAGAACGAAAGCAAAAGCGATGAAAGCCGGCTACGGAAACAAATCCGAAAAGTTAGGCGGCAAGTAAAAGCTCAGTCGGACCAGATCGATGCCGATGATAGTGATGAATTGGATGTTATGTTCGCTAGCAGCGATGAGGAGAGGACGCTCTGGAGTGGGAGCGAGTTTGACAGCGACTCCGACATTCCAAAGGAACCACGCCCAAATGAGAAGAGCGACAGGTACATCGATAAGCTGTTTGAGTTTGACGAGAAACCAAAGTACCGAACCATCGCAGAGCTGCTAAAGTCAGAGAAGGAACCGGAAGAGTTGTCCCCAGGGAAGAAGGCAAGGAAACTGGCAGTCGAGAATGCGCTGAAGAAGTTGAAGAAGGGGCCAGACGGGAGGTACACGAACGTGTGGGAGGTGATGAGCGATGTGGATATTCTAATAGGGGCGTTCGAGAACATCGTCTCGGGTCCTGAGTACGAAGAGCTTCGGCAGGGAGGCCCAAAGAGGTTGAACATGGAGTTCTTCAAGGATATACAGGCAAAGATGAGGGATCCGAACTACAAGTGGTCGGAGGAGGTGAAGCTAAAGCCGAAGAGCAAGCTCGTGCCGAAGAAGAAATGGCAGAAGACACAGTCGAGACGGAGAAAAGCACAGAAACGCTAGGGGAAGCAACTGTTTTATTTGCTTGGGGCACTACTGCAAAAATGTAAGAACGTCCTAAATATTAAAAGAAGAACATGAATTTGGAGGACCATAACAGATTTAAATTATTTACCAGGTTTTTTTGCTTAATGTAGGCTCCTTTATATTCACATAAAGCTTAACCACACGATCAAGTGTGTTAGTGTGCTCAAATAATTTGTATCCCTTTCCATCCATGTCCTATGCAAGGACTACCGCATCATCCATTATAAAACCATCCTCAATCTGAATCTTAAGTCTAAAAGAGAAAAATATACAAGTTTAAATCCTCTCAAGTCTTATGAAATTCCAATCCCCTTATTCTGTAGCCTTTCCTTTCTTTTATGTATTTTCTAATAGTTAGTATGTTTTCTGTGAGCTTTCCGCTTCAAAAAGATTCACATGAAGGAACTTCATGTAGAGACTTTGGATAAGTCTTCTGAGGTAATAAAGCTAGAAAAAGAATCCGTGTAGATATATGAATTAGTCGGTGCGCTGATCTTGTGAATGTTGTTGGAGAGCAGTCCTGCGTCTTCTTCTGTCTAACAAATTTCAGCCGTCTTGAAATGACTTAAACTCTTAATACGTCTATCAATGATTTGTCTTCTAAAGTCTCCTTTACCTCTTCGAAGCAATAAGGCAGATCTAATTACATAGGATTTTTTTTATTAGATTACCATTAGCTCCAATAAGATCTAATTACATAAGTTGTTCACCCTTCTTGCCAGCCGTCGATGATCTTAAAATTAAATTTTTAGGTATTACAATTAAAAAAAAAAATCACCTTTTTGAAATTAATTTCGTGCTATTTTAATTTATTATTTAAGATTTTATTTTTATAAGCTAATAAATAAAGTGCTTTAAAATAATTAAAGCCAAAAGCTTGAAATCTTTAGTTTTTGCCAAACTTTTTATAAGCATATTTTTCTTATACAAAAGCACCGCCAGCCAAATGGAGCCTATTTGGATCGTGGTAATCTCATCTCAGCAGCAGCAAAGAGGGGACAGTTGCAGAGATAACCAAGTGCAACACTCACTCTTATTCATTCCGTAATGGCTTGATGGAGGAGGAGACGGAGATGCTACGGAGTCCGTCCGTGTTGGATTTTTATTGACCAATAGGTTTGCCAACCCTGCTTGATACTGCCGAACGCATCACATTTGCTTCCATCATGCGACTGCAAATGATGCACCCCAGTCATAGCAAAAGTAAGAAGATCAACTCAAATACACATGTATAAACAAACAAAGAGAAATTCATTGACAATCGATAGGTTTTTTAACCAAACTTGCCCTTGCCATTTGTTGCTAATATCATAGGCATCAGTTATGCTTGACTGAGAGCATCTACTTGCTGTCAGATTTTCTGGGTTTGTTCCTCTGTCTGGTTCCTTCCTTGCATATTTCACTTTCATGTATACCTCCAGTCCAATAATGCGGTTTCTTTTTTCTGCAGCCTCCTTCAGAGCTTCTATGAAGTTCTCTGTCACGTTGCTTCGTATCCATGCACTGATCATTGTTCCTTCTCTCATGCAAATGTTCACAACTTGCTGCAAGACACTCTAGGGCAGGCAACATGTAAAGGAAGGCAGAAGTGAAAAATCAACTCACTTTTATAAAGAGAAATGCATCGAAATTAAATTAAGTGCAGAAAGGATAACCATGTGGCAATGACAAGAAAACATGCCTTGTAATTTGTTGTTATCATCAGTGTTGATGGTGTCCGACTGAGCTACTTTTAGCATCACAATTTCCTCGAGCAGTTCAAGAATGGGGTCCCTGGGTCGATACTCTTTATCTTCCTCCAAAGTTCCAAATAAGAAAATATATACCGAATATTATGCTCCTGCATCAAGAAGGCTCTATGCTAGTAGGAGGGATGGAGCACTCACATTTCCAATGAGAGCAAGTAGTACATCCAGCAGACTATAGGATTTTCATATAAGAGATGGTTATATTATTTCTGGCACCATGAGGTTGCGAGATTACTCGTGGAGAATCCGCTAGTGACTTCAGAAAAACATTTCCATCCCAACTTGGTTTCTTTCTTAGCAGCCTCCACCAAACGTTTCGTAAGTCGTGCTACTGCCTCCTCATCAATGCTGATCCTGGTCTTGCTTTCGTCGTTACCTCCAGTCCCTAACATGGTTTCATTCTCGGCTGCCCCTGAAGTTTTCACGAACCCACTCACTACGAAGGGCACAATCATCTCGGGGTCACAATTTCAAGAACTAGCGAAGGCAATCCGGCAGAATGGAACAGCTCGGTTGGACCCCATCAACAAGGATGATAGCAACAAATCACGAGGCATGTGTTCTCCTCACCAGCTGGTGGTTATATCCATTTTAGCAAATACTTTCCTCCCAACGGATTTCGCTTTGTCGTACATGTGCTTTGACATGATTTTACATTTGCGGACAGATTCATAGTGATGCTGTAGAAGCAACGTGCATTGCAGATAAGAAGCAAAGGGAAGAGGAGAATGCATACAAGTCTGAAAAAATGAATTAAAGAAAGGCCTGCTCATAAGACCAACTTTAATATTTTACTTGGAGCCCAAGTAGGCCCAAATGTAGCGGCAAAACTTGTAAATTGTAGGTGTGATCTATTAGACGTTGCTTTGTACATAAACCGGAAAGGAATGACAGAGGGACGTGAAGTGGTTGGAGGGGTTTTCTTTCCCTAAAACAAACTCTATCTTCTTCTTCTTGCTCTTTCTTGGTTGTGAGTTTTCTGGGTTTTCATGGCTCTTTGGATTGATTCCATAATGGAATTTCCATCTACTGACATGGTATCAGAGCGCTAGGAGTGTAGATGGACGGAAGCAAGACGGTGGTTGTGATGGCTGACAATCCCCAGTCGCCATTTTACATTAATGCAACAGAGAACTAGGTAACTTCATTGGTGTTTCCTGAGTTGGAAGAAGGGAATTGTAGAACATGGAGTGCTTTGTTTGAGTTAGCTCTCTATAATAAAAACAAACTTGGGTTTATAGATGGGAGTATAACAAAACCGGCCGTGGAAGATTCTAATTATGCAGCATGGAGAAGGTGTAATGACTTGGTGAAATCATGAATACAAAGGTCGGTCTCGGTCCCAATTGCTTCAACTATCTTCTACTTGGACTCGGCAAAGGAGATTTGGGAGGAATTGAAAGATCGGTATGGAGACCCGGATGATTGAAGGATTTGCCAGCTTCAGACGAGATATTACAATCTGGTGGAAGGTACAAAGACAGTTTCAGCTTATTATAATTAGTTGCTTGCAGTACTTAGAGAGTTAAACCTTTGCCTTGCTGTGAGTGTGGTAAATGCAAATGTCAATGGTTGAAATCGTTCTCTGAACAGCAAAAGGACATGTTATTCAAGTTCCTTATTGGCCTTAATTATGAGTATGCGTTCACAAATTCTTATGAGAAAGCCCTTTCCAACTTTGGAAGAAGCGTATAACATGGTGCAAAGAGAAGAGATGCAAAAGAGCCAAAGAATTGGAGACAAATATATGGGGGCAGTGCCTGCGATGGCAGCAGCTGCACAAACGGAAGTAAAAGGACAAGACGAGTCCCACACTGTGGCACTAATGACTGATAGTATGAGAGGAAGAATGGACTGGACATGTAATTATTGTGGGAAGAGAGTTCATTTGAAGGATAAGTGTTTTTTCTTGGTGGGTTTCCTCCTAATACTAGGCTTGGGAGAGGTCAATTTTATGGAAGAGGACAATCATCTGCTACAGGATTCAGCTTTGGAAGAGGACAAGTTACTGGACGGGGACAATTCTCAAGTGGAAGAAGAGTTGTCAATATGATGAATACTGCAGTTGGAAAGGTAAAGAAAGACAATATGGAAGGACAGCTTGGATTTTCTGAGAAGCAAGTGTGAAGGCTATTGGTAGTCCTTAATGTGGAAAACTCAGGCAAAGCAATGGATGTGTTTCACCGGGGACAGGATAGAGGCAACCAAACCTATCATGAAACTCCTTATCCTTCACGGCTTTCTTCTGGTAACTAACTGTCTTCATCAATCTAGAGTTTTATCTACCTTAAATTATGTCATTTCTGATCAACAACACATACATTGAGTTTATTTGCATGAGGTTTTTATATCTAGGGATGTTGTTTTTCATGAGTCTATTTTTCCATTTCAACATATACATTCCGACTTCATCAATCAACAGATAGTTTGACCCATTGTGCTTCCTGATACATCAGTACCTTATATATCAGTACCTCAAGCCTCTCCCTCTAGATCTGAAACAAATGATCCTAGCTATATTTCATATGAATGTGGTTGTTCTTTTTGTTTGTCTAAAGCCTCTACTTCTTATCTGAGGAAAAGCACCCGCACAAGAAAAGTTCCTAGTTATCTCCATTATTATCACTTGTCTCTTGCTGCAGTAGGTCCATCATCTTCCAAGTTTATGTCCAGGTCAGCTACTTCTTTTTATCTATCTACTTCTTCATCAATTCCGTATCATATGGAATCTTATGTATCATATGAAAATATTTCCAAACTCTTTCAATCCTTTATCTTGTCACTGGAAGCTCACTATGAACCACAGACATATAGCCAAGCCAGGGTGCGCCACATTGGGAGATAGCAATGGTTGCGGAACTTTTTGCACTTACGGAGAACCACACGTGGGATATTGTACCGTTGCCGACCAGTAAACATCCCATTGGGTGTAAATGGGTCTACAAAGTCAAGTTACTTGCTGATGGTACAATTGATCGATACAAAGCAAGATTGGTAGCCAAAGGTTATAATCACTATGAGGGGATTGATTACCAACAGACTTTTAGTCCAATGGCAAAGCACACGTCGGTGAGAACTTTTCTGGCCTTGGCAGTTATACATGGTTGGCACTTATATCAATTTGATATTCGCAATGCCTTTCTTAATGGGGATTTGGATGAGAAGGTTTATATGCAGCTTCCCCCCGGATATGAGCTTCAGGGGGGTGTAGAAGCAAAGGAATTACGGTTTGTCGATTGAAAAAAATCTATATATGGCCTCAAACAAGCATCAAGGCAATGTAATAGTAAGTGACTAAGCGTCTCATTGCTGGTGGCTTTCAACAATCAAGAGCTGATTACTCTTTGTATACCAAGGAAACTGAGGCAGGTTTTGTAACGTTGTTGGTATACGTGGATGACATTGTTGTTGCTGGGTTTAATGCCACAGTCATCGAGGCTTTACAGAGGTTTCTGCAACAATTCTTCAAGGTGAGAGATCTGGGGCACTTAAAGTACTTTCTTAGGCTGGAGATTGTAAGATCAAAGGAGGGAATTTTTGTATCCCAGAGAGGCTATACCTTGAGATTGCTTGAGGAGTAAGGATGGCTGGAAACGAAGCCAAGTTATGTTCCCATGACACCAAACATCAAACTTAGCAGTAAGAGTGAAAAAGGGGAAGTGAGTCCGAATATGTACAGGCAATTAGTTGGGAAGTTGATTTATTTGGGCTATAGTAGACCAGACATAGCCTATACAGTGCATGTGTTGGCTCAGTTTACGGAACACCCTAAAGTACAGCATTGGCAGGCAAAGAATTACGTGCTCAGATACTTGAAGGGAACTCTTGGTCAGGGCATTTTATTTTCAAGGAGATCCCAAATGCATTTATAGGGGTTTGCGGATAGTGACTGGGGGACGCCCTGATACTAGGAAATTAACAACTGGGTTTTGTGTATTCATTAGAGACTCTCTCATCAGCTGAAAACCGAAAAAACGGGCTACAGTCTCAAGGAGCTCGACTGAGGTGGATTATAGATCAATTGCAGCTGCTACATCCAAGTTGGTATGGTTGATAGCGTTGACGAAGGACTTCAAAGTGAGTTTGAAGCCTGTTGTGTCACGTTATTGTGACAATAAGTTGGCAATACATCTCAGCAGGAATCCATAGTTTCACGAGAGGACGAAGCACTTACAAATTGACTTACATTTTGTTAGAGAAAAGGTATTGAAGGGGATAGTAAATGTAAAGCATGTGAGGACGGAATTTCAACTGGCCGATGTGTTCACAAAGGCGTTGCATCCATCCAGGTTTCATTTCCTACTGAACAAGATGGGAGTATATTGCATATATACTACCCATCTTGAGGGAAAGTGTGGACAGATTGATGGTGAAGCTGTAGAAGGAACGTGCATTGCAGAGAAGAAGCAAAGGGAAGAGGAGAATGCAGACAAGTTTGAAAAACTGAATAGGAGAAATGCCTGCATAAGACCAACTTTAATATTTTAGTTAAAGCCCAAGTAAGCCCAAATGTAGTGGCAAAACTTGTAAATTGTGGGTGTGATATGTTAGACGTTGCTCTGTACATAAACCAGAAAGGAATGACAGAGGAACGTGAAGTTGGTTGGAGGAGTTTTCTTTTCCCAAAACAAACTCTACCTTCTTCTTCTTGCTCTTTCTCTGGTTGTGAGTTTTCTGGATTTTCATGGCGTTTTGGGTTGATTCCATCTACTGACACAATTTACCTAAACTTGGCGTAAGACTTGAGTTCCTTCTAATGAGTGGGGAACATTCGTGTGATGGAAATAAGTATGAATAGTTTGGCTTACAAGGCAAGGGGATGGAAACAGATGCATGTCGTCCATACAATAAAAATAAATTCATATTTCGACCTAATTAGAATAGCAAGAGTAAGGAAGGGTCAATCCCATAAAGAATTGTACGGACAAATTGCTTTTAATGTCGTTCCCAGCACTCAATCAAGGCCAAGCGTAAAACAGAGAAAAGTGTTCCAAAAAAAAGTGCCGAATAAAAAAGTTGTCAAGTAACTATCAATAATAGAAATATCTTGGATGTCCAACATCCCCTCGTATCTTGTGCATATGATTCCCCTTTTTTTCTAATGATATCGAATCATTCACAATTGTTAACATAGGATTCTAAATTCTCCCGTGTTTCTCCCAAACACACGACGGCGCGTCACCATGTATCGAATTCGTTACTCTATTCCTAGGAAAGAAACTAGTGGTGACCCATTATGTTTCAATCCTATAAGAATTTCCTAAGGTGTTTCGGTATATCTCTCTCCCTTCTTACGATTAGTCTGGCTTTCCAATACTTAGACTACTTAGGTTATCCAATTCTAGATCCCTAGATTATCCGATCAATGCTAAGTGGTGATCAATCAATTAACATGCATTAAGAACAGAATTGGATAAACAAATATGAAGATTCAAATCCCATTAAGAAAATAGGTTCACGATCTATGAAAGAATGGGTTTGCCACGATTCGATCCCGACGTGTTGCGGTTTCCGGCACAAACATTGGGACTCCGTTTTGCCTAAAAGTGTCACAAACGCTCAGGAATTTTCTCAAGTGCTCGTGCGAGTCCTCCATCGGTGTTCCTCTAAACTGCAACGAGTTTCGGATCATCTACATCACCGATATCTTTATCTCATAGTCTCGAGCCTGGATAGCTGGCGGTGCAATACAAGACCGGTGAACATGTGGCCTTGCTGAGGTAAACTCTACCTTCAGCCCATTGTCCGGGTCTAGTAATCCTTCGTTAGCTTCTACGGGGACAAGGTTGTCGCCCACTTGATTCTCCTGATTACAATCAGTCATCGCTTCTTGTTGTGCTCTTGACCTTTGTCGAAACTACTTGTCAAACATCCTCTCGATTTCAAGGTCAAAAGGAAGTAACTATGTGCTTCGGCTTTGTCGCATGAAACTTGAGTTGAACAAAAAAATAAAAATAAAACTTGATCGTTGGTTGATCACTAATACTAAAGGTAAAAGAAATATTGTCAGAAAACAATTACCGGCAACAACGCCAAAATTTAATGCGTGTCGTCAACGCAACAAAAATAAATTCATATTTCGACTTAACTAGAATAGCAAGGGCAAGCAAGGGTCGATTAAAAGGACCTAAGGTTTTACGAATTATAGAAATTAATCATATTATAATAAATAGTGAAACATTTTATAAGGTTCATACTAAAACATCATTAAGGGTTATTTTCTTTTACCGTTTATTCTAGCTAGTTGCGACTAACATATGCAGAATCTCCAGTAACTTGTAAAAGGCGGAAAACTAGTTAAATGGCTAAAAGCAACACTCTAAAACAATATTTTTTGAATATAATACTATCTTTTCTGTTTAATTCCAAACATATTCTAATTTGCGACTCCGATGCTTACGGTCGAACCCTAGTTATACAAGGATTTATTTGTCATTTGTAAACCGGCACGGAAACATGAAGTTTTCCACTCCTTCCCGTACCGGGCGAACCGTTTGCGAATTTATTTTTCCTTCCTTTCGTGCTTGCGGATTACCCATCCGAGCACACTTCCCTCACGGTCAACTCCTTCCACGAGACATTCCGGGCCTCATTCTTCCCGACTGACCAGTCTTGAAGGCATGTACCGTAAATACATTCCGGGGATAAATCTCGTAACTCGATTACCCCTCAATTTTCATCATTTCCATCTCTAATTTCCGGGACCACCTCATTACTACTCATTTTGTTTTCTTGCTCGCCATCATATCCCTCCCTTTCGAGAGTAATTCCTTCCAATACGAACAGCCAAGGCACTCACGAATCCGCTTTGCCCCATTTTAATATTCACGTTCGCAATTTACTAGCGATAGCACAAGCAACTTATGTAATACTTAATAATTTGACAAAACCCACTTCGCGTTTCTAATTTTAAACACTTCCTCTATTTCCTCCACGGAGAACTACACACACCATCCTAGATATTAAAAGTTTTTGTGGCCTCCACACTAAGGACACGGCCTCCCTAACACTCCAAGAGGCAAACATCTTTCCTTAATTTTTCGAGGCAAGACTGCCTCTCCCCTTTCCATCGTTCCTCATACCAATTACTCATGCACACCACAATACAACAATATCAAGGCAACAATTATATGGTCGTATAAGGTGCAGGGAAAGAAGAGGGGAACGGAACATACCTTGATCCTCCTTCACAACAAAGCCCCATAAGTTCTCTCCGCCTTTGAACGATTTCGTCCCGAGACACATTACCCTTTAAGCTCCTCCTCTGAATCTCCACCCAACAACGTGCTTTCTTCAGGGGTGCTCCACCTTGATCTGACCTGATTTTCTTCCCCTTCGTTTCCTCTTCCTTTTTTTCCAATCATTTTCCCCCAGGTCCCTTGAGAAGGCAACACCAGATATTTAATTTTAATTCCTCCCCACGTGTCATTTGTCTTCCCCCAAGTGTGGTTTAGAATCACCCATTTATTTTTTTTTAAAAGCTTACGGGAAAATCTTCCCATCTTTTTAACAAGAATGATCCAATGATGAAATTTAAGCCACATTGAATTGATTCAAGGAAAATCAAGGGCGGGGATTTTGGTGGCCAGATTTAACTTATTTTCTCCTCTTGGTCTTTTAACGTCAGTTGTTTGATTCTAATGTAAGTGTTCACTAATACACTTTAAAACACTTTTAAAGATTGTACTTTACCTATCCGGATTTACAAAATTTCCGTTCATTACATCGATCTCACAAAGAATTGTACAGACAAATTACTTTTAACGTCGTTCTCAGCACTCAATTGAGGCCAAGCGTAAAATAGATAAAAGTGTTTCAAAATAAAAGTGTGGAAGAAAAAGTTGTTAAGTAACTATAAATAATAGAATATCTAGGACGTCCAACTTCCCCTCGTGTTTTATGCATTCGATTCCCATTTTTTTCTAATGCTATCGAATCATTCACAATTGTTAACATAGGATTCTAAATTCTCCCCATGTTTCTCCCGAACACACGACGACGCGTCACCATGTATCGAATTCATTACTCTATTCCTAGGCAAGAAACTAGTGGTGACCCACTATGTTTCAATTCTATAAGAATTTCCTAAGGTGTTTCAGTATATCTCTATCCCTTCACACGATTAGTCTAGTTTCCCAACACTTAGTTGTCTTTGAATTCATAAGAAATGATGGGAAAAGAAAAGAAAACCACCGTGACAAAAAAAAAATCTTTAAATTAGTAAAATGCCCTTAATTGAAGTCCTAATTTACAAAATCATCTCCTTACCCACAAAATACCCTTAAAGGATACTTATGTAATTTTAAGATGATTTATTTGTTGAAAGAATTTTTTATTAAGTTTCCTATGTTTTCTTTTATTTTCCGACGTTTTCTTACGATTTCAAACATGGACTTACACTACTTAGGTTATCAAATTCGAGATCAAACCTAGACTATCCTCCCGAGTCTCCCTAAATTATCCAATTAATGTTAAGTGGTGATTAATCAATTAACATGCATTAAGAACATAATTGGATAAACAAATATGAAATTTGAATCACATTAAGAAAATACCTTCACAATCTATGAAAGAACACGTGGTTCTGTCGTAACCCTAGAGAATGTTAAAAAATCAGGAAATAAAATATCATGTCCAGCGTCCGTGTAGCCGCAAGACTTTCTGATGCAGCTGCACAAAGTTTCTATGAAACTTCGTCTGCCTTCATTGTGTTTCATGTAGCTGCACTGGTTTCTGGCGTAGTTGCACCAAGTCTGTCTATCATCTGACACTATCGTGTGGCTGCACCATCTCGCTGTAAGATTTCAGCCACTTCTTGCTCTTCATGCTTCTACTTCTTGGCCCTCATTCCCCTATTGTGCTTTCATTCTTTTGATTTTCCTAAATCAACACACCGAAAAGCACATGGGTGAGACGATGAACAAAATATTGTAAAAAGAAAGAAAAGAAAGACTAAATAACTAAAATGCCTAACAACTAGCATCCATTAACTCGAAAACGTGATTCTCTAACTCCATTCTCATGGAGTTATCAGGAACTTCACAGAAGCTTCAATGGAGAAGGTAACCACCATGTTGCGGACAGGAGGGAAGGACGAGAACAAGAACACAATCAGCCTGAACGAGGCAGCAGAAGAATCAAACAAACTCCAGCGGCCAGAAAAGGATCAGCGTGACTCTCACACTGCAGATGGTAACGACAACTCGCAAGGCATGTTTGTTTCTCAGTGTTGCTTGTTATCTGATTTTGCAAAAGAATATATTCTCCAAATGGATCTTTCCTTTTGTTGTGGACTGTGCTTGGAGACTTTTGCGTTCTGACTATAGATATAAGACCTTGAGTTTCTTGCAGCATGTCAGGGGAGACTGTTGTTCAATGTTGCTGAAAATTATGGAAAGTCACCGGAAAGGTCCCGAGGACCCCTGGGTGGTTGTTCTGACAACGACAAAGACAAAGATCGGCCTCCCTATAATGAGCATTTCAATACTAGGGAGGAAACCGAGTATCTCAATAAAACTACAATGAGACGGAGGAGAGCATGGAAACGCTAGATGTTATCAGCAAAAAAGCACCTTATTGGACATGCTGCTGTTGAATGTTCAAGTTATTATTTTGTTAAAGAACTTTCAGTTCGAGATTCGCATGGCCTACTCGGGCCTTGTGTCTCTCGAAAAGATCATGTATTGACTCGACGAACTGATGGTGCACGTCGTCCACCTGAAATGGACAGGAGAAACAGTTACATGAGGGCCCGGCAGGTATTGTGCGCCCAAACTTTGTGAAAGAAAGATTGCCCAAGCTGAAATGACTAACCTCTTGGGAAGTGGGTTCGATATTTTTCTTTACGTCGATTGGTTTACCGACCACGACGTGCATCGGGTGTTGAAATGGCAGGGGAGACCTGTGAGCCGGACATCATAAGTCGAGACGAGATTCATATTCAGCAAATGACGAAAATGTAAATCATACCCAAGGACACCCCAGAAGAAGATCGGTGTAAACTTGATGGCCCGTGAAAACTTGAGATACAGGTTCCCACTTGGTTTCCACCACTTATAAACATTCGACTGTAATTATACAAGGATTATAAGCATATGTGGATCAAATTCTGTTTATGAAGAGGGAATGAGAAAAAATGCCATCCTGGAAAATCAAAGAGAATACTTGACCATAGCAGAAAACCGGGACCAGCGGCACGCCTTTCTCCATAGCTAGTCGCACGAATCCCTTTCTTGACTTAAGGAATACGATCTACCGATGCGCCCAAGCAGTTTCTCAGAAGCCCCGTCAATAAACAAAAGGAAATACAATGATAGAAAAAGATAGAACCTCAGATCCGGACTGCATCAGGAACGTCTCTTGCACACCACCAGGCACGATTAGGCAGCTACATCCAGATTCCAAAAGGGAACTAAAATTTTTCCTGGTTGCAGGTGTTAGACCCAGCCATGTCCATATATGCCTCAGGATTGGGGTATAGAACACCTGAATAAATTTTGATTTATTAGATAGAAATGTATATGAGAGAAAGAGAGACGAAAAATCACAGTCAAAATCCTACGGCACTGCTAGCAAGGACTTTGATTTTGGTGAGAGGCATGAATCCGGTGTGATCAGCCAGGGCTACAACGCCAATGGGGAAAACCGAATGCGGCTCATACCCAAAGACTGCAGATAAAACAAGGAGTCAAATAACTACTTATATCTCGACAGAACCTGAAGAAATACACGCCACATATCTCGACTGCAAACCGTAATCACCTGCCAGCTACTTGCATATGAAAGAAACTGAAAGATATCGACTACGGCTCATAATCAGTTTCTGTAGAAAAGGGGTTCAAATCAACAATCCTGAATTTATGTCTCATGGAAATCGGGCTATAAACAGAGAATATATGAAAAATTACAGTCAGAGTTTTCCTAATGTATCCATCCACTGTCACAGTCATATCCAAAAAGAAATTCATATTCTCATCAACAATATCAAGACCAAATGTCAGACTTCCCAAGAACAGCCAGGTGACTTACTGCTTCATTCGTGGAATAAACCTATCCCGAAAAAAATCCACCACACAGTGAAATCTCCAACAATGAACAGAAAACAAACCGTAAGCTCGATCAGGATCGAAAGAATCCATGTCCTCCACGTGCAGGCTCACCGGGAAATAGCTGCAAGCATGCTTGCAAATGTACCTGCATTGACATCCACAAACAATCAACCAATCCAAAGTCCAACAAATCTAGCCAAGGAGACATCACAGTAAAACCAACGAAAATTCCCCCAAGTACCTCGACAATGCCCTCCCTGCCTTGCTCTTATCATCGACCGGAACCACCATCAGTAACACCAACAACGCAAACACCCTGAATCGAACCACCACCATCACGGTCCTAAATCTATTACCGAAATCACCGAACCCAAAAGAAAAAAAAAACGCAATCGCGAAAGGAAGTGAGGGACTAACACGAGAGCAATGTTAGGGGAAAGGAAGAGGAGGGAGAACAAGACGAGGAGAACGTTGAAGTGAATGGCGCCGAGCCATATCCCGAGGGCGACGACCGTGTGAAAGACGTTGGATGAGGGGAACTCTTTCCTTCCATCGAACACCTTCATCTTCTTCTTTTTTTTTTTTTTTGGTTAAGAACTAAGAAGATATTGGGGATATGACCCAGAAAGGGATTTCCGGGAAAGATCGAATCTTGCAGGAGGGCGGTGGGAGTCACACCTAATCACGTCGATCAAGACGTGGATCTCGTCGGTGAGTGTTGGGTTCAGAGTTTGCTGCACTTTCCCCCATTTCACTTTTTCAAACCCTGGAATATGTTTTTTTTTTCTACTTTTTTTTCTTGTGGTCGAATCGTTACTACTATTTTTTTTTTAGGCAAAATATCAATTTATGGCCTCAACTTTGAGCCAACTTTCAGTTTTGTCCTTAACTTATTTTGTTATATAATTTTGTCACCAACTTTTGTTTTTATTTTAATTTTGGCCAATGATGAATTTTTTCTAGCGAAAGCCAAACACGGCCTTAATAGACAATTTTCATTTATCGACTGAAAAGAAAAAAAATTTTAAAAAATAGGAAATAATATTGAAACTTTTCATTTATTTTTTTATTATAAAATTTTGATGAACAAATCAAGTGAATTGGAAGCCGAAATTAATAATAGTTTCTGATGTTGTCAAAAAATATGAAAAATCGATTAATGTCAGATGATGTTCTATTAGAGGACGACTATTACGGATAAAGTGGATTATGAGACGAATGAATGAGATGTCGAAACACTACTATTATAGAACACATGTTAGACTATATTAAGGCCTTGTTTGGCTTTCGTTAGATAAAATTCATGATTGGCCAAAATCGAAATAAAAACAAAAATTGGTGACAAAATTATATAACAAACTAAGTTAATGATAAAACAGAAAGTTGGCTCAAAGTTGAAGCCATAATCATATATTTTGCCTTTTTTTATTAAACATTTTAGAACTTCGAGAAACAAAAAAGAAAATGAAAATTTATGAAGTGTTTTTTGGTGATAATGCATTTTGTCTTTTTGTTTGGCAAATCTAAAAATAAGTAGTTTTATTTTATTAAACAACTTCGGGATTGGATTCCCTGGGCGAAATTATTATTTTATTAAGACCTTATAATTAAATTATCTTTTAGAACACTTAGAAGTGTTCCCGAACGTGGGCTGTCCCAACTCAATTTCCTCCGGTTGAAAACGGGAGCAGCTAACGTCCGATTCATGGTAAGGTAACTGCAATGTATAAAATTTAATTCAAAATTAATCACAATGTAAAAAAAAAACATTTTTAATAATTCCTTAATAAAATGTAAATAATTTCACTATAACTTTATACAGTGAAATTATTTGTGAGAGAGCAAGAGAGCTTTGTGACAAAATGCACTTTTAGCCTTAGATAAATATCATTTTTTGTTATGAGAGGATCTTCTCCTGTTTATACTAAATCGATCATTGCTAACCACTCAATCAAGAATTGAATATTTTCCGTATTTTTCAGCAAGTAGGACACAACTTGGCTAAAATTTCGAGAATCTGGTCATGTAGGCTTGATTAGTTCATGAAAGTTTATGGACTTACCTATTTATAGACTTTGGCCCATCGACTAATTATTTTCTTAAAAAGAAAGGATCATGATTCCTTTTAGTGGGACCACTCCAATTCCTTGTCCACTTCCAAAAATTTCGAAATCAGGGTCGGGTTAGTCATGAGACTTACCTCATAGACTTATTTAAGTCCAACCTTATAGACTTGTGTCTCATAAACTTGCCTCCCGTAGACTTGCTTCTCGTATACTTAATTGCATTAGCCTCAAGGCCTGATTCCAAACAACCCGTAGACTTTCCTCGACACCTTTGGCCGGACCCAGAGTTTCTTGGTGTTAACAACGTGTTACGTATTTCTTCGTCAACATTCCCCCACCACACACATTCAAGTTCCCATGGCCAAAGCAGAGTGATGAAAATGGCGCCATTCATCATCAAAACTAACGTGGCATTGTGACTTACGTGACTCGGCTGAGGTTCGGGCTTCTCTTCCCGATTTCTCATCGGGATCGCAACCAGCATGTCGGACAGCGATGACTCCAGTTCCGGCAGAACTTTCTCAGCAGGTGCAACCGAGGAGCTTGATTTTGATGCATGACTGCCCTCCATCTCCATGCTCAGCTACAATACTCGCGACAACATTTTTTGGCACTGAAAAGGACATCTCACCCACCACCCTATTTTAATGAAAGGCGTCCGTATTTACATCCAAGTGTTAGATCCAGAAGGGAAAGATAAAGATAGAGGGATGGATGTCAATGGGAAAAGGAACCTTTGAGTCATGGACAAGAATCTAATAAGAGTTCCCATCCAGGCTGCCAGAGAGTAGAAAGAAATAAACCTTTGATGATTTAATAATAATACTCTCATCTCCATAATTGAATTGATGGTGCAGTAAAAAACGGGTCTTCAATGGACCACAGCTTTAGACTTTTTGCACGGCAAGTGCAGATCCACACACTGAGCCAAGGATGCTCGCCAGAACATGAAACACAGCAAATATATTGCCGGCTGAACTCCACAATCTAAGCAGATTCGGCGGCAGGAAAGCAAAAGCCGAATTTGAACTCATTAGCCTAAACAGGGAAAAAGAAACTGTCCAACTCCTACTAGAGTCTGGCAGAATATTCCAAATGCAAAAGTGCCGAATTCTGAGGCAGAGCACTGAGCCAAAGCCTACCCTCCGGACTTGCGTTACATTCTTGAAAGAAAAGTAAACTATACGAAGCCTCTAGTCTGGCTCGAAGACATTTAAACAACGTACCTAATTTACAAAGTAGCCTTCTATGAACCTCGCGAAATCAACAATGACAAAGAGGCAATCTACATATAGCCATCTCTACGGTCTTGTTCCTCAGCTTCCTTGTTCGCAACCTGAACTGCCTTGAACCACAGGAATGCCTGCATTTGAGTGACTGGAGATTAGCATGAAAATTCAGTCACGTAGACCAATCCACTAAAAAGGATATATAATTGTCACTTACAGATGTGGGAATGCCGGAAATTGCAAAGAATCCAAGCAAGGGGGCATAGAACACACTATCGGAGCCCAAGACCCCGAAAACAGGCCTTTGGTTCACGTACTCAAATACTGACCCAATCTGCACATTCAAAGCTATTAGAAAAACTGACCTACCAGTGATTTCGCTGATGAACCAGACCAGAAAGAAGAAATGGGAGCTGGATGCTCACAGCAGCAATTGCAGTCACTGCGGAGGCTAGCAAATACACAACATACGGAAGCTCAAAACTTTGGGAAGCCAAATTTCCTTCCTTCCCGTCATCACGTGCCCAAGGGGGAGGCTCATCTGAATCAGGTCTTGCCCATGATGGTATCGACTCTTCGGACTTGCTTGACTCTGCAGAACCCTTGGTGACAGCAAGTACTCGGAATACTTTCACTGTTTGACAACTCAGGGAGGATTTCCTTCCTCTCCACAAATTATACATCACATCATGTCTGGTGCCGAAAAATGAGTTGGGTTGCTTTATAATTTGTGTTTTGGGGCTATGAGCCAGACAAGCATTGCACAATGATACTGAAGTTGAGGTCATGGTGCTAAAAACCTTGACCTTTGAGTTATATCGACACTTGCAAAAAACCTAACACAATGACAACAAAATAAAAACAAAAGTTACTGAGTAATCAATCATGTGTGTAATCACTGAGTCAGAACAAGACTGGCTTTCGATGATCCGACTTGTAAACTGATCAGACAAATAACTGGCTCAGTCCTAAAACCCTTTCTACCAAATAAAACCCCCGAGGCAGTGAAAGCTCCAAAAAGATGAATCGAATGCCGCCATGTCACTCTATGTAGCTGTAGTTGAATGACCGTTGCCGAAGTTAAAGTGAATTGAGAACAGAGGATTCACAAAGGCCAAAGGTCTTCGTCAAAAATATCATAACAGCTAAATTGGGGCCAAACAAATGAATCATTACAGAACTTGTCTACCAAAACTTCCTGAAACTATCGACTTGCATATTACAAAAAAGATAGATAATAATTATCTGCAAGCCAGCAGCAAAGAGGGCATATGATTAAGCTCCAAGAAATGGGAGTGTCAATCTCCCAAGTAAGGAGAAAACTACACCCTTATCCTTATTCACCACTTAACATTCAAAATCAGAATCTCTCTCTCTCTCTCTCAAAGCCAAACTCAAATTTCAGGCTACGAACGCCGCCAATCCACAGCAAATGAACACGGCACCACAATCAACATAGCATAACCCAAAAAAAAAAGAAGCAGCAGCTTAATCTGACGAAGTATTCTCCACAAGAAATTGCCGCTGAAGAAATCACTTGCGATGGCTGGATGAAGGAAAGGAACAGCAGACTCCACTGCCGCGGGGGGTGAAGGGATGCGAGAGGCCTCTCGTTCATTCGTTATCTGATATTTTCTTTCCGAGGCCCAGATATCACGGGCCCATGAAACATATTAATATATGATTGTGATATGGGCACATGTCCACCGGGTACACCCGTAATTTACAAAAAAAATGTTTTCCACTTAAACTAAGAGGTAGGCCCAGCCCAGCAAGCGCTTAATCTCTTTGGTTTTTCTCTGTTTAGGGCTAATCATCAATAACAATTAGTATTTAATTAAGGATTAATTGGTTTAGATGGATGGTTTAATATTTGTTCTCTTGAAGTGAAGTCCTACTGTTTAGATCAGCGCTTCCTCAGGATAGGATGATAGAGTCCGGAAGTCGGCGCGTCGTTGGCAGGTTCGGCTTAAATTTGCACATCCAGGTCTTTCCTTCCATTCTTGTTCCTAATAGAAACACCAGATTTGAGTCACAAGCAAAGAAGCCGTAAAAAATCGTTTGCCTTACCTGAGGAGATATTGGAGACACTGAAGTGCAGAACTGATAGGCTCAACCTGTCCCTCTTTAGACTAACATCAAATTTCATCAACTTTCAACACTCATTACAACTGGGATCAAATCAACTCGGATGCAAAAGGAGCAGTCACCTAATTAGAGAAGTTGGCAGATGGTGCTGGCGTTCGGGCTTGGAGCAACCGATATAGGCTGTTCAGTGAGTGTGCTTCCTTCATGAAGATGTCAATATAAGTAGGAATTGGGTGGAAGAACTTAGCACATAGAAGAGACAATCGCCAATGAGTGGCAGCACCAGGCAAGATGCTGTAGGAGTCATTCTGTCTGACAATGTTCAGGCGCAACATCTCGGATTAGCCTGGAATGGGTACTGAAAAAGTTGCTCAAGAAAACAGGAAATACTTGAACTCCTCCTGAGACCTTATTCAAGCCAGTGCCATTTAAGACACTCGTCGAACCATCACAGTAATCTTGAAAGCGAAAGTCTGCAACTGGTAATGCTAGCTTCGTCTTGTTCTCTACGGCACTTGCATCAAATTCATGCAGTCCTATAGTGGGGTTCCCATACTTATCAATCTGGTGGTGTATGAAGATCACGATCCTTGAGAAAATTTGCCACACATTCGTCTCAAACTTCCACCTTGCGATGCAACTGGAGACATCTACAGGGCCTGGCTGAAACTATGACGACAGTTAAACATCATCTACGAGCACCTGTCATGAGAAGTTTCCAGCCATGGCCGCCATGAACTCGATGACAACATAACCAAACTGATTCCAATTCATGGAGCTGATGTTATGCAGAAAAGTGAGAGAACCATTTCTATCGAGAATAGGGATAGTAAAATTGTATGAGTTGAGTGCCTCATTGGACGAAGTGATGTTGTTCCCGAATGCATCCTTCAAGAGAACCATGAGCGCCACATTTTCCCCAGTGTCAAACTCACATACCAGTCCCATCCACGAGACAGCGGACGCTAACGGGTACATAGGACCTAGTCAACATGAAAGGTTGAGTCAGTAACATCGGGCAGAGAAGACAGAGAAATGGCATAATTAGTGGGTGACATTTACCAGGAACGGCTTGGAAGTGGAGAGATGATCGAGCACTTTGAACTGCTCCTCGGTGAAAGCAATCCTCCAATTATCGGTGGTACCATCGTGTTCGAAAGACACCCGGATATGTAGGAGCTGTTCCCTGCCTTTCTGTTCACCGTAACAACGGGCCTAAACTGACTCGCATCGACCAAAGAGTTCCCACGTTGCAGTACTTTGATTATCGTTGTAGCAATATTCCAGGCAAGGAAGGAATTCTTCTCATCCAACCAACTGAATGCAAAACCGGGCGCTTCACCGACTATAAGAAAACATAATAGCATAGTCGTTAGCAAGCAATCGAGAAACGATTTGCGAGGTCATAAACATTGGAAGCAAACTATGTGCACCATCGAATCCAGAGGATGGAACTATAAACAAAGACAGAGACAGGAAAGATAAGACGAGCTTGAGCTGAGACATCTTCCGCTCGCGACTCACAAATATGTTATTCAATCCATTGTCGCGAAATCAGAGATCGCATGAATCCCTGATCGCTAGGCTACGGCTGGATTGTGCTTACAGATGTACAGATTCGACACGGGAGACTTTGACAGGAAGCAGATAACCCCATTCCGAGAACAGCCCATCGTCATTGCTTTTGAATTGGTCCCTATGAAAAAGTCACACAGACAAGATCACGATAGCCCATGACATGTGTACAATACCGGCCGGTTGCGTCAAAAACAGAAACTTCGAGGGTTAAAGACAATTTTTTGCATTTTGATACGAGTAACTCACCCTTTTGCTACCAGATACATACACGGGGGCCTTGATGGGTCTGCCCTTTCCTGCGGGACGTAACTTTCATTAGGCAGAAGCTCTTCCGACGTCTATTGATCTAGTTTACTCACGTTCCTCGCGATGCCCGAAGATCTCACTTAAAAGAGAATCTGGACATAGATTGAACCATCTCAACCAACATTGATGGCATGATCATAGTGCATACATTGAA
The DNA here is from genome assembly GCA_023653495.1 of Melastoma candidum. Taxonomy (NCBI): domain Eukaryota; kingdom Viridiplantae; phylum Streptophyta; class Magnoliopsida; order Myrtales; family Melastomataceae; genus Melastoma; species Melastoma candidum. The sequence continues at coordinate 6,278,559 of CM042888.1, read as the reverse complement.
CTCGAATCGAAAAGTAGGAGATGAAGAGACCATCATTTTCAATCATGCTAAAATCCATGATATCTTCAGCCCCTAATCATGATTAAGTGCATCTAACAACTCATAATGTTGACAATTATGTGTGACCTAATTTTTCTGGATCAGGCCAGAAATGAGGAGGAACACAGACATAAATTATTGGGGGAAAGTCATGCAAGAAATCTAACAAGATATTGGTTGGGATATTGAAATTTTGGGCAGCATCCACCGTTGAATGTCTTTTTCCCCTTTCCATGATGGATTGATAATTAATGGTTGGGAGGGGGGAGGGGGGGGGGGGGGTGTTGTTGTGGGTCGTGTAAGAATTTTGTGGCTAGCAAATGATATGATGTTCTTGTTCACTTTATCTTTATCTTTTTTTTTTTTGGCCCTTGATGGGGTTAATTGAGTTTTTATTGAATAAGTGATGGGCAAAGGCGTTGATGGATTTGGGGACAAGCATGAATGATTTGTGTGTATATTTGTGGGGGTATCTTTCATATGGATGGATGATCAAAGCGTGAGTAACTGGGAATCCAACATGAACAATCTTTCCCGAGGTCTCGAAAAAACAGGTGTATTATCATGAGGAGTATGTGATGATGTTTGATGCTTTCACTTCGATTAAAAAGAAAGCTTATTCTGAGTGATGCAAATCTAATGTCAAGAAGCTCTCCTCATGGGATCAACTTCTATGAAGCATCCAACTATACGATCCTGATAAAAAATAATAATTGGGTTAGGGTTATATCATTCTCGCTTTCCCAAATATATTGGTTGGGGGTGGAGGAGATATGGGTTTTGCAGGATGCCCCCGAAAGAAGACACGAAATCATTGGAAGCGGACAAAACTTTTGCACGATTAAGATGGGAAAATGCACGAATCGATGTGGACAAATGTTTCAACTTTTTTTTAATGGATTGGCATTCACTCGTTGTTCTTTGGATTGGCTCATCACTCCAAGAATGAAACGCAAAAAATAAAGAATAAAAAATGTTTGTCTGTTCTCATTTTATTATTATTATTATTATTATTATTATTATTGATGTATCAATAAATGAATTTCTTTAACAAAGTTAGTGTTTTTGTATTAATCAGGAATTTGGGCTAAAATATTTGTAATGGAATTAATTTTTAAAAGACCAAAAATATTGTTTAAGAAGAATCTTTTTGTTTTCGCATACTCCATCGACAATGAAACCTCAGATGGGTTCCCCTTAAATTAGTATTTGTTGTATGTTAATCTCAATCAAGTCTATTTTTTTTTCTATAAGAAGTTTGCAAATCAAAACCGATGTCGTCGTCGTTTCTTACAATCTGTGGATATAATTAATTATTCACGTGTCACTTGATGTGACATGATGTTATTCTCACAACCAATAAACTATCCCATAATTAATTCTTTGACTTCGGGAACCACTGCGTTTCACCCTTATGTTTTTGTCAAGTGAAAATGAAAAAGGTATGAAGTAATTTAATAAATTAAGTATATCGTTGATTGCATAAGGGTTTTTGGCTTTGTTACTGTTGTGTCCTCAGGGTTTTATGGTGTTAAATATGGTAAAATTATGACTTTCGAAATAAAGAATTTTTTTTATTTTAACACTTGTAAAAAAAATACGATTATCAAAGCACAAAAATAAATAAACGTCATTATCATTATTTAATTATCTTTAGCATGCACTATTAGGGGCCGTTAACAAAATCCAATACACGGAAATTGTGGTGGTGATGATGACCACGACGACCATTTGGGCACATTAATCATGATTTGTGATAATATAATAAAATCGAACCCTGTTTGTTTTTAAACAGTAAATCAGAAGAAAAATAGGAAATAAATAGATTTAATATTATTTTCCAATTTTTTTATTTATTTTCCGGGAGGAAGATCAAGTAAGGACAACACAAACAAGTGTGTGTCAACAAGCATTAATGAGGGTTACAACATTGGGCTGCTGCTGCTGCAGAATCACACTTTTGAATTTTATTTTATTACAGTCCCTCCCATCCCTTCTATATTACATAGAAAGTGGCCGTTATCCGATGTCTCCCCGGGAGGTGAAAGTGAGACAACGAACGTCATCGTATTTATTAACTTTTTTTTTTTTATTTTTTGAGAAAAGGGTGAGGTGGGGCCTGACTGACTCTGACGTCCGCTTTTTTACTGGTTGGCGAAGGAATGTTGAGTTGAAGTAAAACAAAAAAATTGGGCCAGGTTTTATCATTAACGGGAGCAAAGATAAGAAAATAACAACAAAAAACTCTCGTTACTCAAACGTGAAAACATTTAGAACATTCTCATAAACGTCTCATAAACATTCTCAGAAACATTTAGACTCTCTTTGCGAAAGAAAGTATGAGTAGGAATGAGTTTACCAAGATATTTTGGTACAGGTCTCGGTGGCGGCAACGTCTTGATTGCGTGGGTGCGAGGGTAGTTTCGGTAATGAATGCCTCAATCGTGGAGTTGTTGTTTCCTCCGAGGGTGGTGTCAGCGCTTCCCTGAAACAAGAAATAGATGGATTAAGAAAAAAAGGAAAAATGGCCGAAGTATTTTTTGTAATTTTAATTTTTTAAAAATTTAATTAATTAATTAATTTATTTATTTATTTATTGAAAATGCGGTGCAGCTGCACAAAGTTTCTGTACATTTTGTGCTTCAGGCGATGCAGCTGCACGGAATTTTGATGCAGCTGCACAGAGTTTCTGTGCCTTTGGGGTCGCTGTGGTGCAACTGCACGAAGTTTCCGTGCAGCTGCACGAAGTTTTTGTGCCTCCTCTCTGTCTGCGATGCAGCTGCACGAAATTTCTTACAGCTGCACGAACTTGCTACTTGATCTTGCATTCCCTGCTATCTTGCACCCCTAAAAATGACAATTGAAGAACTTAAATTGAAATAGTAACTAAAATAAAAGGAATTACGTCTAATAAAGCAAAGAAAATGTAAAGGAGCTTAGGTTGTCTCTCAAGAAACGTTTGATTTTACTTCCTCGGCTTGATGTTTCTAAGTCATCACGTGTCTGTCATTAATAGTGTCGTTTGGCTTTGATATACACTTCCTCCCAAATAGTGCTTTACTCTGCTTGCATTTACTTTGACCTTACCTTGATCATTCAGCCTCTCCAATTCAAGAGCTCCATACGGAAACACTTGGGTAATCTTAAACGACCCTGACCAACGAGATTTCAACTTGCCAGGAAACAATTTTAGACGTGAGTTAAAAAGTAAAATGAGCTGGCCTCGTTTGAACTGTCGATCCTTGATGCGTCGGCCATGCCATTTCTTCGTTTTGTCTTTATAGATCTTGGAACTCTCGTATGCATCCAGTCGAAATTCTTCAAGTTCATCAAGTTGAAGTAGCCTTTGTTTACCTGTGATTTGAAGATCTAGATTAAGCTTTTTAATAGCCCAAAAATACTTTGTGCTCCAGTTCAACAGGTAAGTGACAAGCTTTCCCGTTGACCAATCTATACAGTGAAGTCCCAATTGGTGTCTTGTATGCCATCCTATAAGCCCATAAGGCGTCATCCAATTTTTTCGACCAATCCTTTCGATTTGGGCTGACTGTCTTTTCCAAGATCCTTTTGATTTCTCTGTTAGATACCTCGACTTGGCCACTCGTCTGAGGATGATAGGCCAAAGCTACCTTGTGATTCACGCTATATTTCTTCATGAGGGACTTGAACTTGGAATTGCAAAAGTGTGAACCTCCGTCACTTATTATTGCACGTGATGCCTCGAATCGTGTGAATATCTGCTTTAGAAACTTCAAAACTCCACTAGCATCGTTAGTAGGCAAGGCAATAGCTTCTACACATTTAGACACGTAATCCACAGCTACAAGAATATATCGGCTTCTAAACAATTCAACGAATGGTCCCATGAAATTAATCCCCCATACGTCAAAAATTTCAACATCTAAAATATTTTTCAAAGGCATTTCATCGCGGCGAGATATATTATCAACACGTTGGCAGCGATCACAATGAGCATCAAATTGGTGTGCATCCTTAAATAATGAAAGCCAGAAGAAACCTGATTGAAGAACCTTCACCGCGGTTTTGTGGCCACCATGGTGTCCACCATAAGGCGATGTGTGACACTGTTCCAAGATATGCTTCATTTCTTCATCTGGCACACATCTTCGAATGATTTGATCTGCACACTTTTTGAACAAAAGAGGTTCATCCCAAAAGTAATATCTAACGTCATGTAAAAACTTCTTCCTTTGTTGGTATGACTGATCCGGTGGTAAGATATTACCTACAATGTAGTTCACGTAATCAGCATACCATGGTGTGGCCACGTCAACCACAAACTTTTGTTCGTCGAGAAACGCATTATTTATAAGTGTTCCGTCTGGGAACCTGTTGTCGTTTTCCAGCCTTGATAAATGGTCTGCCGCCTAATTGTCCGCTCCTTTCTTGTCTACAATATCAAGATCGAATTCTTGAAGCAATAGAACTCATCAGATTAGTCGCGGTATTGCATTAGCCTTTGAAATTAAGTATCTTATTGTTGCATGGTCAGTGTGTGTATAATGACTTTCGATCCAATAAGATAAGATCTGAATTTATCAAAAGCGTGAACTATGGCTAACATTTCTTTCTCCGTGGTTGTGTAGTTTACATGTGCACTATTCAAGGTTCTACTTGAATAATAAATTGCATGGAATACTTTATTTTTCTTCTGGCCAAGTACAACTCCCACGGCAAAGTTACTTGCATCACACATTAGCTCAAAAGGCATTGATCAATCTGGTGCAACAATAATTGGTGCAGAAACTAACTTCTTTTTGAGCTCGAGGAATGCCTTCATGCATTTGCCATCAAAGTCGAATGCGGTAACCTTCTCCAACAGGTTGCAAAGCGGTTTCGTTATCTTGGAGAAATCCTTGATGAACATTCTATAAAAACCTGCATGGCCAAGAAAGGTCCGCACTCCATTTACAGATGAAGGCGGTGGCAAGCGTTCAATTGTTTCCACCTTAGCTTTGTCGACTTCAATTCAACTTTCTGAAATTTGGTGGCCTAAAATAATTCCTTCACGAACCATAAAGTGACATTTATCCCAATTTAGTCTTTTCCCTTACACAGAATCTTTGTAGATACGCCTAAATCTTCTTGTTTCCGTTTTTATCTGAAAAAAACTAAAATTCGGCAGTATCCAAACTTTTCATGAATAATGTGAAATAATAAGAAATATTATGCAATAAATACAATATTTCACAAATCTAATATCATCTAGGTATGAGATTGACAGAAATAATCCTATTTTCATAGGAGATGCCTCCTTAACATTCATTTGGATGTTGAAGATGCTCCACTTTCACGATCGCCCATGCTGTCCTTTTTGTTTACACCACCACCGCAATTCTTAATCCTTTTTTTTTTCAATATATGTATATATATAGTGATTCATGAAATTGGGATATCTGCATTGATGTCATGCATAATAATAGCAAAAAAAAAAAAAAAAATGAAGGCAACAACAACACATGGGTAGTTTATGGACCACATCCATCCGTCACTCACGTGGAAACAACCCGCCACATCAATGAGAATGAATGGATACACTCATTTTCCTTAGTGTAAATTTAATTGCTCAATCAAAACAAAAGGAGAGAACCGGGGATATATTCTGTCATGCGCCCCCTCGAAACCAGGGAATTCCTTTCCCATGATTTTCCTCCGTACCCCCACCCCCCTTTATGGGCTTCATCAATATTCTGAATTCGATTGTATTCAAATGAATTTACAATTCGTTTGTTATTAAATATAATAATTATTCGACAAAATGACCTTCATTTTTTTCGACTTTTTTCAATGACCTAAGCTTTAAAATATTTCTTGTGACCTTAAGTCGATATTTTGAATCATAATAACCTTATTTCTAAAATATTATTTCGCATCCAAACAACTTATATAACTGACACGTATTTAAGTCATACAAATTAAAACACCTTCAATAGGGGTGGCATTTCGTGTCATCGTTTTCGTAAATATGTCATATTTTAATGGGTTCGTGTTGTGAAACTTCAAACACAGCATCGGACCTGTTTGCCTACTATCGAATGTGAAGCCCAATATCTACCATATTTAATAAAACGGTTAACCCGTTTTAAAATTACATATATATTAATAATCTAAAATTAGAATAATAATTATTATTATCCAATTAACTAAATAAAAATAAATCTAACAAGTAGATTTCAAACTTAAAAAAAAATCTAACAAAATAATCAAAACATATTATTTTTTATAAATAAAAAAAATCAACTTAAAAATGTTTTTCGCGTTGTTATTATACATTTACTTAAATAACATCATCATCATTCACATTACCTAATTCTTTTTATCTGAAGTGTAACTTCCGGTAAAATTTTAAAACAAAAATGGAATTATAAGATATAAAAAAAATAATAGAACTTCGAATTTTTTGAAAAATAAAATAAGTTAACTTACAACTAACAGATAAAATGGTTAATTCAAATAAGAGATGAAAAAGAAAAGAAACTAATATATTTTATTAAAAAAATTTTATATATTATTTAATTTTACATTAAACGGGTGACACATGTACGTAAATGGTGTTTAATTTTAAAACATGTATTCGAAAACATATTTTATGGTGTCGACTGTTTACGACACATTTAGCTAAACTTGAACGCTCTTTAAGCTGTATTATATTATGTCCGTATTAGCGTGTCAGCTGCTTCTTTTCAGTTCAAAAATCGATATTTTGTTTTTTTTTAAATATTAAATAAAGTATTGTGTTTAAATAAATATGGTTAACTAACAAACAAACTACTGGTTGTGAGCAGATAATGTGTTTTAATGATATTAGTGGAGTGACTACGTGATTTAGCATAGATGGCCCAATACGATCAAGATCATGATGATGATGACGACGAAGATGATGGAATGGTACGGAAGGGAAGGGAATGGAATGGGTGGGGGGTACTTAATCAATCTTACCATCGCCTCCCCTCCCCCTTTTGTCCAACAAAACTGCCTCCCTCTTCCCCTCTCGCCAGTTCCCCCCCACCCCAAATCTTTACTCAAATGGCAGCCAGCAGCAGTAGCCTCGCTTACGTCGTCATCCTCCTTGCTCTCACCCTCTCCCCATTCATCACCACTTGTCTCTCCTCCAAGGTTACCCTATCCCAATCACCCCCCCCCCCCCCCCTTCCTTTCTATTTCTGCCCAATGTTCTCAATGCTGCTGCTGCTGTTGTTGTTAGGTGTACGTGGTTTACTTGGGAAGTAAGAGGAGCGACGACCCCGTTGCTGAGGACCACCGGATTCTCTCCTCTGTTCATGGAGGAAGGTTTTTGCTTTACTCCTGTCCTTGTTCCGTAATTTTTATTTATGGGTTCTTGTTTTGATGCGGAAAGATTGGGGCTTTTTCTTCCTCCTCCTCCTTTTGTTTCTTCTCTTGTTAGTGGCTGACGATTTTTTTGTTCTTTTGCGTTTGTGTTTTTCTGTTGCCGTTGTGGTTGCCGAAAGCTTGGAGGAGGCCAAGGCTGCTCATGTTTATAGTTATCGCCACAGCTTCAGGGGTTTCGCGGCCCGGTTGTCCGAAGACCAGGCATCCCAGATTTTGGGTATGCTCCTGCTTCATTGCTTATATTGTGTCCCCATTTTCGCTCTTGTCCCTGATGGAAGAAATGGAGAAATTGTGGCCCCGCTGAGTGAGTAGGCCGTTCGGGGTTGAAGGTTGTTGGTTATATGTTCATCTGGGTTGGCTGTGATGACTGGCAGAGATGCCCGGGGTGGTTTCGGTTTTCCCGAATACAAAGAGGATACTGCACACCACGCATTCGTGGGAGTTCATGGGTCTTGCTGGCGACGAGACTGCAGAGGTCGTCGGTTACTCTACCAGGAGTCAGGTCAATGTAGTTGTCGGCTTCATCGACACCGGTGAGTTCTAGGTCCCGCATACCCTGCATTTCTGAGTAGATCCGTTACTGGGAGTGATTTGATTTCTGATAGTAATGATCTGACAACTGTATTTCGCCGATGGTTTCATTCCTGTAATGGAATATTCTCAAAGGTGTTTGGAAAATTGTCGATGGGGATGGTGTCGATCTTTTGTTCCGAATGAAAAGCTGGTGTTAGCTCTTTGATTGGCAGTGTGATTCTCTCTCTCTTTCCACGAACTGATGTTAAAACAATGCGATTTTTTATAATACAGGCATTTGGCCAGAAGCTCCAAGTTTCAATGACGATGGCATGCCTCCTGTGCCAGCGAAATGGAAGGGGATATGCCAGGAAGGAGAAAGCTTCAATCTGTCGTCCTGCAACAGGTAGTTTCAACTAGTTTCCCTTTCAGAATTTATCTACAGCAGTATTACGTGGTGCCGAAATGTTTACCAATTGATCTCGCGATGACGAGCAGGAAAGTTATTGGAGCGAGGTACTATTTGAGTGGATATGCAGCTGAGGAGGATACTACGAGCAGCAAAATCTCATTCAAGTCTCCACGTGATAGCTCTGGACATGGCAGCCACACAGCCTCGACAGCCGTTGGCCGATATGTCCCAAACATGAACTATAAGGGTCTGGCTGCTGGAGGAGCAAGAGGTGGTGCACCAATGGCTAGGATTGCTGTCTACAAAACATGCTGGGATTCCGGGTGCTACGACGCTGACCTTTTGTCCGCTTTTGATGATGCTATCAAGGATGGAGTCGATATTTTGTCCCTTTCGCTTGGTCCTGATTCTCCTCAGGGTGATTACTTCAATGATGCCATCTCCATTGGGTCGTATCATGCTGCTACTCGGGGGATTCTAGTTGTAGCATCAGCCGGAAATGAAGGGAGACCGAGTTCTGTCACTAACCTCGCCCCTTGGATGATCACTGTTGCCGCTAGTTCGACAGATAGAGAAATCAAGTCAGACATCATGCTTGCAAACGGTGCAAACTTTTCGGTAATAGCTTTGATGTTCTGACTTACACTGAATTTCATAATTTTAGCCAAGAACCGATTATCCATTTCATTGATGTCTAACCAGGGAGCGAGCCTGACGGTTCTCGAGATGACATCGTTTGCAAACATTGTATCGGCTTCCGAAGTCTTTGCTGGATATTTCACCCCTTACCAATCCAGGTGAATCAGAAGGTACTCAAAAGCTCGTGGGATTTCTCGTCAGGCCGAATGTAAGTGTCGGACTTATCCCCCAAACTTTATTCCTGCAGCTTCTGTCTAGAGAGTTCGTTGAATCGCACGAAGGCCAGAGGAAAGGTCCTTGTGTGTCAGCATTCAGGAAGTTCGTCAGAGTCAAAGCTCGAGAAGAGCGTGGTGGTAAAAGATGCTGGAGGTGTTGGAATGATCCTGATAGATGATGCCGATAAGGATGTCGCAGTTCCATTCGTGATTCCTTCTGCCATTGTTGGAAGGACGACGGGAGACAAGATATTATCTTACTTGAATCATACACGGTTCGTACCATATTTCTTAGTGTATTTAACCTACCCAAGTTCAGAAACGTCCATCGTTGAGGCAACAATGTTTCCCCCTGATGCAACACAGGAAGCCGATGTCGAGGATTCTTCCAGCGAAAACTGTGTGGGGGAGTCAACCCGCTCCTCGAATCGCTGCATTTTCGTCCAAAGGTCCCAACTACATAACACCAGAAATTTTAAAGGTGTCGAATGTTCTGTACCGTGATCCGCATTCTGCTGACTCTTTAGTGGGATTATCTCTGTAATTTACCTCTGTCTTTCTCTGCTTTGAAGCCGGATGTGGCGGCTCCAGGATTGAATATTCTTGCCGCATGGTCGCCAGCAGTATCACAGATGCAGTTCAACATCCTTTCGGGCACTTCCATGTCTTGTCCACACATCACGGGCGTAGCAGCCTTGATTAAATCCGTCCATCCCACTTGGTCCCCTTCGGCCGTGAAATCGGCCACCATGACAACAGGTAAAAACAGGGCATCCCTTCATCAACAGCTTATGCTTTGTAAGGTATACAGATGGACTGAATGAGAAAATCACAGCGACAATGCTTGATAAGAAGCGGAAGTTCATCACCATCGATCCCAACGGAAGGAGGGGCAACGCATTCGACTTTGGGTCGGGCTTCGTCAACCCCACCCGAGCGCTTAACCCAGGACTTGTATATGACGCTGCACCAGATGATTACAGGGATTTCCTTTGTGCCATCGGCTATGATGAGAAATCGCTGCATCTCATCACGAGGGACAACAGAACGTGCACCAAGACCCTGGGGACGGCATCGGAACTGAACTACCCTTCAATAACCATACCTTACCTCAAGGAGAGATTCTCCGTCACACGGACAGTAACCAACGTGGGGAAACCGAGGATAACCTACGAGGCAATGATCTCACACCCAAGAGGAATCGAAGTTACTGTTGTTCCTAAGAGACTGAGGTTCGCCAGCTACGGGGAGAAGATCAACTTCACGGTGAGCTTCAAGGTTATGGCTCCGTCGAAGGAATACACATTCGGGTTCTTGGCATGGAGAAACGGGAAGGTGTTGGTTGCCAGCCCCTTGGTTGTCCGCGTTGCGTCCTCCGATCTCGGGAGGGTCTGGTGACGAAGGCGGCAGCCAGCCAATGGACTTAGCTTATAGTATTATATAGAAAAAGAAAATTAAGAACGGTAGGGAAAAAAATAGTGTGTGAGTTGAGTGGCATGAAAATGAAACCCTTGTTAGTATTACTGTTAAATCGAGTTCTGAAAGGGAATTGTTAGGTAAAGTGTATACATGAATAGTATGATTGAAGGCTCAAGTAATTTTATCTTAAATTCTATCTTACTCCTCTGCAAATACCATCAGATTTACCCCTTTTCTTATAACGTAATTAATGCCTGTTATAGCTTTGTACCGTAATAATGTTGGTCGAAAAACTTTCAAAATTCGTCCGCAACCATAATAGGAGGAAACTCGATATTTTCGGTGTAATACTAACTTCAATCGTAAGAGGAAACTCGATATTGTTTGAAATATCGAATCTCTAACTTTTCATCAATCAAAATTTGGTGCTAGTTGTGATTTTATTTCATAAAATATTTTTCATTTGAATTATTTAGAATTCTTTTATTTTATTGTTATCAGTCATTTTGAATATTTTTCACTTCTGTCCATTTGGATGATTTTGAACATGTTAAAAAAAAAAATTACTTGAAAATTTTAAACTTTAATTAATTTATTTTTTTTAAAATCTCACCGTAATTATCACCGTAAAATCTCTAATTTGATGCTTCTTCTGGTTTCAGGTTTCCTCTCAAAACCCTAATCTCGATTTTTGGGGACCCGATGATTCTTCGATTATCTCATGCCGTCGACGATTACGATCTTTATTGGATCAGGGTTAGCTGGAGTGGAGAGGATTTGGGTTAATGGGGGTTGTTCTAGATTGGTGCACTTGGTGGTGGGTTCATCCTCCTCCCCTTTTTAAGTCTGGGAATTTTTTTAGTGGCTTCTATGGTCTCGGGTTTGGCTTCCCTTTTTAGTTCTAGAAGATAGCCGCGAGGAAAAAACAGAAATGTTGTTAGTTTGATCTTTTCGTGTAATATTAAAAATGACTCGTAGTAGGAGCATATTCTTTGTGTAGAACAAGCTAATTATAGCCAGTTATTTCGTCCTGCTCTTATTGAACATGATATCCCAGTTAGTTAGTGGTTTTGGCAATTCTGCCGATAAAATGCGTGATTTTGCTTTGTCCTGACCTGTTTGTCTTACATTTTGAATTCTGGTATTCGTTTATTAGACCCGAGATTTATCCCTTTTGAATCATGAGGAAACTAATAAGGGTAATCGTTTATCATTGTTAAAGTTTGAGACCTTAATATGCAACAAGATCCCGCGATGCCGTTCACTGAGGAAAATCCCAGTGTAAAGCCTCAGAAGAAGAATCTCACGCGAAGAAGGGCACCCTTGCGGTTCAGCCACGGGAAAACGGCACAGTTGGTTTTCAGCGGTCACGGAAGCCTCCAGTAAAAACGGGAAAGAAGGGGTCAAAGAGAATGGCAAAGACTGATGTCCCTCCGCCACCCCATCAGCGAGAACGATCTGCTTCAGATTCCTTGGCGGATTCTTCTGCATTGGGGGATGAATACCGTCCTCTCAGGAGGCAATACTTGCTGATGGAGGAAGAAAGCTTAGGACTGGGCAACCGACTGAGAGAGCTGGAAACCGAAGTCATGATGCTTGAACATGAGAAACACGAGCTTCTGGACGAGCTGGTGGTGTTCGAGGGGTTAGTCAGTCCTTCAGAACTGAGAAATCAGGGATTCCTGTAGCAGCCACCGAGACCCCTTCCTCTGTAAGTTTATAATAACCCCTTAACTATCTGTTCGCACTTCCAGTTATTTAGGACATGCTTCCCTGAGATATATGTCTGCCTAAGTAGGTTATTGAATTGCGGGCTTCATATCTTCTAAACCTTTAATTGTTCAGGTTTACTACTTCACCGCCGCGTCTGGACATCTTCAGTAAACACTAAACAGTGCCCACAAAGCGGTCCCGTCAACGGATTTCCAATAGCTTACCTAACTTTCGATCGTAATTAAGGAGTTGGTACCTATTTTGGGGACCTGGGTGACGGATTCAATAGGTGAAAGGTGATGTTTATGTTAGGAGCAAAGTGAGGTTGGGTGTGAAAAGGGATGAATATTTGGCACTTCCTTGATCGTCCCTATCCAATAATGTCTTCCCTTGGGGGATTGGGCCAGACAAAACATGATGATGGCGAGACGACGATGACGATTGTGGAGGTGGAGCAAATTTTGTCTTTCAAACAACGTGAGCTCATCCTTTTTGTCCCTGCGGCATGCGCGTTAAAATAAGAATATGCATGAAATTTCGGGGCTTTGAAATTCCGAATGTCAGCCAACCAAATATGTTGTTGAATAAAGGTGGTCATCATCATCATCCCATTTTCCCAGAGGGTGTAAAAGCGCGTTGTGGGTATTATTTGTATGCATGTGTGGGACATAATTCTAAATTATTATTATTAGACCAAAAAATGATAGACAAAATTTGGTCTGGAAATTGACCTTGTGAAATGAGAAAATTCAAATTCGTCCTCTTTGCAAATGGGAAACTTCCTGGGCAACTGCCCCCCGCCCCCCCCACCACCACCATACACGTTTTTTGTTTTTAAAATTTTAGTTTATCTATGGAAAGAAAGAAAATACAAGTTGTAAGGAAGGACTAGTTCATAGTCAAATCCTCCTCCCAATGGTTCTCCCTCTCCCCTCTTATATTCCCCCACGTTCCTCCAAAAAGATAAAGAAAACCCACCACCATCAGGAAGAACAATGGATTCCCCGAGAGCATTCAACCTCCCCTTCATCTTCATCTTCATCTTCCTCTCCATTACAACCTTAAATGCTCGAACGTTCATGGAGGAATGGGGGGGTCCATTCGACTACTCCTACTACCGGTTCATGCAAGTCTTCGGTTCTGCCAACATCGCCAAGGAAGCCCTCCAGGTCACCCACTACTCTGTCGGCTCCAGCGACATCGTCAAGCCCTACTACAACCAGTCCGGCCGAGTCCTCTACAACTCTTCCTTTAAGCTCTGGGACCTCCCCTCTGCCCGGGTGGCCTCCTTCAGTACCTCCTTCCTCATCAACATCTTCCAGCTCAGCGGCACCACTTCCCACGGTGAGGGCCTCGCCTTCATCATCTCCCCAGACCTAAACCTGCCCTCCGGCAGCTCAGGGGGGTACCTCGGCCTCACCAATGCCACCACTGATGGTAACGCCACCAACCAACTCATCGCTGTCGAGTTTGACACCTACAAGCAAGATTTTGACCCCGATGACAACCACGTCGCCATCGACATCAACAGTGTAAGGTCCGTGAACAGCTCCTCCTTGTCGGATCTTGGGTTCCAGCTGGTGGCCTCCAACAGCACGCTATACTACCATGTGTGGATCGACTACGACGGCATCAGAAAAATCCTCCGGGTGTACTTAACTAACGACAGCCAGGTCCCTATCAAGCCGAGGCCTGCCGATCCCATCCTCACATACAATCTCGACATAAGCAAGCTTGTCGCTCAGAGATCCTATTTCGGATTCTCAGCTTCGACGGGAACCTCCATCGAGCTCAACTGCGTCTTGAGGTGGAACTTGACTGTGGAGATACTCCCTGATGGGAAAGGGTTGGGGATTGGTTTGATGGTCGCACTGTGCGTTGGCGGGGCGATCTTGGCAGCTCTATTGATTGGTTCCTTCATCTTGGTGTGTCGTCGGAGAAGGAAGCGAGCAGCTGAATCTGGGGAAGCGAGGCTGGCTGGAACACTCAAGAACCTGCCGGGGAATCCGAGGGAGTTCAGCTTCAAGGATCTGAAGAGGGCGACAGACGACTTCAACGAGAAGAACAAGCTGGGGCACGGGGGCTTTGGCGTGGTCTACCGAGGGGTCCTCCCCGAAGAGGAGAGGACGGAGATCGCCGTGAAGAGATTCTCGAGGGACGACATGAAGTGTAAGGATGATTTCCTGGCCGAGCTTGTGATCATCAACCAGCTCCGTCACAAACACCTCGTGAGATTATACGGTAAGTACCTCACATCGCTCCAACTACTTCGAGCGTTATATCATGTCGAATCAAGTGACACCGAAGGTGTTTTGGTTGCGACCAGGATGGTGCCATGAGAATGGAAGCCTTCTTCTCGTATACGAATACATGCCTAATGGAAGTCTGGACAAGCACATCTTCTCCGGACCCGAGGAGGCAACCTTGGCATGGCCAATAAGGTACAACGTCATATCAGGGGTCGCGTACGCCCTCCATTACCTTCACACCGAGTTCGATCAAAAGGTTGTCAATAGGGACCTCAAGGCAAGCAACATATTGCTCGACTCGGAGTTCAACGCCAGGCTCGGGGATTTCGGCCTGGCTCGTGCCATCGACAACGAGAAGACTTCGTACACCGAGCTCAACGGCGTGCCTGGCACCATGGGCTACATAGCCCCCGAGTGCCTCCACACGGGGAAGGCCTCCAGGGAATCAGATATATACGGGTTCGGCGCGGTGATCTTGGAAGTTGTTTGCGGGAGACGGCCCTGGAGCAGCATCAATGGCTACCATATGCTCGTCGACTGGGTTTGGTCCCTATACCGGGACGGCAGAATCCTCGACGCGGTGGACGAACGGCTCGGGCACGACTACGTGAGGGAGGAGGCGGAGAGGTTACTCCTATTGGGCCTGGCCTGTTCCCATTCCATGGCGGACCAAAGGCCCAAAACAAACACCATCGTGCAGATCCTAATCGGGTCAGTCCCCGTCCCACGCGTCCCTGCTTTCAGGCCCGCGTTTGTATATCCACTGAGCGAGCCGGTACAAGGCGGAGGAGGGTCGGAGATGATGAACGACGTCAGCTTCAGCGACTCGGGTTACGGATACGGGTATGGCTTGGTTGGTATTACGTCAAGCACGGCCCACAGTGACGGGTAAATGTAAGGGGGAGGGAGGTTGGAAATGGGCCTTCGAGAGTTTGATATTAACTTTTTCTCTTAGTGGGCTGTGTCCGAACCCCATCCCATAATTTGGGGCATTTAATTTATTTGTTTTTTTTTTTTAACTTTTCTTTCGGAGTCATTTGTGGAAGTCTCTCAATGACTTCGTCTGGACACAATATAATTTAAATTTAGATTTGACTACAGAATATGTATAAAACTATCTTTGTCTGAAAGCAATTTTCTAAAATATCTTTTGAGGAATTTAGGGAAGACTTCAATAGAAATGAACATAAACGAATGGGATTTGTGTTCATATTATAGTTTAAAATAAGAAATGAAAAAAATATATACGAATTAATACATCGTCGCCTCGTGCTTCCGTTTCCAGAAAACAGAAAATTAAACTCGAATATCATGAGATAATTTTCTTCGTTGTTGTTTGTCATAAGAGACTCTACCTCTTTATTACCTGTGCTTTCAAGAGAACGAGATCATAAAAATCAATGTGGATTTGTATTTGATGGGATTAGACGACCCGATCATCTGTTTTAAACCAAATGTCAAGTCTAAACATCATTTTCTTCAACCCTATTCAAACTTGTACTGCATCGCCTTTTCTTCAACCTTGCCTGCTCTATAAATTATTCCATAGTTTAACTCATATATTACGGGGGAGACTCGACGGAAGCCGTTTTCTTGGACCATGGCGACGAAGTTTTCGTATTTCGCGAATTTTTTTTTAAAAGAAGTTACTCGGGGGTTTGATTCTCCGTCCACGCTTATAAAAGCATACGACAACATCGGTGTTGTTAAAAGATAACAAACTTTTGGGGGACGTCACATTCGATTTTAAATAATCACAGGCATGCAACATTTTCCATGAAGGGCGCGCTCTCGATGGACAAGACCAAGTGAAAAATAAAAAATCCAAATTAATTTGGAAAAAAAAGAGGAGATTCCTAGAAAATGTTTTAGTAAAGAGGAAGCCCTCAAGCATTGTCCGCTTCCCTGCTAACGTACAGATGGAGAAGCATGGCCATGCACCGCCGGATGATATATAAGCGGGCGTGTTGTCGCTTCACCGAGGAAGCACATTTCGTGCGTAGCCCTCTCAATCTCCCCTTCCGCTTCGAGTGTGACCTGGGTTCATCAACGTATCGCTGAAGCTCCGCCATACAAAAAAATACCAGCTTCCGTGAGAGAGGATGAAAGGGGGAGGAAGAGGAAGAGATCAGTAATGTGATTAGGGTTTCCCCATATGCTTATTTATATAGGCAGTTTTGGTTTGATATCCCAATACTCATCAGAAGTTCCTCTAAGGAACCATATTAAGATATAAATATTCCTGCTTAAATTTGGGCATGGAATTAGGATGGCCTGCTCACATGAGACAAAGACAAAGCCAAAGACAAAGGAGACATTTTTAAGAGTTATATTATTTTCTTCTTTCCTAGTTATATTTGCTTGACAGAGTGTTGATTACTTCATGATAAACTACTGAAACCGCGTGTGAAGTCGTCTAAGAGCATAAGTTCATCTGCCGAATGCGGGGTTTTGACTCACTCCCGAGGACGAAGAAAAATAATTTATAGGGTCCGCCGGGTTGAGGATCTCGTCCCCTTGCCGTCGCGCGCGTGTGTTTGGGGGGGGGGGGGTTCGATTATATCGCGATAAAGGGACGGAGAGTTTTGTCGGAGAGTTTATTTAGCCGTGGTTGCAATTAAGAACCCGTTCCTTGGGAATAGAGGGAGCTTTAAACATGCATACATGTCTCCGGGCATTTGGAACATGCCCTTTTTATTTTTTTTCTTAAGATGGATGGCAAAGGGAATTTTTGCAGGTTGTTCAGAGATTCATTTTTACTCTGTTTTCTTACATTTGCAGGTATAGATAATACACTTAGGAAAAGAATTGATCAGTAGAATAATGAGATAAAATTAGGATAAAATCTGATGTTTTAAAGAGAAAAAGGGATAAAAGAAGAAGAAGAAGGCAAGCAGCGGGTCTGTTTACTCGCGGATATTATGTGTGTTTTCGCTCAATTTGTTTCCAAATATACAAAAGAGACAGATTCCTTTCTTTTCCCTTGGGGGGGCAAATAATGATCACAACTCCTCTGCACGTGCAATCGAGTGTTCCTCATCACCCAAACATGCTGTCGGGGATTTTTCTTTTAATATATTAAAAAATTGGGGTTTGACCCCCTACGGCGGGGTCCAATCGGGACCGACAAATCGGCCCAATTTATTTGGGGCCCAATGAAGGCCCATGAAAATAAATCTTGAAATCTCCCCCCCTAGTTCCGCGGCGGCACCAGTGAGGGAATAACAATCCTTTTGAATTTTTTTTCTTTTCTGACGGACACCGGCGAGGAAATGAGGCAGAGGCCAAAACCTAGAAAAAAAATAAATAAATAGGCAATAATAATAATAATAAAATAAACAGAATTGTATCTTGATCAATTCTTACAACTTTATACATCATATGTTCTTTTATTTTTCAAATAAAGAAAATGTGGACACCTCATAATAAGAAAAACGAAAGCCACGCGGATTCACAAAATGAGAAACGTGACATTTTCATGACCGACAGACATCAAACAACAAGTGGATGCGGGGGGCACCCGCTGCCGCTTTGTTCCTTTCTTTCGTTGTGACGTGTTCCATTTTTCAGTGAATAATGAATGATTTAGAAAGTGACAGACAATGAATGAATGAATGAATGTGATGACCATGAATGATGATGAGTTTTCTTTCTCATTTGAGGAGGGATGAGGAAAGGGAGGACTCCCGTGACTCCCCCTTGTCTTTGCTAATTTTAATTCTGGTGTCGGGATATAATTAACTTGGACAAAATTAGTTGATCTAGACATCAGCCAGCTAAAAGAAAGTACCATATTTTGCAAGTCGTATGTAATGGTCGGAATCTTTATCAACTGAAAGGAAGACCGGGAAACCTGTTAAAGCATCAGGTTAATCATTTGGATAGATAACTAGAAAGATCACGGCTAGAGGCTAAAAACATAAATATTATTTGTTTCTTTCTTCCTCTTCTTGCGGTGCCCTTTTTTGGAATCTTTTGGCAATTCGTGCCTGCCCCAGTTTTTTAACACACAGACACCGTGCAACCACCTTACACTTCTTTCCCCCCACTGTCTGTCCTGTGACTGTGAGGCAGGGGGAAATCCACGCTTTTTACCCACCCAGGAGAAAGCTAAACACAGGCGACAGACTAAAGAGGGTAGGGGTCAGTTAGATTGGAAGGAAGGCGGCATCGAGGAAGGGATAAGGAGCTGTTTGTGTGTGTGTGTGGAGTTGAGGGGGAAATGGGGGAGTGTTGGTTGAATAAAAATGGGATCTTGTTTGTGGGTTTCTGTGTTCTGGGGTTCATGGTTGGTTGCAATAATGGGGACACGGATCCAGCTGACGGTAATAGATTTTGTGTTTTGGTTATTGCCTTTTTTTTTTGGGAGGGGGGGGGGGGGGGTTCATTCTGGTTGTTTTGGGTCATTGTTGGGTTGTGTTCTGCAGTCTGAGAGCTTCGATCTTGTTACTTCTGCTGATGGTTTTGGAGTTGGACTCATTGGATGAGTGTTCTTTTATTGTTTTGATTACGTTGCTGGATTATGCTGCATTCATGGGTATGGAATTGACTTTGGGGTAAAATTTCGACCTCTTTCCTTTTGTTTTCTTTTTTGGATTCCAAAATCTGGAATTGAATTTGTCGGGAATGTTCTTCCACTGGAATTGATTTCTCGGGCAGATGATAAAATTTACCAGTTTTACCATCCTTTGGTTGATGCTGTAACATTCATTTTGGATCAAATTTTTTTAACTTGCCACCCGTGGAGGTTTATGGGAAATCTGCAGATACATTTCTCCTAACTGTATGTCTGACTTAATCGGAAACCAATACGTACTTTGTTTTCAATGCAGCTGCTGCTTTGAGGGACATGTACAGCTTCTTAAACAGCCCTCAGCAGCTTACTCAATGGAGCTCCAGCGGAAATGACCCTTGCGGGCAATCTTGGAAAGGTGTTTATTGCTCGGGGTCTAGAGTTACAGAAATGTAAGTATTTTCTTTGCTAGAAGGATAACTTCATCATTACTTCCTGCCCTGGTATGGAGTTCTTATGAGTGTGATTTTTTTCGCCGATCAGTAAATTGCCAGGCCTCAGCCTTTCTGGATCATTTGGTTTCCAGCTTTCTAGCTTGACTTCGCTGACTAATCTGTAAGTGGACTTCTTCATGGCTTCATCTCATTGCCATATTGGTCCCCTCTCTGTATTCCGATAGTTTCTCTGCAGGGATGTGAGCAATAATAACCTCGGGGGACAGCTCCCTTATCAACTCCCACCAAATGCGCAGCGATTGTATGTACACTCTGGGTTCAATTTTCCTCTGATCGCCTTTTTATCTATTAGATTATGAAGTAGTCGTTCATTATCGGATGTTTTTCCTGCAGGAATTTTGCTAATAACAATTTCAACCAACAACTTCCGTGGTCTATCTCCCAGATGACCTCTCTCAAGTACTTGTAAGTGGTTTTGTTCTAAAATTCGCCCTTGTGATGTGAGGATCATAATCTGACGTGCTGACCTTTATGTTTTAGGAATGTTGGCCACAATCAATTTCAGGGCTTGAACGACATGTTTGGACAGCTTACGAACCTTGTTACATTGTGAGATTTCTTGGCACTATAATCTGACAATGAACGAAATGGTCTCTATCAATGCTGCTTTTTATCCAATTTCAGTTTTATAAGATTGGATGATTTTATCAAAACCTTAATCCAACATACTTAGTGCTTGTTCGTCCCGAAATGGATACAAACATATATCTACTGAGATCTAAATTACTTTGTTCAATGTTTATGTGGTACATGAATATTGCTACGGTTATTTCTACAGGGATCTTTCTTCTAATCAATTCTCAGGCAGCTTGCCGCAGAGTTTTAGCATGCTCTCGAACATCCAGACCATGTAATAGCCTCAAAAACTGTTTTATTCTAGAGTTCTCAAATGTTCATATCCTTCTCCTCATAACACGGCGAATTCGTGCAGGTACTTACAAAACAATCAATTCTCCGGAGATATAAACGCGCTTGCAGATCTACCTCTGCAAACCCTGTGAGTTTCGTGAACTCTGACTTTGGCCTTGAAATTGTTGTCCTGTTACTTTTCTCGATCTTAGTCATTGGTTTGGTTCTGGCTAAATTCTACATTCTGCACCTTTCAGAAATGTGGAGAACAATCACTTCACTGGATGGATACCAAATTCGCTAAACAATATTAATCTTCAGTGAGAATCATTTAAAAGCTATGTTTTAGATACTTGTAATCTACTTTTTTCTCGTCCCTCTGAGTTTATATGATGGACGATACAGAAAAGGCGGTAATTCTTGGAGCTCTGGCCCAGCACCTCCTCCACCACCTGGTACGCCCCCAGCTGGAAAGTATAAGCGTAACTCCGGCAGTGGAAGCAGCCGATCAGATGGCAATGGAGGTAAAAAATCAGGAATAAGCGGTGGTGGAGTAGCTGGGATAGTTATTTCTCTGCTCCTTGTGGGGAGTATTGCAGCATTCTTCATCCTGAAGAAGAAGAGATTTCAAAGATCACGGACAGATGTGGAGAAGCTTGACAACCAGCCATTTGCACCTCTTGCTGCCTCGGGATTCCCCGGTATTCAGTTTTAATTTGATTTCCTAAAATATCTTGTCTAAGGATTCAGGTCATTTGATCTTGCCTTGTAGGTTTTGTCGAGCTGACAAAAAGGGCTATTACCTCGTCTGTTTCACGGAGTGATGCCTTCACAATGTTCTATTATTAAAATTGCTCACTTAGTTACCAAGGGCTTTATGTTTTCCAGAAATGAAGTCTGTACAATCTGCCCCTATCATTGACGCGAAATCCTTTGATGCGTCGGAGTCAATAAATCTCAAACCACCACCAATCGATCCTCACAAATCATTCGAGGAAGAGCTTGTTGTGAAGCCAATAGTTGTCAAGAAAGCTATTGCAGTGCCCACAAATGTCAACTCTTATTCAGTAGCAGACTTACAGATAGCCACTGGGAGCTTTAATGTTGATAACTTTCTTGGTGAGGGATCGTTCGGACGTGTTTACCGGGCTCAATTCGAGGATGGAAAGGTATATGATCTCGGGAAGAAGAATTATTGCACCTTATTTTGGAGAGGTTATTACGATTTCTTCAATTTTTTATGTTATTCATTGCCATATTATCATTCTAGGTCCTTGCCATAAAGAAGTTAGATTCATCTGCCCTTCCCCATGATCAATCTGACCTGTTCTTGGAGATGGTTTCAAACATCTCCCGGTTAAATCATCCAAACGTAACGGAACTGATGGGATACTGTGCGGAGCATGGGCAGCACCTTTTGGTGTACGAGTTCCAAAAAGTTGGTTCTCTCTATGACTTCTTGCATCTCTCAGATGAGTACAGCAAGCCATTGACGTGGAATTCTCGTGTAAAGATTGCACTGGGTACTGCACGTGCATTGGAGTAAGTGGCATATTAAGAATGAGAGTGGTTAAACCTGAAAAATCATTGTTGGTGTGCTTATTTTCCTTTCGCCTTTGGATGCTTCATCAATCTGCTCAGTGGTTTCATGCGAGCAAAGTCTGATTTCGTTGTGGAAATCATTTTCCTTGCTCATCCTAGATAATATATGGGACTTTCTAGGTATCTTCATGAAGTTTGCTCACCTTCCATCATTCACAAGAATATCAAGTCTGCAAATATCCTCCTGGACTCGGACTTGAATCCTCATGTTTCAGATTGTGGCCTGGCAACTTTCCTTCCAAATGCGGAACAGGTGAAAGCTCATACTTTGTTTGAAAAGTGAGATATTTGAGAATATTTGAGGGGATTTGACGTAAATTGAGATATTTCCACAGATTATAAATTTTGCCAGTGTAAATCGTTGCATATAACGTGCACTTTTAAAATCCTTTCCTCCTCCCTCTCCCCTCAAATCCATCGGAGACAACCAGAGCATTAGAGTCCCAATAGGAGCATCTGAAGCTCTGTTATATGTAGCATAGTGGCTAATGAAAAGTGAAAGTTATTTCCCTCGGATCTCATGCCCAAAGGGCTATGTTAACTTTCTCGAAGCAGTGATGGTGGTGAATGGCGTCAAAGTATCTTTGAGCGCAGATGAAAATTTGTTCAACTTTTTAGACCCGTGTTGCATGGCGACTTTGCTTCAGGACTGAAAGTGTGAGGCTTTTGTCCAAGCACTTGTTTTGATGTTCCAACATAACGGTTATGCTATAACTTGGTTTGGGCTTAACTGGACTATGATGAAACATCCTTCCTGTTCATTTTGCAGATTCTGAACCAAAACGCGGGCTTAGGGTACAGTGCTCCTGAGGTTTCGATGACTGGCCAATACACTCTCAAGAGTGACGTGTATAGCTTTGGGGTAGTCATGCTGGAACTCCTTTCGGGGCGCAAACCGTTTGATAAGTAAGATTTATCTGGCAATGTCACTGAACTCTTGGGTATTATGCCAAAAAGAAAGTCCCCTTCTCAGTCAATTATCTTTTTAACAGCTCCAGGCAAAGGTCAGAGCAATCATTGGTTCGATGGGCAACGCCTAAGCTCCATGACATTGATGCTTTGTCAAAGATGGTTGATCCTGCTCTTAAGGGGCTCTACCCTGTAAAGTCACTGTCGAGATTTGCCGATGTGATTGCTCTTTGTGTACAGGTGAAATCTCTTCTTATTATTTGCATTCTGGTGCACTTTTAATTATTTATGCCACTTGCAATGCATCTATCATGACCGTCTTGAGCAGGGAGAGCCTGAGTTTCGGCCACCAATGTCAGAAGTTGTTCAAGCATTGGTACGGTTGGTCCAACGAGCTAACATGAGCAAGAGAACTTTTGGTGGTGAGCAAAGAGGAAGTCAACGGTCGGACGAATACGATGCGTTCGAAAACATCAACTGCGTCTAATGGAACCCAGTTTACCATCCTCTGGCCGTGTTTATCTCGACCTGTATCTTATTATATAAACCTAGGCTATAGCATTTCTGATGCGACGTAGTTTTGTATACAACGAATGTTGATATTACCCAACCTTCAGCCTGTTATTCTCAGTTGAATGGTTTGATCTTGCGAGTTTTGTTCCTCGATAACGTTAGTTCGTAAAATATTTTACGGAATAGGTTGGTCAAATTTTAATTTCCTTGACTAATGTCAAAAACTCGATGTTAGCTAAACCGAGTTCGCTTGAAAAAAAATAAAGGAACTCAACCCCTTCAGAGGAAACTCGGTAATACAAACACCAAGTTCTTCATTTCCTCAAGGCAAACTCGCTATTGGCAACACAAAGTTTTTTGTAATTGAACTAGGTAGTTAGAGAATTTTGAATTTGACCGACCCATTTTATAAAATATTTTGCGAACTAACATTATCGAATAACAATCTTCTTCATCTTGATGCCCCAGAAAATCATCTTAATTTGAAAAGTTGCAGTGTATGGTGATTGAAATAAAACCTTGGATTGATGATGATGAATGTAAGATAAATGATAAACTTCACTTGCAATAAATATTCTTTGCGCGAACTTAGCACAGCAAAGAAGTTCGGATTTCAGAATTGGTTCACTTGTTCGGCCAGAGCATCATTTCTGTCGTAAGCCATGTAGAGATGTTTGCTTAAGTTAAGATCATGCTGGATCAGGTGGGCAATTAGGTAGTTTGATCTGTAATGCGACAAAAGAGATCGATTGGCTTAATATATCTCAGCCACAAGGAATGGTTTCACGCAGAGAGGATTCTGCTTTAGTTTGTTCACTCACCAGTGAGCAAAAGATAGAACATGCTTCTGAGCTTGGATTACAATTCAATGGGAGCCAAGGGAAAAAAAGAAAGAAAAGTTAGATGGTGTCTCTGTACTTGATTACATCAATCGTGTTTAGCTCAAACATCTTGCAGATATCAGTAATCGTCGACTCATTCAGACCATCCTCTGCCTTGCCGCAACGAATGAGCTCCTCTAGCTGCTCCGATGGCTGCAGTACCTGTTGGTAAAACAACAAGACACAAAATTTTTACGTTTGGATAATAACCAAAAGCCAAAGATCACAAATCAAAGAATTTCAGGTAAAACTTGCCCATCGGGATTCCAGTGAATTGTGGCTGTCATCCTTCAGCTTATCAGGAATGCTATGATCAGAGGTATGAGCAGGGTCATCTTGAACCACCGAGGTATCCGATACTAATTCCAAAAGCTTCTCACTTCCCTTAACATGGAGGGAAAGATGAATAAGATCAAAGCTGAAAGGAAATTCAAGAAATAAGGCATATTTTCAATACCTTGAGAGCTCGCCAATTAGAGTATACACGGAATGAAACCCAGAAGAAGGGGATGTTCGGCAAGGGTAAAACCTTGTAGTGAAAAACATAAATTAGATCACGATACTGTACAACAATATTAACCCATAAAACAGTTGGTTATTGTAAATTTGATAAGAGGTTGTCACTTACAGCAAACGCAACAGTTATTGGAAGCAATGTGACAGAGCCGTACAAGTAATTCCTGTGGATAATCGATCCCCTGTTCATAAAATCAAACTATCATCTGTAAGACTTCCGCTCATGGCTATACAAGACGCGCTGGAAGCAGTTTAGAAGGTCAGGCAGACCTATAAGACAAGCTTGGCACCGGCTCAAAGCACCATAAGAATAGAGTTTAGAACCAGATAAAGGACATCATTAAGTCCCTTGTTTCTTTATTTCCAAATAAAAACATCATTCTCGATTTTAGAACAATAGTGTAACTCATATTGATCGAAAAACGTTCCTAAAGGATGAGGCCACAGGCACTCCTCGTATATGTTTTTGACCGGCAGAAATTTCATCCAGATACTAAAATGGACGTAGTAAGTTGGGAATTCTTACTATTAAACAAAGGGAATTCTGTTGACATCAACAGCAAGGACAAGAATTCTAAGCATGGTTTGAAAACCTTAACCAGCATAACATTTCAAATACATGTCTAAACTCTGTCAACTGAAATGATTCAGTAGCTTGAGTATGTTATAACTAATAACGAAATATTAGACTAAAGACACATACCGTAGAGCAATATGTCGCAATCTTCTGCGCACAAGTCTGGCATTCAAACTGCAATTTAAGAGTAAAAGAATAAAAAACAAACATTCAGATAACATCTCGCAATGGAACAACAATGATGAACTAGGCACGCAAGATCAAGACAAATATCCAAAAGATCCCCCCGTGTTTGCACATAACAAAGAAATCATTGGAGGAGGAGAAAATGCATGCCTCGAAGGATAGGTGACCTCAACGCGAGAAATGTCCTTCGTGATAGACTTCAAGAATATCTCGGACGGCTTAACACGAGCCAGAAGTCGCAAACCCAACCTACATAATCAAAATAACCGAACGTGAAAACAGTCTCACAAAAACCAGACATGCCAACAACAACGACCCGTGACAATTACCCGTGAAGCTTGCTCTTGAAACTCCCCTGGGGAGCCGTCTCCAAACCCGTCCAAGCCTTATTCATCTACCGAAAAGAAGCGAAGAACAAAGAAAAGATTCAGGCATCATCGGAAAGTCAGGATAAAGAAAAAGGGAATCCCAAGAACAGCATCATCATCCACCAAGAAAAAAGGCAAGAACCAAAAGCAATGGCAGAAAGCAAGAATGAGACCCAAAAGAAGGCAGGGGGGGGAGACCTTGCTGGACAAGAAATCGACGACGACTTCAAGGTTGGAACCCTCCTTGGGATCACGGGAGGAGAGCCTGTCCCAGAGATCCTTGACAGTGGAAGGACTACGGGAAGGGCCGTAGTCGACGGTGGACTTACCAGAGGACCTGGTGAAGCACCAATACCTTCCCTTGACTGGGAAAACCACCAACTTGGCCCTCATTTTGAAAGCAGCGAGGTGGAGCTGGAAGTGGAGGAAGAGGCCGCCGCCGCCGTCGTTTTATTTTGAAGGGGTGAAGCGAAAAAATTGGGAAATTTGACCGAGGGGGCTGTCTCTGCTTCTTTTTCTTTTGGAATTTGGAATAAGTATTTCCGTTAATTCGTATAAAATATGTTCGTTTTATAATACACATAAAAAAATATAAAATATGACATAGAACTTGAAAATTCATTTCAATTACTGGTGTTGATCGATATAAAGCTACATTTTGGGATTGGATGAAGAAGAGTATGCATATCCTCGCTAGGTTGATACTTTGGGTTTAGGGTAAATCTTTTTTTAATTAACGATAAATCTTTCACCCCCAGCCCATGCACACGTCGACTTTTGTTTCGTAATAAAATTCGTCAGGAAAATATTTTTCTAAATGAGGCACTGAGTTTTAAATTTAGATAATAATGCTCATAACTCAGTATTACAAACTTCGATTCATGTGATTTCTCATAGTTACGTAAACTCGATCTTTATAACATTGAGTTTTTTACCGGATTGAATCTCACTATTTTTTCTAAGTGGGGAGAACTCGATGTTTGTAACATCAAGTTCTTTAAGAGTTAAGGAACTTAGTGTTACAAACCCCGAGTTCTCTTTGAAGTATATATGACAAGAACATGCTATATTTGACGATACATGTTTTCACAGTTCATATATAATCTCAATGAACAACAACAATTCATCCAAAGATTATGAATACATATGTCCTCTAAACATAGAAATATATGCTTGAAACATAATCTCCAAATGTCAAAGATATCAAACAGAAATACAATTAAGTCAATCGTTCTTTACGTAGTCTATTTCTGCGAAGAAAGACTCTTTACACCGGAAGTTGTGACCGCCATATTTCTGATGTTAGCTGCGTCAACTAAGATACCATGGTATTATTTGAATCAAACACTGGGAATCAGAAGTCCTTACTTGCCTTCAAAGCTGCCAGTGGATTGATTGACGAGGATGGTTGACCCAAATTTGAAGTCTGGTTGACATCGCTTTGAGTTGGATCTTCACATGTGAGGAGTGATGTGCTATCCTCGTTTTGTGCTAGTCAAACGACATCAATATCAAACATATCTGCATAATTTTGAACACCTTCCCAACCCTGTAGCTCTTAATCACCTTCTTGTTCCTATGGCTCTTCATCCTCTTCAATCGCGTCTTGTCCTTGCTCTTGTTGCGTCAGTTGTCCTATAGTACGTCCATATAATCGCATGGCAATAATCCTTTAAAACGCCACGAGAAATATCTGCTATGCATCGCAACTCATTTGCATCGCCTATTTTAACTTGAATATTCAGATAGGTGATTCAAAAAAAGTTGAATTAGTACAATATCAATTTAAACGAAGAGTTATCGGATAATATTCACCACAATACCCAACACGACGCTAGTATGCGATAAGTATAGATGGCCACAACGCTTGTACCATTTATCATATTCAGTCGAGGATTCCCATAGGCACGATGTGGTTACTTCGTGCATGCCATATTGAAATATAATTAACATGGATGTGCATCCAATTATCGAGTTGCTTTCCACACATGTCTATCTTGTGAAGACGAGCATCAGTGTCCACCCTCGCTAGTGCCAATTGCTCTTCTCCAAACTAGAAGACAGCTCTATCTAACAAGTGTCATTCGACCACAAAGAAGCAAATAAAAGGAATCCACACTCGCCATGGTTCTTCTTCATCCATACAATAAGGCATTAACATTGCACACAGACAACCTAATGGGAAAAAAAATAAGTAACTTATTGCAGGAAATAACAATCATCACATAAAACATCAATGAATTGATGAAGTTAATTACCTTATCAACACTCTACCTATCGAACACCTCTCTATAGATGGATAATACATGTATAGATATGGTCATCTTGTCCAAATGCTCACCCATCTATGTACCAAGGGCATACTCACCTTGTGCCTAGTTTGACACCTAAGGGGCGGAATATGTGGAAATCTATCTCATACACATATATGTACCAACACTAGACAACTAGCTACTAGAAAAGCATCTTTATGGGAGGCCTGACATAATTTCCTATATAACCAGGCTAGACATGCGGATCATCGGCTATAATGACCCGCTACATCAAAATCCTCCATTAATGGCACCACATTAGATGAATTTGTCTGACTTATCCGAAAATGTCATAGCTCCTATTAACTGTAGTATGTATGCACCTGTATGCATACATAGCCCATTCTAGAAGATCATCAAACCACGACAATAGCAAGCTCATCTTCACCATTCCCGCATTCATATCGTTTCTATCTGGAACCTCACCAAGTAGATGTTCATATACTGCTGAGAAATAAGGCTCGTGTAGCCAATCACGAGGTCTCCATCTACTGTCAATAAAGTGCCCATATTCTCGATCAACCAATGTGATGAGAAAAGTTTTTGCTTTCATTATTCTTGTGTTGAGTCGATCCATACAAATTTTGGTGAACTTATCACCCTTATCTTTTATGCTTATTCAATATGCATTGCAATTGTAAACTGTCTTCCTAACCAAAGTCGAAACAAGAAGTAATATTGCACCTTTATGATGGAGTTATAACACTCGTTTAAATTTGCCGTCATTGTTCTGTAATGATGAAAATCATCGTAGCTCCAAAGCCTATTGTTTCAAAATATTCTTAAAAATACAATAGTACTTTGACTTCATACTTATTTGCGAGACAACTAGTCTTTTTTTGTCAATGATATTCTTATAATGTTTGTTGAAATTGCTAACAATGTGGCAAATACATAATCTCCAATAAGCAAATGGTAACGTCTAACGCACTTCAACATCATTTACCGTCGCTTCAATGCCTGAATGACTATCTGAAATTAGACATATGTCCTAACTCTCATCGCCAACTACATACCTTTTATGACATTTTAGAAACAATCCATATTGCGGATAGCTTTTCTTATCAATGAGGGACAATATGATTCGTGCCATCAACACTACAAGTGATTAATAACTTATGTTTGTATTTTCCATAGAGAAATGTTGCATCAATGCTAACAACATGACAACAAAATCGAAATGTCGTTATGCTGGGACTGAAACACCAAAACACTCGTCGAAATTGAAATTGGGAATCTCCCATTATGTATGATTCACCCCAATCAATACAAATACCTGGTTTGAATCACAACTTGCATTTGAGAAAACTCATTATACGATTCCCCCCAATCACCAAACTCCATTGGAATTGCTTTTCTCTTCGCATCCCCCACACTCTTCTCCTAGTACATCATATCCACATTTTTCCTTAATGACATCACAAAGAAATGCAACTTTACTTTCATGAGTTTTCCTTACAAACTGTCTGAATAACGACGGCGCCATAAAATTAAAATACAACCGTTCTTGGTCCCGAGATAAAAGCATATGCAGATAAGTATGTGGCCCTAACTATTGTTACATCAAACTCATTATCACATGCCTTTTGTATAGATCGTAATCTCCACTTGACCCACTGTCACAATCATAGCCAAACACAGACCACAATTTCGTAGTAGATTCAACTATTTGATAATTGAAGTGGCTCCGTATGTGATAATTATTCACCGAAAAGATGAGTTCCTTCTTGTCTTTGAACATCATCCCTTTACGGAAATCTTCAATCATGTTACTTTCGTGTCTAATCGAGTTGTACTCATATTCATCATATGCACCACTAATGTCATCGACATAATTTTCATAAAATGGACAAGGTTTCTCATTTCTCCTAAACGACCCTTCACCAACTTCAATGGTAGTCACCCTTTCGTTTGTAAAGTAATATTAGCTTGGCATCTTATTTTCGGCATTCACGTCATTATACAATTCATTGTTAGTGTCAATATCTACATTAGAATCCATCACAAAATCAACGGTATTAGACTCATCTTCTAAAGTAAAACTAGAACATTCTCCAACCAAATAAGACCTCTCCACTTCCATTAGCTCATGTACAATTTGACGTACATTGTCTATAAGATACTCAACACAAAGTGATCTTTTATCTGATACTAACAATGGACGAGAAACGACATGGACCTATCCTAAATATGACACTATTATTAGACGATGAACCATTGTCGGCATAATCTCATCCCTTAATCTCAAAACATAAATCTGTTTGATATGTCTCGGTTTGTAATACCAAACTTAATCAGTAATATGACATCATTATCTCATTTTATAGGCATCAACATATACTTCACCCTGATATTATCATACTCAACAACCGATACCTATGACCACCGATTAAGCTCTTAGTAATTCCAAAACCATTGCTTCACATAACATAATCTCAAAACAAGCATAATTTATGCCTTCGATGATCTCAATTCTACTTATCAGAGTTCTATCATAATGCACTTTGTCATCTCCACTAAGAGTAGTCTCATTCACAAAAATCAACAATTTAATCAAAATACATTTTAAATAAGAAACCTTACAATTTCCTCTTTACTCTGAAAAAACACTCTCATATTAACTTTCAACAATATTATTCACAAAAATAAGTATTTAATTTCAAAACTATTGATTCAGCTAACAAAAACCTCAATTTATCCTAATAAATCTTAAATTATCTAAATAGCCCTAATTCATCAAATTCATCGTAACTCTAATTAACCCAAACAATCACTAACCCTACTTTCAAGTTTTCGGTAAAATAAACCTAAAGTAAATTATGACAACATGGGAGACATACCCGAATGGAGGCGTCGGGAAGGATGAGGTCGGAGGAGCTGACTGAGGAAGACGGGAGGAGAAGGACGCACGACGGAGGCGACTGACGAAACTCCTAGAGAATGGCAAGGAAGACGAACAAGAAATGCGAGAAGAGGCGAAGGCCGTGGGATACTAAAAAAACACCGCCTAACGATGATAAGTATTGTCCTGAGCATTTCTTTGTATTCAAAAGAAAACACCGGTTTGGGATCCATCTTTTCATTAGTCGTCCACTTCCACCAGCCTTCCCCTAACCCATTTCTTCATTAATGTTGCCGTGGACGTCAACCCCGCATGTTCCTCACTGTTCGGCCGTGGTAGCCTCTCGTCTCCCCCCAATGTAGCCGTTCGTAGTAGCTCCTGCTGATTTGCGGTGGCCTCCCTGCTCGTAGACAGAATTTCATCCGAAGCTTCCAGCAACTGCTGCAGGGAAAACTTCCCGAAATCGAACTCGCTCTTCCACCCGTTCACTCCTGTTGCTGTTCCATTGAGTTTCATCCATGTAGGATCGATGCTCGAACTTCCCGTCACGCCACCCTCGTCGTGGATTGCTGGGACTAAAGTAGGGCAAGAAGGGCACGTCCCATCCTCCTTTGAAGACGTCCATTCAAAGTCAGTCTCCACCGACTCGAGAGAGTGGATAGCTTCGGCAATGAGTTTCCGGGTCTCTATGAGGGAAGCTCGAGCTACAGGGCTCTTTGTTGCCACAACCTCCAGTGCTAGCGCAGCTCTTTCAGCTTCCCCGATCAGTAGCCTGAAGAGGTTTCCCAAATATGTCACAAAGTTCTAACAAATCTGAACAAAGTTCGGTTCAAATGCTGAAAGCAGTATGATATAAACCAAGCCCCCGTACGTCGCACGCTCGATGGCTTCGACCTTGTTGGTTTCCGAAGCTGCTCTCTGCGCTCTGATACTCTTTATCATTTCCAGTTTCGATCTTGCCTGAGGATCCTTAAAGAGAGGACCATTGCTTTTTCTCAATTTTGCTCTCCGATCAGCAGGATCGCGCTTCAGAGCATTACCCAGTTCTCTGGGTTTCTTTGGCAAGGAGTTCTGCCTCGGTCGGGTTATGGAACCAGGACTTCGCCTCGGCTTTCTTTCCCCTCCATCAACAGTTCCATGGAACTTTGCCAAACCCGAACGCACTCGATCGCGGTATTCCTTCAGGAGAAAGAAAATAAAAATTCATTATCAAAACAAACCAAAGAATCGTTCTTGAAGAAAGGTGTCTAAAAGGCACTCACAGGATCTGCCCATTTAGCCAAAATTGCTTCTGCAATTTTCCTCCTTTGCTCTGGAGATTTGGGTGCCCTCCGACAACCCTTCGGCCGAGGCAATGCTTTCCGTTGCTCGACTGTCTCTATCCATTCTTGCTCGAGCTGGCCATTCAATATTTCGTATGAATCCCAATGTAGCTCGTCCTCACCACTGTAGCCCCTTCTAGAAGCTTCTGCGATCAAGTTCTGCCACTTGAAATAGCAAGTTTCTTGAACAAGTTGAAGCTGACGGCGCCTTTCCCATCCCATCCGTACTCCGGCGGAAATTTTCAATTTAGTCTCATCACTGCATAATCGGCTTTACAAAACTTTTCCATGTACATAATAAACAAAAGAATGACGGAGATGTGTTAGCAATAATCGAGTCACTCACGTCTGCGCATGTCCGAGTTTAGACAGCTTCATCCTGACCTGTAAAAAAACACCACATAAGTCTCTAAAAAGAGGTGCCACAGACCAAACGGAAAGGGAGCAGCAGCATGAAGGGCAACAAGAATGCCCCAGTTGATGTAAATAAAGACCAAGGCCTCCTGGGAAAGTTCATGAATCCACCATCGACTAGCCTCCTAATCCATCACCATGAAATCTGCCAGTTATGCATGTAAAACAGCTGACATGCTACATCCAGTAATTAAATTTTAGTAAGCTTCATCTGCTAAAAGCCATCCATCCATGAAAAAATAATCGGGCAATAGTTTTACAGAGATGCAACAATTCTATCGGTGCAATCGCTCCAGTCTTATCATCTCAAAGATGATAACCCTTCTTCAGAAATGCTCTGCACAAGTCAAGCCCTGCTAACAAGTAAGCAAGTCTCGTAAAGCCTGTATTTCTCCTAAAGAGGAAAACGCCACAAACATCGGAGGTTTAGCTTGATTCATTGCACTTGAACATGTGAATACAAAAATGGGCGTTCTTCGGTTAAGTACAAAAAAAGAAGTACAAGCCCATTTCTTACATGACATCACCTTAGGATCCTGCATCGCTATTCTTGTCCTCTCCCGGATCCTTTGAAGGGTCTCTTCAGAAGAATCATCCTAATATCGTTAAGTAGGACCGCACAGAATGAAACATGTAAGGAACCACAAAGAAACAGTTCCGCAAATCATCATTTACCTGCACTGTGCTTCCTACCCTTGTTCCATGGTGTATTCCCTTTATTTGCTTTTGAAATTCTCTTGCGCCTCAGCTTCTCTCTTTCGCCCACTGCTAGATCATCATCTCCTTCAGATGAGCTGAGATGCGACCCTACTGGACTACTTTTTGTACCCGGCGGAGAATCATCAAGGGACGTCCCCACATGTTTCCTCAAATCAGAGCACTTCAGCTCAAGGGAGGCTACCGCCTCAACCGTGAGCTTAGCTGGCCTGATCTCAAAGCGCGTCTTCTTGCGAATTCCCGACGGCGTCCATAAGGGGGAGAAAGCCTTGGAATTCCCCAACGAATATGAACTGGGGAGTAATCTACCATTTGTCAGGGCTTGCGATCTTAATGCACCAAGGTGGTTCTGAAAGTTAGGATGTGCCGTGGCAACTTCTGTTTCGTGAACAACTAGATTACTTCAGTATATCAACTCAAATTACCAACACACCCAATCAAAATTAAAAAGTTCCATTGGGTCGCCGTTGTTAAATTATAAAATGTATAACCAAGACTCACATAATAGCTTAAGCTTTTTAGTCAAACGGTAAGGTTTCTAGAGCCAAAGATGCCGGTCCGGTTCTGCTTGAGGGGGCGTGTTAAACTATATAACGTATAATCAAGTCTCACCTAGTAGCTTAAGCTGTTAGGTCAAAATTTCTACGGCCGTCTCCTTCGTTAGAAACTGATCTTTATACCCTCCTCGTAAAATTTTTCGCAAACAAATCACGCCCCAGAACATCGGATAATCCTACAGGACAGCCTCGAGCTGCCCCTGCATTTTGTTTTTTTCACATTAACTGTGGAAGCAAACACCAGCTGAAACCGAGCACCGACGCAACCTCACAACCAACACACACACACACAAGAAAAAGAAAGATAGCAAAACAACATTCGTTATGCAGCAAAAGCCACAAGTAACGAAGGCATGGGAAAGCTTAGTGAAGATGGCAAGCCTCATCGGTGTAAATGGCCCACAAATCACAGGGGTTATCAAAGAGCGGGAGGGAATTCAGAAAGGAAGGAGTACCGAACAAAGGCATGGATGGGAGCCGCTCATTCAGGCAAAGAGGGAAGACTTGGGGAAGAACGGCGCCACCATCAAGAGGCGATGACACGGGAGAAACCGACCGGAGCTCTAAAAAGCGAGAGAAGAGCAAAAGAAAGGGAGGCGATAAGGTGGCTCTCGAAAATTGACCCTTGGATTCACAAGGAGAAATCAGGACCGACCGTTAGTATCTATCTATTCTAATCGGAGGTTGGGCCCATGAATACTTGTTAATTGGGTCCAACCCAACCCAACCCAACCCAAACTTAAAAAACATCCTACGAGAGAATGTGCACTCGGTCAAGTCCTGTCTTGTTCAACCACCACCACTTATAATAATAATAATAATGTATGCTCATTTGCTTTAAGTGTTTTTTGTTTTGTGAGGTCGAGAACATTTCCTTGGGATTCGTATCAAGGTGGAAGAAGCCGTGGCATTTTCATTATCCCACTTTTCTTTCCTTTTATTTTTGGCCCATTGGTGCTTTGGGGATACAAAGTCAGGTCAATTATAAAAAAGGTCTATCTCTCCCCCACCCCCCCACCCGAAAGCTTTTAACTACGGACTCAATTTGAATTTCATTATATTAAAAAAAAATCCCACATATTTGAAGGAGATATGTCAGGCTTCAATCTCTCACTCTCTCTCTCTTAGTTTAACCTAATTTTAGGGAACAACCGGAAAAAAGCAGAGTGTTTGCTTTGCAAGCAAGCACTTTCACCGAAGTTTCCCTCCCGCTAAAAAGGAGGGGGTGGGTAAGAAAATATATTAATATTTTCATAAGAAAACATTCAAAGGCGTTGTTGGTATCATCCTAAATATATTAATGGACAAGATTCTTACCAAAATGAAAAAGAAGAAACTAATATATTAACGCCGAGAATTAATCAGGGGATTATATTTGTTTGTCCTCGATAATGGACATCCCCCCCTCCCCCCAGGGGGGCTAAAACACCTCGTCAAAACCAAACCAAACCAACCCCAAAACCATCACGTTTGGACCAAGTATCATCCCATCCACCACCTCCTTTTTCAACATAACTCCTTTCCCTATTACTTCCCACTTACTCACCCCCCCCCCCCCCCAACACACACACACACACACTATTTTAACCCTAACCCTAACAACAACAACAACCACCCCGTTGAAGTATTCAACTTTCACATTTTACCTAAGATTTGGTTTGTACCTTTGATCTAAATAATTTCGGTTCACATTATCCCTCCACGTTGTTGGAGTTTCCTTCTTCTTCTTATTACACACAGTTTCCTCCGGCCAATTGATTCTCTTCCTGCTCAAATGCAATGAAAAATCAAAACGAATTTAATCATGTCCATTCACATGCCCCCCTCCCTTCTAAAACAAATAATAACTAAAAAGCCAACTCGACTTAAAATGCTATGTTCAGCAGGCTTCCTGGATTTTCATTTGTTTCCCCCCCTCCCTAACTTTGACGCCAATCGTGCCATTATTATAGTGACATACTTTTGACAGCCACTACTCCTGACACACCCACCAAATAAGCGTATGAGATGTGTCATCTCTTCCCCCACCCCACCCCTCCCTCTCTCTATCTATTTGTATATATATACACGCCATACAAAGATTTCAACTCCCTCTTCTTACAAGAATCCTCCTTCCCTCCCTCCCTGTAAGACATGTCTGAAAGGTTCTTGTTTCTCAACCATAACCCCATCCCCTCCCATCTCCTCCCCCGTTACCTCAGCTTCTCCAAGAATGACCTCATCCCTTTCATTCTTTCCTTCGTGGCAGCATCCTTAACGTTGTTCCTTCATCTCCCCGTCCCGAAACACCGATGCCGACGGAGGAAAGAGGCCGAGATCAAGGAAGGAGCCGCCTGCTGCCCCGACACAAGGTGCGCGGTGTGTCTCGACGACATGTTCTGCGACGACGGGGAGAACCGGGCGTCGGCCGTGCCCGGCTGCAACCACCGCTTCCACGAGGAGTGCTTCGAGAAGTGGTTGGAGTATAGCCCCACGTGCCCGGTTTGTAGGTTTCCGGTCAAGAGGGGTGGACGGGAGGGGTGGCTGCATTGCCTCTGGAGATACTTGTTGGCTTGCTTCTTGAGGTGGATGGATAAGCACTTCGACACGGAGCTTGCCATCGCCTTCTGCAACGACTCGTAAATCACGAAGCCGATAATGGCAGAGGACGAGGAATCTTTTGAGTTTTTGCCTTTTCTGGTTTTAGTCTCTTGAGTAGTAGCTGAAGGGAGATTACTTCTCGTTCTATTATTCTTAAATGGTAAAGCTGTTGGAATGTTTCTGAAGGAGGAAACAAAAAGTGAGAATCGTTGTTAATACAAGTCCACCAAAAGCAACGGGGGACCAGCCGTCAGTCAGTCAGTCAGTCGTCCGTAACGGTTAACCGGTCCTCACCATGCTCAATCACAACACCAGCAGCCGTTGCTCGTGCGAGCCTTGCTGTTGTTCCATGTGATGTGTCCCCACACAGAGTGATTTGAAATCACGAATGCAGCCATACAGTTTATGTCCAAACCATCTGAACTTTCAAAGGACAAAAAGATGAACCCAATAACGTCAAGTATACGATGACAAGGACGCTGATTAGGGGCCGTTTATTCTTTTGCTTAATCATTGGGTCATCCGACCAAAGAAATGTCCTTTGAGCCCTAATCAATCCAATGAAAGGAAGGTTGTTGGCTCGCCCCCTGTCCAACTAATAGTGTCTTGTAGGGAAAATACCCATTTTATTTTAGGCAAAATATCGATATTTGGCTCCAATAGGCCAACTTTGGATTTTGGCATATCGTTTAAAATTTTTTGAATTTGACGTTATTTCGATTTTACTTTTCGATTTGGCCTTATTGCTAATAGCCGTTACGATTTCGATGGTAAAACTTTAGATTATCCGACGTGTCTCTAACGTCCTTTTTTCTATTCTTACATGGTATGACGTGTCTCTAACGTAACATGTTTGTACTACGTGACAATAATCAACGAAATAAACCAAGAAGGGGGCTAGGGTTTGGGTTTTTGTACGAGGTGATCTGGGACAGAGGACTTGTTCCTCCTTTCCTAAGTTAGGGCTTGTTCCTCATTTCCTTGGTGAGGTTGAGGGAAACGAGGGCGAAGCAGGCGTCGATGCCGGAAGGGAAGGTGGACTTGATGGAGTTGTTGGAGAGGTCGAGAGAGGAGAGGGAGGGGAGGTTGCAAAGGGGGAGGGGGAAGGGCTCGGAGAGGTCAGCATTGGAGAGGTCGAGGGAGGTGACGCAGGGGACAACAGAGGAGGAGGAGCAGGAGACGTGAGGCCAGCTGCAGGTGGGGCGAGGGGGTTCCAGGAGGACAGCGAGGAGGAAGAGGGGTAGGAGAGGAGAGGGCGGGCTTCTAGAAGGGAGGGTTCGTCTTGGGTGAGGGAGTGAAGGCGTTGGGGAGACAGAGCAGTGCCTGGGGCTTCTAGAAGGGAGTCCGTCTTGTTGATAGTACACGTAGAAAAAAAAATATTTTTAAAACACGTTGGATAATCTAAATGTTTACCGTCGAAATCGTAATGGTCGTTAGCAGTAAGGCCAAATCGAAAAGTAAAATCGAAATAAGGTCAAATTTAAAAATTTTTAAACGATATGCCAAGACCTAAAGTTGGCCTATTGATGATGCCAAATATCGATATTTTTCCTTTATTTTATTTTGGAAAGTAAAGGTTATAGATACTCAAAAAAATAAAAACACAATAAGTGTTCTTACTTATTGAATTCGAAGTTATCAAATTCTACCATATGTAGCTACCTTAATTAAAAGACTCACCTACCATAAGGTAGGCGTCCTAATAAGAGCAAAACCCTGAAAACTGTGCTTACAACAAGGAAAAAGCACAACTATGGGAGGCATGTGGTGGTGTAGAGTTGGTTTGTTTGTTTGGTACGTATGACATTTGATTTTCTTAGAAGCAGGTTTTGGATTTCATATTTATTTTATGGAGAAAATTTTCATTATTTAGGAAAATTTTAAAGCTTTTTTTTGTCAAATGATCAATTCTACCCTAAAGTTTGACTGTTTTTTCCGATCTACCATAAACTTTTCAAAATATCATCATACATCCTAACGTTTGGTCGCTATATCAATTCCGTTAAGCGAATGGGTTGACGGAATCCTATGTGACACACTGGTGGCTAATAACGCCGTCTGCACGCCATTAAAGTGCTGACGGGACGGCTTTAATTGTTTCTTATTACTATATATTTATTCACGTGGAAATTTGTTCGAGTAAAAAAAAATCAATAAACAAATAAGTTTGATTAAAAAGATGTTTTTTTACGTCACTCTAATCTCAATTTTTCTTATTGAGAATTTTTTGTTAGCTTTCAAATTAATAATTCTAGGAAAAAATTGAAGCAGAATCGAGCCAAATCAATTCACCCAAATCAGTTCAACAGCACAATCGAGCCGGTCCACCGACACCAGCGACGTGACGGCGACATCGGCAGTGGCCTTGCCGGGGATAACATTACTATTAACCATGAAGTTGATGACCTTATGGACTTCTGCCAAGAAAACCTCACAGTCCCCGCTATCGGACAATCTGCATGCCTTTTTTAGGAGGATGTGGAAAGTGGAGTGGTCTGGAGCGAACGACGGGGAGGCCTTGACCATATGATTGAGGAAGGAAAACGAGTCCTGGAGCGTGGACAGGGACGAACACGACTGGAGGACGGAGTTGTAGAAATCGCGCTCAATTCCGGGACTTTTGGGCGAAGCAAGGAGAGAATCAAATAGGGCCTCTGCATCCGAGAGGCTAGGCGAATCAAAGAGCGTCTTTTGGGATCTAACGGCGGGCAAAGGAGTAGGATTCTGGGGAGATTGCGAGAACCGAGATGGGTCTCTTGGGCTGAAAGGGATCGGATTTAGGCACCGAAGCAGGCTTGGGGACGAGGGAAGTGGCGATCGCCGATCGGAGCGACGACGGGATTTTCCCCATCGTTGGTCGGTGATGGAGGAGGGAAAAGGAGTAGCGGGTTTCTGTTTATTGGTTTAAAGTTGTCATTATTATGTTATGTCCAGTTTCAGTTCGGTCCCCAAAAAATCACAGGCTAGATCAAAATGGTTTGGGTTATGTCACATCGGTGCCAAGTCATGCCCAGTCAGCATTTTAACGGTAGACAGAGGTCGTTACTTACCAATCCGTTCATTTAACTGTGGTTAAAATTAATATAACGGTCAAACGTTAGGAAATGTGATGATATTTTGAAAAGTTTATGGTAAATCGGAGAAAACAACCAAACTTTGAAATAGAATCGATGATTTGGCCTTTTTGTTTATATACCAACTCGACGTATATTTGACCATGGAATATTGAAACCGGTACTTTTTATAAAAATGAAACAGATAAACCAAACAAGCATGTGACTCTATTTTTGATATAAAAATAAATATAGATAAGAAATTCAGGCTGGGGTTGAAAAACGCGGAGTTTTGTACGGAAATACGGTTAGTTTTAAAAAAAATTTGCGAAATACGGTTCCAGTTTCGTAAAATACGGTTTTACCGTCGATAGGGCGCGTTTTCAAAACGCGCCCTCCGATTTACAAAGGGGACGCGTTTTGAAAACGCGCCCCTCGGCGTGCCCAAGCAAGGGGCGCGGTTTCAAAACGCGCCCCTATGCGAGATGAAGTGTGGAAGCGAAGATGCCATGAGGGCGCGGTTTCAAAACGCGCCCTCATGCCAGGGGCGGGTTTTGAAAACCCGCCCCTCCGACACTTAAACATAATGGGGCGTGGTTCAGGAAGGGGCGGGTTTTCAAAACCCGCCCCTTGTGTAAATGAAGGAGGGGCGGGTTTTCAAAACCCGCCCCTTGTGTAAATGAAGGAGGGGCGGGTTTTCAAAACCCGCCCCTTGTGTAAACTATGAAGGGGCGGGTTTTCCGACGTAAAAGAGTCGCGACAGCCAGCCCCCCTCTCCCAGAAAACCCTAAACACCGAACCCTCCGACGGCCGCCCCCCCTCCGTCCTCCGTTGCCGCTCCGACGCCCCGACAGCCTGAAATCGCGTCGCCCCGTCGTCCGCTGCCTCCCCCCGACCTCCGACGGCCGTTCCCCGACCCCGAACGGCGACCCCGACCTCCCGAAAACCCTCCCTAACCGTAACCCTAACCTCGACGGCCGTCCCCCGACCTCCGACCCCCGACCCCCGACCTCCGACCCCTAGGCTTCCGACGCCCCCGAGTCCACATTCCTCGCCTCCGACGCCGTTCGCCTCCGACGGCGGTCGTCGCCTCCGACGCTCGTAAGTGTTAGGTCATAATTGGATTATAAAATTTAGTATAATGAAGATTAATTCTACGTTGTTTAATTGTTTGTAGGTAAAATTAAGTTCGAAGAAGCAATTAACGTAAGTTTTACCTTACGTTGTAATGTCGCAAGTTAATTTATTATTGTATGGAAATGGGAAGGTTGTTCACGGTAGTCAAGGAGTAGGTTATAGTAGGGGTCCAGTTAAACGGATCAAGTTAGATGTGGATGCTGATTACGTCAGATTTCAAAGTGTTATTGTGAATGCAATGAGATTAAACGAAGGAAGTAGGCTGGAAATTTGTCATAGATACCCCGTTCCTTCGTATGGTCCTTCTGGAATAAATTTTGTGCTAGTACCGATCGGTGATGACGAGGATGTTAGGTTGTTGTTTGAATTTGCGATGTCAAATGGTGACCGCA
The DNA here is from genome assembly GCA_023653495.1 of Melastoma candidum. NCBI lineage: Eukaryota > Viridiplantae > Streptophyta > Magnoliopsida > Myrtales > Melastomataceae > Melastoma > Melastoma candidum. The sequence continues at coordinate 6,237,234 of CM042888.1, read as the reverse complement.
TTCAAGAAGTTTATGTGATATCAGTATCTGGGAATTCTTGCAACGAAGGGAGGCCCCCAAATTCAGGAAGTAAGCGTGGTAGTAACATGCAACCCGTAGGAGTAAATCTGGATGAGGGGTTAAATGTCGTGCAAGAAAGAATGGAAAATTTCGAATTTAGTAGAAATTTCCATCGTTTGGAACAGGTGAATGAAGGGTGTAGCGGATATGGTGGTAATGCGAGGAATGAGGAGGATGGTCGTAATGAGGATGTTGATGATGGTGGTAACTACAATGAAGATAATTCTGAAGAGGATGATCCGTTTGAACAATTAGAAGGTGATCTCGGCGATGAAGGAGTTCGAGTTGAATCTATATATCGGCGATATGAAAATCATATCGTTGATTCAATAGTGAATTCGGATGATGACGCCGAAACTGATGATGAAATGTTCAATGGTGTTGATTTGGAGAATGATAGCGCCACTCAGATTATGCACCCCATTTGTAGCGGATATGCCTCTGAGCTATCGTTGGGCCGTTGCAAAGGATGTACGCACGGTCAGTACGCACGTACTGTCCTCCTACAGAGAGGCCTTTGATAGGCAGAGTCCCGATCAGGTAAACGTCATTTCATTTGACTCTTTCGTATTAGTAATTCGAACCTTCCTAACGTATTTAAATTTCTATATGCAGGTTGTTTGGCATCCTTATTCGGAGGAGTTGATAGCTATGCTGCCTGATTACTGCCGATCGGGAGAGGCTTCTTGGCGTGCCAGAGTCCCTCTCATCTGCTTCTACATCGTCGAGTGGCATTACCCTGATAGAGTGATTCGTCAGTTTGGTGACCACCAGATCGTGCCCGCAGATTGCGACACCAGCAAGGCACTCCACCGGATGGATTTGCGTGGCAAGACGATGAACAACTGGGTAGAGATCCATCGATCGTTTCTGGAGCTCTGGGGAGATCGGATGCAGTACATTGTGCCGCTGTTCTGGGATTCTCATTCTGGAGTCAGGTACTCCAAATGGTACGCTAAATACACCAGACAGTACATATCCCACACAGGATCCATGCTTGGTACAATGGTAAGTAATGTATGAGTTCATTCATTACATTCTTCATTCCATTGTCAACTTTAACATATATGATGTTATATAATGTAGATGAAGAACTTCCGTAGGATCAAGCTTCGATCGGACCAGCCCGAGCTCGTTTCTCTTGCCGAGGAGTCCTTGCAGATGATGCGGGAATATGCACCGGTACGTTTGTACGGTCGTACCGGCGGAATGGAAGATCAACCGGCATTCGAGTTCATTCAAGCAGCAGGTGGACAGAACGTCGACGACGACGAAGATCATCCGGCAGAAGAAGATCACATGGAGGAAGATCACGAGGATGAGCAGGTGCCACAGACGTACGAGGACCCTGTATTTGACGAGGAGGGCCGTGAAGTACCAGAAGGGATGCTCATCTCTCAGATTGACCACATTCAGGCTGATTACATAACACCGTACTTCGAGCCTGGATCCAGTTCCACACCGGGAGCTCCGATTAAAGGAGCGAGAGAATTCGGGTAAGTCTTCTCATACTCGATTGATTTAAACTCTCGTAACTTCACTAACATAAGTTTTTCAGGTACGACCATTCACAACATGGAGAAGGACCTTCACAAATTACACAATTGTACCCTGATGATTCCTCGGAGCAGCCGATCATCCATGAAGATCCCGTCGTTAGGCCTTATGTTAGGAGGAAATCGACGAGGCGTAGGGGTCTTTACTGATCAGTCTGTAAACTTTGCATTGATATTATGAGATTCTAAACTTTGCGTTTCATATTCTGAACTGCGTTTGAGGTTACAAACTACTGAATGAGGTGTATGTGTATGCCATGTGTTGTTCAAACAGGGTTTCGAACAAAATTCCTTACTTTCGTTCTGAGGTCGGACGGGGGGCGGGTTTTCAAAACCCGCCCCTTCATAGTTTACACAAGGGGCGGGTTTTGAAAACCCGCCCCTCCTTCATTTACACAAGGGGCGGGTTTTGAAAACCCGCCCCTCCTTCATTTACACAAGGGGCGGGTTTTGAAAACCCGCCCCTTCCTGAACCACGCCCCATTATGTTTAAGTGTCGGAGGGGCGGGTTTTCAAAACCCGCCCCTGGCATAAGGGCGCGTTTTGAAACCGCGCCCTCATGGCATCTTCGCTTCCACACTTCATCTCGCATAGGGGCGCGTTTTGAAACCGCGCCCCTTGCTTGGGCACGCCGAGGGGCGCGTTTTCAAAACGCGTCCCCTTTGTAAATCGGAGGGCGCGTTTTGAAAACGCGCCCTATCGACGGTAAAACCGTATTTTACGAAACTGGAACCGTATTTCGCAAATTTTTTTTAAAACTAACCGTATTTCCGTACAAAACTCGAAAAACGCGTTCCCCTCCCCCTCCCCCTATTTGATGGAACTTTGGCCGATTTTGACACACGCCTGCTTTGAAGACACCGATTTATGAAATTATATATATTTACCTAAAACAAATAATAAGTAGTGGTAGGTATGTAATTACTGGATAAAATCCATGCCATTTCTTTTAAAATAATAAATTTAGGAAAAGAAAGTAGTTGTTTGAAGATGAGAGATCACTGATCGATGCTTACTTCCAAACCCTTTTTCCCCCCGTAATTTCTTCGTGCTTCGATTGAATTTTCCTATTTTTGTTTTCATATGTATTTTGAGAAATGAACTGATTTCTGTAATCTTATCGTTCGATGGGGGGACTTTTTATGATTTGGGTTTGGCAACGTACTTATTACCTGTTGTTTTGTTCTACTTGTTATGGTTGGAGGATATAATAGTTACTCTACACACATTGTCGTGCATGTAGGATTTTCACCGGGCAGAACGGAAGCTCGTTTCGAAAAAAATTGTCCGAAACACGATTTCGAATCTATGTGTTACGTATAAATCGAATAATAACGTTAAGTAAAACATACCTCGTTGTTGCGGATGCGAGTTTAAAGAGTCCCACACGTAACTGCTCTAAAAATATCTACACACACGTCGATCGAATGATTTAAACTCACACTTGGGTGCTAGCTCCTCAGAGTTCTTATAAACTTTTCTTTCGAAATTAGCAGAATTCTTGGTCGAATGTAAAATAAGTATTTTAAACTGATCGAAAAGAAATCGAATTCAATCGATTAATCTTAAATCAAAAGTTGATTTCCGAATTTATGTGCGGAGAAAACCGGTTTCGTCAAATCATTGATTAAAATATTATTTAATTATATTAACAAATAATGTTAAAATATAATATATTTATATTCGTGTCATCGATTACGCACGTTTTTTCGTACACTTTTATTCACGCACGCCTATTCGTACACGTCATACTTATCTATTCACGTACGTCTTTTCGTACTAGCTTTTGTCTTCCGACCATTTTAAATCCAAAACTAGGATTTTGTGCTTTCGATATTTCATAATACATTTGTATTCCAACAAATTCTAATTCTAAACTTATAACTTTTTAATTCTAATATCAATTTGAATTAAACAGTCAATGTTCATGTCGACGTGCTTTTGCGTGCGACCCTCTAGGTTCTATATACGAAGGCAGTGTACATCCATACACAAAGCGAGGTACCCGTCTAGCAACAGTTTTCAACCATCCAACGTAATAGAATATTGGTCATGAACCAAAAGCTACTATGAACCGATTTCTGTGTAATTCAATCTCTTCATCTCACCGACATTCCGATAAATTCAGTATATCACGCGTCATCATTGAATTAATCGTTTTACAAGATTTCTGATATATAGTATATCTTAACTTGAATGAAAAACATTTCTCCACGGCCGTGTGTTTAAAATCACTAATATCTCAATCAAGAGGCCAAGATGTCAACTCTCTAATCCAAGATAGCAATGAATCCTATATTGACTCAACACTATCCTTTCTACGCTTCGCTGCACACCCAATAACCGTATTACTCACAATCCGATTAAAGACTATTTTTAACGGCATCAAAGTGGACAACTCCACGCATAGAATAAATGAGGGTCTCAAGTCAGGAGATCAGTTAAACTCGTTCAATAAGAGAAGTGACCAATAACGTTTAACATGTGGTATTCTCTATAAACGGGTCGTGTCCAGTATACCCTAAACTGGGGCACCCCCAAGTATAACTTGGACATCTTTCCCTTGGTCTAATTCGACCTAAGTTATACTCGGCGTTGATCTAGATGTTCATGTCCCCTCTAAACATCTGTCCGATCAAGGACAATTTTAGATTGACAAATAATCAATCTATAAGACTTTACCGTAAATTAATTACGAACATAAAAGTAATTAATATACAGTAAATACTTGTATTTTATTAACAATTATTCACATACATTACAAAGTGTCTTGGCACATATGTGCACACACTAACAATCTCCCACTTGTACTCACTTGTACTATTGGCAAGCACTATGGACTCTTTGTCCTAGGCCCCTCATATGTGACTCATGTTTCTGCTGAGGTAAGGCCTTCGTGAGTGGATATGTGATATTCTCGCCAGTATCTACTTCACTAACACATCACCCATCTGAACACAAATTGTCCTTCGGCTCATCACGAATGGATCCTAGCTATTCTTTCTCGATTATTAACATAAATTCAATTTAGTTGGTCGGCGATATCATGGAAGGAAGTGCCCGTTGTCCCGACACGAGGTGCATGGGGGTGCCTCGACGATGGGACATCGACCGTGCGGCCACTGCTTCCACCGGGAGTACTTCGAGAAGTGGTTGGAGTATGACGCCACATGTGCGATGTGTAGGGGATCGGGGTAGACAGGGGGGCAGGGCTGCATTGCCTTTTTGGAGGTTCTTTGTTGGGTTGTTTCTTGAGGTGGATGGATGGGATACTCGGAGCTCATAACCAACCAAGAAGACATCAGAATAGAAAAGACGATGAATTTGAAATTTTTTCCATCTCTTTTATGAGGGAGAACAATAATTGAGCTCAACGTGTCTGCGCGCGCAATCAAAGCCTTTTTAATAACAAGAAAAGAAAAAGTCTAAGAAAAGCAACGGAACAGTTGACCAAGCCTCGCAATGCTTAACATAAACCCGGCAGCCCTTGGTGGGGGGGTTCCATGTGAAGTTATTCCCCAACGCACTACACGAGTCTTCAAATGACAAGGATAGAGAAGAAGAGAGGCTAAATCATGCGATTTTGTGCCAAGAGAAAATGCCAGGGTCGATTTTGTGCCAAGAAAATTCACCTTTTTAACACCAATTTTTAAATGTAAAAATATGATTTCTAACCTCTTTAAAGGGAGTCGGTATTCAAACAATGATTTCTATTTTTTAAATTTGAAACTCGATAGTCAACGAAATTTTACGGACTAACATTATTATGTAACAAAACTATCATTGAATGAAGATTATTAGGGTCATTTTTATTCATTTTTCGCTTAACTCATTTGGTCAATTCCAAGTAAGCATTTCCTTTCGGCCTTAATCAATGCGAAATAACCAAGTAGTAGTAGTATATGGCTAGCTACACCCACCCAAAAGATTCTCTAACGGTTGAAACTTTGGGGGCAGGGCGGGGGAATGCGGTGGAGTGGACTTGCAATAATTAAAGCATCAGGTAGTAAATCCCCGGATTTTCCGGATCGGCGTGAATTTTGTTTTTTTGTTTTCCTTTTTAAGAATAAATTTAGGAAAAAGAAATCGAGAACCTGACTGACGCTTACGCCTTTGCCTTGGTAATTTTTCTTTTTTTTTTCTTATGTTTAATTAATGGACATTTCATTCAATAAAATTTATCGATATATTTTCTCATTTTATATATAAAGTACATTCTTATGGTTTTGGAATAGTGTGTTTGGGAATGTCATTGAATGAATGCACAACATGATTTTTAGATGCTTCCTGTTTACTTTAATCTTACGGCATGTTTTTTACAAATATAACCAGGAGACTCTGTTAAGGTTTGAAACCGGGGGATGAAAAATTACTTCTAATTAGTTAGAAGCCAATTCTTTTTCTGAATCACTCTCGAGGAGACAAGTTGGAAATCTATCAGTAATATTTCTTAATTTATTATTATTTTTATTATTTGAAATCTATTAGTGCTATTGTCTTAGTCTTAGATACCGTGTATAATTGATTTTATACTTGATTTTAATGTTAACGAAAAAAAAAAATTAGATACGAGCAAAGTCAGTATTTACATTTATTCCAGTCAGCGAAATGAATCATGCAACAGATATACACAACCAAACACCAATGCAAAGGTTTAGAGATTCTAGCCGCCATCGTCGAGGGGGCGTCCACGGCACTGGCTATCAAATGGCTCTGGATGGCAGTTCGAGTGGCTTTTGGCTTTGGCTGAGGATAGGCGAGACTCTGCTCCGACAGCAGGGTCTCTCTGGGAAATCGTACTGTTTCTTGTTCGAGACCAGATGGACATCGACAGCTGAAGCGAATCCGTAGCCCATCAGTCTCTCCGAGGATATAATCCATCCCGGTCTTTCCCTTCAATTATCAAACCATCCGGAATATTGGATTTTGTTTCGGGCTAAAATGGGCTTTGAACTTATTTTGAAGAATCTAGTGGGCAAAAATGAGAGAGCTCTATAATTTATTTATTTATTTATTTATTTTGAATTTTCAGACTTCTATTTTATGTGGAATTTATATATAGATTTAAACATAATAAAAAAATGTCATTATAATTTTCATAAAGTGATTTGAAAAAAATAATTATTAATAATTTCATTTGAATTTAGTGATAAATATTAATTATTAAGAATTAAGCCATCGGTTGGTTTTATTGACTTGGGTGCTAATTGATCCGTATCACTCTTATTTATTTATTGTTCTTTCATGTTATGCGAGAGCAAACATCTTCCCTTTTGTTTCTGCCGTCATAATATACAAGATTGTGACTGTTTATTTTCATTTTTTGGGGCTGGCCTCATTTTGTTTTTGTTAATCTCGATAATTAAACAATTATGCCTCTTTTTAACCTTTCATAACCTTCTTCTAGATGGATACAAATAACACTTTCAAGACAATTTATAAGAGCGAGGGTATATATTTCCACACATTGTAATTCTCTAAAATACCTACTGAAATGCTTAGAGTTTTATTCTCAAATGGCTCCACCTACTAGATTAAGTATTTCACCATTTATTTTCTTTGACCAATATAACACGCGCACACATATTTTTGTAATGGATTAAAAACTTTTCGAACTGAAAAAAAAAACGTTGAAGGAAAACAAACGAGAATGATTGCCATGAATACCGATACACCATCTTGATAGAAGACTCGGATAGTCTTGGTTGTAGCACGGATATAGATACACCTCCGAAAACAAAAAAAAATGAGGGCGAGGAACGAGTTAGTAGATACAGATACACCACTACCAAATCAAAACTCTCTGACTCATACTGCACTTGAAATCCACCGAGTGAAGAACGAAGAGAGAAAGGCAAAAGTCTAACAAGGGGTTTGATTTCTCAATTATGAATAATAATATGTCTTCACTCTTACAAGGGTGCCCATTATATAGGGTTCACCAAAACAAAACATATATGCACGAACAATGAACCTAGGAAAATGCATGCAAGACTTAAACAAATGAACTAAACATAAATGACTTATTGGGAATGAACAAAACTTAAATGAGATGCATGATTGAAAAGGGAAAACATGCACTAGTCTAGATCCTCGCGTTGCCTTCAGTGAAGTGGACGTTATAATGCTGAGGGTTGGGCATTTGTACTTCTCTTTGGTTTATTTGGTCCCTTTCGCCCAAGCAATGAACGGTAGTACCAACTAGAACACAGGTCGACTGGTCTCCCCTTCGTCGACTACGATTCATAAGTTGACGGAAGTGGGGGTGAGTCGTCGACCATCCTTGTATCATCCCCCTTATTGAACAAAGTTTGTCATCAAACTTACACAGTGCTCGTCTTCAACAAATGGGACGATTTTCTTGACATTGAAGGTGGCGGAGACTCCAAATACTCCAGGAAGGTCGATCTTGTAGGTGTTTTGGTTGATGCGCTCGAGAACCTTGAAGGGACCTTTTGCTCGAGGCATTAGCTTGTTCTTCCTCTTGGTGAGAAATCGTTCAAGTAATATCTCTCTCCTAGAATGACACACGAACATGTATCCACTCCTACAAACCATCAATAATCGATCCAAGTCCCAACATACCCATATCCTCCATGTTTCATCATCCTCATGTGCTGCAACATATATTAAGGAAGATAAAAAATGCCATAATGATCACACATTTCAAGCGCACACGCTTTAGTATCTAATATCTCGACCGAACTAATCCTATGAGTAGAATAAGCTTAACTGTATCGCTAGTATGTAAAGGGTCATTGATGCCCCACACATTCCATACAAAAATTGTAAGCACCATTAAAGCCTCGCTACCATGGAAAAGAACGCCATATTAATCTGCAACAATTTCCCCAAAAAATTACTGGTGATATACTTTATCCTTTTTCAATTAAATAAACTGACCCATATATGCATAATCGTTGATTATAAAGTTCACAAGAGAACTCAAGACTCCAACAATGCAACATCAATGATATCTTCATCGCATGCTAATCTCTACTTTCAATAACCACACCAAATATCTCATCTATAGAAAAATTTATCCAAAATACTCTCAATTTCACACTACACACATCCACAAATCCCTCATTCCACCTTAAAACATATTTTTTTGTTGATAACATCAAGTAGGAGATGTTGCCATATGATGTAACTTACCAGAGTGCTATGCGAAAGTTGTTTGCCTTCTTCAACAACCTTTGAATCCAGAATATTTTCATTTGTATTGAAGCTCGTTTAGAACTTTCTTACTCCCATTCAACTTGATCTACTAAAAACAATTGCCTTCGCAAATTATTCAAAAGCCTTTTCATGTGTAAAAAGCCCTTGTTACTGGAAAATTGGTCATTGACAACCGTAAACGTCAATGTTAACTATTGGCTAGTCAACATGGCATTGTCTATCGTTATGTTCAAGTCCTCCCGCTCAAACTCCATATCACACCCAACATATAGAGATCCTTCAGAAGGGGAGGAGATGTTTAAGATCAGGCTCTTGGTGATGGTGTAGAATTGTTGTGATATGTGATAGGTAATGAATATAAAGAGTTGGTGGTATAAGTTGAAATGTGGGTGAAACCTAGTTGGAAAACAATAATTCACGATATATAACCCTGATTTTGATAATATAAATATGACTTTCAAAATAAGGTTGAGATTGACAGCTTCGAACAATTTAGAGATGTTGTCCAAGATTATGTCATACTTATTGGGGTTAATGTGTTGTGGGTTAGATCAGATATGAGGAGGAAGGAGGCTATTTATGTCGTTGGATGTCAATAACATAGAGAATCAATTCGGCTAAAATCAGAATGAGGACCAATTAGGCCTCATACATTTATGAAGCGACCAAGAAAATCAAACATAAATAGAAAGACTGGTCTAGATGAGCAGCCTAAAAACCCAAACAAGTTGTCCAGGAAAATATTGAAGATGAGATGTAGCAAGTGTCATCGATATGGGCATAATAAGAAAGTATGTAACAAACAACCAACTATTATTGTAAGTACTACTCCATGTTTTATTTTTTCTTACATGAATTTTCTAACACATCTTGGCTAGAATGCCAGGATGCTATCCTATTTGGATGCTGGGACTTGCTCAGACTACAAGAGGTCAAGGAAGAAGATGGCTCGGGGTAGGAGAAGACGAAGGGCCCATGGTAGAAGAAGGACAAACCAATCCCAAGCCAACATGGAAATTGCTTTCACACAAGAGCCGTATATTGCTAGGTCAACAACACCTTCAATGACATGGAAGACTCAACATCTAGAAATTACGGCAATATAGGGACTATTATTTGTAATTGAAGTATGGAAATTACTAAACTGTTGTATTGTTCAAAATCGAGGAACCATTTGTAAGTTGGGAATGTTTCTGTCGATAAATTTGGGAATAACTAATATGATGTTAAGCATCATTTTTTAGTTGTGGCTAAAAGTAATTGTAACTGGAAGTAAATATTGCAAACAATTAATCAACATTACAATAACTAATACCCTACAATATTTTTCCCATTGAAAAAGCAGAAAAAAAATTATACTACCTAATATACAACACAAAGCCATATATCTAGTTTCATTAGCTTTAATATCTATATTTTATCTTATAGCTTGATCAACTCTATTTGAGCCTTCGATAATTTTGCTTCAAAAGAAAAATTCTTTTCGACAACACTATGATACCTATTTGAAGACTCGCTTCTAGTAATATTATTCCATATAAAGAAACCACACCCTCCATCCGCATCTTTAAAATGAGGGCAACTAAAGTACTTCTTCTCTTTACTTTTCATAGTTTATGTTATTTGAAGAGGACATTCCAATCCACAGTAGCAATAAAACGTCATTTTTACGTCTCGGTTACTCTCCATACCTCTATTTCCATTGATTTCATTTCTCCTACTTGAAATACTTCCTTCTGGTCCAATCATTTGTAAAATCATATGCAGGGATTGACCACTCCTTCTCAAAAAAAAAAAATGAAAACAACATAACAGAAAATAAAATTACTCACCACCGGACTAACGACACTAGCGGGGTGGCAACACTAACTGGCTAACGATATCTTTTTACCTTGACTTGACGGGTTCCTTTCGGAACGAGATGGATGACGAGAGAACTTGTCATCAATTTAGGGCTTGAACAAAGAAAAGATTTCTAATTGATTTTGAGGCGAATGCTTTAATTTACCATATTAACGGAGTAGGTGCCATGTAACTCCACGTTAGTGCTTGAAGTTAATAGAGGATAAACGTGATGTAACATCTAAAAACTTATTTATAAAATGATACATTTTAACGGAGGATAAACGTGATGTAACATCTTACTTTTGACTCCTACTAATCATGCGTGTAGTCTTATGTTCGATAAATGACTTGCAATGTGTCGATAGATTGTTGAAACGGGGAATGCAATGGATGAGACGGTTGAATAAATAAGTTGTTGGAGAGATTACTGGAAAGTTCCCATAGTTCTTCTGCATATCGATATGTATTTGGATTATTTATACAATTTTTGTTATTATCTTAATTATTTCCTAGTAAAATATTAACATAATCACAAATGAAATTATCGAGAATAATATAATGTAACTTATACGATGTTCATTTTCGTACATAGTACCAACTTGCCATCGGTTGTGGTTCTTGTTGGTGTGGCTCAGTGTAGTGGGTAACCGCTTAATCTTGTTTGACAAATTATTTTCCATTACTATCCAAAATCTATAGGTTTTGCTCCTAGTATTAGTATAGAAAATAATTAGCTTGGAATGTTTCAATATTCCCAAAAAAAAAAAATGGAAATGGTTGTCAAACCTCCAAAGTTATGTACAAGATGATCCATTAATTCAAATCTACCTTCTGTGCTTACATTAATAACGTTTATGATATGATATCCGAGGACGCGTCCTGTTGCATTTGGCGCAACGATATCAGCTCTGTGACGGTCGTCGTCGTATCCATTCAATACTCGGAACCTCCGCTGCCACGAGGTCGTACATCAAAGCCCGGATACTTAATAAGTCCCAAATAATCAATCCAAACGACATGGTCCAACAGCGACCCGATCTATCCTCAGCAGAGGCAGTTCACAAGAGTTGTTGATTCCTTCTCCTAAAGCCTATACTCTGACCAACCACGACATGTCAAGATATATGAATCCAAAAAGATATGTGCATGAACGGACGGGTTCAACTACAATCCAACCGTCGGACTACTTTACCAAGTCAAAAGCACTCAAAAAAGCACGCCATCCACGGATGATGCGCCAAGTCGGCATCAGTCAACATTCTAATGATTTACATTCTTATGCTTACACTAATTATGATGATTACACTTTGACTGGTTAAATATGGGAAGTTCGAATCAGGACATTAAAAAGAATGTTATTTATTTTAACAGTATGATCCAAATTCACCCAACCAAACGTATCTTTTTCTTTTTCGTGGGTTTAGTCAAATACACAGGACGTCTGTCTATTCACAAGGACAAATTCCCAGAATCTATCTCTCCAACCATCTTGACCCAAATAATGTCATCTTCTTCTTCTTCTTCTTAATTCCTCAACTCACGCCTAAATAAAATCCCACCCCTTTCCCCACGAATTAATCACGAATTCAGCTTTACCCACTTCGAAATTCGAGTGCTTTCATCGATTTCCCCCTCAAAGTTTCCATCTTTTTTACTTCCTCCCGCAGCTTCGGATTTGCGGTGAAATTCCGAGGGGGATGGGAGACGGCAGCGGCATCCTGAGCATTGAACTGACGGGCAAAGTGGTGATGGTTCTGGCGCTGTTGCTTCTGTTCCTCTTGCTCGTCATTGCCCTCCACCTGTACGTCCGCTGGTTCTGGCGCCGTGTCGAGCAGGAGGCCGCCGCCTACTCCCCTGCTGCCGGGGATACCACCCCGCCGCATTCGCTACCCGGATCTGCTGTTGCTACCGTCGACCCGGGCCTCGACCCCAAGGTTCTGATGTCGTTGCCCGTCGTGGTCTTCTCTGGGGAAGCGTTTAAGGATGGGTTGGAGTGCGCGGTTTGCCTGTGCGAGGCCGTTGATGGGGAGAAGGCTAGGATTTTGCCCAGATGTCGCCACGGGTTTCACGTCGAGTGCATCGACATGTGGCTGCGGAGCCACGTCTCTTGCCCGCTGTGCCGGAAGACTGTCGTCGATGAGGCATTGTTGAGAAAGGATGTCGTGGTTGAGATCGATGGTGGGAATGCAGGTGGTAGTTCCGACGAGGATGGTCGTAGAGAGCGGAATTCGGATCCGTCCCCAAATTTCCCAACAAATGTGTTGTTCTGGGGGAACGAGACGCAAGTCAGCTCAGGGAATAACAATGCCTGCTTGGAAGACGGGAACTCGCCATCTACCTCGTCCTCAGGGGAGACAAGTTCGCACGGCGGTAGCCAGCACATTGGATTGGTCATCGATGTTCCAGCCCAAGTGGGGGAGAGTTCGGGATTGGGGTCAGGATCTGGATCGGAGGAGACGAAGTCCCCAGTGCAGGCAAGGCTGAGGTCACTGAGGAGGCTGTTGAGTAGGGATAGAAGGGTTTCTCCTACATTTTGCAGCGGTGAAAGCCGGAGATCGGTCGATTACGAGGCAGTGGTGGTTTCGAGAGGTCAACCTTGTTGACGGAGTTTGGGCTGAATCTTTTTCTGCCGATGCTTCCATTTCTTCCAATGAATGAATCAAATCGAGAGGATGAAATGAGATGACAAGGAGGCTACTGCTCGGAGGGACGAATACATCTTTTTACTACTCGGAAAAAAAGAGTTAGAAACTCTTGATCCTTGTGTTGTATATAATATTCATTCATCATATATAAATAGTGAACTTCCAATTGTCATGTAAGTTAAAAGTCACTCGCTGGTTATTCCAACTTGCTGTTCGAGTTTCCTCAAATCCGAAGTGGTTGTCTCTGCTGCAGAGTAGATAACATATAGCTACTTGATGGTGCAATCGTCTTGCACGAAAGGTTTCTGGCCATGATTTGTTTAGGATGTTGGATGTAAATTATCAATGACGTTTCTTTCTTTATGTTTTATCTGTTTATGGTAGAAAGGGAAGTTCATCAAATATAAATCAGTCTGTTACACTTAAATCCGAACATGGAAGGTCCCCATGAAGATAGTCTAATACAGAATCCAGTGAAAACAAAGTGTTTTGGTTTTCCTCTGTTCTTGTACCCTTTCCATCTCACGTGCGTGACTCGGAATGCCTTGAGCAAACGCAAGATCAACCTGCAGTTTCCAGTGACTTCAATGGATAGGCCCCCTCAGATAGCTTTGTTAGATTGGATTTCCACTAGTGTCTCTATATTGGTCTTCCTCAATCTGCAAACTGGAGGCCGATAGGAATCCCTAATAGAGGGCTCGTGCTTCTGCCGGAAGGCTTAGTGAAGATATTCTTTACACAAAACTTGTTACCCTTTTCCCGTCTCTCATTATTTCTCCCAGTCTGCAAATGCGTTTAGGGTGTAGGGAATGTCTTGGTCAGGGTCCAGTGTGTGATGCTTGATGTTTTGTATAGTCTAGTTCTCTTGGCATTCTCGAGGGGGGCTTGTAGTTCAGTTTCTCCTTGTAGAATCATTGTTTTTGTGTTCTTCCTTCCTGGGTTGGCGTCGAAAGTGATCATGTCCTTTGTAACCAAATGTTCCTGTAAATGAAGGTGAAGGAATCTGTTCCATTGAATTACCCTTTGTGTCGCTTCCTTTGATACCGATGAGAGGTTGTTGTGTAGCCACTCCAGTGTGGGTTTTCTTCTGGTTCCGTGGAATCCGAAACATGCCCTAGGTTACTTGAGCAGAAGGGCAGTACCGTAGGACATGCAAGACATCTTCCACCTCTAGTTCACAAGCAAGACAGGTTCTATCCTATACATTACGTCTCGAGTAGAGCATGTTCACTATTGGTACGTTCCCCATCAGAGGGACAGGGAGTTTCCAGATTCATATGAGGTCTGTGCTGTTTGATAGTCCGGCACTTAGGAAGTTTCCTGGTTCCTTCAAGCAGGATCTGTCTCCCGTCTCTTAGCTCTTTTAGAATGCATGGCCCTGTGAACACTAAAATTTCGCATGGAAATATCAGCGGATAAATTATCGTATAAAAGATGTGTAGCAGGTCCTATCTCTAGTCACGAGAAAAGCACGTGATTCCTCTGATTCGATCTTCGAAAAATAACGTTAATGGGTGGTGATCCTGAGTTTTGACATAATTTCAATAGAACTTTGGGATGAAATATTAATGAAGTCATTGGGGCCTATGGGCGTGATTCGGCAGAGCTTCGATAGCCTGATGAAGTCGACGGGGCCTATGGGCGTGATCCGACAGAGCCTCAAGGTGCGTTGCAGAAGAACACCGGACGATGGACGTCGGCAGAGTTTCGGCGAGCAGGAGGCGGCGAGAATCTTCGAGAGCTCCAAGAGTCTTCTCTCCACCTATATGTGTGTTGTGTGTGTTTGATGTTGTCGACAGATGGATATAGCCATCGTCGAAAAATATAATATTCAAGAATATCACTCGGAAAGAATACTGTTGTGTGTAGAATATGACCGCTGGGAAAATGCAACTCCAAGGATAATATACCACCGCGAGAATCTCGTCGTCTTACTATGGGGCCTTCAGAGATAAACCTGCAAGAAGGGCCTTCGGAGATAAACCCACCAGAGGGGTTTTCGCCACCGCACCACCCGCCGAGGGGCCTTCGCCGGGCCGCACCACTCGTCGAGGGGCCTTCCCCGTGTCGCACCACCCGTAGAGGGGCCTTCGCCGCACTGTACTACCCGTAAATGAGCCTTCACCGCACCACCCGCGGAGGGGCCTTCGTCGTACCACCCGTCAAGGGGCCTTCGTCGCGCCGCACCACCCGCCGAGGGGCCTTCGTCGCACCACCCGCAGAGGGGCCTTAAAAAAAATAACAAGAATCTCTTTATAGCCCAATGGGGTTTAAGAGAATAAGAAAAAAGAGAGAATTTTGTGTGTGAGATGTGTGTTGTGAATGAATGGGGAGGCCTCTATTTATAGGGTTCCAAGGCTGGTTTAAATTAGGAAGCTGATTATATCTTATTAGGCAACTTCTCGTGGACCAGACTATGAGCCGGGCTTGAATTTGGGCTTAGTTTTGGCCCAAAATACTTTGTTTGGATGGGGTGGCATCATTTTCATGGATATGATTTCATGGCCCGTTTATATAGTCCATACAAATTGGATATTACACTTGATAGGTAGCTCATATTATGATGACAAATTTTTTGATGTCTACAAATGCCCCCACTTTAATTTGTGTCTCGCACGCTTATATATTGCAGAGAGACGAGAATTAAAGTATTGAAGCGATGTACATATATCTCATTCGACTACATGAAGATTAAGTCGTTCACAGTTTATACTCGTGTGGAAAGGAGTATTATATGGAGATAGAATGTTCACAGTTTATGCTCGTGTGGACAATGAGTATTATATGAAGATTGTGTTGGTCACAGTTTATAATCGTATGGAAAAGAGTATTATATGGAGATAGAATCATTCACAGTTTATACTCGTGTGGATAAGGAGTATTACATTTTATTTAGTCATTCACAATTTATACTCGTGCGGGCCAGGAGTATTACATGAAGATTTTTTTTTGTTAATTTTTTATATATATTTTTACTTTCTTTTTTTTTTATGTAATGCAGTTTTGGCTCATGCGACATGGAGCATTATTCTTCAAGCGTAGTATCGCTTTAGGAACTTCCCATTGATTGGTCCGACACGCACTCCATCTTGATCAACTATCTTGTAGGCGCCCCCGGTGTAAGCTTCTTGGACGACGTATGGGTTATCCCACTTTGATGTGAATTTACTTCCGGTCTTATGCGTGACGATTATGGGTCTCCGCACCGCCAAGACCGCGTCACCTACTTGAAATGAGCGATGTCGTACTTTCTTGTTAAAATACTTCGACATCCTTGCCTGATAGCATTCAATCTGCTACTGGGCTTCAAGACGTTTCTCATCCAAAGCTTCTAGTTCTTGTAAGCGTAATCGCGCATTATCCTCTTAACAAAGTCCCTCTTGTATGGTTATTCGCAGCAACGGTATTTGTCGTTCAAGTGGAAGGACCGCTTCAACACCATAGACCAACGAGTATGGCGTCGTTTGAGTCACAGTTCTATACGTCGTACGATACGCCCATAGAGCTTCTTCGACTCGTTCATGTCAATCTCTTCTAGCTTTATCGACCACCTTCTTTAGAAGATTGCATAGCATTTTATTGAACGCCTCCGCCAACCCGTTTGCGGCCGCATAATACATGGAAGAGTTATATTGTTTGAAACCAAATTGCTCGCAAAATTTATCCATGCATTATTAGAGAAATTCCGGCCATTATCTGTGATGATATAGCGAGGCACACCATATTGAAAAATAATATTATTCTTGATGAAGGTGATCACGTTTCTTTCTTCACTACTCGAAAGGATGCAGCTTCTGCCCATTTGGAGAAATAGTCGGTTGCCACCAGAATATACGAGTGGCCACCTGATGATTTGGGTGTGATGGGCCTTACGACATCTAGCCCCCAGGCTTCAAACGGCTAAGATGCTACAGTTGGATGAAGTGGCTCGGGCGATTGATAGATGAAGTTAGCGTGAAACTGACAAGCTTGACATTTCTTTGCATATTCCATACAATCTTTCACCATTGTTGGCCAATAATAACCCATTCTCTTAAGTTGAAAGTGAAGTTTTGGGTCGGATTGATAAGCGCCACAAACTCCAGAATGCGCCTCTTCTAACGTTTTCACGGCTTCTTCCACTCCAAGGCATCGCAAGAACATTCCTTCAAAGGATCATCGATAGATATTATTCTTAAAATATATGAATCGAGGCGCCCTTCTCCACACATCCACTTTTTGTTGTGGGTCGTTGGGCAGCTTTCCTTGCTCAAGAAAGTCATTGAGTGACTGTCTCCAGTCTTGGTCTTCTATATTATAGACGGATATGAGATTAACCTCGTCTATTTCCTCCTCGGTATGAATTTGCGGAACTACCCATGCTTGACATAACCGGATATTGACCTCTTTACCTATCGAAGTGCAGAGGCTAGACTCGCCAAGGCTTTTGCTTGTGCATTTTCCTTTCTCGGTATATGACTTATTGTAATGTCCGGGAACCACCCTGCGAGCTTAACCGCATACTCGGGATAAGGCAAAAACTCTAGCTTACGAACCTCGTATGTTGATAGAAGTTGATTAATCACAAGCTTGGAGTCTCCATATACCCTCAAACTATGTACTTTTTTATCCATGGCCATTTCTAACCCGAGTATAAGAGCCTGATACTCAGCCATATTGTTTGAGCATAACTGAGTGAGGGTATATGCATAAGGGATGATATGTCCATCGGATGTGACGAAGACAACTCCAGCTCCCGTGCCTCTTTGTGTAGCTGACCCATCAAAGAACATTTTCCATTGAGAGGGAACATCAACCAACATTACTTCCTCATCGGGTAATTCTTCCGATACTTTTCAATTATCAGGTATAGGATGGTTTGCCAAGAAGTCAGCCAAAGCTCGTCCCTTCACAGCCTTTTGAGGTATATACATGATCTCAAACTCTTGAAGCATAAATGCCCATTTGAGGTACCTACGACCAAATAAAATCGGCCTTGACATTACATACTTGAGAGGATCTGCCCGTGATATGAAACAAACAAAATGTGCCTGCAAATAATGTCGTAACTTTTGTATAGCGAACATTAAAGTAAGACATGTCTTCTCAATTGGAGAGTAATTTAATTCCGCTCCGGCTAAAGTCCTGCTTAAATAGTACAGGGCATTTTCTTTTCTATTATCGTTCTCCTGAGCTAGCAAAACTCCTAGGGAAGCTTCTTGTGCTGCCATATAAAGTATGAGGGGTCTTCCTTAGATTGGAGCATTTAGGACCGGCGGCTT
The DNA here is from genome assembly GCA_023653495.1 of Melastoma candidum. Classification (NCBI taxonomy): domain Eukaryota; kingdom Viridiplantae; phylum Streptophyta; class Magnoliopsida; order Myrtales; family Melastomataceae; genus Melastoma; species Melastoma candidum. The sequence goes on along the minus strand of CM042888.1, from coordinate 6,218,685 downwards.
CGACAATTTATGTTGTTGGGTGCATTTTCACACGCTTCATCCCACTCAAAAGGAGTACATTTCTTCATCAATCTATGAAAGGGATGGCATCATCCGACCAAGTTTGATATAAACCTTCGAATGTATGCAAGCTTCCCTTGAAGGCTCTTCAACTCATGTATATTCCTTGGCCCTGTCATCTTCATAATCGCATATATCTTTGATTAATCGACTTCAATGCATCGATGTCGAACGATGAATCCAAGGAACTTTCCCGAAGTGACCCCGAATGCACACTTCAATGGGTTCATCTTCAGTTGATATTTGCGCAGTCTATCAAATACTTTTCTAAGGTCATTAATATGATCGCGCATTTGTCTGGATTCGACAACCAGATCATCCACGTAACACTCTACATTCATGTGGAGAATATCATCAAAGATTCGTTGCATGGCTCGTTGATAAGTTGTTCAAACATTCTTCAACCCAAAAGGCATCACCTTATAACAATATATTCCTTTTGGAGTACGAAAAGCAGTTATTTCCTCATCCTTCGGATCCATTCGGAGGAAATATCAACATACAAATTATCTTATGAAAAATGTGTAGCAGGTTCTATCTCTAGTCACGAGAAAAGCACGTGATTTCTCTGATTCGATCTTCGAATAATAACGTTAATGGTTGGTGATCCTGAGTTCTGACAGAATTTCAGCAGAACTTCGGAATGAAATATTAATGAAGTCGTCGGGGTCTATGGGCACGATTCGGCAGAGCTTCGATTGCTTGATGAAGTCGACGGGGCCTATGGGCGTGATCCGACAGAGCCTCAAGGCGCGTTGCCGAAGAATACCGGAAGATGGACGTCGGCAGAGCTTCGGCGAGCAGGAGGCGGCGAGAGTCTTCGAGAGCTCCAAGAGTTTTCTCTCCACCTATATGTGTGTTGTGTGTGTTTGATGTTGTCGACAGAGGGATATAGCCGTCGTCAAATAATATAATATCCAAGAATATCACTCGGAAAGAATTTTGTTGTGTGTAGAATATGACCGCTGGGAAAATGTAACTCCAAGGATAATATACCACCGCGAGAATCTCGTCGTCCTGCTATGGGGCATTCGGAGATAAACCCGCAAGAGGGGCCTTCGGAGATAAACCCGCTATGAGGCCTTCGGAGATTTACTTGCAAGAGGGGGCCTTCGGAGATAAACCCGCAAGAGGGGCCTTTGCCACCCCACCACCCGTAAAGGGGCCTTCGCCGTGCCGCACCGCCCGTCGGGGGCCTTCACCATGCCGCACCGCTCGCAGAGGGGCCTTCGCCACACCGCACCGCCGCAGAAGGGCCTTCGCCGCACCGCCTGCTGAGGGGTCTTCGCCGCACTACCCGCAGAGGGGCCTTCTAAAAAAAACTAGAATCTCTTTATAACCCAATGGGGCTTAAGAGAATCAGAGAGACGTGAGAATTTTGTATGTAAGAGATGTGTTGTGAATGAATGGGGAGGCATCTATTTATAGGGCTCCAAAGCTGGTTTAAATTAGGAAGCTGGTCATATCTTATTAGGCAACTTCTCGTGGACCGGGTTTGAATTTAGGCTTAGTTTTGGCCCAAAATACATTGTTTGGATGGGAGACTCATTTTCATGGATATGATTTCATGGCCTGTTTATATAGCCCATACAAATTGGATATTATGCTTGATAGGTAGCCCATGTTATGATGACAAATTTTTTGATGTCAACAGCCCTGCTTTCTTATAGTTTAGGTTGGATCCATGTATGAAAATTGGCACCATAATCGATTCGAACTTTGGTGGGTCTCCAGGTTTGGCTACTTTGAAGAGCTTCTGTTGATCCCCAGGCCACCCTCATGTTTCCTTTTGGGTCACCTGGTTTCAGTTTTGGAGGTGTTGTTTCTACTTGTTTGTTGTAGAGCACAAGTAGGATTGTTGGGACGATTTTGATGATGAACCGGATCCTCTGTACTACAGAAGATCGAACATTCTATTCTACAGAAGCTTCTTATATTAAGGGCTTTATGTAAGAATCATTTTGTAATTAAATGATTAGTTGATGATTATTTAATTATGAAACACAATCCCATCGATCAAGATAATTATCTGATCGAATCATATTGATTTAGTCACCAAATAATCATATTGGAGATAATATTTTTATAGAAGGAAATGTATATCTCTATATATGGAAAGGTTCTACTAGATGGTCTACAGGCTTCTGTAAGCTCTTACGACCTCTACATGAACATTATTTGGTTGCAAATCACCACCACCTATCCAGATACATTCTCACATGTGTCTTTATTAGGATGGAATGAATCATTACCCATATGGAAGTAAATCAACGATTATTTCCATTTGGAGAAGGTTATCGAGCAGAACCTTTTGCGATACCTCCTATGATGCACTATTCATGGAAAATATATCATGATCTTATTCTGATTTATTTTCTATATGAATACTTGAACGTGTATGTTATTATTCATTTTGTCTACTAACCGTTAATTTCTTATTTTGCATATTGTTAACTTATCTTTTCCTTTTTGCATTTTCTTCTTTGAACTTTGTGTATAAAAGGGCCACGCCTTCTCAGTAAAAAAAAAGAAAATAATTATTACTAGTTCTTTTCTGACTGAAAGCGTGAGCTTTAGTTCTTTCATTCTTTCATTCGTTTGAGTTAGTCACATGAGGAGCACTAGCGACGGACGACTGCATCGTTGGTGAAGCCTTCTGGGAGAGTGACTCGGGGGCTCGAGGGACTCGGTTGGAAGCTGCAGGAGACGTTGTTGGAAGCGTGTGTATGTGGGCAACGTGCAGCAGGCCGGAGAGAAGGGCTGAACCTCGGGAGCACAGAAGGTGAGGGACTAACCAGCTTCTATTGTGTAGAGCTCTGTGTGCAGGAACCTAGGACGGAGGCTGCCGTCTGCTTGCGTGGGGTTTGCCGCGTGCTTGCGCAGGGTCTGCTGCGTGCTTGCGTAGGGTATGCTACGTGCTTGTGTGGGGTACGCCACATAGTCGCTATCTCGAGGAGATCGTGCAGGTCGTGTGGAGCCGCCGGAGGGAAAATCCATCCTTGAACAGAGGTCGCTGTTCGCTTGCGTAGGGTTCGCTACGAGCTCGCGTGGGGTACGCCACGAAGTCGTATCCTTGAGAGGATTGCGCAATTGGTTATCTTTGATAGTCACACTCACGTGTGCAACTCTCTGTAGCACAGAACTCTACAGTCTGTGCATACATTTTCTTTGTCACTTTTGCTACAGAACCTTACGGTCTGTTTAGTAGAAGATCGACAACTCTTGACACAGAATCTTTCAGATCTGTGTTTTATAATTAAGTCATTTCCTATACAGAACCTTCTGTTGTGGATTGACACTCTTGGTACAGAACCTTACGGTCTGTGCAACACTTTCTGTAAGACAGAGTCCTTGGATCTCTTCTATAGAAGGTTGATGCTTACATTACAGAATCTCTTGATCTGTGCTATAGAAGGTTAACACATCTGATACAGAACCTTCTGGTCAGTCCCGTGCTTACCTTCTTCGACACAGAACCTTCTGGTCTGTGTTGTGCCTTACTTTCTACGATACAGAACCTTCTGGTCTGTATTGAGCCTTAGTTACTATAGTACAGAACCTTAGTGTTTGTGCTACGTAACAAGCCTCTACGGTACAGAACCTTCTGGTCTGGGCTCTGCCACTCAAACCTCTATTGTACAGAACCTTCGGGTCTGCTTTTAGTTGATATCATTTGTGCAACTTGTACTGAGATACATTTGAGTGGAAACCATCCAAATATCTGAGTGAAGAGTGGACGTAAGCAATTTGCTGAACCACTATAAAAATCCTTGTGTCCAATCAAACAAATTGCGAACACACTCGAACGTTCTGTTGTACAGAAACCTATCTACGATTCTGTTTGACAGAAGCTTCCTTTCCGCTGCAGGGTAAAACGAAAAAATGTTAAAATCCGAATTTGGTAATTAACACTAATTCACCCCCCCTCTTAGTGTAACAATTGGTATCAGAGCGGGTTTCAACAGAGGCTTAACAGCTTGTTGTAGATCCTTGAAAAAGCACTTACCAGCTACACGTTTTTCTCCATAGAAGCTCTTAGCTCTGTGACTGTTGCTATTCTGTAGAAGCCTACGCTCTATCAGAATCAACCCGCTACTCCACAGAAGCGTTAAGCTCTGTGAATATCTGCCTAGTTCTATTCTGTAGAAGCTTACGCTCTATCAGAATTTAACTCCTGTTCCACAGAAGCACTTTGTTCTATGAGAAACGTTTTGTTGCTCTACGCCTATGGTACATTTTACAGAAGCATACTTTCTGTAAATACCACAGTTGGCATTTTCTGCAGAAGCCTGCTGCTCTGCAAATTCAACAACTGCTACCTGAAAGCTGATTCTCATTTTGTCATATTGACACTTGTTCTCTGTTTAACAGAGGCTTGTTTATTGACTTGACAACTGACTTCTACCCAACAGAAGCTTGCTTCTTTGTTGAGGTTCCATACTCTATTCGTCAACATTTTGTTCTATAGAAGTTTTACTCTATACAAATTGAACAAATGGCTGAAAACTATAATGTGCCTAAACCACATGTTGGGAATCCTCCCATTTTCGATGGTAAGAATTTTGCCTATTGGAAAATTCGAATGAGCGCATTTGTTGATGCTATTGACGAAGACTTATGGTCTTATATAGAAGATGGTCCACCTTCTATACCAGAGAACCAACGATTTGATCGAGAAGGTCATCCTACACGGGAATACCTTCAGATCAGACGACTCACTAAAACGGCAAAGTATTTGATGTTCAATGCTATGTCTGAAGGTGAATTCGTCAAAGTTTCAACTTGCACTTCGGGTAAGGAAATCTAGGATAAACTTGTCACCATGTACATTGGGACAGACCAGATAAGAGAAACTAAGGCAAATTTCTTAATTCACCAATATGAAAACTTTACTATGAAGGCTGATGAATCTGTAGAACAAATGTTCCAGAGACTCAACCTTCTAGTCGATGCCTTAACTCATTTAGACAAAACCTATCAAAATTCTGAACTAATTCGAAAGGTTCTGCGTACTCTACCCAAATCATTGGAAGCCAAGAAAACGGCTATAGAGGAAGCTAAGGACCTCTCTACTCTTCGACTAGATCATTTGATGAGCTCCTTAATCTCATATGAGATGGAAAGATCCTCTCAACCAGATATAAAGAGAGCACCCGTTGCTTTCAGAGCATCAGAAGAACCTACAGAAGGTTCGGATGATGAAGCAGAAGCTGATTCGGATGATGAACTCGCAATGATAGCTAAACGCCTTTTGCGGTTCGCTTCCAAAAAGCGCTTCAATAAGAGAAGCCAACATCACATGGACCCAAAGTCGGTCACATGCTTTGAATGCAAAAAGAAAGGACACTACAAAACAGAATGTCTTTAGAAAAGGAGAAACCTTCTCCTAAATACAAGTCCAAGAAAGCAACAGTTGCTTGGGCAGAACTTGATGATTCTGATGATGAGGAAGCACAAATGTGCCTCACAACTCACACAGAAACTCAAAATGAACTTCATACCTGCTTTCAAACAGAAACTGTTGAAAGTGAATGGTATTTGGATAGTGGATGCTCCAGGCACATGATCGGAGACCCATCCAAATTTTCTCAACTGACTTTACAATGTGGAGGGTCGGTTAAATTCGGTGACAATAGCAAAGGCTCTGTCATCGGCAAAGGTACCATTGGAAGTTCTGACTCCATGGTCATCGATGAGGTTCTGTTGGTTACAGAACTCAAACATAATTTGCTGAGCATTAGCCAGCTTTGTGACAAAGGTTATAAAATAACTTTTGATCAAGACAAGTGTTCCGGAATCCTGAACAATGAAGTTCGCTTCATTGGGACCCGTAAGAGGAATATCTATACCTTGACTCAGAATAGCTTCTATACTACAGAAAATTGCCTTCTGACAGTCAAAGATGAAAGCCTACTATGGCATAGAAGGTTGGGACACTCCAACTTTAAATTGTTATCCAAGCTTGTGAAAAAGGATTTGGCTAAGGAATTACCCAATATCCGTTTTGAGCATGACAGCTTCTGTGAAGCATGTTCACTTGGAAAATAAACTAAGTCATCATTCAAATCTAATAATGAAGTCTCTACTACACAGCCACTTGAACTTCTACATATGGATCTTTCCGGACCTACTAGAGTTCAAAGTATTGGTAGTAGAAGATACTGTCTAGTTGTGGTTGATGACTACTCTAGATACACGTGGGTTAAATTTCTAACTCACAAGAGCAATGCTTTTGAAATCTTCATTAAGCTAGCTAAGAAATTACAGAATGAAACTGGATCTTCTGTAAAAGCTATAAGAACGGATCATGGTACTGAGTTTGAAAATCATGACTTCTCTACTTTTTGTGACGAACATGGTATCGATCACAATATTTCCGCACCGTATACCCCTCAACAAAATGGGGTAGCAGAACGGAAAAATAGAACTCTGATAGACATGGCTAGAACCATGATGTGTGAGAGCTCTGCTCCTCAAAACCTATGAGCAGAAGCTGTTAATATGGCCTGCTACATATCAAACAGGGTTCTACTTAGACCCATACTTGAGAAAACCCCCTATCAACTATACAGGGGGAGAAAACCGAACATCTCCTATTTCCACTCCTTTGGAAGTCCTTGCTTTATCTTGAGACCTTCTAAGGACAATTTAGGAAAGTTCGAAGCTAAGACAGATGAGGGCATCTTTCTCGGATACTCTTTGTCTAGCAAAGCTTATAGAGTTCTAAACAAAAGAACTTCTACTATAGAGGAGTCTATTAATGTAAAAATTAATGACATTCCTACTATCAATACAAGAGATGTTATATCTCTAGAACCTACAGAAGATGCTGTAGAACCTCCACCCTCTACGAAAGAGAAGGGTGAACCTTCTGTTCATGAATCTAAAAATGATCTTGAACAAACAAATGATAATTCTGAAGAACACTCTCATAATAATCAAAAAAGTGATATTAGAGCACCTGCTCTTTATCAAAGACGTCATCCTATAGACCAAGTCATAGGAGATCTTAATAGAGGCATAAAGACAAGAAGTTCTGTAAATGCCTTCTATGAACATTCGGCTTTTCTATCACAGAAAGAGCCAGAGAATATTGATGAAGCTCTCAGTGATCCAGATTGGATACTTGCTATGCAAGAGGAGCTTAATCAATTTGAAAGGAGTAAAGTGTGGTCACTTGTTCCTAAACCTGACAACCGTTCCATCATTAGAACTAAATGGGTTTTCAGGAACAAACTAAATGAGTCTGGTATTATTGTAAGGAACAAGGCTCGACTCGTTGCAAAAGGGTACTCTCAACAAGAGGGTATCGACTTTAATGAGACATTTGCTCCTGTAGCTCGTCTCGAGGCAATACGAATGTTATTAGCCTACGCTTGCTTTGACAACTTTAAGTTGTATCAAATGGACGTAAAAAGTGCATTCCTCAATGGAGAGATCAAAGAAGTGGTCTATGTAAGTCAACCTCCTGGTTTCGAGGATCTGCAACACAGAAACTATGTCTATAAACTCTCCAAAGCTCTATATGGTCTTAAACAGGCTCCTAGAGCATAGTATGAGAAACTTAGCTCCTCCCTTGTCGAAAAGGGCTACAATAGAGGAAGAGTAGATACCACTCTCTTTCTCAAACACAGAAGCAATCATCTCATTGTTGTCCAGATCTATGTCGATGACATCATCTTTGGATCAACTGATGAAATGCTCTGTGATGAATTCTCCAAACTCATGACAAGTGAGTTTGAGATGAGCATGATGGGAGAACTCACATTCTTCCTCGGTTTACAAATTCAGCAGACTGCAGAAGGTACATTCTTACACCAAGAAAAGTACACTAAGCAGCTTCTGAAGAAATTCGGCCTAGAAGGCACGAAACCTTTCTCTACACCAATGGGTATTAATACTCGATTGGACAAAGACGAGAATGGTAAAGAAGTGGATAGTAAGCTCTACAGAAGCATGATAGGCTCGCTTCTGTACCTTACAGCTTCTAGACCTGACATATTATTTAGTGTGTGCCTTTGTGCTAGATTTCAATCGGCACCTAAAGAATCGCACATGACTGCGGTCAAGAGGATCTTTAGAAATCTACAGGGCTCTATAAACCTTGGCATCCGGTATTCAAAGAAATCAAACTTTGATCTCACTGGATATTCCGATGCAGACTTCGCAGGAAGTAAGGTCGACAGAAAGAGTACAAGTGGTACTTGTCAGCTCATGGGAAACATGTTGATTTCATGGTTTTCCAAGAAGCAGACTTCTGTTGCCCTCTCCACTGCAAAAGCTGAGTATATAGCAGCTGCAAGCTGCTGTGCACAACTCCTGTGGATGAAACAACAACTTGAGGACTATGGTCACTCATTTACAAAAATACCGATCAAATGTGATAATACTAGTGCTATTAGCCTAGCTAAGAATCCAGTATATCACTCCAGATCGAAGCATATCGAACTCAGACATCAATTTCTGAGAGATAATGTACAACAGGGTTCTGTTAGTGTAGAATACATTAACACTGAACACCAATTGGCTGATATCTTTACTAAACCTTTGGATAAAGAAAAATTTTTCCTTTTCAGAAACGAATTAGGAATCTGCCATCCTATATAATGTCTTTCATAAGACAAAGAAAAGTTAAGTAAGTACTTCAGAAACTTACTACAGAAGGTACATAAGTGTACACTTACAGAAGGTGCAAACCTCTGTTTCTACACTACAGAGGGTACACATTCGTACACCTCACCATAGAAGGTTGAATTCTACCATCTATTTTACAAAAGGTATAACTACATATATACCTTAAATCTAACTTGGTAATTTCCAATTATTTGGAAGTTTACGTCTGGAGATATCAAATATCATCCAATAAAATTTTTTTTTAATCAATATCGTCTCTATTAGGAAATTAATAATCCTAATAAGTTATATTTGGATACAATTATCCATTATACCTCGCTCTTCTGTGAAGAAGAAGCTCCAACAGAAGGTGACGAAAGATTTTATTGCTTGTTGAAAACCCATCCGTCTCACTCGGCTTTCTTTCTCACTTTTCTCTGATGCATGTCAGTTATGATATGACATCTTAAGGAGATTTCTTGGGCGGGAAAATATTTTGTTTCCAAAACCGCCTTTGAGAGAATTCCTTAAAAATCCACAACCTTCGCCTATTCCTCACACATTTTTCTTCAACCCTAAAACTCTCTCTCATTCTTGCCCTAACCTCGAAACCTTCAATTTCTCTGTGACCATGGCACCCAAAGCGAAATTCTTGAGGAGAAAGGCTAAGGCCGGAAGAAAGAAGGCTAGCGCCTCTGGATCGGAGAAGCCTGCCTCATCTGCAAGCAGGACTCCACCCCCTTCCTCGCCGGAGAAACCCATCTCTCCTGCGAAGGACCAGACCATTGCTGCCGTTGAGACTCTCGACGGCATGCCTCCCATCTCCACAGACGAAGGACCATCCAAAGTCTAAGTCTCTGTGGAAGATACAACACAGAAGGAACCTCCGATCGCCATGACGGTGGAACCCTCTGTGCCTGAGCCCTCTGTCAAGGGTTCTACTGTGGGTAGTGATGCACTCACTATCGCCCCTACTGCTGAGATTGCCGCATCTGATGAGGAGGTGGAAATCCCCCCTGCTGATGATGTGCTTGACGAGTATGACAAGGAAGTTCCCACTCCTGTCATCACCGTCTCCCATGATCTCAAGCTAAAAGGAGTAGCTTCTGAGCCGCAGAAGGCATCTCAGAAGCCTGCAGCCACTCTTACCAAAAAGCTTCTTCATGATGCCATGAAACCCGGAGGAGTCTCCTCTAGGACCAGGCCGAAACGGAAAGAGCCCGAAACGGTCAGCACCTCTATCATTGATATGGCTGCCAAAAAGACCAAGTCCCCAGAGAAACCTGTTCCCGAGGACACTTTCGCAGAGGACCTGGATTCGTTTATCTTTCCGGTAAATCCTCTTGTCTCCAAGAAGGAGATAGAAACTGTTTTGGCCGATGATAAACTGCCTAAGTGTGATGATGCGGGTAGGCAGATTGCCACCTTTAAGCGGATCGACTTTAACTGGTTTGCGGCTAATGGACTTGATATTGCCCCTCTGCTGGATAGAATCGGTTTAAAAACCTTCTGTGAAACCTATGCAGAGCTACCTGTTTCTCGTTTGAGAGAGTTCTATGCGAACATCACGTTCCATGAACAGGGTCCGCATGTCAAGTTCATAAAGACAGTCATTGAAGGGGTCACACTGGTATTCTCTGCCAATGATGTGAATCAATTGTTCAGCTGTATGGAGCATGATCCTCTGATGGACATGGGAAGAGAAGAATCCTACAGCATCATCTTGGGACAGAAGGTCCACGCGACCAAGTACCTTGAGTCCACCAAGCTGGACCTCAAAACCCGCATTCTGCATCAAGTGGTTCTGTTCTGCCTTCTACCAAGAACTGGAAGCATCGACACCATCACCTCCAATGATGCGATGTTGATGGCTCATATCCTGAAGGGCATTCCCTTTAATCTTGGTTTGCTGGTGTTCTCCCACATGAAAAGATGCTGCAATACGGCTGGGAAAGCTCTCCCTTATGGCCAGGTAATCGCCGGCCTTCTAAAATTGGCTCATGTCTCTACTGATGCTTCTACTTTTCATGAAAAGTGGAAAGTTGGCACGTTTGGACAACAAATTATAGCCAGCATGCATTATGTGAGAAAGGGCTCTACCTGGACCCTGAAAGGCAGGTCACAGGATTCTGCGCGTGATGATGAGGATAAGCTTCTGGAGGCCAAGAAGAATGCTGAAGCATCTTCTGCTCGACCCTCTGCTGCTAAGTCTGCTGGTCGGAGACGTCCTTCATCATCTGCTGAAGCTCAAGTTCCTGTGGGTAACACGGCTCTTCTCAATCTTGGGGAAGACATCCGCGTCCTTCGGCGAATGGTCACTGACCTGATTCGTTTAGTGGAACGTCAGGACAAGCTTCTGCGCGAGCATCTGGAAAAGGATTCTACAGAGTCTGAGGAGTGATATCCTTAGTTGCTGTTTCTTTTTCTCTTCTGCATTTCTAGCCAGACTAAAAACTGCTTTCTGTGGTCTACTAGATTGTAATAAGTGCCACCTAGTGGACACATTTTCTTTGCCGTACGGTATTGAACTTTCAGTTACACCTTCTGCAATATATTCTGCATGATGGTTTTGCTCTTTCTGCTCTACCCTCTGCGAGAATTAAAACTACCTTCTGCACGTTGGTTATGAATGCTACGTCATACCTTCTGCAAGAAATTTACTCTTCTTTATCAACCTACATTCATCTTCTTTTTTATATGATAAAAAGGGGGAGAAAATTGTGTTGAGGGGGAGTATCTAGCTCTGTATTGATTATAGAAAAATCCTAGATTTTCTATAACTTAAATGGGTCATAGAAGACTATACCGTCTACGGTGTAAAAGCTTATGAGACTGATACAGCTCATAATCGCAACCTTCTGCAGGGAATGCGATTTGTGATCTTTTAAAGTCACTATTGCTGGGAGTGCAAAAATGAAATATCATCTTTTTGTCGGGCTAAATACAGAAGCTCCACGCTCTGTATAAATCACAGAAGCCTTTGTACTCTGTAACCTTCTTTATAACAGAAGCTTATATGCTCTGTTTCACAGAAACCTTATGGTTCCGTAAAAACGTGAGACTCATACTCTCACCTATTAAGGGGGAGTTAGGGGGAGTTCTTGCAAAAACATTTCCCTCAACGATGAATGTTTTGTCATCAACAAAAAGGGGGAGATTGTTGGGACGGTTTTGATGATGAACCGGATCCTCTGTACTACAGAAGGTCGAACATTCTATTCTACAGAAGCTTCTTATATTAAGGGCTTTATGTAAGAATCATTTTGTAATTAAATGATTAGTTGATGATTATTTAATTATGAAATACAATCCCATCGATCAAGATAATTATCTGATCGAATCATATTGATTTAGTCACCACATAATCATATTGGAGATAATATTTTTATAGAAGGAGATGTATCTCTCTACATATGGAAAGGTTCTACTAGATGGTCTACAGGCTTCTGTAAGCTCTTACGACCTCTACATGAACATTATTTGGTTGCAAATCACCACCACCTATCCAGATACATTCTCACATGTGTCTTTATTAGGATGGAATGAATCATTACCCATATGGAAGTAAATCAACGATTATTTCCATTTGGAGAAGGTTATCGAGCAGAACCTTCTGCGATACCTCCTATGATGCACTATTCATGGAAAATATATCATGATCTTATTCTGATTTATTTTCTATCTGAATACTTGAACGTGTATGTTATTATTCATTTTGTCTACTAACCGTTAATTTCTTATTTTGCATATTGTTAATTTATCTTTTCCTTTTTGCATTTTCTTCTTTGAACTTTGTGTATAAAAGTGCCACGCCTTCTCAGTAAAAAAAAAAGAAAATAATTATTACTAGTTCTTTTCTGACTGAAAGCGTGAGCTTTAGTTCTTTCATTCTTTCATTCGTTTGAGTTAGTCACATGAGGAGCACTAGCGACGGACGGCTGCATCGTTGGTGAAGCCTTCTGGGAGAGTGACTCGGGGGCTCGAGGGACTCGGTTGGAAGCTGCAGGAGACGTTGTTGGAAGCGTGTGTACGTGGGCAACGTGCAGCAGGCCGGAGAGAAGGGCTGAACCTCGGGAGCACAGAAGGTGAAGGACTAACCAGCTTCTATTGTGTAGAGCTCTATGTGCAGGAACCTAGGACGGAGGCTGCCGTCTGCTTGCGTGGGGTTTGCCGCGTGCTTGCGCAGGGTCTGCTGCGTGCTTGCGTAGGGTATGCTACGTGCTTGTGTGGGGTACGCCACATAGTCGCTATCTCGAGGAGATCGTGCAGGTCGTGTGGAGCCGCCGGAGGGAAATCCATCCTTGAACAGAGGTCGCTGTTCGCTTGCGTAGGGTTCGCTACGAGCTCGCGTGGGGTACGCCACGAAGTCGTATCCTTGAGAGGATTGCGCATTTGGTTATCTTTGATAGTCACACTCACGTGTGCAACTCTCTGTAGCACAGAACTCTACAGTCTGTGCATACATTTTCTTTGTCACTTTTGCTACAGAACCTTACGGTCTGTTTAGTAGAAGATCGACAACTCTTGACACAGAATCTTTCAGATCTGTGTTTTATAATTAAGTCATTTCCTATACAGAACCTTCTGTTGTGGATTGACACTCTTGGTACAGAACCTTACGGTCTGTGCAACACTTTCTGTAAGACAGAGTCCTTGGATCTCTTCTATAGAAGGTTGACGCTTACAGTACAGAATCTCTTGATCTGTGCTATAAAAGGTTAACACATCTGATACAGAACCTTCTGGTCGGTCTCGTGCTTACCTTCTTCGACACAGAACCTTCTGGTCTGTGTTGTGCCTTACTTTCTACGATACAGAACCTTCTGGTCTGTATTGAGCCTTAGTTACTATAGTACAGAACCTTAGTATTTGTGCTACGTAACAAGCCTCTACGGTACAGAACCTTCTGGTCTGGGCTCTGCCACTCAAACCTCTATTGTACAGAACCTTCGGGTCTGCTTTTAGTTGATATCATTTGTGCAACTTGTACTGAGATACATTTGAGTGGAAACCATCCAAATATCTGGGTGAAGAGTGGACGTAAGCAATTTGTTGAACCACTATAAAATCCTTGTGTCCAATCAAACAAATTGCGAACACACTCGAACGTTCTGTTGTACAGAAACCTATCTACGGTTCTGTTTGACAGAAGCTTCCTTTCCGCTGCAGAGTAAAACGAAAAAGTGTTAAAATCTGAATTTGGTAATTAACACTAATTCACCCCCCCTCTTAGTGTAACAAGGATATCTGTTTTCAGCATGTCTATTTCCTCCTGTACATTTCCAAGGAAGGGCCAGGCAACTCGTGGTAAGGTGGGTAGTGCTTCCAAACTAGATTTGATGACCTCAAGGTATTTATGTTCGTTTTTAACTGGGAAACTCTTGGTTTCTGAGAAGCCGACGCAAGAACAAGCAACATAGCATTTGTGCTGCTAGTGTATCATTCCATGCAGTATGAACTAACCTATTGCAGGGCAAGTTGAATGAGAATGGAGTTAGTAGCCAATCACTTGGTGCTAGAATTTTGTAACTCAGATTACAGAAAACTGTTGTTGAAGTTTTTACTGTCAAATGGTTAGGATATGCTTGTCCCGCCTATCTTCAGGACATAAAAATGGTTTAAGGTGATGCTGGAGCTCAACAGTGTCCTGGATACAAGTCAAGGTTGTATCAACAGGTGAAAACTACAGAAATGTATTTGTGGATCTATCAGACAGGCATTAATCTAGTCGTCTACTGGTAGAAACGGTGGTTCATTCATGTGAGGTAAGAGCCACTGCTTGCGGCAAATCCTCCCAGTTTCGAACCACCTGCTGATTGATTAAAACAAGCATTTCTGAAAAGCTCCCAGACATTTAAATCACTTTTGACAGCAAGATTTTTCAATTCACTAGGTAACTAAATAAACAGGCCCGTAATTCTCGACACTGCAGCCGGATTCCCCTAGACACATGTAATGCACCTCGTTTTCGACTCTCTTGTGTGGACTGAAAAGACCAGCCAGCGAAACCGAGTTGATGCGCCGTAGGAGGGGACCGTCAAACTCCCTCCGACCACTTCCTCCATAGATCGGACCAGAAACATGGCCCTTCTTCGGCACATAACTTTTGTTCTTGTTACCTGCCTGCGCAGATTGATCCTTTCCCTTCTTTTCCACTTTCAGCCATGAGAACAGAGTCCTCCTCCATGATTTCTTGCTCTTCTTATCTTGGCTTAGTACCCTTTCAGCAGATATTTCCACTTTCGGCGACGAAACACTCCGAATCTCTCCCGCCTTTCCGTTCCTTGCCTCGTCCAAGAACTGATCAAATTAAAAACAGCTTCTAGCTTAGAGCCTATCAAATCAGATCACAAAACTCCCCGACAACCGGGAATGAAATACCTGAAGGAAGTCTTCCCCGAGATCAAAGTTCTCATAACCATAATCACTTATATTGTAATAGTCGCGTTCCATGTCAGTAGATTGATTGTAAAACTTTGCAAAGAAATATGAAGAAGATTTTGGGAAAAGAGAAAAGAAAAAAAAATGAAGGAGAAGAAGAAGAGGAAAAGCTTCAGATAGGAGCTAAGAGTTTCAACTGGATCATCAGTGGTACTTTCTCCAGCCACTTGCATGGAAATGGAAAAATGTATCCAACTACCCCCGACCTAACCCGGCCGTAACCTTATCGCGCGTATCACATTGTTTCCTGACTAGTTAAACACACTATTAGCGTGTTGCTTAGTAAAGCAACTTTATTAGTTCCCACTAGAGATTATCATCATCTTTGTCAATGTCCGACCCACACATACGCATATGATTATTAATTTATCTATGTTCGGAAAGTAGAGGAAGTAAAGGAAAAGGAAGAAGAAAAGGTATAGTGGAGGATGATGAAATGACATTGTCCACTGCCTTTATCATGCATCTCCCTAAGAAATTGTCTTGGTCAAAACTTGTTGCTATTTGTGTACTTTCATATGTCGTAGTCGTCGGAGAGATGACGGCCGGGGCAAGCGTCTCTGAACTTAAGAGGGAAGAAGGCTGGATAAGCAGGAGCCAAAAGCGACGTTGGGGGAATAATCTTTTGTGACTTTATGCACAAGTTGAGCTCGGTCTGATGTCGGGAGGGCATTAGACACATCCGCCATTTGCGCCATGAATTGTTGGGACTTCTCCCTCCCACTTTTGTTTCCTTATTGTAATGACTACTGGCCTGTCCATCCCATGCCTTTATCCTAATATGATAATGCGTTGTACGCTACGACTAGGCCGATACCGACGCCCATGAACAACTCAGTCTGTGATGAAATGTTTCGTTTGGTCGAGTCAGCCTGCGGCAGAGTTGAACGACTCTGGTTATTTGCAGAAGAGCCTATTCATTCCTGAAATGTCTCCCTCCAGATTCATTAATGCGGTTGGACTGGATAGTCGGTAGTCAAATTTCCAACCCTATCAGATTCGATTCATCCTCAGCAATTGCCCTTAAGACGTTAACACCGCTCATTCCAGCCTGATATAAGGGAACCGAGAGGATAAAGAGTTTCAATTCTCATTCCACAATTCCATTATGCCCTAAATATAGATCAAAGATCCACCTGAAGCTCAATCGCAGCTCTGCATACAGAGAGACCAATTTTTGCCATTGGAAGGGTAAGATTATCCCATGGATTGACTAGAAATCAAACCAGCACAAGCACTAGGACCGAAACTTGCATCACCTTGGAGAATGACAACTTGATGGCAGTTGTGCATCAATAGAGCATAGTTTGCAGGAGTAGAATATGACACTCACAAAGCGGGGCGCAACTTAGGAAACAAGCAACTCATCTCATATAACATATAACAGGCAACAACTAATGTATTGTTTGCTTACCTACTCAACAGAGAAAGCAGCACAAGGTAGGTATCACCCAAACCGAGAACAAAGATGAGGGAGGGACCCGCTCTATACAACGAAAATCTAGGCATCTAAATTGATATGAGTTAAAAGAAGGAAACATCTGCAAACCAATCTAATCATTTCCGGTATAAGATTGGCCATACGAATTTCACAGCTGAAGCAAAGGAAGTGCCATTACCATACCAACGATGGAGACTAACAAGATCATCATCCATGTGGGCAATGATTGTTTCCTGTTCCCCCTCTTCTCCTTTGCAGCAGCATCCACTCTATTCGAGTTGGTTCCTGCATTTTTATTGTCATTATCTACTAGAGCATCTGTGTTAGGAGGGCTAGGACGACCTGTCTCTGGGTTGTTTTGCTCAGAGAGCTGCTTTTCGTTGAATTTCTCCACGTACTCAGGGAATATCTTCCTGAATGTTATGCTGAAAGTGCAAAGTATGAAACAAAAATAATATAAGGCCATGAGAGTTCATAAAACAATCACAAGGGTGCTTCCCTATGGATAGATTACTGTGCTCTTTCACGATGACTTTTGCTTGCTAAAAAAAAAGTGATAGGATGTGGCACCCACTTCTTACAATTGAAAGCAAGGGATGCTTTTGCAAGACGCTGTTTCTCATCGGTAGTAGTATTCACGCTGCCAGTTGTAGGACTATTATCCATCTGCATGAGGAAGCTAAAGTCATGAAAAATGAATGTCAAGGCAATCTCCGTATCTAGAGGAACAAAAACATTAAAGTCCTTACCATAAAAGAAAGGAGTCCGGTAAGTATGCTGTAATTTTGACGGAGAGTTGAGATTAGCACAACATTTCAGGAATTAAGGCACAAAAGTTGCTAGCATAAAAGATGAACAGGTGAAGTGTAGATAAGGGATAATGTTCTCGCGGTGACAATACCTAGAAACCGACCACATTGGGTTCCAACTTTCAGGATGGACTGCCACAAAAAAACATAACACCAGTTAAAGAAGTAATAATCCCTAACAGAAGATCCAACAATAACATTAGGCTCTTACAGTCGCTCATTGACAAGCATATCTTCTTTTGTGGCATAAACCGGCCATTCGGAGTGATCATTCTGCAAGACAGGGAAATATTCTTATTAGAAGCCATTTCAAATGCTTAACAAACTCCCAAGGGCATAAGCATTAAATCAAATAATATATACGTGATTCCCGGGGGCTTGTATGGGTACTCCGGAGGAAACTTTATCTTGCCATAATAGTAACCACCTGGTACAAAGAGACTATACAAAGTGACACTCTAATATTAGAATCAAATAATTAACAAAAAGTCCTCAGAGAAAAACAATACCAGCAAAAGGCGTTCCTGAGCTTCCTTCTAACACATAGTCTACAAAACAAAGGAAACGAAAGTTAACCAATATGAATAATTACTCAATTTGCTTCCTGAAGCAACAACAAATAAAGTACCAACTCCCATATTACCATGTTGCATTCAGAAAACAGATATGACACATAAAACACATCAATCAAAGCCTTGCACATCTTTACAGATCTCACTTTCATTGGTCTTTCCACTGTCAACATATAATTACTCCTCGAAAGAAAAATAAGCAAACACATACCTAACTTTCCAACCCAATAACTGTGGGGGCATATTTGCATTTTAAAGAAGATTCGTTAAACAATAATTATCACGCAGTTTTGGAGGAACAAAATAGGCTGGCGAGGTATCCCCATATTCTAACCAGAAAAAAAAAATTCTTAAACCCACTTTGACATGAGAGCAACTTCAGTATTCACAAGTTGGTAATGTACGGCATTACCCTGATTAAAGAGGCCATGAAAGCTAGAGCCGCCCATCAACCCTTATATTTGTAACTCTAAAGGGATTTTGCACATTAATGCTGGTATTACAGAATGATTTAAAAACAACTATAGCAAACATAACCAACTTAATTTTGATCATAAGTTAAATAACAGGGCTCATCACCAAAAAGAAAACAGGCAAGCAACTCTAAGTCTAAAGACTCAAGGGCAGCCATTCTACAAACATTTAGCTCAATAATAGATGGACTTACGCCACTCAAGAATGTCATTAGGCGAAGGGCGGGCTACAACATTGGAAACAGGCTCCTGCAAGTTAGAATGAGACTGGTCATTTCAGGTGTACCAGGAGGTGCATATATATACATAGAGAGAGAGAGAGCTTTCTAAGAAAGATCCAATCAGCACAAATATTGAAAAATTTAACCAATAAGAAGGATATCTCTGACGAGAAAGACAACCAGAAAAGGCTGCAATAACTTCTTAAGGGCTACGGTGCAGTTTTGATTCATGGGTTCGGACATCAGGAACAAATTAGTTTTTTTCGAAAGAGATAGCTAAACTTCATATAAATAGCATCAGTTTTAACTATTCTATGGAGTCGTTTAGTCCCATATTACACGACCTGAACCCATAAAATGACACCATAACTAACAGATTATCATATATATGCTGTACCTCTCTTTTTCAAGGGTAGTTCAATCACAAATTACTCCACCCAAATCAATGAACTAACACAATAAGGAAAGAGATGATTATCATAGAATA
The DNA here is from genome assembly GCA_023653495.1 of Melastoma candidum. NCBI lineage: Eukaryota > Viridiplantae > Streptophyta > Magnoliopsida > Myrtales > Melastomataceae > Melastoma > Melastoma candidum. The sequence goes on along the minus strand of CM042888.1, from coordinate 6,199,568 downwards.
AAGTGACTCAATCAAACAACTGACTGTTTGATGAATATATCCTAACAAGATAAAAAAGTCATATACATCCTACCTTGCAGAGTGCTCTGTATTCCTTCTGAAGGCGCTTGACGCATGCTTTCTCCGCCATGGCAAAGCTCCCAAAAACAAGAACCAACAATGAAAACTAACCCTGCTATACCAGAAAAGCACTTATAGCAGGTGATTCCTTCATAAAAGCAGAGAACCAGGATGAGTCCATTTGCAGATGGGATATTGAAGAAAAAAACATTCCAGAAGTATAAATGATAGGAGAACGGGGGCACAAAATGATTGGAAAGAATATGGCATTGGGCAGAATCCTTGAAAACAAAGTATCGCTGGGAAACTCCTTTAGGGAAGAAGGAGCTCAGAGATACGAGGGATGAAAGAGAGGAACGAGGATTGGCATACTACACCACGTATATCCCTAGCAACAAGCAGATTCCTGACCTTAATACATGAAACAGAACAGCAAATCCAAAAGAAAGCTGCTTTCAGCTGATAATACTAAACCTGCCTATGTTTGCTGGTCATAAACCATGTGAACCCACCGAACGCAGGAAAAATAAATAAAACAACGCTATACTGCTTGACAAAGTCAGAAGGAAATAGTCAGCACGAAATGACACTTAAACATTTCATCCAATAATTTCCCTGTAAAAACCAAATTCGTCTACCCCAAACAGCAGAAAAAGAGAGAGACAGAAGAGAGAGCCAATTCACAACGAACAATCGGTGACTGTCATTCAACCCCCTTAATTCACAACCCTCTCCTATCCCGAGCACCATTCCCCTTCAAATTAAAAAAAAAACCCACGAAACGATCACCCCAGAAACGCATCAAACCCCCCCCCCCCTCCAAAAAAATAAAGCTACGAACTTTCCCATAAGAAACCAAAACCCAATCCGATTAACAAGGAATCACACACTACCCAGTTGGCGGATCAAGCAAGAGCAGGGGGATGGGATATGGAATAGGACGGGGGTCGAGGAGGGGGGGGTAGGGGGAAAGGAATCCCCTTACCTGAGATCTGGAGAGTCAAAGTTGGCGTAGAAATTGAGGGGTCGTGAAATTCAAAGGAAATTGCAGTCTCCCCCCTCCCTTCCCCTCTTCTTAATTCCAGAAATACCAAATGAAATAATGAGAGAGAGAGAGAGAGAGAGAGAGAGAGAGATAGAGTCGTGTTTTTTTTTCCCTTTAAAAAGTAATGATTTAATTTAATAACATTGGATCTGATGAGGAGATAGATATTTGAGGGTTATTTTACCTGTTAGGAAAAAAAAAGAAAAGAAATTTCATAAAGTAGGAATCCGAGTTTTTAAAAACTTTTAAACAGAAATGATGAAACTTAAAAGATTTCTTTTTCCCTAAGGTAGCTATTTCAATTGAAAGCTGACTGTTTTAAACGATTGCTTGAAACGAATACTGGAGAGATTCGAATAAATGAAAAGCTGCCAGATATTTGCCATCCCTGTCGACTTGTTTTTTTTTTATTTCTCTCCTCTGAATGAATGCCTCATGTGGATCGGGCGCGTCCATTCGGTGTACCGCCGACACGTTACATTTTGAATAAAAGAAATAATACAAATAAAAGGTGTATAATGAGAAAACGATTAAGATTCAATCCGTAGGTTGACAACATGTCTTACTGGTAGTTCCTTCTCTTTTTACTGTTTCTTCAAGTAAAAGTAACAAAGACGGCCGTGGGTGGGTACGTTCCCAGCTAAAAAACATTTGTACATAAAAAAAAGGCTGAAAATTCTGATCAAGACAATACCTAGCGGTCTATGGAATGCTAGAATTGAATTAAAAATTCAAATTAAAATCCCCATTATCTCTATTATTACAGGAACACGTTTCATTTTTTTTTTTGAAATTTTTATTTCCCTTTTTTTAAGACAGTGTTGTCATTTCCTTAAAAGTTAAATTAATTTAAGACTTTACTATAAATTAATTTTGAGTCAACTTTTTATTATATCATTAACTTAGTTCGTTAAATAATTTTGTCACGAACTTTTGTTTTTGTTTTACCAATCTTGAATTTCTTTTAGCAAAAGCCAAACAAAGCCTTAATAGATAATTTTAATTTATCGACTAAAAATGAAAAAATAAAAAAATGGGAAATAATATTGAAACATTTCACGTGGTTTTTTATTTTAAAATTTTGATGAACAAATCAAATGAATTAGAAGCAGAAGTTAACGATAGTTGCTGATGTTCTAAAAAATAAGGAAAATCGATGAAGATCAGATGATGTTCTATTAGGGGCTGCTCTTACGGATAAAGTGGATTATGAGGTGAATGAATAAGAGGTTGGAACTCCACTATTATAGGACACAAATCAGACTATATTAAGGCCTTGTTTGGCTTTAGTTAGAAGAAATTCAAGATTGGCTAAAATCAAAATAAAAACAAAAGTTGGTGACGAAATTATGTAACAAACTAAGTTAATGACAAAACAGAAATTGGCTCAAAGTTAAGGTGATAAACGTATATTTTGCAATTAAAAAAAAGACAAAACCAAATAGAAGAATACAAATTGATGTTTCCAGCTTCTCGTACTTAACGTTTCCCGGCCAGGTGAGCAAAATCACATGACTCTTCCCCACGAATAAATTAGCCATAAGAAAGTGTCAATTGAAGGGGAGGTTTGCACGAAATTAAGATTTGTTAGGAAAAAAGTTCACAAAATAGGGTCATAGTGTTTAATTACTCGAAATACCGTCTCTAACCACGCCACTCAATTTATAAAGAAACCGCAGTTCCCAACCGCGACGTAGGTGGAATTGTGCAAAGATACAAGCAAAGGCGCGGTTAGAAACCACGTCTTTTTGTAGTTGGTTGTGAAAGAATGTGCAGTTCGAGTTTTCTTTGTTAAATTGAATGGCGCAGTTCTCGACCACGTCTTAAGGACGATATTTTGGGAGTTTTACAAATTCGGATTGCATTTCACAAATTTTTTTCAAAACTAACCATATTTTTGTACATGTCTAAATATCCAAATTGAGGGAATATGAAATTTTAACAATCAAATTGCCTTTGTTAAGCCGACTTCGTTTACGGGTCATGGAAGTTGGCTTTACAAAAGCCGACTTTGCTCAGCCAAGGCCGACTTCCAGCGGGTGGGATGAATGACAAAGGCCGACTTCGATTTGAGGATTATGAAATCGGCTTTACAAATTCCGACTGACTTCATAATTGAAGTCAGTTTTTGTAAGGCCGATTTCGCAACCTTAATCAATGAATTTCCAAACTCCCTCTCTTATTTGGCGAAATAATTTTGGAAAACGTTATTTAGAAACAAAACTCCCTTTTCTCCCTTATGCACGAGTTTCAAGTCGAGGGCCAAGCACTGATGGTGGAACGAGTTCTTTCGTTTCCGCAAAAACAGCACCTGCACAGAATAAACAGAATGTGCAGACTGAAAGAAAGACTACTTTCAAGGGAGGTTCCTCCACTTCAAGTTTCGGTCGCATACCTCCAAGCAATTCAAATCCGATAGATAACAGGTGAATCGCCCGACAAAATCAGCTCTTCAGCAATTCCATCAGCTTTGATCAAGTTTTGTTTATCAACAACAGACGGTTCAATATGTAGGATCAAGAGCAGCATCAAGCCCAGATCTCATGTAATGCCCTCGCCCTCATATATAGCGTGCTCATATAGTTTTTATTCCTACTTTAAATCTCAGTCCAAAATGCAGGGGCTACAAAGTTAACAGAACATTCCTGTATCAGAGAAAACTGCACACCAGGCAAAATTTTTCTTACTTGTGAGATGATTGGGGGCAAACCCAGTTCAAAATAAACAGAAAACTCATGCTGCAACTATAAGATAAGACGATCGATACAACAATGCGATGAAAGAGAAGTAACTCATGGTCTCTGTTTCTTTTTTGAGGGTTCCTCGGATCTGTTGTTTAAGCCTATCTTTTTTTTGGACGTGTCTATAGATTGAGAAGCCTTCTTACTTTTCACCTCATCATCACCTCGATCCTTTTCCGTTTTCCTTTTTTTGTCTCTGACAACACCATCCATATTGCTTTTCAACTGCTTTTGATCAGGTGTTTTCGTTTCATTGTGATTCCGCTTGATTCCCAAGCCCAAGCTTTGGTCAATCTCTTTCCTTAATTGCTTTATATCAGCAGCTTGGATGGATTGCCTGGCATTTACATTTTTTGGAGTCTTGGCTTCACCAGAGCCAAAGATTGCACAGAAATCATTGTAGACGGACTGTTTAGATACTTGTTTGGACTTCCACTGCTCGGGCCGCGAGGCATAACTGTTACAGGAGGAAAAAAGTAAACATAATGAATAATAATGATAGTAATGGAAAAATCAGTGATAAAATTAAAAGCCGACATGCCAAATGCTGTTAAAAGCTCAGCCCTATAACATTGTTAAGTAACAGGCACACATAGCAACAGTCCAACACACTGAAGCCTCATGGAATAGAAATGCATTGAACAGAAAACATTTTTCCATCTATCTTTTTCTCTTGAAAATGTACCATGTCTGGCCTGGTCGACTGGGTTTTATTAGAAAGTTATATTACCAGAAGAAATCATCAGTATCTCGATACACAGAAGAGAAATTGAGAAGAAGCCTACCCATGGATATCCAGCTTTCTAACAAGGTGAGGCCCGTGTTTGGTTTTTGAAAGCTCATTTAGCACAGATGATAACTCAGAGACTATTGTCTCCCGGAGGGTAAGATTGCTGACAGTGAAGCACTTCTCGACAGCAAAAGACCCAGATCGATGCATCGCAAGCTCTCCGAAATGTCCCTTTAACCTTTGAAAGATGTCAACGAAAAAGTAATTTCAGAAAAAGTGCAAAGGGGCAAGTATCACAAGAATATTGCAGTGTCTTCGTGAGACTTACTTCAAAATGACTTTGGATTTGTATTTTCCTGAAGCACTGCTATCAAGAAATGCCTCGATAACATGGCCACCAGTTGAATCTTTAGCAGCTTCCAGGATTTGATCTGCCTCAATTGATGTTATACTCACAATAAAAGGCTGTATATGTTCCTGCAGAAAAAAATGTTACTTGAAATAACTAAACAATGGAAGAATTTTGAAAATGAAATTGATTTCACTGTCGGAATTGTCAGTCAGAGATTACAAGACATTAAAATAAGCCTGACTAAACAAGTTGTGATTCATTAGAATGCATCTGCAGATCAATTCCCAATCCTTCAGCTGTCTATCCTACAAAAGGTGCTTTTGTCTGAGTTTATCTGAAGTCAAGTGTGCCAGATAATGCCACAAACAGCAGGCGACTGTATATATCAGAAACCTTATTAACTTCAGAATAGAGAAAACGCATGCATGGTTCATAAGTTTCCACCTAACCAGAACGGCAAATAAATGGTGAAGGTGTTAAAAGCATAATGGTTAGCTAATCGGTTTTCTCCCATACTATCAGCAATCATGCACATCATGCAGTTAAGAGTGGGTTGATAAACCCCAGCAGTATGACTCATCAAAATTCTTTCACAAAACAATCCATCCATTTGTGTTTACTAATTTTATATTGGTAAGTACAGAGTTTGTTCCTACCTACGCAAGCCTCCATTACTCTTTAGGAGACAGCCGCCATGGATAAAAATGAAGAAGAATGAAACAAAGCTAATAAGACTGAATCATCCATTAAAACAAATGTACTAATCAGAAAATAGCCTAAACTTATGTAGGTTCAAGAATCTCATGCGAGAAGGGAAGGGAACAAAGTGGTGACAAGTTATCTAGAATGCTGCTAGAGGAGGAGAACTATATGGCATTATGTTTTCCCCCAGATTATGTGATGAACACGTTACATGTATACATCCCAAACTCTGATCAGATCAGTCATTTAGATTGATGACTTTTGCTATTAATTAATACAATCCTTCATACCCAAAAGAAAGACCAGGAACCAAAAAAGTAACTCTTAGAGCATATGACTTTTTAAAAAAAAAGTATAATATAATTAGAGCAAGACAAATCAGTAATACAGAGCAGGAAGAGAACATAAAATAGAACTTTTAGAAAATCATACATGTCTTAGTCTAAAAACTGCCTGAAGAATTAGAGAACCCATGACGTGCATTCTGACACCACTTGGCCATTTCCAACTGGACTGATCGCTGCAACTGATATAGTTATCTAGGAATAGCAAACGGGGAACAATATATGCCGGTGACTCATTTCCAGAACAAACTGCAGCAGCCAGCGCCTGGCAGCACTGTAAAATGACAAGAATATGTGGAATTACGCAGAGATGAAATAACAAGACAAAGTCTCACAAATGATCTTCTTAATGAGTTTAACTTTGATGTACCAGAAAGCAAAAAGCCCAGTTCACTGTCTGGATGGACATAAAATTGAGAGAAGAAAAGATCACCAACAGGAATTCCTGGTCATAGGAGGTGGATCTGTGTACATTTACAAACCTTATGTTGGAGGGTATTAAGCCTGTGACAAGCTGTCACGAGACAAGCAACTACACCAGACCTTCCCATATGAAGAAGCTCCCCCAGTTTTGAACCAAGTTCCTCCCAAATCAACTCTATCTGATACACATGAACATAATATAAAGCAATGACAAGTTTGTCTAACAAGTAGCAAGTAGCAGCAAGAGTTTAAAACCAAGAAAAAAAAAATCAAGGGGAAAAAAAGAAATGCATTAGATAGAAAGCAACATATTAAAGCTGAGGAAACAAGCTTATAACAAATCTGGTCGACTCTGATCATTGGAAAGAAAAATGCAGGGTCAAAATGAATACTTGCTCTAGACTTCTTGTGTTGGAAATTAAGGCTTGAATGACAAAGCTTCCAGACTGGTTCGATGATGTCTCGAGCAAAGAATTCTTGAAAACTTTACCAAAGATCTCATTGGACAACTTTTCGGGAGCTACTTCAAAAATAACCTGCCCATATAATAATGATATCCATTGTTTGTTAGTAAACGAAGTGCATACTGATAGACATACTGTAGACAAAAAAAAACACTATCATTTCAAAGAAAGTTGTTGGATATCATGCATTACAAGAAACCGGCAAGTTCCTGGAAATTCCAAGGGTTAACTCAATCAGGGCATTGAAAAGTTGATGCATATTGAACTTACATAATTTGAATTTAGAAGAATAACAAAGCCCATTTCATTACAATTTGCAATTAAAAACCACCATGCCATTGGGAATTCTTCAATAACAGATAAAAAGCACCACATTGGCTAAAATTTTCAGCAGGAGATTTTCATTTAAGAAAGTGAAATCTTCATACCCATCAAATCCTCATAGCATCATTCCTCGTAAATAAAATGCACCCTTTACCTCGAAGAGATGGCTATATGAAGTCTCTCTCACTAAATTTAACACTTCTGACCGGATGATTTCGTCAATACATTCTCCTTCCGTGATCTTTTCTTTATCACAACTAAGAAGAGCAGATATTATCTGCATCAACGTTTCATCATTGCCAGCTAATAACTTCATAACCGTCTGCAAGCAATCCAACAAATTCATTAGTACAGGGCCACAATATAGTAACTAGCATAAAAGGTGTTACATGTGATGCAACAGACAAGTAGTTGTAAGTCATACTCCATATAGCAAATGATAATCTCATGAAACAATGGCAACATAGTGTGTATCTATCTTTCAAAAATTAAAACTTAAAGTGCTGACTAGAATGAATCTAGACCGAACATGAGCACAAAAGACAATCCTTGTACATAATATCACATGCACATCATAAAGAGACATGGTTTTTCCCCTAAGATTCACAATAAACAATATATAAAATGAGCGAACACATTGGCCATAAGAAGGGTATTAATGTCCAATGTGAGTTCAACATCTCAATGACATTCTTAGAAGTCAGAAATAAAGAATTCTTGATAAGATTAGAAGTGTGGAAAATTCTCTGTACATAACGATCCATACGTGGCATCTAAAAACTATGAGAAGGTACACAAGAAGCATACCTGGAGGACCAAACTGCCAAACCGATCGGCTTGAACCACCAAATGATTTTCTTTTACGCATTTAACTAACCCAGAAGTAAGAAGCTGAAGTAATCCCGGAAATCCAGGCCCAAGAGGTTCTGAGTCAAGTTCATTTGGTTTGGATGCCTTGAGATTAAACCTCTCTGCCACACTTGCAGAGGATTTGACCCCGTTAAACTCTGAAGCATCAACTGACACTCCTTTGCAAAGACAAAGGAGCCTTCGAAGGACATGTGACCCGTAGCAACTGCACATTAGGTCCGCAGGGCTCTTAAGTATTTCCTGTCACAAACAATTTCAAAATTGCAATCTGAGTTAAACCCAAGTGTACAAGCATTTCAAATTTAATGCTTAACCTCCAGTTTAATTTTCAATTGAGAAAACCAAGATCTCAGAGAAAGAATTATCATCTTCATGATAACAAGAAGGTTCAAAACAATTACCTTGCATATGACCATCAACGTCTCTTCAATAGTAGAATAGGTATCATCGTCCTGAAGGTGAAAGACTAGAGACTTGAGGGCTGTTTCCACCACATGAGAACCAGATTTATCCATTGCAATCAGAGGGAAAACGCTGGCAGAATTCCGAAGGAAGCCACATAGGTGGTCGACATTGCAACCCTCAAGTAGGGTTTGTAATATGTGACTTATGACATAATCTGTCGCAAGTTCAAATTCCTTATCAATCGCTTCTTCCAGGGCATTACCACAAATGAATGGTCTTTCCTCCAATTCGACTTCATTACTTTCGAAAAGATTAGCTATTTCCGAGAAGTATTTAGCTGTTGCAGGATCCACGGGCTTCCTATAAAGAGTTAATTATTATGTTAGCTGCCACGTCAAAGAAGAACGGCCCGACCAGAGGTAGGTGAATTGCTGAAGTTCACCTCACAAAGGATGATTTTGGAACCAAATCATCCTCCCATTTTGACAATCCATGAGCATCTCCACCGCCAGAAACATCTCTCCCGGAATGATTTCCATCAATTTCCGACGCATGCCTTCTTGATTTCCTACTCGTGCCCTTTTTACCTTTCCCATGTTCATGTGATCTTTTTCCCCCACCCATAGGCCTTTTTTCTTCAGAAGAGCTATGAATTTTGTGTCTTCTGGCCGGTAAAACTTTCAAGCCAAACAAAAAAATTTACACTTGAAAATCAACAAGTTTTCACAGCCCCCTCCACGTACTCAAGTATGGCAACAAATACAAATACAGCATGATAGATAAAAAAAGAACACCAAAGGGCAGCCAACTAAATGATCTACTAACACTAAAAAATACATTCATACTCACGAGTAATATGCAAATAAAAATTTTACCCCACCCTACAGTCGGAGTAAATGACAAACAGGAAAAAGAAAAAGAAAAATACAATCACCTTTTCAATTCTGAAAATAAGAGCGAATTCCGAAAGAAAAGCTTCCCTAATGTGACACAGGCAATTCGTCGGCTAAGCTCTCAAATCATTACCATCCATCCTAAATCATACCCTTGGCATTGCATTTAGACAAATTCTCCTCCAGATTACACTCTTTCCGCCCACTTTCGCCGCCTCTAATAAGATCAGAACCTCCAAATCAGGGACAAAACTCCTAATCATCCCATCATAACCTCTGCCCGAATGCCGAAACACAATGCGCAGTCCCATAATACGACGAGAATTTCGACAACACGAAAAATTCCAACATCTAACCAACACATCAAAAACCCAAAATTCCAAAGAAAGCGGAACTCCTTACCTAAACCAATGACGAAGGGGAAGGAATAAACTCCCAATCGAGCAGTCCGAATAGCTAAAAAAACCTAGTGAAAATCTTCTGCAAAAACCCTAATTCAAATGTCGTCACTGTGATTGGGCAGTTGGTCCTCGATTAGGGGCCGGTGGCAGTCAAACCAGGCCCAGTCTGGGCCGCTTGGATTAGTTTGGGGAAAAGGCCTGGAATTTTATGGGCCCACCTAATTTACTGTTATTATTTTTTTTTTTTGTATATACTTGCCATGCCTTGAATTTTTCATCTGAATTACTTGCCAATTTATTTTGGGGGTTCATGGAATTCTTTCCACCATTTTTCATTCCAAGCATTCTACCCAAAATACAGCAAAAGAAAACATAACTTTTACAGCCAGTTTGATCTTCGGAATTGAATTTCGAATATAATAAAATGAAAAAGGAGAAAAAATATAATGATTACGAAGATACTTGCTAAAAAATAGTATATATTAAAGGATGAAGATGAGAATATGATGGGAATTAAATGAGTAAGGGAGCATTCCTTATAAGAAATGCACTTCATTCCCTTCCATTTCAAAATTAAGAAAATGAAAAGGAAAAGAATAAAATAAAAGGAGATGGTTGAAAAAAGAGTATGATTATTAGTGAATTACCTTTCTTCCTCGTATCTTAGACAAACACACCATTAAAAACAAGTTTTGGTTCTCCAAAATGAAACGAAAATTGCTTTCAGTTCTTTTTATTTTCATTTATAGAATATAACGAGATGGATGAAAAAAGAGTATGATTATTAGTGAATTACCTTTCTTCCTGGAATCCTTAGACCAAACACACCATTAAAAGCAAGTTTTGGTTCTCCAAAATGAAACGACAATTGCTTTCCGTTCTTTTTATTTTCATTTATAGAATATATATATAACAAAACATGATGATAAATTTTAAAATTTATCAAACAATGTCCCTAATTTGGTATTAGAAACATCGAGTTCGATTCTTTAAGAAACTTCGATGTTTGAAATATGGAGTTCTCTAATTTTTTTTTAAGTGAACTCGACATTAAAAATATTGAGTTATTTGTAAATCGAACTCGGTGTTAAAAATACAAGTTTGAGAAATTATTTGGGAAATTTTAAAAATGATTAAAGTCATTTTGGAAGAGTAACCCACCTAGACGGATGATTGTGAGCGGAAGAGGTAAAGAACTCCCACCTTACGCGGGTGTCTCTCTCCCTCCTACCAAACATTCATGTCTCCGTAATTATTTTTCCCGTCGGTGGGAAGAATCAGAACAAGTCCAGGGCCAAGAAAGATAATCGAATAAAGGTCTCCAAACAGTTTTCTAAAGCGATGAAGTTTCATTTTCTAAACCATCTGAACAAATTTTTTTTCTATTATTAATTATTTATATACTTCTTGATTCGGGAAACGGTTCCAAGTTGTTTTCTGGTTTTTCATTATTAGTTTTACTCTCTCAAAGCTTATTAATCAAACATAATCTTTCTAAACACGTGCGGGCAATATAAATTCTATTTAGAGCTATTAACTGTTGCTTTAGACAACGCCAAAGACTCCAGGGGAGATTCCAATCAATTAACAACTCCTATCCTGGATTCAATAAGAATCCAAGTTCTCTCTTGTCCAAGATGGTAAGAATCATCAAAAGTTGTATTAAACTCCTTTTATAGGATAATTCGGACGGTCATGGTCAAAAGGGATTGTGATTTTAGATGGTTTAAACTGATTCTGGGCTTAAACCTATAAATCATTTTAATCTAATATGAGCAATTCATCTAGTCTATAACTTAAGAGATTGTTCCGATCTAAGGATGAAAGCCAGTAGTCAAAGATCAAGAGACGAAAGACTGGTGGTCGTAAGTCGAAGGACGATGGTTGATGGTCAAAGATCGAAGGACTGTTTGATCGCAAAAACACAATGAGAATATTTGGTCAAGTGAACGCTCAATTCATGGTTCGTAGATATGGTCGTCACTCGAGTTTATCAGTGAAAATTCAAGAAAGAGTCAAAAAGTTCTTATCAAAGGAGGTTGTCCTTCAACATTACAAGAACAGGACGTGAGAGGATTCCCTTCAAAGGAGGCAAATGCCTTCGCCCTTAAAGGGAACCCTTCGCTCTTTCAACCTCGTTCAAAGGAGTAGATTCTCTTTCAACCTCATTCAAAGGAGTGGATTCTTTTTCAACCTCGTTCTTCATTTGGTAGATTTCCAAATGCAGATTGAGTAGAGTGTTTCAACCGGTGGTGGTGTGCCTGTATCTTCCGAGTTGTTCCTCGCCCTTGTTCTTGTTCACGGTGGTGTGTCTGTATTCGTGTGACTGGCGAGTTCTATCCAAGTCTTCTTTCACGGTGGTGTATCTGTATCCGTAGAGGTTGATCTCAACCTATCCTTTCATTCCCAGCCATTCAGCCATCCTCTACCCTTCCGACCATTCCCACATCACTCCATTCCGCACCCACAGTGTCGTTCCCCATCGTTTCGGTATTGGAATCATCTATTCCTTACCATTCCCGTATCACTTCACTTGGTAACGTTTGCTTGGTTATCGTCCTTTAGTCAGCGTTGCTTGGTCAACTTGGATCAAGATTTCATGTGTCAACACCATCTTCACATCAAGAAATTGGCTTCTTGATATGGACTCAAAATGTTTTTATGTAAACAAGGATGAAGGCTACCGATCGATAATCAATAGTCGAAGATTTACAATTGAAAGTTGACAGTAGAAGGTTGATAGCGAGAAGTTCAAGTCTTTTCGGTCGAAGAAGTATGGTGGAAAGTCTTCTAAATGAGGGAAGATATACGTTCGAATAACAGTTCGAACTCGTCATCAACTGAAGGCATGGAAGGTTCGTTTAAAGGCAATCGGACTACCGTAAGAGCACACAATGATTGTCATGCAGACAAGCGGCGATTTCTCCCTTAGATATAGACAATGTCCTTTAGATTTAGACACATATTGTTGATGGCTACTATTAGCATAATTGTATAAATAGGGTCATTGTGTAATAGGAAATGAGGACGATAGTCATTTGCACCCGGATGGGTATTGTCTCTTCACTCTCAGTAGTTATGTACTTTTCATCCTCAATTTAGTCTGTGTTGTAACTAGTGTTCAACAAATAAATGAAAGTAACCATTTCTTTCTCTTTATTCATTGTTTACGGTGATCACACTTTCTTTATGAATCCATCTTTGATCGTGACGCGCTTTTCCTCATAAACAGGTGAGCATTAGGGAGAGGAGAATGCTTGTAGGCGAGGTGACGCCGGACGTGAGGGTCGCAAAGGACAGGAGTGGGGACTATGAGACGATATTAGAGGCGGTAGCGGCTATGCCGGTGAAAAACAGGAAGAGGGGAGGTTCGTGGGTGAAGGCGAGGAACTACATGGAGAAGGTAAACACGGAAGAACATGTTGAACGCGATGATGTATGATGAGGGGAAGACGCAGACGGTGGTCTCCGACAGCCTCAACATCGTAGAAGGTGTTGGCACACAAATATAGGCACCTTTTTCATGGGTATAAAATACCGTTAAGGATAATTTCGAGAATTGAGACAGGAGATGCCAATGGGAGCGTAAACATTCTCTCAGGATGAGACCCAGAAAGCCCTCGAGATAGAGCATCCCAAAGATATACTCGAGATAGTTTTAGAAGTGGTATCTCAAGATAGATCATTAGAATCCTCAAGTGAGTTAAGAGCTATAGAGGAGAGTTATAAGACTCGAGATAATAACCCTGACTCAGAACCATCTTGAGGACAAAACTCGAGATGGGCATTATATGCTAGCTTTGTCTCGAAATCAAGTCTGTAATAGCTGTCTGTAATAGCTTTCAAAGCCAGGAAACAAATCCTCGAAATGTGATAGAAGCATTCTTAAGAGTCGAAATTAAGATTTTTATGATACATGGAGGTTTATCGAGAAAGCAACTCTTATCTCGAGATGTAAACTCTTTGAATGAATTGGGAAATCAGAGACACGTGACAAATTCAAATTAAGTATTCAGACAGGATCTCCATATTCCTATAAAATAGGGATCAAATCGTGTGTAAGATCTGTGTCGCTTAGATTCTGATTTTGTAACTTCTGGTTGTTACAGGTATAAAAAGCATAAAGATAGAAAGAACATGATCAACTCATTAGTCCATCTTTTGGCTAAGTTGATCAATTGCCTTTACACTCCCCACCTGCGTCCTCAAAGTGTCTAGAAATTGCCCCCGTGTCCTGAAGCATTTCACCTTTGCCACCTCCGATCACCTATCCTCCAAGGAAGCCTCCAATATTAGCCGCCTTCACATCCCACCGTCCGGAGCATCCTGCTGCTTCGTTCATTTGTTTCTCTTGTTGTGTTTTCGTCATGGTTGTAAGTGTTTACGTAAAACCCTGTTCTTCAACGTTAATTGTATTTCTTCTATTTCTTTTGTTATTTAATTTATTTACAACGACCACAAAACGACTACTCGTTACGCAACAGAAATTGTATTTCGTCATTGTTGTAACTGTTTACGTAAAACCCTATGTGTTAATTTATTTACGTAAAATTCAATAGGTATTACGCGAATCAAATTTTGCGTCAACTGAAGAACCCCTACTTTTTCAGACCCACAAAGGTACGAAATTTATTTACCATTTTAGTTTTCTTCGACGACTCATTTATTTATTAATAACTTATTTTCTTTTTGGAAATTGTAAGTATATACTAAAAGATCATCAATGATACTTTTTAATTTGATTTGTGGATGTGAACATGAATATTTTGAGAGCGGGTTATTGGGGACTATTTGTCATCTATTATCCTAAAAATGAAAAAGGAAGGCTCCACGTGGAATAATGATGAAAGCTAAATAAAATATCACGATGTAATTACGTGTTCAAACAAATTGATTATATCGGAATTTCAAACTCTATAAGAAGCACTAAAATTCATGTTAAGTGGTGCCAAACGATGTTTCTGTTGAATTTCAGAGTGATGTGATAACCCAACCTTTGTGGCCTCAGCAACGCTGGACCTTTTATTAGTCAAACAGTAAAACGAAGAAAACTTAATTTCACCATTCACAGACTGAGACTTCACCTCTTTCCTTCTGCAGTCCTTGTATGTCTCCCTCTTTTCCAATTTCTTCCTTACGATCTTCATTTTCTATGGCAAAATTCAACCCAGCTCGTGGCTCCAGCCCAACCAGTTTGGCCCTCTTAACCACAACTGCAGATCCATCAGCGGCCCTATCTGTATCTTGATCCGACCTGAATGCCCAAGCACACTTGCAGATCTCCCTCGTATCCTCTGCCTCCCCTGCTTCTTCATCAGCTGGTTGTTTAATGTGCATCACAGAGAGACACATTGTAATAGAGTTCAGAAAAAGTAGAAATTTGTGGAGGATTGTACGTTCGTACCGTTAGATTTTTTAAAAAATTGATGAAATACAATCAGAGTTTGATAAATTACATTCTTACCGCCCATAAGTCGTGGTCATTTAACACAAAAATCGTGGTTTCAATCCGTGACTTAGCCAAAGTGGGGTTGACATAAAGTCGGGGTTCGCAACCCCGACTTTAGTGGACTTAAACAAAAATAAGCCAAAATGGGGAATTTTCTGGTGTCGCGTCAAAGTTGGGATTTCAAACCTAACTTTGATCAGACAATAAAAACGCTCCCGATTTGGTAAGATTTTCTTAGTATTCCATTGTCGCGGTTTCAAACCGCGACTTTACGGGGTTTGAAATCGCGACAATAGAACACTTAGTGGAAAATTATACAACAAATATTCATTTCAAACCTGTTACATGTTTACAACACAAGGCCTGAGTCAAAACCACAAACTTCATTAAACAACATCCAAATGAAAAAAACCAAGTATCAAACGATAGAAGAACATCTAGTCATTCAAGCGACCTCTCCCTCAATGTAGGGGGTGATGTATTGATATCCCGACTCGATTAGAGCGAGTTGTGTGATTTAGGATATCATCATCCCCTCTCCTAGGTACTGGTAATCTGCACAATCTTCTTGATCCTTGCCATCCGACTCATGTTCTTCTTGGGGGGTTCAATTTGCAAATTTTCCTCCATGTCATTGTCATCTTCTTCGTTCTCTCCTTGTGCCTGCTCTTCATACTCTAGCTAGTCGTCCAAACCCCCGTCTGCCATATAGGCGTAGCGGCGAGTACCGTGTCAACAAGCTCATAGCTCCGTCGACGAGAGTTATAACTTCTTCTGGTTGAGAAGCACATAGTTTAATCTTATTTAACTTCTTCATCTGTGACAATGCATATAACACGTAAGCCAAATTACGGTGTTTAACCATTGAAACAAACTAATTGAAATTTCATGTACTTCCAAGCATTACACCAGTGTGCGAAATGTATGTCCGACTATGCTTGTGATACCATTTTGAGTAACACACATTAATATCCCAATGAAGAGGCACTACGTGAGACATTCGATCATTCCAAATGTCCGCATATTCTCGATGAATTTTGATGCAGTTATTCGTGAATTTCTCACGGAGGTCAATTTGATGCAGGTTCGTCTGAGTGTTATACAGCCCTGGAACCAACTGATGATCTCCAAATTGACGCATAACCCTATCGGGAAAGTGTCACTCAACAAAGTGGAAGCAGATAAGTGGCAATCTAGCTCGCCAACATTTTCTCCCATTCAAACAATAGTCTGGAAGCCTGGCAACGATATGCTCTGTATAGGGATGCCAGATCACCTAAACAAATCAAATACAATATCAATAACTGCACCACTAAAGAACATACAAAGTATGTGCAGTATTGTGTACCTGATCGGAACTCTGTCTATCGAAGGCTTCTCTGTAAGCAGACAGTACATGTGTCGAAACTGTGCGCGCATCGAAGTCTGCTCGCCATCTATAACTCAAAGGCATCCTCTCAACGTGAATTGTACGATGCTTCAAATGGGAAATATGTGGGAATCGATCCCATTCCCAAACTTAATGCAATATTAGTGCACTAGACACCTGAGAAGCCCTATGATTGGTGGTTTTACATAAACTATGGTATAACCATGCTAACCACACAATACTCCAACTACACGTCCCATCGCGTTCAAAGTCAGTAAGGAACGACAACCACATCAAATGTACTAGCTTGTTAGACTAATCTGAAAACAACATCTTCCCGATAAGTTGTAAAATATAAAGCCCTTGTGTGCCTCTGAACTTTGTTCCTTCGTCAGACGTCAAAATTGTCAGCTAACCACGTCATCTTTAGTTTACCACGCTTCATAGCATTCCTTGGAAGCACACTTCCTAATAGCTCTAGACAGATAGCCTCAAATGAAATAGAAGAATCGGCGATAATCATAGCACCATCCACCGTTGTCCTAGCTGAACTTGAACATCCTCTAAGGTTATGGACATTTCGCCATGTGAAAGGTGTGAGTCTCCGATCTCCATCACTCAACTAGCATAGTTATCAATTTCAATGCCTAATCCAACTGAATATACGGGACCTTAGCAATTCCATAGAAACACGCGTGATGCAAATATACCTCCATGCATTCATCTCGTTGTATCTTCACAGATTTCTCCAAACGACGACAAGTAAAAAGATTGTTCTACAATTCAAAGACAAACATGTGCTAGATAATCCGAAGTGATATTTCGAATTAACAATAACAATATTAGAGAACTTACCAATGTGTAACCCTCTTCCCATGCCGTAGTCGAACGATGATTTCCTTGTCCCTTCAACACATCCGTCAAATGCGGTCCTGGCTCCTGGAAAAAAAAAAGACAATTTAAATTATCCGAGTGTCACTTATTCATAATAATGCATAACAATTTAAGAATACATTTACATACACGGGTTCATTTCTTAGGACAACTATGTCAATTATGACCTTGTTGCCTACATATGCTGCAAATTGTTTTTTGCGACCTCTCCCTCAAATCCATTTCATTGTGGATACGTGTCGTTCTTGGACGGCCCTGCGGTTTAACTCTATTAGGGTTTGGATTGACTCTTAGAGATCTATACTCCGACCAATCCTCTTTACAGTCAAATGAATTCCAATGGGAAGCATATATCATTTTCTTACACTCCCAAGTGTAGTACTTGTTAATGTAATTAGCAATGTCAAAGTGCATGTGGGCAAAACATGCTAATACATGGGTGCATGGAATGCGATATACCTGCCACTTCTTACAAGTGTATGTAAGAGTGTTGAATATATGTTTTGATGATGAGCCTTGACCTTCTATGTAACAGAAGTCAAACATCTACTCTACAGAAGCTACTCACGTTGAGAACTTCTGTAAGAAATATTTTTGTAATTAATTGATTGGTTAATGATTAATTAATCACGAAATGATTAGGATTTGATCAAGGTATTATCTGATCAATTTAAACCGATTACGTTTCTAAATAACCCCATTAGGAGTTATATTTTCCATAGAAGGAAATATAATATTCTATTTATGGCAAGGTTCTGTAAGGTTGTCTACAACCTTCTGTGGTGTTATACGACCGCCATATGACCGTTATTTGGGATGTCAATCATTACCATCTATATAGATACATTCATTTTAGTGTCTTGAACAGAATGGCATCGGTCTTTATCAATTTGGAAGTTAATCTTTGATTATTTCCATTCGCAGAAGTTTGCTGACCAGATTCAGCCAGAACCTTCTGTAGCGCGCAGTATACATGGGAATTCTATCGCATCTAAATCTTAATTGATATGATTTGATTACCTAAATGTATATATGCATGAGAGTGACGAATTTGTTAATAAATAATGTTTTATTATCTAATTCTTAATTTCTTTGTTTTGTAGAACGCTGATCGTGCAATTCATTATTATTTCACTTAAACAATTCTTGTATAAATAAAGACACTCAGCCACGAATCTTAAAAGTAATTTTTTCATTATTTCTGAGAGCATGTGTTGAGAGCTTGTATCCTGTACGTTCGAGTTTGAGTTAGTCACACGATGAGCGCTAACTGCGGAAGGCTGCATCGTTGGTGAAATCTTCTAGGAGAGTGACTCAGGGGCCACGAGGAACTCGGTTGGAAGCTGTAGGAGACGTTGGTGGGAAGCGCAGCTGGAGGCTGTGTGGCCAACGTGCAGTGGGCTGGAGAGAAAGGCAGAACCCCGGGAGCACAGAAGGTGAGGGACTAACCAGCTTCTGTGGTGTAGTGTTCTGTGTGTAGGTTAGCCTTGGGCAAGGGCTTTGTGTTTGCTTAGCCGTAGTCTCGAGGGACCACGCAGGAGAGCCTTGGGCAAGGGCTTTGTGTTTGTTCAGTCGAGATCTCAAGGGATCGCGCAAGGGAAGTCGCAGCTGGGTGCTGTGCAGGTGGAGACGCCGCCGGAGTGAAAATCTCGGAGGAAGTCACGGCAGGTTGCTGTGTAGGAGAGGACACCACCTGAGGGAATCGTCCGACAACCGGTTATATTTGCTAGTCACCGCTGTACAGAATCTTTTAGGTCTGTCCTTTGAAATCTAGTCACCTTTGATGCAGAACCTTACGGTCTGTGCAGTAGAGGGTCGACATCTTTGGTACAGCACCTTACGGTCTGTGCTGTGAAATTAGTTATATCTGATACAGAACCTTCTGGTCTGTAGATGATTGACATCTTTGGTACAGAACCTTACAGACTGTGCTTTGAAACCAAGTCATCTCTGGTACAGAACCTTTTAGGTCTGTGCTATAGAGGATTGACACATTTGGTACATAATCTTCTGATCTGTGCTATAGAGGGTTGACACATTCGGTACATAACCTTCTGGTCTATGCTGTGCAACTTACTCACTCTAGTACAGAACCTTCTGGTATGTGCTTTGCCACTCAGTCTTCTGTGGTACAGAACCTTCTGGTCTGTACTATAAAAGATCTATTGTTTATCATCTTCTGTAATTGTTACAAAGTGAAATCTGAGTGAATACCATCCAAATTCTGGGTGAAGAGTGGACGTAAGCAAATTTGCCGAACCACTATAAAAAGTCTTGTGTGCATCAAACAAATCGTGCAATCACATTCGTACGTTCTGTCATACAGAAACCTGTCTTTACGGTTCTATTTTACAGAAGCTTCCTTCCGCTGCGGGGTTCATCGAAAAAGAGTTATAAATCCTCAATTGGAATTTAACACTAATTCACCCCCCTCTTAGTGTAACAATGAGTTGCCAAAAAGACTTTTTTGTTGCGATTCTTCCCCGGATTTTTGACATCAAATCCGCCTAACTCCCGATCAGCAAAATCACTTGAAATCGCTTCGTTTTATCCACCGATCTTAATATTCTATTTGCACAAGGAATTATAAATTGCTTTCCAATTGTAGTGCATCACTTGCATCATCTCTTCTATTGATCCAATGAGAAACAAACTAATGCAGAAACAGGAAGATTTCAAGCACCTCTTATAATCGAATTGTAACTTTCACTTAGGTTTGTAGTCATGACGCCCCAACGATAGTAGTCATCGTCACTCAAACACCAATGCTCTTTTTTCATTTTACCAAAGAAGATAGCTGCCTCTGGGAGTGCATCGATCAACTTCTTAAGGATACGATGTCGCATTGGCTTCGTAGACTTTCTTGTAGCCATATTAGGGACATCTATTAATAAGGGCATCTAAGGCATATACATATGGGCATGTAATGAAAAAATGAACATTGGGAGGAAAGGGAGCCCGGACGGTGGAAGAGCCGGGGGATGTTGGGTAATTTGACGGAAACCAACTCCTTATTGACCTTCAAATCGATTATCTAGATAGGATAAGATCAAATGACAATTTTTCTATTATTTACCCTAAAGCAGAGAAAGTCGAATCAAAGAGGTCATAACTTCAAGCGAAGATGTCTGTGTATTCCTAATTTCAATATGGTGGTATACCAGCCACCTGTTCTGGAACTTCCAGTTAATTGCGTTGATGGAAAGATTGATTGAGTTTAGCCTCTTGAAAGCCAAACGCATTGACTGCGAGACAAAGGAAAAACTACCCAGTTCATGTATGTTTGTTGCCCGAAACAACCCATCTATTGATTCAGTTTTAGTTGCTTCACTCGCATGTTGACATCATACGGTATAACTCTTCCTTTCCTTCCACTTACAAACGGTCCTTCATATATGCTTTCATGTACATTCTTGAAACGAGTATTGAAATTGCTTGCCACGTGCCTAATACAGAAGCGCCATTGAGCAAATGGGGGAGTCCATCCAACGTCAACGTCATTAATGACAACTTGAATACCAGCATGTCGGTCAGATATCAAACAAATACCGCCTGTAGGATCTCCTACTACATACCGTTTAAGGCATATCAAGAGTCAACTCCATGACTCATAACTTGTTTCATCAACAATAGCGAATGCAAGCGACACAATGTGATTCATACCATCCATAGCACATGCAATTAGCAGTTTGTGCATTTATTTTCCATATAAGAAGAGCGTGCTATCAATACTGGCAACTGGTCTACAATGTTTGAATGCAGCAAAGCTTTGCCTGAAAGACCAAAAAGACTCTCTGAAACTACATTACTTCAATGTCGCCAACGTTATATGAACTTCCATAATCAACAATTGTGCCTGAATTCGCAATTTTAATTGCAATGAGCACGTGTGACAACTCATTATAAAGCTCTACTCAATCACTATATTCAATCGTTATTGCTTCCCTCTTTGCATCCCATACGCGTCTTCTTGTGACCTCATAACCAAAACGTTCCTTAATCACGTTTCTTAACAATGACACATTCAATCAGACACTTTTCTCATAAAACTACGAAAATATGGAGCCATGAAGTTACAATCCAGTTTAACATGACCTTGAGAAATTACATCATTCAAATAGGTATGAGGACCGCCGACAATCATGATCTCAAATTCATTATCGCAATCACGATGAATGGCACATAGTCTCCACTTATAAGTTCCATACTCAGAGCAGAAAACTGACCACAATCTCTTATTAGACTCCACTATCTAAGAATTGTAATGATTTTTAATATGGTAGTTATTCAATGCATGAATTAGATAACTCTTATGCTTGAAACGCATCCCTTTACAGAACTCAACAAGATAAGAGGCATCATCGGCTACCGCGTCATTCTCATTCTCATAAAAAGTAATTTTCCCAAAATCTCCACTGTCAAGATAAAATAATTATTCCCCTAGAAGGCCCCGCTTCATCATCCCGGTCTACAACATCCACATCATGAAAATCATCATCCTACCCTTCAAACTCATTAAACATCTCCTCATATATATCAACATCTTCATCAGACTGCATAATCGCAGCAACAACACGATTTTCTTCATCAACATCGTCTCTGACACTACTACCACCCGCCGCTACATCATTACAAGAATCGAACGTTCTTGATTCCTCCACTACAATTTGGGGTTGGACTACAATAACTGGTACTTCCGGAATGGTAAGACCAGGTAGTTGCACGATGCCCGACCTTCGTTGCTTGAATTTCCCCGAACAGAAATAACATAAATTTCTTGGATATGGTTCGCATTGGACAACACAAAATTAATGGGGAATCTTACATCATCATCATTGCCAAAAGACACTAGAACGAATTTCACTCCACCGTCACCATATGTGGGTACGAGATATCTATGGCATATCTCTAATGTAGCCAAGTCACTCAAATTCATAGCACGAGCTATAACATTTTCAAAAGTTCTTCAACCTCTTAATTGGTCCCTTACTATAACATACTCCTTCATTCCCATTAGTCACTTTTCCATCACCAAATACCAACTGAATATGCGTCGTCACAACAATCACAATACCCATATGAAAGAACAAAAAAACACAAATATTACCCAGATTCTTAATTTAATCTACACATAACAACTACACATATCATCAGCGAAATCGACGACGGGATGCTAGATCGGTAAGACCCACGTATCTACGAAATTGGGGTAAGCACCATAATAAAAGCTAAAACTAATCTTGGGTAAGCACCAATATGTGAAATCGGCTACGAGATGTGAATTCGGTAAGACCCACGAATCACCAAAAATCGGTAACCTTCCTGGAGTAACAACTTACAACGTCAGGGAAAAAAGACGAAAACAAACCGAGCACGACGAGAATCAGAGAGGAGCTTACTCGGATAGACGGGGTTGAATGGCCGATAGTTGCACGAAGCACATGGAGATGAGCTTCTAAAATTGGGACACATAGCAAATGAAGAAGAAGAGGTCGTGTGTGGGTTTTTAAACGCAACTAAGTCGCGGTTTCAAATCTCAACCTTCGGTTAAAGTCGTGGTTTGAAATCGCGATAACGGAACACTTAGAAAATCTCACCAAAATGGGGGTGTTTCTGGTGTCGTATAAAAGTTGAGGTTGAACACTTCAGAAAATCTCACTAGAATGGGAGCGTTTCTGGTGTCTGATGATGCGACACCAGAAAATCCCCTATTTTTGTCAATTTTTTTCTAAGTCCACTAAAGTCGGGATTTCAAACTCCAACTTTATGTCATCCGCATAAAGTCACAGTTACAAACTGCGACTTTTTCTTATTTGGCCTAAGTTGCGGTTCGAAATCACGAATTTTGTGTTAAATGAAAGTCGCGAATCGAAACCGCGATTTATGGGCGATAAAATCGTTACCAAATTATGATCGTATTTCTTTCTGGTGTCGCGACTTAAGGGCGATAAGACTGTTAAACTACATACGTACGACCCTCGGAATTTGGGGATGTTAATTGGGGCAGTAGAAGGGTTGGGACGACACCTCGATTTAATGTGAGGCACTTGTTCAAATAGAGGAATTGTTTTCTTTTTCAGTAATAATGAAATCAATTGCAGATCAACTCGATTTAGTTTGTTCGTTCAGTTTTCTTGATCTAATTCCGGTGGTGTTTATTGCAAGTGGGATTCATTAACAATAGGCCATGGCTTTACATTCCGCGTCGTCTGACCGTTACGATCGACTTCATATCTGGGAAGAGTTTTCTAGAACTGCAACATCTCGCCGAGGCAGCACCATCACCGCACAGGGAAAGACGGACATGGACCAGAACACGGGAATCTCGATCCAAGACTGCTGGTTCTTTCGCCCATGTCTTCCCATCAATGGTTTGCCGTTACCATCATAACTAATGTGCGTGACTGGTTCCATATTTACAGTAGAGGGACGAAACTGGAAACATGATTTTTTTGTTCAAATGTTCCTCTCATAATCGACTGAACTCAGTACCAAAGCATGCCATTCAATGATCCACTGCAGCAACTCCCGAGAATCACAACATGTTCAAAACATTTGTTCCACCTTAAATCGAGGACCTTAGGTGGTTACAACAATTGATTCGACAAAGTATTTCAGAGTGCACAGCCGATCCAATGCAAACTGAGACGACAACAAATCCGCCGGGATAAGTTATGATCGCACCGGTAGAACAGGGGCCCTGGCCTGACTTGGGAAAGTAACTCACAGTCGGCTGATGACTGCCTCGACCTCCGTTGGTGTGTAGAGATGATACGTAGGAGCCACCTTGGCAATGTCCACATTGTTTGGGGTAACCTGCACCGAGCTTCTTAGCAGAGATAGACGGAAAAGTCCTGATACAATGGACATGAACAAAGGGTTTTACCTTTTCCTCCATGACCTGCTTAAGGATGGAAAGAGCGATAGTCTCAGCTTCCTGAAGGGTCAATTCCTGCAAAAATGATGGAAGGCAAAAGAATAAAAATAATAAATAAAAACAATGTCTCCAACTCATGATATCCGCCGGAGAAAATCATTTTCATGGGAGGATGAAAAATGAGCAAAAAAACCTATAGGCTGATGAACAAACCTTGTTGTACTGCTCCTGGAGAGAACTATCTGCTCCCTCTGAACCTGAGCCGATAGCTTTTGCATTGCACTGCCAAAATGTGCCTGATGGGTCTGTATAGTACCTACAATTGCAAAATACCTGGCCTAAGTCGACATGATGTCCAGACAACTATCACCGCTATTCACTTGTATAACCTAAGCTGTCTGATTTGAACAATCTACTGATAAGGAGCCTGTAGTACTTCGAAGTATCTTGAAATGCAAGACTAAAACTTATGTGATTTACTGAATCAATCAAACTGTAAACCAAAAGGAATCATTAGGCCCTAAGCTCTGGACAGGCACACAAATTGTTCACCCTCTTAGAAAAGTAACGAACAAGATTCACATTTCACAGTTACACTTAAAAAAGAAAAGATTCACGGTAATTATCGAGTCATATGCAACAGAAATAGAGAGATTAGAGGTCACTTACAAGCTTGGTCCATTCTCATCATGTCCTGCAATAAGAAGTGATACCCCAAAAGGACGAGACTGCCAAAATTAATTGAAAGAAAAGCTTTCAGAAAGCAGTACGAACCTAATCAATGATAATCACGCCATCATGACAAATAAGAGGAATTTTAATATCTTAAAGGGATGATAATAACAAAATTAACGGTATCATACAGTGCAGATAATTGTTTCTTTTCCTCATGAGTGCCACGTCACATAATACCCAATTTGCATGTGAAAATATAGCAAGTCATTGCGATGACCCATCAAACAACAGAGACGTAGATGATGGACCACAATAAGAAACTTCATACACATGATCATCTTTTTTTCAAGAAAATTATGAAAAAAAAAACAAGAAGAAAGAATTGAACTGTATCTACAAATAGAGTTCCCTTGAAGATCGCTAATGGATGTCCCTTGAAAAATAGTAAGCAAAACAAATAATTCAAGAAACAGCTTAATGATAAATAAAGGGACTTCCAACAATAAATATGAAGAAGCACACTTTAACAGAAACTCCGAACAACAGTCATCCAATAGTAAATATATCCAACAGAAGTGAGAAACCTTATGATGTAGTACCAGTGCCGCAATTCAAAGCTAACATAAGAGGTTAGAGGAATTTCATATTACCATTGATTCCTCATCTCCCTCCCCAAAACGCAAAGCCAGGTCACAAAGAGCTTGTGTTGTTGATTCAACAGTCATTGGTTCACCATATGAGAACCTGTGATTCTACAGATGATAATAAAATAAAGCAAAATCAACAAAATTTCAATTAGGGACCAAAAGGCTTAGCAGTCTCAGAGTTGCATTCATACCTGAGTTTCTACTCTAGCATGTTCAACTAGGGTGCGGGCATCAGCAATTAAACCACTCATGGCACAGCCTATATGCTCATCGATTTCCATAATCTTCTCAACACTGCTCGGCTCCTAGAATTAGATGAGCAGCTGAGATAAGGAAAGGAATAACTAGCTCCAAACAAATCAACAGTTCAGTATAAGCAGACACTATATTCATCCTTGCCCATATCTTGTTCTCCAATGTATACACAGTTTATTCAAGTGCATCTTAAAATACTTGCTTAATCCAATCCAAGAAACTAAAACATCAATTTGGGACACAATAAAGGCCAACTAAACCAAGAGGTTGAGCTAAAACATTTTGTATGCCATGATCTAGCAAACCCATCATATGAATGATTCTTTGGAATCTTTGTGTATTCAATCCATACGAATTGTTTGTCTAAACAACGCCATGATAAATATTGAAAAACACAAACAAACAAATATCAGAGTTATTTAGCATAAACACCTTCAGCAGAACTCAAGGCATCTGTAAACCTACCAATTTCACAAGGCAACCACCCAGAATTTCTGGTTATAACAAGTTATTTACTCAAGAATAATGAAAGGAGGGTTTTAACAACAGTTCTAACTAATTCCAAATCTCCATTAGTCTTCAAGCTCATACGACCTTATATCTCTGTAAGTTAAGCTAAAAATATATATGAAGGGACTGACTATTCATTTTCCACACAAGCCGCCCTCACAACTCCACATCAGCAGTGGCACAAGGGAATCTGATCTTACTTGAGCAGCCCAAGCTAACTTTTTGAAGCATTAAAATTGGCTCAACAAGCGTCCACAGTTAGATTGGCTCAAGTCAATCTGGAATCCACTATTACCAAGACAAAACTGTTTCGTGAGATAATAAACTTCTCATTGTTGTGCGAGAAAAGTCATTCATTAACTGACTTTAGGTGCGTATTAAGCTGTTAAAGCTGCAAGTTGAACTAAATTTTACATCTTCTTGGAGTTGTTGCAACATGCAGGCAAGGAACAGGTCATTCAAGGAAATAAGACCTACAGGTATTGAAACTTTCAAACCAATAGCATTGGTCAGAATAGGACCTGAACGCCTAACTAAGAGAGGGTGGAAGTTGACATCACCAGCATAAATGATCTTATTCAACTGAAATATAACTCCGAGAATTTTGCAGAATTTCATTTTTGGAATTCTAAATTTCCTTCTAAAAACTAGAGTACCACTACAAATAATTGAAAATAAACTAATCTCAATCTGGATCATCATCACACAGCAGTTCAAAATACAAAAAGCTCATACCAGTAATGGCGAAGTAATCCGCTTCTCAACAGCAAGCACAACCCCATCCTTCGTCTTTATACCAATTGCAGTGGAACCCAACTATTAACCACCAATAAAAACCACCCAAGAAAAAAACCCATATTGTTAGCCACCACAATTACAAACCTAGAATTCCCAAACACAGTGGATCGGATATCTCTAAAAAAAAGAGCAGAGATGGGGAGAAGGGATCAATCACCTTGATAGCTTCAATCGCATACTCAACCTGAAACAATCTCCCCTCTGGGGAAAATGTATTAACACCCCGGTCATACTCAGTCCTGTAACAACAAAAATCCCTCTTCCAATAAAAAAAACCCACCAATCTCGGGCCAGACAAATCATAAACAAAAAACTTCAAAACTCCATAAACTCACCTGGTTAGGAACATTTTCTCCCAAACTCGTCAATCTAACAAAAAAAGAAACAAGTCTACACATCATATACACACAGCAACATAAACCCAGCTCGCATACCGCACAAAAATGGCGAAATCTCAAAAAATTCAGAACGATAGATCGAACAAAGAAGGGAAGGGATAGAAAGCGGTCAATCAAGGACAAACCCAAGTCGATTCATCGAGAATCACAGACTAATGCGATCGAAAGAACAAAAAAAACACACGAACCAGCGAGCGCTAGAAGTAGGAAAATGGTTCGTGGGTATTACTGGAAGACGTCGTTTTGAGCTCCTTAGGCCTTAAAATTCTACAGACAACGAAACCCTTCTTGGCAAGCAAGTCAAGAACGAACACACCCAGTGGAGGAGGGAGAGTAACTGTGGGCCAGGCTTTATTTTGGGCCTTCTAGGAGCTTGGCCCATTAATCGAGATGGTCACCCCTGTTTATTCGCTTGAAACGCTGTCTAATGTAGAGGATTGTACGGTTGCACGGTTGGTTTTTTTTAAAATTCGTCAAAAATCGTTCGAGTTTGAGAAATTACAGAAATACCGTCGAAGGGGCGCGTTTTCAAAATGCGCCCCCCGAATAACAAAGAGGGCGGGTTCTCAAAACCCGCCCTCCGTGTAAAAAGATAGGGGCGGGTTCTCAAAACCCGCCCCTATGTCCCTGAAACAATGCCCCATAAAGGCGCGTTCTCAAAACCCGCCCTACATGAGGGCGGGTTTTGAGAACGCGCCTTCTAAACACTTAGGAAAATTTTGACCAAGCGCCAGGCCGCCTGTGCCATGTCCAAAAGGGGCGGGTTTCCTACCTTATGTCCACCGGGGGCGGGTTTTCAAAACCCGCCCCTACGTTAAAACCCGCCCCCCATACAAGTCCAAAAGGGGCGGGTTTTGAAAACCCGCCCCTAGCCCTATTACACAGGGGGCGGGTTCTCAAAACCCGCCCCCGACTAAATTATACAAGGGGCGGGTTTCGAAAACCCGCCCCCCATCCGACTAAAAACCCATTGCAAGCAAGTGTAACTCACTCCCTGTTCGATCAAAAGAAACAATCTGATCATAAGGCAAGCTGCTAGGAGGAGAATAACATAAAACTTAAGAAGTTCCATACATAATTCTCGAATGAAACGTAAACGATCGAATGAAACGTAAACGATGTTAATTGTTTACAAAGAGATGACTAATTCCCTCTACGCCTACTCGATCTCCTCCTCACATAAGGCATGATAACGGGAGGGTGGTCCGACGAGTCGTCCTGGTACAATTGCGTAAGTTGAGATGGGTCTTGGGAATGGTCGTACCTGAGAAGCTTATATTAGTTTAGTTTAACTATAACGAACTTGGAAGTTGTATTCAACTTACCGAAATTCTGTCGTTCCTTTCATCGGAGCACCCGGAGTCGAACTGGACCCAACCTCAAAGTGTGGTGTGCAGTACTCGGCATCAACTTCTGAAATTTGCGAGATAAGCGTGCCTTCTTGCACTTCACGACCGTCCTCGTCAAATAAAGGATCGTCATACGCCGGTGGCATGTCCTCATCGCCGTCCAAGGGTTGTCCATCATGTGGCATGTCCTCGGCGCCGTCCAACGGCTGTCCATGATGTGGCATGTCCTCATCTCCGTCAATGGGCTGTCCATCATGCGGTGCATTGAAGTCAAACGGAGGTTGGTCTTCTAACCCGCCAGCGCGACCATACAATCGAAGCGGTCCGTATTCCCTGATCATCTGCATTGACTCCTCGGCAAGAGACACGAGCTCGGGCTGGTTAGATTGAAGCTTAATCTTTCTGAAATTCTTCAGCTGTCACAGAATAAGGAAGACGTAAATGAATATATGCTATTAAAGAAAATTGAATAGATAAGAGTGATGTACTAACCATCTTGCCCAGCATGGAGCCGGTGTGAGATATGTATTGCCTACTGTGGCTCGCGTACCATTTGGAATATTTCTTGCGAGACTCCCAAACCAACGGCACGACATTGTTCAACCTATCTTCCCAAATCTCAACAGATTGTCGGTGGATTTCCCTCCAATTATTCATATTCTTCCCTTGTAGATCAATACGATGAAGGGCCTTGCTGGTGTCGCACTGATCAGGTACCAGCTGGTGATCGCCAAACTGCCGGATCACTCTGTCTGGGAAATACCACTCCACGATATGAAAGCATATGAGAGGGACTCGAGCATGCCAAATCATCTCTCCCGATCGACAATATGCTGGAAGCATAGCTATCAATTCTTCCGGATATGGATGCCAAATCACCTGCATATTTCAATGAAAATGATTAAGGGATATATGATACAATCAAAAGTAATTGCTTTATTGAATCATAAGGTGTACCTGATCAATGCTTTGCCTGTCAAAGGCCTCTCTATATGATGAAAGCACATGGGTAGCAACCGTGCGCACATCCTTCGCAACGGCCCAGCGATAGCTAAGAACCATATCCGGTATGAATGGGGTACGACGTCTCAAGGGAGCTATGTGTGGGAATCTATCCCATGCCCAAATCTGTAACAATATGAGAGGGCCCTCGATCTGTGAAGCCTTATGGTGAGACGCCTTACACAAACTCCTATATAACCATGCTAGACAGGCACTACCCCAGCTATACTGCCCTGTCTTGTCAAAGTCAGCTAGAAGTGGCAACCAGAAAAGGTGAACTAAGTTGTCAGACTTAGTGGTGAATAACATTCCACCTATCAGCTGTAGTATGTACGCCCTCGTGTACATCTGAACAACTTCCTCAGTGGCATCAATCGGAATCTCAGAAAAGTTTTGTGCCAGCCAGCTAAGTTTAATCCGTCCTGACCTAATGTTGTCTCCCGTAGGTACTCGCCCTAATAACTGTAGACACACCTCGACTATCGATATCGAGGTGTCTCCTATCACTGCATCACCATCTACCGGCAAACCTAACTGAATGGCAACATCCTGTAGGGTGACAGTCATCTCACCGTGCACCATGTGGAATGTATGCGTCTCTGGCCTCCACCTTTCCGTCAAAGCACTTATAAGCGCCCAGTCCAAAGAAATAAAGGGAAGCTTCGCCAAAGTAAGATAGAAAAAAAAACTCCGTATGTCTATGTCTCGTTATCTTTACTTTATTAAAATTCGATTTTAACTACTTTTACGTGATTGAACCCGGATATCCATTTCATTATGTATACGGGATGACCTTGGACGCCCATGTGGCCTCACTCTTGTAGGGTCAGGATTGACTATAGGGAAACGATATTCTGTCCACTCTTCTTTGGAATCGAAAGAATGCCATCGAGAAGCATATACGGCCTTCTGACAGTCGTATGAGTAGAAATGACTGATAGCAACCGTATGATCGATGTGCATGAATGCAAAACATGCCAAGGCATGCGAACATGGAATGCGATGAATTTGCCACTTCTTACAGCTGCATTTTCGATTTTGAAGAAAGACATATTTGATGCGATGCTTTCCTCTAGTCTTAACGTCAAATCGACCCTCCTGTCTATCAAGAAGAACTACTTCGTATCGTTTGGCTTTCTCCATGCCTTTGAATAACCTCGTTTGACAAACATTGGTAAAACGTTCACCAATTTGCAACGCCGAGGCTGCATCATCCCGTCGAGCTATCCAATATGATACGCAATTATACCATACTTTTCTAACAAGAGCCGAAACCGGAAGATTCCTTGCACCTCTTATGACGGAGTTGTAACTATCGCTCAAATTCGTTGTCATAAGACCATATCGATGAAATCCATCTCCGCTCAAAGTCCACTGCTCTACACTCATCTCTGAGAAAAATTCGGCAAATTCTGGCATTGTTTGAAACAAGCTTCTCATCATGTTGTGGTACTTCAAATTCATTGATTTCCTCGCTGCGGCTATCAACTTCCTCTTACAAACAATATTTTTATACCTTGTATTGAAATTGCTTGCAACATGTCTTAGACAAAAACGCCAATGCGCAAATGGAGAAGTCCAACCAACATCAGGATCATTCACGGCCGCTTGAATGCCGGCATGTCTATCGGAAATTAAACATAGACCTCCAGTCCTATCACCGAGAACATACCCCTTAAGACATCTTAAGAACCAACTCCATGAATCATAGCTTTCTTCATCGACCAGTGCAAATGCCAGTGGCACAATATGGTTCTCTCCATCCATTGAACATGCAATTAACAGTTTATGCTTGTATTTACCATATAGAAATGTGCCATCTATGCTTACCACCGGTCGACAATGCTTAAATGCTTGAATACACTGACCGAAAGCCCAGAACACTTTTCGAAAGTAGAATTCCTCCACCTCGCCAACATTACAACATTCACCCCAATCAACAATTGTACCGGGATTGGCAATTCTAATTGCATTAAGCAAATGCGGCAACTCATTATAAGATTCATCCCAATCACCGTATTCAAGACAAATTGCCTTCCTCTTTGCATCCCATACACGTCTCCTACTAACTTCGTACCCAAATTTCTCCTTAATTACATTCCGTAGGAATGACACTTTAACTTCAGGAGATTCTCTAACAAAAGTACGGAAGCATGGAGCCATAAAGTTACAGTCAATTCGAGAATGGTCTTGGGAAAGCACTGCATTTAAACATGTATGAGGCTCACCAACAATTGTTATTTCAAACTCATGGTCACCAGAACGTTGCCTCCCGCGTAATCTCCACTTGCAACCACCCTCATTTTCAGAACAAATCACGTACCACCTAATCTTATCCGACTCAATCACCTCATAATTGTAGTGGTTCTTGATGCAGAATGTGTTCACCGTCGTAATGAGATCTTTCTTATTTTTGAACCGCATCCCTTTACGAAATTCAACCACTGATTCTGGGTCGTCCGTAACACGCACATCTTCGTCCTCCACAATTACCTTCCCAGTATCGCCACTTTCAAGATAGAAAGGTAGAGGTTTCTCCAACCTCTTCCTAGATGGACCAGCCTCCCTCATACCTTCCTCATCGTTTCCCAAATCAACACCGTTAAACATTTTCTCATCAGTATCAATGCCATTATCAGAATTTACTATAGACTCAACAAGATCATTTTCATATTGCACATACATCGTTTCGTCTAGAAAAGCTTCATCGCCCAAGTCACGTTCTAAACATTCAAACGGGTCACCATCTTCATAATCACCATAGTCATCACCATAGTCATCACCACCATAATTCTCAGTACCATCATCCCCTTCATTATCATCTTCCTCCTCATTATCACCATCCTCCTCATTACCATCGTATCCGCTAGCTCCTTCGATCACCGGAGACAACTGACGAAAACTTTTAACCACATTACTACTTCCAGGGTTATCATGCACAACATTAAAGCTCCCCGCATTCACATCAACTCCTACGATCTCATTCCTCACGATATCACCATGCTTACTTCTTGAACTTCCTGCCCCTTCTTCATTGCCAGAGTTACTACCAACTGAGGTGACATATACTTCTTGAACGCGATCGCCATTGCACATCGCAAAGTCGCACAACAATCTCACATCTTCATCATCAGTAATAGGTACTAACACAAACTTAATGCTGCCAGACGCAGTATATGACTGAAAGGGATACCTATGACATATTTCCAACCTACTTCGTTCGTTTATTCTCATCGCTTTTGCTATAACCCTTTCTAATTGCACATAATTAATTTCTGCCGCTACCTTTAAACGTTTCACCGGACCCCTATTGTAAGCAACTCCTTCAATATTATGAATCACCTTCCCATTTCCATACAACAGTAAATGTACATACGACATTGAAACGTAAGATGATACTTACGATATAGAGAATAGCTGCTTAGTCAGACTTCCAAATACCTACAAATATTTAAAAAACGTGTCATTATTCATTTCTCGCCGAAATTTATCTAACCCTAATTACACAATTAAACCTAATTTCAACTCAACCCTAATTTAACTAAACCTACGAATGTAACTAATCCAAATTTCAACTAAACCTACTAATTTCACTAAATCTAAATCCAACATTGAACTAAACCCTAATTTAAAACTAAACCTACATTGAGCTAAACCCTAATTTAACTAAACTACATTTTACGATAACACTTACGCGGATGGAAGGACGGATACGGAGGGTGTTCGGTGCGGGGACTAGAGGGGCGGCGGGGCGGCACGGAGGGACGGCGGCACGGAGGGACGGCGACACGGCAGATGGGGAGGCAAGACGGAGGGCGGCACGGCAAGGCGGCACGGAGGAGGAGGCGGCACGGCGGAGGAGGAAGGGAACTAGGGTTTTTTGGGGGAGGATGGGTCGGGAGGGTCGAGTTGGCTATTTTTAGTCGGATGGGGGGCGGGTTTTCGAAACCCGCCCCTTGTATAATTTAGTCGGGGGCGGGTTTTGAGAACCCGCCCCCTGTGTAATAGGGCTAGGGGCGGGTTTTCAAAACCCGCCCCTTTTGGACTTGTATGGGGGGCGGGTTTTCAAAACCCGCCCCCGGTGGACATAACGTAGGGGCCCGGTGGACATAAGGTAGGGGCGGGTTTTTTGGACATGGCACAGGCGGCCTGGCGCTTGGTCAAAATTTTCCTAAGTGTTTAGAAGGCGCGTTCTCAAAACCCGCCCTCATGTAGGGCGGGTTTTGAGAACGCGCCTTTATGGGGCATTGTTTCAGGGACATAGGGGTGGGTTTTGAGAACCCGCCCCTATCTTTTTACACGGAGGGCGGGTTTTGAGAACCCGCCCTCTTTGTTATTCGAACGGTTTTTGACGAATTTTTAAAAAAACCAACCGTACAACCGTACAATCCTCGTCTAATGTAAGTAATGAGTTTGTACCAATATAATGTCCCTAGATTCAGGACAACATGTGCCAAATATATGCTATTATGAAATTCTTAGCAGCCTAAATGGTGAATAAGTTCAGAGTTTTGTACGAAAATACGGTTAATTTAAAAAAAATTTGTAAAATACTGTCTCAGTTTCGTAAAATACGAATTTACCTTCGTACAAAACTCAATAAGTTCATGTTGTAGTTGTTTATAGGATAAGCAGATGGGGGTGGGTACAGCCCCACCTCACCAAGTGCAACAACATATACAAGATGCATGATGACTAGACATTTAACTATTTCGAGTATCCCCTCGCCCTCTCTTTTTAATCATTTCCCTGCCTTCAATCACTTCATCATCTTCAATCCCTGGCGAAAACCCAGAGAAACAAAAGAAAGGAGGGGGGCTGTAATGAAATGATGGCCTTAAGACAACCTACGACACCACGTTTTGCTTCTTCCCTTAACCCATCCTAGGCAAATCCCCAAGAAGCACTCCTGCTCTGTCACTATGCTTGCGGAGAGCAACAACAGTTCTCAGGTGAATTGGATGAGCAGTAGCAGCAGTTGTCCTCTGCAGATCAAATCGGTAACTGGAGACCAGGTACAAAGTTATTTCTTTCTAGAAGCAGTTTTTCAGTCACAGAGACTGCGTACCAAATGTATTTGAGATTGGAATGATGGTGTTAGGTGTTTGAGAATTATTATCCAGAGGGAACAGTTTGTTACAAGAGTGAAAGTGGGGAGATGATCTGTGAAGGATACGATGAAGGCCCCAAGGTTTCATGCCGCTGCCGCCACCCCTACCCCTTCAATGGTCTCTCCACTTCACCTTTCCAGGCAGGCCAAATCACAAGAAACCCCAGGCCTTGTTATATTCCTCACGTATCTTTGGTATAAATGGGATTCTTTTTTCTTCTATTCAGGGATGCTGAGATCATTGATCTTCTGCAGAGGAACTGAGTTCAACTTGGCGATGGTAGCTGTTCACTGTACAAATTAGACAAGGGGGCTGCTCCCCTGCAGGTCTTTTAATCCTAAACAACTGCTGAGTTGATGGGTTGTGTAAATGGAAGCTTGCATTCCCATAAGATTTCTACCTCATGAGGACCTAAAAAGGTGGGAATTCAACTGGCACATATGGCAATAAGGGGAAAGATGAATAAACTATGTCCCCTTTGTGCAGTTGGAGTTTTACACTCGTTCAGTTATTAGTCCTCTGTATTTCCATTAGAATCCTGTCACAAATCTGACAGATTAGAGGCCAGGCCAGATCATACGCATAACCATTGCCTTGTCTAACACCAGGCTGAGTACAAAGGAACAAAATCAAGCACAATCTGTCTTTCTAACTGATGTTCATCATAAACTGCTTTTGACAGTACCAACTGCAAAGCCAAAGATTACCTCAAGCTACAGTAAAACTATAGACCTCTGGAATAAGCTGTTTACAAGAGAACACATCTTTTCTGTACAGAAGATCTCCCCATCACCGGGCATCTAATATTTGCACCCTGTGATAGGTTACTTTGGCTCCACAAAAATGAAAGCCTTAGCTACAAGCCTCCTATGTAAACAATGAAGGGTTGGACTATTTTTCGACAACACCTGAAATAACTTCCTACCCAAAAGAATCGACCCCAGTAAAATGAAACAAATGTCATCTTACCACTGCAATCGACGAGTATCTGATAAAGAGAAAATATCTGTCACCCCTACAGCGGCGCGTCTTGCGTGTCTTCCTCACGCAGATCAGACTGCGATCCACTTGGGATGATAGTCGGAGGAGACCACTGATCAGGAACCATGAGAAAATATGTAGTCATAGCTTTCCTGAATCTCTTTTTGTATTGCTTTGGAGAAATCACAGTCGGAGAGGCATTCTTTGGCCCACCAAGAATTCCTGAAGCCTTGACCCAGGTCTCGAGGTGCTTGTCCCATGTGTATTGACGCATGAAGTCGATGATTCCGAGCACTAACTCATGTTTCTCTTCATCAATCCCAACCAGTAATGAGTAATCCATCACGTCAACGGACTGCAGGGCACAAAACTGTTAGTAACACAATGGCATCACTCAACAGTAACTTGGCCCTCTTCAATTGTTGCAATTATATCTGAATGTACTCATTACTGTTCTAATTGTCCAATTGAAACTGTCATAAACCAAATCTTTTAATGATGAATACTTCTACTATATCAGCATCATTGAATTTTTGTATTGGTAATAATCAGAGGACTAAATTTGTGAGTATTAAACTCCCAAAGAGATTATTGAAAGAAAGATTTATTAATTCATTAGTTAACCAATTTTGCAACCAGGTATAAAATCTACAAAAAAAGGAGGAAGGAGCTTACTGCAAGAAAAGAAGTATCATTCCAAACAGCCCTTTCGAGCAACCTCTTCGCCTTGTTCCCCACAAAAATGGGAGCAGTTGGCATTGATTCAATCAAGTTTTGATCCAGGAGAACCTTGTTGGCACCACTAGAATCCGGATTATACCGAGATCGAGAAGAACCCTTCAAATCATACAATCGTAAAACATTTCGTTGGAATAAAAGGTTCTCCATCACAAGAACATCCATCTTGAACTCTCTGCCTCCTTTATTATTTTTTGATGTTACCTATAAGAAACAAAAGTGAATTTGTAGTGTCAACTATTACTCAAGATAAGCATCAAAGATATGTGCTGTATATACTGTGAAAAGCTTCGTCACATATGCTCGGTTAGAACACAAGATGGCGACGATCAATTAAAATCTAGCAGCACCTGATAAAAAATTTCACCACATAAGTAAAAGATACTGCATTTGACAGCTTCCTGCAGAAGTATTGTAAATTACTAATTGAAAATAAAAGAGGAAATTACTATAAATTCCCGGTTCTTAAAGATTGATTGTACCTTTTCTACTATAAATTCCCGGTTCTTAAAGATTGATTGTCCCTTTTCTTTTGTAGGAAAGGATACATATTAGATATTTAATAATAAGTCGGTTACAAGCCAAATTCTCCTCGGAAGGGAGTTCCCAACTAGGAAAACCATGCAAAACATCAAAAATAAAATCAGGAGGAAAAACAAATGTGAGAAATCCTCCTCCTGCCGCAATTCCCTTTGAACATTTAAGAAGCTCTGCCACTTATCAGAAGGGTCGCAAAACTGATCCCTTCAGAATGTCAACAAGACCACACCTAGTCAACTGTAAGATCATCTGTTTCCCAACTAATAATCGAGTCCATTTTCTTCTACTTGGTCTTTCCATCATAGACATTAAAAAATGGAACTTCAGAAGAATATCTTAGAGAAAAAGCCCTGATATGCTTATCGCTCCTGGTTTGTGCAATAATAGGAGGATGGATATAGATAGTCTTATCTTTGCAAATATTACAACGAGGTTATGCCTCATACTCAAAGATTAACAAAGAAGCTTCTGGATCCTCATGGAAAAGGAAAATCTAATAAGTTAAAGGTCAAGCCAACGTGGATTCATTATATAGTCCTAGGAGTTCTCAAATTCTTCAAAGTATATGGATAAAAAAGAAAGAGAACAGACCTCAAATAACAATTGCTAGGGCATAATGATACAGGTCTTAAGTGGGAAAATCAGGAATACCATTTGCTAATGCCACATTGTTTGAATCGCCGTACTTTCTTCAGCATAAAGAAACTACTAGCTTGCGAACATTCAGGTTATAACGTGTTCATGTGTTGTCCATCATAGCATACCTGATAAATTCCAAGTATCTTTGCAAGGCAAGTGGGGCTTCTTGTATCAATTGATTCAGACAAGTACTTGAAATATGCAGGAGCAAATTCAATGAATGATTCCAGCTCTGTCTTTGTCACTTGCTTTATTATGAAGCGTTCATCCAATGTCTTCGCAAAAAAGACGTTGCTCTTTCCACCCTGAGCACCCCACCTCTTACACCGACTAAGAGATCTCACATAATCTGTCTCAGATGGACAGCATATCTGTCTTAACGCTTCAAATCTCTTTGCATAGTAACACGTTACAGAATATTTTGCCTTACCAAGAGGTCCATCATCTCCAAAGGAAACTTTGGCATGCCATGCCTCTGTATATGAAACTGGGTCTAAACTTGCCGAGCCACGAGATCCAAACGTTGACAATAAATTATCATCCACAGGCCCAAGACTCTTTTCTGAATGCACATCATCGAATGATTGAAATAGGTGGAAACTAGAATCCGTAGATGATAGTGCAGCCGCTGGCTCTCCACCTCTAAATTTTTCTCCCTCATCCAAGAGTTGAGACTGATAGGCAGCAGATGTCAATGCATAAGCTATAATGCTAGTGGGTTCATCATCATAGACAGGAATTACTGTATCATTTACGCCGACAGGCAGAAGCTGCCGACCTCCACCTTTAAGTTCTCGCTCCTGAAGGCATGAGATGTACACGGGATTATACGCATTTAGCAAATCAAGTTTTAGAGAACCCGATAAGAGGTCCTTGTAGGAGAGATACAAGGTCATAAGGGGCATTCCTAACCAGCCAGGATCCTCACCATTATAATCGGACTCTTGGGCAGACAGTTTTGTCCACAAAGAATTGGGAAACATCAGTTTGCTAAAATCATCTGAAAAGACATTGATAGCTAAAGGCTCACCAGGGCATTGCCCTCTCAAAGAGCTCATGACAGCAGAATCTGACAGTGCCGATGAAATTTCTTTTTTTGTGAGACAAATTTGTCGATTTCCACCTGAGAAACCACTTTCTGTAGGATCAGATGCTGTCCTCTGAACAATGGTCCCAGCTTCGATTGGCTTCACGTAATCACAAGTGATTTTGCAAGGCTCACTGCAATCTATATTTTCACTGCCGTCTGCCTCATGAGCGGCCAAAACAATACGCATGTCTTGAATTCCATTGTCCCCTTCCACGTCAACACTTCTAATGACATCAACTGATGGAACTGATGCAGGCTTGTCACATTCTGACTCAAGAACCATGTTCTGATCAGCAAGAATTCTGTCTGGGGAATAAATTTTCTCCTTTCCTTCCATTATCAAGTATTTCTTGCCATTTGCAAGATCTTTGTTCAGACTGGAAACCAAAACCAGACGTTGATCCCAAATGTATGACTGGAACAACAACTGCCTTCGTAGCCGATTGAGGTCAAGAATGTCCATATTCAGATTCATCATTTTCTTTCTTGAAATCTTTTCAAATGATTCCTAAAATAAAATACCAAAAACTTTTACATTCAACTTACAACTGATTCAAATATTCAATGTGTAAGTGATTTCAATTCATTCTGCTTGTATATTAAACTATTTACAACCAAGCCCTGTCGAAAGATCTTTTTTATTGTTAAGCTATATAACGTATAACCAAGCCTTACTTAATAGCTTAAGCTTTTAGGTCAAACGATAAGGTTTCTACATGGTATCAGAACGGTCCTGGATTCAAATCCCCGCGTATGCAAAAACCCCCAAAATATGGCGAGAGGCAAAAAAGCCCCCTCGGTTCGGCTTGAGGGGGCGTATTAAACTATATAATGTATAACCAAGCCTCACCTAATAGCTTAAGTTTTTAGGTCAAACGGTAAGATTTCTACACTTATAAATGATATTGTCATGCAGGCGTTGTGAAGCCCATGATAAGAATTACATTCACCGGTACTGTTGCTGAAAATCTCAAAATTTACTAGAAATTAGAACATATTCACAAGAACAACATGCAGATGCAGCGAACCTCCCATCAATGCACAAATATTGAAAATGAAATGAGCATACCTCAAATTCACTCTTTTCCTTCTGTAATGTTTTCTCTAGCTCAGAAATATGATGTTTCAAGGCAGATGAAGAGACACCATTGGTAGAATGTGCTCCAACAACTTTCTTCTCAGCAATCTGACTAAGAGCATTAAGCACTTCAGAAAAGAGAAGCTCCGCCTGGTTGACCACCTGTTAAAAGAAGAGAACTGTCAAGCCATGCATCTTTGACACAGAAAAATAGAACACGGCCATATGTCCAATCAAAGACCTCATCAGCATCATTTTGAATCCAATCTTGATTGCTGGAGCTGAAGTCCAGTTTAGGTGGTGGGAGGTATACAGAATGGACATCAATAGAAGCATAACGGAAGCAGGCCACCATGTTCCCAAATCTGTAAGTAGCAGAAGCTCCTTAATAGAATGCACGACTTTATATATTTTTCTCACAAATCATTGATCCTAAATTGAAGGGAATCAGATCATACCATAAATAAAAAACCTATTAGCATATAGTCATGTTAAATTTCCACACCTAAAGGAAACTATGCAGTCCCTCTGATTCTATAATGTTTATAATTATTCAAGCTTTTCTGTAAGCATATTTTTCAATCATCAGAACACTAATCACTACATATTATTTTCAGGCCATATACTTGATTGCTCCTACAAAAAAAAGGGATACATACCCATAGAAACGAAGGCAGTCTCTATGAAGAGAGTGACCGCAACTTGCGACCCGACTAGCAGCTGCATGGTTAGAAAAACTGAGCTCCAAGAATTTACCGAATGATAACCCCCAAGCAGCATCAGACATCACCACTCTTCTAGTAGCTGGTGGAAAACCATTGACCCGTGGACAATGGAGACATCGATGCCACATCCAGATCTTCCCATCTTTCTGACCAGGCAGAAAAACATCTGGAAGTTTCTTCATGGATATAGTGAGAGTGCCTTGTCTATGCGTATAGCAATCAACATGCGCTTCTGATGGCATCTCACAGGATTCACAGCGATATCCCTGAAAATTAGAAGATATCGATTAATTTTATGCTCCTCAAGATGTAATAAACATACAAAAGGACCACAGACGAGTACCTGATCAAATAAATGATCTCGCAAAAATCGGCCAAGTGGTTTATCAAAGCTCCCATAATACTTGATGCGAAATAGGTGCGACCTCTCACAAATTATACCCTTCCACACACATCGTGATGACAATGAAACCAAAATGCTTTGATTATCTGAATGAGATGGAGGAAACTGATCCTTACTGGGTTCAGCTTCCACTATTACTACCCCACTTTCTTTTACAGCAGAACTTCCATCATGGGCCACTGGATGCAAATCCACAAAATCA
Source organism: Melastoma candidum (assembly GCA_023653495.1). Taxonomy (NCBI): domain Eukaryota; kingdom Viridiplantae; phylum Streptophyta; class Magnoliopsida; order Myrtales; family Melastomataceae; genus Melastoma; species Melastoma candidum. The sequence continues at coordinate 6,158,084 of CM042888.1, read as the reverse complement.
TGCCTTTTAAGAGGACTGCCAGAAACAGACATGAGAATCTCCCTACCTGGGGGCACAAATCTGTTGGAGAGGCCATTGATCTCCTGTGACATCTTATCCCTCGTTTCTTCTATGGCACCATTAGGCCCAAGCAAATTGTCAAGACAGTCGGAAACAGCTTTCCAACTAGATTTGGCAGAGTGTACGGGAGACACGGATTCAACTAGGCTAGGATAAGCTTGTGACTGCGAGTGACTAGAGTTAATAGGTGGCATCTCAAGTTTCTCATCGGAATTATTGCTAATCAAGTTGGATGCACTCGAAGCCAGGATGCTGTGAGATCTCTGTTGCTCAGACACTTGAGGATTCTCCATGGAAGGGATTGTGAAGCTGGAAATTGTTGAAATAGACCTAATAAAACTTGAAGATTTATCTGGGAGAGCAACAGTTATGGGTGATCTCAATGGAAACTCTGGCAGGGAGGCTCTTTCATCCGCTAAAAATGATGTCTCCAAACCAAGATGATAAGCTGCAAACACTCCATATTGGACAACATGCTTGATTTTCTTCAACTGGTCTCCCGGTGCACCCCTGAGCAAAATCTATCAATAAAAGAAAGAGAAGTTATTATACCTATGTAAGTGAGTATTTCAGTACAAACCACCCATGCAATGCATTTGAAACGAACAATAACTCCACAATGGTCTGAGGCTTTAACCAATAAATAACTAAAAAAAATATTGTCACTTTTTGGGAAGTTAAACTAAGCTTTATTTGAGATACATGCCCCCAAAAATCTGGAAATCAAGAGTTATATTTGAAGCTTAAGGTACTAAGCTTTAAAGTCACCTTTATTTTTATAAAATATCAAGCACAATTTCAGCAGGAACCAGATAACTAAGGGTGCAAACAGAAACCATAACAAAAGTGAAATGTAAAAGCAAATCCCGATTAATTAAAGACTACAGAGGACTCTCAAGTTTCTCTAAACAAAATTAGAAAGCTTACTGTATAACCCAATGGTTTTGGACAACTTTCAAAATACATAAGCGTCTTAGTTAGCTTTTTCCCTCCCTGTCCTGCTGTGCCATGCTCCTCCAAAATCCTTTGTACATGGAACTTTTCACAATAGCCCGATGTTTGAGATGAGAGATGATCAATAGAAGGAACTATTTGAGCACCAGTGCAACGGGCAATACGCTCCAGCAAGGGTCTCTTAACATTGAGAACAAGGGATATATCCTTGGCAAGAAGATACTCCTGCGCGTACCGGGACACCGAATTCTCCACTAAAAGAACATCTGGATGGTGTGCATCTATCTTTGTTACTGCCATCTTCAGATGGTCCATTTCCTGTGATAAAGAAATAGACAACAGACTTCAAGAGCAGGAACTTCCAATGTTTAGATATCATTCCTTTCAGGTACAGTGAATTTTAACTGATTAAGCTTATGAATTTTGTCAAACCTACTTTTATCCACTTAAGTGAGCCAGTAAATTGACACAGATCTCAAGTACAACATACAGGAGTAATGCCCAGTACCATGCCTATGGTTGAGTTCAGAATATAAAATACGAGTTTTATTAGAATTTAATATGCTTATCAAATAATCCAAAAATCAATCCATCCCTATTAAAAAAAAATCACTATTGAGATGCTTTCAATTATCAGGAATATTATAGAGCTGACTCAGTATTTCACGTGAAATGAGAACTGGCAATCTGTACAATGCTGATAGTTATTCTATTCAAAGAAACAGCTGAGAAGCAGTACCTGCTGCAGCAAAGTGTCAAAGCTTGACAAGTGATTGACAACTCGTTGGTACTCAAGAGCTCCTCCAAGAATGAGAATACGAGGTTTTTCAATTGTCGATATCATACGCCGGTGTGCAACATTTTTCTTGCATACAACTCCTCTAACAACCACACTACGGCATGATACAAGATAATATGTTAGTAAGAAGCTCGCCAGGCTGAAGTAATCACACGATACCAGTAGTAAAGAAACAAGTCATAGTATTATAAAGTTATATCACTGAAATTCATACATAATGATGGTTACTTTTATATTAACATAAGAACCATAGTTTCAAAAGTATACATGTAATGTGTCTTATCAGACACATACGGTGTCATTGTAGACAAGTATGGAGAAGACAAATGGCATCAGATGAAGAATTTCAACAGGAAATGTTTACCCTCAGTCTCCATTTAACGGTCAAGTTAGACAATCAAACTACCAGTAATAAAATTGAAACTTATTTTCCACACTACGAGTTCCTCCATTATAGCTAACGATCAACCCCATCCCCATTGCAAAGAGCACTCCCCAACAAGCGGGTATAGGAGAAGGTCTGGGTATTTTTTTACGCAACCTTAACCTTGTAAATTACTAGCAAAAGGATTATCTCCACACTTCTACAGAACAAAACAATTATTAGCATCCACCACAAAGGGTACCAGCAGTAAAATCAAGCTGAGATGAAGCAAACATGAAATCCTGGAGAGACAAAAACCACCTGTCAGAACACCGCCCAGAAGCTACACACTTGACCTTTACATATCCGCCAGGGTCCATTCCTCCGTTGTTACTCATGTCTGGCTTTAGCAGCGTAGCAGCTTCCCATGATAGGGATGTGATTGTATCCAGCCAACTATCTTCAGAGCTTTTTTCCCCTCCAACCGGAAGGTTCTCAACTTGCAGTAGTTGAGCTATCAAAGCCCTAAAATGCCCATAGATGACATGCTTCATAACCTTCTTCTGCTCTTCAACTGAATCTTTGTTGCGGAACTCGCCACTCCCAAAACTATCCGAGGCACGTAAATATCCCCATTCACCGGCATCGTCTCCCTCATCGTCGTCATCAAATAAAAGGAGTTCCTTCTCATCTTCCTCATCTTCAGGTTCAGGAGGAAGCCAAAGAACGCCATTGTTCTCAAAGTCAACAGGCTCAGAGCTGATGTCATCTGCTGTAGATGATGCTACATCGCTGATAAAATTCTCTTTATCCTTTCTATTCTGCTGAAAGAAATCATTTGATTCATGGGAGTCAAACTGACAATGTCCATTTAAAACACTCATCCGTTCCACCTTGGCCTTGTTGTCATCTTCATGCATGTCAAATGACTCCGACATATTATTGCTTAAATCATCAAGACGACGTCGATCGACATCCTGGGGGAAATGTATAGCATCTGAGTTGGATTGGTAGAAGTCATAGTGATCTCCGTGAACATAGTTCCTGAATTTCAAGGAAACAAAACACATAAAGGCACATGTGACATACCATCAAATGACAACAGCTTCATGTCATGTGTACAAAGAGTAAAATGAAACCACAGAGAAGAACAATCAACAAAACATCAATTAATAACGAGTACAAAGATAAAATATTTCTGCATAACAAGGGGGATTTTTCCTTCTTTGAAGATGTGTTCACTTAATGCTAAAATGTTTCCGGTTTCCATATATATATGGCTGTGCACATATATTATAATCATTACCCAAACCTTCAGTATGGTGCGAAAATCACATATTGCAATGCCTTGACATACAAATCCACATCAAACTTCGAACATTAGGATACCAAACATATAATGAAATAGAAAACCTGCTAGAAGGAAACCCATATTGACTTGGGTAAGGAACTGCTTGATTGGCAAGGCAAGAAGCATCGTAACTGCTCCTTCCAGGTGGGACCGTGCATTGCTGGTCTACATTCATATCATTCAGGGATGACATATTTGAAATGAGATCTGAACTCTGTTGAGCATAATGAGGTGACTCAACAGAGTGTGACATGGGAATGCAGTAGCTATTGCTAGATTTAATTGATTTACAGCTGGACTGACTCTTTGTTGATGGAGAAATACTTGATTCTTGATAAGGTAGAGTTTCCTCATTTTTAACGGCATCTAGGTTTGGCCTCCATTGTTTGAAGCAGTAATTACATGCACGAACCCTCTCCCACTCTTCGTAATTTCCCTGGCGATTGGTGTACTTGGCTGGAATTGAATTTGCAGTACACCTGCCACAGAAAACTCTTCCACAAAGCCTGCAATGATGCCGGCGAATTATAACTGTAAACTGTGTATCACACTCATAGCAAACCCGACAGCTCTCGTCGGGCATCCAAAAGTCTCTTGATAGATCAGACGGGTCAGGCCTCCGTGAGAACCAAGATTTTACCAGAGAGAAAAATTTGGAAAAGGGATTGTCCCAACAATCCATGTAATGACAATCCTCCAACCTCAATCATTCTGACAGACTCATTCACTAAGCTTTGAAAATAATGAATCAGAATTTGACCGTCATGCAATCAGTAGAACCTGAGATAAATTGAAGAGAAAGGCTGAAACAATAAGAGAACGAGGACGAGATAAGCACGATCAAAGCACTCTAAGGAAAAGGTTACAGTCGAAGAACATCAGGCACCTGAATCTATAGTCTGCATCCACCACAACTCCGTAAAACAAAATGGCCGATTGACAACAAACCAAAAGTAAAATAGAGACTACTGAAAAACTTTCAACATATAATGCCTCAAAATTTACCTCCAGTTGAACTTGTATTTTTTAGTTTTAAAAAAATTATCCAGAAACAATTACATACAAAACTTCCTCTAGAGGAACCCCACATAAAACCTAATCAAACAAGCACAAACAATCTCGTAAAGCAAATTCAGAACTCCAGTCGAGGACACCACCGAAATGCTTCAGGTAACAACTTCCCCAAACATTCTATCCAAAACATAGTGTCCTCCCCACCCAAAGCGTACACTAATTCCCCATAGCGAGAGGAATAACCTCATGGCCCAAGATAACCGGTAATCTTACTCTGATCGCCCAATACGCAGCACACCCATATCAAAACAGATGACAACAACTCAGAGCTTGGAAAACAGAAATCCAGGAAGCCCCACTCCTAAGCAGTTCCTTACCACACCTATGGGACCAGAACAACACCCCACATCAACCTCACCAAGAAAAAAAAAATTCTTCTATAGAGACTGATATAACCTAACCAAAAGAGGAAAAGGAAAAAATAGAGGGAACTTACAACAGTCCCCCCTAGTGTCTTAATAACACTGACCCCCACGAGGAGATCTTCTGCCAGGGCAGCCACAGAACTGCGTCCGGAAACAGCAGGCGAATCAAACAAACTCCTCATTGCGAAAAGAAGGAAAAGAAAAACCTGACCCATTTCCCCATTATAAAAATCCCTCTAAAAAAAAATCAAAGAGGTTGGTCAAATCGACAAAAACCCATCGAATCGAGAACCTGGGTCCTTGCAGGAACGAGTAATCAGCGCGGAATCACCGGTCAAAATCCGAACATGTCACCGGGGTCAAACCCACTTCTTCTAGAAATTCATGTGGCTGATGTGTTGGGTTGGGGGGGGGGGGGGGACACAAAGAGGGGAAATCTATTCGGGATTCGTCCGAGCAGAAATAAAGGGCTCTGAATTCAAGATTGATAGGGAAGGTGGAAGAAATTCGATAGCTGTCTTCTCCTCCTCCTTCATATTTTGGTAATTATTTTTATTGCAGTGGGGAGGTTTCCTTTTGTCCGAAGTGAAGGTCGTTCTTGCTGTATTCCGTTCCCACTATTACAGAATAAAACAAATAAATAATTAGAAAACAACTTCTACGACATCATTTTCCTTAACGCGTTTATCGATTTGCTCTTTTTTTTTTTTTCTAAATCTTTTCTAACAAAAATCTGGAGTCGTCGTAATTAAGTGAATCGAGGCGAGACCCCTTTTTTTCCTTTGCATGCCATCCAAAGAGCACACAAACGGAAATTAACGATAACTTAGTCATTAGTTTGGTAAGAGCATCAAAAAGAAAGAAACACGCGCACGTTGAATGGGTAGGGTATGTTCTGTGTCAGAGTAATATAAAAATATTTAAAAAGGTCACCAAAAAAATACGCACTCGACGTGACGTTTGTCCGAAGATTCACGGTGTGAAAAGGGATTTTGTAAAATATAATTTGTTTCTTGAGGCTGGGAAAGCGTGGCACTGAATCAAGGAACAAAAGTTTGGGAGGAAGTGGAGTCGTGAGATCGAAGGAAAACCGCGTCTCGTGTGCATATCCTGCCGAAGCAACCGCTAGCCTTAATGTAAACAGAAGAGAACAACATAACAACAGGATTCGAACGCGTGATGTTACATTTTTTATTAGGTAAAATAAACGATAATATTATAAACTATGCTCAAACTTTCTGTTTTGTCAAAATCTTTTTTCGCTATACGATATTATCACTATCTTTAGTGTTGTAATTTTTTTTTTGTCAAATCTTGAATTTTACTCTGAGGAAACCAAACACGGCCTTAATACTGTCTAAAAGTTATCCTATAATAGTTAACTTTTAACCTCTCATTGCATCGTTTTGCAATCCAGTTTATGCATAGTAGTAACATCACAATAAATCCATCATTCGTTCTTCATCGATTTTACAGATTCTTAACAACATCAATAACTACAGTCCAACTTCGACTTCCAAATTACTTAAAATGATATGTTCCTTTGCTTACAACTTTTCTTCCCGGAATGGATAGAGAGAGACTTACTAAGTTGAATTTCATGATGATGATGATGAGCTTCTGTCATGGATCATTGAACATGTATCAATCAATAATTGTTATAATTGGGGGAAAGCCAATAAGGGACTAATATTACCCAAATCAATCGCCTGGCTGTAAACAGCTTTGGGGGAATGAATATATATATATATATAGCCTCTCACCTTAAAACCTTCTCCATTACAAATATGGAGTGCATACATACGTCTTGGTTTAGTTTTTCGCGACCATAAAAGCATAGAACAGACTGACTCCTTTGATAAAAAAAAAAATTCAAGAAACACAAGCATTGAATTATTAAATTTTATATGAAATGGGAAAGTAGCTTCGTTGTATCTATTGGGGTTTTGTTTATCATAAGGTGCTATTGGCATGCATTGCATCTAGTTTGAGGACTTCTTAATAATTTTTATTTTTTTTTTCAATTTAAGAAAAAAAGGAATTATTAGACATCATAATCACCATAAAATAGTACAAATCCTTTTCACCAAAACCATTCATACAAACAAACCTAACACAGATAAAGACAATCTAATTATTTAAATAATATAAATGGACACTCAAAGATGTGAATTCTAAATCCTTATTTTGTTGAGTGGAATTCATGTTCCTCCCTTGGAAAATATATCAATCGATAATAACCCGATTTCCCATAACGTTGTGTTTGATTCCGTGGGATTTGCAGAATTCGAAATGACTAAAGGGTAATAAGCAATGAATACATGAAAAGCGATAAAGATTATCTCATGCTATTTACACATTTATAGCTGAAACTGGCGCATCTGAAAAATAAAATGATCGAATTACCCTTAATGAATATAAAGAATAAAAATATAAAAATAATATTACATATTAATAGTTTTCCTTCTTTCCGATGTCTACCCTTGCGAGCAATCAAGGTGAAATTATTTTAGGTTTCCTTGTTTGACATTTATTTACCTATTATGTTCTAAATTTTTTACCTTTTCTTTTCATGATTCTCAGTGAGCACTCTCGTCCTATTAGTATTATTGTTTTAATGGATTTCTTCAAGCACAAATTCGAAGAAAAAGGATAGCGACAATAAAAAAAAAAAATTGATTTGAAAGAACAAATTAGGTCAATTGTTTCATTAACTTCATTGAACTCTTTGCAAGATACATCTTCTAATTGAGGGTTACTCCTTGTGGAACACCTGCCTGAACAAGGTTATGCGATATCTATTAAAAGGCCAAAAAGAGACAAAAAGTAAATTTTATTACTTGTAATAGAGGATCATAAGGGGTACTCAGAAGAACATTGCTAAAGTTGATAAAAAAAATGTGAACAACAGGGATTTAGATTGATTGATTGGTTATCCTTTTGATGTCCGAGCCCATAACAAAAAAGGATGGGTTTTGGAAGTTATCTATGATGCATCATCACATGATCATGAGCAAAAGGGGAGAGCGACAAGTGTTACATGCCTGAAGGCATGCGACGGTGAAGGACGTTTCGTGGAAGGCTCCATGAGCAACCGTTCGTGAGGGAGGCACGAACAATCATGACTGGTAGCGAAAGGGTGTGTCCATGAGGGGGCACGACTGTTCTAAAGGATCATGTCTAGTAGGAAGGGGGACCCCCTTCCGGAAAGGGGGACCCCAAGGGGTGACTAAGGGCAGTTGCGTTGGCACCCCCTGAAGTCATATACCCTTTCGTGTAACGTTGTAATGTTTGATGTAAAGCCACGACCCCCTATAAGAAGGCTTGTAAAGGGGCGTTGGCAAGTAACTTGTATTCTGGGATTCTGTGTGAAATACAAAGGGTGTCCTTCACCTAAAACACTTGTTTGCTTCCGTTGTGCATAGGCTGGTCGTGCTCGTGAGCGAGACACGACTCCCACAGGGTAGTTTTACTTGATAGAGAGAATACCCCTGTGACAGTTGGCATCCGAGCCAGGTTGTTAGTGGAAATGGCGTTACCTATCACGGAGAGATTTGGTCGCTTGGAGAGGCTTGTGGGCGATCCCCCGTCTGAGGATCTCGTTCTGATATTCAGTATGTTGGAAGAACTTCGAGCAGGGATGGCTCATTTTGAATCATCTCTTGTCTTGTTGAATGGTGAGGTAGAAAAAGTGTGCTGTCAACTTGGTGATATCGAGGGTGAGTTGGTCGTCCTCAAGAGGGCGATCGCTGCTCCGGTGGTTGGTGGTGATACGCGTTCTAAGGTGAGGGTTCCTGAACCCCAGTTCTTTGATGGTTGTTGTGACTCAAAGGTGTTGCAGAACTTCTTGTGGGACGTTGAGCAATACTTTCTCGCGGCAAGAGTGCTCGAGAATGAGAAGGTGTCCATTACGGCAATGTACCTGTCAGGTGATGCGAAACTTTGGTGGCGGACCAGAGTAAAAGAGGACCTCAATACGGGGCGTCCTCAGATCGATACGTGGGAGTCCCTTAAGAAAGAATTGACGGATCAGTTCTTTCCTTGCAATACAAGTTGGGTTGCGAGAGAGGCTTTGAAGCGCCTCAAACATGTTAGTACGGGGAGGGATTATGTGAAACAGTTTACCTCTTTGATGTTGGATATCACGGATATGTCGGATGCAGATAAGCTTTTCAATTTTATGTATGGGCTATAACCGTGGGCACAAGTTGAGTTGAGACGGCAGGGAGTGAAGGATCTCTCTACCGCCATTGCGGCTGCAGATGCTCTTGTAGATTTTCGTTGGGCAGGTGCAAATGACCCCGTGAAGGATGAGCGGGGCCATAAAGGAAGGACCGGTGGCCAAAGAACTCAGAAAGGTAAAGGGTAGATGAAGTCGAAATGGAACGGTGCTCGTAGCTTGTCTCAAGGGCAATCAGGCAATGTAAGTAACGATACTCGGAAGGATCCGAAAACATTTTCTGGTTGTTTCATTTGTGAATGACCTCATAAGGTTAGGGACTGTCCGCGGAAAGAAAAGTTGAATGCAATAGTGTCGGAGGAAGAGAGGACTCCGACCCGTGTAGCCCCACTCCAACTTCTGAATGCCTTGAGAATGAGAAAGGAAGGCGTAAGTAAAGGATTGATGTCTGTTTCGCTAACCGTGAATGAGCACAGCATGTTGGCAATGGTTGATACATGGGCGACTCATAGTTTTGTGGCTGATCGTATGGTGCAACGTTTGGGATTGAGAATAGATGAGCAGTTGTGTCGGATCAAGGCAGTGAATTCAGAGAGTCAGCCTATCAGTGGGATGGCAAGAAATGTTAAGATTACCCTCGGCTTATGGAAAGGTACGGTTAACTTCATGGTTGTTCCGCTTGATGATTTTGATATAATATTGGGAAACAACTTCTTTGTGGAGGCTTGTGTGGCAGTGATAGCCCATTTGGGCGGGTTGTTTATCGGAGACTTTTCTCAGCCGTGTTTTGTGAAAGGGCGGTACATTGAGAAGGAACGTGATGGCAGTGGTTTGGAACTTGTCTCGGCAATGAGTCTTGCAAAATGTTGGAAGAAAGGTATGGTGACTTTCCTTGCGGCTATTTTTGATGTGGATGACAGTGAGTCCAGTGTAGTGCCTAAGGAAGTGCTACCAGTGTTGGCCGAATTTGAAGATATGATGCCGGCCGATCTTCCAAAAGGGCTGCCACCTCGGAGGGCGGTAGACCATCGCATAGACCTCCTTCCGAGGACGGTACCCCCTGCCAAAGCGCCTTATCGGATGGGTCCTAAGGAACTCGGTGAGTTGAGAAAACAGCTGGGTGAATTGATTGATGCAGGAAAGATTCAGCCCTCGAAAGCACCGTATGGAGCACCAGTGTTGTTTCAGACCAAGCAAGACGGTAGTCTACGACTGTGCGTCGACTATCGTGGATTGAACAAGGTCACAGTGAAGAACAAGTACCCGGTGCCCCTTGTTGCTGATATGTTTGATAGACTGTCAAAGGCCTCATACTTTTCGAAGTTAGATCTGCGTTCGGATATTGGCAGGTTCGAATCGCAGAGGGTGATGAGTCCAAAACTACTATGGTTACGAGATATGGATCGTATGAGTTCCTTGTGATGCCGTTTGGCTTGACAAATGCCCCGGCTACCTTTTGTAATCTGATGAATGATGTTTTTAATGAATACATAGACGAGTTTGTTGTGGTTTACTTGGATGACATTGTAGTTTACTCGGAGAGTTTGGAGGACCATCTAAGACACCTTCGGCTTGTGTTTAAGAAACTAAGGGAACACTCTCTGTTCGTGAAGAAAGAGAAGTGTGAGTTTTGCTCGAAGGAAATACGCTTCTTGGGACACGTAATCGGACGTGGAAGCGTGAGAATGGATACGAGAAAGGTGCTAACCATTCGGGACTGGCCTGCACCAAAAAAAGTTTCGGAGGTACGAAGTTTTCTTCGATTAACAAATTATTATCGTAGATTTGTGAAGGGATACTCAAGGAGAGTTACCCCATTGACGGATTTGTTGAGAAAGGATAGGGCCTGGTGTTGGGATGAGAAATGTCAGGTTGCAGTTGATGATTTGAAAGAATCGATTTCTGCAGAACTCATCCTAAAGTTGCCAGAGTTTGATAAACCGTTTGAAGTCCATACCGATGCCTTGGACCATGCGGTAGGCGATGTGTTAATGTAGGACGGCCACCCGATAGCTTTTGAAAGTTGGAAGCTTAAGGAGGCAGAACAGAGATATTCTGCCACGAGAAAGAGATGTTGGCTATAGTACATTGCTTGAGAGTTTGGCGAGTGTATCTTCTTGGGAATCCGTTTGTGACTAAGACTGATAATGTGACTAACACTTTCTTTAAGACGCAGAAAAAGCTTTCCGCGAGACAGGCGCGGTGGCAAGAGTTATTGGCCGAGTATGATTTTGAGTGGGAACACAGGCCCGGACGACATAATTTGGTGGCTGATGCGTTGAATCGGAAAAAACAATGATGACAGTGGCTGCTCTCTCTACCTTCCAGTCGAACATCTTGGATAAGGTGCGTAACTTAGCAAAGGCTGACCCTGCTTACATGAGATTGGTAGAACAGGTTAAGGAAGGTACGGTGCGGAGGTACTGGCTTGATGATAATCTATTATACTGTGAGGGCAGTATGTTGTATGTTCCTATTGGTGGGGAACTAAGGCAGCGAATTTTGAGAAAATCACATGATTCTCCCTGGGCTGGTCACCTGGGAAGAGAGCGGATGTTGGCATTGGTTAAGAGAACCTATGTCTGGCCGCGCATGGACGATGATTGCGAGGCGTATGTGCGGACGTGTTTGGTGTGTCAGCAAGATAAACCAGACAGACGGAAGGAGTCAGGATTGCTCCAGTCGTTGCCAATTGCGGAGAAACCTTGGGTGTCAGTTTCAATGGATTTCGTTTTCGGATTTCCTAAGGGCAGAGACTTATCTTCAATATTGGTGGTTGTTGATAGGTTCTCGACGTATGCTGTGTTCATTGTAGCGCCCCACACTTGTACCGTGGAGGTAACTGCGGAACTGTTTTATAAGAATGTAGTAAAGTACTTTGGATTGCGTCTGACATTGTGAGCGATAGGGATGCACGTTTCACTAGTCGATTTTGGACATGTCTCTTTAACTTGATGAGTACAGAGTTAAAGTTCTCGACAGCAAACTACCTGCAGACCGATGGACAGACAGAGCGGGTTAATGCTTTACTTGAGGAATATCTGCGACACTATGTAACGGCGAGTCAGCAAAACTAGGTAGATTTACTTGATACAGCTCAGTTTTGTTACAATTTGCACAGGTCGTCATCAACGGGTTTTAGTCCCTTTGAACTTACTATGGGACATCAGCCATTGTGTCCTCAAGATGTTGCTCTACAACGGTCAGGGGGACCCTATCCGGTTGCTTACTGATTCGCTCGAGAGAAACATGATATGATTGCGGAAGCGCGGGATAGTATGGCTAAGGCTGTTCGGCGAATGAAGAAGTACGCTTATCTGCATCGGGGGTCAGTAGAGTTCAATGTTGGTGATAGAGTGATGTTGAAATTGACGCCGCAGATCTGGAAGAAGATCAGCAGCAAAACGGTTCATCGTGGCCTTATTCCGAGGTATGACGGTCCGTTTGAAGTGTTGCAGCGTATTGGGCAGGTGGCCTACCGATTGAAACTGCCCGAGAGGATGAAGGCCCGTCCTACTTTTCATGTGAGTTTCCTTAAGCCATTCCATGAGGATTCTAACCCAGAGGGGCGAATCCAAACCAAGCGAGCGCCCCCAACGACAAGGGAACAATACGATGTTAAGATTGAGCGGATACTTGATCATAGAGTTATGGGGCAGAGTAAGAAGAATCGACGGACCGAGTTCTTAATTCATTGGAGAGGCAGAGATGTTGCAGATACGACGTGGAAAAAGGGAAGCACTTTGTGGCAGTTCGAGCAAGAGGTGCGAGAGTACCTCGATAAGGTATCGACGAGGGCGTCGACTTCTTCTAGTGGGGGAGGTCTGTTACATGCCTGAAGGCATGGGACGGTGAAGGACGTTTCGTGGACGGCTCCATGGGCAACTGTTCGTGAGGGAGGCACGAACAATCATAACTGGTTGCGAAAGGGTGTGTCCATGAGGGGGCACGACTGTTCTGAAGGATAATGTCTAGTGGGAAGGGGGTCCCCCTTTCCGGAAGGGGGACCCCAAGGGGTGACTAAGGGGGTAGTTGCGTTGGCACCCTCTGAAGTCATATACCCCTTTGTGTAACGTTTTAATGTTTGATGTAAAGCCACGACCCCCTATAAGAAGGCTTGTAAAGGGGCGTTGGCAAGTAACTTGTATTCTGGGATTCTGAGTGAAATACAAGGGGTGTCCTTCACCTAAAACACTTGTTTGCTTCCGTTGTGCATAGGCTGGTCGTGCTCGTGAGCTAGACACGACGCCCACAGGGTAGTTTTACTTGATAGAGAGAATACCCCTGTGACAACAAGCATCATGTCATGATGTTTTTAAAGGGAAAGGCGGAGTTCCAGAGTGAGATTGGTATTAGTAACACCAGATTCTTTACAATTCGGTGTTTATAACACCTAATTAAGGATGTTATTCGAATAATTTTGAAAGTTACTACAATATTTTGCGAAATATTTTCTCATACGAATGTTAGTTTTGAACATACGTCTTGCAAGTGGCAGAAAAACACTTTCTAAATGTTTGTTCCTGAAGGACAACCCTTTAAAGTAGGTCTCTAGTATATTGTGTCTTGGAGAAGTCAGGGTCTCACAAAACTAAAGACATTACTGCAACTAAAGACAAGTCGAACTGAATTTCCTGGAGAATGCGACATTTCATTACCATAACCAAAATTATTTTGCAAGTCTATGATGACGTATGCTAAATCCTTCTTTCAGTGGGCACCTTTCGTAAATTCCTTGAAAAAATCGGATGAGCTCATGCTTGGAGAGGAAAATGGGAATTTCTTGGAGGCAGCGAAGGTTACTCAGATGAAAGGTGATGTTCCTTTTGGAGATTCATACGCATATACGGTTAGTTTTAAAAATAAATTACAAAAAACGGTCGAAGTTTCAAAAAAACCGAATTTACGGTCAGTAGGACGGGTTTCGAAAACCCGTCTAAGAAATCAGGGCAAAGGCGGGTATTAAAAACCCACCTACCCCTTCCTTAAAAATAAGATAGAGGAGGGGAGAGGGAGAATGGGGGAAGGGAGGGGGAGGGAGAAAAAAAAAGGAGAGTGGGAGTGGGAGAAGGGGGGAGGGGCATGAACGAGGAAAAGTAAAAAAAATAATAAAAAAAATTAAGGAGGGGCAAGGCGGGTTTTCAAAACCCGTCTTTTCCTTCTATTATTTGGTGGCGGGTTTTGAAAACCCGTCTTCTTATTTTGAAACTCGTCTTCTCCGCCCTAGCAACGGTAAATTCGGTATTTTGAAAAATTCGACCGTATTTTGTAATTTTTTTTTAAACCAACCGTATAACTGTACAAACCTCGTTCCTTTAGAGGTTGAGTTCCTTGGGAGGGGTAGCACTTTGGACGGGCATCAATAATTGTCTTAGTATACGCCCTTTGTACATTCACTGTGGGGAAACAAAATAAAAGGATCGCTTTGAAGCCATTCTTTCGAAAAAAGAACTACTAAAGAAGGCAACACCACTCGCTAATTGTGAATATGACACCTTTCAACATGTTGATGTGGAGGAGTTCAACGTTAAAATGGGAAAGGTTAAAAAATTTTAGCTGAACTAAATGCTAATTTAAGTGCCTCTCGGAGATGTGCTAATGTATTGGGGGAAGTCTTATGCGTTTGATCCCTTCTAGATGGTCATTTCTATGCAAACATATCTCAATTCCATTGGGATGTTTATATGGCTGTTGAGAAGTACATATCAACCGATATCATGATCAATGAGACTTCATTTTTATTTTGAAATATTTGGAAGGATCTCGTTGTGAAGATAATTCATTGCATTTAGATATTAGACACTATGTGTAAGAAAAATCAATCCAATTCAGGATCACCGTAATCGAATTTAGGACACGAAAACTGCGGAAAATAGAGTTACGTACCTGGCATCTACATACCTCTATAACAACCTGATTATCAAGTTTTTAACGCATTCTCTAGTCCAGAACCGTTGCCCAACGAGATTTGCAAAATATAGAGTGAAGTCGTGATTTGGGTCATGGCTTCTTAGTTAATGCCTACTTGCTTCAAGTCTACTTCAGATTACTGAATCTTGTTCCTACGGATGAACTAAGATAATTGCGTTCCATCTTGTTGAGTCTAAGCACCTCAAGTCTTCTTTCAACGTCTCCGCCCCGCCTCCTTCCGATCATCCACTCCGAGGTCCCGCTTAGAGTTGCCTCCCTCCAATCTTGCCTCCGGAATTCCCTTTGAGTCGCCTTGGGGAAGAAGAGGAGAGGAAGGAGTGTGGAGGGCGGAATGAAAAATAAGGACTGGGCCTCCTCCCCCTTTATATTAACTCCCCCCCACCTCATTTCTTTTTGTTTTATTTAATCTCTAATTAATGTGGATCACATTAAGGAATATTAATGGGATTATTCCTTCATAATATCTATCACTATTTACGAAATGACAATTATCATTTTATTTTCTTCCTTCCCTCTTGTGGGCTTGGACTCCTCATCCCCCCTTCACTTGTGAGTTTCGGCCCACTATATTTTCCCTCGGGTCCTCTACTCCAACTCTCCTCCCATTCCGTCCGGTTTGATCCAATCGTGTTGTACTCGAACATCGCTAACTCTCACCTCCTTCATCTCATCCCACTGTAATCACAATTAAACAGAAGTCCTGGAATCATTGCCCCTCATACACAAACATGCGAATACAAAGGCACAAACACACAAATATATACACATGCACATTCAACAAGCTACATACAATTCAAGTAAACACATCAACTCCCTTCGTATACCCTCATCTCATATCAACCCTTCACAAGGTGCTAGGATCACCACAGTGCATCCCCACCCACTCCTCTGGGAGCGCCCGGAAAACGGGGCAAGTAACAACCGCGAGTGGCGTTACTTCCTCACGTTCGATTCTCATAAGCCGTGTATGCACCACAGTGCTAGTGGGATCGACCTCCACTCATGCACAAATAGTCGAACACCTCATCATAAGCATCCTCGTCTTGGGATGGGTTGTCGTCCACGACGACATCCAAACATCCCTGATCAATCCAACCAGGAACCACAACACAATCAAGTCCTCGGCAACACCGGCTCTCAAGGATTCTTTCAATAACCAACCATTGAACCACATATAATCTATTTTCCATAGCTCACCGTGTTTTAATCCAAGGAAAACATCTCCACAGTACATACGAGAAGAGATATAAGAGCCAGCAGGAGCACACCACCATCACACCACATTTCCAAAAATCCAATAAGCCAGGAAGTACCAGAGTCACCAATCTCAAGCAACTCACCCACACAGCAATGCAGATCAAAATAAAATTCAAATCCCGCCTGCCATAACTCAAGCTTCAACCATCAGAATCTCATGAACAAAAAGGCCATCCAATAGCCAACAAATCAAGGAAACAACAATCGAAGAGGACAAGGCTGACGGAGTAAAAGGGGGAATGAGAGCTTACATCAAGTATTACGCCCTCACGACTCGCTGTCGTCCCTAAATCTCTAAACCCTGTAACCCTATGCTCGCTCAGCTACACTTCGCCTCGGGTCCCCCCAAGAACAACCTTATCCCTAAAATGAATGGTGAGGAACGATCGACTCTTATTAATACCTATATATATACATAATAAAATAATATAATAATCCTATCTTTATTGTTTTCATCCTCGAGTTTAAGAAATGTTACACTTAGGTCCATGCCTTCTCTCTAGGTCCATTTATTAATTTATATATCGAGATTCTAGCGTAATAAGCGAACTGATATCGTTACCCGAGACCGATTATGTTTTACTCAGGGCGTCTCCTTTCTCACGTGACATAGTTACGCGTAATTGAACTCAAAGTATCGATAAAGTTTCGCTAACGACGTCAACAGCTACAAGAAGACTCTCATTTCTAATAATTACTAAAATCATACCTTAAATTTTTTGGGTCTTTACATGGTTGGACTCCTGTGCGATTATCATTGGACTTTCGCTTGACCCTTTTCCAGTTCCGGAGAGCAAGCTCGCAGGAAGTCAAGGTCCTCCGCATTTTCGCTGAAGCAAGCATATCGGAAAAGGAGGGATCCCCTTGTCCTGGTCAGTCTCGGGGATGATCATGCGCCACCGGTTGGCATAGATGTCCTCTTTCTTGACACAAGGGTGAATACAACAAGGATGACATGATCAAAGTAACATGTCCTAACCCCGTCGAGAACAAAGTCCATCATCGCATGACATCTTACAACCAACCAGTGGATAATCCTGCTTCCGACATATCGGCAACCCAAGAAAAGGAAGCTTAAATTCTTTTATCACGGGTAAAGTGAAACAGGTGTTTTCATCAACGTGCCAAGATTTTCATGAGGACGAATGTGAGGCGAAGGACAACGAGGGCTCCCCGGAGGAAATGGCGAAGGGGAAGAAGAACAAGTCCAAGGGAAAGGGGGGGGGGGGGGGGGGGGGGGGGGGGGGTAACAAGATGAGCGGTGGAGGAACGAACATTGCCAGAAAGGCGGCTGTACACCTGAGAAGCTTGCCTATAAATATGATGCTTTGCTATAATACTTACAAAAAGTTGAAAAAAAAAGAAGAAAAAGGAAAAGCAATCCCGTTATGTGGAGGCGATCGGCATCTTTCATCCTCGACCGGGACGACACCGCCGTTGACTCCCTCACCACCATAACCTCCCTCTCCCCTCCCCCTGCTACACACTCCACCTCTTCCATGACCAACCCCAACTCCAACCCTAACCCCGCCCCCGTCTCCGCCTACTACCAAACCCGCGCCGCCCACCACGGTGTCGTCAACAGCAACTGGCTCGCCCAAGCCCAGTCAGCTGTGGCCGCCCCTCTTGTCTCTCCCGACAGGCCTGCTCCTCAGGCTGGTGGGAATGGTGGCGGTGGGTGTTTTAGCGTGATCGAGGTGTTCAATGAGTGGAGGAAGCAGCCCGACTTGGCGGAGGCTGTGGCTGCTATCAGGGCGCTGGCTGCCGTCATTAGGAACAGCGGCGCCACGACTATGATGGAGCTCGAGATCGAGCTCAAGAAGGGCTCTGATTGTTTGAAGGTGAGGGAGGGATTCATTCTTTTTTATTCTCCCCCACCCCCGACCCACCCGGGATGCAGGGTTGGCACGAAACCGAGGGTTTTCCGTCGCCTGTAATGCTCAATAAACAGCTTTTATTCATAGTTTTGGAGTTCTCTGCGGATTGATAGCCATTCTGAAAGTAGGCCGTCTTTCAAGTGACATTTGAATTTCTTTCGGGCATTTGGTAATAGTGAAGAAATTTGTTTCGGCCGCACTGCTGAATGTATCGTGGAGTTTTTGCTTTAACCAAGTTAGATTGTTGTAATGATTCTCCAAGTTTTTATTGGCTTTGGTTGATTATCATGCATAGGTTTGTTAACATGTGTTCTCTTGCCAGTCTTGGGATACAACCTCAATCTCCCTAACCGCCGGCTGTGATCTCTTCATGCGATATGTTACTAGAACATCGGCCTTGGAATACGAGGATTTTAATTCCGCTAAGTCGAGATTGATCGAGCGTGCTGAAAAGTTTGGTGAAATCTCACAGAAGGTAGGATAAATTGCCTCCATTTTCAAATGGTTTCTGCCCTTTATTTACTGATTGATCATTTAATATTCATCCTTTCATCTGAACTCGTGTCTATGGAAAAATATGTCAGGCACGAAGGATAATTGCAATGCTTAGCCAAGATTTTATATTCGACGGATGTACCATATTGGTTCATGGTTTCTCCAGAGTTGTTCTAGAAGTTTTGAGAGTAGCATCACAAAATAAAAAGCTCTTTCGAGTTTTCTGTACAGGTTGTTAGACATCACTCAGTTTTATTTGTTTTTAGTGCATGGGTCTGTTCCATGGTTTTCTACTATGCATTAGTTTTATTATTTTGTTCTGAAATGGATTGAATCATTAACCATTGATTTCTCTTATTGATTTCCTGAATTGAGTCTTTAGTTTGTCTACTTGAGTAAACACTCAGTTATGTGATGCTCTCATTGAATCGGGTGCTCTGGAATGCAAGTCATTTAGTAATTCTTATAGCTAGATGGTATCGATTAAAAAATGTGATGTTGCCTCCACCCATTTGGCAACTTCTATTCAATCCTATTTTTGGTGTGACTGAGAATGCAGTGGAATTGATAGTGTGGTTGGCTCTGATTGGCAATTGACATATTTTTCTGGCTTCTTAAATTGAAAATGGATGGAGAAGATGGGGGACAACTGTAAGTACGACTCTTATTTTGTCTGTAGTCGAAGCTATGTACTGCTTCTCTTTATCCGCTTTCATGGGTTAGTTTGAGTCAAGTTGGGCACAGAGCTTGTCTGTGCAACATTCTAGGCGGTAGATTGTGGCTTTGTCTCAATAAATCATCAGTGAAATGCAGCTCGATGTGAAATTATTATTTAACAGTCAGCTCCTGTTGTTTGAAATGTAGAGGGAAGGCCGGATAGAACCGGACTGCTATTGGCCAATGAGCTTGCTAAACTCGACGTGCCAGTGAAGCTCCTCATTGATTCTGCAATGGCTTATGTGATGGACGAAGTCGATATGGTACTTGTGGGAGCGGATGGCGTTGTAGAGAGTGGAGGCATAATCAATATGATGGGGACATACCAGATCGCAGTGGTGGCACATAGCATGAACAAACCAGTTTATGTAGCTGCAGAAAGCTACAAGGTGAGTTGACTCATCTTGACTGGCCATTTCTTTGTGTCATTTTATTCTTATTCTAAGAATAGCATTTACTATGATCTTAGACGGGTAATAGTTGCAATATCCTTAAAATTTTGTGGCAAATAGGACAACCGAGTTGGATTGGATCGCGAACATAGAGATAGGGAATGATGAGTCTGATTTGATTGACCGCCAAACTGCATTCACACCTAAAATCTGGAGTAGCATTCTTTGACATAAAAAACCTCTTCCGACATAATCTCCTTTCTCCAATTCAGTGGTGTTGGACTCTATGCGCGCATAGATGGATCCGTACAACGATAGATGTCGTCGGGTAACTTAGTTGATATATTGTTGGTTTCCTTTCATCTGGCTTGCTGACTCTCATATATACGAACTAGGAAACTAGGCATCTCTGCCTTGCTTTATGCAATGAAGATGCCCATGCTTGCATACGAATACAATCATATGAGTGGACTAACGTTATGCTCTACTTTGACAGTTTGCCCGCCTTTATCCTCTTGACCAGAAAGATATGGCCCCCGCCCTACGACCCATCGATTTCGGCGTGCCTATCCCTACTAGAGTTGAGGTTGAGACGTCAGCCCGGGACTATACCCCGCCCCAATATCTCACTTTACTCTTCACAGATCTGGGTGTCTTGACTCCATCGGTAGTCAGCGACGAGCTAATTCAGCTGTACTTGTAAGTATATGAACTCCCAGCACACATCGGAGTGGCAACAGTTTCTGATTTGACATGGGAGGCTAAAATAGGAAGGAGGTCCCTGTACTTTCTTCTGATGTATCCCGAAGGCAAACTGGTGTCATGAAAAGAAACTGTCCCTGGTTGCTTCGAGTAGAGCCATGTATCAAAGTCGGATGGATGTGAGATGATTGTGCCAGCTTTTTGCAATATTCTCATGAAGTTTCTACCAAAAAATTCATCTTTTTTAATGGGATTGGAATAGAACAGGTGACATTGACTGAAATTGGGTTCACTGCGGGGGCATTTATATAAGGCTTTATTTCTTGGATAGCCATAATTCCACTTGAGGCCAAACAATGCTTATGCCCAAAAGCTCTCCTCCTGCCATCTTCTTCCTCATCATCGCGGCCTTCTTCCTTCTTCGTAATCCTGTTACATTAGCTTACTGGAGAGGAGACGGTGACGTCAAAGGGATATCGGCGATGCTTTTCATCTTCGGCGACTCTTACTTGGACGTGGGGAACAACAACTACCTCAACACCTCGACCCTCAACCAGGCCAACTTCTGGCCGTATGGAGAAACCTTCTTTGGTTTCCCCACTGGCCGCTTCTCCGACGGTCGTCTAATTTCCGACTTTATCTGTAGGCTTCCGCTTTGGCTTCTTCTCACCCCCTCCCCCCCAATGTATTGTTGCATATCCTTGGCCTTCCTTCTTTTCCTGGATTTTTTTTCCCCGGCAGGTGAATATGCAGGATTGCCGCTCATTCAGCCATACCTGCATCCCTGGACTCACGAATGGAGTGTGGGAGCAAACTTTGCTTCCGCCGGAGCCGGAGCTCTTGTCGGGACATTCCAAGGTTATGTAAGTCATTCTCGACCCACGCTGACACCCCCGTCTTGCGTTCATTTTCTATGTGTTTACACCAATATGCATAAAATTACATGATAATATTTCGATTTCGATTAATACATGATAATACATCCAAGGTCCAAAAACAACAACACATTGTTTAGTTTGATATCAGCAACCAAGGTGGAAAAGGACACATCATCATATACAGCCACAAGAGGAGAGGAAGAGACAGTCAGTCCTCAACTGTCCCTTTCTTCATCTTCCAATCCCACATGAAATCCTCCAAACCTCATCAATGGTTGGCATTTAGAACAAAAATAAAATTAAATGCAAAAGATGGGTGGGTTGGACAATCTTCTTCTATCATATGGACAGAAACCGACACCCGACTTAGAGAAACAAAATGTATGGAGGCCAGTGGTTTTGCCCATACCCAAATCAATATGACGTTCGACAATTTTTGATTTCTCGGCTGGTGATCTCAGTTTTTCTTTTCCTCTCTTTGGCTGCTTCTTCTTTGTCAAACATTCTTTCCTTTATAATAATATTATTCCTTTTTTATTGGTTGGGGTGTTGGAAAAGGTGATTGATCTGAGAACCCAACTGGGTTTCTTCAAGAAGATGGAGACCCAACTGAGGCAGGAGTTGGGAGATGAGGAAGCAGAGGGGAGATTGTCCCAGGCGGTGTACTTGTTCAGCATTGGAACCAATGATTACACCAGCCTTTTCTTGACCAATTCATCACATCTGCACTCCACTTCCACTTCCAGACTTGATTATGTTGGGATGGTGGTTGGGAATGTGACTTCCATAATCCAAGTAAGGTCGCGCGCGCCACTTTTGTTTTTCCTTGTTTGGTGAAAGATACATGAGCATTTCCTCGGCATAATTAACAAGGGAATAGGAGTGCCTAGACAGGCTGGTCGGTAATAAGTCACTCAATAAAGCTTTGGACCACTAGTTCTTTTATGGCGTGTCAAAAATTTTCAATTCCTTTCTGCTCCCACTATCTATCTCCTTTTGCTTGCTTACACTAACTCTCCACATTCTTTTCCTGTACAAATGAACAATGCTTAGTGCATAAGCAACTATGCTTTAGGTCAATGCTATGCACAATGAATTCAATCACTTCCCACCCATATAGCCGATGTGTGAAAAAAAGGCATGTCTATGCTGTTCTGCGCAGGAGATATATGAAAGAGGGGGAGGCAGGAAATTTGCATTCCTTAATTTGCCACCACTGGGATGTCTCCCTGGGATCAGAGTACTAAGACCAGAGGCCAAGGGGAGCTGCTTAGAAGAAGCATCCCTACTAGCTAATCTACATAATCAAGCCTTATCATGGCTACTAGCAAAGCTCGAGGACAAGCTCCAAGGATTCAAGTACTCACTGTTTGACACCAACACTTTCCTCAGGCAAATGATGGATCATCCCTCCAAATATGGTAAGCTCAATTCAACTTCCTAGCTTTTCAAAGATATATCCCCCGAACAAACGACATACCAGAGTTTGGTTAACTCACATTTAATTTTTCGTAATTTGATGAAGCATTGTCGGAAGGTAGAGTGGCGTGCTGTGGCACCGGAGAGTTCAGAGGAGTGTACAGCTGCGGTGGCAAGAGAATAGTGAAGGACTTCAAGCTGTGTGACGACCCGAGCCAGAATCTGTTCTGGGATTCTTACCATCCCACCGAAGCCGCCAATGAGGTGATTGCAGATCGGATATGGAATGGGGACCCCGATCATCTCATAGTCAGGCCTTATTCACTGAAACAACTATTCTCGACACGATAGTTAAGGGACTATACAGATAATAGTCATTATGTTAAAAGGACAGAATGGAAATGCTTCGACTGGCACCAACACTGTCATAGGTTTCAGAGGAACAAAGATATCAAACACTTACAATTATGGCAGATGTCGTTCCAAGTAAACATACATTACAAAATTAATATTCCTACAGCATAGAGTACACTCTATTCTAACAGCAGTTCTGTGAATTTCTAATATACCCAAAACCTAGTTTTTTATGCCAATGGATTTAATTCATCAATGACACCTCCAAGGGTCGTTATGAATCTACCAAACCTGGAGTGACATGCCCTATCTCCCTAGCCAATGCAGTAAACAGGGCGGCTGTAGCTGCAATCCTGCTTGGAGGTCCAACACAACATTTCTGTGTATAGTCTGCTACTAGCTTTACTATCAGAGATCCAGGTTAAGATGTGAATTGCTAGGGTACCACTTCAAAACTTCATCCTTTTGGAGGGGCCTTGATCGATTATAGGATCAATAGAAGGAACCACTTCTCCAGCAGCTTGTTGCGTCTCAGCAGGTTTATCCGTTTCTGTAGTCAGAGGAATATATCCCTCTGGAAATGGTGGTGGTGGAGGGGTAGGGGGCAGCTGCATGACGTGTAAGTTGGATCAGATAAGTCACAATAAGTTATGGATGTATAGTTACTTGAAATTTTAGCGAGCATGTTAGATTATATGACCAAAATTTCCGGCAGAACCATTTAAAGCAGATTCAATACATCGTCATCAACCATAGCAGATTATTGCAACGGTAACCCAGGTTTGATTATCATCCCTACTCATGCACCAAATGAAACTACAGTATTTTCTGCATTTAAATTTGCAGAATGATTTGCAAACCAAGCTATTTGTCATCCTCCAGAATTTTGCCTATCCCTTATCTTTTGCTATTCTAAGTGGCTAATGATTGTGAAATTGATAGATACAGTTACCTTGCGTTGTAGGGATGCCAGAATGTGATCAATTCTCCTAACTTCTTTTATGTCAATTGCCTCCTTGCTGCTCTTCGAATCGATTGGTGGATTCTCATCTTCAGCATCATCTACATCATATATGAGGATGGATGGAGTGTCATGCATCACAAATGAAAGGACAAGCAGAAATAAGTGTTGAGTGAAGATAAGGCTTATTTAACATATGGAGGCAAAGGGATCCTAACCGTATCCAATCTTCTCCAGCTTTGAGGCAGCTGTTGTAAAAGCCTTTGACACATAATAAAGTGCCCTCCCCTGCCATTTGTAAAAAGACCACGAACAGTAAGTCGACGGGGGCTAATTTTAAAAGGGTGTAAACATGTCAACAGTATCTTCATGGGAAATACAAGAAAGCTTACAATACGTGAAGCAAAAACATTGCATAGTTGTGGTGCTTGATATATTGATCCATCCAAGATGTAATATGTTAGCATATGGGTTACTTTGTCGGGGCCATCTCTCTTCTGTTTGCGAATAACAAAGAGGTGAGGCTCCATGACCTCACTTAGAGTGTACTCAATGCCGGTCATTTTCCTGAAGTACGGGTTAATCACCATGTTAGATCAAAAAGTTGTTGCAACTACCGTTACCACCAGAACTCAACAAATTCGAAGTCCGTAATCGGGAAAAAAATTACATCAATGCAATCACCGGGGAATAGCAAACAACTACTTCACAAAAAACCCAATAAGAGATGAATATACTGGGCGTGGAAGGCCGTATATTTGCATAGTAATGAACATGTCATCAAAAAAGGGGCGAATCGAGCCCAAATTCAAACAGCACCATGTTATCACGATTCAGGTTGCTACCTTGTTTCCACTCATCATCCAAAACAATTAATTGTTGTTTGAACCCTAACAGACCAACTGGAGCTCTTGAAATCAAATAGAACAAGCAAAAAAAACCCTCACGTCAGTTGAGAAGCGTCGAGCGGATGTACACCGCGGAGCCTGAGCTGCTCGTTGTTGCAGGACCAGTCGTAGAAGGGAGAGAGGGCGAAGTAATCGAAGACGAGGTTGCGGTCGAGGGGGTAGGAGTTGAGCCAGAGCTGGTCTCGGAAGCATATCCCCGTCATGTCCGTCGCCGGCGGCGGAGGCAGTGAGCCAGACATCGGGGGAGGAGCGGCCCCGTCGAAGGGCGGCGGTGGAGGAAGCGGCGTCGCCATGTTCACCGCACCGGAACTCCCCCAAACTCTCCGAGCTTCCAGGCTTAGTTTCAAAACAGAAATTACGACAAAAATAATATATCTTTTACCTATAATAATTAGGCAAAATATACGACGGCCTCAACTTTGAGCCAACTTTCTATTTTGTCATTAACTTAGTTTGTTATATAATTTTATCACCAACTTTTATTTTTATTTCGATTTTGGCCAATCATGAATTTCTTCTAGCGAAAGGCAAACAAGGCCTTAACATAGTCTAACATGTGTCCTATAATAGTGGAGTTTTGACATCTCATTCATTCGTCTCATAATCCACTTTATCCGTAATAGTCGCCTCCTAATAGAACATCATCCGACATTCATCGATTTTTCGTATTTTTTGACAACATCAGCAACTATCGTTAACTTCGGCTTTTAATTCACTTTATTTGTTCATCAAAACTTTATAATAAAAAAACAAATGAAAGGTTTCAATATTATTTCTTATTTTAAAATCTTTTTTCTTTTTAGTTAATAAATGAAAATTGTCTATTAAGGCCTTGTTTGGCTTTCGCTAGAAGAAATTCATGATTGACCAAAATTAAAATAAAAACAAAAGTTGGTGACAAAATTATATAACAAACTAAGTTAAGGACAAAACAGAAAGTTGGCTCAAAGTTGAGGCCATATATTTTGCCTAATAATTATTATTTTAGGCTTTACTGTTTCTAATATGGTTGGGTAATATATTAATAGTGTTAAAAAAATTAAAATTCAAAATGCAATGTAATTATATTTAATTTTATAAATTAATTATTAAATAAAATTTAACTATAAATATTATTAAGACAAATATTTTATAAAATCAAAATATTATTTAAATACATTTTGTAAAATTTAATTATAAATTAAACAAACTTTTTCATCAAAAATAATTGTATACTAGGAAAAAAAACATAAAAATATCTTAATAACGCAAATTGACGTGTCGTCGACGTGGTACTAACGCAATCAGTTGCTACACCGTCACGAAATAAACCCCAATTTGAATGCCATAATCGTCTACCCTAAACTAAAATAATCTATCACGAAACAAACATTCCTCGATCTACGCGCCGCCCTAAATCCTTCCCCAATCGACCATCCCTGGCTGTTCCCCGACCTCCTTGCTCAAATTCATTCCCCAATCTACCAACCCCGACCTTCTCAACCCACCAACACCGTCCCCATTCCACCAATCCCGACCTTCTCGACCCACCAACACCGGCCGTTCCTTGACCTACTCACCCACGGCCTCGACCTCCCTACCCAAAAACCTTCTACGACCCACCACCCTCGGTCCTTTCCTGACCTCTCTATCTGTAAAACTTCCCCGACCTCCTCACCCATAAACCTTCCTCGACCCATAACCCCCAGCCATTTCCTGACGTTCTCACCCATAAACCTTCCCTGACCCATCACCCCCAACCTCTCCACACAAAAACCTTTCTCGTTTCACCACCATAGTTGTTCGCCGAGGTCATCTGTGATTTCGTCTGTCATTAGGTAATGGAGGAATGTCGTGGTATTTGATTTTTCATGTGGGCAAGAAGTTTAGTTTGAGGGGTAGGGTGAGTTATGTTGGTGTAAAAAGTATGAGAGTCGATAATATTGATATGGATAAGATCGACTATTTTATTATGAAGAATATTGTCAATAGAATTGGATTGTGGTTGCTAGGCCTAGAAAGAGTTTGGCTAAAGGTTTGTAGACATTTTTAGTGATTCGAAAGTAGCTGAACTAGTAAAATTGTTTGTGCGAAATCGATCAATATCTATGTTGAAGGTGACGAACGCAGTGAAGACGATCATGAGGAAGAAGAGGCTGAGCTAGAAAGGAATGGTGATTCAGTAGAAGGCTGTCGAATGAGGTTGTTCTTAGAGTTCCAGTGGAAATCAGGGCTATCGAATCGTAGTACCAAAGTTCGGAAGTGAACTTCATGGAGGTCAGATGATGATGGAGGTATTTCTCATCCTCGATGTGATACAAATGTTTATGATCCTGATTGCGACCATAAGACTTTGAGATTTGAGGTGGGGTTAGGTTTTGATTCTCTTGTGCAATTTAAAGAGGCAATTCAAAATTATGTTATATTGAATGGAGTGAATGTGGGTTGGATTAGAATGGATAATATGAGGATGGAATGTGCATGTGTTGTTGTGAGTTGAGCTCGTTCTTCTTTTATTATGATGTCACCTTTGCCTTACAACGCCTTTCAACCTCTCCAAGGACTACGTCTTTACCACCTGTGACATCGAAGCGATAAGCTCCTTCGACCAAGCAAGTCATGTCTTGGATAAGCCGTGTGACTTTGTGAAGGCATTCGAATATAAACGGTAGACATACATCCGTGGTTGTGTTCACCTATTGATGGTAAGTGTTGTTTGGAAGGTATTGATTAGATGTTCCTTGACTGCTTTACGATGCGGAGTTCAGCTGATTCCTACGCTTCCATTGTACACAACTATTCTATGCTTGCAAAGCGAGTAAGAGATGGGGAGAGCTTTCAAGATCCAACAGGCCACACCCTTGTGTAGTGATTGGAATGACGCTAGGCTGCAGGCGTTGTTGAAGGTGGCAAATTTGGAATATGCGAATCTTGTAAGCTCCACACGCATCACAGTTAGTCTTACATAGGAAAATGGTGCACTTGTTCTACTAAAATGTTTTGGTTGGATTTGGTTAATCAGAAAGATGACCTATGCGAAGGAAACGAAGGTCATTCCGTCTGTGTCGTCCAGTTTGATACAGAAGGTCCGCAACAGGCGATGGGGCAGCTGATGGAATGAACTGTGAATCTTAAGTTATGTTTTGATTGCAGTAAAACATCAACTATTATGACAATTTCATTGGTAATGTGTTATGAACAGTCCGTAGATACCCGAGTCAGAAGGGTCGAGAATATCGTTGACGACCTTTGCCGGCAGGTTTCTACCGTGTCATTGCAGAGGGTAAACAAACACAAGAAGAAGAGCATGTAGATCGGACGGACGCTATAGATGGGAGGACGAACTTGGTAAGTGTTTCAAAGCTTCAGCCACATGGAAAGGGCGTCGATGTTCAAAAGGAACAAGTTGCAGATCGATTTGATCCTATATCATCCGCGGTAAGGCGGGTAGACGACATTGTACATGGAGTGGATTCCCAAATTCATGGAAGGGAGTTGATGAGCGCATGGATCACAATCTCAAGTACCCTGTAAACATCAAGTTCATCAAATGTAAGACAAAAGGTGGTCATTGATTTGGGGTCGATGATGGAGTCAATAGAAACGGAAGAGGAAGACCATGTGGGCATAAACGTTGCTCAGCACATAATGGACAGTGAGGAGCGGTGTGAGGCATTGAGAAAGTTGTCAATGAAGTCTTGAAAAAAATGAATGCTATCTTAGGGATGGATGGAGGGAACACAAACACGTACGTCGCACACTTTGATCAATCAACACACGTAGTGGACTTTCGGGATGTGCCACCTCCTCGTGAGCAGGAAAGAGATGATGAAGACGTCAGAGTGGTAAACTCCAGACTGGACGTTTCCCCAAGGTCAGATCTGTGATGCGAACTTGTTATTGAGTTTATATGTGATTTAGTTGCCAATCAACACAAGTGTCACATTACAATATAAGATATTACAACCATTGCACGCATGTGAGCATTTCCTCTAGTCACATCACAATATAAGACAATCCAGACTCGTCGAACGTCCGAGAGAAGGGCATCCTCCTCGAGCCGCCACAACTTGCAAGTGGCTTGTACGTCTTCCACGAGGAATCGTAATCGGCCATGCATTCCTTGTGACAGAGGTCGGCAACAACTCGCTCAAAATGGTGAATGAATTTATGCAACTTATGCTTAGATTTTAAGTACCTTTCCATGTACGCATGCATGTGTTCATTGCGTTGGGTACTTCTGCATTCAGTCCAGAAATGACCTAGCAATATGTCTACCACCACGTGTGCCTGCACGCATAGATTTGTTCCCACCAACAAACACTTATTGTTTATCGTTCTTCCATAAGAAGGGACCACACATCTTCCACCTCGTCGGACGGCTTTGCATTATACATGAAAGAGGAAATGGTTTGCCTCATCGCAGGATCCCGAACATGCCGTGCTATGTTGCGACTGAAATGCCACTGCTACAGGCATAACCTGTGTCTTGCAAATGTCTATACTTCAAGCAATAGTGGCTTTATCTGCATCAGTCACAACACTAATACAATACTTCCCTCCCATGACTTTCGTATGCGTTCGTAGAGCCAATTATAGTCTTCAATTGTTTCAGTCGCGAGCAAGGCAGCGGCAAAGATAAACGTTTGATGGTGACGATTCATGCCAACAATGACCACCATTTGCATACCACGTGTTGGTCTTGAAGGTTGAATCTAAGGCCACCATGTCGCCGAACACATTGTAGTCAACTATAGACGCATTGTCTGCCCAATAAAGCCGCTTTACTTGTTCACCACATAGCGACGTCACTAAATCCATTCCATTTTCACTACTCCTCTTAGACAGGAGACAAGCGTTAACCACATCCAATCTGCAGAACTTGTCGTTTGGCTCCTCCTTCAGCACATGATTATTCATGTCCTTCATGTGAAAACTAACACGATCATGTCCTCCTGAAACATGTACAAGCAGCCTCATAATGTCACATTGCCTAAAGTAGACAAATAGCATTCTACAAACTGCTATCCTATCCTCCTCCAAAATTTGATGGAGGTAACGCATGAAACAAGAGAAAGCAGTAGGAACCATTTGATGATTGTGCAAAAGGTTGAAATCAGATATAATCCCTCTGCCACTCTCATCCATCACAGTCCCAACTCACAGGAATACCCAATTTTCCTAGAAGCCCTCGTCCACATATAGGAGGAACATTCAGACGATACAACAAGATGCCCTTCGCAGGTGCAAACCCACTTATGCACGACGCAGGTCCCATTTCTACATAGTTGACTATCTCGTTTCTTGACGGAGAAACCATGAACTAATGCATACATTTTGAAGAGCTGTTCGACCTATTCTGCGGAATCAAAAGACATTTCCAGTATATCGTCTTCGGACATGTTAGTTACGATCTTCACGAAGTCAGTCACTGCTTCTAAATCCATTCCTGAACTATAATAAACAATTCTCCTGAAAAATCACAAACATGCCATTAACAGGAACACCTAATCAACTCAGAATCACGAACATCTAGCTATGAAATCATCAACACCCGTCATACCACTAAGACGTAATATCATGTCAAAAGAAAACCACATGATCTCAGATCCATTACCCACAATCCATACATAACCAATATCCATTGAGACGATGATGGCTGTTCATACACACCTGCGTTAGAATCGCAGATATAACGTCTGATTAAGCTCGCCGTCATGAAAACAGTGGGTCTAGTATGAGACAATAAAGAAGGGTTTGGAAGTATGAGGTTTGATATAAATCCAAGTAACACGCATACGAAGATTTACACAACTCCAGCTGTTATTTAGGGAAGACAAATAAGAACCTGTTCTTAATGTCTAAGAGCATTACAGATGGATAGCAGATGAGGGCTCCCGCAGTCCAGGAGAACATGTACTCATTAATAACATTGGCGAACTGCATGATAAAGTGACGCACTGCCCGAAAAATCAATAATGACATTTCCAACCACCAAATATTTGGAGAAGGTGATATGCGTAGTTTAGGTAATCTATTACTTTGCGTCAACTACCAAAACTATGTCCTCCTTGCCGACCTGCAATAATCCAAAGGTCGGCTTCTTTTGGTATGTAAATTAATTCCTCGGATATCCATCGAGGATTCCTTGAGCTCGTCCTTGCATAGGTGGTGGCTCAGTTGTTCACCATGACCGCGCCCGGCGTTGACGCGTAACGAGACCATCGAATAAACCAACGTCCGACTAGTAGGGAAGACAATTAGAGTTGCTTCTTAATAATATTAGATAAGGACGATAGTGGTCGGCATATAGGTAAAGTCACGACCAATATAGGTTCGGAAAAACCATAACAATTAGTACATTACTGAAATTGCAATAAAAATTTAGTACCAATTAACTAAGTTACGATAGTACGGGACGAATTCAATCCTAAAAGTTATCTTCACTTAGTACAATACTAAAAGTTTATTATTCATAAATAATGTAAGCCCATTTACATTTTTTTAGTAAAGGCTCGTACATGTGTACTGAAATTATACAAAGCCCAAGGGCCAAGTACTAAACTCCCACACGGCCCAAGAGAATTTAGTAACCTAAAATAATGACAATGTTCATTTTTAATACTTTTTTTGAAGCAATTAATGTTCATTTTTAGTACATTTTTCTAAACATGTTTACAACACCACGACTCAAAACACGGCTTCGGACTTGTACATTTCATTGTTTAGTACATAACTAAGAAGTGCTGTTCATTTTTAGTACTTTTTTTTATAAATAATTACTCTTCATTTTTAGTACATTTTTCTAAACATGTTTAGAACTAAACCCGTGTGTATCAGTGTTTAGTATATTACTAAGAAGATTTTAGCATATTTTACCGTGCCATTACTTGAAATTTAGTAAAATCTCGTACATTGGTACTAATAATGTATTAAGTTCAAAGGCCCCTTGTATTCAACATTAGGGGCATGTACTAAAATTTTAAAACTTTGGTACATTTGTACTAAAAAATAAAAAAATGTTAGTACATTATATATAAACATGTACAAGAAATCCTCAATTTTTAGTACATTTGTTCTACAAAATCAAAAAATTAAGTACACAACACATAAACATGTACTAAAAATCCGCAAATTTTAGTAAATTTGTACTGAAAAATCCAATACATTAGTACGCAGTACTGTACTAAAAAAAATCTTATAATTTTAGTAAATTTTTACTTAAAAAAAATTTAGTACAATATACGTAAACATACTTACAAGTATGTTTAGCCGCTTTCGAAAATATATCGTGCTCTACAAGTTTTGGAGAGTGCAAACAACATAGATTGAGTGCAAAGTAGAAAGAAAGCGTGAAGGCATTTCTCAAGGTGAAGAGTGTCTCGAGAAGAACCGCTCGAGTCGAGAATAACTACTTAATTTCCACTATCTTGAGAAGAACCACTCGGGGAGAGAAGGTCTCGATACAAAGGTGTCAACTTGTTCGAGCAGAAGTCGCTCCATCATAATGGGCGCACAGAAGTGGTTTGAGCAAGAAGCGAGGGTTGAGCCCCGTCAAACTGGTTTCAAAGCACATGTTCTAGCTTGATTCTGGTGTTGACTAAATAGAAGAGTCGACGAGTAGCAATAATAACATCATTATGCTCACACCCTCAAACTATTCGATATAGAAACCTCAAATGGAGGATATATGTATATATATATATATATATATATCATGTGCAGCAAGGACTTGTATGATCCCATCAAAGGGGTTAGATTCACGTCGAGCATTATGTTAGATGACAAGTAGATGAAGCTTAACTCGAAGACATTTGGGTTTATCTGGTAGTGGATCGACAACATTTTCTATCATGTCTCAGAGGAGACAAATGCTAAGGCTCTATGGGAGAAATTGATGAATTTGTATGAGCGGAATACTATCAAGAACAAAACTTTGTTGATCAAGGGGCTCGTTTACATATGGTATAAGGACGAATCGAGCATAGCGGAACATATGGGCATATTCCAGGATATTGTGAACCGGATGACAAATCTCAAGATGTCACTTAGTGATGAATTATATAATTGTCCATTGTTAAGCACTTTGCTAGATAGTTGGGAGACTCTAGTTGTCGGACTAAATAATTAGGCTCTGGATGGGAAGTTGAATATGAAGTTGGTGATATGAAGCTTGCTCAATGAAGAGAATCGAAGCGCTGAGCAAGGTCTTTCTTCTCGTTCTGATGTACACGTAATGTAGAAGTGGGATAAAAGTTGGAACAAGAGCTCCCACTACCCTAACAACAAAGATTCTTTTAAGAGAAGGTCCAAATAGAGGAAGGAAATCAAGTGATACTATTGTGACAATCATGGTCACATTAAGAGGGAACGACTCTTGTGTATGTTGGAGATATTGCCATTCCTGTTGATGAAGCGTCTATAAATCTCACTTACCAGAACTCGACGTGGGTTATTGAAGCTGCCGCTTCATTCCATGTCACCTCAATGTGTGATGCTTTCAGTTCTTATACTGCTAGGGTGTATGATCATGTAAGAATGAAAAATGAAGTTGTTGCATATATTGTGAGCATAGAAGATGTATGCTTGGAAACTGAAATTGGCTACAAGCTGGTGTTGAAAGATGTTTGACATGTTCCCGACATGGACCTTCAGTTGATCTCCACAGGTGTTCTTGATGATGCGGGTTATACCAATACCTTTAGCAATGAAAAATGGAAGCTCAATAGAAGGAGTCTCATTGTTGCTCGAGGGAAGAAACTCAACACCTTATATATTGTATATGGTTTTGATGATGCCATATAGAAGGTAAGCTTTTGTTGTGTAGAAGGTAAGCTTCTTTTACACAAGGTTAACTTACATGGACAGTCTGTTTCGTAACTTCTGTTACCTAATCATTACCATATATTATTTAATTAATCATCTGATTATTTAAATATATTCATTTGGTACTTTATGTTAATTAAAGTGGTTTTAAATCATTTTAGTTATGATTCATTTCCATAAGAGTTGATATATTATCTTTAAGGAAATAAATCGCTCTATATATGGAAAGCACTAATGCAAGGTTCTGGAGATTGATCTGGAACTATCCACCGGTCAATTAATCCTTTCACTTGCATCTAAACACGTCCAGATTCATTATGAATCATGACAAAGGACAACCTATCTGAATATGGACGCACCCCACATGTGTCTGTATCTAGAAGGTCTACCAACCACTTATGGAAACCATCTACAGAACCCTGACGGACCTTATCTGTCTCAATCTTCTGTAAGCCCTATCTCTTAGGATTATGAACACAATCATGACCAGATGGCATGATTGATCCTTAGGTGATACAGATCATCTCTTACAATGGGAGACATTTTATTTGATTGACATTTTGTTTCCTTATTTTGCAAAGCCTTCCATCAACTACTGTACCTTCTGTAAATATGTTTACTATTTTGTATAAAATAGGATAATTTGTTATTAGAAAAGCAGACTTACGTGTAGAGTGAGTGTATACTGCATCGTAGCTTGAGAGACTTGTAAGCTTTTGTTCTCTTTGGGGGTTGAGCATTCAGTTGCGGAAGGCTGGTGCCGAGGGTACAATCTAGAACGGACGTGAGTGAGGCTGCCAAGGATCTGGTTGCACTGTGGCGTGGCGGACATGTATCAGGCTTAGGGAGAAGTCGGGGTGAATACATGCCAGGACAGTGAGCAGAAGAAGGGCCACGTTTGGAGGAATCTGGTGAGGTACTGGTATCGGTTGTTTCGTAACTGGTTTACTCGTGTGTGGAGAAAGCTGCTGTCCAAGGTGTAAGCTGTGCTGGGCGTGAGTGAGGTCGTGAAGGATCTGGCTACATTGTGGTGTGGCAGACGTGCATCAGACTTAGGGAGAAGTCGGGATGTATAAGTGCCAGGGCAGTGAGCAGAAGAAGGGCCGCGTATGAGAGATTCACGGTGAGGCACTGACATATGTGTTTCTACAAATGGGAAGTATCTGCTGCAGGCTTTGGAGAAGCCTAACGGGTGCTGTCTGCTTCTAGAAGTCTTTGTGAGGAGTCAAGCATTGTGTAAATCTTGGTGAGGAGCCAAGCAGGTTGTGGAACCGCCGGAAGGAAAATCCACCCTTGGACAGAGGGGTTGTCTGCCTGCGTAGGGCCGCTACGTGCTTGCATGGAGCTGCCACGTTCTATAGAACCCCAACCATAGCGATTGTGGAGTTAGTCACTGTCTTTAGTGCAGAACCTCAACTAGAAAATTTCTGGAGTTAGTCGCTGATCTCTATGCATGGCCCAAAGGGTTACTAACACAACCCATCGAGATTCTAAGCGATGAAAAGTCGAAGGGCCATCTACATCATCTTCTACACTACATAAGTGTCCCAGTACCTTCTGCTAGTACAATCTTTGTGGAAAAGCCGAAGGGCTATCTTTAATACTTTCTGCAGGAGTGTTTTATATCCTATGTCAATCTTGTATTTGCTATAAGTGTTCAATAGTGAATTCCATCCTATTAGGGTGAGGAGTGAACGTAGGCAATTGTTGAACTACTATAAACCTTCTGTGTCTCATATTTACTTTCTGCGCAAATAGTTATCTCCTAAGCATTCAGCCAAAACCTAAACAGAAAAGCAATTTAACAGATACAACGCGAACGTCTGAGCAGAGACGTCCTGCATCAAACATCTAACGCTACATCAACTAATTAGATTCTGGAGTTGTTTTCATCGATCTAGTTCTTGCAGATCATCTATTGATAATGCAGAAATCTAAAAAATTCTATGACAACCTTCTGCTACGACAAGTATCCTTCAGATCTTGGAGTGGACCTTATTGATCACACTCAGGCTGGTCAGATTTGTAGAAACTTGATAGCAAAATATCAATCTTTTGCATCAATCTTCTGCTACTTCAGAAACGTTCTCAGGACTGCATAGTCACATTCTAGATCAGACTTCAGCTTGTCATTCACTACTCAAGTAGTTCACTTCGGGATCTGTTGTGTACAAGGGTTCTGTAACCTACATAAACCTAATCTTTCACTGTTGGGTTTATTAGTTGTAAAAAATCTAAAAAAGTCATTACACTAATTCATCCCCCTCTTAGTGCCATTGTTACACTAACATATACGCCTCATGCTAAACTAATTGAGGGGGAGGTAAATGCAATTAAAAGACTCCTAATGTGAGTTGTGATACAAGTGATTTGCTCACTTGAGCGAAAAGGGACTCAACATCTTGGTGAAGAAGCAACTGCTCTTTGTGGCTTGTGTATTCCATAGAGTTTGCATTGA
The DNA here is from genome assembly GCA_023653495.1 of Melastoma candidum. NCBI lineage: Eukaryota > Viridiplantae > Streptophyta > Magnoliopsida > Myrtales > Melastomataceae > Melastoma > Melastoma candidum. Next base: position 6,121,783 of record CM042888.1, on the reverse strand, counting down.
TTGTCTCACGGGTAAGTTCCACAATTTTGCATTCCACAAATCTTGTTGCTCCCCGAGATCACACATTATTGATCTTGTTGACACAAATGTTTGTTGATGATAGACATATCTATTGTTGGTGCTCTGTATTTGTTACATTCATTGATGATCACTCTCGAAAGTTGTGAGCTTACTGCTTGAAAAGAAAATATCAAGTGCTCGAGATGTTTAATGGCTTTCATGCCTCAGTCGAGAGGCTAACTTGCAGGGAGTTGAAATGTGTTCGAGCTCATAATAGTGGCGAGTATTGCAAACCATTCGAGCACTACTCCCAGGAACATGGAATTCATCTCGATAAGACAGTACCAAAGACACCTCAACAACATAGAGTTGTTAAAAGGATTAATTGCACAATCAAGGAGGGAATTAGGTGCATGTTATCTCACGCGAAGCTTCCCAATCATTTTGAGGCAAGGCATTACGGACTACAGTAGATTTGATCAATCTTTCTCCATCGATTTCTCATGGCTTTGAGATTCTAGAGAGGGAGTGGATATAGAAGGATATATGTTATTATCATCTCAGAGTATTTGGTTGTAGGACATTTGCATGTTCTAAAGGACGAACCAACCAAACTTGATCCAAAGTCGAAGCAGTGTATCTTTGGGCCATGGACAAGAGGAGTTTGGTTACAGACTATGGGATCTCACTGACAAGAAAGTTGATAGAAGTCAAGATGTTTTATCCTCGAAGACCAAACAATCAAAGACTGCAAAAGCCAGAAAAGGAGAAACTTATAGAAGAAACACCTCTTGAGTCGAGCTTGGTGCTTTCTACTATGACACATATTTGTGCATAAGATGTTGTCACCGGTGAGCCACCGGTGAGACTAGAGAGGACTCAGTTGAGTATTCGCTCGAATTGAGACGTTCTGTTGGAGACCATAGACCATCACAAGATATCCCCACATGACTACATTTTGCTCACTAGTGGGGGAGCCTGAATGTTATGAAGAAGATATGATGGATGAGCATAGAGAGTAGTGGAAAGCTGCTATGCAAGATGAGATGATATCCTTGCTTGAGAACAATACTTTCAAGTTGAAGTTGTCAAAAGGTAAGTGGACACTCAAGATAAAATGGGTGTATTAATTAAAGATGGAAGAAAATAGTTTGTAACAAAAATATGAGACTAGATTGGTTATGAAGGGGTTTAGTCAAAAGTAGGGTGTGAGATTTTTTTGTCTATTCTGAATATGTCGTCGTTTCAAACTATTCTCGGTTTGGCTATGAGAAAAAACCTTGAGATCGAGCAGCTCAACATGAAGATTGCATTTCTTCATGGTGAATTAGATCAAGAGAGATATTTCGAAAGGATTTTGCAATGTTTGGCACAAACAATGAAGTTTTGGGTGGTTTTTGGGATACTGCTGTTTTGGGTGGTTTTGGGATAGTGAAGTTTTGGGTGGTTTTGCCTCTTGAACAGGGACAATTTCCACATATATCATTATGTTATTTTATTTGCCATTTGCTATCATTCTCTTGAGCCACGTGAGATTGAGTGAGTGAAGTGAACCGATCGAGTTAAGGCATACAGGTCGAAGCAAGACAGACGCGATCGAGTCAAGAGGATCGCTCGAGGTGAAGAGTATTCAAATGATGGGAGAAGGCATCACTTGAGGTGAAGAGTGTCTTGAGAAGAACCACTTGAGGAGAGAAGGTCTCGAGACAAAGGTGTTGACTCATTCGAGTTGAAGTCGCTCGAGCATAACAGGCGGACTGAAATGGCTAGAGCGAATAGCGCTGGTCGAGCCCGTCATTTATGAGGACTGAAAAATTTTCACTTGTTTTTGTTTGTTGTTTAGGTCATCCCTGATCATCACTATCTGTAAAGCGAGTGCGGTCCCCCAATATCATCGAGAGATCTTGTTGGCAAGGATCAGCTGCTCGAAAAAATGCGTGTCACGAGAGAAAGCCTGTTGGAATCATTGCTAGAGATTTCGGCCTACATGTCTTGAAGCAAACTTCAGGTCCTTTCTCATAACCTCTTCAGAACCACGATCAACTTTCTGATGGAATGGAGCTTTTTTTTTGGGTAAAAAGGATGATAGATAGATAGTAAGCGTGCAGGTATAGCGTTGCAAATTCAAATACAAAATGTCTCCATATAGTAAATACAAAATGTAATCTGCAGGATGAGAGAAGGTGATTGATTGTTCCTCCTGCAGTCGGAACTGTTCTGAAAAGGGTTGCTGCAATTTCATACATACCATGTCATTTTGGTATATAGGGAGCAGATCCCCATGTAATCAAGGAGGATGAACATGCAAGCCATGATTGCAGATGCGGTGAGGAACATTACAACACATATGAAATCTCTTCCTCGGCAAATTCCGATGACGGGGAACCGTATGAAATATACGAACCTGATCTCTGAGTTAATAATCTGTGTTATCCCCGATCAGACAATCGCTAGATAAATTTATTCATTGGAAATTCTTACATGAGAGCGTACCTGTGAGGACCGAATGCGAGGACGGATCAATGCATAAGGATTGATAGAATGGAACTTATCACATTATCATCTATCTTTATTCCGGGCTTCTGACTCGACTTCTTACACACTGATGTTGCAGGTCGACACAGATAGCAACTTCGGAGTGTAACGAAAAACGAAGTCACTGAGAAGGAAGACCTCGACGATCGAACCGTGAAAAAAATATTAGAAGAGAGGAAAGACTTAAAGAAAAGGGACAAACTCAGTTCAATTTAACTTTACTAAAAATGTAACCCTTACAACAACTATTTATAAAACTAAAAACATCATGGGAAAAGTAAACTTATTAAAGAAGAGACTTTTAAGTTCACGAAGCATCGCCTCTTTGATAGTCGAAGAGTCTTCTTGGAATACTAAATATCACCGCCATTTTCAACGAACAAAGACGCTTCGGAAACAACATCACTACCCTTAAAGTAATGTCTTCTGAATCGGCCCAAGTTTAGAATGTAGGTCTTCAAATGGACCCTTTGGAAGGGGCTTCGTAAAAATGTCAGTGATGTTGTCTTCACTTCGAACAACAACCATATCAATAATCCCGTCAAGCACTTTTTCACGGATGAAGTGATGCTCAAGTTTAATATGTTTCGTCCTCGCGTGGAAGACGGGATTTGATGTAAGCTTGATCGCACTTAAGTTATCTCTATGAATAGGAAGCGGTTCATCAATGGATTCTTGGAGATCTTCTAGAAGTCTACGAAGCCAAACACATTCTTGAGCGGCATGAGCCGAAGCTTTATACTCGGCTTCGGTGGTGGACAGCGACGCCGAACTTTGTTTTTTGCCCCATCACGAAATACTTGTTTTTCCACATAGAAAAACGAATCCGGATGTTAATATTTGATCATCTAAATCTCCACCAAAATCAACATCCACAAATCCTTCTAAAGGAAACTTTGCACCTTTCTTGTAGAATAAGCCCACGTCAAGAGTAGAATTAACGTACTTTAATATATTCTTTGCCTCCTCAAAGTGTGGCTTCCTCGGTGCTTTCATATATCGACTAACAACACCAACAGAGAAGGCAATATCCGGTCTTGTTATTGTTAAATTAATCAGGCTTCCCACAAGGACACGATTGAAACGGAGATCCGATAGTTGTGTTCCTTCGTCACGACGAAGCTTCATACCCACATCGAGTGGCGTTGACCGCTTCTTCCCATTTATCACTCCGAACTTCTCAACGAGTTGCTTGGCATAGCTGAATTGAGACACAAAAATTCCATCGTCCAGATTTTAAATTTGCATTCCGAGAAAGTTACTCACCTCACCTAGCTTCTTAATGTCGAAACGCAATGATAGTTTTTCTTGAAGTCGAGCAACTTCGAAATAATTGCTGCCCGTTAATATAATGTCATCAACATATAATAGAACAACCACCAAAATTCCTTGGCTTTTCTTGACGAACAGACTTGAGTCCGAGTCGGATACCGCATAATCACAAAATCGCAAGAATTTTGCAATTTTTTCGTACCAAGCTCGCGGAGCTTGTTTTAATCCATAAAGTGCATTCTTCAACTTGCATACAAAATTCAGATGATTTTCGAATTCAAATCTGATTGGCTGCTCCATATATATGTGTCTATCAAGCTCTCCATATAAGAATGCATTTTTGACATCTAGTTGCCATAGTTTCTACCCGAAACTAGCCGCTAAAGCGAGAATAGTGCGTACCGAAGTCATCTTCGCCACAGGATTGAAGGTTATCTCGTAATCTTCTCCATATTTTTGTGAGAATCCCCGAGCAACCAGCCTTGCCTTGAATCGATCTATGCTCCCGTCGGCTTTCCTTTTAATGCGAAAGCCCATTTACATGAAACCGGCTTCACTCCAGGAGGCTCCGGAACTAAATCCCATGTTTCATTTTTCAGCAACGCATCCATTTCTTCCTTCATGGCAACCTTCCACTCCTTTACTCCTTTGGCTTCTTCATATGAAGAAGGTTCTTCGTCATTAATCGGATTAGCAAGGAAGAATGAAAATATAGTGATGATGTTTTCGTCTTTATAACGAGGAAGTCGATCAACGTTCCTCCTTGGCCATTGATTCTCTTAAACATTGTTGCCTTGATCCACACTCCCCCTTTCTCCTTGAATTTCTTACGAAGAATTTTCTGAAAACCGAGACATCGGCAAGGTAACCGTGTCATTCTCTTCTCTAAGTGGATCTTGAAAGTGATAGGAGGAAATCACGTCGAAGATAACATCGCGAGATGCAACACATTTATTTGTCGTAGGATCTAAACATCGCCAACCCTTTCTTCGTTCGTCATAGCCGACGAAAACACATTTAATTGCTTTTGCATCCAACTTACTCATTTGAGAATCCGGCAAATGAACATAGCAAATAGATCCAAATACTCAAAGATGCTTCACGTTTGGTTTAACACCATATAACAATTCATATGGTGCCTTGTTATATGTCGAACTAAGGGGCATCGATCGATCACATGGGCTGCACAATTCATTCCCTTCGCCCACATCTCCTTGGGCAATTTTTTTGCGTGCAACCAACTCTTGCAAGTCTCCACAAGATGTCTAATTTTTCTCTCCACAACTCCGTTTTGTTGTGCCGTATTCGGACATGACAACTCTCTTTTAATGCCATTGTTTCGGCATAAAAAGAGGAACTCATTTGAACAAAACTCGCCTCCATTGTCCGTCCGTAGCGTCTTAACTTTTCTACCCAACTCCCCTTCGACGATTTTCTTGAATTTCGAGAAAAACTGAGAATGTCTCTGACTTATGCTTCACAAAAGAAACCCACGTGAACCGAGAATAATCATCCACAAACAAAAACATATAATTACTTCCAGAGTAGGATGTAGTTTTTGTTGGACCCATCAAATCACTATGGATTCGTTCTAAAGGAGCCGTCCACCGAGAGGTTGAGTTCAAGAAAGGAAGTCATGTGACTTTCCGAATTGACACCCTTCACAAACTCTTTCATTGTCAATCTTCAAAGAATCGGGCAAACCTTCCACCAACTTCTTTTGGATAATAACCTTCATTTTAGTCATATTTATATGACCAAGTCTTGCATGCCACAAGGATGAAGTATCATTGCTCCTCATCTTCTCGATATAAGAATTTGACGCCGACAAAACAAATAAATCTTTCACACGCGTACCCGTATGAACAACATCGGCCTTAATCTCCTTGATGTTTTGAAGAAACTTCACATCTCGCGGTCCAAAGAGCACGAAATTTCCAGCATCCACCGCATTTGCGACAGAGAAGAGATTCTTTTGTATCCCTGGCACATGATAAACACTACTGAGAGTGATTGATTCTCCTAAGTCATTTATGAACCGTATTGTCCATAGTCATAGTTCCATTCCCACCGTCATCTGTCCGAGAACACGAGAAAATAGACTCATCTCCGGTAATATGGTGACCGCATCCGGAATTCACGATCCACTCTTTATTGGTAGAAATTTTCTTGCTTGAACTTTCTTCGGCCATCAAGCAAGGCACCCACTATGAATCTTCAATGATTGAGTCGGCGAGAAAACAATGACTCCAATCTTGTTCCTCTTGTTCTTCTCGTTTCTCCATAACATCTGCATAATTTTCCAACTTCAATTTAACTCGACAATTCCTCTTAATATGGCCAAGTTTGCTGCAACGATAACACTTGAAACTTTTCTTCGGTAACTTCGAAGATTCTCTTTCCGGTTTACTTTCATCTTTCATCGAGTCACCCTTCTTTGCGAACAAAACATTGCTCGACTCTTCCTTGATGCTCGTTCCGGTCATTTGTCTAGCCAACGACTCTTGCGAGGAAAGTTGATTCTCAAACTCTTCTAGCGATGGTTGTTGAGCCCACCCTTGAATTGAAGTGACAAATGAAATGTACTCCGGCCGAAGTCAATGAATGATATACCGTTTCATTCGAGCATCCGAGATCTCTCTTCGGGATTTAGAAGAGAGATTTCCGAACACAAGTTCTTCACTTTAAAAAAGAATTATGTACACGACATTCCATCTTGCTTTGCAACCGCCAACTCATTCTCGAGCAATTGTAGTCGAGCTTCGTTCTTCTTGTTGAACAAACGATCAAGCGTATCCCAAATTTCTCGAGCCGATGCACATCCCATTATATGCTCAATGATCTCATGTGAAATGGACCTCTTCAAAACAAACTCCGCCTTCGCATTATGTTGCTTCCAATTCTTGAGCGCTTCCGCATTCGTGGGGATGTTCTCCGGAGCAACAACACCATCAGCGACGACGACATCCCATAGATCTTCACCAACAAGATACGATTCCATACAGGTTTTTCATATCCGATAGTTGGACTGAGCCAAGAGCATCATACCAAGTCCTGCAACACGACCGCCACCATCCATATCGAAAAACAATGATACCTTCCTCACGAACGCAACCAAAGCTTTGATACCATGTAACGAAAAATGAAGTCACCGAGAAGGAAGAGATCGATGATCGAACCGTGAAAAAGAATATTAGAAAAGATGAAAGACTTAAAGGAAAAGGACAAGCTCAGTTGAATTTAACTTTACTAAAAATATAACCCTTACAATAACTATTTATAAAACAAAAAACATTATAGGAAAAGTAAACTTATTAAAAAAGAGATTTTTAAGTTCACAAAATATCACCTCTTTGATAGTCGAAGAGTCTTCTTAGAATAAATACTAAACATCACCGCCATTTTCAATGAATCAATACGCTTCAGAAACAGCATCACTTTAAGTTGTAACAAGGAGATCGCGATAGTGGGGTGTTCTTCCATTACAAACAACTACCAATGGGGACACTCACCATAACCAAATCCAAAGGATGACCGACTCGTAAATAGTTTTCTTACCATTGTTATTACGACATGATCATGTATAGTGTAATTCTACATTCTTTTACAAGGCACTTTCCATCCCTTTTGTAAGATAAAATTACGGAAACAGTTGAATAATTTATTTGTTCGCATAGGAAGTATGGCAAACTTTCTTGTTTTCGGTGCGAAGCTTAACGTCAGGACAAGCATCATTACCCACTTCAGAGTTTCTTGTTAAGCCCGAGACGAGTTGAAAAGAAGAGATCTCTGACCCAACTAGGAGACCAGGACAACGCGGCCCACAAGCCGGTCAGGTTCCCGAACACGATCTTCTTGGGCGGACTCGGGCTCACCACCTTTCTCACCACGTGCCTGGCGAAGACGGCCGCATCTGTCGAGCTTTTACGCTGTGAGGCCCTGCCCCTCTCAGCGATCTCTTCAGAGAATTCCCTGTATAGGTTCCACTCGCGGTTTGCCAGCTTTCCGGTCGTCGCGCTGCCGAAGTTTGACTTAATCGCCCCCGGGACCGCAACCACAACATTGATACCGAATGGTCGGAGCTCGACCCGGAGCGCGTCCGATAGCGCGTGCACAGCTGCCTTGCTGGCACAATAGGATCCGGCCCATGGAGTCGGCGCTACACCCACGACGCTCCCCACGTTCACGATGGTGCCGCTGCGGCGGGTCGCCATGTGGGGGACCACCCTCTGGATCAGTCGGAGCTGTCCGAGAGTGTTTATCTCATAAGCTCTGCGTATCTCATCCAGGGGTAGCTCAGCCAGTGGGCCAATACTTCCGATCCCCGCGTTGTTGATGATCACGTCAATCCGCCCGCACTTGGACACAACGGCATCCACAGCCAAAGCCACGCTCTCGTCCGACATGACATCGAGCTCCATTGCTTCCATGTCGCCAGTAACAAGATCTGACATCTCCTTCATGCGTTGCGGGATATCCGTCGCAAAGACTTTGCAGTTCTGCTCGGCCAGGGCACGGCAGTACTCGTACCCAATCCCGCCTCTCGCACAGCCAGTAACGAGAGCGACCTTCTGCTCAGCCATGCCTGCCTGCCCTTTTTCCTCCATCTCCGAAACTCAACTCTATATACATGGCATCGGGTTTGCCGAACATCAAACATGGCTTAACCCGAATATTGGGTGCATGATCCCATCTTATGATGAACATCCGGCGGCCGAAGCCAATGATCTCGTCCTCTTCTGGGGGGAACCTGAAATCTGTTAGAACTATCGTCTTGTCTCTGTTATGTTAAAAGTTGATTTATTTATTTTTTATCGGGTAATTTGTTGGTGTCCCTTTATAGCAGGATTGATTGTCTCATTATAGCAGGATTTGTGCAGTTCTGGTAGAGCAGAGGGATTGGGATTGGGAGAGCGAGAGATCCCGAGTGACCGCTTTTATCTTTACAAAATGAAATTTCGAACCATTAAGTGCCCATAAACCATTTGTAAAAATAGGTTGGAGTTTTCAGTACTTTGAAACAATATTCTCAGTGACTTTACATCAATATAAAAAATTCTCAAGTCTTCGAAAATTGTTGTTTAAGACTACTACTTTAGTCTTTTATCCTATGTCATCGTTCCAAACAGCGACTTTTTCTATAACAAAAAGGAGTTGGAGACTTTCCGAATAGGCCGCAGACTCAAGTCCATCGGCTTTCGTTCACCATCCCATCCATTTTGATATAAATAATTAGATGTGGGTGCTATTTGATTACTTGCTAATAAAGGGAAGATCCACCTTGATTTCCTTCGCAGCTCCTCGACGCCTGAGTCGATGGGTCGCCTGGAGGGCGTTGTGAGGAGTGGAACCCAAATCCTCTTATCGCCGTTATATTCCCCTATTGAACTGACTATGGACAAAGGCACCAGAAAAGTTGACGCCTCATGAAGTTTGATATGGTTCTAAACATTCATTAAAAAAATTGAAGGTTTTGTGGTTGCTTGTGATATTTTCATGTCTCCAGCATTGGAAGAGACAGATTGGATCAGAGGGCTGAAGTTGGAATAATTGTTGGTAATAGTTTTTTCTTCCAAAGCCTTCAAATTTTTTCAAATTGTGAACATAAATATAGTGTTTATAGAGGAGAGCCAGAGGAAACGGGCAAGGAGAAGAATGTCGAGCAATCAGGAAAACAACATGTGATTGAGCCAACGTGCGATAACTAAGAGGAAGAAAATGTGATAGATCCTCCATGGGATGATCCACCTGTTCAAGGAAGAAGGTCTCTTGCAACAATCTATGACAAATGTAATGTGCAGTGCTTGAATCATTTTAACAATCATTTTAACTGCATATCTATAACTGCATAACTCTTTCAATCACTTTACACTTACATGTTAAAAAATATCGAGTTCATACGTTGAAAAGGAAAACCCAGGTTACTTCTGGCTTAGGACATGAAACCCATGGACTCTATAACATTATCGACCTCTCTGCCATGGCAAGAGTGAGTGAGATGGGAAGTTAACCCAAATTCAACAAAATCACACATTTCATCTGTTTTTGCCTCGCAAGTCGCTCCGACAAACAAACGTGAATCTCGATTACGAAGGTCTATGCTTTCCGCTTTGACTGAATCTGATCGGGGATGTCTTTATGAACCACCCAGTGCGCCGGTTTAGTGAGCCAGGGGAACCGCATTCATTTAACATTGTGGTCTCTATCTGAGCATTACGGCCTCTGGTTCCGGCCGTTCTTCTTTCGGCTTCCCTTCCTTTGCTGATGAGACATTTCCTCTACTCCATCTGTCTTCATTCCCATCCACACAACACAAAATTTATGCATTACTAACTATTACAATGAAAGACCATGAAAGTTTGCCAGCCGAGAGCAACGAAATTCTCCCATTTCCAAACACAATCGGACTGTGGTCGGCAAGCTTACCCCGAAACAGAAGCTCTGGTAATGGCCATGTAAGCTGGAGGAACCGTGGGCCGTGCTGGTTCCCCTGCTCATTTCCGACGAGCTCCTCTTGTTGTTCGAGCTAGTGCCCGCTCGGTACGACCTGTAGGAGGAGAATGACGACGACGACGACGACGAGAACGAAGAACACATTCCCTGGTCGGGCGATTGGTAAGGGTGTGGGGAGAAGGCTTCGATGTCCCCTTGGAACATCTCGTCGAACAGGTCCTGCAGCTCCTCCAAGCTCTCATCACCATCATCCTGTCAAATTCAAACAACAACAACAACAGTGGAAAAGATCCAACATTATCAACAGTGATTTGGATGGACATTAAGAACTAATTTAAGGAATTAGTGGACAAAAAGGTCCAGCCCAGAAGACTCTCCCCCTCCCCCACAAACATACAATAAAAAAAAAAGGTATCCCCAGTCCCGGTAATACCAACAACACACTCCTGGGAACCGCATATTTAGGAACAGAGAAAATATCAGTAATGGTTGGCCCTACTTCATCTAGGCTTAGTCAAATCAAGGAATCGACACCTTTACCCCCCCACCCCAACTTTTTTTAAATAATTCAGAAAAGGAGCGAGTTAAGCGGAGTTACTCACGCAATTCTTGGTCTGGCTCATCATCGTTGCCATCTCGTTCAAGAAATCCCCCATCCCCTGCAAATCAGTATTCATGAGTTCTGATTGATTTTTTCATGGAAACCAGACGCGTAGAGGGGGAGATTGTGGGGACGGACGTAAGGCCATAAATGACTTTTTCTGAAGTCTCTTACGTTCTGGTCGTCCTCGTCGTCGTCGCTGTCGTATGCTCCGATGTCGTACATGAACCTCTTGTTCGCATCCGACAGCACTGCAAACGCCAGGAACCAGCCACGGATTTACGAACAGAAATGAATGGGCGAGACCACCATCAACCCCACCCCACAGATCATCCCCAATCAAATGGATGGGGGACATTAACCAAGGAAAGCAAAGTGGGGCGGGGTCGTCTCACCGGAGTAGGCATGCTGTATGGCCTGGAACTTCTTCTTCGACTCCTCGACCATCTTCGAATTCCCCGTGGCCGAGCACCTATCCGGGTGCCATCTCTACAAACCCATCCATCCCAGAAATTTCTTTGTTAAAAGGAAGAAGGGGATCGCCTTCTTTTCACCTGATTTCCCAAAGTGGGAAGAATTAGGAATCGATGGAGAATTATTGTAATAAACTAACAAGGGCGAGTTTCTTGTAAGCATCCCTAAGCTCCGAAGCAGGGCATTCCTTGTTCACCCCGAGGACGCCGTACAGGTCGACCTTCTTCGAGTTACCGTCCCTGCCTCCCATCTTCCTGTCGTCGGAGCCGATGAAGGAAGAAGGAATTGGGTATCGGGATGTGGTGGGTAACGCGAGAGAGACGGAGATGAAAATGATGAATGCTTTGTTTCTCAAAGGGATAGTTTTCTGGGGGCAGCTGAGGAGAGAAGGCTCCAGAAACAGGGCATTTATATAAGTTCCTCCCCTGCTGCTGCGGCAACTACTTGGGACTAAAATAGTTGTGCCATCCTTCCCATTTTTTGCTTTCCACAACTTTTCTCTGGTGTCTTTAGTTTATTCATTCTACGATACTCATCACAAATTACATGTGCCAAAAATTAAGTCTATTAACAAAAAATATAGGCAAAATATGTATTTATGATCTTAATTTTGAGCCAACTTTTTGTTTTATCAATATTTTAGTTTGTTATATAATTTTGTCACCAATTTTCGCTTTCATATTAATTTTGGCCAATCTTAAATTTCTTTTAGCGAAAGACAAACAAGGCCTTAATATAACCTGACCCGTGTCTTAAAATAGCAGAGTTCCAACCTCTCGTTTATTCGTATCATAATTCACTTTACCTATAGCAATGACATTCCACTAGAGCAATTATCCGACCTTCATCAATTTTGTATATTTTTTACTACATCACCAACTATCGTCCAACTCCGGCTTCCAACTCACTTGATTTGACCATCGAAATTTTAAAATAAAATGACATACGAGAGATTTTAATATAATTTTTTAATTTTTTTCTTTTTTAGTTAATAAATGAAAACTGTGTCTTAAGGCCTGTTTAACTTTCGCGCCACAAAATTTAAAATTAGCCAAAATTAAAATAGAAATAAAAGTTGATGATAAAACTATATAACAAACTAAAGTAATGACAAAATAAAAAGTTGTCTCAAAATTGATGGTAAGAATCGATATTTTGCTGATGGTGCGTGCAACTTTGAATCAACAACAACTTGTTCTACTTTCAATCGCTTTGTCATCTTTTTTTCCTTTTTTTTTAATTTATTTTTGTCTCCTTCTAAAAGCTTTTCAAGTATTTGCCTATTTTTCGTGAAGGTTAGATTTCTTTGTCCTCTTTTTTTTCAAAAAAATTTTTACTGGGCATGTGAACTTAAGGCTCTAATATCAATATTGTATAATAATCGAATATTAAAAAAATAGAATTATTAATTGGGGGGGGGGGGGGGCCGATAAGGTTGCCGCCGGTATGAGATGAACGGACGGTGAGGATTTCCGGGAGGCTTTAAGTTTGGCAGAGATATTTTCGGATGATGCTCCTATACCATTCGTAAATAATAATAATAATAATAATAATAATAATAATAATAATAATAATAATAAGAAAAACCATTGACCTGTCTAGTCGTCGGTATGATTTGATTGATTGCATGAAATTAGAGGCAGTATTTTTTAAAAAAGAAAAAGATTTTTAATTTTTGAAAACTATTCTCAATATATAGTGTACCTGCTATTATAAATGTGGTGGTGGTTGGCGGCCTTTTCATCAATTAAAATTTTTCTCATTCAATTGGTCACATGCCCACTTCTTCATATCTACGGAGGTTTGTGTTTAAACATATTTGGGATTAAAAACCCAGAAGATAGTTGCAAACGCAGAAGATATGGGGTAAAACTAGTTACAGGAAACAGATATGGGATTAAAAATGCAGAAGATAGTTACAGGATACAGATAAATACAAACCACCAACAGGAGGCAAAGCCTTCCGATTCTGGGGTCTAAGATAGCAGAAGATAGTAAATGCAGGAGATAGCAGAATTAAACCACCAACAGGAGGCAAAGCCTTCCGATTCTGGGGTCTAAGATAGCAGAAACCACCAACAGGAGGCAAAGCCTTCCGATTTTGGGGTCTAAGATAGCAGAAGATAGCAGAATTAAAAATGTAAACTACCAACAGGAGGCAAAGCCATATAAAATTAGAGGGGAGGAAGTACTTACAATAATGTTTTATTCAAAAGTTTTTTGATCTTCGTCCAATTGGAGAATTCATAAGTGAAGGAGTACAAGAATTCATCAGTGAAGGAGTACAAGAGAGAAAGAGAGAATAGAGGGGTAAGGATGAAAGAAAGAAGGTAGGCGAACGATGCCCTCAATGAAGGGTATCGTCCTCCTTTTAAAGAAAATAATTTCTACTGTTTCTACAGTGACTATGATATGACCTTTTTTTTAAGTATGAAAAATACATTAAAATACATCAAAATACATTAATCATCTTCTGAATCTCTGGCTAAATCAATCCCATAGCAATCGTCTTCGTTTGTATTTCTACTATGTGAGGATGATGCAGCTTGTGATTCTTCATATTCAGTCACAACTTTCTTTAAAATTTTGTAAAGCTCGTCTGGATGGGTCGCTCCAGCTAATTGGGAAACTGTCTTGGCTTTGTCATGAAGGAAGGTAGTATGATCCTGGTCTACCAATGTTGGCACAGTTGGTTTGAGGGATGCTATGTAATTGAGGATTACAACATCAGAAATTTTGTGCCAATGAGAGAACACATCCCACCATTTGGTTCGGAATCTACGGCATAAAATGAGAATTTTCTCTTTTGTAGCACGGGGCTGATACTCCATGTTTCAAGCAGAAACCCATGTGAGCTGAGTAGCCATGAAAAAGTGAAGTAAATGAGGGTAGGATGGCTCATTTAAAGGAGGTTTATATTTGGAAATGAAAAGATTAAAAGCATTTTGAGCATTGCACGGCAAAATTTCAGGTACATGGCCGAAATCGTCCCACCATCTTATAAACCAGAATGGTAAATTGTGAGAAAAGCGGATGTTTTCAAAGAAAAGGAGCCAAGTATGGGAATGATTTGGGTTTTGTCGGTAAAATGCATTCCACCATGCTTGGGTGTAATCAAAATAAGTAAAAGATGGTGGGTATGAAGAGGTTTGTAAAGGAGTAGAAGGTGAGATATTCAACTCAGAAGGGTGTATGACCCTTAATATTTTTGCAGTGGAATAATTGATTATTGCCGCGTTGTTTTTGTCTGCAAAATGCCTGAATTTGACTGATCCAGTGTTCACCAAGATATTTTCATAATTTGTTACTGTTTTGGATAAATCATAAGGAGTATAATAAAATTGTTTTCCAAACATTTTTTCGCAAAATTGAAAAGGGTTTTCGTGATAAAAGCCATTTTCAACTGTGATTAATTTTGTAAAGTTGGTTTTGATGAAATATTTTGATCTTTCCCTTTTGAGAGGGGTTGGTTGTATAGCCCCAAGAACTATCTCTGAAGAAGATAAATTTTTTGGTGGGCTAGGAAGAGTAGGAATGTAATCAGAAAGGTTTAGCCCTGTTTTGGCTTGGAGTGTCTGCAAGGCATTTGGAGGGAGATAATTTATTAGGTCTGTAACAGAAATGGCTGGTGGGTTTGTAATAGTGGAGGGTTTTTGAGGTGATTGGGAGGATATGGATAATGTGGAAGGCCCAGTAGGGGTCTGGGTGGCTTGTAGCCAGCTTCTAATTGGAGTCAGGTTTTTTGAAGTCGAGGAGTTTTCATTTTTTTGGGGTTTTTCTTCAGCTGTGGCTGGGTTTTTTCCTTTGTCTCTTCTGGGGGGCATTCTGACTGTGGGTTACCCTGCAAAAATTCTCGAGTAAGGAAGTCAGGCAATGAATTAGAATTTCCTTTGATAAATTCAATATCGAAATCGAAAACAGAAAGAATAGCTTGCCATCTAGCAAAAATTTGTTTAGAGGCAATGTTTAAAACATCATTTTGTAAAATATATTTAGCAGATTGGCAATCAATTCTTAACAAAAATTTTTGGTTTAAAAGGTCACTCTGAAATTTTGAAACTGATAACACAATAGCAAGTAATTCTTTTTTTATAGTAGAGTAATTTCGTTGAGTATCATTCCAATGTTTAGAAATATATTGCACAACATTTTCTTTGTTATTTTCTATTTGTTTTAGAATGCCTCCATATCCGACATCAGATGCATCAGTCTCAACTATTTTAAATGCAGAAGGATTGGCTATATGTAAGCAAGGAATTTCTTTTACGAGGATTTTAATTTGTTTTACTGCTTCGGTTTGTTCATCAGTCCAAGGGACAGGATTTTTCCTTAATCTTTGGTGTAATGGTTTACAAATAATGTTTAAGTTTGGAACAAAATCCATTACATAGTTTAGACTACCTAGAAATCTTTGTAATTGCTTTTTGTCTAAAATTATATTAGGAAATTTGTCAGCAAACTGGATAGATCTTTCAATGGGAATAATGGTTCCTTGGTGAATGTAGTGTCATAGAAATCGGATATTAGTTTGGAATAGGGCAATTTTAGTTGGTGAAAGCGCTAAACCATTTTTCTTGGTGACTTGAAGAAAATGGTTTATATGTTTAAAATGGAGGTCAATATTGTCAGAAAAGATTAAAACATCATCAATGTATACTATTATAAAATTTTGGTAGGGATTAAAGATATTGTTCATAATACGTTGAAATTCAGAAGGGGCATTTTTTAAACCAAAAGGCATCACATTCCACTCATATTGTCCAAAAGGAACTGTGAAAGCAGTTTTATATCTATCGTTTTCAGCTATTTGTATTTGCCAAAATCCTGATTTCATGTCGAATTTTGAAAAAATTTTTGAACTGCATAGACGGTTTAAAAGATCTTTTTTATTTGGAATCGGATATCTGATCCATTTTAAAGCTTTATTTAACGGTTTGTAATTGACTACAAGTCTTGGTACACCTCTTTCAAGTTCTGCATTTTTATTTACATAGAAAGCAGAACAGCTCCATGGAGATTGAGATTCTCTAATAAGGCCCTTATTACAAAGATCATCAATTTCATTTTTGCAAAGTTGGAGTAAATCTGAGTTCATATGAGAGAGTCTAGCTTTAGTTGGAATGTCTAGTTCAGAAAACCCGATTTCATAAGGAAGATATACTATGTGCTGTTTTCGTGACCAAAAAGTATGGGGGAGTGTAGAGCATACTTCATTTTTAACTTTTTCTTCAAGTAATTTGATTTTATTAAAAAGATGAGGATTTTGAAGTTGTTGGTCAATTTTTTTAAAACTAATTTCTTCTTTTAAAAATGTAATTTGAGCTTCTTTGTCTTTCATTAAAAGGTTAAGTTCTTTGAAAGAATGTTCTTGCAGTATATTTAAATTTCTACTTTCAGGTTTTGATATAAAGGGAAACTTTATTTTATGGTTAAAAAGCATACTAGTAATTCTATTATTATTAACAGAAAAGGGTTGAATTAAATTCATAAAAGGAGTTCCAAGAATAACTTTTTGTTTTAAGTTTTTAACTAAAAGAAATGATGTTTGTAACGAAATATTATCTTTAAAATCTCTACATTAGAAAGTTTATAATTTATTTTTAATCTATCTCCAGATGCAGATCGTAAGGTTTCTGTGGTTTTATCAAAATATTTTGTGGGAATTAATCCTTCTCTAATACAATTTAAATCGGCTCCAGTATCAAAAAGAGCAGTTGTTGATAAAATAAATTCATTAGATATGCTAAGGGTAATATTGATAAAAAATTTTTGAGAGGTTATTTCAGTTAGAGCATGGAGAAAGGATTCAGAATCATATGGAATACTAGGTTGATTAGACTTTTCTTCTTGATGGATAACTGGTTTAATATTATTAATTTGTTCTTGCTGGTCTTGCAAAATTTCTTTTAAAATTTGAATTTCCCTTTTTATTTTTCTAATTTCAAAAGTCAAATCATTTATATTTGTTGGCCTAAAAATCTGTTTTTGTTGATTTTTTCCTTTTAGAATGTCAGAAATGCTATAAATATGTTGAGAAGGAAGTTTTGGTGTTAATTTGTCTATATCAGTAGGAGTGTTTAGCTTGTCTAAAAGGGCTTATTCTTCTTTTGTTAGCATATTAATTGTTTTAGAGGTTGAAGTATCGTCAGAATCACTTAAATCATTTATTTTGAAGTCCTTCTTCAGATTTTAAAATTGTATCTGAATCAGAATATTCGGAACTAGAGTCAATCATGAGTTGGTTTAGTTGCTGAAGGATATTTTCTTCTAGATTTAATTGGTTTATTTGATTGCGGAGTTTACAAAATCTGCTAGTATGACCTTTCTTTCCACATTTGAAACAAGTAAAGTGTCTATTATCTCTTTTTGTCCTGTTTGGAGTAGTTTGAAGTGTTTTTGGATGGGTAGTTGTGAATTTTTTGAATGGTCTTTTTGGGTTTTGAAAATATGTAGCTCTATTTTGAAGAGTTTTTTTACGGGATTGTTTTCTAGTAGAGCAAGAGCCGTTACATGTAGTCGTTAAAGAATTGTTATATGAAGGATCATATTGTTGACAAAAATCACCAAGACCTTTTTTAGTGATGGATTTTTCTTTTTTAAGTTGTTTTTGTAATTTAATGTTATTACATAAATTTGTTCCAGTTTTGTAAATATATGAAATTAATTCACCATAAAAAAGGGAATCAAAAGGAATTGTTTCTCCAAATTCTTCACGAAGTTTGGCACATACTTGGTTTCCAATTAAAATGGGTAATCCGGCTAAAAATTTTTCTTTCCAAAAGGGTTGATTACAATCAGGACGAAGTAAACCTCTTTGGAGGAAAATGTCCTTATATTGTCTAAATTCTCCAAGGGATTTACATTTTAAATTTGAAAGTAAATCAAGATTGCGATCTCTAATTACAGAAGGGTCACCAATAAAATGAGTGGAAGTGGAGTAGATTAAAGTGTTTACAGAATCTTGTATTAATTTTCCATAATCATTAAAAATAGAATGTCCATTTTCATCTGTTTTTATTGCTGTTAAGATTTCATTCCTTTGGTCTTGGGTTAAATAGTTATCCCACCATCCTTTTAATGTTCTAGTAAACCCATCAATTAAGAAGTATGCAACTTGTTGGTCAGCAAATTCAGAATTTGTTCGATAAGTTGTGGCACACATGGTCATTTATGAAAGAATTTGTATCAGATTATGTTCAGAAACTCCATCAATATTCCATTCGTAAATGGCTTCAGAAGTGTATTTATTTTGAAATTTTATATGTGATTCTTCTGTTATTAAATCAGGAGGTGTTGCTCTTGAATAGTATAGTTTTTGTGGTTCTTTCCAGAAAAGTTTGTTTAAAATAGGATCTTTTTCTTCAGTCTCACATAGAGAGATTTGATTTAAAACAGAAACAGAAGGTTCATCAATTTTTAAAGGCCCGGGCACTCTTGGAGTATCAAAAACTAGTTTTTTCGATTTTTCAGCTAAAAGTTTGTCTTTTTTTATTTTAGCAGCATTAAGAAATTCTTTGCTAAAATGTTGTGGCAGTTCAAAAGTTTTAAACAAAGGAGATTTTAATGGTTTAGATATAGTTGAATTTTGGGGTGGAGTGGATTTGGGTTGAGAATGATGTATTAGGGTTTCTATTTTATTTAATTGAATTCCTAAGGTATGAACATATTGATTTGTAAAATTATTTTGCTCAATTATTTTGTTGAACTCTTTATGACTTTCTTCAGAGGAGAGAATTTTAAACGGAGTAGCCGATATTTCTAACCCATTATGAGCTATTTTTAGTTTTCTTAATGGGGGATGATTGGATTCAATAATTTCACCATTATCAAGTTTCCATTGAATTGTTTTATCTATCACATTTTTTTTTTAGGATTTAAATAATATTCTTCTAACCATTGAAAGAAAAACATATGTTCTCCAATTTCTTCAAGGAATTCATAAAATTGACTTCTAATAATAGTTCTTTGTTCATTATTAAATGTTTTGAAAAACCATTTTTGTAATTCTGTATTTTTTTCGTGATTAAAATCTTGGCTTAGGAATTTTCTATCTGGTTTAAAAATTTTGCTTAAGACATTGCATTCAGGATCATCCATTTGAGATGGAGTTGGTTCTGGTGATCCGGGATCTAAATTAGTAGTTTGATAAACTGGTTGTGTAATTCCTGAATTTATTTCTAATCCACGGAGACCGGGTGGGGCAGACGGGATTGTCCTTCTGAAATCATTTCTAATGAAAGATGGTTTTAAATCGACAGAAGGTCTGGAAGTAGATCCTTGAAATGAAGATCTTGTCGTAGCAAGTGAGGAAGAATCAAAAGACATTCTTGAGAATTGAATAGTTACTTTTCCTTCTGGATGTTGGATCACATTGGTTGCATTGGAGTTTTGTATAGATTGTTGGGGAATATGATTATCTAATTTCCATGCTTCGGGAAGAGTAACATCCTTTCAATGAATAGTTTTTGGAACAACATAATTGGATCTTTGAAGGTCTGTTTGTAAAAGTAAAGTTTCTCCTTTTGGGGCTGATTTTAAAGAGTTTATGTGGAAAGTGGATGCCATGGCTTTATAATGAAGTCTAAAAATTAGTGCTATAGGAACTGATCCTTCTTCTAAGAAATAATTAAAAGTTTTAATTTGAAGCGTTAAACATTTCATGATATTTGGTTCTCTAAGATAAACTGTTAGGTTTGGAAAACAATCAAAATTGATTGGTCCATTACATAGACTTGTCTCAACTGTGGCTAAAATAGAGTCTTCATAACGAAGATGTCTAGCGTCTCGTAAAACTAGTAGAAGAGAAGTGTTTAATCCTTCTTTTACCAAAGGTTTAATACCTATTTGGACCATTCCAAAATGAAGATAGTTAAATTTTTTAGGATGCTTCTTAACAGATTCAGGATTTAATAAAGAAATGGTGGAATAGGTTTGTGTAAGAGGAATTTGTCTTTCCTCTGTGTTAATTATATAATCATTTGTTTTAAAAAGTTTTTTAAATGTTGATTGTTGATAGATTTCTTCATATTTTACTTTTGGCATACTCCATTTATTTATAGATTTGTTGAAATCTGCTATTGTAATTTCTTCACTGTTTAAAGGGGCTTCATTCTGAGAAAATTCAGAAAGGGAATTGGTTGAGGAAGAATTTGTCCTTCGTAATCGATTTATTTTTGTTTGAAAACTTTCTTTGAAGATCTCTGGGATGGATATGTCTCAGTTTTTCAGGTATGCTATACTGACGGTCTTACGCTCACTTCTGCCGTAAAAGCACCGAGAACCTTAGAGGCTAGATCTATCGCAATGACCTTAAAAGATAGTTTTAAAACAAAAGAGTATCTATTAAAAGAACCATTTCCTCCTCCAATACCTGGGCTCTGATACCACTAGTGACATTAAACAGATCTGGGATTAAAAACCCAGAAGATAGTTGCAAACGCAGAAGATCTGGGGTAAAACTAGTTACAGGAAACGGATCTGGGATTAAAAATGCAGAAGATAGTTGTAGGATATAGATAAATGCAAACCACCAACAGGAGGCAAAGCCTTCCGATTCTAGGGTCTAAGATAGCAGAAGATAGTAAATGCAGGAGATAGCAGAATTAAACCACCAACAAAAGGCAAAGCCTTCCGATTCTGGGGTCTAAAATAGCAGAAATCACCAACAGGAGGCAAAGCCTTCCGATTCTGGGGTCTAAGATTTTTATGTGACCGACAAATTCAGTGGATCGTATACGATTTCTTATTATTATTATTATTATTTTCCGAAGGGAGTGGGAGGACGGGGAAGGATGATATTTGCAATGGGGGATAAGGTTTGTGGGCCCTACCTTTTGTCCTCCCCTCCTTCTTCCACCGTCCAAAATAAAAAAAAAAAAAATCGATTTTCGTGTTTCCTTATATTATACTATACGTTTTTAGCACTTAACAAAAAGAATTGAAAAAAGATTAACTCCTAAATAAAATAAAAAAAATTGTGCTATGGTGATAAACAAAAATTGATCAAATAAAATTAGAGTTTGCTAAATTTTTGAAATATTGTTTTTTTAAATGACAGAATCACGACACTTAATTTATAAAAAAATATACTTTTTAAACAGTGACACTAGCTTAAATAAGGTATATAAAAATTGAGAACTACTATATTAATACCCACAGGAGTGTCGAGGTGGATCACGACACCAGCATAATATTTTCTAAATATTTGAGCGTCGCGGTTAGAAAAATCGATATTCAGATATTTAGAAAAAAATTATTATTAGTAATCCACCGTTTTGAACGACAACAACGGTGACATTCCTTCTCCAAAATAGTGTCGCGATATCCCTCACCCATTTCGCCATAAACATGGAAAGACACCGTTGGAGGAGGGGGAGGGTGATAAAAAGTTGTAAATTTGTCACTAAACAAAATGCCTTTGTTGTTAATAATAATAATAATAATTGGCGTTTTGAAGATGTGAAATGTGCCAACAACGGAGGGCTTACTAACAACACAATCCCCAGTCCCAACCCCAACCCACGTGAATCGGCAGCCGAAGCAGGGTCTACTACTTCACGTGAAAAATTTAAAAGAACCAAACTCTGCCGGCCCTTCTCTCCATGAGGGGGAAGAAAGGTTCGTCTTGTCTCCTCCACATTTCTTCTTTCCCCTTCCCTTTCTCTCCATGCTTCTTTACCAACACAAAACATATATCATCAGACCCATATATATACTTATAAAATCATCATCTATTTAGGACTTGGACTTCTCATTTTTCTTAACCCATATGATTAAGGGCAGAACAAACATTTGAATAATATGGGACATATTCTCCCTTTTTTTTGTTTTTAATTAAAGGGGCTTATGCAAGTTGCTAGATTCGTGTGACCCACCACCCTTTTACTTCACACAACTTGCCTAGAAGTGGGGCATCCACTAGAAAAATAAGACAGCAACTAAAAAGGTGAGTAAGGGTTTCCCCCACATTTATTTTATTTTATTTTATTTTTTTTTCTAAATGTGGTCACACCTACGATAACAACAACCAACCCAAGAAAAAAGGTCCTGTTTGGCTTCAACATGAGGTAACACTTATAGAGAAACCAAAATAACAATAAAAGGTGAGAGTAAAGATCCGGGACAATTCGGGTCTTATCGTGTCGGTCACGTGCATTTCTCGTATACTCCATGGTCCATCCAACATTGTCCTTCAAAAACTCAGGAATGAAAGAGAGACCTCATCTCGGTACGTTCGAGATCGATCACAGACAGCTAAGATGAGTTCCCACATTCCTTCCCAATCAATCAACTTCGACAGGTTTCCTGTTTGTTCTCTTTGCAACTTGCATGAGGAAACCTTGTCCCTCAGGCAGCAACTTGTTGCTAACTTTTTCCACCAGCAACTGCTTACAATAATAATAATAATAATTAGAAAAGATAAAATCTTCTGGAAAAAGGGGCAGACATGACGAGATAGGCTGAGGAACAATGAATGTAGAAAAGAAAAGCTCAAAAAACATATCCGTGTTGGTTGCTTTGGGTTTACTAGAGTAGTAGTAGTAGTAGCATATCTTTATTATTAACAATAGACAGAGTACAATGTATCGGGAATTCCTTTCAGAATCGACCCCACTTGCCCCAATTGTCAAATTGTTTTATATTTTAAACAAAATGATGAACACCCACTTGCGATTCTAAATCGTTTCCTTGTGTTGGATTGGTTTGGTTGCCATGTTCATCGCATGAAATACACCCACCCCTCCCTCGGATTCTTTAAACAAATTATTGTCACAAACGAAGAACAGCCCCGCCACCACAACGCACACACACACACGCCTTAGCTGACGCATTTGGTTCATTCAAAATAGTTCCGCAAACTTTGGATAATGTTCATCTTCTGGGGAGTGGATTGTGCGGCCTTCACTGGCATTTTGGAATTATTGTAACATGTAAGATCAAATCAAGCATTAGCTGATTGATATCCCATTGTATGATTTTCAACTTGGGCTTGCTTGTTTGTGAGAAATATAATGAATGCATTGGCTGAGAAGAGAAGAATGAGCATGTATTCGACGGAGAAGAGAAATTGAGCAACCTTTGTTTTTTATAGATATGTATAGTCTTTGAGTTTTTCCATGACGAAGAATTGATTTCTCTTCTTTCTTTCGATCTCTCATTCTATAATTTCAGAATAGCATTCCTTTCGGCCGCTCATAGAAAACAATGGCGTTAAGCTTCTCGATCGGTTGATGGTTTATTAACGTAAATTTTTAGTTTAACTTTTGTTTATAATGTTATACTCCGAATTGAGCAATCAACAAAATTGGTAATTAATTATCGATCAATCTATAAAATTCACTTCACCGAATAAAAATTAGAAAAAACGGAAAGATTAAAAATGAACTATTATCGATATGGATTTGTTATACAAGTAAACCAATCTTGATTGAGAAAGAAACCATAGTCTCCCCATCACAAAGAGACCAAACCCTTCCTATGACCACCCCATTCAGACAATCAACGGATATCTCTTAGATATACCTTTCTTTACCAAATCGGACGGGATGCCCCTTTGCCCTCCTCCTCGGACAAGACCCGTAGCAAGGGACACCAACTCGCCCCATCCAAGGACGCAGCAGGGGGTGCCCGCTCGTCTGATCCTTTTATTCCGGGAGGAATAGCTTAAGTCCTACTTTTAAATTTCGCTTCCTCATGAAAGTTGTTAATTCACTTAGAACGTTTCTAAACACTTTCTCCTCGTCTTTATGATTGAGGAAAAGTCCTAGAGATCAAAGCGCTTTTGTGATTGATCGAGACTGGACAGATCGTTCAACTCCCGATCTCGAACTCACATAATGAGCAATGAATTGGCATAAAATCTGGTTGTATTCTTTTCTTTACTCCTCCTTGTACTGAACTTTTATGTTCGACAATAAACCTAACGCCATTTCACTTTTATGAATCTTTTTGCCATGAAAATTTACAGACACGACCTTCTCTAAGTTAGGAATCTTGTGAAACTGGTTTGCCCTAGTTGGTTTTGTGGATAAAAGTTGCACATTTTCTCTAAGTAGTCTACAATCAGATTGTGTCCCGAGCATAACCCAACTTCGTGTAATTTTCTGCTATTTTGGGCTTAAAACATCTTGAGTCCAAATTTGACTGCTCATGTTCCTATTGGGTTAGGGACATATGCCTATAATTTCATGATTTTTTAGTCTGTTTACATATTGTTCGACATTTTCTCCTAACATTGCATTATCGAGTTTTGGACTCTTTGATTGTTTTATTATTAGGTTTGTAGGCACCCTTGGCCTATCAACACTATCGGTCAACTTTAACACACCCAGGAAGGAGTCCCTAAAGAAGGTGCTCGAGACAGGATGATACGCGGGGTTTGACCACGATGGAAGCTTCACTAAAAAGCGGCCCTAAGTACAACCGACGATGTCTTACCTGATGAAATACCATCATGATGGGCTTCGGGTACATTAGGGAGCCTTCTAAACCTGTAACCGGTTGTGGGCCCAATTGCACGAGTCCACGATTAGCATTGCTCCCCGCCTACTTTGATCTAAATACTTATTTGTGATTGTGTGGTCATCTCACATGAGTCTAGGTCCTACAAGTATCGGGCCAAATGTTCGTAAACTTATTACATGAGTTCGGGCTTAAAGTCCGGATCGAGTCCAACCCAACTTATTTTGGAGCAAACGTGTGAAAACTAGTAAATATGAATTCTTGAACCAATGAATTTTCCGACTTTCATTTTTATAAATAAGTCGGGTGACGGCTTCGTCTAGTTTAACTTAGAAACACAACAAAAACATTTTCTACGAAGTCGTCATGGATGAGAAGAAGGCGATACGAACTGCCCCAAGACTTTTCCGAACGGTCCTAAACGAGGCGACACGCAACCTTTCTCCTACCGGTCTCAACTTCCCACATGGAGTTGGGCACGACTTGGTGAACATCCTGTAGCCCAACTTGGAATTAAGGAAGATTCCACCCTAGTCTCTTTCCGCGGTGCCTTGACATTTGACTCGATGTGCCGACCAGGGAAGCTCGGGAGGAAGCAAGCTTTAGATCCCCGTGTCATCGATCCGTCGCAGCGGTAACAGAAGGGTGCGATTACATTTAACTTTCTTGACGGCCACCATATTCACGAACAGTCAAACTCATGCATTCGTATTATATACTTGTGACGTGCGCAAATAATGACGGATTATTTCGTACTCCCCTTAGACGATGGGAGGTATGCGAGAATCACGTTGTCGACGGATATCAGAGTAAAAACTTGTACAAAACCTTATGCTTGCAAGTCGAAGATTTTCGAGCTAAAAAACGCATATGATATCCAACTCCGAGGAGCATCATGTTCAGCAGCAGTTGCCGAATATGCGTAAGGTTTCTGCCGGTACAGTTAAAAAAAGAGCTGGTTTATTGTAGACCCCCCTCCAGAGATCAACAACGCCTTTCGTCCCTCATGATGGTTTAAAAAAAACAAACAAACAAAATCTCCAACACATCACAACAAATGGTCTTGCCCGATACAAAAGCTAAAGATCAGGTCCGTT
The DNA here is from genome assembly GCA_023653495.1 of Melastoma candidum. NCBI lineage: Eukaryota > Viridiplantae > Streptophyta > Magnoliopsida > Myrtales > Melastomataceae > Melastoma > Melastoma candidum. The sequence continues at coordinate 6,095,890 of CM042888.1, read as the reverse complement.
CATGCCGCATGCCGGGAATTTCAATGATCTCAGGTTGATGCCTTGACCTTCTCGATCAGGTCTGCCGCTTCCTGCACGGTAGAGATGTTCTCGGCACCTCCCTCGCCAATCGAGACGCTGAACTTCTCCTCCAAGGCCATCATGATCTCTACCTACGCGAGACAATGGAAGAAATCATCGTTTCCTGTCCATTAAAAACCGTGAACCAACAAGCCGATATCTAGTAACCATTCCTTTTCGAATAAAGGTACGTACAATGTCAAGGGAATCGGCACCGAGGTCCGCAAACTTGGTGTCGGGAGTAACGGTGCTCTCATCAATGGAGAGTTGCTTGGCAATGATCCTCTGAACATCCTTAAGTGTCTCGGGTCCGGCCTGCATGAAACGTAAAAGCGGCATCGATTCCATTAGCGAGATCACATCCCACCGATTATTCCAAGGGATCCGAACAATGAGGCAGAGAGTAGGCAGTGGACATGACAATTTACCAAGGAACAGGAAATCACGGTCTTGCGATATCTTGGGGCTGCCGGAGAGACTCCTTTCGCAAGCTTTGCTCCCTGGACCTTAGCAAGCCTTAGCCCGTTTCCCTGAAAATGAAACAGAGCCCGAAATTTTACCTGACGATCAGAATACTAATAATCCGACCCCAATGAAGCAAGCACTCTCGCAAGAGATTATCATCCAGAAACCTCATAAACAGTCACTCATTCCCTCGGCCGTCAAGCCTTACCAGACAACGGGACAATCAAGGATAGGAGTCGCATACATACCATGGCGCAGGCGCTGCGGAGCTGGTTCACGGAGGTCCTCGGCCTGACGGGACAGGAGAGGGAAGCGACGGGAGAGGAAAAAACGGACAGGATGGCGGAAGCCATTGTATGTCTCCTTGGTGTGCTCAAACACGAACGATTGCTGTCAACCAAACGTTGGCCCCGCATTATATAATGAGTGGCGGCTGAGTGGCACCAAAAGTTAAGGCGGGCGGTCATTACGACGTGAGTTGTTGTTCTTCGTTGTTCGGATGATTATGATGTTTTCCTTTCGTTTCTTGCAAAGCCCCACAACTGTGTTTTGGAGGGGGGGATTAGGGCGGTCTGTACCATGTTCCATCAATGGCATTATTTTCTGTCTACCTTGGTTCCTCCCCCTTCCTCTATTCCATTGACAAACCATTTTCCTTTTCCTTTTTATCATTTTTATTCGTGTTTTTTTTTTATCAATGAAATGACGTCAAATTAAGTTGGGCCTGGCCCAATGTAAAGAGTAGCCCATTTTGAACCTTTTTTTATTCTCGGAATTTTTTTACATTAAAAATTTACAAATAATCACAGCCTAATACTTCGTTGGTTCGAGGGTTATCGAGTTTGATTTTCACACGGAGAAAACCGAAGGATTGTACTGTTGGTTCGAAAAAAATTAGTTAAATACGCTTATAATCCAAAAAAAGTTTCTTATTTACCTCCTTTAAGTCGCCATTAATAACCACAACTTTAATTTTGAGGGAATCGGCCCAAAAAATTTCCTAAGTCTACAAAAATCGCGATTTAAAACTACCATTTTCCTTAATTGTTCGTTTCAAACCACAATTTTTAAAAAATTACCTTGATTCAAAACCGCGATTTTGGATTACTTATAAATATTTTTCTATTAATTGGTAAAATTTCACATTATCATAATCGCATCTTTCCCTAAAATCAAAGTCGTTATTATAAACTACTACTTAGGGATGATAAATATGAAATATTACAGCCATATTTAGCCAATCTTTTTATTTCAATGTGGTGGACTAATGTGGGTTTAAAAAAGGCAAAATATATATTTATGACCTCTGGTTATAAAACGGACTTTTGTGCCAACAATTTCATTTCTTTTCTCTTTTGTGGCTCAATTAGGAGGAGATTGTATAACTCAAACTAGAAAGTGATGGAGTCAAAACCTTAAACTGTTGTGATTTATGACTACTTGTATTCGAAAAAAATCCTAAATTCACGTCATTCACCACAAAAGAAGAAAAGGCATTCTCTTACGCTACATTTAATAAGTTTATTGACGTTATCACATTAATACCATAAATAAAACGACACATTATGTCAGAAAAGAAAAAAAAATGAAATTATTGCTAAAAATCGGCTTTGCCAAACTAAAATATTCATTTCATTATGGTACCCGGTCCAATTGAACCGCACAAAACCGGGGGTTTCAGAACCGGCCGATCTCCCCTCCCCACCGATTACCTCCCCTCAATTCCCCTAATTCCCCTTCCACGCCCGACCACAACTCCGCCGGCAAACATCTCCCCCAACCCCAACCCGGGCAAATTCCCCTTTCGTCAATCTAAACCCCACCCCCAACAGATCTTAGCCTGCGCTCCGGTAGCATGGGCCCCCCGGCTTCCCCCAAGGACGACGGAGTTCCTCCCCCCGAGTCCCACAGTGGCGGCCCTGCCTTCGCAGAGGATGACGACGACGAAGACGACGCCGTTGCCCCCTCAAAAGTCTCCCCCTCCCCTTCCCCTTCTCCGTCACCGTCACCGCCACGTGAACCCTCAGCATCTCCTCCCCTTGCTGCCTCCAACGGTCGCATCAAGGTCAGCTTGACCTCGCAGCCGGAACGTCAACCATCCCCAGCGGACTCACCCTCGCCGGCGACGCTCGAGCCGGCTCCTCTGCAGGTACTTGCGCTTGCCGTCCCCAGCCAGAATCCCTTCTCTGGTGGACCAAACTTCACTGGCTCCTCTGGTGGAGGCGGCGGGGGAGGCGGCCGGGAGGATTACTGGACGGAATCTGCAACTGAGGTATTGATTGATGCGTGGGCGGAGAGGTACGTAGGTGTGACCAAGGGGAGTCTGAAGCAGAACAACTGGAGGGAAGTGGCGGACATTGTCAACGGCTCCGACGACAGGAGCAGGATGCCAAGGACGGATATCCAGTGTAAGAACAGGATCGACACTGTGAAGAAGAAGTACAAGATCGAGAAGGCTAGGGTTGAGGCCGGAGGGGTGCCGAGCAGTTGGAAGTTCTTTGAGAAGATGGATCGGCTCCTCGGCCACACCGTGGCCACCGGGACGAAGAGCAGCGCTGGGGCTGTGACCGTGGGGACGAAGGGGGGGAAGGGACAAAGGACTGGAGGGAAGGGTCAACGGTCCAAGTCAAAGTCAAAGAAGAGCGGTTGGGGAGTCGGTTGGGAATCTGAGGGAGATGAGGAAGAGGACGGGGAAGATGACGAGGAAGAGGAAGAGGAAAAGATGACGGACCGACTGCCGCCTCCCCTTCCACCGCCATCGCGCAGGAAGATCTCGGAAACTCAAAAGAAGGGGGCAGACGGTTACGGACAACAACGGAGGGGAAGGGGGACGGGGATGGGGATGGCGGTGGTGGAGCTGACGAGAGCAATAGAGAGCTTCGGGGAGGTGTACGAGAAGACGGAGAGGGCGAAGATAAGGGAGGTGATGGAGATGGAGAAGCAGAGGATGAAGTTTGCAAAGGAGATGGAGGTGCAGAGGATGCAGTTCTTCATGAAGACACAGGTGGAGATCGCTAAGCACGTGAACAAGAAGGCCAGGAGGGACGCCTCCAACGCGACGACGGATGGGGGTCGGAACGGGGACGCAGATTGACAGGGACTTGTATTTGTTGTTGTCTGTGGTGGTGGGTAGTCAAGTGTTAAGAGTTAGGGGATCAACAAGTGTTTCTTCATTACTTGGTTATGTAGATAGATGCCATCCCCGTGTCCGTGTCTGGGGGTTGTGTGGTCGGGTAACGTGTTGTTGTAATAGGGGGGGGGGCCTCGGCGTTAGACTGTCTACTAAAATGTTGCTCTGTTAATCTCTTCTAGTGGTTTGGATAATTTTCTTTCATTAAACTTTTAGGCTTTTTGTGGGAAGAATAACTTCTTCATCCCAGAGTCTGATTATTGTTTGGTACAAACCCAACCCAAACCCAGGTGCAGCAGCTATGACAAAGCAATTAATTACTTGGACCATCGACCGCTATTCGGATGGATGTTCTTTACGAAATTCTTGAGCATCACCTGATCTACATTCGATGAGTTTGATCTTCAAAGGCTCTCCTCGGACACCATCCCCCGATCGTAACATGACCGAATCTTGGGACGCGAATGCTGCCACGATGGAGTCTCGGATCTTCACCAAAGTAATCGACCCGTGATGTCAATTTCATCATGCTTGAATACTTTAGGGAAGGTCCGACTCCATGAATCGCCACGCTCCAGCGGCATTTACTGTGGACGATGACCACGACGTTGCGGGAGCATGTGTGAACTTTGCCTATTTTGTTAAAAATCGCTATCTGAAGTAGCGTTTTCATGTGGATGTGGCTGTGTTTACTTCAGATAATTTTGAGCCGATTTGAGTAGATCACAATTAAGGAATATTCCTCGCCGAGAGGGAGAAAATTAAGAAAATTTTATGGATAATCTTAAAGATAAGATTTCACAGAGGGAAAATCACAATTAAAACAGAAGATCAACACACATCAACAACACACAAGTCAGACACTTTGTAGTCTCTTGTGATACGACAATCATTCAGAAGACTCTCTGGTTATTTTGTATTTGTTTTTCAGAAATAGAAGTGAGTGTTTTTGTTTATGTATTCTTGTTCTTTACATTATTGTCTGAAAATATAGGCGACCACATTTCTTCAACCCCTTTAGTCTCTATTATATCGCGACATGTTTTATCCGCAAATACGTTTTTGGCGACCGGGGTCGCAAACAAGTTTCTTATGAATATGTGAAATGTCAACACGTTTTTTGCGACCACAGTGGGAGTCGGAAACAAGTTTCTTGTGATTATGTGAAATGTCAACACGTTTTTGGTGCGATGAGTGGGACGATGATCCCTTCTACGACGAATGGTTTGTTTGATCGCCCGATGAAGATTCTGATGAGGCTTTGAAAATTGCTCTCTGAGAGTCGGATGCGTAAATATCTATAAGGAATGCCCTCCATGGTAGAAAGTATTTGTCGGGAATTTGAAGCTTTCCATTTGATAACTTTGCGTTTGGTGGTTAATACTCCGATGCATGTTCATATAGAAAACCGACCAGTAACCACCGAGATTGATCAAAAAATATGTAATTCTCTGCAAGTTCTTATTAAAACCCGATAAATGATCAACCGAGGTGTAATGACTCGAAGATCCAGTCGACCGAAAGTGATCTAAAATTATATGATACTATCAAAATCCTGTCGAATGAACTAGTCATGCCATTCATCAGGGTAAAAACGCGTGTTCCCAGTAACATTCGACAAATAATTGTTAAGGGTGATCGATGAATATGCAACACTCTGAAAATTCAATCGACTAAAAATATTACGCTATTCGAAAAAATTAATTATGAGGTGGCGTATGACATTTTGGTTGGTCTACAAGGGGCAATAATCTCTTTGAAAGGTAGTGGACCACCTAAGTTAGTTTTTAATTTATCATTTACGTAAGTTTTCCCTTACTGGAATGTTATAATAAACGAGGATCGATCTATTAATATCGCAGGTTCTCAATCAATTGATTTTTTAGTTTTATAATAAAAAGGTTGTCTGGACTTAGGTGTGATTGGACTGGAAAAAATCTTTATAGTAGATTGATTAAGGGGAGAAAATCTTTCCGGTTGATTAAGAGAATAAAATATTTCATGTCGATTGAGATATTTGACTAAAAAAAGATGACGATTAATTTAGAGAAAATCTATTCATTATTTGTTGTGAGGGGGAAAATGTTTACGCCATATAATTTTGAGGATTTAGAGAAAATCTATTTAGTTGAGGGAGGATTCTCCCAAGAATCTAAAATCTATTTAGTGGATGGAGGATTATTCTCCCCATTGAGAATCTAATCAATAGGAAAAATCTAACCGAGAGGAGTCTCCAAGTTAATCTAATCATTCGAAAATATCTAACCAAATCGATCCAGACAAACCAGTGACATATTTTGTGGATAATGTTAAAGATAAAACTTTACAGGGAAAGATCGCAACTTAAAACGTGCGGAAATTGAAGATAATTGCAAAATGGAAGTAAGGCAAGACCAGAAGATCAAACAGACATTAACAACACGAAAGTCAGACCCTTTATCTTTATCTTAGTTTTAGAATAGAATCTCTAGGCAATCTTTCATTCAAAGACCCTGAAGGGCTGCCTGGTTGTCTTTTTATACTCTATTTTCCTAAAAGTATGCTTGTTCTTTATATTACTTTATGTTTGAAAGTCTTGGCGAGAATATTTCTTCAACCCTTTTAGTCCCCAATATATCGCGATGTGTTTCGTCTGTTAATAGGCTGCATCCCCATTAAATCGCTATTTGAAGTAGCGATTTATGTTGGGACGATAGAAGTCGCTACTTGAAATAATTACTTTCTTCGTAGAGCTAAATCGCTACTTCAAGTAGCGATTTAAGGGCCGTAAACCAGGAAATTTAAAACTTATTGTCGTATTTAATAAAGCTTTTTAAGAACTAACAGTAGATAGGAACAAGCCTCCGAGAAAGCACAACCATAACATGATGCTCTTGATTTCCACAATGTTAGGATCGTTGGAGTACTCAAGAATTCTCATGTGATCAAAAGTTGAAGGGTTTTTTTTAAGTAATAATCTATAACTCATAAAAAGTTTATACAAAATCATAGTCTTGTCCACGTAGAACAGCAACAAGTTCTTTCTTAGTAGCTTTCTTAATAAACTCACCATTCACAAAGTGAGAGCATGGAATTTGCACCAAGAAGCTACGTAGACCATTTATCCATCTCATGTTGTCACATGCACTCCGCGATCCAGTAACAAACATGAGCCAACGGAAGAGCTCTACTCTCATTGTTCACACAAGTAGCCATGTGCTCAAACAAGACACTGTCGAGATTAACAGGAATGTCATGCTTTAAATGAACCACAAGGTTAGTCTCTAGGTGTGAGAGAATCTATGTTACCTATTAGAGGAGTTATGCAATACATACTACCTTGTAAAACAATTTCACATTCACTACCACTTTGATTAACTTAGTGGTAGAGGGGGCTTCACGAAAAGTGATGTTGGACTATAATTCATTCACTTTAGAAATTGATTTAGCATCATCATATTGACAGAAACGTTTTCAGGACAGTGCATCAAACAGTTTCTCAAAGTCCAGTGAGTACTTACTGAGCCAAGCAAAGTCCTCCACCTTATAAGAGGTGATTATTCTACTGGCTAGGTGCCTGTTCAGCAGAGGTTTCTCATCCTCCAGCATAACATCAATTTTCATATGTGAGACCTGTTCGAAACTAGAACGAAAGCATTCGTGTTGATTTTTTTACCAGCAAACCTTCGCTTAAGTCTAGTCCGTCCAACAACACAAACATTGTTAATAATAGGTTCATGCACAAGCTTGCTTGCATTAGCAAGATGGTTAGTGGACATGATCTCCACTTCCTGTCATCAGTTTCGTCAGCCGAGTGCTTATCCAGATGACAGCTAATGGATAAAATTCTCAAGCAACGAGTTTCTCATTCCCAGTGGATAAATGCTTGCACTCAACATATGTCTTTTCATTTAGCACAGAGGCATATAATAATGTCTTTTCTCTTGAGTTATCTATAAAATCATAAAAGACTCCAAGGTGATACCGTTCGTACGTAAAAATAAATCAACGAAGGTGGTTCATCATAGTGTTATCAAGGGCGCTCGCCTTGGCCATCCTGGGCGTCAGGGCGAGGCATAGCGAGGGCTGTGTGCCCTAATCGGCACCAGGTGGGGGCCATTCGAAAAGCGAGCCCGGATGAGTGTCTTAGCCCCTTGGCCCTAAAAAAACAAAATCAATTTTCAATTTCTGACCTATCCCTCACCAGTCCTTCGCCTTCTGTACAAACGCAATTACTTGCAATTTCTGTGGACATGTGTCAAAAGACGACATTCATCGAGCCAAACAACGTCAGATTGGAAGTATAAAAGTACCAAATCTTGTGCAAAGTATCCCCCGGAGGTAAAGACGAGCTTAAAAATCAAATGTAAGGTGGAAAACGCATTGCTACGAATAGTAATGCATCATTATCAGTCTATTATAATGATTCAATTGGGGATGCTATTAGTTTAGAAAACATTTCCTTCATCTGGTTATCGAAGAGAACCGCACCATCGAGCGGTGACATTACTCAGATAAGTACTAAGGGGAATGGTGTTATGGATCTTTTTTTAATAGAAAAAGGGAAGAAAATGTAGTAGAATATTATTGACGCATGTGATAAGGAAGCACATAACTAGACCATATAGGAGATTGCTGGATGGTTTTATCAAGAGAGTATACATTTTAATGTCGTCAATTCACCAAGCTTTGGAAAGATGGTGGAATATAGGACGACATTGTCCAAACTTGAAGCCTTTTCACGAGATGCGTGTTACTCTACTTAAAACGGAGGTTGACTATACAAACGAGTTGATGAAAGATCACGTTGCCAGTTAGTCTGAGTCTGGATGTTCAATATTGTCTGATCTATGAATAGACAAAAGATCCCGCACCTTGATTAATTTTTTGGTGCATAGCTCGAAGGGTGTGATGTTCTTGAAATATGTTGACACTTCAGCTTATGCTAAGTTCGGCGAGAAATTATTTGAGCTGTTTGATAGCTTTGTGAATAAAATTGGGGAGAAGAATGTTTTGAAGGTGATTATAGACAATGGAAGTAATTATGTATTGGCAGGTAAGACATTAATTATATTGGATCTTTGTTTAGTTTTACATTTGTTTAGTTGTAATTAACTCACTTGAAGCCAAGAGAAAGCACTTGTATTTGACTTTGTGTGCAGCTCATTGTATTGATTTGATGTTGGAAGACATTGAAAAAATTCCACACATCAAAAGAACCCTCGAGCATACAATCTTCCTCGTGGGATTCATTTATAATCATAGTAGTATATTGAATCTTATGAGATATTTCACGGAGAAGAAAGAGTTGCTCAAATATGGTGTTACGAGATTCGTAGCAAGCTTTCTTACATTGTGCAAGCTTCATATCATGAAGAATAAGTTGAGGAGGTTGTTCGAGATAAGAAGAATGGGAGGACAATAAATTATGTAAGATAGCGAAGGGAAAACATGCTTATGGAATTGCGTTAAGACAAACATTTTGGAATAGTGTGCTTTATGTACTGAAGGTGATGGGGCCGCTGATAGTTATTATTTGTTCGGTCGATAATGAGAAGAACCGGTATGGATAGAGAGAAAGAGACTATTCAGAGGTCTTTTCAAGAGAAACAAGAGAAGTATCAAGCAATTTTCAAAATAATTGATGATATATGAAATTGTCAGCTTCATCATCGGTTGGATACATTTTGAATCCATCATTTTTCGAGTCAAGCTCTGCTATTCTATTAGATTATGAAGTGGCAAACAATTTATTCGCTTTTGTTGAGAAGTTTACTCCATTTGTAGAACTTTAAGATAAAATCCTCAGTGAAGTTTCATACTATAAGAGAGAAGAAGGAAAATTTGGCACGCCACTTGTCAATAGATAAAGGAAAACAAGATCACCAAATACCTTTTATTTGACAATTTGATATTTCTTTAAATATGCATTTAAAAATTTACTTATCGTGAATATCCGATGACAGTGGAGTGATGGAGTTTGCTTAGAAGTGATACGCCCTACCTACAACGACTTGTGATTATTTTAAGTTTGAATTGTAGCGCAAGTGGTGTTGACCGCAACTATAACACATTTGAGCATGTAAGTAAATATTGAATTGTTAGCTACTAGTTGATTTATTACTTTAATGTTTACATATTCATACGAAGAAAAGATATTGCCTTGAGCATCGCAGGTTGCTAAATCTTGTTTATGTCAAGTACAATCTGAAGCTCAAAGCAAGATATGAGGCTCAAAATGCAGCAAACCCTTTGAGTTTGGATACAATTGACTTTAGCAATGAATGGCTCGTTGGAGAATTATATGAAGTGTAAGAATTGGTGAACCAATTGGGAGCACACGACTACAAGTGGTTCTAGTTAATCTCGATTCATGCATGAGGAGGATGTCGATTCCAACATGGAAGAAGAAATTGAATGGGGTTTCAAAGCTAATGATGTGCTCGAGGACAACATAGATTTTGCTTGTGATGATGATACTCATGAGAGAAACGATGACATGATCTGAATGCTTTTAACTATTGGATTTTTAATTTTCATTTAGAACTTCGTTGGATTATATTGGTTTCACTTTTACATTTTTTTGGACTTTTGTGGTTATGATGATCATCAGAGTGACGAAGTTATGATCTTAATAGTTTTGATTATTGGGATTTTTACTATGTTTAGAACTCTGTTAGATTATGTTGATTACACTTTGACATTTTGTTGTATTTATGTGGTCATGGAGATCATTTCATCTTTTGATTAATCATGCGAAAATTTTTTCTCCAAAATAGTGGGAAAATGTAGTATTAAAAATCATATTATATAGGAGCGCCTTAAATAAAAAAAAAGGCTAGCTCCTTATTAGCGCCCTAATGCATCGAGTAATCAGAGACCCTGGCGTCTTGAGGGCGCCTTAGCGCCTTAATACTACTGGTTCATCATACAAAAGAACATAGCTTCTCACACATCGAAGTCTGTATATCCATCCCCACACATTAAGGACGGGCACGATTACCACAACCGTGACTCACTTCACTGGAGTCTAGTGCCTATGGTGAAATATTCTACTCTTGCTGCTCACACACACATGTTTTATTATCTCTTCAGGAGGTCGTGACTTATGCACAACATTCATGTACTACGGGGAAAACCTTTCAACTCTGACGAAGTTTCAACACTCTTGCTTTTTCATGTTGGCACGAAGCATCTGGCGTGCACTTACAAATATCTATCTAACTACACAAACTCTTTCGATTCATGACGTTATAATAAGACACAACATAAACGGTTTCCTAATGATATTAGCAACTGGTTAATACAATAATAAACAAAGACCTACAACAAATCGTAGATAATTCGTTAGTCACTTGTTGATCCTATGGAGATACTGTTGAATAGGTTTTGATGATGAGCATTGACCTTATGTGAAATAGAAGTCAAACATCTACACTGCAAAAGCTACTCATGTTGATAATTTTTTGTAAGAAAATTTGTAATTAAATGATTATTTAATTACGAATGAAAAGGAATTGATCAAGATAGTAATCTGATCGAAATTCCTAGATTACGTTTACAAATAATCATAATAGGAATTATATTTTTCATTGAAGGAAATATATCATCTATTTATGATAAGGTTCTGCAAGGTTGTCTCCGGCCTTCTGTGGATCAATCTGACCACCAATGAACCGTTATTTGGGATGATTATTCACGTCATATGTCTAGGTTCGTTGAAATAAACATCTTGGACAGAATGAAATCGAATTTGGTACTTATGGAATATAATATTGAATTATTTTTATTCGTAGAAGGTTGCTGATCAGGTTCAGCCAGAACCTTATGTATCGCAGTATACATGGAAATATCATCAAATCATAATCCTATTGATACGTTATGATTACCTAAAGAATACCTGCCTGGGTGTGACGTTTTTGTAAATATTAAATGGTAATCCTATCTAATCTTTTGTTGCCTTTATTTGCAGAAGCTGATTTATTAAGATTACCTTCTACATTTAGACTTAGAATTTCTTGTATAATTTGAGTCATTCAGCCACATTCTCTAGTGTTGTTGAGGAACACTACATGTATTATTGTGCAAAATCCAGATAGCGTGCCGAGAACTTGTAATATTTTGTTTGAGCTTTGTTAGACACACACGAGGGATGCTAGTTGTAGAAGGCTGTATCGTTGGTAAAGTCTTCTGGGAGAGTGACCCGGGGGCCACGAGGGACTCTTGGTCGAAGGTTGCAGGAGACGTTGGTGGAGGCGTGTGGTAGGTTGCTTGCGTGGCGAACATACAGTGGGTTAGAGGGAAGGATAACTACCCCGGGAGCACATAAGGTGAGAAATTAACCAGCTTCTGTGGTGTAATGTTCTGTGTGTGTAGGATAACCTTGGGCAGAGATTCTGTGTCTGCTTAGCCGTAATCTCGAGGGACCACGCAGGAGAAACTTGGGCAAGGGTTTTGTGTCTACTTAGTCGCTGTATCGAGGGATCGCGCAAGGGAAGTCGCAGTAGGTTGTTGTGGAGGTGGGGACGCCGCCAGAGTGAAAAATCCTGTGGAAGTTGCAGCAGGTTGCTGTGCAGGTGGAGACGTCGCCGGAGTGAAAACTCGAAGGAAGTCACAGCAGGTTGCTGTGCAGGAGAGGATACCACCTGAGAGAAGCGTCTAACAACCGGTTACCTTTGTTAGTCACGTTAACGCATGCATCAAGTCACTGTGGTACAAAACCTTTCGGCCTGCTCTGTGAAACTAAGTCACTGTGGTACAAAACCTTTTGGTTTGTGCTGTGAAACTAGGTCACTATGGTACAGAACCTTTCGGTCTGTGTTGTGAAAATCAGTCACCTTTGGTACAGAACCTTCTCGTATGTGCTGTGCAACTCAGTCATTTGTGGTGCAGAACCTTCTGGTCTGTACTATAGAAGGTTGATCACGTATCATCTTCTGTAATCGTTACTACGTTACGTCTGAGTGATAACCATCCAAATTTTGGGTGAAGAGTGGATGTAGGTAAGTTTCCAAACCACTATAAAAACTTTGTGTTCGTCAAACAAATCACAATCACAGTACGTTCCATCTTACAGAAATCATTCTTTACGATTCTGTTTTACAAAAGTTTTCTTCCGCTACGGGGTTTGTTGAAAAGAGTTTAAAATCCTTAATTGAACTTTAACATTAATTCACCCCCTCGTAGTGTAATATATACACATTCTCTCTATGGACGACTAGATTGGACACACAACTCTTTGTCCTCTCACGAACTCAAATAGAGAGAACAAGCCGAAACGAACACACAACACGTTCGTCTCTCGCCACACCATACATAATATTTTTAATTGGGGATTTTAGTGATTTTATAGAGGGGAACCGTCATGAAATTTGTCTAGATCCATTGAAACAATTTGTTTGAATTGTTTCATAAATAAAGTTAGATCGACAGCGGATTACACTCGTTACGGTTAAGAAGGAAAGTTTCTCCGAGAGTAACTTTCCATAAATTGTCTTTTTTCATCGTGTGTAAAGATTATGTAAAGATAATAGACCTACCATTGAGTTTATAGATTATTTATCATAATTAAACCATAATTTGAACATTTAGTTTATGCCTTACATACTTACATCACAACTTACTTGCGGGTAATTTTAATTTTCACGAGTTAGAGATTTCCTCCCAAATATTTATTTCCAAATGATTTTTTATTTGATATTTACTTTGAGAATCAATTTCGGTATATGATATATTTCAAATGAATAAATTCAAAATGTATTTGGAGTCAATTTCAGTTTTATAGCAGCATATTACAATGTCATCATCAAAACAAATGAGGTTAACAACCTCAATACTCTCTCCATCATTCTAATACTTTTAATATGATTTAGATTGCTACAAAACTTTGTAATTGTGATTAATTGAACAACCATTGGAATGGAATTCTTATCTTCCAGGAATATGTATTTCATCTTTCAATTCATGGAATGACTATTCAACTAAAAAAATAAGTCAAAATTTATACTTTTCTCTAAGTATTCCTATTTTTTAAAATTTTCTTTTCTTTCTTCAATCAACTTATAAATTCTAATATTTTAACATATTTTATACATTAATATATTTTTTAAGTAATAAGTAATATTTATTTAAGTACAGGTCACATCTTTAAAGTTAATTATAAATTGAACCGGTTTACGAATTTAGAGGGTTTATTGATTGTAGTCACTGAATTTAGAATAAGCATAGGCTTTACATGGGAACAATTTTACCAACCGAATTTTATATAGTGCAAAATTATTTTTCTGAGAAATTAGTCATATATACGAGTGTTTAGTGATTAATCGTATGTCTACGAATGGGAATCCCACGGTTTAGTCTACATAATATTCAAGTATTTACCACTTTTAAAAATTATTCTCAGTGTTCGGTAAGCAAAGTATGAGTGATTTTGTAGATAATGATTTTTACATCATCTCTCCGTCCTCGGTCAACGCTAACTCGTTCACTGCAGATCTATGCATCTCAAGTGTCGCCATGACCACAATCTGCCTCTTTCGGCTTATTTCTTCATTCCAATGGGAATGAGCCTCTCTTGTAATTTTCTTAAGGGAAGGGTGAGAGGATCACCCCAAAGACAGAGAATAAGGACAAAAAAGTACCGGTACTTTTCCAAACGGAAGAACAAACTGCTTTCTCCATCTCCTTCCTCCTCGGACGAGGAGAGACCCGTCAAGCTGGAAGGAGTACAGTAACTCCCAGTTGAGGACATACGTGATTATGGTGATGATGCTGCTGAGGCTGATTCTCGGCCTTCGTCGAAGTTAACGAAGAAAGAGAAGAAGAAGGAGAAGCAGGTTCAGGAGGCGTAGCCACGGATGAAAACTGAGTCGATTTCCATGTCTATTAGTGACAATGCGATTTCAAGAAGGCCTAACAACCTCGGTGACAGATATGACAGACATATCTACAACTCAAACAAACCCACGACCACAAGGTTAAGAGCCTTGCGCTCTACCGAATGGATTTAGTAACTTATACGAAAACTTTTTCTGAACATTCTAATAAATCATAGAATCAGTCCTTCCCACTATTAAAAATATATTATTATCACATTCTGCCTATAATCTTGAAAATATGATGAACGAATCAATAGATCCCCAAAATTCTTGCATTAAAAGAAGGACCAAACCAAGTCCATACATTGTCTTACATTAGGAGGGGTTGAATTAATGTTAAAGTCCAATTAAGGATTTTTAACTCTTTTTCGACAAATTCCGCAGCGGAATTAAGCTTATGTAAAACAGGATTGCAATTTGTTTGATGCACGCAAGACTTTTATACTGGTTCGACAACTTGCCTAATCTACTCTTCACCCAAAATTTAGATGATTATCACTCAAACTCAATGTAGTAGCGATTACATAAAGTGATATTCGATCGACCTTCTACAGCACACACTAGAAGGTTCTACACCAAAGGTGACTCGTTGTACAACACAGACTAGTAGGTTCTATACCAAAAGTAATTGAGTTACACAATACAGTCCAGAAGTTTCTGTACCAAATGTGTCAACCATCTATAATACAACCAGAAGGTTCTGTACCACGGGTGACTGAATTTCACAGCACAAACTGAAATGTTTTGTACCACAGTGACTAGATGCACGTGTTAACGTGACTAACGAAGTTAACCAAGCACAATCCCTTCGGGACAACGACTTCGTGACGTACCCCACGCGAGCACGTAGTGAACCCTTCGCAAGCAGACAACAACCCATATCCAAGGATGGATTTTCCGCTCCACACGACCTGCACGACCTCCTCGAGATAGCGACTACGTGGCGAACTCCACGCAAGCACGTAACAAGCCCTACGCAAGCATGCAGCAAACCCTGCACAAGCACGCAACAAACCAAGAGTCCCTCGTGCACATTGGCCACGCCAGCCTCCAGTTGCACGCCTTCACCAACGTCTCCTGCATCCTCTAACCAAGAGTCCCTCGTGGCCCCCAGGTCACTCTCCCAGAAGACTTTACCAACACTACAGCCTTCTGCAGCTCTGTCCTTCGTGTGTGACTAACAAAGCTCAATCAAAAAGTTTACAAGCTCTCACCACACTCTCTGTATTTTACACTATGATACAACAATGACCCTTTTTCTACCATCAGAGAAGTGTGGCGAATAGTCCTAATTATACAAAATAATATAGGTTAAATGTAGAAGGTGAATCTTGGCCAATCAACCCTATGCAAAAAGTAAATATTAGATAATATCACAAAATTATATTTATTGTCACTCCCAGGCAAGTATTCTTTAGGTAAGATATAATATCAATAGGATTATGATTTGATGATATTCTCATGAATACTACGATACAAAAGGTTCTAGAGCAACCTTCTGCGAATGGAAATAATTCAAGGTTAACTTTCATAATCATCAAAACCGATATCATGTTGTTCAAGACATGTAACGTGGATAAACATCCCAAATAACGGTTCATTGGTGGTCGGATCGATCCACAGAAGGTTGGAGACAACCTTGCAGAACCTTACCAGGTGATATATTTCATTCTATGGAAAATATAATTCCTATTGTGATTATTTGGGAACATAATCTATTGATTTTGATACAAAAATATTTCATACAGAAAATTCTCAACGCGAGTAGCTTATGTAATGTATATGTTTGACTTCTTTTTTACAAAAAGTCAACACATTTGCACATTTGTGTATTACATCAATGCCATCCCCACCGGGTGCACATAAGACATACCTTTTGAATATCTATATACAGTAAAATTACCTCAGTATTCTTTCTGCAAAGAAAAGAAATCTTGATGGAAAACACGAAACTTTGACATGGGAAATAACGATAACAAACTAGGAGGTTTAGAAACTCAATGTTTTGATATTACTTTTCTAAAAGAAACTCGATGTTTTGAAACTCAATACTTGGGGGTGGGCAAACAAACACTCAGGGGGCGAGGTAGGAGTTAAACATGGGCCAATGTGCCCTGTACCCCCTCCACACATCCCTTTCCACATTTCAAAGTGGCAAAACAAAACAAAAAAAGTACAAGTCGGTTACAAGACAATGTACGACGAGTTGTGAATTAGCTGAGCCGGGGGGCGGCAAACTGTCGACTATGGAATCTGATCTCCATCAAAGCCGCCGTAAACGTGACATCTTCTTCACGGGTCCCGCTACTTTGATGAAGATCAGATTCCATGTGTTTGATCTCCCCCCGAAACAGTGGTAACATTACCTCAAGAACTTTAGAATCAAAGTTCAGGGGCCTCATCTGTCGATGAAAAGTGCCGACCGGTTCCGAGGAAAAAGAAGAAGGGGGGCTGTGCTCGCGTGATTTAGAGAAAAGAAGAAAAAACTAGAGGGGTGGTAAATGAAACACACTACTTATAGAGACGAGGTTCGCCACAAATCAAAGATTAATCGCAAATATTTGGTTCATCATTCGCAATCCATATCTAAATGCCAGGACATACCAAATTCTGCATTCCAAGACTCCTTTGGCTATGAAATATCAGAAAACCAGATTCTGCAAGAAATGGCTTAAAATTTATGATCTGAAACCTTAGTCGATTAAGAAGATCAAAACAGTACTAATTCAAAAAATCATAACAGAACATAAAGAAAGGATTCGTAATGAAAATCAAACTTTTATTATTCCTGACGCTTTCTGCCGAATTTAAACAATCTGTGGGGCAGGATGGGCAGACTAATAACCTCTTTTAAATGAAATGATCCCAAATGGAATTTTGCATATATTAGGATTATTAACAAGGCTTTCAAAATTGAAGTCATGAATAATGTCGAATTACTTCAGGGCATTAAAATATTTAGATGAAGGAGAAATTTTTCTTTTTTGTAAATATTCAAATTCTAAACTCGAATTAATTTATATTAATGTCGAATTACTTCATGGACTTGTTTTCTTCATTATTTTTTGTCTTCTTGTAATAAGAATGACCCATTTTCATCATATTCTCTGTGCGGAATAGTTTCTCTTTTTAATGTTTTCTTTTAACTTTTTATGTATATATACTTTTAGTTCGTAATTCAAAGTTTTTTTTTTAAAATTAAACGACTACATTTGTCTACTAATTTTAGATTTGACCCAACTAAGATTATTGAGAAACAAATCTCTACACATGTAACACAAACAAGAAACACACGATTTCTTTTCCGTATAAATCAACTTGCTTAACGAAAATACACAAAACATGTCTGTTCACACTTAGCACCAAATTTTCCTCGGTCGTTGTCTTCCAATGCTTGGCATATCCCATGCGTGGTACGAAATGGACGAATATACGATGTTATATTATGGGCTATATACAAATGATGAAACCGTCACCGCCTTCATTCATATTCCATCTTCATAACTATTGACTTCTTCTTCTCTAACGATCCCCGAGAAGCCACGGCTCACCGATGCGGCCCACGGTGCGACTCTTCCAGCACCACGTTCTCTTACTACAACATTCGCGAGACCTGCTGCAGGTACTGGACCAAGCTCCGGCTTCCCACAAGACAGCAGCTGGTCCCCATCGCAGTCGAGATGGGTGCCACAGCCGGAGAACATTGTCAGTGGAATATGTTGATCTCGTCTCTCTATTTTCATGATATAACGACAATATTATTAAAAAAGACAAAATTTAGAATTTATTTATTTTTAATTATATGCTGAAAAAATAAAAATAAAAATAGCAAGGAAAAAAGGAGAAAAGTGTGGATCTTGGTAGTTTGTTTGAGACGGCGACCATCACTCTCGATCTGGAGGCGAAGGAAAGCGGGGGTGAAAGGGGGGGGGGGGGATTTCCATGGGGGCCCTGTTCATATTCACCATCGTGTTCGGCTTCCAGCTCTTGCCCCGCTTCCTCTCCCCTTCCATCACCCAGGTAGCTCCCTCCCATCATATCTCCCATGTTGTTTTCTAAGATAAATAAGATAAAAATTTGAATGGCAGGAGGAGGATGAGGAAATTCGCAGAGAGATCAAGGAATTGCTGAAGCAGGCCAGCTCTTTATCCCAGTTTAGTTTTTATTCCTCATCCTCCTTTCTTTATTTATCATCATGTGTGTGTTGTTCTTGCTTAACCCATCGGAAGGATTGATATTGGAACGAACCCTTTTGTCCTTTTTGCCGTTCCATTCCAGGAAAATGATTAATTTAACTTATACGATAATGTGTTTGACCGGACAGACCATCAACATTTGCCGAAGCTGCCAAACTCAAGAGGTTGGCTGCGTCCAAGGAGCAACAACTCTTGAGAAGTCGGTTCTTCTTCCCTCTCCCTGTTTGCATCACTTTCAACTCTGTATGCACAACTTCAAGCAAACAAGAGACTCGCTGTTCCATGTTACGTTGTTTTAGCCCCTTCCCCTCTATCGCACAAACCGACCCGACCTTTTCTGTTATGAGCTAGCCTGAATATATCATCCTTTTCCTTTCTTCCTTTTATGTTTTGTTGGCATTGCAGGTGCGTAACTGCTTCCTACACTTTCCGTTTCGATGTTGCTTTTGTTTGTTTGCTTGCTTGCTGCTTAGTTACTTAGTTTTGAGCTGGTGCCCATTATAGAAATTCAGTTGCATGCATTCGATGCCTTGAAAGTCTTCCTGTTTGCGAGCCTCTTCTTATGTCAATTCTTAAAATCATATACTTCTCGCGTTCTTTCTAATAGCCTTTGGCACTCTCATCTCCTGCTTGCTTTTACAACTTCAGAGCAAGAATCTGCCGCGCAGGAGAACATTGACCCACATTATTCACAATTGAGGATCCTCTTGATTATAAAGGTACCTTAAGGAGTTCTAATGTACATGATGAAGATCCGTTGCTTTATCTATCTCTTTCTTTGATCGTTATGTTACAGGTGGTCACATATTTCTTACTAGTTTGCTGGTTTTGGAGAACTCCTGTTGCATCTATACCAAGGTCCCTTGTTCAACCCTTTGGTAGGCATTTATGCATACATCGGCGTGCATTTCTGCTATATGTTTCTGATTATTTATTGACCAACTATCAGTCTGGCCTTTTCCTGCATCAAGAGCAAGACTTTGTTTCCAAAGCAAGGATAATCTTGTATTTATTTGCATTGTTATGATGTCTTAAAGCCTGAAGAAAATTCGTTATCTGCGTATCAGGGAAATTATTATCTTGGGGAACTCAGAGCCCTTTAAGCGATTATGTCATGGTAAGTCCTTCTATCAGAACTTATCGTCATGCTATTGCTTTTTGAGTCTATAAAGGCATGACACGAGTAGTCTCTCTTCCACAAAAAGAGCGTGATAATAGTTAACACCCTTGCCCATTGTTGCAAGTGCTATTCTACGCGCCTTGTCATACCAGCCCTTCCTTTTCTTTTCCAGGATAAATCCAAAGCCAAGAATCGAGGGTTGGATAGGCAATATGTTTACTAGAATGTTATTAAATGAATTTCAGTCACTCCTTAATTATTTACTGTTCTATTATTATAAACGATCCCTCTCTCCTTTAGCAAGAAGCTTGTACCAATTTTAACTCAGAATTATCTTATGAGGAGGTCCTCTGTTACGTCTCATCAAGTTTAAGCGCTCCGTGCCTGCTTGATGAAATTTCTCATAATTACTGGAGAACTAAGAACTACATATTTCAAAATGGATGCTTGATATGGGGTTGCCATGTAACTCCAAATGAAGATCTTAATATGTAAACTAGGTCCGGTTGTGTAGAGTATGTTATAAGACTTTAGGCATTACAACACGATTGGGTACTTGAATAGAGCTTTTTCTTAGAATTGTGAGCATTATGCATGATACCTGATAAGTGGATTGTTGCACCATTGTTCATTTTCCCCCACTGCAGGTCGGGGTTATACCTTGGTTAGTCTTGTGTACAAGGGTTAGTAAACTGGTGTTGAGACAGTTCAATAATAAAAGCTCGGGATACTAGTAGATTACGGGAAATGGTGGTCAGACAGGGTGGTTGGATGAGGAAATTCTTCTTTCTGCGGAGATACACCATAGCTCATCAACAACTTGATTCGATGAATGTGATCTTGTCTGTGGTATGGGAGTTTTGCGGCTTACATAGGAGGCTGGTCTTACTTTTAACCTGGATCAGATCACGTAGTTCAGCCTAATGACAATCTGTTCTCTTGTTTTCTTTTTTCACATAATTTTGCAAATTTTGTTACTTGCTTCCTAAGTTTTGGGGCTACATTCATGCTTTATTATTTCTGAAGGCATCGCGTGATGAGAATATCCTTGTGTTGCCCTCATACATTTCACCATGTTGGATTTATCGAATTAAAATTCTAAATATACTTATGATGTCACATAATTTGTTACATATAGTACAAACTTTGAAATTCGATCAATACAAACCCAAAATGAGACGCACTTAAGTGATCTATGAGTTGTAATAACCGAATTTTAAACCTTTGTATTATAGGCAAATAATTTTCAAAACTAAAGAACTATTCCCATATATTATATACAGGAGGCTCATGACTCATATTTTGAACTTGAACTTTTTATTGTTAAATGGCAGAAGACCTGCCTGGTTACTATAAGAAGGATAAAAACAGATGAGAATGGCATCAACAGTAAGTGATTTCTCACACAAGACAAGTTAGCTCCTCGATGTTTGTTCAATAAGAAAAATATACGACGGCAGACTTCTTTCTTTTTTTTTTTTGTCGCCGTCAACCTGTAAACAGGATAGCTCCTCCTGACTAAAGCACACATTTTACCTAGTAAGCAAGAGCAAGCAGCACTTGCATTTTAGCTGTGTTCCTTGTTCCTATCTCAGAAGCCGAAGACAAAGAATTATCAGCTACATAAGATAGGTTACACTCCTCATGACCATATCTTCCTCTTGTTTTCCTTGTCCCCTGGTCCCTGCACATCCCTGCTAAGTCTCCTACTACTGACAATGGTTCCTTGAGCACGCGATCCGGTGACCATCGGAGGCTTCGTCGTTCTTATCACTCTTGTCGGTCTAGGAGGGGGGTCGGACTTCCTACCTCTCTTATCGTTTAAGGAAGGCAGCATCTGGTTCTCCGAATCCCCACCCCTGGAGATCCTCTTCCTCGTCGGTTCACAAGTGGATTCAGCACCTCTTTCCTGAAGGGCCGGCCGGTTCACCGAGCATGAGGCAGTCAGAATACAAGGATCCACACTGCTCTCATTCTCACCTTGGAAACTGCGAGTTCTTCCAGCAATTGGTGTTGCGCCATGAACAACATCCTGCTTCAGTTGTTCCATCTCCTTTAACTTTTTCTCTAGCTCTTGCATCTGTCACATGAATGAGAATGAATCCTTAGAAGATGCTTATCAAAGACAAAGGTAACAGCAACAAACCCTGTTAAGGCAGGGTTTTCTACCTTCTTTCGGTCTGCGACTGCTATCTCAGAGTGCTGCTCCTCCTTCTCTTTCAATTTCCTTTCAAGTTCTGTAATCTGAGATGAGCCGCAATGCTGGTACGATTAATTTACCATCGGAGTTGAAATGATGGCATAGGAAAGAGTAACCATAAAATGTTCAGACCTTCTGTTGAAGAAAACGAGAGTGATTCTCCAACTCCTCTTCCCGTTTCGTATGCCTGCCTTCCAAATTCTTCATCTGCTCACATATGAAATAATTAATCAACTTGGAGGTTTTTCTGGTTGGATACCTAGGAAAATTCATCTAGGAAATATGAGAAGGAAAATATTGAACCTGCTCCTGAAATAAGACAGATTCCGACGACTCTCTCTCTCTTAGTCTGGACTCCAGCTCTTTGACCTTGTGCTGAAGGCTGAGGCAAATCTCTTCCTTCCCTTTTAAATTGTCGTAGAGTTGGGTGTTTTGTTTGTTTACATGGTCATGCGACGACGATTTAAGCTGAAGCTGGTTCTCTAATTCCCTGATCCTTTCCAGCTGTGACTTGTGACTCTGATCTCTGACTTTTGCTTTAGTTTCCAGGGACTGTAAGCTTTCTTCTAGCTTCCTGGCATATTCATCCTTGCTTCTGCATTCTTGCCTCGATTTTTCAAGCTTCAGGAGTTCAATACATTAAATAATGGTCACATGGTTAACCCCAAACAACCAAATAACTGTGACTATCATAGGCGATTGAGGTATCAAAACTTTGATCTGGTGATTTCGATACTTACCATGGTTTTCGTCTTCTGTAGCTCGCCTAAATCAGCTTGCTTCTTTGCAGGGCCCAACTCCACTCCTCTAACTCTTGTGGCAAAATTCAGTGAACTCAAAGTCTCACCCAAATCCTTTTCCAAAGGACTTATTTGCACAAACATCAGGGTTTTTGAGTCACCACCTGTGCTTACAACATATTGTGAAATAAAAAGTACAAGAAATCAAACAAAAGTCAATATCATTCCGGACAGAAGGCGTACCTAGTGAATCTTGTAGCAAGTGGGTCAACTTGGAGTTCCTAAAACCACAATTGGGATACTTATTTCAGAACAATAAAACGTTGTGTTAGGTTCAGAGAATTAAGAAAACCGATTAGGGGGAGCATATCACCTATAAGGAATATGACTGCTCTTATTTGCTAAAGCTGATATGACATCTCCAAGAGCCGAAAGAGATCTATTAATGTTTTGTGCTTCTTTTAGTCTTTCCCCTTGTGCATCCGTCTTTGCAAGCCTCTCACTACCAGCCAAATCCACAAGCCAAAGCTTGCTTCTTGTGCATTCCCCATCAATCAAGTTTTTTGATTTCACCATTATACACAGCATGCTGAAATGGAATAATTATGAACACTAGAACAGCAAAAAAATGAGCCAGTGATAATTATCGTAGTCGTAGCCCATAGAGGGTAACCATACCAATGAGAACGGCTGCTATGCTCATTCACATTATTTGAACCAACTGCTCTAGCGTTACTTCCCACCTGCAGCACATTCCACACTTCTCTGATATTCTGAACTTTGGCTTCAACAACTCCGGGTACATTATGGAAGCCCTCTGATGCCTGTTTTATCTCCAACCTAAGAAATGAATGAAGAGTAAGCCAATCTGCATTGTCTCTGATAAAACAAACAAGGAGGGTTCACATTGAGACAAGGTCCATGGATCCTATCATATATTACTTCTTTGATGAAGGTGATGTAGCCAGCAGGTCTCTTATTTGCTCATTGTAAACTTCAAGAACACTGACAGATATTTCATATAAATGTGTCTCCTTCCTTTCCTTAGCTATCTGAAACAACTGCTCTAGCGTCCGGTAGTTAACTCCCCGATTTTGCTCTGTGCCCTCCATGGTAAATGTCTTCCCAGTCCCTGTCTGCCCATAAGCAAATATGCATACATTGTACCCATCCAAGACAGAGACTATGAGTGGGGAAGCATCTGCAAAGACATCAACTGACCAAAGAAAATGTTTGAGTGAATAGACATGATCTAGAGAACTAATCAACAATGAATTCTTTCCCCAGCTGAAAAAGTATGGATACCTTGACAATCTTTTGGTGTGTAAACCCTATCAAATCTGAAGGTCTTTTTGGCACCACAGGTTGTAAGAATGCCAAGATCTCCATCTTTTGCAAAATCAAAATCTACAACTGTTGCACATCCAGCCGATGCCTCTTCCTTACTTGGTGGACGACAACGGCAAAACACTCTAATGTTTCCTGGTTTTGACAATAGCATCAGATTATGGTCAAATTAGCTGAACAGTGCACTACCAAAGGACGGTCAAAACACCTTTAGTCTCTTGAAGTTGGTTGTAGAGCTTCCTTCTCTTTGCTTGCTCTTCGCCATACTTGAATTTGAGGTCTTCACACTGTGCAACTGCAAAAGGATAGTGTTTTCATGCGGAAACTATCTGTTGCAGTTAGTCTAATAACACAGCCAACAAAAGTACCTAATGCTTGTACTCCAGAAAGCATGTTATTTAGGTCTGGAATTGCACTTGCGCATTCATGTGCCTCATGGGCTAAGGCCGAATGCTCCCTCTTCATAACCTGCAAATCATTGTAGAGAAACATTATCTGCTGAGTACTCTCTGAGAGATATGAACATTTAAAAAATGGAAAAGGCCAGTGCAAAAAATAAAATGAATACATTCAGCTTTCTTCCAAGGTCAATAATTGATGTAGACCACAAGCACTTATCGTCCTCATACTTCTTAGATAGTGTCTGCAGTTGCTGGTCCTTTTCCTCAACAGTTTGGCCTGGAATACAAGTTAAACCAGATGGCCTACCAGTCCATACTGCCAAGACTAGAACTTATTGAGGTACCTTATTGCAACATTGCAGAGAATGACCATACACTCACCAAGAATGCATTTCTCAAATGTCTTGTTGTCAAGTTCCATCCTAACCTTCCGCAGCTCCTCATTCAAAGCAGCAAGCGACATCCATGCCTCATAACATTCATCTGTCTTGCGTTTACACTGTATTGACAGATCTTTGATTTCCTTCTCACACATGGCCGTGAATTTGCTTTGCATAATCCTTTTCTGCATTGGCCAAAGGTCAAAGAAAAGTCCAAATAATGCTGATATCTCACAGGTAGACAATTTTCATGTTGATTTCATTACCTGATGCTTTGGAATTTCTATCTCCATGGAGCAGTTTTCACATTTTACGTAATCTTGTGCCTCTCTTAATCCTTGACACATCAGGTGAGTTTTAGAATTACTTCAGATTTACAATACAGAATCAATGTGATTTCAACAAGTAGAAACTACTGGAGCAACACAAACCTAAGGCTTTTGGAGCTTTCTTAATGCAAATCCCACCTAGTAACGGGCTTCCAGTAACACCAACAAGGGAAATTGAAAGTATACCGTCCTCCAACACAACCACCCTCAGATCAGCTAGTTGCACTGGCTTATTGGTTCCGACTATGCCGTAGATGTCAAAATCAGAAAGCACCTACAAGTGTGTAGAACAAAAGCCGAATCAGGGATACTTATAGAAGTATGTCAAATCAGATTACAACAACATCCCACTCCGAGCACACTTACCTTCTCATCCTGGACAAATACATTGAAAACCCTCATCCCTTTTGGGCCATTCGTGAATATAATTTCCACAAAGTGAAGGTCGACAAGGTACTCCCCCGGAGGAAGATCAGGGATGCGGTAACTGAAATCCCCCAGCCTTGTTGATTGGTAGATCGACGAGTAATCACCGCCATCAACGATCTGCTCGTTAGTGCGTAAAACTTCCCCTCCTTGATAGAATACATCTTCGCGGAACTTCAGAAAGGAATCAGCTCTGTCTGGTATTTCACCTCCGACATTTATGAACATCAGATAGTCCTCTGTCCATAACCAAATCATTAAGCCTCTACTGTGACAAAAGACAAGATAAAATCCAGCAAGAAAGAAGACTCCCAAGCTGTCAGCAATTTCAGGACATTACGTCGGCTACCAGAAAGAAAGAAAAGTTGGCACAAGCGCATCACTTTTGGATGCGATTTTAGACTTCCTCCAAATTCTTACCAAATCTCTAGATAGTTACATTCACTTCGATAAACACAATCACTACGTTAGACTCAATTGAATCAAATTTCTCCTAAAGAAAAATCCAGGGAGAGCTCCAATGCAGCTGCACCGGCGATTAATCCAGTAAAGTGTAGTGATTCCTCTGATAACCCGCTTACACCTGTATCATAAAGCCGAAAGATGGCTGTTGCCTTTCCAAACCCTAACCACTATCCCTTTGGCAGAAAATCACCAACACGAAAGGAAAGGGTGGTTTTTCCCAGAGGAACAAAAGATAATGCAGCTAACCTGATTGACTCGAAGGAGTGAATCCGCCAACTACGATCCTTGAACCCGGGATCAACGCCACGGAATATTGACCGCTTCCTTGGTCGGCCAAGTTCCCGCCTTCAACCCCATCGAGGTTGCAGGACGCGGGGGCTACGATCTCAGCTTCGACCGTCGTCATGCCGTTATGAAATCGAGAAGGTCGGTGGGTGTCAGTGCTCCGATGATCCTGGAGAGGAAGAAACACTTCTGCGGACGCAAGATGGCTTCGATGGCCTTTTTCTGCAGGAGTTCGAAATTTGAATTAATGGGAAAAATGTGACCGTTGCGATATAACCAAAAACGGGAGGCCTCGGTTCACTTCGGCCCGGTCCAGTTCGACCTCCAGTGAGTACGGTTCAACCGGGCCCGATTCGGGATTCTGTCCCTCCCCCTCTTCAATTGAATAAAAAATTTATTTCTTTGTTGTAATCACATACTTATTTTTATAAATTTCATCCTTTTCATTCCGAGAAACGGATTTTTTCAAATAAACTCGCCTAGTTTAGTTATTTTTCATTAAATCCGTGGCATATTGTTAAAAAAGAAAAACTATTTGTGGTCTCAAATATTTGTACCCCCCCACACACATACACACACCCTATTATATATTCGGATATAATTACCGTAATTTTGAATGACATTTTGGTTTCAACTTAGTTTCGCTCTCTCAGCATAACGTAACTTTGGTTGGAAAATGAGGGCGGCCTGTTAGGAAAAGAAAAAAAAAATGCATGGAGTATTTTAATTACTATGTGATATTTTGTGAATAAGATAATCAGAATCAGAAGTAAATACTCTTTGATTCCTTTTACGTCTGGATCATTACAACCATTTCAATCATTACATATGGAAACTTAGATACATCAATATTTAATGATGAATATTGCGTTAAACGAAGAGTCCCATCAATTGAAGGTTATTCACACTTGTTGAATCTATTAATGAATAAGAGAATTAATATCGATTCAGACATTCACGATAATATTTATTGTCATTAGCTGGCACGAGGTCACGAAAGGGACACTATCCCCGACTCCGCTGGTGTAGTAGTAACCCACCCCGAGCATGACCAACCTTTGCATACCAGAAGCACAAATTAATTTTGGTGAACATAACTCATTTTTCTATTATATCGTCCTTTTCTAAATATACTCAATTTGTCTTCACTCCCATCATTGGGATCACAAGGCACCCCAGTCATCTATCCGATATAAGAGTGTCTAGGGGTTGTGTTAGTTCTAAAAGTATTTATCCGTGACCTTTTAAGAAGCAATCCGATCGAGATTCCCCTTTGTCAAGCGAACCTTTTCCAAATGTCATGGTCATTTCTAAGCATCTCTTCCACGAGGCGTGATCGTTCATAAGCGGATGTTCGTGAAGTGACGCCGCCGCTTGTATTCTCTAACAAACATGCCTTTCTACGAAGCGTCTCTTTGCAAATTAAACCGTAACACGTCGCGATCAAGTCGTGGCGAATCCATTGAGTTTAAAAAGAAAAAGAAAAAGAAGAGAGGGGAGAAAGGAGAATTTCCATTGATGAACGTTGAATAGATTAAACAGGGATGTCCTAAAGATTGACTAGAAATTGTACTCTAAAACTAAGATAATAGACAAAGTGTCTGAATATGTATGTGTGTTGATGTGTTCTTGATCTTCTGGTCTTGTCTTATATTTTTCTTATTCTTGATCTTCAACTTCCATTTGACATTTACCTTCAATTTCTCCCTAACTGATTTGTCTGGATCAAATGGGTTAGATTTTCTCCTCTATGTGAATCCTCTAGGGTTAGATTTTCTCCAGGAGTATCCTCCATCAAGACTAACTTAGATTAGAGTCCAGATTCTCCATATTGACTAAATCAGATTTTCTGTCACATGTTTAATATTGTTCATTTTCAATAGACTGTATTTTTTTAGTCGATTAGCTTGATTCAGATTTATTGGTAGACTGGAGGGATTTTTCTCTCAGAAAGATTTTCACCCCCAATCAATCGACTAGAAAGATTTGTCCATCGAATCAATCTACTAGAAAAATTAATCAAATCTCAAATATTAATCAATCGATTCTCTTTTATTACTACAACGTTCCGGAAAACAGTCACGATTATAAATTGAAAACTAATGTAGGTGCTCCAAAACCACTACACTTCAAAGAGATTGTTGTCCATTGTCGATAAATCAAATTGTCATACGCCAATTCATAATAATTTTTTCCGAGCGTCGCACATTATTGATCACCCTTAACAATCATTTCTGGAATTTTACCGAGAACATGTGTTTTTATGCTTTTGAATGACATGACGAATTCATTCGACTGTAATTTTGGTTTACTTTTTGTCGACTTGATTCTTAGAGCATCCTGCACTGGTTGATCATTCACGACCATTGGTAGGGATCTTGTAAGAATATGCATAAGAATGTGACTCAAAATTTCCAAGTCCCGTGACAATTTATCTAGGCAATCCGTTATATGTTGGAGGGCAGTCCTTATAGATGTTCGTGCATCCGACTCTTGGAGACAATTTTAAAAGCCCCATGTGAATCTTCGTCGGGCGATCGAACAAATTTCTTAATGAATTTTAAATTCGCGTTGTAGTTCATTCCATGCTCACTGCACCAAAAACGTGTTTGCGAATTAAATCGCAGCACGTCGCGATCAAATCGTGGTGAAGCCATTGGGTTCAAAAAGAAAAAGTAAAAGAAAAGAGGGGAGAAATGAGAATTTCCATTGATGAACGTTGAACAGAGCGGGGATGTCCTAAAGATTGCCAAGAGATTCTACCCTAAAACTAAGATAAAAGACAATGTCAAAATATGTGTGTGTTGATGTGTTTTTGATCTTCTCGTCTTACTTTCTATTTATAGAGAATCTTCAATGACGGTTATTCTTGATTTTCAACTTCCAGTTATATTAAATTTTTGCACGTTTTCGATCTTTACTTGTAAAATCTTATCTACAAGATTATCCACAAAAATTCTCTCTGTCGACTGGATCGACTGAGTTAGATTTTATCCATCGAATCGGCGGCTCCATCAGACTGGGTTAGATTTTCTCCATCGAGAGAATCCTCTTATGATGATCGACTAAATTAGATTTTATCCATGGACTGATTAGATTCACTAGGTTGATCATCAACTAAATCAGATTTTATTCATTGAACTAAGTAGATTCCCCAGTCTCGATTAAATCAGATTTTGTGAGTTGATTATAAGATTTTTGCAGTTGATTGATTTGACAAATTAGATTTTCCTTAAATCGACTTAACTATTATAATCGCCGTTTATGGTATACTCAAATCACAATGGGCGGCCCAAAATTATCTGGTGTAAATAGCGTCTCTCTGAATTTTTGTGTATGTTCATGTATCTCTGACTCAAAATCTTTCTAGTATCATATATTGATAGTTGAATTCGTAAACAGTAAGCCTATGGATCGCAACAAGTAATATAGAGATGATTGAGTTTCGTTCCCTCGAAAATAGCAAGTAGAACCTTTTAGCATACACAATCACAATGTAGAATCTTTTGCAGACTCACTCGGGGACATAACGTTAAATAGCTTAAATATTTCCCATGGAGTCGAGTTTTGGTAGGCCTCTAGAATACTCTAGTATAATGTTTTTGTGAGTCTAGTTGTGTTTCGATTGCATTATATAGTAGACAATTTTCAATAATCTTCTACACTTCCTCATCAATCGAATCCATATAAA
Source organism: Melastoma candidum (assembly GCA_023653495.1). Taxonomy (NCBI): domain Eukaryota; kingdom Viridiplantae; phylum Streptophyta; class Magnoliopsida; order Myrtales; family Melastomataceae; genus Melastoma; species Melastoma candidum. Next base: position 6,065,799 of record CM042888.1, on the reverse strand, counting down.
ATCTCGTTAAGGTTCTCCAATAAGCAAAGCTTTGGTCATCAAATTTAGGAGAATTGCCCAATTGTGGTCGTCTACCAAAGTCAACTATTATTAAGTTATGGCATAACATAAAGCTTATGTAGGCTTTTTTGGATAGAAACTCGAAGAATAAAAAGTTTTTTCGAGTAAAGACTGTTCATCAACTAATTGTTAAGCTTTCGTTGAGTTAGGCTATGATACCAATTTTTTAAATAAGAATGACACTAAGATGGGATGCAATATTGTTTTGGCTTCTTTTTGAACTTTATACAACTAATAAAACCCAATAGTGGAAGTTTATATTTTTGTAAATCACAGAATCGTGGTTTATAGTAGAGCCGAATTGAACTGCTCTTTACAATGTTTGATCAACAGAAGTCTGATCTATAACGTCAACTACAGTTTTGATAGGTTTTTGTAGTAGTATAAGGTTGATATAAAACTTTAAGGTTTCTACAAACACGTGTCTGCAAGTTTAATCAACTGCAACGTGATTTACAAAGTTTAATATAAAAGCAGAAAGGTATTTGTAGCAACAAAAGACTAGTATATAACTTTGGAAGTTTCTGTGAAGATGTATTTGTGCGTCTGATTGTTTTCCTTTTGTTAATGGCTTCTATCGAGTGATTAGTTAGAAGATCAATTTATGTAGAAAGTAAATGAGAGATAGATGTTTATAGAGGGTAAGCAGTAGCCTATGTCAACTTTTTACCCTTATAGGATGTGTATCACTATTGAACGCTTATAGTGACAGCATAAAGCACTAGGCCTCTTTTACGAGTACATAGTTTGTCAGAAAAGGTAATACATATAGCATAGAGGCTTCTCCACAAATTGTAACACAATGGTTGTGCTCACGGACCTGTGATTGCCTTTAGAAACACTAGTTGAAGTTGTGCATTGCGAACATTGACTAACTCCCCAATCCTTGTGGTTGAGGTTCTGCACTATAAACAATGACTAACTTTGCAATCCCATTGGTTGGAGTTCTACACTACGAATGATGATTGAATCCAGGAGGACCCCTAGTTGAGTGTTGGACATTTACGTTCGACGATATCCTACCTACTCAGCTCAACACCAAGACTATTGCTCATGAACTCACCACTTGCTCCAAGATCCACTACAGAGCGGATCAGCTCATCGTTGATGCCGGCAACATTGTCGTTACTTGCTCTTTAGTCCATTGTAGATTTCTATAAAAATGTCAGTACCTCATTGTGCTGCTGCAGATGCGACTCTTCTCTTGCCCATTGTATGTCAACACGTATACCCAACTTCACCCAAGCCTAATGAACATCCCCATGCTTCCCATTGTACAACCAAATCTTGAAGCCTTTAAACGCCCAACACGCCTTGTACCCTGGACACGAACCTTCTTCACCTAGAAAGCTCACCAAGAACCAAAACGAAAACTAACACTCATAAAGTCCTCTCATAACATGTCACTAGTCTTTTTCTCAAAAAATTATTCTATCTAACTAACAAGAAATCATATACTTTATAGTATTACAAAAAATATTTAAAGAAAGTAAATTATTGGCAGAAGGTTCTACAAAACAAGGAACCAAATTGTCAGTGTATAATATGTTTCATCATTGTGAGATATGCTTCGTATCAATTAAGGATCAATGATGTCTTATAGACATGATTATGTTCCTGATCCTTAGAGATAGGGCTAGCAGAAAGTTTCGACGAATATTCTCTGTCAAGATTCTATACCTAAAAATTTTGGATGTTAATTTCTAACAATAGTTGGCATGTGTTCTTCATACATACTCACACGAGATGAGTTTATATTCAATGGTTACCTTATTGAATGGATAAATGATAATTGATCCAATTCTAAATGTGTCACTAGATGTAAGGTCGAGAGATTAAGGTTGGTTTAGTCCGATGTGTTTTTTCTTTTTCAGAATGACTTTGTTTGTGCAAAAAAAATAATTGATCCAAAACCTTACTACTCTTAACTTAGTGTTATCAAGGGCATGCTTGAGGCTCTAAGGTGGGGTGGAGCGCGACTCCCTCGCCTTAATCAGGTTTGGGCGTGCACCATTGATAAGGCGTGTCCGAGGTGTATGTCTTGCCCTCAGGCATCGGGTGTAGAAAGACGTTATAAAATGGAGGAGAAAGCTCCCCTCCGAGATGTGCCGACCTAATTGCCTCGAGATGCCATATCCTCCTCATTTCCAACCATAGCTTGTCCTCATCCAAACCCCACCACAAAATAAAAACATGTTGGATTTTCATGTCGTATATATTCTTTGGAACATCCAAAAGTGGAATTTCATATCTTGATTTTGTTTAGTTTTTGGGTATCCAACTTCCCGATGCTTAGTTATGGTAGGGGTCAATTCACAGGTCGTTATAATAGTTCCATTAGTTGATACCATAAGTAATCTCCTCTAGATATATCACTCTAGTTACTTGTTTTAAATTGTTTGATAGAATTCTTGGGTTTTTGGTGACATGGTTTTGATTATTTTAGGAATGGATTCTTCGGAAGCTCCCAAATTAGTGAAAAGAGACATTGGATGAAAGTACAACTACTTAAAAGATCCCAAATATTCGAATGTGGTCACATGTAATTTCTATGAATATGTGTCTAAATGCGGTATTCATCACACTAAACAACATCAAATAGGATCCTTTTGAAATGCCATATGACATGCTAAATATCCTCAAGAAGTGAGGGATGAGCTATGAAGTAAGATGAACGGGGCAAAACAAGCATGATAAGAAGCAATTTGCAATATTGCATCCTTCCCAACATATATGCATGATGGTAGTAACGACATCCATACATAAGATTATTTTCCTTTCGTCATTCGAAAAAAGACATATCATCGAGTGGGTAAGTAATTCATAAAAGAAGCAAGGGAAAAGGTTTTATGGGTCTATTCTTGATGGAGAAGGGTAAAATGAGATGGAATAGTATGGTAGATGCATGTGACAAAGATGTGTGAAATAGGACCATACAAAACATTGCTAGATTTTAATAAGAGATCATTCCTTTTAATGTTGAGAGGTCACCAAGTTTCGGGAAGATGGTGGAAACTATTGGAATATATGATCCTAACTTAAAGCCGGCGAGTTACCATGAGATGCGGGTTACGCTTCTCAATAATTAGCTTGCTCACACGAAGAATTTGATGGAAGACCACATGGAGAGTTGGTCCAAATATGATTGTTTAATAATGTTAGATGTATGGACAGACAGAAGAGGCAGAAGTTTGATCAACTTCTTGGTGAATTCCTCGAAGAGCAGCATGTTTATCGGATTCATTAATGCTCATGCCTATACAAAGATGGGAGAAACGATGTTTGAATTGCTAGATAATTTTGAGGAGGAGATCGGAGAGAAAAATGTGGTACAAGTCATTATCGACAACAAAAGTAATTATGTATCGGCTGGTAAGGCATGCTTTTAATTTTAAACTCTTGTTTCCTTATCAAAATTTTGTTCCTATGACTAAATCATCTTCATTTTATAATGAAAATAAGAAAGTTGCTTTGGACGAAGAGAAAACATTTGTATTGGACTCCTTATGCAACTCATTGCATTAACTTAATATTGAAAGACATTGAAAATGTTTCATAAATGAAGAGAATTATAGAGCATGCCATTTATTCGTGGGATTTATGTATAATCATCGCAGTGTCTTGAATATCATGAGAACTTATACTGTGAAGTATGAATCGATTCGACATGGAGTTACCTAATTGTAATGATGTTTCTCATGTTACAGATACTTCAATTGTTGAAAAGTAGTTTGAGAAAGATGGTCAGATCATAGGAAACAACAAGTTTTCTATGACTATCAAAGGGAAAAGGATTCAAGTAATTGTATTGCACACGACATTTTTGAATAATATGATATATGCACTCAAGGTGGTGAGCCCTCTGGCGATGGTTCTTCGTCTTATGGATAATGAGAAGAAGCCGATTGTGAGATATATTTATGAGGTAGTGGATATTTCCAAAAAGACTATTGAAAAGTCTTTCAATGGAAACGATAAAGATACGAGGATGTCTTCAAAATCATTGTCGAGAGGTGGAATTGTTAGCTTCACCATCCATTGCATACGACGGGATATTTTTTGAATCCTGCGTATCGCAATTTAAACTCTGTTAATATGGTTTTTATGATGAACTATCTAGAACCTTGCTCTATATTCTACAGAAATATGTTTGATACACTACAGAAGGTGCTTCTATAATCTATAGAAGCTCGTGTTGTAAACTACAGAAGGTTACCTTAAGGAACGTTCTGTAAGTAAAATCAATACCTTAATTAAAGGAACGATGTGCGAAAGTATTTTTGCAATGCCAAAGGACTAAATACAGACTTTGGAAAATATGAAAACTTATTTTCATAAATATATTATTTTATTTAATTAAGTAATTAATTAATTTTAATTAATCTAAAAGAGAATATTCCTTTGAAATATTGTCAATCTTATTTGATTAATATTAATTAGACGTGAATTTCTTACCAAAGAAATAGTGAGGTCATATCTTCCCATTTTTAAAATAATATATTCTTATATTGGAAGATTCTATAATGACCTTCTTTAGGTTAAAGAACATCCTAATTAATTTGAAATCTGATTTAGACAGTCTTCTTTCAACCTTCCATTAGTGATAACGTCCAAGTACATGTGTAATCACATTTGGACGAAATCAACTAGATTAGGAATTCAATGATTATTTCCTTTTATAGAAAGGTTACACGTATGTGAGAACCTTCTGACCATCTGTTACTTGTTGGGGATGAAATCAATCATTCTGTGATTGATTCCCAATGGTAACATGATAGACGTTATGCTGCGGCAATATGGAAGTAATCTCATGGGATTTATATGATTATTACGCTAACAGATCATATCTTTTGTTCACAGCAAGATACTTTCCATCTACAGCAGCCCGGCGTCCTGTAAACTATTAGCCTAATTTAGATTCGTTTGATTAGTTATAAATATGTTAATTTGACATTATTATCAGTGAAAAAGTGAGAGAGTGTATTAGTTTATTAGAGAGACGATTACATTATGTTGATTTCGCTTTGAGTGTGTCGTGCGCGTTCTTGCCATACCACGGGAGGAGCATGAGTTACAGAAGGCAGTATCGTCGGTGAAGCTTCTGGGAGAGTGACTTGGGGGGCATGACGGACTTCGGTTGGAGGCTGTGGATAGCGTTGGAGGGGCGTGTACCAGGATCCGGGGAAGGATTGCTGGCTGTGTACGAGCCAACGTACAGCGACCAAGTGAAGGCCAGAACTCTAGGAGCACAGAAGCTGAACAATCTTGGTGAATAGCCAAGGGATTACTCAGTGAGGAGCATATGGGAAGTCGCAACTAGTTGTTGTGCATGCTTGGTGAGGAACCAAGGGATTACTCAGTGACGAGTCGAGGGGAAGCCGCAGTGGATAGCTGTGCAACTGGTGAGGACGCTGTCCGAGGAGGAGAACGTCTAAACACCTGGTTACCATTGTTAGTCACGCTAACCCGTGCAAACTTATAAAAGTGCAATACCTTCGGGTTCATGTGCTATAGAGGGCTGATCCTATATCACCTTCCACATCACCCTACGTTTTGGGTGAGAGTAGACGTAGGTAGTCTCCACCGAACCACTATAAACTTGTGTCTCATTTACTTTTGTTTGCTAATCATTTCATAAGTATTAATCATACAAAAGCCGCAAACAGAAGGATAACCACGAAGATACAGAAGGTTGATTAATGAGTTATAGGAGGTGGTGCTACGCTACTTCTATTCTACACGTCCGTTTAAACTTAAACTTCTAAGGTTTCGAAAGTTGTCAAAAATTTTTTCATTGGTATGATTGACAACGTAAACGACAGATCAGTTCGGATTCTATTTGATAGCCTTTGTAGCAAACAGAAACCTCACACAGGTTCTATCTTACAGGAGGTCTAGTCTTCTGCTATTGGGGGTTCTGTGAAAAAGTTAAAAAGTGACCCTTTGGGCATTAATACTAATTTATCCCCCTCTTAGTCTTAATTACTAGGCCAACAAACTCCACCCATCTATTCGATTCAAAAGTCACTAGTGAATTGTTAGCTTGCATAGAGATGTTAATTCCGGCTATAGAGGTTCAATATAAAATCATTGAGGAAATAACATATTATAAGAGAAGCAATGAAAATGTTAGAATATTCATAGTCAATCGATTGAGGACTCAACGATCACCGAGTACTTTCTTATAACCTATTTCGAATTACATGTCCAATGCTATTGTTGTTTAATTGATCATTGACATATATATAATTTTCGTGGCAGTGGAGCGGCGTAATTGATCTAATAGTGTTATCCAGAATCTTCAGCAGCTTACGATTCAAATTCTAAGCTTGACGTGCAGCAAAATTGATTGTGAGCACAGTTGAACTACATTCGAGCATGTAAACCACTTGCTAATGTATAATATTCCTCCTTTGTTGTTATAAGCTTTGTCACGGTACTCTTTTTTCCTATAAAGATTCATTCGAAGAAGAGGAATTGACTTGAGCATCAAAGGTTAGTTGATCTTATTTATGTCGAGTATAACCAGAAGCACGGAGCAAGATACAATGTTATTGTAGTGAGTGACTAGTTGGTGAGATGGACGAAAGGAAAATTGTAGCGCTGACTTAGTTTTATGGGAGAAACTTTGACATGGATTGATGTTGAGGGAGCATCAAGTTGTGAGGAACACCAGGGGTTCAAGTATTTCGAGGTTATTTGATGATGATAAAGTTCATACAGACGTTGAGGAAGAAGTTGAAGGAGATATGGATGGAGCGCTTATGATGATGAGAGCCATGAAAACGAGACAGATTTTGATTATTAGTATGTTGCGTTTTCATGTCATTTTTTATGGATTATGCATTGGTGATGCTTTTAAACTTTGGCATCGAACCTTTTATTTATCGACATATTGAAATTATAAAGGCACTATATTTTTCCTTTAGCGTTTGGCGGCTTTTAATCATTATATTTGCCTTGCGCCTCGGGTTATCGGTGATGCATGATATACTTGTCAAGTGAGAACTTATTTCCTTCATCATATATTTGTGACCCCATTTCTGTCTAGTCCTTGTGTATTGTCGATTATTGTTCTCATTTTCTTTGGCCCTGTAACCGACTCAAAGATTGGCAGAAGTTGCGCCCTTCTTCTAACAATGGAACTCTGGAAGTCTGAGATATGTTCTTGGTGCATCTGTTGTTGGTTTCTGATGCTTACAGTGGGAAACTTTGTGACATGAACTTCTAGGTACAGAAAACACACTTGAGGATGGGATTCGCATCCCATCAAATAACCTGCATTCATGTACGGGCTCTGGTTGTGTCACCACGTCGTCAAGTATCGATCATGTAAAAAAGGGTTGTCACCTAAATGGAGCAAACTCATGTCCCACATCGGAAATGTAAAAGAGTCTGGCCTTATATATAAGCCTAAGCGGACTACTCCCTCTACAGCGAATTGATTTTAAAAAGGAACCTCGCTGGGCTTGTATACTGGGCTCGGCATATGGGCCGGTCCGATATTCTAACAGATACATTCAGGAAACCCTAGTATTTCTTTCATGTGTTGGGGCATGATGATCCGGTCGCCATCTCATTGCACATTTATTATAATGATATGAGATGGGCGGCTCGAAGTTTTCTTGAGCGTCTTGGCAATGGCGACATATGCAGTGTGCCTAACAATTGCTTTACCACTTGTAAGTTGGTTCTACGGCCTTTCTTTTGTATTGGTTATTCATCTTTGGTGAGCTGATTGGGCCGCTGCCGCAGCATGTATATTATTATTATTATTATTATTATTATTGTTATTATTATTATTATAGAGAGAGTAGAGAAAAGTAAAACTTTTCAAGGAAAGCATATGGATTAGAAATTCAGGTGTTGTTCGCGGAATACAAATGGCAATTTTTTTTTTATTTAATCGTCTTACTATTTTTTTTCCTCCTAGTAAAGATATTTTATGTCTTTCATCAGACATTCTGTCTAAATTGAGGTATAATAAATATAAAAAAATAGTAATTGAAAATAGGATAAAAAGAATTACTTATGAAGTTGGAAATCTGTACTGGACATTTTAGTTGGAAAAGGAGGAATTACTCTTTCCAGAGGAGGAGTTGGATTTAGATTTCCATTAGAATTATAATGTCAAAATTTGATTTTACCGGTTTTGTTAGTGAATTAAGGTAATTTGAATACGACAACCACGGAATCAATCCCACCTGATTGATGTAGTTACGTACTGGGGAGAGCTAAGATTCTCCTTTTTAATTTTGTCCTCTATTTGTTAAGACAAAAGGTTAAAACGCGGGGTGTGTGGGTTGTCAATGTCACGTGTAGAAAGGAAATACTATAAAATAATATTCATTTTTTTTTTTTTAAAGTAGAATTTCTCCTTTTGTCCAAGGGATTGGGATGGGACAGGGAGAGGATCTCTGCCATCTTGTGTGTAGATGAGGAGCGTGAACGGAACAAGAGACGTGAAATAATGACACCCCTAAACTCGCGCTTCCCTCTCTGACATCTCCATGATCCCCGTGTTGGACTTATGTGAAATACCATGGGTAGACATGACTCTAGCTTCGGCAAAAGTGTGTTCCTTAGCCATGCAGAGAGAGCCTCCTTTTTCAGCCATCCATCCATGACCATGAGATCTTCCCCACTCCTCCTCCTATTGCCTTCTTATTCTTCGGCGAAAACGTTTGCCGACAACGTGAAAATTACTCCCCACCCCCCTTCCATATGAGAGAAGATGGTGTGAAACACGACGCATCACAACATCCCCCCATTTCTCTAAGTTTTTCTATTTTCGACAAAACCGACAAATCGCGTCCGAGGAAGGCAGACGTTTTCTTCCCAATAAAACAAAGTGGCCGATATGAATTATGTCGACCTCACAAGACCACGTGAATTGTGATCGTGATTTTGATGAGATACTCCCCCTCCTCCTCCTTTGGTTGGTTAATTTCTTGCTCCTTTCTTCTTCTTGTACTCTCTCTCGATAACAACGTGAGAATCACTGGAACCCAAATTTGTACTTTCTGTCAAAATTCATCACCGAAAGCTTATATTTCTGTCAGATTATAGAACCTACGTTAATATCAGAATCACAAGTGTTTTTCCTTAATTATTCCAGTTTTGATTTGTAATGTCAAACTCCATAACTTAAAAGCTTTTGTATTAGTGATGGAGGCTTCGACTATTATCATACATCCGATTTTCACCCTATTACGGGGATAGTAACTATCTATCACAAATTGAGATGAGGGAAGTACATAAACTCTCCTGCGAAAAGAACGTATTTGCATACAAAGACTCTATTGCATAAAGTAACCAGGTAACACTTGATCAACAAAACGTGGCTAACTCCAGAAGTTCTCGAGATAACTATGCACAATCTCTCGAAACCTTTACTATATGGCGATCCACGTGCAAGCACATAACAAGGATTACACAAGCGGAATGCTCCTAACTAGGTCATTCAAGCCTTTGAACACTCGGCACAGCTCGCACCTCGGATAACACCTTCTGTGCCTGGGATGTTCTCACGACGAACGTAACAATTTACACAGTTTCACTTTCTCATAGAGCAACCCTATGTCCCCCCAAAATTTTAAAATTACAAGTAGAATCCATTAATTTATCAACTATATTTGATTTGGTTCATCTGATGGCTCCCCTAATTTTAATTTATACCAATTTGCCCCCCTAGAGATTATTCCTACGCCACAATATTTAACTAACTAAATATCATAGCACTTAAGGATTATACAAAATGATTTGATTAACAAAAAGTACGATTGGCGAAAGGTTGTCCATGGAAGAAAGTAAGGTTGTCACCACATAATATGTTGTCATATCAATGGATAAATAATATCACAAAGATCATGATCGTGTTTATGGTCCCAGTGATAGAGCTAACAAAACAGTTTTTTTGTTCTACAAGCAGAGCCACACTCAAGGTCGTCTTTGCAATGATTTTATAGTAAATCTAAGACGTGGTTACGATGCAAGCGAAACCATCACATTGAACCTGATTTTCTCCTATTCATTTCACTGAAGATCGAACGCAAACTTTCCAGGTGAATATTCATTTATTTTTCCTTATTCGAATTTCTTCTCAACAAGTTGATGGGGGAATTGTTAATCCAGAATTTAAATAATTATGGCAATAAAATAGCAGATAACTCTCTTTTGTTCCGGTTGCCTAAACTTTTTTGTGAAATCACGTAAGCTTTTAAGTTTCTACATGGCTCATCGTTAAGATGGAGCAATGGACCAGACAAATGCTTAGCTTGGTTCAGTCTTCGTTCAATAGGAGTCATGCATGCATCATTCCCCCCCCAAGGGATTAAATTTGTGGTCTGGTCAACCCTGGGGTTTGGGACAATCCCCCGCGCTTTAGGGGTGATATTTTATTAGTCTCCAAATATTACGCCAATTTAGTGATAATCAAAAGAGATGGGACCGACCACCAGGGGGTTGAAAGGTTACGTGAAAAACGATGACGGTACTAGTTAGTTAAGTTAGTGACTAGTGGGCCTTAAAATTTTCTCTCCAACCTGATTAATCTTTGCAAATGATTGAAATCCGATGATATTATTTTGACAATGTTTGGAATAAATCTTATGAATCTGGGAAATTGTCAAAGATTACTTTCTTTCTTGGTCATAGTGACCGTTAAGTAGCTGTCTGCTGAGCCTGATTACAACGTGCTGAAATCTGGTAATCGGAAACAAATCACATTATTCATTCCCTATTAAAACCAGACGTCATTCATACACTCTACAATGTGTTTGTGTGGTTGTCCAAAGCCTGTGTGATCTATGTGAAGCTTTGAGGAGCTATATGATTGGCGGAGAACGGAAGGTGCTAAGTGATCGCCCGGTTCTTACCTTTCACAACTACGTGCGGGAGTGCTACCTTTCACAACTACGTGCGGGAGTGCCAGGGATTGTGTGTCACCTTGGTAGTTGTGAGAGGGACTGTGTGTCTTCAGTGCGTTCAACGAGCGGCTGACGAATCGTCTAAGGGAAGCTAAGTGAATACATGTGTTGATCGCAGTAACAAGTTGCTAATCCATCGGCAAGGAGTCGTTCTTGTTGTGTCTTTTCACAGGGAAGTCTCGAATCGACGGAGTTTGAACAGTTAGACACACACTTGCGGGTGCGCGCTAGAGGTCTCATGCCTATAGGGTAGAGCAGGAGATGGGGATGCCACCGGAGTGGAAAGAGGTCTTCCCGAGCACAGGGGGCTGTGTAAAAGTCTCGACGTCCTGATACAGAGGGACAATAGAGCAGGTTGCGTGGGAGCCGTCAGAGCTGAAAATTCCACCCTAGGCACTTGGTGTGCAGTTCAGTGAGACACGAATGTGGTAACCGTACACGTCCGAACTAAGTGTAGCACGGATACCCCGACTTCGTTGTGTGAGAAGTCAGGTTCCGATATGTGAGGAACCAATCATTTTTTCTAACTCTTTGTGGTTGTCTCTCGAGTACTTACAGGCTCATCTTGAGAAGAGATAAAAGCTGTGTGGAAATCCTCTACTGAGCTATTAAGTGCTGAAACATTCCTCTACTGTGAACCAGAAACAGGCTGCTCTTTGAGAAGTCATTCTATCACTGTAAGAAATTATTTTGTGAGGATTTATACTCTAACACAACTTTGTCTTTGTGCTTTGATACGAGCTTACGCCTAAGCAACAACGTGCTATGTGGAAATCTTTGAGCAATCAATTGCTGAATGTGAGCATTATTCTATTGGAAACGAGAAGACGTCCACTGTGTGAGGAGCTGATCGTTGCCCAAGCGAACTCCTCTTGTAAAGGAATTTAAATCTCACTTGTTGAGATACCGAAAGCCTAATGCAAAAGGTTCATTTGCACCCATTATATTTATATAATAGAATCACTTCTACGGTGGAAAGTGGACATAGGTCGATTAAGGTCGAACCACTATAAAAACTATTGTCCCTTACGATCGTGCTTACATCCATACGAGTATCTAACGATCAAAATCGTGACGCTTATAGCGAGCAGACCTCTCTTCTGAGAAACGCTTGTGACAAATAAACACTAATTCACCCTGTTGTCAGTGTACGTAAACAATCCAACACACTTAATGTCGTCAGTGCCAACCAAATTCACACCTTAATCGACTCTCATACCTCAACCAAAACCCCAACCCCGATGTTGTCTCTATTTGTTCGTTTTTGTGTCGATCTTAATTAGCCGGGTTGAGAGGAGTATCCGAAAATTTGAGATTTTTGGAGATTTCTTTTATTAGTAGTACTTTTGGTTGAATGGATGACTCCTTGTTGGCTTGGTTTAATTCTTGTTCATTTTTATCTGGGCGGATGCCTCCTGAAGGTATAATCAAACTGTATATTTCTCAATATAAAATTAATAAACACGAAAGTATGGATTGTTTTGTAAAAGAATCTTGATTAATCCTCATAACCGCCCGTGTGTGCATGATTTAGATGTGTATGTTTTCTCTATCCTAAAGTTAATAAGGTTTCTTATATATATACCGTTGCTCGATGTTTGTCGTGCACAATTAGTTGCACTCTGGTGAATCACAACTTGTTGAATATGTTTAGTATCGTGACCAATATTTATGGAGATTTTGGATTTGATTGCTTTTACTTAAACTTACTGCCTTTGTTATTGGATTTTGTTGTATGTTATCCGAAAACTTGTAACCAGGGTGTTGGAGTATTGTAAGATATGTTAAAAGCAAATCAGGATTGATTTTATGAGTATTATGGTATGAGTTTGGTTCGAATTTGATTTTTACTGAATTCGAGCAGAACTCGGAAGGAACATGTCACTAAACTAATGTAGTAGTTGGCAACCCTAACCTTCCTTTAGTTCAAATTATGTATGTTTTTTAGACTATGGTGTCTAAGTTATTGATACCCACCTATCAAGGGATATTTATATGCCATTGGATAACAAGATTTCTTGAGGTCGAGGGTCGGGGGTTGCTTGGTTCAAGGTGTGACGTGGGGGTCGGGGTTCAGGCGTTGGAACGGGGGTCGTGGGTCGGGGTGGAACTGGGTTCGCGGCTAAGGGGGGTGAAAAGGGGTAGGAGTTGAGGGGATGAGAATCATAATTCCATTGGTCTAACTGAGGGTATAAAATGGAAATTAAGATCCTGATGTTAAAATATATAAAGATTTTAAGCATTTAAAAAATGCCATTAAAAAATCCAAAGTCAAAACCCAGAACGCCCTAGCCTTAAAATAAAATAAAAATTAAAATACTTCCAGCATGTTCCAGAATTCACTTCTAAAGGTCTAATAAAGCCTTAAAAATAATTTTAGAGACCACTGCCTACAACTATGTCACATCTGAAAATACATACGTGGTATAAAAAAAGTAAAATATATGTTTATGGCCTTAACTTTGAGTCAACTTTTTGTTTTGTCATTAACTTAGTTTGTTATATAATTTTGTCACCAACTTTTGCTTTTATTTTGATTTTGGCCAATCATGAATTTCTTCTAGCGAAAGCCAAACAATACCTTAATATAGTCTGACCCGTGTCCTATAATAGTGGAGTTTCGATCTCTCATTCATTCGTCTCATAATCCACTTTATCCGTAGTAGTCGCCCCCTAATAGAACATCATCCGACCTTCATCGATTTTTCATATTTTTTGGTAGCATCAGCAACTATCGTTAACTTCGGCTTTCAGTTCACTTGATTTGTTCATCAAAATTTTATAATAAAAAAGTAAATGAAAGGTTTAAATATTATTTCCCATTTTTTTAAAATTTTTTTCCTTTTTAGTCAATAAATGAAAATTGTCTATTAAGGTCTGTTTGGCTTACGCAAGATAAAACTCAAGATTAGTCAAAATTAAAATAAAAATAAAAGGTGGTGACAAAATTATATAACAAACTAAGTTAATGACAAAACAGAAAGTTGGCTCAAACTTGAGGCCATAAATTGATATTTTGTCAAAAAAAAACAATGAACAACTAAACTCGTCCAATCACGTCGCACAAATGCCAGTCACATGGACCGAACCAAAGAAGCTAAAATGCTTCTTGCTGCCCCCACCGGATTCTCTTTTTGTGACAAGAATATGCGACGAAAGAACGGGCAAATAAGAAACAACCCCCCTCCCCGTAGGATAAGGACGATGTTGTAATAATAATAATAATTTAACCCTGTTCGCCTATAGAACGGATCACGTCGGAAATATTTGGCAAAGGACTCACAGGAATTGAGTTGTGGTCGCCAGTAAGAAGATGCACAATTTTATTTAAAATAGAATGCAAGTCTTACAATCTTAACGAATTAAGAAAAAGGGCTTACAACCATCAAAATGAAAAAGTGCAAGTGGTGACAACGATGTGGAATTCTGTGACGGCAGAGAATTTGTGACGAAGGCCTTGGAAGCTCGCTCCGTCGGTGGTGGTCGCTGGCGGGAAGCTATGACGAAGGCCCTACGAGCTCACTCCGTCGGTGGTGTCGCTGGCGGGGGTTGACGGCAAAGGCCCTACGAGCTCACTCTGCCGGTGGAAGGGGAGTTGACCTATAAACGGGTCAAGGTATCTAATTCCTAAGGTTGACGAACAAACTTCAGAGTTTTGGCTGTGTATGGTCGTCCCTTTATCTTGAAAAATTCCTCTGCTATTTATAGAGGACTTGTACGCGATTAACACGTAACAGATAGATCGTTTTGCAGATCGTGTTATAGATCGTGATCCCTAATATCGTGGGAGTGTCTCAACAACCCCCTTGATATATGGGATTACGTTCCTGGATATTTAAGATCAATTACGATCTTTAACAAACGTGATTGAAAATGAATAAATTTATTTCAACCTTGTCGACTTGACTGATCTGTACGGACTACGATCGACTTGGTCGACTTATCCAGAATTCCATCGACTTGACCCTACTAGTAGGCCTAGCTACTGTTGAGTCATCTTGGTTGACTTTGATTACCATACTCCTTCGTTGTGAGTCGACCTAGTCGACCCCGTTCATAAGTCGACCTAGTCGACATCGTCATAAGTCGACCTAGTCGACTTCGTCATAAGTCGACCTAGTCGACTTCGTCATGAGTCGGCCTAATCGACTTCGTTGTGAGTCGGCCTAGACGACTGTATCTTGGGCCGACTCGGAGTGTGACTTGAGGGATTACTGGGTTTCTGTTCTAAGCCCAGGCCCAAAATTATTTGCCATGTCAACATAAGCCCCCCTTTTATGCTGGGTTGGTTGTGCCGACTCAGCAGAAATCATACCTTATATAAAGGGGAGTCATCGCCCTTTTCCCGCACTTTTCTTCCTTGCTCAACACTTCTCCATCTTCTCCAAGAAAACAGAAACCCTCGCTTCCCAGAAAACTCTTCGTCTCCCTCTTCAAAACTCCTTCGATCCTCAAAAAGATGTCAACTTTTAAGTGTTTTGAGTTCCATAATCTGCGTGCGGGGCCAACCGGACCCGTTCCGGTCGCAGAGGATCAGGGGTCGGGCGTCACTCTTGGACCCATCTTGCCGGAGCATCTTTTCCCGGAGACGGTACCGCTCAACTATCTCATCACTGAGAAGCCCATCCCGATTTGTCATCCCGACTTCATCGATCCCCTCAACTGGGAAGGTCAGGGATCTCTCCTGTGTTTTCCTTCTGCATCTAAGTCTGAGATGGTAGAATGGCTCGAGATGTGGGAGGAGCATTTTACAGAGAGATTTAGGAATTAGAAGATTTTGAGATTCTTTAGAATGTCCGTGGCAACCAAGAACTGTGATACTAGGGTTTGTTCGGCCATGCTGCCTTTCTGGAATTCTGCCGTCAACTGCTTCTATTTCCCAGAAGGCCCAATGTCTGTTACATTGGCAGATGTGAAGATTTTGACCAGGTGCAAAATCAATGGCTGCCCTGTTCGACAGTACTCTCAGGCAGATGATATTAATCCTAAGGGCGCCCTTCAGTACATGGAGGTGGTGAATAGGCATCTGAAGATGGCCTCAGCAGGCAAGAGGTCAGACGAGAGATTGTTGACTGAAGGTTTTGGCGCCCAGGAGGAGGTCGAGTTCCTCAGCACCTGGTTGAGCAAATTCGTTTATTGCTTCCCTGGGAAGAAAGTTAGCCACACTTCTTATGGGGTGGCCAATTTTCTGAGGGAGACTAATGAAGAAATCTCCTGGGGTCCCTTCGTTTTGGGTCTTCTTTATCATGATTTGGATAGAGCAACGTCTCAAATCAAGCCATTTCCAAAACATCCAGCAGGAGGGTTGCTCTGGCTAGTTCATCTCTGGTCGGCCATGTGGATGCCGGGATTGACTGGGTTCAAGGGTCCTTCTTCGCCCCTCGAATCCTCCTATTTTGGGGAGACCATCCTAGATCAGTGCTGCCAGCGTAAGGATCAATGGCTTATGACATCGATCACTGGCCACCTAAAGCACATAGTTGACTTCGGCAGGGTAGATCGACGCGACTGGGCACCCTTTCCAGGCGGCAAGACACTTGCTCAGGAAATCAATCCTCAAGCTGCTCGTGGATTCTGGAATGGAGTATTGACCTGCAGAGATTTGCCAGTTATTTTCGACGGCTACCTGACCTTCGAAGTCTATAACCCTCAACTGTGTGCAAGGCAGTTTGGGTTTATCCAAAGTGTAGCAGTTCCACTTGCTGACCCTGCCGGCGGCTTATACGGGGACAGGGCGAAAAAGATTGTATGCAAGTCGATCGACTCGAAGACCCTCAACTTGCTCAATCACAAGACGCAGCTCTCCCAGATGGAATTCCCATCTGATACTTCTGCCTGTTTCGCCACACAGTTCTTCACCGTGCTGTGGTCGACTACATACGAAGAGCTGCGGGCCTTGATGCATTTCTTGGAGGTCTCCAAGGAGCCTGATTTTTACATAGACGACGCGCATATCAAAGCAAAAGGTAAAGACTTAGCTTTACTTTAAGAGTATTGGGTTCTTAATATTAATCATAAGCTTTCTCCTTTTCAGTATCAAAGCTTCCTCGGGGCCCTGGAAAACCCAAGCCTAAAGCCCCCCTTGCCCCTGCTCCTTCTAGACTCAAGTCGACCAGCAAGGGGAAGGCTAAAGTTGCGAGCCCCAGGGAAATAGCCGCAGGTGATCCCTCTAAGGCTCGATCTAAAAGCGCTCCGAAGCGCAAGGCGGCCGAGGAAGAAGATCTTGAAGAGATGCCTCTATCTCAGAGGAAGAGACTGGTGAAGGTGGCGACTTCCTCTCGTAGGTCGCCAGTTATTGCAGCGGCGACCCCGTCCAGGTCGCCAGCTGTTGCAACGGCGACCCCGTCCAGGTCGCCAGCTGTTGCAACGGCGACCCCGTCCAGATCGCCAATTGCAGCAGCGGCGACCCCATCCAGGTCGCCAACCGCTTCAGCGGCGACCCCATCCACCGAGGCACCAGCTGCGGTGCCAGTGTCTTCAGCTGCAGTCGACGCTCCACAAAGGCCGGCCGCAGAGGTATGACTCTGATGACTCCAGTTTTGTTTTGAGTTTTCATATCTGACCCGTACTATATTGTCTAGGGAGAGGCTTCAGATGAGGATGACCACCAGCTTATCTCCCATGCCTTGGGCAAAAGTTCGAAGGCTTCAGTTGCCAAGGTAAGTTTAGTTTTAAGCTGGTGTATCCTTACCTTAGTTCATATATGAACTTTTGGTTCTGCGTCATACTCTGTTTCAGGAACAGCACATCCCTGAGGCCTTGGTTCAAGAAGAACAGGCTGTCCTGGATGTCGCGATCCCCGTCGACCCACCGACTCGGTCGACTCGTGAGGAGGAAAACCAAGCTATTCCTTCTCCTCCAGTCCAAACTCCTACACCGGGAATGGTATGTGTTCTTAAACAGAACATAGTATTATCATTGCGATTTTGATTGGGGCATTTATACCCTTCCTTATAGGCCCTTCCGAAGAGGGTGAAGGTGACTGCTGGCCGACAGAAGATTCCTACTCCTCCTTCTTCTTCGGATGAGAGCTCTGGGGATAGATCGCCTCCAGAGGTAAGTACTCGATCGCACGAGGTCGTTGGCCCCTCTTTTTTTAGGGTATTTTTTAACAACATTTTGCCTCTTATTCTTCAGGATCCTACTGCAGCGACTTCTAGGTCGACCAAAGACCCGTGGGTGAAGCTTCACGAGGATATCGAAGAACTTTGCCAACTCCTGCTCATCGACCCCTTAAGCGTCAACGAATTTAGGAGGATGCAGAAGCTGTTGAAGAGGATCGAGGCATCCCCTCGGGTCACGGACGAAATATTGGGGGCCTGCAAGAGCTTCAGGTCGACGTACTGGACCCGCTGGAGGGATTACTACGCCGACCTGCTCACCCTGGAATCGACTGACTCGAAGATTCAGTCGATTAATGAAGCTCGAGGGCAGGCCTCTAAAGCTGCGCAGGACGCCCGCCAACGTTTGGTCGACGTGTAAGAGAAGCTGACCGAGGCAGAAAGACAAATAGAGTTCTATACGAACCTCAAGAATGACCTAACTCGGCAGCTCGCATCGATCAATACTCAAGAAATCGAGGAGCTGGAGGCCAATGCTGAGAAGGATAGAGAAAAGGTCGTCGACCTTTATGCCCAGCGAAACAAGGTGAACGCGAAGCGACGAGCCCGTGAATCCCTTGTCCTTGATTTCAAAGAAGTTGGCGGGTTATGGAAATTAGGTTTGTAGTCAAAGAACAATGCAATTCCATTGTTTTTGTTTTACTCAATAAGTTAAGTGTATTGTGTAAATGAATTTCTGCCCACTACTCACAATTCATTCTTCCAGACAGCGTTACTGGGGCCTAGCGCGACTTCTTAGGAACTAAGCGCTTCCCAAATTAACGGAGTCCTTCGTTTTAGAATTTTATGGTGAGCTTCCCAGATAGTCGCGCGATAGGGTTTGAGATATTTGCCATTAACCTTTAATGGATGTCTGATCCCACTTCTCGTCATGAGCCGATAACTGTTAGATGAGTATGTTTCACAGACCTCATAAGGACCTTCCCAATTAGGGGACCATTTACCCAAAACTTGGTCTTTCGACTTAAGGGGTAGCACCATCTTCCAAACCAAATCGCCCACTTTAAAGTGCTTATGGACAACCTTTTTGTTATAATGCCTAGCAATCCTTTGTTTATGCACCTCGAGTCGGTCTATTACATCAAGTCGCTTCTTCTCTAATCCTTCCAAAGCGAGGTACATTACCTCGTCTTGTAAATCAGGGTGAGTCACCCTGAGCGACTTGTATCGAATCTCAATAGGTAGGACGGCGTCTTGCCCATATACTAGTGAAAAAGGGGTTTCCCCCGTACTTTCTCTCTTGGTAACCCTTAAAGCCCACAAAGTATCTTGTAATAGTTTGTGCCATCCTCTTGGATTTGCACCAACCATTTTCTGAATATTGTTCTTTATGAGTTTATTGGTAGCTTCAGCCTGTCCATTCGCCTGAGGATAATAAGGTGTTGAGTTGGTGATTGAGAAACCAAACTCCGTAGCGAATTCTCGCATTTTCTCATTATTGAAAGCGGTGCCATTGTCCACTACAATATTCTGGGGAATTCCAAATCTATAGATGATGGATGATTTGAGAAAATCGATCACTTCTTTATGATCGATCCTCTTATACACCTGAGCCTCGACCCATTTAGTAAAATAATCGGTGGCGACTAGAATATAGGCGTCACCTTTACTTGAGTGCGGATGGATTTCCCCAATTATATCTAAAGCCCAAGACCTGAATGGCCAAGGCTTAATGACTGAGACTAAGTCGGACGCTGGGGCCCTTGTCACCGGACCAAGTTTTTGGCACTCTTGGCATCCCCTAGCCATTTCTATGCAGTTCTTTAGCATTGATGGCCAGTAAAAACCATGTCTTTGGATAGTCCAAGACATTTTGGTGCCAGATTGGTGAGATCCGCATAACCCCTGATGAGTCTCTAACATAATTGGGGTCGCTTCGTCTAAGTCGACACACCTTAGTAGGACTCCTTCCTTGGTCTTTCTGTAAAGTACCCCATCTATAAGGGTGTACGACAAAGCCTGAGTCTTGATTCTTTGGCTCGCCTTTTGTGTTGGGTCGGAAAGAAAGTCGGTGATTGGCCTCCTCCAATCCTTATCGCTTGTCATTATGTACAGAGTGAACGCGTCGCCTTGGGGAGCTAGGTGGGAAACTATTTCTGGGATACAATCGCTTCCTCTTTTGGCCTTGTATCCTGAAGCCTTTTGGGCTAAGTCGTTAGCGATGGTATTTTCCCCTCGACCTACAAAGAAGAAAGTGATCGCTTCAAATCGCTCGACCAGTTTGCGGGCGACTTGATGATAGGGTGTGAGTTTCTCTTGGCATATAGAAGTACCATTCATCTGGTTAATCACCAGTTGAGAATCCCCCATCACTGTGGCTTTCTTGGCTCCCAAGGTTAATAGTTCCTTCAGGAGCGTGATCAAAGCTTCATATTCAGTCGCATTGTTGGTGTGATCTGCCGTCAAGCGATACGCTAGACGAACATCTTTCCCTAGTGGCGAAAGTATGCGAAGGCCTATTCCTACGCCGGATTTCACCGAAGATCCGTCAAACCAACCCCGCCAGATGTCTTCAAGGGATTCTTCTTGGTCAATCGATACAGATGGATCGTGACTCACCAAGAAATCGGCCAGAGCCTGTCCTTTCACCGACTGTTGGGATTTGAATCGTAGATCATACGCGGATAGCACTAAACTCCATTTACTAATTCTCCCAGTCAGTAGGGGACTTTCGAAAAAGTACTTTATGACTGGGGACTTGGTAATGACATGAACCTCTTGGGATCCAATATAATGTCTTAGCTTAGTAACAGTATAAAAGACTGACAGGCATAACTTCTCCTTAATTGTATAGCGCTTTTCTGTAGCGGTTAGTTGTCTTGACAAATAGTAGACCGCTCTCTCAGTTTTGTCCTCCGCCTCTTGGGCTAACATGGCTCCGATGACTGATTCAGTTGCTGCCACATAAAGCAGATAAGGCTTTCCTACCCGAGGAGGGGCAAGTACAGGCGGCTTCATTAAATACTCCTTTAAGCCTTCAAATGCTTTATGGTGTTCGTCGCCCCACACAAAGTTTCCCTTTGCCTTTAGTAAAGTCGAGAAGACTTCTGTTCGTCCAGCGACGTTACCAATAAATCGCCTGAGATAATTGACCCTTCCTAAGAAAGCCTGTAACTACTTCTTATTACTCGGAGGGTTCAATCTTTGAATGGCGTTCACTTTGTTCTGGTCAACTTCTATGCCACGTTAATGAACTAGGAACCCTAGGAAATGTCCTGCTCTTACTCCAAAAGCACATTTGAGAGGGTTTAGTTTGAGCTGATTCTTTCTCATTTGGATGAAGGCATTCCTAAGATCATTAACATGCGACCTCTCGTCTTTTGATTTGACCACTATATCATCTATGTATACCTCGACTGTGTTGGCAATCGAAGCATCAAAAATGGCGTTCATGGCTCGTTGGTAGGTTGCACCAGCGTTTTTAAGTCCAAACGGCATGACTACCCATTCGAAAATGCCTAAGGGACATCTGAACGCAGTTTTATGGATATCTTCCTCAGCCAAGAAAATTTGGTTATATCCTGAGAAACCATCCATGAATGACATAATTTGGTGCCCTGCAGTCTTATCGACTAAGTCGTCTGCAATGGGCATGGGATATTCATCCTTTGGAGTAGCACGATTTAGGTCTCTGAAATCGATGCAGACTCTAATCTTGCCATTCTTTTTAATGACAGGGACTATGCTGGATATCCACTCGGTGTATCTCGATGTTCTTATATACCCGGCTTTAAAGAGCTTCTTGACTTCTTCGAATACTGCCTGAGTGACTTCATGAGTCATTTTCCTTGGTGCCTGTTGGACTGGTTTAAATCCTGCTTTGATTGGCAACTTATGTTCTACAAGTCGGCGATCTAGGCCAGGCATTTCAGTATAGTCCCAGGCGAAACAGTCCTTGAATTCTTCAAGGGTAGTCTTAATAGAATCGAAAATTTCTTTATTCATTGAAGAACTAACGAAAACGATCCGAGGGCTAGATTCCTCGCCTAAATTGATACTTACAAGCGGGTCACATGGCATCATAAGTGACTCGCGACCCTGGACACCGCCTAAGTCGGTATCAATGGACTTAGATAAGCTAGCCTCAGCATTTACATTGCTTATTTGGCAACCTAATTTCCTAGACTTCCTAGCATACTCCTGAAGTCGCTGGAGGATATCAGCGACTGCATAGCCTCTTCCTTCATCACTGTCCATACAACCCTTCGTGCAGGAGTCTATCGGGTTCCAACTCCGTCGCAGCACTTTCCTAGCTCTTAGGCGCCTCCCCCTTGTCGCCATTAGGATTGTTGTCTGTCTCGCCTCCATCCTTGGTCGGGACTACTTCCTGTAGGACCTCATCCATGTCCTTGTCCGTGAAGCCGGGCCCCCATCCTGTCGGCACGATTGGTCCCTCATTGGGCTTGGGGTGAGAGGTGCCATAGCTCACAATGAAGTCGAACTTCCCGGAGGGTTCACCTAAGGGTCCGACAGTAGGGTCTCCTAGCTTGTAGCGTTGATCCAGGGTGAGGTCCTTGATCGTCTTGCATGTTTCTGCATGTAAAATGCCCTTGTCACAACAAGAGTATTCATCAGCCCTGATGGTCTCTATTTCAGAGTCGAGCCATAAAATCAACTCCCTATGCAAAGTCGATGGGATCGCGGCGGCTTTATGAAGCCAATCGCGTCCCAGAAGCGCATTAAACGAAGGGGCTATGTCAATTACGAAGAAAGCAGTTTCCTGCTCGTGTCTTCCAACGCCTAAATGCACAGTGCATATCCCTAGGCATTCGGACTTCCTCCCATTAAAACCACTTACAGACACGTCGGTTCGCACCAACTCGCTAGACTTGTACCCAAGTAGTCTAAACTTGGTGAGTGGGAGGACATTGACAGTGGCGCCGTTGTCTATTAAGACTCGACCCACCAAAACACCGTCGAAGGTAGCTACGATGTATAACGAGTGCATGTGCTATTTCATGCGATCCGATGGTTTCCTCAGCCAGTGCAGAGGGAAGCCTGATGGAAAAGAAGTGACCTTAGAGTCCAGGGTTTTACCTTTCGGCGCCTCCGACTTGTCGTTACAGGCGAACTCCGCAGGAAAGGTGAGAGCGTTACAGCTCACAAGGGGCCCTTGCTCTGCGTCGAAGTCGTAGGGCCTGTCTCCTCGTAGAGGAGTGTAGTCGAAGCTTGAGCCCGGGTTTTCCGAGTAATCAGTAGACTCGACCCGTTCAGGCTCCGTGACTTGTTTCTCTGCGGCTTGGTTCCCTCCCGAGGGTTGCATCGCTGGGGTCATCCTAGGTCTTTTTTGGGCGTGACTTAGACGCCTTTCCTTTCTCTTTTGAGCCCTTAAGGGGGGCACAACCTTCCTTTCCACCTTCTGCCATTGAGACGAAGGGTTAAGGGCTTTGACGAATTTTGGTTTCTTAGAACCAAAAGGGAGTCGGCTTACCTCCACGAATCTACCGTTGGCTGGGTCATATCCCACCTGCACTGGAGCACTTTCTGGTCTATTCGAGGAAGGTTTGCTAGGGTTTGAATTACATGTACCCTCGGGGCAGACCGCTTTCACCAGCATCTCCCCTTTTGCGGACAAGTCGACCAGCCGCAAGAAGTAGTTGACGCAGCATGCTGTGCAGAGCTGGGTAATAAGTATCCGATTATGGGCGATTAGCTTGCATTTCTGGCACAGTAGCTTCTCGTCCAAGAATTGGGCGATAGGAGGTCATCTCCGCAATTCCTGGGGGTCGACTGTCTGCGACGCATATCGAGGCCTGCGACTTGCAGCCTGTTGGGGTCGGTCTACTCCCTTATGCTCTTCCACAGGTCTTATCTCCTTGACAGGGGTAGTCCTGGTGTACCCCTGCTTGACGACTCTCTGGCCAGACGAGTCCATAAACTCGAGTCGCAGTTCCGGGCGTTCTGTACCCCGGGCGGCTGCCTCTTCATTCCCCCCATGCCCCTGGGAACCCCCTCTTCCTCCTCGCGAAGCCAGTCGGCGATCCACACTAGGAGGACTTTTGAGGACGTGAGAGGGTCCTCGGGGTGCGGTCAACGACATTGCTGCTTCCTCGAAAGGGGTCAGGTCATACCAGTCTTCTATCTTACTGTCCAACAGGTACTTCTTAAATGTGTGGCATTGGTCCGTCGTGTGAGTGTCGTTCAGGTGCCAGTGGCAAAGCCACTTGTCCCTTCCCTTTGGCAGGATGACAACCCCACGCTCAGCCAGTCGCTTCATCAGGGCATTAGCCACCAAGGTCTCGCCAGTTGCTTGCAAATCCTGCGAGGGTATAGCAGAGTCGTTAATGACCTCTATAAAGTTAACCTCAGTGTCAAATATGTCAAATGTATGAATGGCGACTTCGTCGCCAAATGGATTATCATCCACCATGGCGACTTCATCGACTTCAGGAAAACAGAGCTCTTTAGACTCTATTAAATCCTGAATTATATTTCTAAAGGACAGGCAGTCCTTGGTAGTATGGGTGAAGGAACCATGCCACTTGCAGTAATTCCTACTTTTTTCCATTTTTGTCTGAGGGACTCGATGACCAGGCTTAAGCCTGATCCTTTTCTTTTGATAAAGCCAGTCGAAAATGGCATCGACTTTATCTATGTCAAAGGAGTATTTCCTTTCCTCGGCATTTTTCTGGGAGGCTTTAGCTTTAGAATTTTTCCTAGTCAAGGGGTCACATATAGTCGACTCTCCCTTAACAAACTCGGCCACGTCGACTTCATAAGTATCGACTTGGTAGGCTCGAGTCAGCTGAGCCTCTTCCGTTAGGAGCTGATAGTACTCAGTGGCTCTCCTTGCCAAATCATATAGATCGGCAAAGCGCTCCCCTTGTAGCTTTTTCCGGAAAGGAATGGACAGCGCATTCAATGCGAGGAGCAACTGGTCTTTCTCCGGTATGGGAGGCCTACACCGTAATAAGGCCTTTCTAAGTTTCATTAAAAACTGCCCCGGGTGTTCCCCATTAGCCTGCCTGAGGCGCATAACCTCAAACATCGACATGGGGGTATCGAGTCGAGCAAAGGTTTTAACAAACATGGACTGCATCTGAGTCCATGAAGCCACTGACCCCGACGGCAAACTTACATACCAGGTAAAGGCATCCCCGGTTAATGAGTTTGGGAAGAGCTTTAGTTTCCAGAAGTCATTCCCGGCTGCCTCGCCAAGTTGATGAGTGAAGCGAGCAATATGCTCAAGTGGGATCATTTCATCTTCGCCCGAGAAGCGAGTGAAGTCGGGTACCCTATAACCTCTAGGTAAAGGGAAATCCCTATCAATGTACGCAGGATAAGGAGACCTGTATAGACAGGTGTCATCTCGCCGAGCTATTCCGGGGACGACTTGCTCTATAACTTGAGTTATGGCCTCTCTTAAGTCTGGGGGTACACCGCCTATCGGCCCCTGCCCTGCGAGTCGAGTTGGCCTTAACGGGCTATACGGAGGCCTTTCTCCCATTGTTTGGCTCGTTGGATCCCTTACATAAAATGAAGGCTCCTCACGATGAGTACTACTCCGGGGTCCAGGCTCATGGGGATCTTCGACTGCGTCGACCATTGGCTCTTTTCCAGGGCGATGAGTCGGAATAAAATCCTCCCCCCGATCTGTTTCCTCTTGGAAGTCTTCTGCCTCATTCCAATACGTATTCGCTGGTCGGCTACGTGAAGAAGAGGGTCGACCAGGGGAAACCAGATTCCCGGGTTCGAAGAGAGCATTCGTCCTTATCTCAGATTGCTCGAAAGTCACGTTACGTGGCCCTTGAGCAGTCCGACGAGCGTCTGCCATGAACGTTGACTCCCTAAAGGGGGCCTCTCTCATACGAGGTCTCACTCTTTCCTCGTCTCTCGGGCCAGAAAGACGCCCCATTAGAGTTTGGACATCCATTAGAATACCCTTCATTGCAGTCAACTCCTGACGCACATCCCCCAATTCCTTGTGGAACTCCAGTCTCGAAATAAATTCGGACAGGGCATGTGAATCAAAAGTGGACTGGTTTGTAGCTGCCTGGCCTCCTAGGGCTGGCGCTTCCAAGTTCATTCCCGGAGGAAGTTCCTGGTCTTCCCCATCTAAGGGATTCTGAGACTCACGGCCAGTAGTACTTCGAGTATTTCTCGGCATTTGAGACTAAGATTTTTTTTTCTTCTGCTCCCACTGTGGTCGCCAAAAACGTGTTCGCCTATAGAACGGATCACGTCGGAAATATTTGGCAAAGGACTCACAGGAATTGAGTTGTGGTCGCCAGTAAGAAGATGCACAATTTTATTTAAAATAGAATGCAAGTCTTACAATCTTAACGAATTAAGAAAAAGGACTTACAGCCATCAAAATAAAAAAGTGCAAGTGGTGACAACGATGTGGAATTCTGTGACGGCAGAGAATTTGTGACGAAGGCCTTGGAAGCTCGCTCCGTCGGTGGTGGTCGCTGACGGGAAGCTGTGACGAAGGCCCTACGAGCTCACTCCGTCGGTGGTGTCGCTGGCGGGGGTTGACGGCAAAGGCCCTACGAGCTCACTCTGCCGGTGGAAGGGGAGTTGACCTATAAACCGGGTCAAGGTATCTAATTCCTAAGGTTGACGAACAAACTTCAGAGTTTTGGCTGTGTATGGTCGTCCCTTTATCTAGAAAAATTCCTCTGCTATTTATAGAGGACTTGTACGCGATTAACACGTAACAAATAGATCGTTTTGCAGATTGTGTTATAGATCGTGATCCCTAATATCGTGGGAGTGTCTCAACAACCCCCTTGATATATGGGATCACGTTCCTGGATATTTAAGATCAGTTACGATCTTTAACAAACGTGATTGAAAATGAATAAATTTATTTCAACCTTGTCGACTTGACTGATCTGTACGGACTACGATCGACTTGGTCGACTTATCCAGAATTCCATCGACTTGACCCTACTAGTAGGCCTAGCTACTGTTGAGTCATCTTGGTTGACTTTGATTACCATACTCCTTCGTTGTGAGTCGACCTAGTCGACCCCGTTCATAAGTCGA
Source organism: Melastoma candidum (assembly GCA_023653495.1). NCBI lineage: Eukaryota > Viridiplantae > Streptophyta > Magnoliopsida > Myrtales > Melastomataceae > Melastoma > Melastoma candidum. Next base: position 6,038,699 of record CM042888.1, on the reverse strand, counting down.
CCTAGTCGACATCGTCATAAGTCGACCTAGTCGACTTCGTCATAAATCGACCTAGTCGACTTCGTCATGAGTCGGCCTAATCGACTTCGTTGTGAGTCGGCCTAGACGACTGTATCTTGGGCCGACTCAGAGTGTGACTTGAGGGATTACTGGGTTTCTGTTCTAAGCCCAGGCCAAAAATTATTTGCCATGTCAACAAACCCCAACAAGAAGCACAAATACTAATAGGCGACCAAGAAAATTTCAGAGTAACGTGTTTTGTTGATTACCAAGTCGGTCCTTGGTGTATGATAAAAAATAATTAAGAAATTTTATAGTATTGATGGATGTTGGGGGTGGGGGTGGGGGCGCATCTATTTTTGTGCTCCCTCGGGAATTACGGCCTCCTCGTTACGTCCAAAAGAAAGGAAGAAGGACAAAATTCCAACACGACCGACCGCCGTTAAAATTGAAAAAAAAAAACAAGGTAATATATATTTTCTTTATACGAAGTCACTCCTAAATGGAGTAATATATCGATTCTAAGTTTTTTTAGAAACGAAATTTTAGTTTTAAATGTGAAGTAACTTCTCCTTCTTCCTCATCATCAACTTCCAAACAAAAAGCCATAAATCCCTTCCTTTTCTTTCTCTTCTCAAAGTTCAAGCTCTAGTTTCCCCGTGATGGCACTCCCCTCTTCTTCCTCCTCCTCCTCCCTGCGCCCCACGGCCACCGCCCGCTCCCTCCTCCCAGGATCCCGCAACCTCCCCCGCCTCTCCTCCCTTCCCGTAAGGATCCATGACTTCGCCTTCTTTTGGATGTTTAATCCCCGTTCCTTGATTCTCATGCTCTTCCGGTAACTGAGTGACAACTGAACCCTTCCCTCTGTCTCTTAGATGCCGGTTTCCATTTTTCGGTCACGCGTGAGAGCCTCGGCTGGGTGTCCTCCCGGGGGCGAGGAAGAGAAGGTGGCACAGTGGAGGGAGATGTACCCTGGGCGGAAGGTTGGTTACTCTGTGGAGAAGCCCCCCACACCGTTGTTGGACACCGTCAACTACCCTGCTCACATGAAGAATCTCGGGATCCAGGTAAGTGCTGACCGGTGCACTGCACCCCGTGTTATATGTGAAAAAGGTTTCGACAGGATCAACGACGGAGGCTTCGTTTTGTTTAGGATCTGGAGCAACTCGCTGCAGAGTTAAGGGAAGAGACTCTGTACACGGTTTCGCAGACGGGCGGCCATTTGGGTTCGAGCTTGGGAGTGGTTGAGCTCACCGTCGCTATCCATCATGTTTTTAACGCCCCGGAAGACAAGGTTATATGGGACGTCGGCCATCAGGTGAGTGTTCCAGTGACGACTATGAGGGGTTTTGTTCCCATGGAAATGGTTACTATTGAATTTCTTTTTACATCCCGACAATCGATGGAATCGTGCAGGCATACCCTCACAAGATTCTAACCGGGCGGAGGTCTAAGATGCACACCATTAAGCAAACCTCAGGCCTAGCTGGGTTTCCCAAGAGGGATGAGAGTGTGTATGATGCGTTCGGTGCCGGACATAGCTCCACGAGCATTTCTGCCGGTCTAGGTGTGTGGTGTCGGAATGTGCTCTACTTCTCCCTCTCTCTGTTTCTCCGCGAGTTTGACAATCTTGAGGTGGAAATTGGTTTTGTAGGGATGGCTGTTGGGAGGGATCTTCTAGGGAAGACAAACAATGTGATCTCCATCATTGGAGACGGCGCCATGACTGCCGGCCAGGCATACGAGGCCATGAACAATGCCGGGTACCTCGATACGAACTTGATAGTCGTGTTGAATGACAACAAGCAGGTTTCATTGCCCACCGCCACCCTGGACGGCCCAGCGACTCCCGTCGGAGCCCTCAGCAGCGCCCTGACCAAACTCCAAGCCAGCACCAATTTCCGCAAGCTCCGAGAAGCCGCAAAGGTGAGCAACAGCATCTCCTCATATTGTTCTCATGCCCAGCGAGGAGGAGACTGACCATGCTTTTGTAAACAGACTATTACGAAGCAAATCGGAGGACAGACGCATGAGGTAGCTGCCAAAGTCGACGAGTACGCCAGGGGAATGATCGGTGCATCTGGTTCCACTCTGTTCGAGGAGCTTGGGCTCTATTACATAGGCCCGGTCGACGGGCATAACGTGGAGGACCTCGTCAGCATTTTCGAGAAAGTTAAGGCAATGCCCGCCCCTGGCCCTGTTTTAATCCACATCGTCACAGAAAAAGGGAAAGGCTATCCTCCCGCGGAGGCAGCCGCCGACCGAATGCATGGTAAGGATTATTTCCGGCTACACTGTCTATGAGCAAAACATTCGAGTCATCATCCTTGATACACCTCGAATGATTTTCAGGCGTGGGGAAGTTCGACCCCAAAAATGGGAAACAATTAAAGACCAAGTCCCCAACACTGTCCTACACGCAGTACTTCGTAGACTCTTTGATCAAGGAAGCCGAGGTGGATAACAAGATCGTGGCCATTCATGCGGCCATGGGAGGCGGCACCGGCCTTAACTATTTCCAGAAGAAGTTTCCCGAAAGATGCTTTGATGTTGGGATTGCAGAGCAACACGCCGTGACATTCGCGGCCGGATTAGCCACTGAGGGCCTCAAGCCGTTTTGCGCCATCTACTCCTCTTTCCTTCAACGAGGATACGATCAGGTGTGCACGTGGGATCCAGTAGTACAGTATGCCTTTTCATTTCATAGTGCTGATTTCGATGAATAACAGAAGAAGAAATGTCACATTTGGTCGTAGCAGGTGGTCCATGACGTAGACTTGCAGAAACTACCGGTCCGCTTTGCGATGGATAGAGCCGGCTTGGTAGGTGGCGACGGACCGACCCATTGTGGCGCCTTCGACGTCGCCTTCATGGCCTGCCTACCCAACATGGTAGTCATGGCTCCTTCTGACGAGGCGGAGCTAATGCACATGGTGGCAACTGCGGCATGCATCGATGACCGGCCAAGCTGCTTCAGGTTCCCGAGAGGAAACGGGATTGGCGTCCCTCTCCCTCTGAACAGCAAAGGAACCCCTCTTGAGGTGAGCCTAAAGAAAACGACCCCGTCTTTTTTGCCTCCTGCGACCGAAACAAAAACCTTACCAACCTCCAACCTTACAGATAGGCAAGGGGAGGATCCTGATGGAAGGGACCAGGGTGGCCCTCCTGGGATATGGGACGATAGTCCAGCAATGCGTGGAGGCAGCAAACATGCTAAGGAGCAAGGGGATATACGTGACGGTGGCGGACGCGAGATTCTGCAAGCCACTGGACAGGGAGATGATAACCCAGCTGGCGAGGCATCACGAGGTGCTGGTAACAGTGGAGGAAGGCTCGATAGGGGGGTTCGGGTCTCACGTCTCCCACTTCCTGAGCCTGTCTGGACTCCTCGATGGACCTCTCAAGGTATGCAATGCGCAAAAAAGACACTGGTTGAACAACAGACACGAATGAAATGGAAACATTACTACGGTAACGTTGTTTATTTTATTTTTAAACTTGTGGCAGTGGAGGGGGATGATGTTGCCAGATAGGTACATTGAGCATGGTTCCCCAATGGATCAGATGGAAGAGGCTGGGCTTAGTTCCAGGCAAATATCTGCCACGGTGTTGTCCCTGCTGGGGGGCACCAGGCATACAGAGAGCTTCTTCCAATTCCACTCATGAATTCCATCCATCCATCCGCTACTACTACTGCCAGCCACATTAAATTTTTATGTATTTTTTTGATAAGGGTGAAAAAAATGTGTATGTAAGAAGGAAAATGCCATGCCAACAATTGATGTAAAGATAAAAAATATATATATATATATATATATATATATATCTCACTCAATCGGCCTCTCCACCAAGCACACACAGCTCACCCTTAAATAAGAAAACAGAGATTCCATTCATTAACTGCCATAATTCCTGGGAAATCCATTTCTTGGCGTTCTTCCATCCGACAGAGATGGGTCACCCCCCACCCGCTTGAATGATTGATGCAATCATTTCTATGCATCGAAGTTGTCATGAGACAATTAATATCGCTGTTTACTTACCTAAGTTATATCGTGTAGTTACTTCATGCCTCGAATTGTATAAATCATTCCGATTTTTCAGAACGCTGTTAAATACTTGGTTATTTAAGACTTCTTCTATCCACCCTCCTAACTATGAAGATGACTTATGAAAGGAAACTCACAGGATCGAATGAGAATTTTACCTCCTTCCCTTCTCTAACTCTTAATGATGATTTTCAAATTCTATGAAATATTTACGACAATTGATGCAAGTTGTCCCTTTTAACAAATGATGTCAAATAGCATCATACCCTAAGATTCTAGACGTGCATTAAATCATCGGACCGAGTCTGATGCTTCCATCATATATGCTCTCTCTCTCTCTCTCTCTCTCTGATTGCTGAAATCCACTTTTTGGCTTATTCACGAAGAATTAAGTGGAGATGCCCCCAACCTTTGGAATGAATGATTCCCGATGAGAAGCGACAGACTTATGATGCCTTACTAATAAAATGCAATCAGCAGCTATCACTTGTAAAAATAAAGAGAAAATGTAGTACTAGAGTTTCCCTTTCTTTCCTTTATTCTTCCCTTTAAAGTATCGACTCTTATCTTATTTTCCTTTTGGTAAAGAAGGCTACACACGATTAACTCATACGACAAGAAAGTATTGGATCGGCAGGCAAATACGACACGATCAAAGTTGTTGCCGTTGCCCTTCACTACACTTTGTGTTGTCGTTCTCAGTGGAACAAATTTGCCATCATCATCAGTAGAAACAATAACAATATTGCCATCTATTTTTTACAATACTCTTCTTTTACTAGCTATCGTAATTATGATACAGACAGACTACATGCGTATATAAACCCCATTTTTTTTTATAGATGCTGATCAAAATTTGTCGCATCGAAAAGGGGGCTTTTAAGGTTTATGTGCATCGAGGGGAGTTGTCAGTTGAATTGAATTGATCAAATGGGCCCAAAAATCCCCCTCCCCCCCCCCCCCCCCCCCCAATTAAAAAAAATGGTAATATTTTATGAATTGAATAAGAAAGGAAAACAAAAAAACTCGCCCATTGATTTCCCTTCCATCAATCTTAACACATCCTTATTTAACACCTTCAAATCGAAAATCAATCCCCCCCCCCCCCCCCCCCAAAAAAAAAGAAATCCTGATCCTTCAATGGGAATCATTCCAAAACCCCAAGTATCATTCTTTGTTTCTCTCCTCATCTCTTTCACAGTTTAATGGAGTGTCATGTACTCTTTATTCGTCGTCCGTGGTTCTTTTTATTGCTCAAATTTCTGGCAAGTTGTTGTTCCTTCTTTTTGAAAATTGAGGGACAGGGACGACTAGGAGAGATGCAATGACTTGTGCTGGACGAAGAAGCTCGACAGATTCTACTGTTCGCTCCGAAAGTGACCGCTGGACAAGTCGGATTCAAACACGTCGGAAATCTCTGGCACTACGAGCAACCGGTACTCGAAAGTTTGATGTGTGGTCGGCGTATGAATGAAGAAAGAGGGGAGAAGGCGGCGGACAGACACCCTTAAGCTGAAACAATTACGGATGCCATCGACGATGCTTTCGGAAGGAAGCAAGAACGCATGAGCATAAGATCACAAGAACGCCAGGATGCTTGAACGCCTGAGTGCTTAAAGATAAAAAGACTATATATCCATCTGTAGAGAGATGTGTGTACAATGCCTAAATACAACTATTTATACTAAGCTATACTTATATATATACGGAAATGAAATATTATACATATATTACGTGTCCTTGTTGCCAGTCTTCATTGAATATCTCCTTTCCATTTGACTAATCTTGACAACAATTTCGTTCCATGTCTTGAGAATATTTGGAATCTTCTCATGACAGCCATTGATTGTCGGATCGCTCACTAGCCTTCGCTGCAAAGTTTCCCCATTCATTCAGTTGACTGTCGCTTGACCGCCTCGTTGACCCTCGTCTTCTGGTAGCCCCGTCGGTTGGTAACTGCTTCATCCACAAGCCTTCCTCTGGTGTGCTTCCACAAGTATCTCCTTACTGGACTTCATGCACTTTGGGCCTGCATTCTGGACCGTTGATCCACAGATGGCACCGAGATCTGTGGCCCAGAATTTATATTGCTAAACATCTACGGCTCAAAATGCACCGAAGATTCCGTCTGCGCCTGTTATCATGGATGCGGAAATCGGGACTATTCGAGTGCATTTCCCCTCATTTCTCATGATCATAAGAGAAAGGAATTGTGTTCCATGAATCTACTATTATCATTTTGAGGCGCATGAAATCGGATAGTGTTTTTATGACATCATAAAGCTGTGTTTTGAAATAAGTTGTTGTCGACATCGTTGAACTCCAAATACATATTAAAACATGTCTGAGACTTATCGTTTTGAAGCCTCAGACAAGTGAATACAGTCAGTCGGCCATTTCGTAGCACTTTCCATTAATTCGGCTAATGTTTGAATATTTTATAAGCGTTGTATTTTATTTTTTTATTTCCTTTTTGTTTTGTTCTATAAAATATATTTGGTTTTATAAAACACTCTGTCGATATTATTGACACATAAAAATCTTGAGATGTATAAATTTTCTACGGTCAAATTATTAGTTTCTCGATCAAGAGGACTTAATTGGAAAGGGAATAAGAATTGCTTTTAAAAGTTTTACTAGAAAATACTATGCATGGAGCAAAAATATAGAGGTAACCGCCATAATTAGAAGAATGTGGGCAATTGCTAAATCCAATATTTGCTAAATTGCTACAAGATTTTTTATAAATAGGATCATAATCTCCCTCAAAAGACTCACATTTTGGGGAGAAGTTATCCTATCATTAGTGCATATCATCAATAAACTTTCATCGACTTCTTTGAGGAATATGACTCTAAAGGTATTTAGTTTTAAGTAAGTTTGATTTAAGAGTTCTTAGGTGTGTTTTTTTGGGTTATCAAGCAGGAGTTAAGGGTTATAAACTTTGTGTCTAGAAATGTAGTTTTCTATGAGCATGTTTTTCCATTTATAGATATGGATAGTCTTCAGCAACAGCTCAAGTCTTATAATATTTCTTTGCCATTTACAACATATATTACCATCTACACATTCTCATGATGAGTCTGCCTGCAAAGAAAATGAAATTATGGTGCAAACACTTCAGATCAACTGGCTAACTCTTGCATATCTTTTAAGGTTATCAATAGTAACTTATCTGGTTTAAGAAGTAATAGAATAAAACATAAACCTACTTACTTGAAGGATTGATAATTCCCAAAATGTATTAGTTATGGATTGAAGAACTGGTGACTAAATTACCTAATCAGATACCACAGGTACTCACTGACTATGCTCAAGTGTTTGAAGAACCAACAGGTCTTCCCCCAAGGAGAAAGCATGATAACGTCATTCCCTAAGGGAACACGAGGGTTGAATTTGGGCCCTATAGATATTCTAGTTCCCAGAAAGACATCATAAAAAGGTTGGTAATTGAAATGCTGCAGTCCGGAATAATCAGACCCAATACTAGTCAGTTCTCTTCATTCGTAGTCTTGGTTAAAAAGAAGAATAGCTCTTGGAGGTTATGTGTTGACTATAGGTGGTTAAATAAACGGACAATCAAGGACAAGTTCCCCATTCTAATCATAGAGAAGCTTTTCGATGAGCTACATGGAGTTAGTTGGTTTTTTAAATTGGATTTGAGTCGGGGTACCACCATATCAGAATGGAGAATTCGACATACCAAAAGCAAGCTTCAAAACACATGAAGGGCACTATAAATTCTTGGTTATGCCTTTTGGTTTAACTAATGTGCCTTCAACGTTTCAAAGTTTGATGTACGAAGTATTCGACCGTACTTGAGGAAGTTTGTCCTTGTCTTCTTTGATGATATATTCATTTACAGCACAATATTAGATACTCATGTGACTCACCTGGTAGAAGTTTTGAGGGTGTTACAGTACAATTGCTTGTTTGTAAATTATATAGTATGTTTTTTTGTCAAGAGAAAGGTAGAGTATCTTGGGCATTTTATAGTAGACGGAGGGGTTTTAATGGATCCTAAGAAACTTGAGGTTGTGCAAGAGTGGCATGTCCCAACCAATGTTAAGAAACTAAGGAATTTCCTTGGGCTCACAGGATATTATTATAAACGGTTTGTGCGAGGATATGGACTTGTAAGTAAGCCCTTCTCGCAATTATTGAAAGAAAGAATCATTCAGGTGGTCTCCTCAAGCTCAAGAAGCTTTCTTACAGCTTAAAATAGCTATGATTTCCACTACTATTCTAGCTTTACCAGATTTTTCCAGAGAGTTGATACGGATGTGAGTTCCACCGGTATAGGTGCAGTCCTAATGCAACAGGGACATTCTAATGCCTTTATTAATAAAGCTCTAGCTCCTAAACACATTGGCCTCTTAGTTTACGAGAACGAGCTTTTGTCTATTGTTCATGCAGTCGACGAGTGGAAACACTATCTTATGGGACGAAGATTTGTAATTAAAATTAACTACCAGTGTTTAAAACACCTGTTGGAGCAGAAATTGCTAACTGAAATGCAATTTAAATGGCTGGCCAAATTGTGGGGTACAACTATGAAATTAGTTATAAGAAAAGGAAAGAGAATGTAGTGGCAGATGCATTGTCTCGAGTACAGGGGGGAGATGTAATGGTAATTAATTTGCAGGAGAGTACATTGTTGGATGCAATTAAAGATAGTAAGACACAAGATAAAGCTTTAGAAGCAATCATTTAGCAGATTTCTACAAACAAACCAACTAAATTTGAGTTCAAGCAAGGCCTCCTGAAGAGGAAAGGAAAATTGGTCATTAGGAACCTACCTGACCTTCGAGAAACCGTCATCCGAATATTTCATGTATCTTCAGTAGGTGGGCATTCAGGAATTCATGCAATCACGAAGTGAACTGCTAGCTTTTGCTATTAGAAGGGTTTGGAAAGAGATGTTAGGGCATTCATTAAGAAATGTGACACTTTCCAGAGCTGTAAGTATGATCCATCTGCATATCCAAGCCTTTATCAACCCATACCCATACCAACTGCAGTTTGGGAAGAGATTAGTATGGATTTCATCATTGGTTTGCCAAAGTCCCATGGAAAAAAAGTAATTATGATTGTGGTTGATCGTAAGTGCTCATTTTTTGACTTTAAAACACCCTTTTTCCATTATGACAGTGGTTGAATTGTTCCTAAGCTATGTTTTCATACTACATGGGCTACCCAATTCCATCGTAAGTTATCGTGATGCTATTTTCTTGAGTGAATTTTGGCATAATCTCTTTCTATTTCAAGATATTGAGCTGAAGTTGTCGACAACATATCACGTTTAGACGAATGATTAAACTGAGGTGGTGAACAGATGTCTCGAAACCTATCACCAACTACAAATTGTCTTACGAATTGGAACAGATGGTTGCCCTTAGCAGAGTGGTGGTACAACACCACTTTTCATTCATCTATTCAAATGTTACCCTTCCAGGCTCTCTATGGCTATGCTCCACCGGAACGAATTCACAGCCGTATGGCTGACCGCATTCATCTTTCTTATATCAAAGGAACATCTATTAACAAAGTTGTTGCTAGGGAATTGGAAGATAGGTCACTTTGCTTCGGTTTAATCTGCACAGCGCTCAGAATAGAATACAACAAATGACAAACAATAAGAGATCAGAGAGAAGCTTCCAGGTGGGTGATCTTGTCTATGTGAAGTTACAGACTTACAAGCAGACATCAGTAGATAACAGAAGCAATATAAAGCTTGCCCCTCTACATTATGGACCTTAGAAAGTGTTGGACAAAATAGGTGAAGTTGCCTACAAGCTGGATCTTCCAGGCCATTTAATGATACACCCGACATTCCATGTCTCACGTTTGAAGAAATGTGTAGGAAGGGCAGCACACTGTTTTACATTGCCAGTTGCAGATCCTAGTGTGGTGGTTCTTCCTGAGTATATATTATAGCGAAAGATGGTTCGCCGAGGTCATAAAGTTGCCACATAAGTGATGGTTAAGTGGCAACACTACCCTGAGGAGGAGGCTACATGGGAATACTTGTATGATCTTCAGCAAAGATTTCCTCATGTCACCCTCGAGGACAAGGGTGTTCTTGAAGTGGTGGCATTATTACAGGAAGAAGAGTCGGAAGTTGTCGAAGCTGAAGATGCTAGGCCATTTGAAGCTGAAGTGAGGAAAGAGCCAAAAGGCGAGGCTGGGCCGCTCCAAGGTGCGACAAGGATCAGGCTTGCGGAACCAAGAGACGAGGACAAAATTGAGATAACACTTAAATAGACGGATGAAGTTGTTAAGAGAAGGGGGATAACTAACAGAAAAGAGACAAGAAGGGGGGGGAATGCGTCCTAGCGGTGGAAAAAGACAGGGAGATTCGAACATAATAGTGTATGGGGTGCGCAGGGTGTGAGTGAGCGTGTGTGT